>OY282512.1:2745671-4118506 GCA_958296145.1 Hydrotaea cyrtoneurina | reverse complement strand
CAGGCTTTTGTTAAATAAATCGACCACATCCATCATTGACATGTATATTAGGGCGTTTCACAAAAGACGTTTTTTCTGATTTTTCTAACTCTTGAAGCGGAATATTAAAGTTTGTGATTTAAGAGAATTTCGAAAATTTTTTTGGATTTTTTGAAGATGGGTACGATGTCGCTGAAATCGATTTTATCAAAAAAATGAGGTTATGGAGAAAAATTTTTAATATTAATTTTTGCTGGTGCTTTTTCTTCATAAAACTAAACAATTCTCTTCTTAATGATCCGATCCCACGACAAAAAAATGATTGATGTGAAAAATTATTATATTAAGGACCACTTTGATAATCTTAAAAGTACAAAATTATGTTTTTATATATTTCAAACCTCAATAACTTTAAAAGTTTTCAACATTTTTTCAAGATGAAAAATGCGTTAGAAAGGTCTTTAAATTACCTTTCATTCGGTATATAGGTTTCTTTTCACTTGCGGGAGAAATATAAGAAAAAAATTTAAGTTTGAGAACATTTTTTTTTATTTTTCAAATTTTATAAAAATTAAAAGAATTTCATTAAGTTTCGTTCTTGGTTAAGTAAAAAAAAACATTTAATATACATTGTTTTAATAAAAATATCAAAAATTAAATTCATCAATATATTTTTATTTCCATACAAAATCAAAAGATATTAAAAAAACAAATTCATGTTATTTAATGAACAAATGATGATGATTTTGTTACTGTAAAGAATAAACTAGAAAAACTATATGTTGTGAATGATATATCAGAAAGAGGCGTGGCGTCAGCTACAATATATAACAAAAAAATTAAAAAAAAATGAGGATGATTTTCAAAACTTGTTGATTAGCGTTGATAAAAATCACAAAAATATACCTAATGTAAACAAAAATGTCATTGAAAAAGCTCTTAAGAAACTGTAACTTTAGAAAACTAACCATACTTTTCTCGAGTTTGTATAAAATAAAAATGGAATTTTTTGTTGATACTTTTTTTTTCCACATTTATTGTTTTATATATTGTGATTTTAGATACAAATTTAATTTTTAATTTTAATTTGTTCATTAAATAACATGAATTTGTTTTTATAATATCTTTTGATTTTGTATGGAAATAAAAATATATTGATGAATTGAATTTTTTATATTTTTATTAAAACAATGTATATTAAATGTTTTTTTTTACTTAACCAAGAACGAAACTTAATGAAATTCTTTTAATTTTTATAAAATTTGAAAAATAAAAAAAAATTTTCTCAAACTTAAATTTTTTTCTTATATTTCTCCCGCAAGTGAAAAGAAACCTATATACCGAATGAAAGGTAATTTAAAGACCTTTCTAACGCATTTTTCATCTTGAAAAAATGTTGAAAACTTTTAAAGTTATTGAGGTTTGAAATATATAAAAACATAATTTTGTACTTTTAAGACTATCAAAGTGGTCCTTAATATAATAATTTTTCACATCAATCATTTTTTTGTCGTGGGATCGGATCATTAAGAAGAGAATTGTTTAGTTTTATGAAGAAAAAGCACCAGCAAAAATTAATATTAAAAATTTTTCTCCATAACCTCATTTTTTTGATAAAATCGATTTCAGCGACATCGTACCCATCTTCAAAAAATCCAAAAAAATTTTCGAAATTCTCTTAAATCACAAACTTTAATATTCCGCTTCAAGAGTTGGAATTTTTTTTTCTTGAAACGCCCTAATGTATATATATCAGCCTTCCACACTCACGTCACGTTGGTAATAGTACGAAACTTTTTAATGGCCAGAGTTCACAAAAATAATTAATTTTTATTTTAGTGCAATCCATTAAAATTTGAATTGAGCATTTTTACTGGTTGGTTATTTTCAATTGAGTTCACTACCTCGTGTACTTAATTAATTGGACCTTGGTAGCAGTTGAGTAGGCATACGAGTAAGTCCATGATGATAAGTTAATGTTTATGGTGTCCTTACAACCTGATGATCCGAGCTCCAAGTCTGGCAACATTTTAGAAATAAAACAAAAGTAAGATTGGCTATTGGATATTGGCTTCCCAATTGAACAACTACATGTCCATTTCGATGTGGTGTCGGGCATGAGACCCCAACGTATTTGGATTTGGGAGAAAATTCCTCTTCATTTCTAGATCTTATCGGTTGTCGGTTTCTGGGCCTAGGATACATATGGAGATTAACTAAATTGGTACTAAAATTGGTGCTTCACTTTCGCTACGGTCATAAGTCCTTCGAAGATACTACACACTGCTGAATGTCTCCTCCAATACTTACTAAAATCTCCAGCTACCATTTACTGTAAACAGTAGCCCTATCACAAGTCTACCAAAACGATTACAACATCCGTACATGTCTAATGCCATCTCTTGTCGTTTACAATGATAAACGTCATGCGACACAACACTCGCAATAGTTTCCCCCAAAACAACACAAATGTAGGAGGATGAATGAGCACCAATGGAACAAACCAATATCAGACTTAGATTGACGACACTTAAGGCAGAAGACCAAGGTAAAATATTGTTTATTATTACACCAACAACAACAACAAAGAACCGAAAGTCATACAATCACATCTGCATATTCGTATGAGGGCGAAAAGGCTGAAAGAAAACAGACATCAATAAAACCCGAATGAAAGGACTGTCCCAGGAAGAAATGCCATGTTGGTCATGCTGTCTTGCTATTCCACTGATCCAAAGCATCATTGAATCGGATTTAATTAATGTTTTTTTTGTTTGACTTCCTATTGATGGACTTTAGCAACGAGCGAGGCTCACCACGGGTGTACCTTTTTTGGAAAAATCATTTGGGTATTTATCAAAACCATTTCATATGCTTAATAAAGAATAAATTTTCGCTTCAAGATTTGGCTGTTCACGAAAAAGTGAATTACAATTAAATCATCATTCGGATTGAAAGGGGATTGAAATGGGAGAAAACGGGAATAATTTGTTCTCAAAACGCAAAAATACAAAATAATTAAATATTGTGATTTTTTGTTGTTGGAAAATTGGTTCACAACGTCGCTTGGCAACAGCACGTGACAATGAGTTAGAGATGGGACGAAAACGGGGCCAACATGGGATAAAAAAGGTACAGATTGGGGGGAGACAATATTTTGGCAACAACAGGTGAATTATGGTTAGGAAGGAACGAAAGGAACTTACCAAGACGGAGAAAAAACAAAATATATGGTTCACTTAAGCTTCCGGGAATGTCGAGCCATATCCACATTTCCACAACCACACTAGGTTCAAATTCTATCAAATACAGTTTCGATGGTGGATATCGGATATTCAATACTTACATAAGTTGGCTTTACAACCTGTTGTTGATCTTGGCCTGCTTAATCAATGATTTGCAAGCCTTTCTGTCTTGTGCTTTCGCCAGTTCGTCATATCAACGATTTGCATATTTTTTTCCACTGGGTCCTTCCACCGCAGCCTTAGATATATTCTGTTTTGGCGGTTCCCCCACCCGCCCTATTGGCGTCAAGTATCTTCCACAGAAATATCGTCGGGACAGTTCTTATTTGCCCACATACATATGTACTTATGAATTTGTAGTGAATTGTAACATATTGAACATTGGCTACAATACACACACACACACATTCACCTACATTTACATAGATGTATACATAGTTTTGTATACACCAATTATGGAAAATTGTAGTATATGTACACATACACCCAGACACACCCAAAATACATGTGTATTTCCATCCCCAAAAACTAATTTAGACCATCATTGGTGATGTATGCACCATTATTTCCTCTCCATTATGGATGCCATCTATCGTTTCATGGGTGTATTGAGGTATCACTTCGTGTGTGTGCTTGTGTATTTGTTGTTGTAGTTGTTTCATTGTAAAATATTGGATATGAGTAGGATCCATTATCATTAATAGGAAGCCTACAATCCTACATAGATTGGAAATGTCCCACTAACACAGCTTCATGTAAACAAAAGTATTTCTTCAAATTGTATAATGACTAACATAGGACTGTGTGTGTGTGTTTGGGGGTTAATACAAAAAAAACCAAGTAGCTCAGAAAGTTAAAACACTTGAACTATTTTCAGGCAAATTATGAAGTTGAACTGAGAATTGCAGCATGATTTTAAGTATTTTTTTTAGATCAGAATTAATCTCGTTTCCTTGAAAATAACAGAAAATACATAAATCATTTTGAGGGTAAAATAGTTTATACAATTAGGTTTCATATTAAATGGTATCTCGTCTACGTCACAGAACGACACGAAGTTTATCTATGGAGATTAATTCTTTTTTATACACGCTGAAAAAATGGACATTTTAACAAATTTCAGCAAACAAGTTCGCATCAAACATATATATATTTTTCCATACCACAAACATTAACTTTGAGTTTTGAGTCATTTTAATTTTTTTTCAATTTGTGAATTTCTATATAACAATCCATCTCATTCTCTCGGTATTGATATTATTTTAATGAGCGTAAATGCAAAAAAAATTACGAAACCAGTTGCAAATACACACTTATTCCCACCCAAATGTTGTGCTTTGTTGAATTTAATAAGTTCGTTGTCTGTTTTTCCCAAACACGCTATTGCTTATACACAAATACGTAATATTAATAGCAAATGAGTTATATTTATATCCAAATAAGCTTTGTGTAGATGGAAATAAGCTTTACTTGCTACAAACACCAAACACGCGTTTTACTTGTGTATTTTTTAGCGTGTATAAAACATCAATAGTGTCTTCATTGTAAAGTCGTAAATACTCGGTGTGATAAACAAGTTGTAATACAAATAATATTGTTTAACTTTAACATAATCCTAAAATGAAATTCATATTTTGATAAAAATGAAAATGTGCGGCAATTTGTTTTTACAGGTAGTGTGTTCTGTTTTTAATTTTTCCCACTCGAAATCTTGACAGAAAGTCAGTATCTCTGCGCAACGAAATGAATCACAGATTCCCAAAGTCAATGCTGTGTAGTCCAAGCAAGGCGTTCGTTGATAATATCTTTTGGCCGAAACGATACACACACTCAGTTGGCTGTACGCAAGATTGTGAGACTGGTACGTCCGTTTTACGTGAATTTGTCTGTCGAAGCCGAGAGTGTGCGACTCAGTACAGTAACATCGAATCGCCATCGATCTCAACATTTTACTTGCCAGCCTAATGCAAATATTGGTCAATGACTTTACAATATTCGCATACAAACTTCAATTGACTAAGCAACTGAAAGCAAACGATTTCAGTTTCCCTTTCTTGGTACACAGCTTAGAACAGCTCAAACTAGAAAAAGACTGTAATAAAAAAAAATGTTTCTGTGAAAGCTCATTTTCATCTCGGCAATGTTTACAAGCCAAACTGCCGCATCTAGGGATCAAAAAACATGCACGTGATAATCGAGAAGCCAATGAATTCCCAGTGATTGTCGGATTGTTGACGATTTTGGAGCGGTGGCATCGTTGGCCCCTTTTTCCTTTGAAACTGATGCTGGTTTTTTGTTTTAGTTAACGATGAGCTCTACTACAAATTTTTTGAGGCTGGCGATTAAAGGCATGGTCTTGGACGACCTTTGGATTCAGCAGGATGGCATGCAAGTTCGGCAATCGTGGCCAACCGAGAGCTGCTCCGATTTGTGGGACAGATGTTATGGAATCTTTAATATTGTACCCTCCACCTTCCATATTGATCACAAAATATATCAATAATTCGCCAAATACAAAACGATTACATCATACAAATAAAACTCCTGAATTCTGGACTAATTCGACATTAATTGAAACAACATTATTGGTTGAAGTAAGGAAGGAAAATATCTACCTTACATTTTATTCATTCCATTCTGTGGTATGAAAATGTCAATCCCAAATAAATTTATATGGGAATGCCAATCACAAATATATGTATAGTCCATCTGTTCATTCTTACCATTTGTATTCGTTAAAACGACCAACACTTTTTTTCATTCTGCTTACTGTGAGTCAAATTTGTGTATGAAAACCTGTGATTTATAAAATAACATACAGACATTTTTACATATTTATTTTTGCGTTAATCATCTTAACTATAAAATCGGCTTGTGAAAAAAATGCAATGAATCGATTCAAATGATTGAAAATATTTTCAAACCTACACCATTTCCAAAATAAAAAAATGTCACATACGAAAAAATATACGATTTTCGCAAAGAAATTTTGCGAAAAGTAAATATGACGGAAGTTTGTACTTCTCTCATTAAGAATCCAAAGAAAATCGTCTATGGTAGTTGTGTAGACTGCGATGCCAGGAGCTTTTTGTTTTTAAATCCTATTCGAATTCTTTTCAAAGAGATGTTTTATAGGGATTTCGGAGATTAGTATCGTACTGGTAATGTCGACGGCATTTACGAGTTGAAACTGCCTCTGAACAATTCGTGATGTTCTGACCACATTTTATCCTTTGTTTGTTGTACGACTGGCACATAAAGAAGCCATCACATCACATCATGTTAACTAAAACTAACAAAACCTCCGCCTTGTCGTACCTACAGTAGACAACTTTGTCTCCTCTAGCACTCTGTAGCAACTGCCGATCTAAACTACGTAGTTTTTCTTTCACTTCGACTTTTCTGCATAAGTTTTGGTCAGCAGACCCAACCCGCTCCATATTATCGACGATGACAACGTCGCATTCCCCTGACCTTGCCCCCTGTGACTATGTTTTATTCCCAAAATTGAAAAGGCCCATAAAAGGACGACGCTACGCCACGATTGAGGAGATAAGGATGGCATCGAAGGAGGAGCTGAACAAGATCACAAAAAATTATTATTTGAAGTGCTTCGAGGATTGGAAAAAACGTTGGCAGAAGTGTTTTATATCCGAGGGGAATGACAAAATAGATATTCATAACAATGAATAAAATACAAAATTCGCGATACCTCATCTACATGGAGGATTTGGCCTTTGATACCAACTGACACCAAAATTGTATCCCTCAGAATGTTCAAGAAATTGGTTGCTAAACTGTCACTCTGCCGGAGAAATCTTGTAGTGGTGAATAGGTCAGAGAGTTAATTTCATATTTTTTTTAAAGCATTTTTTTATTAACTTAAAAGATTGAATTCATTTATTTAATTGATATAATAGACAAAATAGTTAATTAATAAAATAGTAAGGGGATGTGATGCGTGTTGACTCACGATCACTGACTGACTGTTGACGTTGACAAATCTTTCTCCCATAGCTTAACTTCATTCTGGAGTCCTTCTAGACTGATTATGAAAGACTTCGTTGGATCAAGCTATAAAGCTAATTACTTTGTTCGGCATTTCTTTGGAAAAAAACTACTATAAACTTTGTTGGGAAATGGTTTAGCGAAAAGTAAAAACCTTCAATGTGTGTGTTTGTGTACATTAGGGTTGACCAAAAAACGCACAAATTGAAAACGTCAAGAGGTGAAATTTCCACAACATACGAACATGGGTAGGCAAATACAACTGCAACACATATTTTACATTATCCTGCAGGGGCCGGGGAGGTTGCACCCTATTTGAAGATGTATAACCTTTTCAAATGGCGGTAACTGTATGTTGTGTTTTGAAACACAGAATATACATGGTCTAGTCATGGAGTTGTATATGTACTTCTCAAGACCCTGGAATTCAATTTTGTTGGAGAATAATCTGTCGGTGATTTTGGCACAGAGTCGAGTCGTCCTATGGCACCCTGTCAATGTTTAGTCTAAGCTATAGACTCGCCTGGAAGTTGTATATGATAGAAAAGCTTCCAACAATAATTGTGCAGCTAATTTCGGCGAAGGGTGGGCGGCCGTGGTGTGGTAGGTAGTGTGTGCGACTATCACAGAGGAGAACCCGAGTTCGAAACCGGGTAAGACCATCAAACATTTTTCGGCGGCTGTTTCCACCTCGTAAACTTTGGCGACTTTACGAGTAAAAGAGAAATCTCTAAGCCATGTAAAACATCTCTAGAAAAGCATTAGCAGTTCGGAGCCGGCTTTAAACAGTAGGTCCCGGTCAGTGAGTATACAAATTATATCGTACACAGCTCACTGATTCGAGAGATGTTCCCCGTCTGTTCCTTCATGGAATGTTAAGGGAAATAAGTAAGTAATTCCGGCGAAGGACTTCGATGAAAGACTTCTGCAAGCTCTTCTTGATTGTGTCTAATTTCTGGTCGCGTTCATTTTAATGTCGACCAAGTGCAGTATTTTCGATCGACATGGATTAAGAACGGTAAGCGAGTGCCCTTCATTATCTGAACAAAAACTTAAACAAGCGATATTTGCGCTTCTGGAGAAAAGTCATTGCATTCATTCACTGGTTAATTATATATCCAATGATGCCACGGTTACTGTGACTGGTGATCTTAGGAGTATTCCGACCAACATGATAAAATATGATAAATTGGTTATGGGACATTGTGAAGGAGGCGTTTTAAAAAAATGTACCTTTGTTATGAATATTTTATGAATTTTTAATACGGCGTATTAAAAAATGTACCTTTGTTATGAACATTTTATGAAAATACAAAAACAATTTTTTACACGGTTTGTAAAGCTGTTTTCAATTTGTATGAATACGGGAGGTTTATGTCTTATTTTGATGGTTTGCAGTCGATTTGTTTGCTCCAGACTTCTTTCAATGGTGATTTCTTTGTAGCAACGCTGAAACCTCTCAACGTGATAATCCCACACGATTGCGAGAACATATCGCCCATACAAAAAACATACGATTTTCTCAGCGAAAAGAAAATATGGAAGGGCGTGCGTATTTCCCTCATTAAGAATTCAATGGAGATCCTCTATGATGGGCCACACTAATATACATACACACATACTTATGTGCGGTAGTGTATAATTTGTATAGCAAGCATTTATCATGCATGCATTTATCATTGTAATTGAATGAATGATATGTGCATGAGAAATTAACATTTATTAAATCCTCACACACACCCACACACATATAGAATCAATTAAAAATATTATTTTCCAGTTTGTTACATTCGTCGTCATTGTCTTGCCACCGTTATTTTTTTGTTATCATTGCCGATGTGTTTGGTTTTGTTGTTGTTGTTGTTGTTGATATTGATTGTGTTGTTCAATTTTTGTAATTTAATTTATAACACACACGCACTCATACACAGGACCAAAGCAACAACCAACATACACACACACATACATACCAATATAACCAGCAGTATAGCGGCGGAAAGAAGGGCCGGGAAGGACTATTAAAGGGCCCTACTTCTGAAATGTTTCCCTATTACCCAGGAATTCCTTTGCAAATATCGATAAATCTGAAAGGCACTCACGGAAAATGTAGCAAAAGTGCTGAAAAATAAAATATTGATTACGCCGGATCCAAGTATTACAAAAGTCCCACGTCCCTATTTGTAATAATTGTTCTTAGAATACCCCAAGGGGGGTTTCCCGGTATCTCAGACAAAGTTTTTTTTTTTGGACTGTTCTGTTGAGGCCTTGCTCGTTTTCTCGCTGTGTGAACACCATAGATCTGTACGTCTGTGTGTGCATACACTGGCAATATTTTCGTTGTAATAGAAATTGGGTTAATAAACCATTATCAAGTAGAGGTTAAATACTTGTACTCGTTTGTGTGGTGTGTCCTCAGCCACCCCCTACTATCCTTTGTACCCCTGCGTGTGTGAGTGTGTGTGTGTGTATTTTGGCAGTAGAGTGGATGTCGAGTTGTTGATGTGGATGCAATGTTAGCCGGGTTTTTTCCCGTGCAGTTGCCATTGCAATATGCTTTAATTTATTAAGCTGCTTGTCTTTTTTGTGTGTGTGTGTGTGTGCGTTTGTGTGTGTACAAATATGGCATGTCAGAACATGAACATGCAGGTGACATTGGCAAAGGGCTTATAATAAATAAACAACTCTCTGTAAACTCGTCTAGGTACGCACATGCATATGAAGCGCCGACAGTAAGAGTAGCCCAACCGAGGAAAAATATATTAGACCGACATATGATCGAGATTCCCGTGATATGATCAACTAAAAGAAGTTACGAGTATTAACGGGAGACAGAAGGCACAAGCTTTGGGCATGGCAATCATTTCTTAATGTTTCGAGACAAAACTAGTAAAGGGTTTCCAACAAGATGTGTTATTTTGAATCACCCAGTGCTTCGGTAGCTGTCTCTTTTGAAACTTTTATTCTTTGACTTTTGACAGGTAGTAGCCGGGGTTTTTCATTGCATAAACACTTAGGTCTTAAGTCTTATAAAGTTCAGTTAACATAAGCCGGCCGATCATCGTCGTGTCTTTGATGATTGGGTCCTTGAAATGCTTGAAAATGATCCGGAATTCCATCAAAAAATCATCTTGAGGCCCATTTCCACCTCGGTGTTTATGTCAACAAGCAAAATTGTCGCTCGGAAAACCCAAGAGTTATTCTTGAGAAGCCTCTCCATCCTCAAAGTGTGACTGTTTGGTGCGGTTTATGGTCCGTCTGGGTCATTGGACCTTACTTTTTCGAAAATGAGGTTGGATCAACAGTACCGGTGTATGGATTGCGCAATCGAGAGATGATTAATGATGAAAATAAGAAAATAGAAGTGAAAGATAAGATCTAAGCCAACAGCCCAGCGTCGATTCAAGACCTCAAAGAAAAAAAATTTTGTTGAAAAAAAAAAAAATTTTGTGGAAAAAAAAAAAAATTTGTTGAAAAAAAAATTTTATCTTGAAAAAAAAAAAATTTTGTCGAAAAAAAAATTTTTGAGGAAAAAAAAAATATTGTTGAAAAAAAAAAAATTGTTGAAAAAACAATTCTGTAAAAAAAAACATTTTTGTAAAAAAAAAAAATTGTAAAAAAAAATTTGGGGAAAACACAATTTCTGTACAAAAAAAAAATATTATTTTTTTTATTATTATTATTTATAGAATTATAGAATGCCTATTTAAATTCCTACGTACTGCGTGACAGAGTCAGTGAATCAGTGTATCAGTGAATCAGTGTAGAGGGTAAATATATATTAAGATAAACATTTATGAAATAAACATCAGACCATTTATCTCAAAAAATCCAATTTTTCTTTGAATACCAAAATAACATTTAATCCATGAGAACGGCTCTGACTCTAAGGGATGCACTGAGCCAGCCAAACTGCTTACAAACCCGCTGAGTTACTTACTTACCTGAGTTGGCTATGCAACCTGTTCTTGGCCTTGGCGCGCTCAATAAATGATTTCCAGATACTTCGGTATGGTGTGTGTTTGCTCCAGTTCGAGATAGCAGGGATTTGCATGACTTCTTAAAGTTGGTCCTTCCACTGGAGTTTGGTGTTCCCTGTCTGCGCGTTAGGTCGAAGTTATCTCTAACGCTTTTCTGGCAGGAGCTTTTCTATTCTTTCTACTGACATAATTAAGGCAGTGGAATTGTTGTATTTTGATCTGGAGCGTTAGGCCATATATATCCCCCTGGTTTTCAGGGTATTTACACTAATACACACAAACATCTCGTAACATATGTTTCAAATGATAAATACGCATGTGTTCCTTAGAGCTTATAGATTTTTTTTAATATAATTTGTTGTTGTTGATTTTTTAGACAAGTTTCTATTTTGCCTTTATCGACACACCCTATTGTATTAATCCGTTGCATATGTGTAACGGTATTCATACACAGGTTCACATATATCGTTGTTGCGAAACACTAAAATTAAGCGGCTTTTTGTCTGAATCGATTGTAAAATCTGTGTGTGCGTGTGTGTACATCATTGCATTGCCAATGTTTTTTTTTTTTGCTGCTTATGACTGAAAGCATTGTCATATTTATGGATGTAAAACATACGTGCACACAGACACACTCACAAATGCGTGTCATTGAATATGAAATTAAATGTTAATAATACGCCGGGCCAAAGTCAGCATCCCTCATCCTCATCCTCATCGTCAGCAACAGCCAGCCCCTCCATTGAGCCATAAAGTGGGCCTATCGAGGCAGCATTCAATTGATAATATCATGGCCAAAAGCCAATAATAGCCTTGTATTGAAATGTGCATTTGATTTCACTCGATTGCAATTAAAGGGCCATTGCTAATGACCTTTCGATCATGAGACCGGCCGAGACTCACCTTGGTGTGAAATCAGAAATATTCTATTGACAGTTTTACACAGGGAATTTTTAATGTTGTGTCTTTGCAGTATTGATGTTTTAAATCGTTTCTAAATAATTTTATTTTATATTTATTTAATTTTACTATAATTATGGTAAATCGTCTGGTGGATATCACGAGGCGTATTGGTTTCTCGGAATGTATAGGAAATGGTGGAGAAATTCGCTGAATTACAAAATAATTTGCATACATTAAAAATCAATTCGAAACGTTTCAGACAATCCGATCATCCTCTCAAGCAATAGAACATAATATATAAATATATTATCGAATATAATATATAAATATTGAGAGGATGAGCGAATTATCTGAAACGTTTAAAGGAATCAAATAGCCATTGCAACAAATGATTCTTTTCGGAGACTAACTTATTTTGACTTAGATAACAAAGACCATCAACTGGCGACACATTTAACACATCGGTAAGATAAAACATCCCAGGGTGACTCTCAAGAAGGTTTTTTTTTTAAAGACTGTAGACTTGTCTACAAACCTTCCATTGGATTGCCATCGGTTCAGTAATAAATCAATCAATAAATCGACTAATATCGATATTTCATTTTCGATTTCCGACAATTGTTTTTAAATGTACATAAAATCCAATGGACATAAATTGGAAACGGTCCGGTTTACCGGAAAAAGGATATTTAGATGTCTCCATCGCCAAATTTGCCCTTCAGAGGCGATCGATTTGAATAGAAATCACCTTTTCCATACAAAATGAATTTAGAAATAAATTCGAAATGTTTCAAGTTATTTGAATTAATGGCGATTACTGATATTGATTTTAGGAAAAGTTTTTAAAATATGTTCTGATAATTGGATTATTCGTTGGCAAAAGTGTAAAATGTTGGAGGGGGCCGGCCTTCTTGAAAGCCGATTCAAAATAATTCGATGAGTAACGAAATATTTTCTTGGGTGGTGACTATGAAATAATCTACAAGTCTTTGATGGCAATTGAAAAACGTACAGTGTAAACTGTACTCTTGAATCGGGAAGCCGATATGTAAATCTGGTTAAGTACGTTGTTATTTTTTTTAATAGAGGCCGGTGACAGTTTTCACTAAAACCGTATCTAAATAGAACGTTCTCTGTTCAGAGGCCACTGGACACAAATTGCCCTTGTCCTGGGGAATGTTCAGGGATTTATTTTCATGGAAAGCATTTCAATGCGAAGATTGTAAAAAAAAAAATGTAAACGAAAAAATCTGGTTGTTCTTATTATAAATCCTCCATGGTATAGACCGAAAATCCCCTAAAATATATTTATCTTCCTGCATTAGGCTCTTGTATACCAATTATGGTTTTTTATCATGGACTCATCTGACCATCCCTCACCCATGGCCGATAGGAAAACCAACAAACCATAAATAAACACATTGGAATACTTTTTAATCAATTTGTGTTCATTGTTTCATCGTAACCCTGAGCAACAGAAAAAAAACAATGAACGAAAAGGCGAAATTGAGTAATAAAAAACTACGCTTAAAGAATATTTGTAAACAATAAAAAAAACAGCGAAACTATAAATTGCTTTCAATCTTTTGGAAAATCATGGCAAAACTTTTTGAACTTCAATGATTAACTTTTTGCTTTATTATTGTTAATATTAAGTACGTATATATAAGTTTCGTTCGGGTTTTTTTTTTGGGTTCATCTTCTCCTCCTTAAAGGAATTTTTTAATTTTTAATTGTTTTACTGTCCATCTCGGTCTCGCTCGCGCTCTCTCCACGTCTTCCTTTTTATAGCATTTTTAACGATTCATTTAGGGCATGGGAGTTTCGTCTCTGCATTATTTCTCCGGTAGTCCATAGTTGGGCCGTAGCTGGACAGACAGACAGGATGAACCAGAGAAAAAAAGTGTAGTTAAATAAGTTAAACTGTGGCCTTTATTTTTTTTCGCCCCGCAAAATCCATAGGAATAACAATGGCCGTAAGATCGGAGCGAAAAACAAGAGGAAATTAAATGAAACTATTCAAAGTTATAAAAAAGCATAAAAAACGTCAAGTTTGAATGGTGCTGGTCGTCTCAGGCCACCGATTCACTGACATTCGTATGATGTTGCTGCTGCTTCTGCTGCTGATAATGTGGTGGGGGCGGTTTTTTCCTTTTTGTTGTTGTTGTTTTAATCGACTTCTATTTAAATGATTATATCCTTTTCAGTGGGACTGTTTTTATTGAGTGAAAGTTTTTACTTGACTGCAATAGTCAGCAATTATGGAGGAAGAAGATGGAGTTCTTAAGGCAACTGGAAAATGCAGATTATTGTGGTTATTATAAGTAGAGTTGAGTAGACTTCTGGGAAAAAGTGCAATAAGGAGATTGAAAGGGACTTTCTCCAGATAATTATATGAATTAAAATGTATGAAGACAGATGAAATAATGAAGCTGTGGTAATCCAAGTCCATGTCAATTAACCAATACAGTTGGTAGATGAAGTTATCTGAAGTAAAGAATATAAATTAATTGGTATTTTTAACGGAAGACAACACAACAAAACATACCGCCTTCAGTTTAACACTAATATTGGAAATCAATTCAATGAGTCATGAATAAGAGCCTCCTTTAGGTATTGAATTTGTTTGGAGGTTGTTTTTCATTTTCATTTGGGGTGTTTTTTCATATTTCAGGTTGCGGTGATATTACACATACATATATATATTAGTTCTTTTTACTCTTTCAAGGAGCATAGGGCCGCCACAAGATAATGCCAATAAGCACGATCTGTTGGACGGTGTTTAACTTCATTCCAACGCAGTTTCGATTTGTCTTTTCCATGTGTGTGATGGTCTTCATATACGTCGGCTTCCTTGCGGATTCCATTCTATGGCTTGTTTGGCGATATCGTTGGGTTGTTTCAATTCAATTTGGATAGATTGTTGGCGAGTTTCCGTCCAGAGATGGTAATTTGAAATTTTTCTAGGCCAGACTACATGTAGTATCTTTCTCAAGCATTTATTTATGAAAACTTGTATGGCATGTATATCACGTGATGCTGCATTCCACGACTCGCATTCATACAACAGTGTGGATTTTACATTCGAGTTGAATATCGTAATCTTCGCTCTTCTTGATATGCATAATGAGTTTCACACTGACTTGAGCTATGCGGCTGGAGATGTCTGCCTTAGAACCACCAGTTTTGTCCAAGATGCTTCCCAGGACGGTTAATATTTGCTCATTGTTTACATTTATTCGCATCATTTATGTTTTGCCGATATTAATTTTCAATCCAACATGTGGTGCAGTTTCCTGAACTAGGGATTGTTTAGGTTGCATGTCTGAAAAGGTGTGAGTCAGTAGACAAATGTCATCAGCATAGTCAAGGTCGTCCAGTCTACCTTGGAGACCCCAAGTGATGCCTCTTCTATGGGATGTTACTTTGTTCATTATTACGTCGAGTACACAGCAAGAGAGATAATACAATACACCCCTGACGTACACCAGAGTTTATATTTATCTTCTTACTCGGTTGTTTTTCGAATACGACAGGTAGCGTTTTCATACATACCCTTGAAGAGTCTGATTAGCTTGGCGGGTACACCTTTGTATTCTAATGCGTACCATATGGCTGCGTGACTTAGGGTATCAAAAGCCTTCTCAAAGTCTATGAACGTTAGGTAAAAAGGTGATCTCCATTCTACAGACTGCTATGATCACTATGATCACTCTTAAGCTGTTATTGGGTGATATTGCATAATGAAAAATAACCCCAAATTTGGGGCGATTCTTCATTCTTGAATTGGGGCCATTTTTGATGGGGGGGAAACTGTTTACGGCGCCATTGCAGCCACTCGTCCTAGTTCAGATCTGTCCCAGCATAAGTGAGAACCGTATCGTTTCGTCTGTCGACTTTCATTGTTTGGACGCATTGGTCTAGATGTGCGATTGGACTTATCGGTTGAAAATTGTTAAGGCTTTCCCCTGCAAATATTGTATTCGCTACACATACTATACAAAATACGTGCCACGGACGCTTTTTCGTGTAAAATATGTCTGTTTATCTAATGTTTTGCCTTTTCATGTCAAGTGCAGAAGTAATATTTAAATTTAAGACTTGCTTTTTTTCTAAGGTGGAAGCCGTTGATCCGTATATCAAATATTCATACAAAATCCGAAAAGCTTTGTTAATTAAAAAAAGTGATGACACAGTACTGCGACTTTCCTTTTTATCGTCCTTTTGATGTTGAATTGTGAAAAGTGTGTCATGATGACTTCATATGGCCGCATGTTTCAAAAGTAAAATTGTGATTTTCATTATAAATTAATTTGTTACATGATTTCACATTTCATTCTTCGTTCGGCAAACTTTTATAGTTGGACTTTGTTTGGCGAAAATAAAATAATCTGTAAATTGTTACAATTTAAAAACTCCGCATGAACCTCATTTGAGTTTCGGTTTTTAGGGGTTTCTATGGTGAAATCTCGGGATTTGTAAAGTTTCAAACAATATAAAAACTCCTTAAGGCATGTTTGCAGGAGCACATTGATGTACATACGTACCTACGTACAATTCCAGTGAACTGGACGAAAGGTGTTCTGTTTGTATTTTGTTTTTTTTTGGGTTGAGTGAATATTTAAACCAAAAGTTTTTCAAACTGCCGAGCATCTCTGGACAGCAGTTTGGCCAGCACCCATCTCACACATTGAATATGCGATGTGTGTGCAGGTTAGCTAGAGTTGTATAAAATTTAAAAAAAAAGTAAATTTTTTTGTGCTTCCCTATAGCATTTTTAACGAGTTTCTGTCAACAATTATTCAAGTAGAAAGTTTGTTATTGCTGCAGTAACAATAAAAGTGCATTATGGAAAATCCATTGAAAGCAGGTGGTGAAGGCAATCTAATTGCCAGACGCCTCCTATATCATACACCGGTTGCGCCGGTCGTATGATTAATATTATTTTTTGTATTGAAATCTTTACTACTTTTTACTCCATGGAAATTTTAGAAATTCGGTATGATTTTCTATTTTTTCTAGGAAAAGTTAACAGCGCTTTCCCTTAAATCCAACAAATAAAAAAACATTTTAATGAAATTTGAAAACAAAAAAATTGTGCCGGCTCATTTGTTTATAGCAGATTTTTGCTGATAACGTGAAATATTATTTTGTTACATTGCATGTACAAGCATAACGACAACACAAAAAATATGAACGTTTTACTTTGTTGTCATGTGCAGAGATACTCATGCGAATGGACAATGGCTTTATCTCGGTGATGGCTTTGTTTCAATGTTAAATATTTAAAATGGAATTGTTTAAGTCATGTAAATGCACATCGTTTTTTGTGTATATTTTCGTTTTGGCGTTGTTTTTTGTTCATCCTCAACAGGATAAGGGTGTGCTGGAGAGAGGGTGTATTAAGGGTAGAGAAGAGAACCACCCAATATTAAACGGATAAATGGATTCATAACTGTTGATTCATCCCTACACCATCTAAAACAAATAAAAACAATTCAATAAATTGCATAAAACAGGACTAAAGAAAGGTATTTTGATGTTTAGATTGGCAACTTATTGAATTGTCCACGTGTATGGCAACAGGGGAAATACGATGAATTTTGAGCTATGACGTTTCTTTCACAAATGAATTGTATAACTGTAATTGAATATATATCGCTGGATCTCATACTTTTCTCAAAGTAAAAAGTACAATCGGGGAAACCTACAAACAACATTCCAAAACTGGATACAAGTTGTACAACAGAACATATATATTGTACATACGAGGGTTAACTTTGGCTACCGTCTGACTTTTTTATTTTTTATTTTTTATTTTTTATTTTTTATTTTTTATTTTTTATTTTTTATTTTTTATTTTTTATTTTTTATTTTTTATTTTTTATTTTTTATTTTTTATTTTTTATTTTTTATTTTTTATTTTTTATTTTTTATTTTTTATTTTTTATTTTTTATTTTTTATTTTTTATTTTTTATTTTTTATTTTTTATTTTTTATTTTTTATTTTTTATTTTTTATTTTTTATTTTTTATTTTTTATTTTTTATTTTTTATTTTTTATTTTTTATTTTTTATTTTTTATTTTTTATTTTTTATTTTTTATTTTTTATTTTTTATTTTTTATTTTTTATTTTTTATTTTTTATTTTTTATTTTTTATTTTTTATTTTTTATTTTTTATTTTTTATTTTTTATTTTTTATTTTTTATTTTTTATTTTTTATTTTTTATTTTTTATTTTTTATTTTTTATTTTTTATTTTTTATTTTTTATTTTTTATTTTTTATTTTTTATTTTTTATTTTTTATTTTTTATTTTTTATTTTTTATTTTTTATTTTTTATTTTTTATTTTTTATTTTTTATTTTTTATTTTTTATTTTTTATTTTTTATTTTTTATTTTTTATTTTTTATTTTTTATTTTTTATTTTTTATTTTTTATTTTTTATTTTTTATTTTTTATTTTTTATTTTTTATTTTTTATTTTTTATTTTTTATTTTTTATTTTTTATTTTTTATTTTTTATTTTTTATTTTTTATTTTTTATTTTTTATTTTTTATTTTTTATTTTTTATTTTTTATTTTTTATTTTTTATTTTTTATTTTTTATTTTTTATTTTTTATTTTTTATTTTTTATTTTTTATTTTTTATTTTTTATTTTTTATTTTTTATTTTTTATTTTTTATTTTTTATTTTTTATTTTTTATTTTTTATTTTTTATTTTTTATTTTTTATTTTTTATTTTTTATTTTTTATTTTTTATTTTTTATTTTTTATTTTTTATTTTTTATTTTTTATTTTTTATTTTTTATTTTTTATTTTTTATTTTTTATTTTTTATTTTTTATTTTTTATTTTTTATTTTTTATTTTTTTCTGTTGAGCGACAATAAGTACCTTTTAGACCGATAAAGCGCCCCGGTAGGCGAGTTGGTAGCGTGCTTGCCTATCAGCGTGGGGGTTGTGGGTTCGATTCCCACCAGAGGCTTTGGTCTGTCGCTGCAAAAATTAAGCCAAATGGTCTTTGTCACCCGGTTTACCCTTGGACCCAAAATTATAATATAAATTTACTTTGTATTGTAATTAATAAATAAATAAATAAAAAAAATAAATAACCTTTTAGACCAACATACTCCTTTAAGCTTTTCTTTGGCTTGTGATTTGTTCTCTTACTCAAAAATATGAATCGTAGTTTTCGTCAAGGTTTTCTAAACTCTACAGTCTATTCACAGATGTATTGTTTTTTTAAATATTTATGAGGAATCTTCAAATGGTTACGGAGTTGCCAAACTAACCTCGTTTATAAGTGGAAACATGCACAGAGGGAAACCAGAAAAATCCTTTCCAAAAACAAAAAAATGAACGAAAAGAACAGAACAGAACACAACAGAAAAAAACATATATATTGTCATAACATCAAATTAATTTGCAACATCATTATGTGATAAAAAGGCACATAATTCTCAGGGTCTAGATGATGAAACAAAGCAGCTTTGGAAATTAACAACTTGCACAGAGCCGCAGTCACAGCCAGTCCGACGATGACGACAACGACGACGATCTTATGGAATGAAAACATTTCCATACATGTTATTACTTTAACACTTTTAAGGTTCGCAATGTTGGGGTTGTTTTCTCCAGCTCCTGTAAAAACTCTAACGTACGTTCTCATATAGAATTTGCACATCTTTATCTGTGGGATATGGATATGGAAATGTGAATGTGGATGGGTATTTATGTGTATATGTGTGTGTATTTCCGTACAATAGAATTGCATACTGTTGTGGCTTCGTATTAAGCTTAGTTAGACATGTGTTTCATATACACATACACACACCTGCATGCATATCTATATGTATGTGTGTCTGCACTGACATATGTGTGTTTAATGTTTGCAATATGTTTCATATCCTGTTACTTTAATGTGTGAATGTGACTGCATAACCTGTACACCGCAAATCTCTAGAATAAGGAAAGGCGTTTTATAGATTCCATACATGCAATACTATATTAGAAATGGAGGTGTTAAAAGAAAATATTTCATTCATTAGGTGTTTTATTTAAATTCCTATCGGGTAATATGTGAGATAGAGACCAGATGGTAGATGCCATTCTCAGGGTAGACAAACTCAATGTCGTTGAGTTATGTCGTTGAGTTTATATTACTTACTTATTGCCCTTAACATTCCATAAAGGAACCGACGGAGAACATACCTTTAATCAATGAGCTGTGCACGGTATAATTTGTACAGGACCTACTGTTTAAATCCGGTTCCGAACTGCTAATGGAGCAGTTTTGACATGGCTCTTACTCGTAAAGTCGACGGCATTTACGAGGTGGAAACAGCCGCTGGAAAATGTTTGATAGTCTTACCAGTTTTCGAACCTGAGTTTACTATCTGCCGCACACACTGTCTGCCAAACTACGGTTGTCCACCGTTGAGTAAATGTAAAATGTGTTCTCGACCACTGAATTTCTGGAACATTGCATGATACACTGCAATTTTCCACAATTGGTCGGACTGGTAGAGACTAATAGTGTTTATTAGGGGGGAAGTTATGCAAGTTAAACACCGGATAGGATAATGTTCTTGGGAGGTATCAAAGGGGTATGCGATTTACCGTAAGACTGGACAGTATCATTTTTGTGTAAGGTACCTGAACTACCGTGCCAAGTTTGTATCATTGAGTTTATCTACAAACTTATTTTCAGAATGATTGTGATGGATAATGTAAATAACTACTTATTTCGCCACCCTATGTACATGGTGCGCAGTATACATGTATGTGTTGCATCATTATCATTAAAACATACGGCATCTGTTTTTGACAGATACATTTGCTAATATTCATAATTCGTTTGCTGGATGTGTGAACCTACAGACTTACACCTATCACGGTAAATACAATATATATACATATATAAATATATGTGTATATAGATACGTATTTGTGTATAATGTTGCTTATAGTGATATAGGTGAGTGACAATGTGCGTTTTTTTTCATTCGTACTCTCGTTTGAGTATGAAAAGTGTAGTTGGAGAAACACGTTTGCACTTTGGTTTGAAATGAAATTAACATCAAAAAGAGAATGGCAAATATGGCCAACATGAGAGAAGTTTAGGACATGCCAGTTCCACATGGTTGCATAGAGACGGCGGCAAAGTGTAGACAAACGAACTCGAGACTTAAACGTTTCCTTTATGCGTTTTTAATTAAAGATTTCTTTAAAACGAATGTGGTTAAATATCTGGAAAAGGCAAATGTATATTAATGAGCTCCGACCATCCAGAAAAGGATGCAATCTGCTTATGCCATGACATGCCATGTTGTTACTTAGAGTGTATGCAAACATATTACCAACTGAGTTAATTAAAAATAGAATAGAACTTTAATAGTTTTAAAGGGGAATCACTCAGAAAACAAAAGAAGTGTGATAAAAAATGCCACTACATTATTATTAACACTACAACAGCAATCCAAGTCGGATTCAGTCGATTCTTTGGGTTGAATTTCTTTAATATATTTTTAAAACAAATTGATTACGTTAAAATTTTTTCTTTGAGAAACCAAAAAAAGACAATTTTTTATATTAAAATCAGCATGTTAAATGGGATTGCCAAAGGTAATGTACATGATTTTTATAGAGTAAACTAAGGGCTTAGCCGTTAACCGATTAGATCTAATAGCTGAACATCCAACTCATTTGTTTCCCTTCAGCATCGTCGGAATATGGGTTGTACAGGGGTTTCCAACAAGAAGTGTTATTTTGATATTCTAAGAAAAATTTAATTTTTTGAGATAAATGATCGGATGTTTATTTCATAATAGAGAGGAAGGTATGCCCTTAACAGGACCATATCCTTTTCATGAAATTGTCGATAACCAAATCGCAAAGTATCTGCCCTATGTTCTCAATAGCCTCACGAATTCTATCTTTGAGGTCTAGAATCGACGCTGGGCTGTTGGCGTAGACCTGGCCCCAAAAGAAGAAGTCGCAAAGTGTTAAATCATAAGATATCGGTGGCCAATTGTGATCACCTCTTCGAGAGATAACTCGTTGCGGAAACTTGCGTGGTACGCAGCGCCGTCTTGTTGAAAGTAAACGTTGTCCAAAATAATATCATCCAACTCGGACCATAAAACGTCATCAATGATCTATCTCTGGATAGCGCAATCCATTGACACAACCTCATTTTCGAAAAAGTAAGGTCCAATGACCTCGCCGGACCATAAACAGCACCAAACAGTCACACGTTGGGAATGGAGAGGCTTCTCAACAATAACTCTTGGGTTTTCCGAACCTCAGATGCGATAATTTTGCTTGTTGACGTAGCCACCAAGGTGGAAATGTGCCTCATCAGTCAAGATGATTTTTCGATGGAATTCCGGATCATTTTCATGCATTTCAAGGACCCAATCAGCAAAGACATGACGTTGTTGATGATCGCCCGGCTTGAGTTCTTGTGTTAACTGAACTTTGTAAGCCTCAAGGCCAAAGTCTTTATGCAGAATACGTTGTAATGACGTTTGTGGAATGCCCAATTCCAAAGAACGACGAGGAATGGACAAAACATGGGTTTTCTTCAACACTTTGGGCTACAGCAGCAAAATTCTCAGTTTTTCTTGAGCCGGCTCCGAACGACTAATGCTTTTCTAGAGAAGTTTTACATGGCTTAGAGATTGCTCTCTTACTCGTAAAGTCGCCAACATTTACGAGGTGGAAACAGCCGCTGTTTGTATAGGGAATTCTCTTCCAGCAAATGTATTTCCTGCCCGCTGTGACATTCTTAAATACTAGTAAGTTGTAATGCGCCTATGGCGCCCGTTAATTTGCTTGAGAAAGTATTTGTTACTTAATTTTAAAAATTTTGTAAAAAATATTTTGAGAAAACTATTTTGTAAAAAAAAATTTCGGAAAAAAATAAAAATTTGTGGAAAAAAATTTTTGCTGAAAAAAAAATTTTTGTTGAAAAAAAAAAATTTTGTTGAAAAAAAAAATTTTGTAAAAAAAAAAATTATAAAAAAAAAAATTTGGGGAAAACACAATTTCTGTACAAAAAAAAAAATATTATTTTTTTTATTATTATTATTTACAGAATTATTATAGAATGCCTATTTAAATTCCTACGTACTGCGTGACAGAGTCAGTGAATCAGGGAATCAGTGTATCAGTGTATCAGTGAATCAGTGAATCAGTGAATCAGTGTCGAGGGTAAATATATATTAAGATAAGACACATTTCCACCAGCACTATCTACTCCCTGTTTCTTCTTTCCCATACTCGTATTTCCTATCAATTTGTGGTATATCCATTGTAAGGTCAGACAACTTTAGCCAATTTTTATGAAATTCTTTATAGTTGTTGCATCCGCAACATTGCTGTTGCAATGAAACCTATGGTCTAGGATTGGTCCGCTCAGCTTTAGCTTTACTCTTTTTGTCGGTATTTTGTCTTATATATTTATATTAGTAAGTTGTAATGCGCCTATGGCGCCCGTTGAAATATGGAAAAAAAAATTTTGTTGAAAAAAAAAATTTTGTGGAAAAAAAAAAAATTGTTGAAAAAAAAAATTTTGTTGAAAAAAAAATGTTTTCTTGAAAAAAAAAAATTTTGTTCAAAAAAAATTTTTTCTTAATTTTTTCTTTTGTTGAAAAAAAAAATTTTGTGGAAAAAAAAAATTTGTAAAAACCAAAAATTTTGTAAAAAAAAAATTTTTGTAAAAAAAAAATTCGGAAAAAAAAAAATCGGAAAAAAAAAATTTTGAAAAAAAAAATTTTGGTAAAAAAAAAATACAATTTCTGTACAAAAAAAAAAAAAATATTTTTTTATTATTATTATTTATAGAATTATAGAATGCCTATTTAAATTCCTACGTACTGCGTGATAGAGTCAGTGAATCAGTGTATCAGTGAATCAGTGTCGAGGGTAAATATATATTAAGATGTTCCCTGAGTAGTCCTAAGTAACATGTCACGCATTTTTTGTAGTCCACCTTTTTTGCTCCCATTGGCGCGATAGCAAAGCGTTAGAACAATTACCAATGAGAAATTTGAATTCTTCACTGTGTTTAGGTTCTATTATGTACCTGGCTAATGGATCGATGGGAACTTCATTTCAACACAGCGGACAAACAGAGCTACATGGGTACTCAAATGAAATTATTTTTAATTTTAGTGATTGCTCAAAATTGGGCTGTGGGACCATAAGACCAAAAAATCGGCCTTTATCGGTCTTTACTACACATATGAGTCAACGTTTCTCGCAAATCTCAATTTAAATTGCTATCTCTGATTTCCAAAATCGACCGTGACCACCTTTACAGCCAAAACAAACCCGGAGCTTAAATGTATGAACTTTGGGACTACTGTGGGACCAAAAATCCGACTACTTCGAGACACAAAACGAGAATCCGGAATCATTTTTCAACAAACTTTATACGATAACTTAAGGAAGTGTTTTTATATACACCATTTAAATGTTAAACCTTTGGTAATTTATTATGAATGAGGGAGTACTACATTTGTAGACATTCATTAAATGTGATTTGTTGTCTGTATCGATATACGAGTGTGTATGTATTTGCAAAGTGCACATGTTGTCTTAAAGCCTTAATTGTAGTAACAAAGACCAGCAAACAGTACTTATTAACCAAGAAACAAAAAAAAAAACAAAAAAAACAGCAGTAACAACACCATGCGATCGAAATGAATCTGAAATGATTTGCTTCATATGCCCATCCCCTGTACACGGGAAAGGATGAAGAACGAAAAGTTTTCATCTCGTCGTCGGAACGGGAAAGAGTGCTCAATGATTGTTCGATGGTTGGTTGGCTTCCTAGTGTGAGTGAAATCAAATTGAATGCCAATATCACGTACACATAAATGCCAGTAAGTGTGTTTGTACACTTGAGTGTCTGTGTGAGTGTTTGCGTTTTGATTGGTAGTGGTGGTGATGGTGGTGGTGTATGTGTTTTTTATGACTCATATGTCAGGCAGCATGAATGAATCAAGAACGTTTACACGATTGCCTATAAGTTTGGTCCTTATTCCTTGGATGTGTGTGTGTGTGAGTTTTTGCATTAAATACAAATATATGTGTTGCTGTTGTATTTTTTCTCATCTACAGTTCAGCTCTCTTCAGTTGGTTTGAGTTTGTTTATGTGCCGAGCGAAGTTATTTGATCAGTTGAGTTGTGGCTTTGAGGCAGGAAAAAAAGAAGAATATTTCGTGTTACTTTTTCTTATTCTGCAAATAATTTCTGATGTACGAGCTTTCAGACGTATCCCTACATGTGGTCACATACCATTC
The DNA here is from genome assembly GCA_958296145.1 of Hydrotaea cyrtoneurina. Lineage (NCBI taxonomy): Eukaryota > Metazoa > Arthropoda > Insecta > Diptera > Muscidae > Hydrotaea > Hydrotaea cyrtoneurina. The sequence continues at coordinate 4,093,083 of OY282512.1, read as the reverse complement.
AACCATCAATATAGTGATTATGTGTGTGTGTGTGAGACATTGCTGCACTGGCCAGGCACACTTATTTAAAGGCTTACGACAATATTGTTCGCTGGAATTTCGACAGTCCAAACATTATATTCAGTCTAAAGTATCAACCAGTGGGACTAAAAAAAACCAAGCTCATATAAAAGGAGTTCTATCTCAGACTGATATAGACTAGTCGTCTCCAGTGTACACAAGCCGTGAGTAATGATAACACCACGCGTTCTGCCCTTGTTTTGATATTGTTCTGATAATGTGGCTACCGTGGTTGAGTATCATTCGTTCTGGCAATATTTCTGTGCCCTTAATATTAATATGAATTCGAGTATCGTGCTTTGTGCGTGAATTACTGAGAATCCTGTTTTCATAGTTTGCTTAGACTTGTGAGTTGGGGATTTGCAGTTCTCCAGACATGGGAACTGGATGTGACAACAGGATCATATGGATGGTGGTGTTTTGACTACGGGCGCTATGAAAAATGTCCCAAAAAATTAAGAATCTCATACAAAAAGAGGGACTTTTTAAATTATGGTAATTTCCAAAAAAAAAAAAAAAATGGGGAGTAATATTATAGTTTTCGTTTGTGACAATGAAAAATTCCCCAATTTTAAATTTTAGGGTGATTTTCATATTTTGTGGCCACTGCTCTGGAGCCATTGCAGCCCATATGGATGAAATAAAATGTGCATATTGCCGGGAAGACGTTGTAGATATTGGGACACTTTATGTGCACATATAATTACTATTAATGTATAAATGTAAAATTAATATTTTTCTCATAATTTTTTTGTTTTTGTTTGCTAAAATTCTACACTTTTTCCAAATTACAATAGATGTTCGTAATTGGTAAAAAGTGTATTTTGTTTATTTTTGGGGTATTTTTCATAGGGTAATTTTTCACAAATTGTTTGGCAGATTTTTCAGAATTTTTGGGAACATTTTCATATTGGGCTTTTGGGAAGATTTTTCATGTATTTTTGGGAATTCTTCATTTGGGGGCATTTTGCATTCGGGTTGTTTTTCATAGAGCCCTGACACGTTGTGAATGGTCTTAGAAGGAAAATCAGAATGTCGGATTCATGGATTGATGTGTTTGGACGTATGACTATATAAGCCAACATGGGATAGTTAATTATGCTGGTCCTGCAAACGTTCCTCTGCAGGACTATGGCGACATCCTAATGCAGTAACCGGTCTATTTAAGTAAACCTACTGCAAAGTTGTCGAATTCCGAAATATGACTCATCTGTGTGAGTATGTGTGTTTTTTTCTACTGACTAACTAGTATTTTCTATAAAAAAAAACCCTTACAAACGGGGCTATTTATTTGCCATGCTAATTACGGACATCTAGTGTTTGCAGCCGAAGTAATGAGTCTTATTACACTTCGGTTAAAGGTGGGGACTACAGAGGAGTGATAGTGATAGATGATGATGTTGTTGGACGATCTTCAGTTTCAGCAGGACGGGGCGTCGTGTCACACCGTCCACATTCCAATCGAACTGTTGCGTACCAAGTCCGGTAATCGTCTTATCAGTGACTTTTGTGTGCGAACAATCCATTAACGATTCAGGCATATCTGGCGAATATCGAGCAAGACGTTCGTGAGATAGAGCCCGGAAACTATCATCAAGGACTTGGAAAATTGGGTTGAGAGGATGCGCCACTGCTAAGCCATGCTAGGCAGCCACATGAATGAAAAGAAGTTCCATAAATAATGGGAATGTTTGCTCTTACGTAAAAACCAATAATATCCCGAAAGAAGGGATTTCGGTTAAGTTTTTTGTATTTTTTAAGTAATAAAAACAATGGCTTAGTAATAAAAACAGTGCCGCAAGTGTTTCTTTCGATTCACCGTGCATTGTAACATTTGATCTTCACAGTTCAGAAACACCCTCACCCCCAACCCTTGTCCGCCGCACATCATATCTCACATCCGAATGTGAGTGTGTGTGTGTGTGTGTGCACAGTAGTTGAACCTTTTGGCCCGTTCCTGTTGCTCTTGGCCAGAGTGAATTTGTTTATTGTAGATACTTTCCGCCTGTTACAGATGTTGACTAACGTTGGCTATGATGATGATGATGCGGATGCTGCTGCTCCTTTCTGCTGCTGTTATTGTTGTTTGTGTTATTGTTTATCCCATGTGAAGTATGCATTATAGGCTTTTTATGTCGATTACATTTATCAGAACTCTTCAATAACAAAATATCTGGAAGTGAGTGTGTGTGTGCCTGTGTGAGCGTGCGTTTGCATGTTCGATTGTCTGATTGAATATCAACAACAACAAGAGTACGATTACAGATGATGGGGCAACTAGAACATGTAGGTCTTTCGCAGGGCGTCTGGTGTGGAATAGTTGGCACTGTGTATGTGTGTGTGTTCACATGACATGTGTCATAAAGATGGTGATATTCATAAATGACATGCAGCAGGCCGTGACTGTTATTTGGCTTGCTCCCTTTCTCTAACCCTCTGTGTCAGTCTGCACGAAGACATTAATCGTTTTTTATTATTGTTTTCGAATGTGTGCTTGTTCTGTTTATTTGATTAACTTCCGTTTCCGGTTATAAAAACACAACTTGTACTGTGTGCTTTCATATCTTCAGCACTCACTCACAAACTCGCACACACACACACACACATGTTGTAAAAGTCACGTACTATTGTTTTTGAAAACCCATTAAAGCATTCACAATATTTTTCCCTCTCCATTGATTTCTACCGTCGAGTACCTTCAAGCACGATGACGATTGGTACGTAACATTGTATAACGTACATCCGTAAGTGTGTCTATGTGTCTGTGTGTGTGTTTGTGTAGGTTTCAGTGGAGTATGTGTGATTAACATTAATTATCGTTGTTCGACTGGCGATTGTATATGTTTAGCATATTAGACGGGCAACTATTCGAAAAGCAAAACCAAACGAACCTAACCAAACCATCAATCAAGTTCATCAATCATTTCAATCGAATTCCCATTCACATTCTTCGCTGCAGTTGTGTTGGTGCTTCCTGTCTCTGTGTGTCCGTGTATCTGTGTATGTGTCTGTGTCTGTGTGTTTGTACATATTTGCTTTTAATGTTAAATTGGTGTTAATTGCTTGCGTTTATCGCTCACTGTTATTATTACTATTATTATTATTATTGTAATTACAACTACAATTGCAATGCCAACAACAGCAGCAACAACAGTTAGTTGAACTTTGTGCCACCACCAATCCATTATCGTCGACGCACATGACAGACGATTTGTCAGGAGTTAAAAGCTGCTGTTTGCGGCCGTGGTCTCCTCAAAGTCGCCGCCTCAAAACAGCCATTTGCACTTTACAAGATGGCCAAAACTAATTAACGTCTTTATGAGAACTGACAGCAGAAGAGGTGCTTAAGTGTTTTCCCAGCCGGAGTGGCCGACGTTCACTAATTGTGTCAATTAGCGGCAAAAGCATGCCGGAACAGGGAAACACACTCATGCTTATCTCTAAAAACCGCCAGCGTAATGAATGGCACTGGTAAGGTTTAACGAATTGTGATTGGAGTTTGATTGCACTAAATCGAAAAGGGTAAAGGTAAACGGTAAACGAAGTCTCTGCCAAGGGCGGGTTGCACTCTTCGAAAAGAACATTTGACGATGACCTAGTTGTGTATTGTATTGGCTGCATTTCTGGAGGTCTGTCTTGAGCAGACTGGATTGTGGTGATGGCTATACGACAAGTATCTCTTAAGCAACGTGCCTTGTGGCGTATGATTAATATTAGATTGATCATACGCACCATTTTCAAATAAATTACACAAGATTTGTGTACCCTCATCCTACGTGTATTCACATCTTAATATATATTTACCCTCGACACTGATTCACTGATTCACTGACTCTGTCACGCAGTACGTAGGAATTTAAATAGGGATTCTATAATTTTCTATAAATAATAATAATAAAAAAAATAATATTTTTTTTGTACAGAAATTGTGTTTTCCCCAAATTTTTTTTTTCCAAAATTTTTTTTTACAAATTTTTTTTTTTAACAAAATTTTTTTATTCCACAAAATTTTTTTTTCCATATTTCAACGGGCGCCATAGGCGCATTACAACTTACTAGTTAAACCATAAGTGTCTTTGAACCAAATTCAATTCATGACTTTTTAAGACGTTTGAGCCATGTCCGTCTGCCTGTTCGGTTTGTACGCCCGATAACTTTCGAATGAGTTAAACAATAGCTTTGAAATTTGACATGGGTTCATATTTTTCCAAAACTACTTATGGGATTGCATATGGTCTACATGGCCACACCCCTTCGGGTACCTCCCATACAAATGTTTCAATCCGCCCACTTTACAAATCGTGTAATAATATCAATACGACCAGCGCGATCTTGCCCAAATTCTGTATGAACTAAAGCTTTTATTGGATAAAGGTTTGGGGAAAAATGGAAGTCCGGCGACGGCCGTTCTGATACATCCTATACACTTGTACCAATACGCCCACTTTAGCAACCCTGTAATAATGTCAATACGCCCTATCAGGTCTCACGCAAATTACATATTTTATAAAGCTATAGACATATAAAGTTCTCAAGAAGAAATTGGACCCGTAGTCACATCCCAACGGGTTCCTCCCATACAACTGTACCATCCCGCCCACTTTAGAAATCGTGTAGTAATATTGATACGGCCAACGCAATCTTGCCCAAATTCTGGATTGAACAATGTTATAACTAGGAACAGTTTTCGAGGTCCAGTTTCTAGCCACACCCATTCTGGTATCTCCTATACAAATGTATACCCCGCCCACTTTGTAAAACGTGTAATAAAATATTTTTCTTAAAATTCGATATTTTTGAAGTTGTTATCGTAACATTTCGACTGATGTTACATCAAATGGACTTTCGGATACTTTGAAATATGAAACTTGTATGTTTTTACTGAGGGTGAGGGTATATGTAAGTCGGTTTACCAACTTAAACACTTGATTGTTTAAACAGCACAAATATTTGTTGACGATAGAACAGCTGATCCCCGAATATGTCGTCTACACTTTCCCGTCGGAATTGAGAGTAATGAAAATTCCTCCAATTTCGCCATCATTTTCATTTGGGTGTTGCCCGTCAGTTGCAATTAAAGAAAAGTTAAAATAAAATCGCATTAGGAGGCACCGTCCTACTACACTTATCGCGAACTGTATACACGAAATATTTAAAGTTTAAGGTTATTTCACATTCAATGTGGAATCGTTCTAATTTCACTAAATTACCACAAAATATTATTGCCATACAACAACAACAACAGCGACAACAAAATAAAAATACCAAAAAAATCCGATGACTTCGGTTATGGTGACCAATCATTTGTCAGGATTATGTGCCGAAAACACAACCAAAATATACCCGCAAAATGCCGGTAATCCGTTAACAAATCAAATTGTTACAATAAATACCAAAATAATGGATTGTCAATGCGATACACGAGAGTGAAGTAAAAATAACAAAAAAGAAACAAAAACGCTACAACAGCTCAAAAAAAAAAAAAATAAGGGGAAAAAAAATCCATCAAATAGTCAGTCAGACGGAAGGACACACGAATGGATAAACATGAAAAATAATAAACTTTTGGCAGCGGAAAACCGATCGAAGAAGGGGACAAAAAATCTACTAAAACACATATGTATGTATGTACAAAATCACAGTAATAATCAAAAGTATATACAAATGGGCATGGGTAATTCCAGAAGAAAAATGGTTCATACGATTTCTTTAAGGGGGCTTGGAAATTTATTTTCTTTTCAGTTTTACTTGATGGGGTAGAGATGCCAACAAGCACATCAAAATAAAACGAATAATAATCAATTAGATCCTGGAAGCCATTTCGATGTGTTGTCGAGTTGAGGCATTGAGTTCTACCTGTTGTTCTTTGGGTCGGTTGATATCGCAACTGCATGTTTGCGCTTTGTTCAGGCTCGGGCAATAGTCTTAGAGGCTCCTGACCACTCATGTTACCACATTACAGACTCCGCTGAGATCGAATTGCTTCAACGAACCCTAGACAGTTTGACAGGTAGCTTAAGGTCTCAACGTTCTGGATGCGAACGTAAGAGAAAATTACTTTTTACAATATCCGGAAATTCCCATCCAAAAACGCAGAATTTGGTATTTTATATGAATCTGCTATTTAACTAGCTCGGACCGATCTGTTAGTTCTAATGAAGACTTTTTTGCTTCTACCCACACAACTTACAATACTCAAGGGTATGTGAATGATTTTTTTTTTCAGAAATACAAATTTCAGAGTGTGTATGAAATGAAATGGCAATGGACGATTGAGGGATGAAAGTATGCGAGGTGGCTGAGGCTGTCGGAACGGGTACGCCACACTAAACATGAATATTTGGACATAACCGAGATAATCCTACGATGAGTGAGTCCCACAGTTATATGTGATTACGTTAATGGAGTGTTTAGCGATGTATAATATGTCGGGGGATCAAGGCACAGACAAATCTATTGACTTATCCGGCTAAACGTGTGCCAAAGCAGAAGGCTCTGCCAGCCAACAAAGAGGTTCTCTTGCATTGAATTAGGAATGATGAGAGATCTTTATGTGTTCGACCGTGTTGTGTTAGGTAGCGTGCCCGACTATCATCATCAGCCAAACCAGGTTCGCTTCCTCGTAGGAGCATTACCTATTTGTTTCCACATCGAGTAAGAGAGCGATGTCTAAGCCAGGTAAGAAATTATCTAGAATGCCATTTAAAAGTTTTACAGTTCAGAGCCGGCATCAAATAGTTAGCGGATATACGAGGTATGTTAAAAAAATATCCCGAATATTCAATTTCCGCGGGCTACGTGCATTTGATTTTTGATATTTTTATGTTGGTACTCATGTCGCTTACCTATGCTGACAAGGTCGGCTATTTTGAATGTTTAGTTAATTTTTGACCGCTGTAGTGCTTGGATGTGCTTTAACTTGTCTTAGATTTTTATCTATTTCCGAAAATGGATCAAAGAATCTGCATAAAATTTTGTGTAAAAAACAAAATAAAGTGCGCTGACGCATTCCGAATGTTGACTGTGGCATATGGTGAAGCTACCTTGGACCAAAGCAACGTTTATCGGTGGTACAAAATGTTCTTAGAGGGACGAGAAGATGCAAAGGACGAATAGCGTGCCGGACGCTCGAGCACGACAACAACAGGCGAAAACATTGATAAATTGAATAAAATAATATTGGCCTATCGACGAATTACCATTGGAGAAGTTGCTGAGGATCTAAACATTTCGATTGGCTCGTGCCATTCGATGTTAACCAATGATTTGGGCATGAGTCGGATCGCCGCTAAATTCGTGCCAAAATTGCTCAATTTGGACCAAAAACAGCATTGCTCACGAGATGTTGAACTCGGACCGTGACGATCCAAATTCGCTCCAGAGGGTCATAACTGGTGACGAATCATTACTGGTTACGACGTGGAAACTAAAGCCCAATCATTCCAATGGAAGCTGCCGCATGAACCAATATCGCCAAGTTCGGTCGAACATAAAGGTTTGGCTCACAGTTTTCTTTGATTTCTTTGGCGTGCTGCATTACGAGTTATTGCCACAGGGTAGTACGGTCAATAAAGAATATTACCTGGAAGTTATGCGAAAATTACGCGAAGCAATCCCCCACAAACGCAAGAACAAAAACTGGCTTTTGCACCATGATAACGCCCCTACATACACATCGTTGCTTGTGCGCGAATATTTGGCCAAAAACAACACAGTAATGCTGCCGCAGCCACCGTATTCCCCTGACCTAGCCCCCTGTGACTACTTTTTGTTTCCAAAACTGAAAAGGCCCATGAAAGGACGACGCTACGCCACGATTGAGGAGATAAAACGGCATCGAAGGAGGAGCTGAACAAGATCACAAAAAATGATTATTTAAAGTGCTTCGAGGATTGAAAAAAACCTTGGCATAAGTGTATTATATCCGAGGGGAATGACTTTGAAGGGGACAAAATAGATATTCCTGAATAAATGAATACTTTTTGAAAAAATTCAAAATTCGCGATATTTTTTTAACATACCTCGTACACTGATTCGAGAGAAGTTCTCCGTTTGTTCCTACATGGAATGTTAAGGGAAATAGGTTAATAACTAACAATATGAAATTAGGCCCATTGTGCGGTGATATTTCCTGTTGAAGGACCCTGTGTTTTAGTGTGTTGTGCCAATTGAATCAAATTTCATGATCTTTTGGATGATATCTGTATGTGGTTCACGCGTTTAATTGAACTCGAACTTTAGAGCTAGTGCAAGAATAGAGAAAACCCAGACAAATACTTACTAAGATGGTCTTCTTGACATTATTTATTAGTTGCAATCATCTTAAGGCTGACTTTAAGTTTTAAAATTTCGACATTCCTCACAAATAGTCCTGGCGGAACATAAAGGACACTTTTTCGATTTGTTTTCTACTTTTATCATACTGGTATCTACATCAGCATACAATTTGTTTTTGCTCACAGCAAACAACGAACATTCTTGGACACATGCTAGGTCCTACTGTGCCGCACGAGTACATGAAAATTGTTTGCATAATCGTTTACTAAACATTAGCCAAATAAATATATACTTTGTACATAGACTATGTGTGCGTGTGTGTGTATGGAGGATATATAAAAACGAATATAGTACATACAAATACAATAAGCACAGAAACATGTAGTACAAGCACAGACATGTGTATATACGATGGTGGCTGATGGCTGAATTAGAAATGTATTTCCTGGGAAATCTTTTGTTGCGAGTCAATGAAAAAGTGTGAGCATCCTACCTCAACCGGAAACAGAACGATAGAAACCGAAGCCGAAATCGCATGTGTGTACTGATTTTTGGGGTTTATAAAAATAACAATCACACAGACCGAGACAAAAACACAAAACACGCCGCACACACACACACACACATACACATACAGAGTAGTAGACAAGTAATTCTGTGGCAAAATAGTGTTCATAACTACTGGAATGCAAACACACATGCACACTCACACACAGCGAGAGACGCATAAATATAAAAACGAAATCTTTGCCACAGCTACATGTACACAGTATGCAGCAGGAGTGTGTGTGTGTTTGTCTGTGGTTGTTGTTGTTCTGTATGTGTGTGTATGCATTTTTATTTCTTTTTAAAACGGTAGTTGGATATTTTCCTTATCGGAATAAGCTTATTCCGTTCAATGAACTGAAAAATATTGTTTACCTCAGAGTTTCCTTCTCACACACACTTACACGTCCCCATGTATATCTTTAATGTATTCTGGTGCTTTTGTGTGTGTGTGTGCGCTCCTTCTATTCACACTCCCATACAAATGTTACCCATGCACACACACAAACAGCCACATTTATGCGCGGATACATTTGCTTGGCTGTTTTTGGTTGCTGGTGGAAGCATATATTGGCCTTATGCTTCTGGAAGGAAGTTGCAATGTATCGCAAACTGCCATCAATGTTGTTGTTGTTCCTACATATGTTGTCTCTATGTCGGCGCTTTTTTCTCTCTGTTGCTTTGAATTTCTTTAAAGTGTTTTGCAAGAATTGTAGTGGGAGAGTGTACTGGAGAATCTAAGACAACATTTTAAATGTAATTTTGAAAGTAAAAATACTTGGCTTCCAAAGCTACCTTGGAGACATTTCGTACACATGTCGTCTCTTAGTTGTTAACGCAAAATCCGTTAAATGAATTAATTGAAAACATTTTGAGCATTTGTGGTTGGTTTTATAACACGAAGTATCATGGAAAACGAGGGGCAACAGAGGTTTCGTTTTCTTGAAAGATGGGCTAATTTTGAGACTGATGATCTTTTGGGCAGCAAAAACTCTGGCGGAATGTAATTTAATTTTTTGAAAAATTATTTTTGGAAAGAAAATACTTGCCGTGTTTAGTGAAACCCTAGCTGGTTTGTCGTTCAGCTTATTTAGTCCAACAGTCATTTTTAAATACTCAATAAATACTTTATTCCTCTTACTCAGACCGTGTGCTGTACGTTTCTGTTATATTTGAATTGTTGTCTGTTTTATTTCAAATTTGTTACTTGACAGATCTGAGGGTTTTCGGCATTATTTCGTATTTATGTTTTTATTACCTGCAAACATTTCCTTACATTTCTGTTCATGATGTAAACAAAAATAATATATCATTTAGTTTTTAGGTGATTGTTGAAATTCTATATCCCAGTAAATAGTTTTATTAAATTTGTTCATGAAAAGGATTTTCCATCGAGAACATCGGAACGAAGTCCGCACAATTCGATTTAACGACATCTGTTTGTCTGCCAAACAATCGGTGCGACTGTTGTCCATGTTTAGATTTTTATCAGGGAACTGGATGTTTCGCTCAAGGACGAATGACATAAAAAATGCAAATCTTTTCAGATTTGATTATATCAAATGTATGTCAAATATCCAAACAATTTAAAATATTCATGTTTAATATTATTGAAATTGTATTCAAAGTACTGGGTTCTCCAACAAGAGGTGTTATTTTTGTATTCAAAGAAATATTGAATTTTTTTGAGATAAATGATCAGATGTTTATTTCATAATAAAGAGGAAGGTATGCCGTTAATAATGAAAAACAACATCAGCCAAATGGCCACCACGACCACGCTTACAGGATCACATGCTTTTCATGAAATCTTCAATAACCAAATCGCAAAGTGGCTGCCCCATGTCCTCGATAGCCTCACGAATTCTATCTTGTTGGAGAAACTCCCCTTGTTGCAGAACCCTGTAAATGCTATGACTATTCATGCATTTATTTTCTAAAAAAAATATTTTTCCTTCGTCTTAACAGATCAAATAAGTTACAATTAGATTTTTTTTAAAAACTCGTGAGCATCGCCTATTTCATTTGAGACCGTGTGCCTCAGATGTCAAAAACTTATTTGCAAAAATATGTTCTATCCAGATAAAGGACTTTTGCTTACTAAACTAAATAGAGATGTATTTCTAATGAAATTAGCTTTTGAATTTCTCATAAATTTGAATACATTTTTTGAATAAATATCTTCATTTCATATGAAGATATGTTTAAAACGGGGATTCCCACCCGTGATGTGAAAGGTAATAGAATGCTGGATATTAAAATGCTATGTCCACTCTTGTTAATTCAAATGAGAAAAACGACAGATAATAACAATAGCCGTTCGGATCCGGCTTTAAAACGGTAGATCCGTCTTGAAAATAAGTCTCGACATGTACAAATTATCTAGAAGGAGCAAAAAACTTAAGCCTGCTCCAGACCAAGTACTGGTAACAGTAAAAAAACAGCTTATCCTTTTCTAAAAATTCTAGGTAATGGACTCGGAGTAACTAAGCCCGAACTTTGACTGCAACATTTTGCTGGGTTGTAGTTTTTTTTCTCGTTCAGAAGTGCGGTGAGCAAAAAAAACGATGACGAAACAAATGAAATAAAACGAAATGTGAAAAGTTATTGTCTAAATCTATTTCACCTCGGGGACATGAAATTATTTTATAAACATAGTTATTGTTATTGTTTATGTAATGTGTTTCCTTCTCCTGCTGGATACTATTTTTTTTTTTTATGAATGTGACAACGGTTTGTTGATGTGAAAGGTTTTGCAACAAAACACCACAAACACTCACATGCACACACCGACACGGAAGTAGACAAAGGTGTTTTGATACGCTCTTAAATGTTTATTCAAAATATCAAAATGTCAGTTTATGGTTAAAACCATCTAAAGAAGAACAAGACAAATCGTATGATAAGGAAAAGCCGCTAAATGGTGACAAATATTAAAAGCGACTGTGAAATACTAACAAATTTAAGATGTTCTGTGCACAATTCCATTAAAGAAATGTTCTGTACCTACAGGTGACAGCCAGAGAGAGACAGAGAGAGAGATATGTGTTTAATTTCCGTTTTGATTTAAATTGAGATAATGTGTTTTTCATCCATTCCGTCAAAGTGCGTAGGAATGGAAGACACAAGAAACTGTCAACATTATTTTAATTTTTGTCCATTTGTTAAGGTTGCTGCGCCGTGTCTGTGTCGCCTGTATTGGCCTCGGCCGTCCTCCGTAGTCCTTGCCAATGTTAGTTTACATAATACCAGCATAAATATCCAACGATACGTATTTATTCTGCTTATGAAAGCACATTTATTCATTCATGTCGCACAGTAATGCTTCTCCGGGTTCTCAGTGACAACAAATTTTGTTACCCGGATTGCCCGCCAATGTATCTGCCACTTTTATTTTTATATTTTGATATTTATGACTATGTCAAATTAAGTATTTATGTGTATGCCAGTGTGTAGGCAGTCGTTCCTAGGCCAGCACTCATGAAGTTGCATTTTCAGAAGTAGTAATTCGTATGCAAACTCTAGATGTCGTGTGTGTCTCGTTCGTAGAAAAGGTAATAGCTTCCATCGGTTGGAGAAATCCACTTGTTAAATAGTTCGACTGCCCCAGATTGTCAATGCTATGTGAAATATAGCCCGCCTTCTTTCGGCCTTCTAGATTGGAAACGCCTCCCCTTGAAAACAAAGCTCATTATAACTAAATCCTGCAGATGCATTGGATAACTCTAAGAATAGTGACACATCACATTAGCTTACCAATGCTTCGTGCTTTAAGAGGAGATTATGGTTTATGGTTATGAAGCACATTTCTCTCTCGGCGGGTAGGTTAATAAACAAAATTGTCGCATTTGGGGTTCTTAGAATCCTCAAGTAATTGAAGAGAGGCCATTACATCCACAAAAAGTCACTGTTTGGTGTGCTCTTTGGTCCAAAGGTGTGATTGGAGCTTACTTCTTCGAAAACGACGAGGGAACTGTCACTGTCACCGGCAATTCGGAGCGTTATGTTCACCGACTTTTTTTTGCCTGCTATTGAAGAACTAGTAAGTTGTAATGCGCCTATGGCGCCCGTTGAAATATGGAAAAAAATTTTGTTGAAAAAAAAAAATTTTGTTGAAAAAAAAATTTTTTCTTAAAAAAAAAATTTTTGTGGAAAAAAAAAATTTGTTGCAAAAAAAAATTTTTCTTAAAAAAAAAATTTTTGTTGAAAAAAAAAATGTTGAAAAAAAAATTTTTTCTTGAAAAAAAAAAAATTTCTTGAAAAAAAAAATGTTTGTGGAAAAAAAAAATTTTGTTGAAAAAAAAATATTGTGGAAAAAAAAATTTTGTTGAGAAAAAAAAAATTGGAAAAAAAATTTTGTAAAAAAAAAAATTTGTAAAAAAAAAATTTTGGAAAAAAAAAATATTGGTAAAAAAAATTTGGGGAAAACAGAATTTCTGTACAAAAAAAAAATATTATTTTTTTTATTATTTATTATAGAATTATAGAATGCCTATTTAAATTCCTACGTACTGCGTGACAGAGTCAGTGAATCAGGGAATCAGTGAATCAGGGACTCAGTGAATCAGTGAATCAGTGTCGAGGGTAAATATATATTAAGATACGACTTGGAGAATATGTGGTTTCAACAAGACGGTGCCACATGCCAGACAACTCGAGCGAATATGGCTTTATTGCAAGAGACATTTCTCGTCGTGACGACATCTACTGGCCACCAAAATCATGCGATTTGACTCCATTTGACTTTTTTTTGTGGGACTACACGAAAGACCGTGCAGATAAACTTTTAACTCTTGAGCACTTAAGAACCAACATTCGTCAAGTTATGGCTGAGATACCGCCCAAAAAGTGGTCCAAAATTACCTCAAAAGAATCAATGCTTCGCGTGGTGGTCATTTAAATGATGTAATGTTTCACACATAATGTCAATGTTCGAACTTTATATTAAAAATGAAATATCATGAAAAAAAATATTTTATAAGTGTTTTATTTACGTTTACTTTTAAAAAGTAACTCTGTTCATAAGGAGGTCACCAGGTCATGAGGACACGCAATGAAGAATTGAAAAATGGACTACCCTAAATGTTAAGGACGCCGTAAACTATTTAAGGACAATAATTTGTGGAGATGCTGCAGAAATATTCACACCATCTTTAAAAATCTTTGGTGTATTTTCCGACTTAATTAGTGTTTAGAAACACTGTGACACTATTTTTTCCTATGCTATTTTGTTTTGCTCTCTGCCACTCACAAGAAACAAAAAGAACGAGAGAAGAAAAGATGAACAACTGGCCTTTTAAACAACTGCCATAGAAAAGAAGCAGCAGCAGCATAACCGTGTGCAAGACGGGTTTGGTGGAGGAGAGTGAAAGCGTATGTTGCTACTATTTTTAATAGTGGTCATTGATATTGAGCTTTGTTAGATGTTAAAATAAAATATATCGTTGTGTTTGTGTGTCTATGTGTATTTGTGGCAGACGCACTCATACAGGGGGCACATGTGACAAAAAATGTTGTGCCATTACAAGGACTTCATCTCATGAGTTATTTATGGCTTAAACGCACACAACAAACCCACATTCGTCCGTTTGCCTGAACAACGGAGCCGAGAACAGGCCAAGGAACACAACGAATGAGATTGTTTTTTTGTTTGTGTTGTAGATGATGTCTTTTGTCACTTGTTTTTGCTGTTATTTGGTCATGTTTGTTGTAAAAGATTAAAGTAACACTCGGCGAGTATTAAACATAATAAAGTGACAACATTTTGTAGTTTCCATTCATTGGGGAATAGCTTTGAAAGACAACAAAAAAAAAAGAGGACCGACCAACCAAAAAAAAAAAGAAGAAGCTTCAACAAATATTTACACTTAATCTTCGGCAGCCAGAACAAAAAAAAAGAGAGACAGAAAAAACAAGTGTAGAAGTGGAAACTACAAGTAAATCACAAATGGGTTTTCTCCCGAAACGAAGTTTTGGTGAAAGTTTTTTCTGTTTTTTTTTGTTTTTTACAGGAAATACAACGAATTTCAATTCAATTTATGTTTTACACTTGGGAATTAGAAACAAAAATCGTTTTTCCGTTTGAACAAACGGCATCGTTTGTACTAAGGAGAGTTTTTGTTCGTAGTACAGGAAATCCGTTTCGGAGATTTATTTATTGGGATTGTCACAAACGATTTTCCGATTAGTTTTAGCATTCGTTTAATAATTCTTCCGGTGTCTGAGGAAAGCATGACCAACAGCAGCCCTAGCTCTGTTCACAAGTCAAGCGCTATTGAAAAGGCACAAGTAGCTTTGTTTTGATAATTGCAGGTCTTTAGGAGGTCCACCATAAATGGTGTGTCGTTGGTCACACTTCGTTATGTTAGTCGTCCATTGAACACATTGTTTGACAGTGTTATGTCCTCATCCAGAAGGTTACAAGGGGGATTATATCATATGCTCGAGGTAAAAAGACAATGCGTCAGTGGAGTCAGTAAAATTGAAGTAATCATGAAATCGCCTGTACGACAACGTAGCGCTGTTTTTTTGTTCACTAATCTGTGGGAATCCGTGCTAGGCGATCGACTTGTGACAGGTTGTGTTTGTGCGAATATCTCAGATCCAAGTACACATACTGGTAAGAACACTAATATTCCCACTCGCAAATGCCATCAACTTTGCGAGTAACACTGTACTCTGTAAGTACAGAGCAATAGGGTGCCAAAAAAAAAACTAAAACGAATTCCATAGGGGCTCACCCATATTTTGATAGATTATAGTCCAATTTTTGAGAATTTTTTCAGGAAAAGGTTTAGAGGTTTTTTTTGTGGAAAAAATCGGGTTTGCGGAGGTTTTTTATATTTCTAGCACAAGTTGATCAATAAAAAGCATTTTCTAGGTCTTTAACTCATTATTTATAAAGAAAAATGTTAGATCTTTAACATGATGTATATAAATCATAAGTTCTGCCATTTTGTAACGCATTGCTGCAACTTCGTACTGGGCACACAATGTAACGAATTACCCACGACACCAACCAATCAATGAGGTGTTACAATGGTATAACGGCCATAACTTTGAAACGATAAAAGTAAAATCAATATTTTTTTTTTTAATTACTTAGAACTTTATCGTCGTTCGAACTGCATTATTACTTTTTTACACTTTAATGGAATTTTAAAAAGTTATAAAACCTTTTTTTTTGACTGTTAACGTAAAATTTCCCCAAAAATGTCATATATTACAGCCAAACGACGAAAAAAAATGTCGGAACTTATGATCTATATATATCAAATTAAAGCTCCAACATTTTTCTTTAGAAATAATGACTTAAAGATCTAGAAAATGCTTTTTATTGATCAACTTGTGCTAGAAATATGAAAAACCTCCGTAAACCCGATTTTTTCCAAAGAAAACTCTAAACCTTTTCCAAAAAATCTGAAAAAATTCTCAAAAATACTTCGGACTATAATCTATCAAAATCCATTGAGCCCCTATGGAATTCGTTTTTTTTGGGCACCTATAGCTCTTTACTGTTGTTGAAACAAAAAAAAAACTTTCCTAAAAAAAACATTAACCGTTCTGTGGCAAATTTAAACAGTGGGTCCTGGACAGTGAGCAGTCACAATTATATC
Source organism: Hydrotaea cyrtoneurina (assembly GCA_958296145.1). Lineage (NCBI taxonomy): Eukaryota > Metazoa > Arthropoda > Insecta > Diptera > Muscidae > Hydrotaea > Hydrotaea cyrtoneurina. The sequence continues at coordinate 4,076,584 of OY282512.1, read as the reverse complement.
ATCTACAGCTGACAGATTCGAGAGCAGTTTCTCGTCTGCACATTCATGAAGTGTTAAGGAGGGCTATAGGTACGTACATCTGAGTATAATGCTTATTCTAAACGTGTCAGCCTTTACAGGTTTCTATTGGAGATTCACTCTTTCAGATTCGCTTTTCAGTCAGGAGAGAAAATGTCAAAGTATTGCTCCAAGGCGATTTATTACATCGAGACTCGTATGTCCAGACCGTTGCCACTTTAGGAATTAATAATCTTATTCTGCAGAATACAGACCCTTTAAAGAATCATGCCAAGTTTTCCTGCGGAGCACCTCCACAAAATCTCGACTTTATACTTAGAAAATTAAATATCGTAGTAATTGTAGAATCAATAAAAAAACCTCAGCCTTCTCGAACGTGGATATTTTGAAAACATTTTATTACATACACATGCCAATGAAGAGATACATATAGACGCCTGATGTCCCAAGTTCTTCGCTGATCCATTAGTTTGCTTGCAATCTCGAAATGTCAATAATCAGCTTGGCAACTGATGAACGGTTTTCGAAGAAAGTAGAGTTTTTTCATAGAAAGTACTGGTTATTTTGTAAAAACCACTCATACACCCCCTCCTTGAAAATGTTCAGCCAATGTCTTGGGTTGCCTGTGCTGCGTGTGGTCTTTGCAAATACTTCATCTACAGATCTAAATAAAATAATCCTAACATTTTTCAACAGGAGGACCTAAACACATCCTTCAATATTTTCCATCCATTTCGAAATTACACCCATTAATGACTTGACTTTCTGCTAGGCAGCACATCCATGTCGTGGATATGTACAGTAAATACGCCCATTACTCTAAAAAAAAAATAATGCGGGTTGAGGCTGAGGCTGCTGTTATTTGGCATGAAGGCGAAGGCCTCTTTATATTTGCAATAAATAAATAATAATAATATTTGGCATAACCTATCCATCGTTCATTGCTAACACAGCTTCACTTCCTGGATAAGTTCTTTTCTTAAGCTACCAATCCTTGAAATCCTGTTCCCCCCTGATCAATAGAACGTGTGACCATCTCCCTTTTTTAATTTGGATGAATCCATCTACAGCATTCAAGGATCTTTGCCTACATCCCAGTATGAGAATGTTGATACGGTGTTTCCTTTTCCGGTGAGACGACGTACTGTCTGAATCCTGCCAGAGGACGTCCTCAGAACTGTGTTACTCTTTTGCTTTTGCTCTTTATCTGTATTTCCATTCAGTCGATGTTACATTTAACAGACACTTCACCAGCATTGCCAGCACTGCTGGTGAAAGCCCCAAGATGCTTTAAAAACTTTTGAATTATTTTAGCTAAAAATAAACCACCGATTTGAGAGATATATCCTTTACGGTTCATTGAATATGTTTGCGTCTTTAAGGGATTAATTTGTTTTCCAATTAAATTTCTGTTCTCATTTCGGATTTATTTTTCTTGTTTTATTTAATGACACACAGGAAATAATTAAATTGTCATAAAATTGTATACATTAAATAATGTGAACAAATTACTAATTTCCGGTTTCCTTTTTGCGCACAAGGAAATACACAAATACAAAACGACTCCTCGGGAACGTTTTCAACGTAAATTGACAGGAGCAAAAATAAACCGAAAACAAACCAACAAAATTTCATTTCCGCTGTTTTTTTTTTTTGTTAACAATTATTTATTATTATTATTATTTGCAATGCCATGACAGACGGAACCGAAGCCAGTAGCAAATCCATGATGTCTTCGCTCAAATAAAAGAAAACGAAACGATTTCGCAAAGCCAAACAAAAAAAAAAAAATCACTAACGAGTTTATTCAAATTCTTATGAACAAATTTAATTATAGCTTTAAGCCATACGACGAGTATTTGCAATAATTTCATTTTTTCCGTATTTTTGTTGATGTCGTTGTTGTTTGTTCGTTTCTTTGGTGGTGGTAGGAGTAACGACAGAGAATGAAAGGAGGAAAGCCCGAGGCTAAAATGCAGGGACCAAGACTACCAAAGAAACACATGCTTTTAACCTGCATTTGACTTTTCGATATTAAAGCTTTTCGTAGCACTTGAATGTAACGGTCTTGGTATTGGTCTTGTTGTATGCGTGTGTGTGTGTTGCCACTATGACAAATTGGTTTCAAATTCCAATCACGTATGGGAGAGGAGAATTTGAGACTCTACACGCACACACAAACCCAACACAATAACAAATATACAGAAATCGCATACATATGTATGTTCGTATTATGTTGTATTAATATCGAGTGTAATATGGCGTATGTATGTGGGTTGGGTGGGGTAGCTGAGTTCACACCATTCACAGTCGGACATTTTGAAATAATTCGGTCATTACTTCAGAGTCAGAGCGTTACTTATTAGGGTGGAGTGAAATTCAAAAAAAAAAGTTAACCTCGGAAAGAGATGTAGTCTGGGGTCCTAATGAGGGGAAAAATAAAGAAAAAAAATTTAAAAAATTTTTAGGGGTCGCGCCACTCCCTCGAAATTTGGAAATTATCGCTATTTTGGCGTTGATTTTAGAAAAATCCTAAAAAGTTTTATGTCAATAAATGTTTGCAATAGCGTAAACAATGAAATAAGGGAATGAAAAAATTTAAAAAAAATTTTCTCATTGTTCAAAAAGTAAAATAAGTCAAATCGTCCCTTCTTCAGAAAATTGACTGAACAATGAAATCGCCACCAAAGCTACAAATATTAGTCGATTATCCTCATATTTGCCTCAACTACTTTTGTTTGGGCACTGAACAATCTCAAACTTTTAAATTTCGAATAAGTTAAGTCGTTAATTTTTAGAATTTTTCTAAAATCAACGCCAAAATAGCGATAATTTCCAAATTTCGAAGGAGTGGCGCGACCCCTAAAATTTTTTTAAAATTTTTTTCTTTATTTTTCCCCTCATTAGGACCCCAGACTACATCTCTTTCCGAGGTTAACTTTTTCAAATTAAAAAAAAAGCATGTTTTCACTCCACCCTATTACTTATGTTCCTGTCGGTGTCTTCAAATCATTGAAATGTATTGAAAGGAAGACGATCTGGACTAGGGATGTAACGAATGTCGGTTTAGCGAATGTGAAAGCGAATATTTCAAAATGTAATTTTGGGACTATGGACGAGAATATCCTAAATTTTGAAAAGAATATTGAATTTTTGCGAAAACAAATGGCTAATCTTGGAAGGTGCCGATTATCTTATAGTCTACACTTTAACAGAACACTTTTATTTTTGCTATTTTCGGGAAAGCAAATATCAAGTTGTTTTTTTTTTTGTTGGAAAGAGGTTGCGAATGAAGCGAATTGTTCGAAATCGCATATGAGAATGCGAATATTCATTACAACCATAATCTGGATAAAAAACCTCGATATTCTTTTTCCAACATTTCATTTTATTACTCAGCATTGACGCTAGGTAGCAACACTTAGACCTGCGTTTCTCCAATTTAATTATGTCACGATTTCTCAAGGCTTCCGTGCTGGCATTATTTCAATATGGGAACAGGATGAAGCTAATGAAGGCGACACCTGGATAAGTGGTATTACTTTGAGTGTTACATAAGGTGTGAGCTGTAATACACATACATATTTAGAGAAGCTAATCTCCTAGATGTCCTCAATTAGATTTCCACTTAATTTCAGCATTTGAGAAATTTTGGGCGAGCTCTGGAGCATTTGGGCGAATTAATTTATATTTCAGTTGTTTTCGGTTTTCCACGATGTTGTCGTAATAAAAAATCACTAACATCTTCATCTTCGCCAAATATGATCTTCATGAACTTCGTGCCCCAAAGCAATAACAACACCATCTCGGTAGAATTCCGATCGACAAATCTCCCACTGTGCAAAAGTCAGGGCAAACACCAATACCACCACAGCGATGTGGAAAACACTTAAGCATCTAAGCACGCACTTAGCGAGTAAGACAAGTGCGTATATGTCACGGTGCGGGTGAGAGCGGGTGTCATGTCTGCCTGGATGCCTCAGTGCCTCCAATAGCTCAATGTGTTGCCGTAGGACTGGCTGGCTGGCTGGCAGTCGCAGTTATTATGTGTGCGTTTATTTGGTTTAAAACAAAATTGAGCGAGAACTCGGCGAACGAGAGTGGGGGAAGTCTCAATGTCTTATTAAATTTTTAACAATATCAAATGGCGTTCACATGTACACGTACGAGTAGTACACTCACACAGTCACACACACCCACCCACACACCCACCCACCCATCGACGACTCTCACTCACTTACAGCCTCATAAATTTTGTTGTTTTTGTTAACACAACTACTCTTTACAGCTGTGTATTGCACGTTCATTGGTATGTTCGTTCTCCTTTTCGCTATAAAATTGAGGAAATAAAACCGATTTACAATTTTATACCTCTTGCGTTCCCCTTCGCGTGGATTTGGGCGATGTTTTTTTTTATATTTTTGATACTCACGACGCAGAAATGTCTTAAGTAAATGGATACGCAAACAAATCAACATCATGAGATTGTTAGCAACACGTAAAAAACCAATCAATCTAAAAGAACCCCCTCCCCCCCTTCCTCCTCAACACCTTCATTAACTCCCCCCTCTTGCTCACACGGTACTATCCTTCCATCAAAAGCACTATAAGTGCCTCGTAGCGAAACATAAAAAAGTAGAACAAACCAAATCTTATAACATTGAAAAGTAAAATTACCTAAATAAGCCACGGAGAGGGGCGCAAGAGAAGGGAGCAGAGCCAAGTTGCTCAAGCGTTACTGAAAGGTGTATTTTGTCATTAAATCAAATATATTTACCACCGCTTAAGTTGAATTCGTATACTCTTTATCTGTGCAAGGGGCGGGGGCATTACGCACAAGGCACTCTGCGATTTGGTGGGCGTCAATTAAATTAGACAACCGGTAAATATATCATTTATGGTTTAATTGAAAGGTTTGTGGAATTTGTGTGGGGACACATGGAAATTGATTAATTTTTTAATTTTGTAAAGGGGTCTAATTTAGGGGATTGGAGAGCACGAATCGAATTGTGGGTGCTGTATTTATAAATAGTTTCAAGGACACCGGGAGAAAATCAACAAATGTTATATGTGGTTGATCGAAGACAAAATCCTGATATTAACAAGTCATATGTTTTTTAGGGCTCTATAAAAAATGGCCGTAAAAGAGCAAACGTAGTCCCGTCTTGTTGAAAGAAAACGTTGTCCAGACCAATATCATCCAACTCCGACCATAAAAAATCATTAATCATCTTTCGATAGCGCAAGCCATTCACCGTAACTGTTGATCCAACCTTATTTTCGAAAAAGTAAGGTCCAATGACACCGCCGGACCATATACTTCACCAAACAGTCACACGTTGAGGATGGAGACAATAACTCTTGGGTTTTTCGAGCCCCAGATGCGTCAATATCCACCGAAGTGGAAATGGGCCTCATCAGTCAAGATTATTTTTCAATGGAATTCCGGATCAATTTTATACATTTCAAGGATCCAAGCAGCAAAGACACGAGGATGTTGATGATCGGCCGGCTTAAGTTCTTGTGTCAACTGAACTTTATAAGCCTGAAGATCCAAGTCGGTGTAATGATGTTTGTGGAATGCCCAATCCAAAACAACGACGAGGAATGGACAAACCTGGGTTTTCTTCAATACTTTGGGCTACAGCAGCAATTTTATTTATTTATTAATTACAATACAAAGTAAATTTATAGTATAATTTTGGGTCCAAGGGTAAACCGGGTGACAAAGACCATTTGGCTTGATTTTTGCAGCGACAGACCAAAGCCTCTGGTGGGAATCGAACCCACAACCCCCACGCTGATAGGCAAGCACGCTACCAACTCGCCTACCGGGGCGCTTGTACAGCAGCAATATTCTCAGTTGTTCTTGAACGACGTGCACGGGTTTTATTCTTCACATAACTCACTTGTCCCAACAGCTGGAATTTGTCCACCAATTTCTGTATTGCGGTCCCACAAAGTGCTTCACGACGACCCAAAAATGCTTTAGTTTTGCGAACTATGGCTGCAAGATTTTCACCATTTTTGTTGTGAATTTTAATAATTTCAATAAATATATAAAATAACAAAAAATATTTTTTTTTTAGAAAACATCACAAACAGGGTTTTTTCTAAAAAAAATATTTTTTTTTTTTATAATTTGGAGAAACTTAATAAACTTAATGTGAATGTCATTGTATGACAAGAGGTCTACCACTTTATGCTTTTTTCGATAGAAACATTTTCAAAGTGCATTTTGAGAATAAATGACATACCGAGTAATACGATTTTTCTTCTCTTTTCCAGAATGAACTCCAGGGATATGTGTGACAAAGTAGCTGTACATACTCTATATAATTCTGTGACCAAAGCCAAGATTATGGGAGCCGAATTATAAGCTTTGGCACTGTTTGACTGCCCAGCATATCAGGACATTGGCATTTTTGGACTCGTGGGAGGGGCAATGCATAATAGACTCTGAAATATCTCTGGATCCCAGGTAAGTGATGTTTTCTAACAAAGGTCATAAAGACCACCGAAATACTGAATCGTCACTGACGCAAATACATGTGTCCGCTGCCCAAACAGTTGTCGCTCTAAAAAAATACAACCTGGAATGACAATTGTTGCCATCTGAATAATTCCATTTGTAAACTAAGCTAAGTTTTTTGGGACTAATTGGATTAGGTAATTCCCCGGTTGGAATGTCAAAAGCAACAAGATTTCATTTTCAAGATTTTGCTCAATATTGGACCCCGATCAGCTGAACATTATAACTCGCATACCCGCACGATTCCACATATACATATAGTTCTTATTAAAATTTGGCAATATTTGGGGGCTCACAATTTGTGGTCTGGATCCATAGCACATGCCTTCCGCAACCACATGCTCTACTGTAACGTGCTACACGTATTATTGTTATTATTGGATTAATAAAAGATCCGAATATAATAAAAAATAGCAGGGTGTCAAACATTAGGACACATTTGGTCCCTTCAATAAAACAATAGTGTATATAGAGTATGGAATATTGTAGGCTCTTAGGGGGAGAGTACAGAACATAACAAATCCATGTCATCCATGTCAACCAAAACATACACACACATTGAATTGTTTACCTTGGACATTTTCCACAACACATGACTAACATGACTAGGTGTAGGGTACACAAAAACTATTCCCAAAACACAATAAATTGTTAGGAAAATATTCAACGGAAAATCTTCTGTTTGGTTGATTTATTTTCTAACTAAATACGAACAGTGTCATTATTGTTTTTCCTGGGTATTTACATGCATACCCACACCGACACACATACACATACACACGTATGCGGGCACACATACAGGCGCGTGCTCATCAACACACTCACACATTCATTTGAATCATTACACCTGATGGCGATACATCCATACAAAAAAGGTTACAGTTCTTTCTTTTTGTTGTTGTGTTTTTGGTAACCCTACACACACACAAACACACACTGACATCTATGGAGTGTTACGTGTGTGCGTGAGTGTATTGGTTTGTTAAGTGTTTAGATGTTGGCACAATTTGGCGGATTAAATGTATAGCTTGAACCTCCGCTGTTGGCTGGCTGACTGGCTGGTTGTTTGCGCTGGATCCTTTGTTTGTTTGCACATGTATAGAGTGTTGTGCGTGTGTGTGTATGTGTGTGTTATATATCATTGTTTACCTACATGTGTAGGGACATGTGAATGTATTTGAGTTAGGATGCGGGTGCCGGCGTGTATGTGTGCCTGGCTAAATTGCTAAACGCGTCATTTTAAATGAAAAATGGAAATCATGGTAGGAACTGACATGACCGCGTGTTCTATGTCGGGAAAGAAAGTGTGGGCGTGGCTCTGGTGTGACTGTATTTTAATAACGAAACGCGACATGCATGTTTTCAGTTGCTTTTTATGATTCACAACACAATTCGAAGAAAAAAAAAGAGAAAATTTCCACAAAAAAAAAAAATCGCAAAAATAAACAAAGAGCCGTATAGTCGAGTACCTGGCATTCATAGCGAATAGTGGCAATCGACTATTTTAAGCGCATAAAATTGGTGAGCTGTGCGATGCTTAATAAATGGCACCGGAAATTTAAAGGACACGATGGCGTTTGTTTGGAAAGGAAGACAAAACTTGAAGTTAATTTTAGATATAGATTTTTCCATAAGCTTTCCAACGACACGAATTATATGCAGATTGGGTGATAATCATGATAAAGGGTGTTTTTTATTGGGGTATAGAACTTTAAGTTGGCATCACTTTTTTAACTGGCGGCCATTTTGTCAGCTGTCAAGTGATTAATATTTAGTTTGGTTTGCCATTTCATCATGAACAGGTTGACAAAATAACAACGCTTGCAAATCGTGCAAATTTATTTCGAAAGTAATGGTTCAGTTCGCGAAGTTCATCGCAAGCTCCGTCCATTTTAGTCGACATAATCGTCCATCAGAGCAATTAATTCGGTTAACCATGGATCGTTTTCGCACTACGTTTACTCTATGTGATAATACGCGTCCGCAGAGACGTCGAACAGTGCGCACCGAAGAAACAATTGCCGCTGTAGAGCAAAGTGTTGAAGAGAACCCGAATGAATCGATTCGCCACCGTGCACAGCAATTGGAGCTTTGTCCATCAATTGGAAAATTGGACCTGTAGAATTGGCTTTATTCGAGCCAGCCGCGGGGGCCACATGCCCGAAATCATATTTAAACATTAATGGCATAAAATTATCCTTCCAATAAAGCCAAATTGATGGACATTAAAACGATTTTCTTGTTTTTTATTTCAATTCGAAGTTCTATACCTCAATAAAAAACACCCTTTACATCTGATCATATCTGTTCCTAGATTTTTTTTTAGCAGTAGAGAACTGTATGCCGGGAAGGTCTTGGTTAATCTGCTGACATTTTGTCACTGACTGTGGATCATGTTGGAAGGACCAAGCAATATTTGAGCTTTGTATTATTTCGAATTTTTTTTTTGAGTCCCAAGATTTTTATCAGATACGGAGAAGCATTTGGTCTTACATGCCAGAAAATCGACTTTTGGAATAGTTACTTTTCAAATAGAAGGTCATCATCTACAGGTGATGCCGATCACCTTTGGGTCGATGTAGTCCGCAGGACTCCACAAGTTGTCAATTTAATTGGAACCGTAAGGAACCTTATAAGATTTATGCTTATGCCAATGATTTACCCATCCTTTTTGTAGGTCCTTCTAGTTGGTGTTGGTGTACATTAATGTGTCCTTTTTATTGACCAACTTATGTTTGAAATACGGAAAAACTCTGAAAACCAGAATTATTCGGAAAAAACGCTTTGTGACGCCTCTAAACCTTTTCCAAAGAATCTGAAAAAAATCTTAAAAATACTTGCCACCATAAGCTATCAAAGTATTTCTTTTGGACACGCTAGTGTATATGTATTAAAGGGTTAAGCATTTGATACTATTGCTAAAAGATGCAATGTCACTCAACGGACATTCCTTTGTCAGGTGGAATGGAGTGAGTAGCAGTTCGTAAAAGTGTCCATAAGCCGTAACCTTGTCCGCTTGTGAGAGACGTTAACCGTTGCAGTGCAGCAGGTGTATCATAATCTAAGAGTAGCATGGGTTCTTCGTAAGCGTAAGGATTGTGTGATGCTCATGTCTTTCGCAATTTAGGGGTTTCGTATCTGCTATGAAACGTTAAATACTTTCCTGCCAGGGTGTTGTTCTCTGTCTGAATGTTGTTCTCTGCCAGCCTACCAGCATGATGAGTTGGTTAATGACAGTCTAGAGGGCAGACGAACTCCGTGACATGCGGATTTTGCCAACGGAGGGCAGAGTACACATTTGCCAGGAAGAGATAGTGATATCTAGGGTTTGCAGAAGTTCTCCTACTTCTGGAAATATATTTAGATCGTCCTCGAGGTTTTCATTATAATAAGAGAGCATCACGGATCTGGAATGTAAGACGTGCCGTGATGTAAGATTTGTCGTCATTGATGCAGATTTAGCTTTTGCCTTTATCTGGATTTGGTGCAAGGTGGCCCACAAATAAGTTGTGGTGCAGCAGTCGCGGATTGGTCTTGTGCCATAGTGCTTTTTATGAGGACTTCGGAGAACATAGTCGTAATATAGTGTGGTGGTCTGTGGGTCATCAGTGGGGCCATGCTAGGATTAGCCAGTTTGTTTTCCAGGCCTTTTCTAGGTGTTGTACTACACTTTGTTGGCTGTTTGTATGTCTTCCTGTAGCCAATTCTTGACCCGTGGTTACATGGGGATAAAATTGGGTGTATCTACGGCTATGAAGGCGACCAGATGTTTTTTTTTCGTTTACCACAGATGACAGGGAATTGCGTGGTTTTCTCAAAACCTCACAATGTCATTATAGATTTTAGGATCTTCTTGGTATTTAGAGCGTAGAGTGAACACTTGTTTGCTGAAGACGATTGGAAGAGCGGTGGTTTACATCCACATAGCGGGGAGAGCTTGGGATCTGGGTGGAGTTGCTTTACGAACAAAGGGGACAGGCGGTGTCGACCATGCAATACTGCACCACATTTAAAGATCATGTAAATCATACGGACCCTGTGGATAATTTGGTCACAATGTAGATGACGATGATCGTGTTAAGCGATTTTGTTTCAAATCCAATAAAATTTGTATTCTATTAGAAAGAGGTGGTGATGTTTTTAAAATGAGTCACCTGGCCGTATGGTAATCGGGCACCCAACAAACCACCCCACGTTCTGCCTGCCGAACTCCTATACTGCACAATACTCGCATTGGAGTATTCACGATTTTCCCATATACAAATTGGCTTAAACTTTAACTTCCCCATTATTTTTTAGTTGTTGGTGCCTATGTATTTCTCGCCATGATCCACTTTCGATGTATCGATTTAATAGAGATATCCATAGCTAACATTGTTGCGATTTTGTTTTCTTTTTTTTTTTTGCTGGTTGTTCCAGAATCCTTTGTTATCAACACATTTGTTCCACATCGAGAGGAATTTAACACGTTGCCGATAGAAAAGCAAAACAACACAACAACGAGAGAGAAAAAAAAAACACAGAAAAAAATACAACTCAGCAAAACAAGAAGCATGAAACGACATGAACAGCAGCAACACATCACTGTTATAAACTCATTTCGTCATTGTTAAACATGGACCTGTTCCTATTGCCATTGTTGACCAGGGAGTCCTTCTTTTTTTTGTTCTCCCTGTCGTTGTTTTGCTGTGCTGCATTGCAAAGCGGAACAAGGGAAAATCGGCAAATGTTCAATCTTGGTGGACGAGTATCGCCAATCTGAAGGCGAACTTTGCTAGGGAAAAAAATGCAGTCCATCAATCTTTTTGCACATTAAGATTCATTCAGAGACACACATACACACACACACACATGCACTATCACGTACATGAAGCCATGGCATACGAAGAGTTCGCAGTACATCCGCTCCGCAGTGCGATACAAAAACAGGACAACGAACGAAAGCAAATAAAGAGGGAGAGTTATCGTCATCGAGCATCGCTCTTTGTTTTGACATGAATACCAATTTTGTTGCCTTGTTTTTCCCCCCACCCAATCGCTTCTGCTTCTGATTCGGCTGTTGGCATTGTTATTGTTTTTGCTATTTTTGCCACTTATGCGCATAAATAACGTAACATGTTGTGCTGGAGATGTGCAGCATGCAACGTCTATTTCTGGTATTGTCGCGGCTGCTGTTGGTAGGCATATGTGTAAGTGTGTGTCTGTGGGTGTGTGTGTGAATGGGGCGATTGTTGCGGCTGTCACTACTGTTGTTGACTCCTTTCCTCCGTGTGGACTTTATTGGCTTAAGCATATTTTACCCTTCGGTTTGGTTATGCGTGACTATACACTGAGCCATACTTCAATGTCTTCATGCCCCCACCCCCCGGCCCCTGCCATCTTTGGCATACGGAACAACACAACATTGACGATGATTAGATTTTGAAAAAAGAATATCGACACAACTGATACGTGCGACGTGTTTGTCTTTCCTCGATGATGTCACGTCATAAAGACTCCCACCGACAAGGCAAAGGGTGCTATTCACAGGGAGCAGATCACAGATGTGTTGCTTATTTCAAGTAATTTCGTCTAATAATATCTGCGATTGATAGAAATGTTCACTAGAGCGAATATTTAACTCTAGTTTCACGGGGGAAATAGTGCGAGTGCCCCTGTGGTACTAACCACACGTTCCATTGAAGAGGTCAAGCGTCTTCAAACCTCGACTACCAGAACTATGTAATGACACAACCACTTCGTTTTCGTTAACGTATCGCCCGTCTTCAGGCTGACATTAACTAATCTATTTTCCTGCCTATCTGCAGTACCACAAAGCGGATTGCATTTATGGTTTTAATAGATTTTCATCCACGAAATGAAACAAGTGAAATTGTCATATCTGTCAGAAGCCCCAGCACTCAGCATAGCTGAGTCCAACAGAGACGACAGCAAAAGCACAACTATAAACAACCTCAAAATTATGCAATCTCCGATGAAGATATGCTCGGGACAAACTGAATTAAAACAACAACAACCAAATGTTACAAAAAAATATAATAAAACAATGCTTACCTCGCATACATAAAAACCAGATATGCGACATATGCAAAAATTGGAGGGCAAACAAAATACAAAAAAAAAAGAGGAATCTAACGAACGAGCGGCAACTATGAGATGATGCCTTCTGAGAATTTAAGCTGAAACCAAAATGAAACAAACAAAAAAAAAATATATATTTATATATAACCAAGTTTAGTTATGCTGGATGTGCTGTAGTTGGGGCCAACATCATCATCAGCAGCAGCAACAATAACAACGGCAACCGCCACCCGGAGAAGATAATAACAACGACGATGGCGACGGCGGTGACGATGTTGGTAATGATGGCAGCAGCATGTGTTATTGTGCTGGGCCATGCTCGTATCGCACAGTGTTGTCTGCCTAGAGAAAAAGACAAAATTCTCCTTTTCCGGGAGTCGGAGACATACGCAAAAGAAACTTCCACAAGTTCCAAATGATTCCATATGGATAACATTGTACTCAAATGGAAGAGAATTCTCTACAGACACTAATATTGGTAGGATCGGAGAAAATGTAGGTCGACCCACATATTTTTATAAAATTTATGCTAGGTGTGAGAAACTGTCGAAAAAAACTTGCAATTATTTGATTAATTTAAGTAGAGTTGCCGATAACGTAAAAAAAAAACAACAAACGATTTTTGTAAAACCAAAAAATGGAAAATTTACGAAAATTTATCCCTGGATATTTCAACTAACAATTGCATTTATGGGCATTTTTTCGTATCCGCAATGAAGTAAATTGGTCCTGCTCGACAGGTGAAACAAATATGGGATCCATATTTAAAAAAATCATAATAAATTCTAAATGATCTCGTAGATGTATGCATTGTGCCACCAGACAGGGGATACGCGAGCTCGCCAGAGTCTGTAATCTGGTATTCCCTAGTCAAACCGACTGGGAACGACTGCGACTAAGTACCACACAGATGAACCCGAGTTCGAAACTGGATAAGACCATCAAACCGTTTTTAGCGGCTGAATCCACCTCGTAAACGTTGGAGACTTTACGAGTAAGAGAGTAATCTCTAAGCCATGTAATGCTTCTCTAGAAAAGCATTAGCCCTTCGGAATCGGCTTTAAAACAGTAGGTCCAGATTAGTGAGTAGAGTAACTTCGGGTATTGTGGAGTATGCGGGTAATGTGGAACCCCCCTTTATTTCGGAAACTAAACATTATTTGGTAACTCTGTTTGTATGTATAGATAGCTTAGTGAAAAATATCAACAACACGCGGTTGGCAATGAGTATGACCGTACCGTTAGCTTTCAATCAGTCTGTGAGTGAAAACACGTGTAGTCGACTTTTTTTTCTGTGCGAATTCGAAGAGATAAAGTGTTCCACATATTGAGCATTTGCCAATATTTTTCAATAATATATTATAAATAGTGAACTTATCTTAAGTTATAATCGGTAAGTATGTTATATTAAAATCTTTTATAATTTTTATTATTTTTGTTTCGAATTATTCCCGCTTTCGGCTAATGTGGAATACCAGAATGCGGGAATTGTGGAACCGTATTCCATATTACCCGCTCACTATTTTTTTGTTTTATTCTCTAATAGACAATATTGAAACATGCCAAAAAAAGGTTCGATTCGCAAATGGGATCCAACGGACATGAAGTTAGCCGTAGGAGCAGTTAAAAGTTACCCAGAAAGGGTGTTCCACATTACCCACCCAGGGAGTTCCACATTACCCTCCAATTTTCAAAATGACAGTTTTTCGAGTTCATCTGATTTTTCATACATAACTTTTTTAATGTTAAGAGAATTAACTTTTTGTGAAACACTCAGTTAGCCAATCGATCAACAAACATATTGAAATCAATCCGGTGAAATTTTTGCTGATACATTTTCAAAGAGCGCCAAAATAGGAATAGTTCACCGTCAGTTCCTTCATGGAATGTTAAGGGAAATAATTAAGTAAGAGTTCGGTACGGAAACAAGTTGCGATCTTGTGCGACCGAGTGCGACGACCAAAGTTAAACAATTCGCAAAGGAAACAACGAAAAAGGAATTATCGAAATGGCTTGTCGCTTATATCCGCTATAGTTTGTTGGTTTATTGGATTTATTTGTTATGCTTGGGTAATACTTTATCTACTCGCAGGTATGGTGGATCCTATGACAAATAAGAATCTAACGAGTTTTTACAATAATATTTTAATTTTTTCTGTTTTTTGAAGATTTGCCCGTCATTTTAAGTATATTACTCGATTACTTTTCAGTTCACACTCTTTCATAAAGCGACCGCTTGGAATGCATTTCATTGTTTTAGTTTTAACTTGTGTAATTTGTGGAAACAAATATGCCAGCAAGTTTGCAAACCGTTTGGAATTTTCATTTAATCTCTGGGGCAAAGTTGTTGCTCTTGTCATAAAGACAAAATTCCAATACGTTCTAACATGGTTCGAGATATTTTAAAAAAAAATTACATCAATTCCATTTAATGCTAGGCTTTCAAATTAATATTACTCATACGCTCTAAAAATTGGCTAATGATATTCTAGAAACAAATGTGAATGTCATTAGCCAATTTTTAGAGCATACACTTTAAGAATCATTTCTAGGAAGTTCGTATTTTCTAGTTTATAGAGATCTAAGCTAAATTTTTGTAGCTAATGGTTTCCTTGAATTTTGAACGGTTTGCTACCTATGGACCCGAACAGGGGAAAAAAGGTTGAAAAAACCGTTGGTTTTATGTTTTTGTTTTTAAACTTGAAGGTTTTTTGATAAAATTTTTTTTTTGGTAAATCTAAATTTCAAGTGGTTTGAAAGATATGAGCCTAAGAAAATGATCACTTTTTTTTTTTGCAAAAATTACACCGTGGCCCCAAATTAAATTGGGGGGGGGGGGGGGGGGGGGGGGGGGTTATGACGATCAGTGGACCCCAGTCGTCAAGTGAATAGTGTACTTTACAACCTGATGCAGGTACGATGGTTTGATTTGCACGTCTGCCGCTTGTGTTTCTTTAGCTCTACATTCGTCATTTACGATCTTCGGCCTCACCAATATTCTTAACAAGAAAAATAAGTAGGGAACTTAAAGGTTTACCAGCTGCTATTTCGATATTTGACATACGGTTTTTAAATGCTAATGCAATTTTTTATTTCGAGATTTCTCTCCTCGTAACTCCCTCTATGGATATGAAAGTGACATTTAATCCAGTCACATGCAAGCCAAATATTGATTCCCGGAAATCCCACGTCCATTTCAGATAGAAATGCATGAAGATCTCGAAATTTTCACATTTGTTCACGCTGCAAGAGACGGAGCAACACTGTGTACGTGTGACGCGACGTGCTTTGCTATGCTGTTCACTTTAAGTTTATGCTAAATCGCATAATTTCGACGCTTATCTAAGTACTCGAAGGACATCATACTTTTTTTTTTTTCGTCGCCATTCTCTGGCTTCGCTTTGCTTTGAACGCATGCAAGGCAACGAGAGCTGCTGCTGGAGGGGGGGAAAAAGTACTCAACTTGAAAGCATATGACTGACTGAATGTGTTTAATGTATCAACGTATGTGTAAATATGAATGTCATTGTGTGCCTGGCTATATTTGTGTACATATTTTTGTACATATGTTCGTAATGAAATGTTCTGTTATAATAAGACACTCACAATCAGCTAATGTGGTAGTTATAACAACATAGATACAAAATCCCCTCCCATACACATGCACACACACATACACGTCCATGCGGATCTTGCTTGTACTAAGCCCGTTATGCTTTCACAAATATTCCCAGAGCGAAAATTAGCAAGGCCTTCAAATCGAAAAACCTTGAATGAGGCCTTCTCTTCTACTATAAATACAAGCTCTGTAAGGCCTTGTAAAACTAGGGATTCCTTGAAGAAATATCCTGTACTCACTGTATGTGTATGGAGGCTCAGAAGACGAGCCGTATAGACAGACAGACGGCCATGGCTTGGAGAGCCACAGAGAGCCATGTAACGGATTTGGTTAAATCGTATTTTTGACCTTTTTAATGCTCTCCGAAACGCAGTTATTCATTTAAAATCGATTGAACACAGGCCTTTAAGGATCCAACGCCAACTCACTAATCTAACTGTGTGTTCATTAAAATGGGCAGCATGCCGAAGGCCTCCTAGAAGACCTTGTGTCTTGTATATTGCCGCTGGGTTTGTGGTTTCATGCTTGTGTATGTGTCATTCATCTTGTATGAGTGTACGTGTGTGACTAAACGAAAAACTTATGGTCATATTGGGGCCGTAATAATGTTGCACATAAACGCATAACTATGCGACTTGGTGGGTCGGTGAGACCCTTTGGTATTTTTATGTTTTCAGTTGTACTCGTATAATTCTATTCTCGTCTTAAGTCAACACAAATGGGATCTTCATTACTCTTGTATTTGCAGTCGGGAGTAGGATTTTCGTATTGACATATGAACACACGCCCATACGCACGTACATACATATATTCGAATTGCTCATTTCCAAGAAGACCAGCTTATCTCGAAATTCATCGGTATTTACCGGACTGGCGTCCTGCGGGTTTTCTTTTTTCTTTTATTTCGTTTATGAATTTAGTGTTTGTGTTTGCTGGACAACCGGTCGCTCGGTTTGAGAGAAGTTAATCTTATTTTTCAGTAATAGTATACAGCAGTAGGAGGACGGATTGATGTCGTCTGGTGGAATGATCTTCAATACTGTGGGATATCACATATGGTTGAATGCATGGCTAGTCGGTACATCTCGACTGCTCTCCGCACCATTCATTCTGATGTACTAAATGTAATGTTGGATTTGCAACCCTGGGACGTAATTAGTAGAGAGGATGGAATCCCTATGTATACTTTTAAGCAGTAGGCATGACGGATCGCTTAGAGAAGCAAACGGTCCAGGCAGACTTGACCGCGCTTGTATGAGACGCATTCTAATGCTGTCGAGGATCGACATCTCATTGGTTGTGTCCGCCTTGACAGGACACTGTCTGATTGGAAGGCATTGCCATGAAGGTTGCGACTAATGGCTACTACAGAAGCTGTGATGATGAAGAAGTGGAGTAGGAGTCCATAAAACACCGTCTCTGTACTTGAAATTCCCTGATGAACAGAAGTGTGAAAATGTTTTTCAAATTGATATCTACCACTAAAAATTTAAAAAAACGGCGATAAAGTTTCTGAGTCGGTATAAAGCTTTTTTTTTGTAAACTTTGAACTGGTTTAAACAAATATTTTGTACTAGTAAGTTGTAATGCGCCTATGGCGCCCGTTGAAATATGGAAAAAACATTATGTGGAAAAAAAAAAATTCTGTTGAAAAAAAAAATTGTTGAAAAAAAAATTTTTTCTTGAAAAAAAAAAATTTGTTGAAAAAAAAAATTTTGTAAAAAAAAAATTGGAAAAAAAAAATTTTGGTAAAAAAAAAATTTGGAAAAAAAAAATTTTGGGAAAACACAATTTCTGTACAAAAAAAAAATATTATTTTTTTTATTATTATTATTTATAGAAAATTATAGTATGCCTATTTAAATTCCTACGTACTGCGTGACAGAGTCAGTGAATCAGTGTCGAGGGTAAATATATATTAAGATTTTACTGGGAAGGAAAATACGAAGTAGCGGGTATTTGCTAGTGTCCTAATAAAATGAAAATTAAACGCGAATATTTCCATTTTATGAAAACAGCAGAAAGTGACGTGTGAGCGAAACAGCAGTGTTAAAATAAATTTTAATTCAAACTGATGGTTTAGATGGTTGACGAAGGCAACCGAAATATTAGAAAACATTAAATAAAATTATAACGAAAACAACATCATCGAGTCAAACGAAAACCAATATAATTTAATGATCGATATTTTGTATCGACCTTTTTCAATTATAATGAATTTAGAATTTTTTAACAAGTTTTTTTTTAAAACTGTTTTGTTTTTTGGATAATGTTTCCTATTGGTTCTTTTTGGTGTCTTATCTTATGTTCTTAAAAATTTAAACATTTCCGGGCAATTTGTTGACGTTGGATTGGGTCGAATTTCATATTTAATGGTGGCGATTTTGGATTAGGAAAATTAGCCAAAATTTGTCTGGGAGCCTTCTCGAATTATCCATGATTAGGCGTCACTACGACTACAACACTTCACGATCCTCTGGCAATTCCAGTATTCACTTATTTGTCGCTAGCGTCATTTGCCATATTTCCTGATTGTTTTCGTTGTGCCCAAAAGTCCTCTTGTTCCGTTGTGTGGGGGTTCTAATCGGAAATCTTGTAATATGATGCGACTTACGATTTGTGTCACCGGCAAAGCGAAACGAAAGAAAAAAAGAAAACTCCATCCTGTTATGGGTGAATGGCGGGATTACAGTTATACTAGTCCTTTTCTCGTTTTAAATACGGCTAACATCAGCCAACATCAAATGACAGTATGGAAACTTTTGAAGTGGATCATGATTATGATAATCCTTAGCAAAGATAATGACATTGTGTACGTGTGTGAGTGTTGGCCCTTTTTTTTTTGCCGATGCTCACTGTGTTATAAGCTGCTTGTGTTATTTTTCGCCAGCTACATAGGGATGTGTGTTGGTGCAGACATGTACGTACGTATATCCGGTTCCTATCAACCACACCGTACACGATGACACAGTTATAACCCCCAAATACTTGTACAAAAACAAACACACAAAAAACGAAAAGAATGAAATGAAACACGGTGCACGCTACATGGAATATGTATGGCAGGGGAGCAAGTTCCAAATAGAACTACACTGTCATCTTAGTGTTGTGCGAGCGCAACATGGAGAATGTCGACGACATGAATGACGACGATATAAGGTTTGCAGGAAATGTTGACGGAGGCACCGGGGTCAGGGCTGAGAACTGAGAAATGTGTTTGCTCAGCCCTGTTTGTTGGGTTGTTTGTTCAGCACTCCGGTGAGTTTAGTTTGGATATTTTCATTTTCATTTTCATTTTGTGTATGGTCGTTGTCACCTATTCTCCTCTTATGGTGTGGCTGTCGTTGAAGTAATTCGTACGATATTTGCACACTTTCTCATCTGGCTACTGCATGCATTGAAAGCATAAAACACGTGATTTGCTTATTTAAATCGGACTGGCAAACGGAACTCACCTGGCAGCCGCCACACGGATGGAAGTCCCTCGTTCATATATTTGCATGTAGTTGATTCCGGGTGTATGTGTTACATACATGGATTATAGTTTCTAAAGCATTATTAACATCATAGTCAATCTTCCCATCGTCATCAACATTAAAGTCAGCTCTTTGAAAGGTATCCAAGTAGTGCATGATGTACTCACCGTTGGCCATGTTGTACTCGTGCCACTGCCTCCTCGATGCCAATGATGATGATTGTGTCCCTTCAGGCTGTCATCGTAAATTTCCGTCTGAGTTCATTTCTGCAGATGGTGTCTGTTTATGGAAGCTCACTTGGAGTGTTTGTAGCATTTTTTCCGTATAAATTGACACAAAAATCTAAATCATTCAGTTGTCATAGGAAATATTTTATGAAATTCATTGTGAGATTCGCTGAATTTTATGGCAATTGTTTTGCGGCAAATGCCAGCTAACATCTGATCATGTCACATAAAACGAAACGTGGTTTTGTTTGTTTTAATGCATTTAACAGATTGTGACTTTTGTTTGTTATTACAACAGAAAATAAATATTTTATGTATGAAAAAGACTCGTAAATATTTTGTTGTAATGGGTTATCCTTACATCACTGACTATTCAAATAGTGTTCGGACTATGGGAGAATGAAACGTCAGTCAAATGGCAAGGCATTTTATCTTTGACGAAGGAAAGTAGAGCCCAACAATGTATGGTGTGGCCCTAAAATATGTCGAAATGAAAATGAACCACAAAATGCGAAAATATGCCACAAAATTTATGGCGTTATACTTTTGGGGTCCATTTTCACGCAGATGTTTTGGATCTCATTGAATTTTGAAAATATACCCCAATAAAAATATGAAAACCATTAAACTTTGTGTTTTTCTTTTCTATATCGATGGCTTAATTTAGAAAGGCCGTAACTCACATTTTCGTAACTTTACAGGAGAAGGTAAACATTTTTAAGGCAATTTTAAATAAAAATGTGCAAAAAATTCGGATTTTTTTTTGGGATTATGGTAATGCCCTTTTGCAAAAAGGCAATAAATTCGGTATTTTTGATCACAAAGCCCTGCAATTCTTATGGGATGTGTATTTGACAATGGTCTATCAAAATATGTAAAAAACGCCACTTTGAAAACAATCAAGTTACGCCCTTTCTAAATTAAGCCATCGATATATTTCATTTTTGATTCGGGGTGTATTTTTGTGGGGCCTATTGGCATGCCACCATTTTGGTGTCTCTAGAGATAAGTCCACCTTAACGACAGTATGCCGTGATGCAGGCCGGAAGCAGATTCCGTACCACAACATTAATAATGTTTGTATATAATACAATAATGTTTTCTGTTACTTTTTAAATTAGCTTTATTTCACATTATTATTAATTTTTCCCAATATTTCGGTTGTCTTCGCCAACCATCATCCTTAAGGGGTAATCAATATTATGTAATTTTAGCGTTACTATTTCTGTTCCAGTATTAATGTCTACTTTTATATCGATATTTTCAGTTTGTTAATCTCTCTATATACATATATTTTATTCTCTCCGTTATTATTACTCTCTTAAAGAGTGTATGAAAATAACTGCAAACACAGACATACATATGTGCACACAACTGTTGTACTTTCTTGAATTTAATGTGTTCATTGCGTATTTTTTTTTCAAACACGCTATTACTTCTGCCCAAATACGTAATTATAAATAACAAATAAACTATATTTGCAGCCAAATTAACTTTGTTTAGAAGTAAACAATCTTTACTTACAAATTCCAAACACGCGGTTTACATGTGTGCAAACATTAACAAAAAACAACAGATTATTCAGCGAGCGTAAGAAATGTTAGTGGTAATTCGCCGGAATTTTTCTCGTCAAATCACAAGATGTCATTTCGTACGGGTTCAATCAAAGAAAGCCAAACCGGATACCGCACCATCTAAAGGAATACGGGAAGAAGACCCAGTTGAATATGCGGACTTAAATCTTAGCCATGCAAAAGCAGTTCATGCAGCACTCCTGCAACCTGGTTCCGTTATTGTATTCATTCGGGAACCCTGGACAAAGTGGTTTATGCAAGTGATTCAATCACAATCAGCCATGTTGGCGTATGAGCGATTTAAGCCAATTTATAAAATAAATTATCCGCCTTCCATGGCATACAATTCTCCATCGTAGGCAACTTTAAAGTTGAGCTCGCTTTAAAGTGGTTTTTGTAAGGACAACCATTTTGCAGAATAAGAAGGCTAACATTTCAAACCGTTGTTGGGATCTTTTCTATTGTAAAGGGTTATCCATTTTGGGATTTTAAAAGTAAACGTAAATAAAACACATATAACACATATATTTTTTTTTCATGATATTTAATTTTTAATATAAAGTTCGAACATTGACATTATGTGTGTAGTGTTTCACATTTAAATGACCACCACGCAAAGTGTTGCAAGCATTGATTCTTTTGAGGTAATTTTGGACCACTTTTTGGCACATATTGGGCGGTATCTCAGCCATAACATGACGAATGTTGGTTCTTAAGTGCTCAAGAGTGAAAGGTTTATCTGCATAAACACGGTCTTTTGCGTAGTCCCACAAAAAAAAAGTGTAATGGTGTCAAATCGCGGCCAGGAAATGTCTTTTGCAATAGAGCCATATTCGCTCGAGTTGTATGGCATGTGGCACCGTCATGTTGAAACTACATACTATCCAAATCGTATTCTTCAATAGAAGGCAAAAAAAGTCGGTAAACGCACCGAATTGACGGTGACAGTGACAGTTCCCTCGTCGTTTTCGAAGAAGTAAGCTCCAATCACACCTTCGGACCAAAGAGCACACCAAACAGTGACTTTTTGTGGATGTAATGGCCTCTCTTCAGTTACTTGAGGATACTCAGAACCCCAAATGCGACAATTTTGTTTATTAATCTACTCACCGAGTGAGAAATGTGCCGCATAACCATAAACCATAATCTCCTGTTAAAGCACGATATGTGGCTGTGCCAGAATCACCATTTTTGTAGTAGGTTTTAATAATTTTTGAGCGTTGTGTGATAGTCAGATTCGTCAATGTCAGACTTCCAACTGAAAAGAAAAAAAATGGTTTAACAACTTAGTTTGACAGATGTCGAATTCCAGCCCTATACTTTTGAAACCACGAAATGGATAACCCTACATTGTGTTTATATGTATGTGTTTATCTACTAAGCAATGCCCATCTCTTTGCAGCAAAAGCCACATCCCATCTTTGGTCATGCCTTTCCAGATGTCACATCTGATTTCACAAGCATTCAAAGAATGGCAAATATAATCTGATTTACACAAGTCCATGATTTTACGAGTAATAGCCATGTTCTCACACATCTCTAGAAAAATACATTATCCATGCACAGCCCACTGATTTAAGATAACTTCCCCGCCTGTTCCTTCATGGAATGTTAAGGGATATGATTATGTAAGTAAGTTTACTAGTTGACCTAACTTGGTCCATTCTTACGAAGACATTTTATATTCGTTAGATTGACGTGTTTTCTTCTTGAAATTTCTCATTCAATTTTATATCATGCCTTAGTTTGACATTTTTTGATTGTGTCTTTACCACATTCATCCGAAGTGTCTCACTATGGGGCAACAATATTTTAATCATTACGGAATCCCCACCGGATGTTTTGCCATCTCAATGGCCTTCAACTTGGAAATCTTACATTGCATTTCCCAAATATAAACAACAAAAGCACAAATGGATAACGTGTGCACCAGACACCGTTTTCACTTGAACCATTTGCCCATTTTTTTGTATTTTACTTAATAACAGTCTTCATCCCATCCACCTGAAGGAAATTAATTATTTCATCTTAAATGACCCGACAGAAATTTAACAGGACATTAAGAAAAACGAACGAACAAGTTTTTAAGCAAAATGTCATTATGACATGAATGATTTCAGTAAGTGATTCCTGGGAAACTTCATTATCTCCCCCCCCCTTCCAGTGAACACAATTTTTCCCATCATTTTGCATTAAAAGTCTTTTTTTTTTATTGTAACGTAAAGTGAAATATTGAATTCATGCCAAACAAAAAAAAAAAAGTGAATTGAATTTTAAGATCTCCCTCAGTCTGGACAACAGAATGCACCCTTACACACACAAACACACGCGCACACACTCTGGCATAGCAGCCATGTAAATCAGGTGAAACTGAGGAGGACTGTAGCAAAGACTGGCCACATGGAAGTCGGTGTGTGGCGTGGCGTAACGTGGAAGAAAGAAATCTCCGTATAAGTAATGAATGTTAACAAACACCTTTTGTCATAACAAAAGAGGTCTTTAACGGATGTTGTGTGCTTTTTATTTTCATGTCCGTGAATTGTATCTTTCATGATTATTATTTTTCTTGAATGTTCACACAAGGGGAGGTGGGGGTGCTGGGATGTTTGGTGGGATCCTTTTCTGCTGAATGTGCTGTTTTATTCTTCGCGAATGTGTACAACGAAGCGCATTCAGTTGTTTCCATACAACTTTAGTCTGTCGAAGGACAGTGGTTCCCAACCAAATAAAATAATGTCCAAAAGTTGTACAGGACTGACACTCCTGACGAACTGATTGCAGCACAATGCCATCACAAGATTTGGAAAACTGTTCAGTTAGCACTTAAGCCTTCCACCTTGTCGATTGTCGCAAGTTTGTACTAAAATCCTGTTTCACAATTCCGGTTTTGGTTTGGCAAGGCGATTCCCTTAAAATTCCATGAAGGGTTAGACGGGAACTTTTCCAAAATAAGTTATACTTCTTATACTCAATGACCGGGACCTAAGGTTAAAAGCCGATATCGTGTTTCTAGAGAAATTGTACATGGCTTAGAGATGTCTCTCTTACTCCTATATTGGCTGCCATTTACAACCCGTTTTTGCTATGCGATATTCACCCATACCGCCTATCACGGCTGTGAAATTCATCTCTTGGAACTATGTTAATGGTTTTTAAGACATCATTTTCTTGCCGTATTTTTGTCATTCTCGCGTTACTTTTTTCGTTCTGTTGTAACGTTATCATCAATCGCGAATTGCTCAAAAGTGATTGCCATCGCTGCCGATTTATGGGGACACTGAGCACTTTCATTTCCTAATTTACTGACCGACCATAGTGAAGCCATTGTTGACTTGGATCCACCGTGTGGCGCGAGGCAGAATGTTTGCAACAACTGAGTGCCGCAGATATAGTCGGGCACGGCCATCTCATACACGGATTCACTTGGATGGCCCACAACTCCCCTACATTGGTGAACATTGAAGACTTAGTTTATGTTTTCTATGTGCGGCTGTGTGAGAGATACTGTTGGTGCTGGTGTTTTTGTTGTTGTTGTTGCCGCCGCCGCGACTGCCTTTTTATTTTGCAACAAACAATGGCACGTGGTTTCGAGTTGTTTTCAACTATACATCGACTACTTTGAATATTTGCCGCTGTATCCGCAGCTGCCACCGACGTTGTGGCTGTTGCACGTTATGCTCTTGTTGCTGGTGTTATTGTAACAACAATATCAACATCTACATCAGCATCAAATGTGTGTGTGTGTGTAATATATACACCCACACTTACAGACACATATGTGTGTATGTAGAACGTGCATTGTGTGTATGCGCCACAGTATGTGTGAGTGGGTGTGAGTGTGTTGGAATACTTTTTCACGCTTCACAAAAAACGAAAGCAACACTGGTGTGACACAAGAAAATCCTTTTGGAAATCCCACGAAAGGGTTGAAAAGTTTTATAAACGAAAACTGGTCCGAAGAGGTGGCACGCGGCGATAGGAATAGTATTGCAGCAATTGCTTTGGTAAGGTGATAAATTTAAATGTGAATGGATTTATATTCGGGTTTGGTAGCTTCACGCCCAGGCATACCCACGGGCAATAGCATGGGTCGCTTTGCTGTGTTCACAGCGTATTAGAGACCATTAAAAAGTAGAAGAAAAAAAGTCTTACAAATCGTCTGCCCTCAAAACACCAGGGGGGGAGTTTTCTAAAGCCTTTAGGTCATGAAACAGTAACGACACAAAATCGGTTTGCTAATAACTGATGTAATAAAGCTTAAAATTCCATACGAAATGACTTTATTTCGTATAAATTCATAGAAAAAAAATCAAGTTTATTCACCAGATTTCATAAACCGCCTGCTGGAAAGACAAAACGCTTTTATTAGGGGACTAGTCATTGATGAACAAAAAGTAAAACCGGCTCCATCTACATATTGGAATTGCCAGCATTAGAAGCCTCACTCCTATTTTGACAGTGCCTATTATAGGGGACAATACACAATTTCCTATTTTTTATCACGGACCCCTTTTAATGTGCATATCCTGCCCTCGGTTTGCACTTCCGCCCAATGTCGGTTCAAATGTTAGCCAAACAAGGTTAAATGCCGGAGTAGAGTTTTTTTTTGTTGTTGTTGTTGATTTTCATTTTCCATTTGTTCAGCATTTGGTTGTCATGGACTTGTTTTCAGTTTTTATACTTTTTCCTAAAAAACAAAGCAAATCCTTTTACAAAAAAAAAGAAACACAAGAAATCCAGAGAAACATGCAACAGTATTCATATTACAAGGACTTGATGCAATGTCCGTGTTGCATGTACGTATGTATGGGTATGTATACATCCTTTCTACATCACCATCATCAACAGCATCGTCATCGTCATTGTCGTTGTCATTGTCATATTGCACAACAAATTTTGTTGGTGTTTCACACAGCTGTTCTTCCTGTACATTGATTAATTTTTCTATCTTTTCGAGTATGCAAGGAATGCCATTATTTTTCCCCCCATTATTTTATCTCAATTTTCTTTATTTGTTGTATGCCACATATGGGTGGCACAAAAAACGATGTTAAACTGTCGTGACCAAAAACAGATAGTTGATCAGTTCTCGTGCAGCGAAAAGAGTAGAAAAGAGATTTTTAAACTCTCACCAAGTCCGTTTCATTAGCTTGGTTGTGACCTGCAGACCTGACCAACTGTCAGATGGTTTTCTGGAGTATTGACTTTGAAGTGTACGGCCATGGAAATTTATGGAGATATATACAAAAGTACATTAGGAAGTCCAAATGACAGAGGTTTTGTTGTAACCTGTAAACCGTAAGGAAAGTTCTCCAACTTTCCTTCTTTTTTTACTTTATAAATTAAAAAATTCAAATGAAAGAGGTTTTGTTGTAACCTGTAGACCGGAAGGAAAGATCTCCAACTTTCCTTCTTTTTTTACTTTATAAATTAAAAACATTCAATATAAACGACCAAACCAGCTTTTTTTTATCGACAAACTTGAGCTGCAATTCGAAAAACCTACGAAAACCCCAGTTTTTTTTTCGAGAAAATCCGATTAAAACTAAAAAATTCTTTACCCAAGAAGGTTTTAAAAAAAAAGCTTCAACAACTATGGTGTTCGAAAGTGAAATTATTTGTTGGCAGTGTCCGATCTCATGAAGACTTGTCTTCTTTGCCCTTTTCTACTTGGACCACTCAGAAATATCCTTCCTCGTGTATACACACATTCATAGAAAAGACCTTATATTTAATATTTAGCAAATGCATTTGTTCATAGAGCAAAATAGAGCAATATTGTAAGCTCATATGCAATGCTGAGGATATCCGAACCAAAGGGTATGCACAGCAAGGCAACAACAAATGTGGCAGGAATAGGGAAGGATGAAGGACACTGAGTGGTTGTTTCCAAAAATTTTCTAAAATGAATTTCTATTATGTAAACCTCTTTAATCTAGTCGGGGGGGATGTGCAACCAGTGGAAGGAGTAATTTTGGATGGCCTGATATATTTTTCGGATTATGAACATAAACGTTCATACAAGGTAAGTGCGTGAATGTTTCACTTAATATGCCATGAAGTAACAGAACGGGGAATTTCTCTAAAATCAGAGGATTCTGCTTTTCTGGCTTTCTGGCAAATTTGATTCATGACGTTCTGAGCCATGTCCGTCTGTCCTGCTGGTACGCACGATAACTTTCGAAAGAGCGATTGTTTAACGCTTTGAAATTTGGCATGGGTTAATATTTTACCAAAACGGCTTATGGGATTGCATATGGGCTATATGGCCACAGCCCTTCGGGTACCTCCCATACCTCCTCGCCCACTTTAGAAATCCTGTAATAATATCAATATGACCAACGCGATCTTGCCCAAATTCTGTATTTAGTAAAGCTATTGCTAGACAAAGTTTCGAACAAAAACTTGGAAGTCTGGCAACTCCCGTTCTGGTACCTCCCATACAAATGTACCATCCCGCCCCATTAGAAATCCTGTAATAATATCAATATGCCCAACGCGATCTTGCCCAAATTCTGTATTTAGTAAAGCTATTGCTAGACAAAGTTTCGAATAAAAACTTGGAAGTCTGGCAACTCCCCATCTGGTATCTCCCATACAAATGTACCAACCCGCCCCTTATAAACCGTGTAAAATTATCAATATGACCAACGCTATCTTGCCCAAATTTTGTATTTAGTAAAGCTATTGCTAGACAAAGTTTCGAATAAAAACTTGGAAGTCTGGCAACTCCCCATCTGGTATCTCCCATACAAATGTACCATCCCGCCCCTTATAAACCGTGTAAAATTATCAATATGACCAACGCTATCTTGCCCAAATTTTGTATTTAGTAAATCTATAGCTAGACAAAGTTTCGAACAAAAACTTGGAAGTCTGGCAACTCCCGTTCTGGTACCTCCCATACAAGTTTACCATTGCAACCACTTTAGAAATCGTGTAATTATATAAATTCGCTCAACGAATCTTTCCGAAATTCTATATTTAGTAAAGTTTTAACTACATAGAATTTTCGAGAAAAAAATCGGCTTTATATTCCGCCCTTTTTGTAAAAACGTGCTATACAATATTTTTCTATAACATTCGGTATTTTGAGGTTGATATTATGGAATATGAGACATGTATGTTTTCACTGAGGGTGAGGGTATATATAAGTCGGTTTACCCGACTGCAACTCACTGATTTTATTAACATATATCAAAAATCAACATTTAAAATACAAAACAAAACAACAAGACCTCTTAAATAAATAAAATACTATTTTTTGTTTACCTTAATGTTGTCTGAGGTGATGGACGCGCAAAATATTAACAACAAGCAAGATTACAGGAAGCTGCAATGGCAACACACAGCATATGGCTACTCCACGGTGTCCACTTAACTGTTGCTTTCGACTGCTTGTAATAATTCAATCTTCTCAATGTGATTTATGGCCTCATAATTCGACAACAATCGAAAAATCTTTACACTCAAAATCAAAATCCGGAGAATAAAAAAACACGAACAGCAAACCGACACATCTTTTCGTCGATTATAAAGCCGCCTTCAATAATCCGATAAGAGGAAACCATGAGCTCTTATGTGAGACCGGCAAAATTGGTACATATTTGCGAAATGTAATGTGTGCTTTTTTTTTGTAAGTATCGCAAATATATGTTCGAAGAAAAAAAGACAGGATAAAACGTTTGCAAAGACAAATAACGCTGTATATCACCCTACTACAACGTAGGGGAGATTTTGTAGTTTAGTTTTAATATTTGTGAAGTTAACATCCACAGACTAACTACATGTTTCCTAATCATGCTATAATTCTCTAGAGTCCAAAATAATTGTGATGTTTTATTAGTATTTTATTTATTTATTGCAAATATAATTTACAAAAAAATAGTTACAAAAAGGACTGGCTGCTGGGGCATTCGCCTTCGTTTCGGAAGAGACTGGAAAAAAATCGTAACAGAAGAGGGGAAGATCTTGTTGTGTTCCTTCGGAAGAAAGAATATCATGACTGTAGCTTAAGGTTTCGGGGATGCGCCATCAACGTAGACTTGTGGTACATCATCACGTTGGCACACCTCCTTGAGCAAGTTTTTTCGCCTCTACCCTTGCAGCTCTAATATTTTTCAAATTACTTTAAAACTGAATGTTTTGTTGCTGATGCAATTCTGAGTGAATTAAAACCGGAAAAAAATGTTTTTCTATTTTTTAATTTTTTTTAAATTTTTTTTTTTACACTTTTTTTTGAAAAAACAATAAAAAAAGAACACAAAAAAATGTCAATTCAAATTACAATTGTCTGAGAGGTGGACGCGGCCTACACACAGGCAACAACTTGAAACAATCGGTTACAATTTCAAAAAATGGATGTGTGTGTAGAGCGATTTATAAACAAATTGGAAATTTTCTTAATGATGCATTCCAAAACAGGGACATTCAATGAAACACATTGCAAAATTTTGCAAGAAATACCGCTGGGTTGTCGCTAAAAGCGCCAGTGTGAAAATATTCTCTTTTTTTTGTGAAAATTGAAATTGAAGGTTTTACAAAAAAGGTCTTTTAAGAACAGCTGAGATAAAATAATTTAACATTTGACAGATATTCGGGGTTAAATTTTGATATTGGCTGTTTTAGCATTTTAAAAGGGTTATCCATTGTGCTTTTTCAAAGTAAACGTAAATAAAACACATATAAAATATTTTTTTTTATGATATTTCTTTTTTATTATAAAGTTTGAACTTGTGAAACACTATATCATTTCAATGACCACCACGCGAAGTGTTGCAAGCATTGATTCTTTTGAGGTAATTTTGGACCACTTTTTGGCACATATTGGGCGGCATCTCAGCCATAACTTGACGATTGTTGGTTCTAAAGTACTCAAGACTTAAAGGTTTATCTGCATAAACACGGTCTTTCGCGTAGTCCCACAAAAAAAAGTCAAATGGAGTCAAATCGCATGATATTGGTGGCCAGTTGATGTCGCCACGACGAGAAATTACGCCGCCAGGAAATATCTCATGCAAAAAAGCCACATTCGCTCAAGTTGTGTCGCATGTGGCACCACCGCCTTGTTGAAACCACATATTCTCCAAGTCGTATTCTTCAATAGCAGGCAAAAAAAAGTCGGTTATCATACGACCATAACGCTCCGAATTGACGGTGACAGTCGTTCCCTCGTCGTTTTCGAAGAAGTAAGGTCCCATCACACCTTCGGACCAAAGACCACGCCAAACAGTGACTTTTTGTGGATGTAATGACCTCTCTTCAATTCAATTACTTGCGGATTCTCAGAACCCCAAATGCGACAATTTTGTTTATTAACATACCCACCGAGTGAGAAATGTGCTTCATAACCATAAACCATAATCTCCTCTTAAAAAAAAACCAGCTCGAAACGGAAAAAAGTTGGCCACAGACATAAGGAAGTAGGATGCCACCATTGAAATGGTTGCTGAAAAAATAAACGCATTAGAAGCAACGGACATACATTTTTTTCTAAAATTAACAATTGAACAAATTTTTTTTCCCGTCTTCTTCCATCCGTACACTTCGGCAACACAATAAAACTGAAATTGTTCAACGTATGCCTAGCGTATGGCAAAAGAATTTTCAACCGATTGTTTCAATTTGTTGCCTGTGTGTAGGCCGCTTTAAACCAGAAAAAAATGGTTTTTAATTTTAAAAAAAAAAAAAAATTTTATAATTTTTTTTCTCGAAAAGTAACACAGAAAATTTCAATTTTAATTTGTTAAGCATTTTAGCCATGAACCTTTTTATAATTTAGTAATTTAGAAAACTTTAATAATGTTTCGGTTTTCTCTGATTGAGAATGACTTCAGAGATTCCATTGGGGAGCGACTCGGACAATTTTCCAATATAATTTACAGATGTGGCTGAACAAGCGTGGTTGATGTCTTAAATCAACTCCGATTTGTTGCAGATCAATTCAGCAGCTTATTTTTTTGGAATTCTTAAATGACATTTGTGTTTGTGGCCTTTAAAACTGTCAATCCTAACTCGTTGTGGTTCGGAAGATCCCCCATCGTCGGTCAGGGTCATTTAATCTGCTTGAGGACTGGTCATCCATCCACGCAGTCACTGCATGGAGCGACAGTTACATTGGTGAGGTCATACTGACATACTTTTTTGAGGACACGTTTTTTTTCCGAAAATCATGGATAATCCTGTTCACCGAGAGTGGCCGGGCGTTATGTGATAGCTAGTATGTGCTACTATCTCAAAACAAACTCAGGTTCATATCCGGATAAGGTCACCAAAAAAATTTTCAGCGGTCATTTTTACATCGTAAATGGCAAATAATTTAACAGTAAGAGAGAAATTGCTAACCCTTGTAAAACTTCTCTAGAAAAGCAGAGTAAACGCAAAATTGTATCTTATAAAGTTATCTGAAAGAAAAATATCTAAAGAAATCCCCCGTTCTGCTTCTTCATGGCATTTTAAGTAAAATATATACGCACTTATGTTGTAAATAAAAAAAAAGATGAGTTGTGACTGGTGGTTCCAACTAGACAATCAAAGGATTTTGAAAGACGATTTTTCCGGTTGCATAATGTCTCGTATGGCGATCAATTTCACTTCTTTCCTTTTAGATTTGTGATCCACACATTGTGGAAACTGCCAATGGTAGAATTCCGAATTGCCATAAACGAAGGCAGTATGCCCAAGTAACAAAAAAATATCATTAAGGCCCAAATAGGCATCACATAACAGATGGTCTTCGATCCTGGACTTGTTGTCGTCGTAAAAATATCATATATGTATGTTGTATGCAACGGAGCTATTATGATCTACTTGTTCTATGTGAACTATTTCCTCCACCTCCATATAATCCCATCAAGGATTTTAATAGAATATCTCAATTAGTGCAGCGCCAGGAAATTTATCGCTTACATTGTCATGTGGCAATTGATTTCAATCAAAATATTCCATTACAGATATTGAGCAATTAAGAACCTAAAACCTTTTTGCAACATTGCCGGGTTAAGCATTTTCACATTTATTACCCTGCTACCTGTTTGCTCGACTATCCCATCATCGTCGTCGTCGCTCCACCCACCATAAATGTTCCGTTGTTGCCGGAGCAACACCTTTTGAACCAAAAAGTTCAGAATCTTTCCAAGTAGAAAACAAAAGCCAACACCGACACAGACACAGACACGGTCTAACGAAACAAACGTGAAAAACAGAGACAGTGAATAGCGGCGGCAGGTTATACAAACTTCCCCGGAAAAGCAAAAAAAAAAAGAAAGAAAGAGGGAAACACGGTGTATTATGGATGGATGTAGAGGTAATTGTTGTAGAAGTCAGTGTGTATGTATGTGTGTGTGTGTAATGTAGGTGTGTGTGTGTAAAGGAAATCTTTAGTAATTTTGTACTAAAAGTGTAGTAGTGGCAGTCAGCCATTTGCCATTCACCATTTACTGCCACTAGTGTTATCAGCAGTTTACAACACTTGTTATTGTTATTTTTTTTTTCAAAATTTTTTTTTTATAAATTTTTTTTTTTTTACAAAAATTTTTTTTTCAACAAAAATTTTTTTTACAATCATTTTTTTTTCAACAAAAATTTTTGTAAAAAAAATTTTTGTTGAAAAAAAAAGTTTTTGTAAAAAAAATTTTTGTTGAAAAAAAAATGATTGTAAAAAAAATTTTTGTTGAAAAAAAAATTTTTGTAAAAAAAAAAAAATTTATAAAAAAAAAATTTTGAAAAAAAAAATTTGGTAAAAAAAATTTGGGGAAAACACAATTTCTGTACAAAAAAAAAATATTATTTTTTTTATTATTATTATTTATAGAAAATTATAGAATGCCTATTTAAATTCCTACGTACTGCGTGACAGAGTCAGTGAATCAGTGTATCAGTGAATCAGTGTCGAGGGTAAATATATATTAAGATAATAATAAAAAAAATAATATTTTTTGTTTGTACAGAAATTGTGTTTTCCCCAAATTTTTTTTTTGCAAATTTTTTTTTTTGCAAAATTTTTTTTACAAAATTTTTTTTTCAACAAAAATTTTTTTTACAAAATTTTTTTTCAAACAAAATTTTTTTTTCCAACAAAATTTTTTTTTCAACAAAATTTTTTTTCCACAAAAATTTTTTTTTTTCAAGAAAATTTTTTTTTGCACAAAAATTTTTTTTTTTCAACAAAATGTTTTTTTCACAAAAAATTTTTTTTTCCAATTTTATTTTTTTTTCGAAGTTTTTTTTTACAAAAGAGTTTTCTCAAAATATTTTGTACAAAGTTTTTAAAATTAAGTAACAAATACTTTCTCAAGCAAATTAACGGGCGCCATAGGCGCATTACAACTTACTAGTTCTTGAATAGTTTGTTTAGCCTGACGTAGCCACGATTTGCCAGCCCGATCTTTCGCTTTATTTCAATGCAGACTCCATTCATTCTATGGATTACAGAGACGCGGTAGACAAATTCTTCCACTATCTCGGCGGGCCTCTACTGTGTCTTCTTTCGGTGGTCGCAAGGTTTGCTTAGCAATTGCCAGCATGGTGTCCTCGTTCACCATCAGTCCCATCTTCGGATACAAAGAATCATCATAAATCGGGTTCGTCAACAACTTATCAAGAATACGGAGCCGGCTTCTAACAGTGGTTCCCAGCCAGTGGGTATTGTCATATTATCGTTAAGGGAATTAAGTAAGTAAACAATAATCAGAATTCCCATAACATAAACTCTGAGTTTGGAATGAAATTCAAAGCCGTAAGCCTGACCAATTCTAGTCCAAGCTCTTTGGAATCGAAATAAGTAATCAGGATTCCCATAAAATAAACCCTGAATTTGGAATTTGGCCCATAATCTACAGTGGGACAATCATATTTCGCGAATAAAGTCCAAAGTATCATCGGGAATTGGAATCCTTCGTAAATTTAGGAATAAATTAAATGTAGACCTAAAGATGCTGATCTACCAATCACTTATCCATTCACATTTGACATACTTGCCTGTTGTATATGCGTGCAAATCAAACAATGCTTTGAAATCGCTGCAATCGTCGCAAAATAAGGCATTAAAAGTGGTTTTTAACCTTCCCCTCCGATTTAGTACGTTGACTTTGTTCAGAAACTACGCGCGAAATATACTTCCAGTGAGAGGTCTTTACAAACAGCAAATAAATATGCATGTATATAAGTCAATTAAAGGAATCGGATCGCACACCGTATCTTTTCAGCAAAATAGTTTTCACTCGCAACGGGTGACAAGGCAAGCTTCAAACCTAAGCACTGTCAGATGCCGTTTAGAACTAACTAAACAACGCATTACCTTTTCTGGTCCTACTGAATTCAATAGACTTCCAACCAGTTTGAAAACAATCGAGGTTTTATCTACATTTAAAAACCAGTTAAAACAATACTTAATTGATAATGTGGAAATGCTTCTAATATATTGATTTTATTTTTTCTTTGATTATTTAAAAAATTTGAAATATACTTTTTTTTATATATACAAATTGCATATATAGATTACTATATGATAATATTATTATATGAAATGAGTTTATAGTTGCCTACTAGCCTCTAAAAAGCCAATATGGCGCAGAGGCATAATTATTATTTTGTATTATCTAATTTCATTGTTAATAAACCAAATTAAAAAAAAAAAAAAAAAAAAAAAAAGCCTGACCAATTCTAGTCCAAACTCTTTGGAATCGCCTATGCTGTTTTTTTCTTTTGTTCTACTCCCCCATAGCTTCAGTTATTAGTGTAATACATATACTGCTCCCAAACACACACGCACACATGCACATGCAGTCTCACAGAAGATATGTACTCGTACATAACTGTAAACTGGAAATTAGCATAATTTTACTATACATACTACGGTCGAATTTGTTGCTGCCATACTCTTAGTTTATTTTTTTCGTTGGATACGAATGGGGGGGGAGTTGGCGTTGTTGTCGAGGAGGGTAAGGAGGGTAAGGAGGGTAAGGAGGGTTATTTAAGCTACCGATAAGGCAGTCGCCGTCCAATGCTGTTTACCCATACGGAGAATGAGGAGCCAGTGGTTGTGAATGGCAATACCCCAAAGGGTACTTGTTAAACAAAGAAAAAGAAAATTATTGTAGCTGCAGAAAGAGGGACAAGATTTTTATGTCTCTGTGGTGGTTGCTTGGTTGCCCGCTTGGCTGGGCTGACCGGGTTGTTTTCGGGTTGGGTTTGGCCAGCCGACAGAGTTTGGTGACTATGATTTTGCATTATACGCTCATATATTCGAGTGCACATGGATACGGGACACAGGACACGGGATACTTCGCACACTCAGCTCCACGCGGCAAAGTTTGTGCGATCATTTACTCGAATGAAACATGTGCATATAATGGCATGGTCTATGTACCACATACATGGACTAACTAAAGTATGTATATGCGTGTGCGTGTGTGTGTGCGGTACGATATCTGTATACGCAACTACATGTATGTGTGTATGTTGCTGCACTTACTTATGTATACAATGTGGTAGCCGTAAGTCGCAAGTCCCACGAAAAACATTAAACATGCATAATAGAACATGATATAACTAAAATTATGACCAAGGGCATAAGACATACTCGTAGCCACCGAGTGGGGGCCACGCTGCTTTAACTTACATCCCGATTAAATTTCTAACTAATTTTGCATATCTTAAGCCGGAACACAGCGGAGAATCCCATTTTGGGGGGGAAAATCAATAATAGAGAAGGCGTGGCCTCAAGGCTGAAATATGACAGACATAAAGATCAAGGCCAAGGAGTCGTTATTACATTACATAAAAATTATTCTCTTGCGAAACAAAATGTTATATTGTACAATTACATCTGAAATAATTTGTAGTTATACTTGAGAGTCCGATCTGGGGCCATTGTATAGTTCAGATTTGCTATATATGTGCCGATTTGCAATTCTAAGTTTATAGGAAAAAGGGGTAAGGGTAATGGAAATGGAAAAAAATTGCTCGTACTGGCAATTCCTTTAGTGTTTTTCGTATTTTGAAAGTGATTTTTATTGGAAAAGGCAATTTTGAAAATACAAATTGCCGAAAAAGAATTTCCTTTAAAAGGGAATCATACAAATTGCCTAGTGTGAATCGGGACTATACTGGATTCAATAATTTTACGAAATTTTCAACAAACGCTTGAAAAAAAATCACACTTTCATTCACTGTCAACTTTGCTTTATTGAATAATTGTCATTCAAAATATTTTTTTCGTTTTAAGTTTTCTATTTTTTTAATTTTTGAGAAACATAAATCCCCTGCACAAATTCAATATGTGTCTACCACAATTTAGTTCAGTCGCCACCGATCAAAACGAAACTCCAAATGCCACAAATCCCAATTGGCCCGAAGACATCTACGAAATACCAGATACAACGACCGTGGAGACAACATTTCCAACGCACATCGATTTGCAGTTATCTGAAAGTGACAGTGACCTTTTGCCGGCCGGCAATGAGATACCAGGCGGGGAGGGAAATAGTAGCGGCGCATTAGAAACGCCTGAGAATCGTGTGCCAGCGCTTCTATCACCTGATCCTGATTTCGTGCTCGATCCAGCTCATTTTAATCTTCGCTCAAATTTAGCCACAAATGCTGTTTCGAATGGGGTTCGATTCGATTCGATTAATCAGAATTTGAATGGAAGCAGGAGCCGACCTACTCTTGCTGGTCGTGCGCGCAATCGTAACCGAAGACAGCGTCGTCGTAAACGCCGGCAATTGCGTAAGCATTTGAAATCGATAAGAAATGTTTTACACAAAACACTTTTCACCCTGAGCAGAATTCGGTCCTGGTTGTTACAGGAAGTTGAGTAGCAGTAGGATGTGGTAAATGTGTTATGTATTTGGGCAAATTATTTTTAAAGAGGATTAAACGTGAAACAAACTCTGTTTGTAATCTACATTGGCTTTCTCCTTTCTCCTTTTTTCTGTTATCTGCTGATTTTCGAGAATCCTGCATTGCAAGTGAATCCTACATAAAGGGGCACTCTCTAAGAAGCGAATCCAATGTGATGTCCGCAGATATCCATCAACTTGAAATATTGTTCGAAGATCGTATAAATTAGAAATAATCCGAATTGTTGTTAAATTCGAAGACGACCCCCCCAGTCATATGAGATCGTCTGAAGAAAATTCGATGGCAATCAGACTGAAAGTAGTAAATCGGCTCAGAGGAAAAACCAATTTCGTTTAAGGGGCTGGATCTATCGGCGAACAATTTGTACTTTAACAAATGCCCGGGCTCATGGGCTCAATATTCTTATGCCGACAACCCAGACCCGAGGGACCACATACAAATGAAAGTTAATTGCCACATGAACTACAACGTGTGTTTAAGCTAATTTTTGGGTCCATTAGACACCCTGGATATGTGTGAATACAAATATCTCAGGAATAAATATTTTCTGCCAATTGCAGGATAGGAATCGTATTATGACCGACCATCTCGTATGAACTATTAGAAGTGTGAATATGAGATTTGTTTGAGATTTGTAAGGGCTGCTCCAAATATAAGCATGTTGTAAAAATTAAAAACGAAAAACAAAAATCCTTAAAAAGAACAAATCGTCCCCTCAATAATAGTATATAATACTATTGTTTTATTACGAAATATTCCTAAAAGATTGTTTGTGGATACGATTTGATTCATGTGGTTGCTTCGGCAGACTTTGCAATACCGCATCCTGTCAATTAAATATCCAAACCTTGATGGCGTCTTCTGAATCTATATGAAGACTGGCTGTCCCTATGTTTATATTAAGGTCCTGAATCGTTAATGAATGTTCGCATAATATCGGTGCTTCACAGTAACTCAAAAAATAGTCCAACGCAGCAACGAGGTAGCCAATTGACATCGCCAAGATGGCTGTTAACAGGATTACCGATCTTGGGGCTCGCAAAATCGATTTTAGAGCGGGCTGTGTGGCATAGCGCCACAGAAAAAGGTTTATCATGCCTCCGTAACGCTCACCGATAGCCGAAATGGCACTTTGTAGTTTTTTTTAAGAAAAACCTGCCAATGATCCGTAATTAATCTCTGAGTATCCATTAGTTCCTCAACGATCACGTGCAGTCTGTTTAATTAAGTTTTGATTTAATTGAATTAATTAAATTTTTTAATTTGAGTTTTCGTTTTTTCTTATTGAATTTCAATTTCATTTGTTCAGTGCTTTCGCCATCTAATGTCGTTGCCTTAAATGGACCGAAACTTTCTCTCGTCCTCTTTCACATAGTTTTCTAGTTTATATCCGTTCGTTCCCTGCGGGCTCTGTGTCCATAGTCAGAGTGACAGTGAACTTTCATCAATAGTTGGAATATTTGCTAAGTGTTTTGCGTGGCCCTGCCTCTGCCGTTAGTTTGTATATGGACTTTTATTCCAAAAGGCCACAGATCTATTTTAAAAAAAAAAAAAAATCACATACACACATATAAAGGTATGTGGCACAACCACGCTTGCTGGACCATAAAATTTGCATACAAATATGAAAACTAACACTTTCCACTTTCCACTACAATCAAACTAAATCGTTTTCAATTGAAATGAATATTGTCCCCATTCAAATCAAATGCAAAATGGATGTTGCAACTCTTCCACCGTTTTTGTTGTTTATTTAAACTGACAATGGTTTGGTATACGAGTGATGCTACCGTACGTTGTTTCGCATCAGTTTATTATCATTTTTTTCGGAAGGTTGATTTTTAAGCCTCGGATATTCAAATTACTTAGAACAGATCAGCCATAACGAATGTGGTTGTTCGTTATGGCACGTATATCCTTACCAAAAGTGTCCTTTTGGTCCACATAACGGACTTGGGCAAAATCATTAAGACTGTGCTCGCTCAAGTACACACAAATACATACCAAGGATCCAATTTCAAAAAGAGGAGAAAAAAAAATCAGATTTTTATATTATTTCTTTTGCCGGGATATCGAACACATTAAAAGGGTACAAAGGATGAAGCGTTTTCGATAAAGAGAAATTGTAACTCTTAATTTAACCACAAAACGTTTGTTATTTTAAGCCATCATTTTTCAAGACGACATTAAACGTAAATGGAGCAAAACTGCAATGAGCCACATGAAAAATGCCACAAACAAAAAAAAAAAAAGAAAAGCGGCTCACACATACACACATGCAGCAACAGAAGTATAATATTCCCATACTCCACAACAGTGGCGGAAAGGAGGACCTAGATAACCGGTCAATAGACCATCAAACGTAGTCGGAAGGCCTTGCAAGGTCTACAATTTTCAGAAAATAGAAAACTTCATGTAGTTATGATGCGGTTTGTTGGAAAATTGTTCCAAATAAAGCTTGAAATTGGAAAATTTAATACTGAAAAGAAAAACACGTTTAATACAGGAAAGAACTAAAAATTAGGAAATTAGGTGTAAAAGACAAAAGGTTAAAAGCGAATAAAAGATAAAAGAAGCGTCGAAACGGTTTGAAAAAATCAACAATGATAGGGAAATGTAGAAGATATTACAGGCTTGATATCAGTGGGCGATGTTAGTTTGAAACACTTCAGCGGCGTAAAACAGGCCAAAAGTGGGAAAAATAAGTTTACAGGGTTCTCCAACAAGAGGTGTTATTTTGGTATTCAAAGAAAAATGTAATTTTTTGAAATAAAAAGTTCCGCGGTCATTGATTATACAAAACTAGTAAGTTGTAATGCGCCTATGGCGCCCGTTAATTTGCTTGAGAAAGTATTTGTTACTTAATTTTAAAAATTTTGTAAAAAATATTTTGAGAAAACTATTTTGTAAAAAAAAATTTCGGAAAAAAATAAAATTGGAAAAAAAAAATTTGTGGAAAAAAAATTTTTGTTGAAAAAAAAAAATTTTGTTAAAAAAAAAAAAATTTGTTAAAAAAAAAAAAATTTGGTGGAAAAAAAAAATTTTGTGGAAAAAAAAAATATTTTGTTGAAAAAAAAAATGTTTGCTGAAAAAAAAAATGTTTGTTTAAAAAAAAAAATTTTGTTGAAAAAAAAATGTTTGTGGAAAAAAAAATGTTGTTGAAAAAAAAAAAATTTGTGGAAAAAAAAAAATTTTTAAAAAAAAAAAAATTTTTTAAAAAAAAAATTTTAAAAAAAAATTTTGGTAAAAAAATTTGGGGAAAACACAATTTCTGTACAAAAAAAAAATATTATTTTTTTTATTATTATTATTTATAGAATTATTATAGAATGCCTATTTAAATTCCTACGTACTGCGTGACAGAGTCAGTGAATCAGTGAATCAGGGAATCAGTGTATCAGTGTATCAGTGAATCAGTGAATCAGTGTCGAGGGTAAATATATATTAAGATTGTATCACTGAACTTCTCCCCCGTCTGTTCCTACGTGTATCGCCCAGTCCTTTGTAGTTTCGAGAACGTCAGGCAGTTCATTGAACCTTTCAGTTTGCCCGTGTTCAGATCGGCGATTTGGCGATGGCCTGCTCAACTCCGTCACTAGGAGTCGACTATCCCCAAAACACACAATCAAGTGCACATGTAATAATGTGACACATACAAACACATGGAGAAATGGACATTGTAAGAGCACGAGATGGTTTAAAAGTATAGTAAAGAACAGAATAAGAAACGAAAACGAGCCAACGAATAAAAAGAAGAAACGAAGAAAGAAAAAAAAAAAAAAAAAAAAAAGAAAGAACTTAACTGAAATGACACACAGCTTAAGGCCAACAAGCTGTGATGAAATGAAGCAAGACGAAATGTACATCAACTGATTGGAAGTTTTATGACAAAAGCAAATACACCAAAAGGAAAATGGATATCCTTCACTCACACAAACACGCACACATTTCTCCCATATGGATCACACACACTTGCGGACAATTGGAGATGTTTTCCTTGAAATGAAAGGAATGAATAGCTCGAGGTGGTGCTGGTGCTGGTGCTGGTGGTGTAGCTGGTCAAGTTGAGTAAAGCCATCGTGCTGCAGACAAATAAAATGGCAACTATTTTCCCAACAATGCGAGCATATCGCGTTGTTGTTGTGGATAAATACGCACATCATGATATAGCTGGAAGGAGGTTCGATATTGAAAATGTGGACTTTAGTTGAGAGACAATTGTTCATACAAACTCCTACGAATGTGCAACAGTTCAATTTAAAGTCGAACGGATTGAACGAATTCTGTATACGTTTAAAAATATTGCAATAACTGCACAAAAGTAAATATCTAAAGAATATATATTTGTACATGTCCCAGTATATATATGGACATATATAAATAAATACATATGCTCAGCAATAATAAAGTAGACTATATATTTATATTAAATGTGAACACACACACATCACATTTCCAGAAAATAAAATTTTGCTGCAACAGATTAGATTTCGATTTCAATCCACAGCGTGTAGTGAATGAAATTTAAATGCAATTTCGAAAACTTTCAAAAACATTTAAAGAATGAAAATATGCTTAAAGTTCAAAATGGTGAAAAATGTAATTGTG
The DNA here is from genome assembly GCA_958296145.1 of Hydrotaea cyrtoneurina. NCBI lineage: Eukaryota > Metazoa > Arthropoda > Insecta > Diptera > Muscidae > Hydrotaea > Hydrotaea cyrtoneurina. Next base: position 4,034,585 of record OY282512.1, on the reverse strand, counting down.
GCACCAATTACTCAATTGAATCAAAGCCATCCCTGCCAGTACACACACATACATACGTGTTTCATAATTAAGCAAAAAAAAAAAGGTATTTTATTTGAAAATTCCCCAAATCACACATTCATACATGTGAATGATGAGGATTTTTACAGCAGAATAATTACAGCAACTAATTGACATGCTCCCCGACGATGTAGTGGATACACGACCCACAGCTGACAGACAGACAGACAGACAGACGTGTTGGCCTCGTTTTCCCTGCTGTCCTGAATGATGAATTCGGTGCAGTGACGATGCTACTCTTTCCCTTCTGCTGCCAAGTGCGCACATACATGATCATGCTATTCATGTTGGTTCAGCGTTCCCTACTTCTGCCAATGCACTGGGGATATGCGTGTCTATTGGCGTCTCCCGTCAAACCACATTCTAAGTACTGTCGAATTCGTTTAAGTGAAAATGAAAAAAAAAAAATCATGAAATTTGTGTCACTTATGTGGGATTTTCAATAAAAAGGATTTCGGATGATTGAACCTTCTGTCATTTTAAAGAATTGAGAATGTTCTTTAGACTTAAATTTGTGTCACAACTATTAAAATACATTAAGATAAAATTTACACTCAATATTTATGAGCTTGGATGAAAATAGTCTCTTTTTTTCATTTCAATTAAATTTTTTTTGTAGCAGACGTTCTTTAAACGAGACAAATTATTTTTTTTTTACTTTTTTTGTTAACACAAACTTTTGCAGGACACACTAGTGTCCATGTGAAGGGATGCAGTAATACGTGCATCATAAGTAAATGCAAATGTTGGTTGTTTATCCCATTGCTTCCTGCACGTGTTAAAAAAATAAAACTTTTCAGTTTTTGTATTTGAAAAAATTTTAATGAGCTCTGAAATCAGTGTAAGTTGCCAGTTCGGGACCGTGTTAGTCAACGCGTTCGTTCGCATGTGCATACGTGTATGCGTGCAATGTCATTTAGTGTATTTTATTAATCATGAAAATGCGTTTTTTTCATTATTTTCATTACAATGAATGTTATCGTCCATGGACCTGTTGGAGGTGCCGACAGTCACAAATGAAATGTCAGCTGATGGAAGACTATAATTTTTTTTAAATTAAATCGTCTTCTATTTCGAAGGCATTTGTGATGGATATGATACGACTGTGATTATTACATTATGGGTTACAAAAGAAATGATATGCGAAAAATAGCCAATATTATTGGCGTTTATATATATTTATTTATTTATTAATTACAATACAAAGTAAATTTATATTCTAATTTTGGTTGCAAGGGTAAACCGGGTGACACAGACCATTTGGCAAAATTTTTGCAGCGACAGACCAAAGCCTCTGGTGGGAATCGAACCCACAACCCCCACGCTGATAGACAAGCACGCTACCAACTCGCCTACCTGTTTTATATATTTATTTCTGAAAATTCCTATCAGCTATTGGTTTTATTTCAGCCCAGTTACGGTCGGGTCGGTCCAATTTCTCTCTGAAACTCTCTTCTCTGGGCTGGAGATGACAGTTATTATTAGATTATGGTTATATACAGCGGTTTCCAACAAGAGGTGTTATTTTGGTATTCAAAGAAAAATTTAATTTATTGAGATAAATGATCGGATGTTTATTTCTTAAAAAAGAGGAAGGCAAGCCCTTAATAATGGACAAAAATATCAGGCAAATGGCCACGCTTATAGGACCATATCCTTTTCATGAAATTTTCCATAACCAAATCGCAAAGTGCCTGCCCCATGTCCTCGATAGCCTCACGAATTCTATCTTTGAGGTCTTGAATAGACGCTGCGCTGTTGGCGTAGACCTTATCTTTCACGTGGCCCCAAAGGAAGCAGTCGCAAGGTATTAAATCACAAGATCTCGGTGGCCAATTCGAGAGATAACACGGCCCGGAAACTTTTTACTTACTTATTTCGCTTAACATTCGATGAAGGAACAGACGGGGAACTTTTCTCGATATAATTTGTATACTCACTGACCGGGACCTACTGTTTTAAAGCCGGCTCCGAACGGCTAATGCTTTTCTAGAGAAGTTTTACATGGCTTACAGATTACTCTCTTACTCGTAAAGTCACCAACTTTTACGAGGTGGAAACAGCCGCTGAAAAATGTTTGATGGTCTTACCCGGTTTCGAACTCGGGTTCTTCTGTGTGATAGTCGCAAAAATAATAGCGGCGACAGTAGGCAACCCTGTCTGACACCCTTCTTCTAACTCACTACAGTGCAGAGTTTGTTTTCATGCAAAAACACGACAGTTTGCTTCGGACTATAAAGTTGGTGTACGATGTATTGTTAACGCCTTCCATACTGCACCGTGTGTCAGAGTATCAAAGGCCTTCTAAAAGTCCAGATTGTTCTACAATTATTGTGAGACCCTTCGCGTGATCGATGCATGATATTGTGGGACAGAAAGCGGCCAGCTCTTGTCTCAATTCATAGCTCTCCTGTCTCAATTCATTGCCGACGTTTAATGCATTTTAAAAACAGTTTACTCTGTTTTAAAATCCTCTCTGAATTACAAATAATTAAGTATCACCTAAGAGTCTTTATGGGCCAGAACTTCGTTTTGTTTGCAAATTACATTCCCCTGATGTGGACCAAGGCAGTCATTAAGTTCCATACCAAATTATCTGCCGGTATTGTTTTGCTCGCCACGGAAAGCTATTCCCATAGAAAGTCCGAACACTCTTCTCCAAATACTTCTTCTCCAAATTGCAAAAGATCCGATAAACATTGATGTTCCTTCCTTATAAATGCTAATTTCGAAGGACTTTATATGAATTTGTCTAATATAATAAACTTTCCTCCAATACAATGTGCTGAAAATGGAGTAAAATGCTATTGTCCTTTGTGGAAATAAAGAAAAAAAAACAACAACATGAAATTTTGTACAACATTTTCAACAAATATTCCAATTTAATAACGAACTTTAGCATTCGGCTCATGTGACATTTGGAAATAATTGAAAACTTTCTAAAGTTAAACAAACTCTGACAAGTCCAACGCTGCAAAATTTTTTATTCAAATAACAAGAATTATCCACAAGGCGGCGTGCATAAGTCGTCCCCCCCTTTTGAAATTCTATAATTAAAATCGACTTTAGCCCTAATCAAACCGACAATCGCAAGTATTACTCTTTAGCAAAGAATTCGTTTAATTTTAATTTAAATATCACATTTAAAGCCTGCCAAAGTAAAGAGGTTATTTAAGATTTCAAGGAGGAAACAAGCATAAAGCTGAAAGCCAGCAAGGCTTAAGGACGTCAAAGCGAATACAAGAAATATTCAAGAAAATCTTTATGGTTTCCACAGCACAGCACAGCACAGCACAGCAAAGAAAATCAAAAGTCATGCAAACAATGACAAGACAGAAAAAAAAAACATGAAATTAACTATTGGAGTAGAAGGATGAAAAACAAAAAGCACACGAGAACTTACAACAAACTTCACTAATACAGGCAATCATACACACACACACACAGGCAGACAGACAGGCAACTACGTTTAAAAACGCTGGTGGAAAGTTGAACATTAAGAGGAGCATTTAATTTGTAACGACATGCAGTAATTGCTGCTTAAGTCAAGTAGAAATTTCAGCATTTAAATTAGCAAAATAAGCATTTTAATTAGTACACTATATACCCCCCTCCCCCCCTCGCCACACCACCTTCGCGTATTTTCCCTATAATGCCTAGTCCTCGCTCTCTCTCACTCTCCCTACAACACACACACACGCACATGTACATCATTGTCTCCATGGATGAGTGTGTATAGCCCGGCTGTCATGGAAAGGAGTAAAACGATATGCGAAGTAAACGACATAATAATGAATGGTTGTGTGTGTGTGTGTGCTGGTGCGTATGTATGTATACGTAAATAATTGTTTTAAAGATGTTCCAACGTACGTACATGTGCCACTGTGCCACAAAAGAGAAAAAAGTTAATAGAAATGTTTTGTACAATTCAGAGAAAACAACCATAACAAGTCATTTATTTGGCATACATGTACATTAGATTGGGTGAGGTTTTAGAATTGCTTTATTGGAATACTTTGGGATACTTTACGAAGCAGTTGAGTTCGAAAAACTCAACACATTCCTAAAACACCCACATTTTTGCTACTGCCAACACATCCAGACCGAAACTAATATTAGAGTTCCCCAACACATTTTTGTGTAAATTTATGGGTTACTTTTATTATGTAATTGTGTTTTTTGTCTTATTAAAACAAACGTTTAATTTTGTAAATAAAGAATTTTCCGGACGTTTAGGAGTAAAAAAAAAAAAAAAATTGACGCATTTATAAAAAAAAAAATTAGCTTGCCCATACTTTTCCCCAAATGCTTTGGCAATGGGGCAACATAGTGTTTTTATTTACAGCGGCCGACGGCCACAGTTCTTGGAAGAAGTTAGTCTTGCGACGATATTTTTCAAATGAACATGCACGTGCACATGTCGACCCTTCATTTTTATAAGCTGATTTTCGATAATTTGTTTCTGACTACAATTTAATTGTACGTGTAACGGCGAGATCAGTTTCCACTGACAATTCGTTGGCTTTTCTAGACAAAAATCATTCAAGGCAGACATTAAACTGCGGTTTATGAACAGTAACGTTATCCTGCGACGACATTTCTCAAATGAACACGGACGTGCCCATGTCGGCCCTTCATTTTTATAAGCTGATCTTCGATAAATACTTTTTGTTTTTGTTTCGAAGACGATACTCCACTGGCTACAATTTAATTGTACGTTTAACGGCAAGATCAGTATCCACTGACAATTCGTTGGCTATTCTAGACAAAAATCAGTTAGGAGAGGCATTAAACTCTGGTTCATGGTCACTAACGTCATACTGAACAGCTCACTAATATGACAGAATGTCTTCTTTATCCCTTTATGCTTTCTTGAGTTATTTGAAACAAAAACCGATTTCCATGCAAGAGGAATTTCCCATTGAGTTTGGTTTTTTGAAAATTTATTTGGAATTATTTTTTAAAAGCAACATCATTAAAAGCGGTCTCATTAGATTGGCCATGGCATAAAGAGTGATGTTTGGCTGCGTTTTCCATCACATTCTTGAACATCTGTTGGCCTTGCGCCCGTCAATGATCCGAGGCGAGCTGGCGAGAAAAATTAATCGGGGAGCCTCATAACTGCAGATCTAGATGGCCAGTTAATGTGGCTCTTTTGGACATCTCACGTTCAGGGAATTTTTAAAGCACAGCGGTACTATTTCAGCGCGCTTTTAGAAACACGTCAGGGTTTACTTTTGTCGTGTTATGTGAGACCCAGCGTAATATATACACACACACATTTGTACAATAAAAAAGTTATGTAAATTTAATTGAGATCATGCCTAGAGCCAATTAAAATAAAAGAGTTACAGCGTTTGCTGCAAATTAAAAATGAAGAAAAAAAAAAGATCAAAGAAAATCTTGTAGTATTTAATTGTACACTCTGAAGTACAATCCATGTTTGGCACCACTGACCTTGTGGTCAGGATTTTAATGAAATTTTCTAAAATTTCTCTAAAATGTGATGCCTGGGTTTTCATATGTGCTGGCGGGGTAAATAATAGAGACTGCTCAACACTGTCTGTTAAAAAGTGGGAACAAATTGAATTTCAGTTTATTATCGGAAATTAAAAATAAGTTCTAGTAACGGGGTAAAAGTTAAACCACCATATTCATAAAAAATTTGAAAAGCCTTTGTTAAGAAAAATGTGTGAAAATTTTTTTTGTATTTTCCCACATTTTTCTTTAATTTCTCTGAATACGGGGGAAAGTCTTGTTTTATCAACACTAAAGTATCGTGTGACTCAAATTCCATTAGGAATTTCTTACCACCATCCTGGGGCCGCATTCTATTTGAGCCTCTCCCCTGCGAGGGGAGATATTCACCTCCATATCGCACATCCAAGCCTTAGACAATTAAGTCTGGTGAATGACATTGTTTAACGGTAAACTAATGTGAAGATAGCTGAGGTTACAGCTGAATACAGTGAAATTAAATGCTGAAGATATTGCACAAATGTTCTTGCAGAGCAATGCAAACTCACTGCAATGCTATTTATTTCCACTTTTCCTTAAGATCTTTTCTTCATTTCCGCCTTTGTTTTGCTTTAAATCATTTCCATGAAAAGTCTTCCTCCGCTTGCTCGCTGCCGCATTTCTTCCATTCAATTATAAAGGAAAATAGAAAATAGCTGGCAGATAATTTGCATAACAATCTGGCGGAGCGAGATACTGTTACAGTACCGTGATGGTGATGGTGGTCTTTGCCAGCAATCGCCAAGGAGCTGAGGTTGTGTGGCGTGTTTGTTCGTCTACTGACAATGGAAGGTGCCACCAACAAATCATGAAAAGCTCAACAATACACCAACACGATTTTTGCAGCCAGGCCACAAAATATGAACAGCCAAATTACAGATGCACCTACAAAGGCCATGAATGTCTTGCAAACATATTTCATCCTTTGTGCAGCGAGTGATGTGCTGACTGCTGACGATGTCGATGCCGTTGCCGTTGCCACAGCAGCTAACGCTTCTGCTGGCGTAAACTGTGGCAAACATCTGCGCGTTACTCCTCAATAATGCAATAAATGCAATTGAAGAGCTAACAAAAGGATGATGTATTAGCGGCGAGAAGGTAAGATGGTGACTTGGGTGTTGGTGTGTGCCCTGTGTGTGTGTGTGTGTATAAAGTTGCCATTCTTGCACCGGAGGCAGTCGGGCAGGAAGATGACATCAGACTGTAAGATAAAAGCATACTTAGTGGTGGCTTAAGATCTGCCAACATAACGTAAATCATGTGCCAAACATGACATACAATAACACCTATACAGTCTCACTAACACACCCACAGTCATGCCCATCCTCACACACATTCACCTACACCCTCACAATTACTGCACAACAATATCTTAATTGCAAAGTCATGTTTGTGTGTCATGGCAACGCAAAGACCCAATACGATGTACTCTGCGTAGAGCCCGGTGCGGGGAGGAGGGCACAGTCGTACATGTATTTTTACTTTTTTTTTGTGGGAGAAAACTACCAAGGACCCAGTGAAAGAAAACATGATAAAGTTGGATATCACGACCGGAAGAAACGGAAACAAACATAAAACAAAGTCCAGCTAGAACTTAACGAATTAAGTATGTAAAACGTAAATAAGATAAGGTTATTGATATCTTAATCGATTAGGAATATTTTCGGTGCAAACTAAACTAGAACATTTGTTTAAAAAATATGTGTAGAAGAACTGATTTATTCATTCATTCGTCAACTCGGACTGTTCACAAGTGTCTTTCCTGCCAGCTATGACATTCTTAAATTCAACTTAAATGTCAATCCCACTCTCTCTACATTTTTTCCAATGGAATTCCCACGTAATGTACCACTGTGTGGCGACAGTACGGCATTTGGCGTAAAAGAAGTTCTCACTTGTGATCTATACGGCAGGCAAGAAGCCCAAGCTAGAATATCAATGTGATTTATTGCAAACTAAACACACTCCACGTAATATTATCATCATCCTCATCGTCAGCAGCACTGGCAGCTGCATCATCATCATCATCATCAGTGAATGCTATGTATCCGACAATGCTGACTGCTGCCTGCCGCCTGCTGCCGCATTCAAACATTGTTGTGATGCTCTTCTTGTGCCAGGCGATGGATGGGTGAATGCTCACGAATGCCTTGGATACACTATGACATTCCAGCAAATGCAAGACGAATGGAGGGGAAGCGCCAGCTGCAGCCAGGCAAGGAAGTGAACGCTTTTCAGGAGAGTTGTTTACCTGCTTTGCTAGACAAACCACACGATTGCTGCATTAGATGATAACGTGCCACACAGACTAACAACTGAGGAGACACACACAAAATGAAAATCAAATTAAATTTTAAATTCTGATATTACCAGGGACGGACAGTGCAAGTCGTATCAGTTGTGACACAGAGGAGAATGTTGCAGATTTGAATGCATGTTGTGCGATAGGAGTGTCGATTCTAATGTGCTCGGATCCCAAATGGCCGGGATGTAATGTAGAACATGTAGAAATAATATAAATCTAAAATGTGAATAATTTTATTAATCGTTAAAGATAGATCTAAGTTCAATTGAATATTACATTAAATTCTCTTGAAGATCGGTACGCCCAGTCCCAGGACTTTTAAACACGGATTTAGTAAAAGTATCAGAAGAAATTCGTATAGTTAGGTCGCCTCAAAAAAACTATTTGGTTATCATAAAGCAAACTCACTGGAGAGCTGTTGCTCTCATGTCTGTGCCACTTCGTCAGTACTGTGCCAGCAGAGCCGCTTTGGTTGAAAACTCTACGTCAGCCACTGCTGTTGTTGCACTTATTGTTGCTGTCAAGCCATATCGGATTTAGGGATTTAACCAAAAACTGAAGATTTTTCTTAAATATCTTCTTGCTACTCGGCTGAAGCATTAATGGCAGCATCAGCAGCATCAACCAGATTGAAGTCGTGACATGGCATTGAAGTCGCCGTCGCAAGGAAATTGTGTATTAACACACGTTTATGCTGCTGCCAATTCCATGCTGCCGCTTGGCTTAAATATCCGCATGTCAGTTGATGATAAAGCAACAAAAACGTGTCTTTATCTATTTGCGGTTGTTATCCTCGAATAGTTTGTAAGTATGTATTTGTAGTCAGAGGCAGCTTCGAAGAGGTTGCCGGTGTTGTTGATTTGTTCCGACTTCATCGACGGTGGCAGTTGCAACCTAAAATAAAGTGAGCAGGGAGAGTGGCACAGGAGCAGCCGGTATCCTTGGGATTCTTGATGAATTTGTATGGTTTGATGCAGGGCTCATGTTCAGCTAAAATATATTTGCGGATACAATAAACACTTTGGTAATAAAGTGAAAATGCAGATTGCTCTTAAAGTATTAATTATTAAGGCAGACATGTGATGCTGTTGCCAAATATTTACCTTAAACTTTTAAAATACGTTTTGGGAAATACGAGGGCAGTTTATTAAGTAGACCTTCTCCACATATGACCTTCGCCAAGTATGGTTTCTGTAATGTACGATTTTGTGTCGTTAATTCCATTAAAATATACAGTGTTATGTGGCCTTGAACTTTTAACAGCATCCTGAGATGTGGTTGTGGAATGTGACACAGGACCAACCCACAATTTCCGTGAATTGTTGCCCAAGTTTTAAGGCAAGTACTTCTTGGAATGTGAATCATAAAAGTTGCTATGTTTTATATTTAAATTTTTAAAGGTATCTGTTTTAGACACCAAGTTGATCTAAAGAAATATCTAGAACTTCTTAAAGAAATAATATAAATCTACAATGTGAATAACTAGAACTTCCATAAGTCGAATTTATTTTGAAGTCGAATCACTTCTAGTGGCAGTAGCGTTATGGACACAAATTCCCCTAAACTGTTCTTCTATAACTTGAACTTCCATAACTTGAATTTCTCTACAACTCGAAGAAAAAAATAACACAAACTTTCACAAGTGGAACTTTTCGGAGCAACAAACCAAACAATAATGTTGTGATGGCATCGAAGATTTAAAATTGATCCCAAAAAAAAAAAAAAAAAACGTTGCTCTTGGTTATGAAGTAGTTCATCATATCATTGCTCCTCCGAATCCATTACTTCGCAGAAAGCGCAATAAATACTCATGAGGAGCCGGAGGTTGTTGTACAACCTTCCCGACATTTCAAATTCCTAAACAAACTGGAGTTACTTTTTATTCACAACAAAACAATTACCCAGCTTTTCATATACATTATTAGAACTGTATATATAAAAAAAAAATCCCAAATGGGATACAATTTTATAAGTAATTCCAAAGCTCAAAGTCTCTATAAGTTGAATTTTTCTACGGGATAATGGTGCTTCAAGTTATGGCAGTTTGACTGTATATTTTGTACAGTCTGAGCAGCTTGCTGGACTATTTCAAAATTCTGATTGATTCCTTAAAATGACTTTTCCAGCCTCCTAGTGCAACCTCGATTTTTATAACATTAGTAAGTTATCGCCGCAATTTCACTGAGTAAACCTTTCAATCTGAGTTGCATGCTCTCAGTTGATGTTGCAACATTTCTTTTTTTTTTTTTGGATATTTTGTATGCCACCGGCTATCACGCCAATGATAAAGGAATTCGAGTAAAATGGATTTATTTGTTGACTACACAACACACTGAACAAATTTAAACAATTCCCAATGGACCACGGATCCACCCATGTGTGTGTGTGTGTGTTCGTGTGTATCTGTGTGCATGAGCATATCACCAGTGCTAGATGTGTAACGGACTTAGAGGGGCGTAAAAAAGAACGGTCGTAATACTGACAGACCCGATTGAAAATTGAGTTTCAAAGGGTGGTTGGCTACAAAACACTATTCACAATTTACAATGAAATCGAAAAAAAGCCATTCTAATTGAAATGTGAACTATTTAAATTATGATTGTGAACATCAACATTTTTTTAAGCTGTGAGTAAAGTTTCGAAATGTTAGCGTAGAGATATACACATGGATTTACAGCCTGTTTTTATAAAACGAATGGATCTTTCGTTTCGTTAAAATAAGGAACAGAAATTCTGTTTCGACAGTTTGGGTTTGGGAATTCTAATTGAAATTTACTTCTTATGTATTTGTGTGTGTATTGTCTAATTGGATTCGTTGGAGTTATAGAAACACAATTCAGTTTCGTTTCGGGTACAGACGTTTCTGTTCGTCTCAAACGTATACGTTTTATACAAATAGGCTGTTAAATTTTCTTGAAAATAAAAATAAATATATTTTAAAAAATATTTTCTAGACAAATAGAAATGCGTGAGTAGGATGGAATGGAGCGATTACTCTGTGAGTAAAATATTATCTTTTGAAATGACACTCCAACACACCGAGACACTTAACCCATTCATAGCCAGCGATGCCGTATGGCACAGGAAAAAGGATTTCGTTAAGTTAGAAATGTCAATGGGTTCGAACTCAGGACCTCTTTTTTATGCACTATAAAACTTTTTTTCAAAAATGTTTTAGTCATGACTGGGCTAATAAACAATGAAATAATTAATTTCAAAAGGAGGCTAAGGCTTTTTGAAAAATCTCAAAATGTTATATCTTCTTCTTTTCAATTGATCTTTCGAAACAGACTATACTCCAAGATTTTACGAACGAAAACTGTTACGGTTATCGGCTTTTTGGAGTAGCAGAACTGTTCTTGGGGAAGACATCTTATTAGCAAAGGGAAAACTCCAATTAAAATTTGCAGTTTCAATTTTGTACAAGTCCATTTAGAAGAACTTCTCGACTCCTGCGTCTAGAATGAATCCAGGCCTAACGCGTTACAGTGGTTCACATGAGGAGTTCTCAACGATGGTTCATGTGATGCATTTCGATATTGGCATACAATTTTGTTCTTAAATTGCCCCCTCCCGAAATAATAACCTTTTGCCAAGGATTCAAGGTGCTCCATCCGGTTTTGACTTTTAATTTTTCGTTGAATACCACAATAACACCTCTTGTTGGAGAATCCTGTATAATACAGGTTTATCAACGATTTGGTCAGCATTCTAATGTCGATCACCTCCTACGGTTTCCCATTAAAACGATGTAACGTTAAAATTTTCCATAAGCATTTACAATTGAGGTTCATAGCCTTTAAAATACCTCTCCCCCCCTTAAGACTTCGTAATTCTCCACAGTTTTAGCTTCAATTTCAATTTGAAATCTTATCATGATTTAATTTCATTCCCACATCGAAATAAATCTCAGCAACCGCATTTTTTCGTTTAAAACATATTTATAAATAAATTAAAAACTCCAAAACTATTGTATATTTTTTTTTCCTGTTTTGAAGATTTGATAACAGCAAAAAGTAATTAGAAATTTTATATGAAATTTAAGTGATCAGAAAATTGACAAAACCACAAGTGGTGAAATGAAGAAAACATATCGAAGAACAGGAAACTGAATAAATTTAATTCACAACAAACCACAAAACAATACAACAATTTGTCAGATATTTCTAGTTTTTTTTCTTCTCTCCTCTCTCTCTCTCTCTCTCATCATCTTTTGCATAACCAAACAACCACACAAAGGAGCATCACAGGCAAATGCTGACTACATAAGTGGCTTAGATAGGCTTGGCCAATAGGCAATTGGAAACATTGCACAACCGGGAGGTGGAGGGAAATGGAAACAGGAAACATTCTTAAGGAATATGTCATAGTTGCTCGGTCTGTAATAGACCGAGGAGTTTTATGCATAATTGAAAAACAAACTACAGAAATTTCACAACGACAGCATGACAATTTTATGCAATTTTATTGTAAACCATGAAGATAACAAATACCCTTACACATGTCTCAACATCGACTACTGTAATAGCCGACGTCCCTCCCACTCCCTGGAGGCTGCTGCTGCTGTTGCTGGCTTGGCCCAGTCTAGAGTTCGGAATGTAATTGAAAACTAGAATACACTCCCACATTTATGCTGATAAAGAACAAAAAAAAAGAAGAAAAGAACAGCACATGAAACACATGTCTATGGATTTGCAAATGAAACACATTCGAATGGAGACAAACGAAGTGAACACTTGAAATATCCTTGTAATAACCGGACAAAAAGAGGATGGCAAGTCTGCAATAAAAATTAAATTAAACAAACTTGTCGTTCGTTCTGTGAGAATTTATTGAACAATTGCTCAAATACGTATAATCGAGGAATATGTAAATTTTTACGACCGCTCGATATACATATCTCGTTAAATAAGAAGAAACATGAAACCTAAAGGAATCAATGAAATGCAAGTGTATCTCAAGATACTTGAACTGCAAACGAATTGGAATTTTGTCAACGCAAGTGTCACACTGTGGCCGAGGTTTGAAATCTTGTCAACATTGAATTCATATCGGGTTTGTTTTAACATGCCGAAGAAGGAAGTTGTTTAAGTAAATAAAATAAGTAAAAAAAGACATCTAGAAATGCCAGTAGGCTTTGGTTTAGTCAAGGTTAAAAGTCAGTGAACCAGGATTAATCGATCGCACAATTCGGAACATTAGCCGACGATCTAGAAGTTATTCAGAAATGTACTATTTTTTGAATATGTCGATCAGACATTCGTAGGTTTCCAAACGCTGCATATCCTACACCTCCATGTGGTCCAGGGTATTATGACACCACCATGTCAGCGTGCTTCCACTTAAGCGGGGGCAAAACTCAGTTACGGTCGTTACAAACTATTTTGTACAAGGTTCCCCAACAAGAGGTGTTATTTTAGTATTCAAAGACAAATTACATTTGCGGAGATAAATGTCGGATGTTTATTTCATAATAATTATGAAAAACAACATCAGCCAAATGGCCACCATATTCTTATCCTTTTCCTGAAATTTTCCATAACCAAATCGCAAAATGCCTGCCCTATGTCTTCGATAGCCTCGCGAATTCTATCTTTGAGGTTTTGAAGCGACGCTGGGCTGTTAGCGTAGACCATAGTTTTCACGTGGCCCCAAAGGAAGAAGTCGCCAGGTGTTAAATCACAAGATCTCGGTGGCCAATTGTGATCATCTCTTCGAGAGATAACACGATCCGGAAACTTTTCCAGTAAAAGAGCATTGGTTTCGTTGCTTGTGTGGCACGTAGCGCCGTCTTGTTAAAAGTAAACGTTTTCCACATCAATATCATCCAACTCCGGCCATGAAAAGTCATTAATCATCTCTCGATAGCACAATCGATTCACCGTAATTGTTGATCCAACCTCATTTTGGAAAAAGTAAGGTCCAACGACTCCGCCGAACCATAAACCGCACCAAACAGTCTCACGTTGAGGATGGAGGGGCTTCTCAACAATAACTCTCGGGTTTTCCGAGCCCCAGAAGGAATTCCGGATTAGTTTTATGCATTTCAAGGACCCAATCAGCAAAGACATGACATTGTTGATGATCGGCCGGCTTGAGTTCTTGTGTTAACTGAACTTTATAAGCTTTAAGACCCCAGTCATTTTGCAAAATGCCGTGTAATGATGTTTGTGGAATGGCCAATTCCAAAGAACGACGCGGAATGGACAAACTTGGATATTCTTCAACACTTTGGGCTACAGGGATAAATATCCCACCTTCATTTAAACCATCAACTCTTACATTGGTCTTACGTATATTTTTTCAGTGTTACACAAAAGCACATCTATCTGTGTTTAGGGTAATCTTCTGTCCGTCCATCAGTGGGATCACAGTAATGCAGCAGTAATGAATTCAGTATATATATATATATATATATATATATCCGGTTGGTCTTCCAAATTCTCCGTGGAGCGGTAAACATATCTGCATACTAGTTCAGAACTCTGTTTTTCGTGTCTTTTCATACGCTGTCTGCTTATACTTATGTCCAATTGTCAATGGTAATCTTTCTTAAAATGTACACAGGCCACAGCAAACTGAGATATCTTATCCGATTTCCAACCAGGTCTTCTTGTGTGTACTACTGTGGACCAACTTCTTCTTTTTCTTTTCCACTCCAGTATATCTTTAATTACTCGTTAAAGACTGGTATATTTTTATTTGTTTGTTATTTGAGCATTTAGTCTATGATAAGTTATTTCCGTCTACTTATCGCTTTATATCTGAATTCCAACATGGTTTTATAAAAAATCGTTCAACTATCTCCAATCTTTTGGTTTTTACGAATTTTTGTATTAATAGCTTTGAGTTAGGTTGTCAAGTTGATACCGTGTACTTTGATTTTTGTAAAGCATTTGATAAAGTCAATCATGACATACTTCTCTTGAAACTTAAAAAAATTGGATTTCCAGATTCTCTAGTGAAGTGGTTTAAATCTTATTTGAGTAATAGATTTTGTTTTGTGTCAATTGATGGTTCTTACTCTGAACTGTATCTAGCCACCTCGGGCGTACCAAAGGGTAGTGTTTTAGGCCCTCTACTTTTCAATATCTTTATCAATGACTTATGTTCTTGCCTCAAGTCGTCTAACTTTCTAATTTATGCTGATGACATAAAAATATATGCGAATGTTTTAAATCCTCGGGATATTAAACTGATTCAAGAAGATATTGATCGATTGGCTTCTTGGTGTGATTTAAATCATTTACCTCTGAATGTGGCTAAATGTTTTCATCTTTCATATGGAAGGCGTACTAATATGGTTATTTCTAATTACTCAATTCATGGTCACTTTGTCACTAAAGTCAATTATATTTTTGATTTAGGTATTATGTTTGACTCAAAATTACAATTTAACTTGCATATTGATTATATAATGCCCAAAGCTTATACTGTACTTGCATTTATAAGGAGAAATAGTAAAGATTTTCAAAATCCGTATACTCGCAAATTGCTATATACATCGTTTGTTAGATCCAAACTTGAATATGGTTCAATTGTTTGGAATCCCTATTATCATATTCATTGTAATCGTATTGAGAGATTACAGAAATTTTTTTATTAAATTTGCATTATTTTCGGTGCCCTTTGATTCTCCCTTTCCGTCGTATATAGCCAGATGTAGGTTAATACATTTGGAATCGCTTGAAAATCGACGAAGTCAAAGCTCGTTGTTGTTTCTATATAAACTTATTTGTGGTCTTATTGATTGTTCTTTTCTTCTGAGTCGCATTGATTTCAAAGTTCCTACTAGATTACTTAGGCATAATGAATTTTTTAATGTTTCGTGCCATAGAAGCAATTATTCAAATTTTGAACCCATTATGAGGTCCATGAGGGAATTTAATAATTTACATATGAAATATGATATAGATTTTTCATTTTCTTTACGTAAATTTATCGATTTGTTGAATTTAATATATTTTTAAGATAATTGTTAGCTAGTCTGTAAGGTTTATATACCATAGACTAATGAATAAATAAATAAATAAATAAACTCTACCTGTCTCACCACAGCCGTACACCCTAACCCACATTGTTCAAATTATAAAATGTTCCGACCTTTCATGACATTTCCATTTAGTAGGAATTAATGCTGACCTTCTCAGTTACATGCCTTCACTAACTGGAGTGCCTCATCCGTGTTCTTGAGCCACAGTATCGTTGATGCGACTGTTCAATATAAAAGGCTTTTCTCCAAAGGGAGAATGGGTGGGGGGGCGTTAAACTCACACAGAATAGGAAAAAAGGGCTAATGTATGCATTCGGCATCTACATTTCAAAAGGCAACATTGACAAAATGTATGCATTAAATTTCCATTTCCATTTCGATTTTATTTCATTTTATTTGGTTAAACGACAAATAACTCTGACAGCTCTTTGCTAATTCACTCAACTCCAACCAAGTGTTAATACCAGCGATGACAACGGTTCAATAAAATAAAAAAAGGGCCAATATATGTGATAACAGTGGTATCACAAAGCCGGTACGAGTGTACAAAAGGGACCACCTCCGATTTTTCAAAATTGCTTTTAATAAAACACAAAATATTCACTATTTTATTACTTGTATGGCATCTTCGATATCAAGTCCTCCACGCTCGCCTCCCCAACGAACGGCCCCCTGTTCGTGAGTGTGAAAGTGTGTGTGAATATATATGTATTTATTAGGCATTTGTATGTGCGGCATACATTTATATTATTATAACATTATGGATTGAAATTGTTTTCTTTATTTTTTTTTGTGGGGTTGCGGGGCGTGGGGGATTCTTTTGCTTATGCATTCGGGTGTTTACATGCGAAGTCTGTTCCGCAATATCCCACCACGCCTCACTTTGGGGGGGGGGGGGGATATCGTATGAACACATTTCGATTTCAGAGATATTGCCACTGCCACTACAACCACAACGATTACGACTTACCACACTTTTATTATATTTACTTTTGTTACTTTAAATGTTTGTGGTGCTGGCGCTGATACTGCTACTGCTACTGATGTTGTTGTATATTGTTTTTTTTTATATACGTATCCATTTGGAAAAGCCTACCCACACACAGTTGTATGTGGACAGAACCTGGTATTAAGATTGTGACAGTTCACAAAATATCGGTCTTACTCAGCTCTGTGTGTTTCGAGTAATATGGGGATGTCTGTTTGATCAGATCTGTTGAACTATTATTAAATTGTAATTAATTTAATGTTGGTGAATGACTTAAAATTTTATTTTTACGCTAACACTTTTTCGGATTGCGTCTACTTTGAAGTAGTCTCAGGGTTACGTGTGAGCAATGACCGCACCCCTCATCCAAATGTCAATATTAGAATGGATGAGCTGGCTTATTTGGGATAAATGGAGCCACAGCCACCTCAGACACTTCTTTGATGTCCAATATCATTCTCGATAGAATCTTGTGGCCCTTATGCTGCTGAGACCACAATGCAACTTTGGTAAACTTCTTGTTATCCACTGAAATTGAGGATAAGGAATCCCTTCAGTATTTACCCAGCCTTCCCTTGGTGAACTCCTTTTAAAGGCCCTCAATCACAAAGTAAATGGCTCAGCCTGCGAATGGAATGAACAAGTTTGATATACTCGTCATCCTATGAAAAGTGCAGTATCTGATAAGAATCTTTAGTGGTTTGACTATATTGTGGTTTCCATCGATAGAAACAAGATATAATTGGGAAGGATAATGTCCAGTGATTGTAGTTGTTGGAATAGGACTTCCCAATTGAGTGCTTTTAAGTAGGTTTTAATCAACGACACTACATGTGGACAACCATTGCTGGACAAACATTTTGTTATTTTTGGAGTAGTAGTGGCGAGTGGTGGTTGGCAGATCGCCCCAGTAATGTTTTCGTTACTGGGCTTTAGTTCAAACCCGGTTAGGGAAAACGCCCGTTTAATGAAAAAATCCGGTTAGGGAAAACACGCGGGTAGTGAAAACTCAACAAAACAAATTTCCTCTCGAAAGCAAATGTGTGTTCTCCGTTTCTCATTTACCTAAATTAGGGCTGGAAATGTCAGATCCTTGGGCAGAAAAATCCCCCAAACACCGGTCATAATTCTCTGGCCAAGTACTGTATGCGCATACACTTGTATCTGAGTGTGTGTGTATGTTTTAGTATGACGG
This sequence comes from Hydrotaea cyrtoneurina, assembly GCA_958296145.1. Lineage (NCBI taxonomy): Eukaryota > Metazoa > Arthropoda > Insecta > Diptera > Muscidae > Hydrotaea > Hydrotaea cyrtoneurina. Next base: position 4,016,527 of record OY282512.1, on the reverse strand, counting down.
TTAGGGTGGACCTTGTGTCGATATTTTGGTAGATGAGGGCTCTATTCCGTGCCTTTTTGAAAAAAAATGACAACGCGGAAAAAAAAAATTAAAAAAAAAAAAAATTAGGGGTTGCGCACGAGCCGAGAAAAAGGTCCACTTTGCCAAAAATTGGGGGGAAATTGCCATAGGTCATCAGGGGTCACCCGTAGGGGGGAAGAATGTATGGCCGACCCCCATTAACTTTTTACCGCCAACATTTTCCCCCAAGACACCCACCCCCTATCTCCTCCCCTTAGGGGGGTCACCATACAAAAATGGAGGTTGCTCAGTATTTTCGAAAAACACCATAGGTCATCAGGGGTAACCCCTAGGGGGGCAAAATATATGACCGACCCCCATTAACTTTTCATCCCCAACATCTTTTCCGAACAAACTTACCCTCTATCTCCACTCCTTGAGGGACTCCTCATACAAAAATAAAAGAAGCTGTAATTGAGTAGTACTACTAAGCACTTTTAATATAATATAGTCAAATTAACATATTTTTGTTCGCTGATGGGTATTTCTTGCGGTAAGAATCGATAACATGTAGTAAATACTGTTTCTCTTCTTCGCCTTGACACAGTATTCTATTATAATCTTGTATCATTTTTACTCCTCTTTCGGCAGTGTCGTTCACAACGCGCAAGTTATTTACAATTCTACGACCTTCTTGATAGTCTGCGCGAGATTTCCAGGTTGCTGGATTTGCAAGAATGAAATCTTGCGATATTCCAAATCGTACAAATAAATTTTTGGTATTATGAGAGACGAAGTTGCTCAAGTCTTTAGCCAAGAATTCCTCATTCACATCTTTGAATTTCACCTCGATTTTTTTAACGCTGGTGCTTTTGATTACGACGCGAGGAGCTGGGGGAACCGGGTCGTCTTCTTCATCTTCTTCACCTTCGTCATTCTCATTTTCTAGCAATGCTTGGGCCATTTTGGCCTTCAACTCATTTGAAACCTTGTCATCGAAAAAGGCAAGGGCTATGTGCTCATCGGCGAGATACCATAGGTGACCGATAAATTTCTTTATCATTACCCGAGATAAATCCTGGTCAACGGACTTGTACTCGACGATGTCCTTCAAAAACTTCCAATCTTGATTCGGCGCCTCAGCTGCTCGAGAAGAACCAAACCATGCCTTGACGTAAAGTCGCACCACAAAAATACAAACGTGTCGAATACCATTCAATTCACATACAGATAAGTGAAAAGTTCTCCGAAACAAAAACATCTTGAGGCTGTAAATGGCTTTTGCCATCCATCGAGCATGGGAAACGGGTCCTGGAGGTCGGAAATGGTAATTCTCAAGTTTTTCACCCAGAAACAAAATAATTAATTGTAGCATTTCTTTGTAGTCATCGCGAGGGTGTTTCTCCTTCAATTGATCTAAGCAAAACTCCTTTATGCCGACTTGCATTGCCACAGGAATTTTTCTGACGACTTGATCGTCTATCAAGCCAGAATGGAATGGTTTAACCTTTACAGCGTCCCATTCCTGTTTGAAACGGTCAAAGCAAGGAACGCCTGGTGCACTGGTCTTTCCCATTTTTGTCTCAAAAACTTCCCTTAGCACCAGTTCGTATACGTGGTGTCTGCAAGGTAAATATAAGATTTCTCTCTCCAACAGCCGCTCAAGAGCAACTGCGGCTCCGGAGAATGGGCCACTGTTCGTTGATGTCGTGTCGAAAGAAAGTCCTTGTATTCGATGTGTCATATGCCAAGATGCCAACAGTTGATAAACGGCATGTGCTATTCTCCGGCCTTTTCCTTTCCCATCTTCTACTTTGGGAACTCCAAGAAGTTGTTCTTTTTCTCCGTACGAGACAATTACCGGTATCTCGATATTGTGCAACTGTAAATACATCGATTTTCAGTATTTTTGTATGGGGAGTCCCTCAAGGAGTGGAGATAGAGGGTAAGTTTGTTCGGAAAAGATGTTGGGGATGAAAAGTTAATGGGGGTCGGTCATATATTTTGCCCCCCTAGGGGTTACCCCTGATGACCTATGGTGTTTTTCGAAAATACTGAGCAACCTCCATTTTTGTATGGTGACCCCCCTAAGGGGAGGAGATAGGGGGTGGGTGTCTTGGGGGAAAATGTTGGCGGTAAAAAGTTAATGGGGGTCGGCCATACATTCTTCCCCCCTACGGGTGACCCCTGATGACCTATGGCAATTTCCCCCCAATTTTTGGCAAAGTGGACCTTTTTCTCGGCTCGTGCGCAACCCCTAATTTTTTTTTTTTTTAATTTTTTTTTTCCGCGTTGTCATTTTTTTTCAAAAAGGCACGGAATAGAGCCCTCATCTACCAAAATATCGCAAAAATTTCATTTCAAGGTCCACCTTAATGACGGTATCTGTATCGGTATGTAAACGATAATAATGGTTATTGATATTCTATTGAAATGCCTTTTCAACGATTCAATCGTTTTTGTTTTATTTCTTTTTTTTGCTTTGTTTTACTTTACTTTAGTTTTACATATGTACATTTGTATGTGTGAGTGTATGAGTGGGTGTGTGTGCGTGAGTGTGCCGAGTATCTATGCGAATTTAATACTAAACAAATTTGTCATAAAATTTGCAATTTGATATTTTCGCATGTATGAGTTCTGATATTGTTGTTGTTGCTGCTGCTGACGAGTTACTTAGTACGTGTTTATACATTTATGTCGTTTTGTAGCTGTCTGTCTGCTTGTCTTTCTCTCTCTGTCTCTCACACTCTTTGTATGAAGGTTCGTCTATCTCTTCGTTACCATAAATTTGTTGCTTTCTTTGTAAGTATAAGTGTATGTGTGTATGTCAGAGGGGGTGTATGTGTATGTGTGCTGTTAATATAATATTTGTATATTTTTTTGTTTCAACATTCCAGCACTTTTAAATCGGATGGCATGGGATATATGTATATTTGTTTAACATATGATACATTTGCGTACATGTGTTTGCCACTGTATGAGTGTCTGCATACACGCACGCACACACACACACACACACACATATATTTTTGTTCATTGTAGTTGTGTGCAGTAGTAGTGGTACATGTGCGAGCGTGTATTTGTCCAACAGATTGATTGCATTAACGTTCCGAGGAAATACTTTTAAGGATATTTACGGAAAAATGACAAAGACAACGACGCCACAGTTGTCAATATTTAAATGTGAGATGGAACTGAGTTATTCAATTAAGCCAAGTTAACAGAGGCCGAAGTCTCTGTTGGATTTCACAACGACTAACAGTTTGTCTAATGTGTCACTGGAAATTTCAATAATTCATTAGAAATTTAATAAACTGCCAATATCATCAGCGATAGCTCACGTAGGTTAGTTTTTAAGGTCTCATTAAAAAAGATAGTGATCACGTGGAGCATAGCTTCCCTATGTCCTGTATTGGAACAAGATGCTTGAGTAATTGTATTCTTCTCTTCGATTTGTATCTGGTGTCAATAGGTTTCTTTAGTCGTTGGTCCAAAGGTACGCATACCTTGTGTAAAACCAGGGTGACAAAATATATGATTTTGTTAAGGTTCTCAAAAGAGATTCAGTGTGGATATTTGGTTATTTGTACACTTACCAATACTACAGTCATGCTGATACCAGCCAACTTATGTTGGTGACATGGTCCATCAGTCGTTCAGAGAACACTTCCAGTGATATGAATTTTCGAATATGAATTAGTATACTATAGATCTCTTCAGTTACATAAGATAAGTTATGCATGATAGGACTAGCAAATGCCCGCTACTTCCTAAGCGTACATTTTTCTTTCCAGTCAAACACAAACAATTTTTTAATTTCATTGGTTGACAAAAACAAAATGTTTTATGCCGACTCAGAAACTTTATCGCCTTTTTAAAATTGTTGGTCTGTAGATATTAATTTGAAATACATGTTCACACTTTTTTAATCCCGTTTTGGCCCTGTTTTCGTACGTTTTGAAAGTCTTTTTCAGCACTTGTTGCAAAGCGTAGTTATGGACTACTTTTGCATTTCGAATGGTTTTGGGGACACATTTTTCCCGTCCTATCCGAATTTCGAAAAACCCGTTCATTGCTAATTTCATTGTTCCATCTTCAGTCATTGCCGATGACAGGATGAATGAGTCAGTCAGTCATGCAGGTATTTTATATACTCGTTTGTAGATTATTTCTCATTTATACTATACCAGTTTTGGGCCCGTTTTGAACGCTTTTAATCCCCCTTTCCATTACTATACATTTTTGGCTCATTTCTGACGACAACAACTTTTTGACGTTTTGGTATATGTTATCTTGTTTTGGTACATTTTGGCCACTTTTTCGTCCATTCTCTTACTATTATCCAAATTTTTCACACATTTTTGTTTTTCACTTATGTACTTTTTATCCCGTTTTGGCCTCTTTGTGGACCCTTCTCTAACTATTATCCACTTGTTTTTGCCCAAAATTTGTTTCTATTTTTTTTTCCCAATTTTTGGTACATTTTGGCCCCTTTTTCGTCCCACCTCTTACTCATTTTCACCTGTTGCAGATTATTTCTCATTTATGCCCGTTTTGGATCCTTTTCCATTACATCGAATTTTTGGCTCATTCCTGTCGATTACAATTTTTCTCCCCACATTTTTGTTTTCCCGCTTTTGTATTTTTTTTTATCTAGTTTTAGCCACTTTTTCGTCCCTTCTCTAACTGTTGTCCGCACGTTTTTGCCAAAAAGTTTTTTTTCTCTAACTATTGTCCCCAAGTTCTTAGCGGATGTCTAGGATGCAATGGCTACATATTCCCCAAATCTCATGATTCCAGCTTCAGCTGTTTGGCCAGTGATGAATCAGTCAGTCAGGCAAGAGTTTTATTATTTAGGTAATGGTCAAAGAGCGGGTAAAAAATTAAAAAAAAAAAATATTTTTTTTTTAAAAAAAAACACATCTTTCGAGGCACAAACACAAAACACATCTTTATATAGATAAGTAAAACCACCCGTAGCTGGAGCCTTATTAGCACCTTCGATTATGTTGAGTAATTGACATTTTACGGTCGGATCGGTATCATAGATCTAACCACCGCATCTTCTTTATACCGGAAAAGGAAAAAAAGACATCCCAATGATTCCGACCATTCGACTTTAAATACTTACAATGGTAATATTCACTTCACAAAGTCACTCATTGAGTATTTCAGGCATTTTCCCATTTTGTTTTTTGGAAAATATTTTGTAGTTTCAATTTAAAGTGGGTATTACACTACAGCCTGGACCACCAGATCGATGGCGTTAAACTAAATAAGGTCCATGTATAATAAATATGCATATGGACATCGCCCCTCTTATTGTACAGTGACCATCTCAATTTCAGTAGATTCACGTTTCAATTTGTACGAGTCTACTACATGGAAAACAAAAACAACAAACAAAAATCTGAGAATTCAATTGTTGCTACCTAGCGGTCAAATCCAATTGACGAATTCAAGCCATGGCATATTTGTGCATTTTCTCTATCACATAAAAAACAACAATGAATACACATATGTATGTATGGATGTGTGTACGTGTGTTTGTATATGCAAGTAATTAAAAAGCTGAAAAGTCAAACGGCGTCGCCAGTGTTTCACATTCAATGAAATGTTCCTTTCGGTTCTATTGTTCATTCGTTGACTGTCATTGGTTTGTTTTTATTTCCCACGAGATGATGTGTATATTTATTTTGTCATTGCGTTGGTGACATTTCGAAATATGGCTCTGCGACCCTATAAAGTTTAATTTTGAGTCGGCTTTAAAAAAAGTACCGGTAATTTTTTTAAATTTCTAGTTGTATTCGTAATGTTGAAGGGAATACAATATCTTTGATATGACCACGACAGTAGATGAAGAATTTTATCGAAAAATTGTGTTTTCTGATGAAGCACATTTTGATTTCGTTGGCTATGTGAATAAGCCGCATATGGGGGTTTAGAGAACCCCCATGTGACTATTGAGAAGCCAATGCATCCTCAACGAGTCACTGTTTGGTGTGAACTTTGGACTGACGCCATGAGTGGGCCATTTTTCTACGTAAACGAATAAAGAACCACGGGTAGCGTCAACGTTGAGCGTTGTCTCACCATGCCAAACGAATTTTTATTTCAAAGAATTAATGACATGGACGACATGTAGTTTCAACTAGACGGGGTCACATGTCACACAGCCCACCGAAACATCGACATTTTACGCCTTGTTTTTGAAAATTGAATAATCAGCCGCAATTGTGATGACAATTGGCCGCCTCGGAGCTGTGATGTAAGCGTTGAAACTTGAAATCCAAGTTGCCATTGAAGAGATTCGAACCGAAACAATCGAAAATGTACTGAAAAATTGTGTTGATCGGAGGAGGTACTGCCAAGTCAGTCGAAGTAGTCATATGAATTATATTGTCTTCTATTTTTTTTTTGATTTCATATGTTCACAACTTTACTTCTTTATGACAATAGGGTAAAAATATATGAAGTCAACCAATGAGTTTCCCTCACCAATTCCGAATTGGCTGAAAGTTGGTACGAAGGGAGTGTTCAATATAACAATAGCATCTGTCAACTTTCAGTCTCCTAGCTTTTCTACTTTCAATTTTATGACGACTTTAATTTGAAAAAAATGATTAGAAATGTACTGAGATGCTCTAACACAATTTTTAATATCTCTGAAAGTATTATACGTACATAAATGATCAAAGGCTTATTTTGAAGCTAAAATTATGCACCGTTAAATAGAAATATTAAATAGATAATTTTCGGACAAGGATATCGTGGATAAAAAAGGACTAAAATTGCCGAAGGATATATCTCAAAAAGCGATATTTTTAAAAATTTCAAAAAAATATATGTTATTCCCTATTCTGTTTTGCACACGTCTTTCAACTTTTAGCCGTGGATCTTTATAATGGAATGAGTTATTAAGAAAATAGTTCGCAAAGGTTTACGTATTCATAAATTTTTGTATTTTTTAAACAATTTCAATTAGTATTTTAAAATAATATTTCATATCATACCAGTGAATTACAGTTATATTCATTCAGCTACTAGTAAATAATAAAAAATATCAAAAACCTAGATTATATTTACTTATTTGTAAAGACTTTCAATTACAAAATCGGTATCTGCCGAGTAACGCTTTACTTTAATGTTAGTTTTTCCCACAGGTACAAAAGAATGCAGTTTTTGCGTCCCAGGAATAGTACGCAATTGTTTAAAGCGTATTTGGAGGAATCGTACTTCTTCATCGTAATCTTTTACTGTTAAATACTCGAAGTTACAGTTCAAAAGATTACCCAGGCACCAGTCATATAAATGTCTTGGAGTAGTTATTTGACCTTGTAATGGACGCTGTAAACTGGCTCGTCGTGCTTCTCTCTTTACAGTACCTCCAAGACCGTCGCTGGGGCCTTTTCCATGACTTGTTTCAAAAAAATGCCATTCAGCATTACATCCAAAATCTTCCATATGATAACATAAATTGATAAAGTTCTTTTTATTTTTAAACTGGGCTGCACTGCCGTCTGAAAAATACGTAATTTTCTTCGGGATTGTTTTAAACTTGTTCCTCAAAAATACATTCAAGTGGCGATGAAACAGGTGAACAGCTACAGAGTCATGTATAAGACAATCAGATATTATTATAAAGTTTGTATGTTGTGTTTTTCCGTCCGATTTAAAATAAATAGCAATTGGGTATAACGTGGCTTGAGAGTTGTTCCAGTGAAATCCCTGGACTGCATCCTGAACTGTAAAAGAAGCATTTTCTGAAAAATCACAAACTGCTATGTACTCATTTTCTTCCAAATTGGATTTTCTTTCGCTCAGATATGCTGCCTGTTGTTTTGCGATAAATGAATGAGGTAATAGAATTTGAAGCTTTTCACACAGGGAATCCACAAAAACGTCGGCTTGGCTAATCATAGTCTCCAAATTATCTCTATCTACACTTATCCATTGTTTATATGTTATTTCATCAATATCATTTTCTTCTAGTAATTCATGCAGTCTCGCTTATAAATTTTCCATTCCTGGACACTTGATACATTTAAGTAGGTGACACTTTGAAGAAGCTGGATTGCATGTCATTTGTTTCAAACAATCTTTGTAACATTCTAGCTTATAATTTGGAGCATCAGCAGTTAATTTTTTTAAATTTATACCATCAATCATAAGTTTTACATTTTGATGCTTTGTACATACACATACGTTATGAGATCCACTCGCATTTGCTAGAATTATATTCCGCGGACGAAGCTGGCAAAGGATTAAAAGGATTACAGCAAAATCTTGAATTGAATGGCATGTTTTCACGGTCACAGAGTTTGTTGAAACAGTTTTTAAAATACCGCACCCGAAGAATTCACAATTAAATGAAAAATGCAGCATTACCAAACTGACAATATTCTCATAGACTACTTTCTTAATATATTTTATATTGCATATATTAAAAAATACATTCAAAATTAAAGATTTTATGAAATATCATAACTTTTTCTTGGGAATTTAATTATAACTCATTCCATGATGACGATCCACGACCAAGAGTTTGCAGACGTGTAGAAAACAGAAAAAGGATTAATATACATTTTTTTTTAATTTTTAAAAATATCGCTTTTCGAGATATATCTTTTTGAAATTTTAGACCTTTTTTATTTACATTATCCTTGATCGATTTTTTTTTTAAAAAAATGTTTTTAATGGCTCATATTTTTATCTGTAAAATGAGCCTTTGATTATTTACAAACATTAAATACTTTTCGAGATATTTACAAATATGTTAAATTACCTCAGTGCATTTTTGTTGATTTTTTTCAAATTGAAATGGCTATATGTCTGAAAGTTGGCAAGTATTATTGTTTTGTTCCATAGATCATGTATAAACAATATTATCAAATTCGCAGATGATGTGGTCAGAAATGTTAAATTTTCGGTTGATTTCATATGTTTTTACCCAATAGCTACAACTTTGCCCCAGAGTGTAAATCAAAATTCCAAACAGTTTGCAAAATATGAGCCTGAGAAAATGATCATGACTTTGGGCAAAACTGGGAGATACAGGTCTTTTTTTTTTGGTCCTAAATCACGTAGTGTTCTGGGGATGTGGTTATATTTCAATGACTTAAAACACAGTGTTAATAAAGGAAAAAGATCAAACTTTCCAATAAAACCAGAAATTGAAAAAAAAATATCAGCTCTTTTTTCTTTAGCCGATTAAAATGTTAAATGGCCCACAGCCTATAATTATGAAAACCATTGCCTAGGCGCCCCGGTAGGCGAGTTGGTAGCGTGCTTGCCTATCAGCGTGAGGGTTGTGGGTTCGATTCCCACCAGAGGCTTTGGTCTGTCGCTGCAAAAATCTAAAACATATGGTCTTTGTCACCCGGTTTACCCTTGGACCCAAAATTAGAATATAAAAGTAAATTATTCAAGTTGCCTGCTGACATCCTTATTGCTATTGTCCTCGACGCTGCTAGCTTCTACTCTGTAAACGCGTTCACCATAACTCTAATTTTCTCCGATTCTTTTTCGACGAACTAATTTTACTGCTCATCATCACGCTCCTGTTTTAGTATGAAATTCAGAAATTGCATGATAATCTTCCTCAGATCTCTTGTAATAGTTAGTGGATGGGTCGTAGAGGTGTCTTGCTGCCCAGGAGATTCGCCGATACAGTTTTAATCGTACAGCTGTATCGATGACGCCTCTATAATCGATGAAAGTAGTGAATGTATCGGTTTCCCTTGTGTAAGTCTTTTTTCTTATATCTGTATCGATGACGCCTCTATAATCGATGAAAGTAGTGTATGTATCGGTTTCTCTTTTTCAGCATTTGTCGTAATGTCAGGATTTGGTTTATTGTTGATTCGTAAATCCTATCTCGAAAGGATCTACGGTGCGGTAATTTTCAAAAATAGTTTTATCTCATTTTTTGGTAGTCGGTTATATTCGTAGAACGCTGAGTTTTCAATCACAAAGTCATAAATTATTATAATTACTAGTAAGTTGTAATGCGCCTATGGCGCCCGTTGAAATATGGAAAAAAAATTTGCAGAAAAAAAAAATTTTTGTGGAAAAAATAAAATTTTTGTTGAAAAAAAAATGTTTTTCTTAAAAAAATAAAATTTTTGTTGAAAAAAAAAAATTTGTTGAAAAAAAAAATTTTTTCTTACAAAAAAAAAAATTTGGTAAAAAAAAATTTTGTTGAAAAAAAAAATTTTTGTTGAAAAAAAAATTTGGGGAAAACACAATTTCTGTACAAAAAAAAAATATTATTTTTTTTATTATTATTATTTATAGAAAATTATAGAATGCCTATTTAAATTCCTACGTACTGCGTGACAGAGTCAGTGAATCAGTGTCGAGGGTAAATATATATTAAGATTATTCTAAATTGTCATCCAGTTTCATGGCACTATGACATGTAATTCATGGTGTAGGGTAACAAAGATTCGATCCAGCCGAACTTGACGAAATGTTCACATATTATTTCATGAAATGCATTCAACGAATTAGTCTTTAAACAGAACTTTGCTCTGTGGCGTTTTCAGTTAGTCGCCAGTTATTAGTGTATGCGTGAGTATGAATATGCGGCTGATTGTGCAAGAGTGTGAGTGAACGTTTGTTGCTGCTACAATCGGCGAAAAATAGTGGCTCAGTTGCAATGACTGCAATATTTTAAAACATTTTATACCAGAGTGGAATATTTTTATATTCTCTGTCTCGATCTGTGAGTGTAGTGGTGTGTGCCTTTATTTGTGTTGAGGGAATGCGATTGAGTGTGTGTGTGTGTCTGTTTCCTGGGAATTTTGTACAATCGACAATAACACACAAGAATTTTAAGCCTTTCCTCTGCCATTTCATTTCAGCCCTACCACATTTATGTATATAAAAATGTACACATGTATGTATGATTGTTTGTATTGATACAGACAGTCGTGCATACACACATACATACATACATGCATGTATAGGCGTGTATCAGTGATGATGATGTGGTCTAAGTCACATTATTTTTCAGATATTTGCTGCATTGATGGGGAAATTGAGGATTTCGAGTTAAAAACCCTGTGCGGTTTATTTGTGAAATCTATCAGTGAATTCGTTACGAATGACATGGACCACTATGACAGTGATCGGCACAAGTCCGAATTCGTATGTAAGTATTACGTTTCACTACCAACTGTTGATTTATGACCGTTACCATAGCCTATATACAAAGGCTCGTAACCATACATGTATGTGTGTGTCATCTGAAAAACTTTCGGAAATAAGGTTGCAATCGGGTGATCCGACTTCGGTATACCCTCATCCTCTGTTGGTTCGTTCAAAACTGGACGCACTAAGAGTTAGTAAAAAAAAAGCCTAAATGCGACGGGATGGATCGTAATTCAAACACTTTATAACTATGTAGATCATAGACTAATGTAGATCATTAATATCACCGTGTTACAAAAACTAGATTTTTTTCTGTCCTGTGAACCAAAATTTTCGACGTGATACAGACATTTCTACGAGTCTGCTTGTCAAAAATCAGCTCGATTGGATCACTGAAAAAGGGTTAAAAATCGGTCCAAAGGCTTTCACACAGGCCACTACGAGCTTTATACTTCAAACTTAAAAAAAAAAATTCTGACGTGTACATGAAAATCGCCGTTACACGTGTATTTTTATTTTTTATCCCCTTTCCGAAAAAGTAAATTTGGTTCATAGGACAGAATGTGTGTAACACGGTGTATGTGTTTAAAATATATTTTAATCTAGTAGGGTTCCACCTTCATTTACAACCGCGAGAGGTTCTGGCTACAGCGTCCATAATTTCCACTGTAATAGCTTCCACCATTACACAGGAGATGTACCATGCACGGCCTAAGGCCCTTTTGGAAGTATCCTGGCCCGATGGACATAGCTTTCCATCTGGCAATGGGTCTGTAGATCTATGGGTCACTGCACCCGGTTGTGCTACAACTTCCGTCAACCAGTGCCGCCATGTCACTTCCAGAGGGGCCTGCTAGTCAAGTCCGAACATTTTTAAGGCTCTTTGCAATACCTGCGACAATTCGGAGTTATAACGCACTACAGCACAGTACTGAAGTGTATGAAAAAAAATAATATAGATGAATTGGGAAAATTAAGAAAGGGGAGTTGCCCTTTTTATTTTTTTTTTCGCACCCTTCTTCAAGCACTGTAGAAGGCATAGAATTATTTCCAAAATATTCTGTTTTCCAAACTGAAAGGATGTGTGCCTACGATCGCATCCTATAGGTTGAAGTTCTAATAGTAGTACACAACAAATAAATCGCCACTGTGGGGCAATACGAAAACTAATTGGAAACCAATCTGTCATTTTTTCAATCTGGCCAAACTTCTAACTGAAGTGGTATGAGCTAAAGTCTTCAATTTATTACGTATTGATTATTATCATTCATTACTTAGGTTGGCTCTACATCCGGTCTGGGTTTGCTTAATAAAGGATTTTCATGCGTGCTCTCTACAGTTCGTGCTGCCATGTCCTCACCCACCTGGCTGTTCCACCGGAGTTTCGGTCTTCCCCTTCTGTACCTTCCGTGGTAGTTGTCATCCAATGCCTTGTATTCTGGACCGTTTGGATTTATTTGGCTGTATTGATCCAGACAGACAATGCTTTAAAACGATTAATTTTGGAGGACTTGCATATTTCCCTTAAAATTCGATAAAGGAACAGACGGGGAACTTCTCTCAAATGGGTCAGCTGTATACGATATAATTTGTATACTCACTGGCTGGAATATCTCCACTAATGCGGAAAGACAATATGTGCCAGAGGAACGTCTGTTTCCACTAAGACTTCACAATAAAATCCCATAAATACCTGCTCTTAATTTTGTCCATGAGGGCATTCATTTTTAGATAAAAAGAACCAAAAATGTGAACTTTATTATTCAGGCTATTAATGAGTTTGAATTCCTTGGCTTTCTTGAGTATTATTTGCCTTTATTCGATTACTGAAGTGCCAAAATTCCAGGCAAACTTATCTGCTAAAACAAAGACTGGTCAACGAGTTATAAATGGCCAACGACTTATTTCCAATCACATTACTCAGTTGCCCCACCGTGCCCTGATGCCACACATGTGTTTGCCTATACATACATGGGTAGGGATATGTATATACCGACCTATGACTGTATGTGAGCTGAAATGTACATTTTGCTGTTGCTGTTGCTGTCGCTGTCGCTGCTTTATGTTGTGTTATTTACATTTACATTTTGTTGGTGGTTGTACATATATTGAAATATAGGACTTGCTGTACGTGTAGGTTTTTGTGTAGAAGAGCAAAAGGTTTTCATACAATTGAATATGTGGAATGACAGAAATCCCCCCACACACACACTCACATGCCTGTAGGTACGATGGGTATTTGTGTCTGTATGTGTGTGTGCGTGTGTATCAGAATAACGCAGATCCAACATAAAAAAAAGAGAAATTAAAAGAAATAAAAGGTTAAGTTATTGCTAAACGGAAATGAATGGAATCTGATTGTGAATTATTGGCATTTTTTAATAATAAATAAATACGTACACACACACACTCACACACATACCCATATGTACGTACAATAGATAGTGAGGGCTACGGTCGGCACCACAACAGAAGTTTACTGTTAACTGGGGATAATTAACTTTGCTCCACTACAGTCATTGGCGGGCTGGTCAAACGCATACGAACAGTGCGACCCATTCTATTGTACACAGTCCCTAAGGTGTCCGTTTTAATTGTATTTCCACGTATTCCATTCAACGGAGTTCTTTGTATCCAGCCAAACGTGTACGTATAAAATATATTGTGAACGAATATATTTTCTGATTTCCTTTCCTTTTGTATACACGGATTCAATTTGAATTGTTATAAACGCGAAATGCACTAAAGGTTGCGAGATTTTAAGATATATGAACACGCCAAACAAATAATAAAAAAAATATATTAATATTGTGGAATAGTTGGAAATATAGCGGTCATTTACGTATACGGTCGTTTCGTTAGTAAACGAATTAAATGATACGAGGTAGCTCAATTGCAAATACTTTGTCCAAATTCACTCTGGGCAATTTTAATTGCGGCAATTCTCAGTTTGTAGGAAAGAGATGGAAGGGGAATGGAAATGGACAAAAACGGCTCGTACTGGCAATTTCTTTTTGTTGCAGATCTTAACGTCAAACAAAACTCCGGGCCCGGTTGGTTTTTCAGCATTTGTCGTATGTAAGTGCTCTTCGACGCTAGCTCGTCCGTTAGGCAATCTTTTCAACATGTGGACACAGAAAAAAAACAATGTAAAATCAACGTGATTAGCTATGATTTTCCCTATGATTTTGCATCATTACTGCTTCATGTTGATTCAACATGTTTTCATGTAGAAAAATTGCCACTTTAATTTGACATGAAAACATGTTAAATCTAAGTGATGTTCGTGTTGATTTAACATGATGATCCTGTTGAATCAATGTGACAACGATGTTAAAATAACATGAACGTCATGTTAAATCAACATGGTGGCAATGTTGAATTAACATGAGGATCCTGTTGAATCAATGTGACCACGATGTTAAAATAACATGAACGTCATGTTAAATCAACATGGTGGCAATGTTAAATTAACATGAGGATCCTGTTGAATCAATGTGACCACGATGTAAAAATAACATGAACATCATGTTAATTCAACATGGTGGTGATATTGAATTAACATGAGGATCCTGTTGAATCAATGTTGAATGTTGAAACATGTTGGATACTAAAAATTAAATAATATAAAAAAAATTTTGTTGGTTTTTCAAAAACAATAATTTTTATTACAAATTATCATATAAATTCAAATGATGTTAAAATAAAAATTACAAAGATTTATTTCTTAAATATATTTTACCATTACAAATTGGAAAAAGATGTAACGGTGGGCTTGTAAATACATAGAAGGGCGTCCCCCGAAAAGGGGTACCTAATGAAAAAAATCCTTTAGGCAATCGTCATCATTTTGGATACACTAACGAATCGTCATAGTGGTGCTTAATTTGCAGATATTAAACTGCAATTTGTGATATAATACCCGTTTGGGCCGCCGTCAAAAACAATCGTACATACCTCTTTTTTTCTCCAACTAAACAATTTTTCTCGAAATTGGGCACGAAGACCAATGGGTGGAATGGCTTCCTTTATGTCAGCTTTCGACAAGTATCTTAAACTTTCATAAGTGACTTCAGCTTCTACAAAATGAATTTTTATTATCTAGTCATTGCCTCAAATATTATTTTACAATACTTACTTGTTAAAAAATATTTCACTTCTTTTAAATTAAATTCTTCCAACAGCTCGTCTAATTCAACACTCTGTGTGTTGTTGGTAAAACCTGGTATATTTAAGACAATATTTCCATACTCGTCACTTTGCACATTTATGTTTTCATTTATTAATACGGGTTGTTGCACTAGTTCAGAAAAATTCACATTCGTATTGTTTTCGCCAGCCAATATATTTTTAAAATCACACTTGATCGCTACAATGACTATACTTTACTAAGAAACGAATTAAGATTGTTTATCTTCTGAAATAACGGTATTTTATTCAAGATCCACTTTAATTCAACGTGATTCAATATTAAATCAACAACGATCAACTTTATTTCAATCTTACGCAATGTTAGTTTTAAATGCCCAATGTTATTTCAACATGATTCAATGTTGATTTAAATGGAACCAATGTTATTTTCACATGATACAACGTTGATTTAAAGGGAACCAATGTTATTTTCACATGATACAATGTTGAAATAATAGGAATGTCACAATTTTATTGTAACTGTACACCGATTTGTTTGGTGTCTTTTAACATGATTCAATGTTGAAATGAAATGGAACAATGTTAAATATAAATGATTTTAAAACCATAGAGTGCAACATTTTATTTTAACATTTTACAAGGTTAACTTAAAATTGTCCAATTTTATTTTAACATGAAAATACAGGATTTTTTTTCACAATGTTGAACTAATCGTGTATCACTTTAATTCAACATTTAAAACTGTAAATTCAAAATGAAACCATTTTGAATCAAAGTAAAAACAACTTAGCCTACATGAATTTTTAACAATTTAAAATCAACAATTTTTCACTTTGATTTTAGATTGCAATATTTTTCTGTGGATGGTACCGTGCTGGTATTGAAGGGCAAATATTGGAAAGGTTAGGCTACAAATCCTGCAAATTACCAATGTCCAATTGCAATATGTTCTGATCTCTTGAAGGTCATGGTTAACCACCATCTCGTTAAGTATTTAGAGTCTAACGGCCTTCTGAATGATCGACAGTATGGCTTCCGTAAAAATCGATCTACTGGAGACCTGATGGAGTTCCTTTCGAAACGATGGAGTCGATCCATTCACCGCTTTGGTGAAAACAAGGTCGTGGCTCTGAATATTTCGAAGGCGTTCGATAGAGTCTGGCACGGTGCACTCATATCAAAAACTATTGCATTTGGTGTCGTTAATATTTTCTTTCGATTTTCAGTGACTTTGACTGTCAGTTCGATTAGATTGCGTAGACGGTTGCATCGCTCAACTTTCAACACCACTTTGCCCTGAAAATCTGCTGAGTCGAGTAGGGCTTGCTGTAAATATTGCGATTAGCTTTCAAGGCGGTGTCATATGGAATTATGTTTTCATTACATAAATTGATGCTTGATTTTCTCCTTCGTAGTGGATCTAATAGAATTTATTATGATGATCTCTTAAAAAATTCTATTGAATTACAGTGCATGGAAAATCACCCAGAACAATCGTTACTATTATTTATTTTCAATTACGAGATGTATTCAATTAATGGGCGTGCGCTTATCCGAATTCGACTGTACCTACAAAATATTGCTTTTTGTCACTCTACTTTAAACATTTCCCTTTTTTCTTCGCATACTTTTTGACTTGTTAAGATTTGTTAGTTGTCGTGTTTGCAGTGTCGACATATTGTCTGAAAGTGATACCATCGCACAAAATGCCCCCCCCCCCCCCCCTTTCTACTTGCAGTGGTTCCATGCAATATACCCCGCCTAAGAGAAGTCAATTTCTTTTCCGTAATGGCTCCCAACTACATCAATCTGCATTTCTATGAGATAAACAACAATCACATTCTACTAAATGTTCCTCATAATCTTGATTTTTGTGGAAAATCAAACCTAAACTTAAGCCAGAAATGGATTAACACATTTAACGTTGTTTTCCCGCTGCCATCCACATAAAACGAACATTCGTTTTTAGTTCTTTTTGGGTTGTTAATAAATTTGTGTAATAAATTATGATCAAAAATGGAATAGAGCAAAACAGTACAAAAGGAAAAACACTAGATATAGCAGGGAGAGAGAGAGACAGAGAGAGAGAGAGAGACGGGCAGACAGACATGCATCCATGTATCATTTATAACCATATTTTCTTTCGTTAAACGGAGTATGCCTTTATCTAGTCAAGCGACAACTTGTTCAAGCGTAAAAAGTCAACCGTAACGTTGTGTTTGACTACGATCTACTCGCAAAAAATAAAAAAAACGAAACTGCGAACAAAAAAACCAAAGGACAAATCGTTGAAGAATTTTCCTTAGCTATTGCCAAAATATTTAAAACAGGCGAAGGGAGACCAAAAGAATATAACAAAAAAATATGGGCAACTTACTGTAACCTCAAACTAATACAACGATACACGCACACACACACTCACACAAACATATAAAATGACTGGAACAGAATTTGATAGGCGTGTAACTGTGTGTACGGTACAGAGAACTTATTTTACGAGTTCAAGCGTTTAAACTAATGCATTCAACAAAAACTGCAAAACAATATGTACATTAGTGTGGGTCACGGCAATTTCGCTTCAACGAAACCCCTTACTATTTTATAATCCGTCTTGCAATGTTTCGGTTTTCACAGAAACTCTCAAAAAAACGTTCTGAATATGTTTCGACACAGTTCTAATTGATATTGTGTTATAAATGGTAAATATATTTTCATCGGTGCTTTGGAAATCATATTCGAAGGAAAAAGGGAAATGTTTAAAGTAGAGTGACAAAAAGCAATATTTTGTAGGTACAGTTGAATTCGAAAAAGCGCACGCCCTTTAATTGAATACATCTCGTAATTGAAAATAAATAATAGTAACGATTGTTCTGGGTGATTTTCCATGCACTGTAATTCAATAGAATTTATTCTATTCTGCGAATTCTGTCTTTGTGGTGTTGAATCGACGCTGGGCTGTTGGCGTAGACCTTATATTTCATGTGGCCCCAAAGTTGTTAAATCACAAGATCTCCCAATTCCAAAGAACCCCGAGGAATGAACAAACCTGGGTTTTCTTCTACACTTTGGGCTACTGCAGCAATATTCTCAGTTGTTCTTGAGCGACGTGCACGGGTTTTATTCTTCACATCACTAACATGTCCCAACATCTCGAATTTTTCTACCAATTTCTGTATTGCGGTCCGACAAGGACCCAAAACGACCCAAAAATGCTTTAGTTTTGCGAACTGTGACTGAAAGATTTTCAACATTTTTGTAGTGAATTTTAATAATTTCAATGCGTTGTTGAAATGGAACGATAAATTTTTAGTAATGGCGTACTTGTCAAATGTCAACGAAAAAAAGCTTCAAAAGAGACAGCTACCGAAATACCGGGTGATTCAAAATAACACCTCTTGTTGGAAAACACTTTACTCCTTGGCGACGTCATATGAATCAATTATTCGAATCTTGGTTGAGTAGTGTTTATTTCTGCAGAGAGTAGTTTAGGATATCGTTTTAGATGTGTTTCAAACAAAGTTCGCTCATGCCTTGTTTAAGCCACATGCGAATCACAATATATTTGTTTCCCAACGACATCAAGACTTCACTGCCTGACCCACTCTAATGTGTATGTGTGTGAGTATGGCCGAATATTCTTTGCAGTTTACTTGTTTTTTTTTCACCCTACTCTTGGCACAGAGTTTATCGGCAGAATTAAATAATTTAATAGCATAGGGATTTTACTGTCAAACAAAGGGTTTGAGAATAAAATCGGGCAAGAATTGTGGTCGAAAAAAAAAAACATTGCAACTGCATTTCCAACCGCTGTGGAAAAACTAACCTTCAGCAACTATTGTATGAAGTATTTATAGACAGTTTTTTTTTTTTTTTATCAAATCAGTTCACAGAATGTATTAAATCTTGTGTTCTTGCATTGTCTAGTTTTGTTTGACTTGCAAGCATTACTCGAGAACCATATACAAACTAAAATCTACGGGGAAAATTAGGAAAATGGTGGACCTGTAACCATTTTGGGCATTTTTGTTCGTTATAATCGTTTAACAGAGGTCGGACAACTTTGAGGTCACTGGCTCGGTACAAGACATGGACAATACCAGTGCATGTTCGTCTCAGTCGTATACAGCTGTTATATAAAGCATTGATCGAGATCAACCAAACCCTGATATTATTAACTTGAACTCGAGTACCATCATACTCATTAAACAAAACAACAATTCTTATTTAGGGCTTACAGGCCGTGTGGCGAATTTTACGTAGGGATTTGGCTCTTATCTTCAGTTGGTGCTTGTACTCGCTTGGAGATTATTTTGTTTTTAAGACTCACAGCAATTGTCTTACGGCCACTGGACTAAGCTGGGTTTCTAACGACGACACACAAAGATTTAACTAATTGGATATATATTATATTGGATCTCGTTATGCTGCTAGTACTGAAGTTATTCATTAGATGGAAATACTTGGGGTAGTTGTCAAGTGGAATGTAAATTGAACGTGAATCTCTTAAAGTAAGTCTCTATTTTCATACAACATTTTTAAAGAATTTCCAAGAAAATGTCTATTAGTTTGTTTCAGAAATGACGTTCTCTAAGAGTCAGCAACTCACCTTTTTGTGCAACTGAACCACGAATGGACAAGTTACATTAGATTTCGATGAAATTATATGATTCTTTCCTTATTCGTTGTATACATTTCCGAAAGATGTGGTCGCATCGGTACGCATTTCGATAAAGTTAACACAATTCGTCCACAATTCCGATACCTTGCCTGCAATCAAAGCAAACACAAGGCTTGAAAACTTTTTAAAAAATTCTATTCTCGACTAACAGAAACAAAACTGTATGAATGAGTATTAAAAACTAAAACGTTATAAAAGTATTGAAAATAAATTATTTTCGTTCTCGAACATATCTTGTGTATCACATATCAACGCTGGGGCTCATTAGCGAACTATTTGATCCTTTGAAAAGCGGTACCAACAAACAGATTCGCAGCTTCCGGCGTTCCATATTCGTATCTCATACCAGAGACTGTTGGAGAATCTCCAAATACAATTATTTAAATGTGCAAGTTGTCATATTTACCGAAGTAAAATCATAGAAATATAATTGCTTTTCCTGATCCACAGATAATAAAGACACCAGAAATGAAGAGGCCTCAGAGAAGAGAATACGCCGATAATGTGTGGGTGTATAAACCATAAAAGTATAAACCATTAGTTGGGATTTGGTAGTGATTTTTTCAATTATCCTTATTTTTGTATTTTTGCGTTCTCGTTTTGTTTCTATTTGGTGTATCACAGTGTTTTCCCTGTTAAGTGTATGCGAGTTGTGTCTCATACCTCACATGAACTGCTGATAGTTATTGTACACTGAAATGGGAAAGAACTTAACGACAGAAAATTCGAAATGCGCTTCATTTGATCAAGGTTCACAAATATTGTGTTTAAGAAATTAAAACAAAAAGTACATCGTCATTATTATTGTGTAAATGAATTTATAAATATTCCCCCCATATTCACAAAAATTTTAAAAAAAAACCTTTGTTAAGAAGAATGTGTGAACATTGTTTTTGTATTTTCATACAATATTTTCATTAATAGAGATTTTTAAATTTTTATAAATATGGGGGGGGGGGGATATTTATAAATTTATTGCCACAATTATAATACGATGTGCTTTTTCTTAAATTTCTTAATATGAATACGGGTGTTATTTATTAACTACAATTCAAAGTAAATGTATATTCTAAGTTTGCGACCAAATGTAAACCGGGTGACACAGACCATTTTGGCTAGATCTGTGCAGTGACAGACCAAAGCATCTGCAGGGAATTGAACCCACAACACTCACGCTGAACGGGGCGCTTTATAAACATATATATCTATCCTTGTTTCATATCACTCTCCATCTACTAACGATATTCGCAATGTTTTTTTTTTGTTTCTTCAATAAAATTAGAAAATAATACCCATTCACACAATTATGATACAATTTTGCTGGCACACGTCTAATCACATTTCCTTAACAAAACAAAAATAATAATGTTACGTTGTTTTGAAGTTCAGCTGGCAGTTTGTTTCTACGCGTGCACAACTACATACATGCATATGCTGTGCATTAAACTATTCCATAGTTTTCGGATTCTGATTCAGATTCAGATTCGGCTTCTGTTTCAGTTTTATTGTCATATCAATCCATGGCATAGTCTGCAGTCCTTTTGTTTACCGTTTGGCGGAGAGGGGCGGCAGTTGGAGCATGTCCTTTCCTCGCACGAAGTCAGGAAATGTATAATCAACAACATACAACAAACAATGGCGGACCATTGTGCTGTTAGTTTTTGGCTTTAATCGTATATATGTCAAATTCCAGAGAAACTTTTGCTGTTGCTGTGTGTGTATTTTCAAGCATAAATTAGTCGTACCTTGAAACTGACAACACTTAATTTTGTGGCATGTTATTGCTGGTTGTTGTTTTATATTGTTGCCACTTTTTTGCATTGAAAGGATTCCAAAGTTATTAAAATGTGCTCCCCTTTGAACATCATTGTGCTGGTATTCACATTTCATTTGGCAGAGTTTTTTTTTTTTTTTTATCGGTGCGGAATTCAGTAGAGCATTTTTAGAGTGAACTGTGGGAATATTTACCATTGACAAGCAACGTTTGTTTTTAGTTGAAGCATTTTCGGTTTTTTTTTTATTTCAAAAGCATTCAGAAATACATATGTAGGTATGTATATATGGACATTTTTGTTGATGGCCTCAATGTGATCTCTTTAAGAACTTGCCGGCGTTTTCCGCCATTGAAATTCATATTTACAATTGAAATCACCCCCTCGCAGTAGTGAGGGTCTCTCTGTTGAGCATATATGCGTTGACCCCCTGTTTTTTTTTACCGACTCTTGTGTATTTAGGGAAAAAAATAAATAATTAATTTATGGACTTTATTAAATAAAATTTGTTTAACGGATGTTAACGTAAATGTTTTAAATTTCATGGCAACAACAAATATGGCAAAAAACAATTAACATATATACACAAGTGTTAACCAAGCCATGGGCAATGTTGGTTACAAAAAAACCCTTCGTGGTGACGATGTGCCAACATATGCAGTGGGGTTCAGCATTGCTCATCATCGGAATTAACCACTAATTTGCATTTATTGTTAATAAGACTTGATTTACACGATGACTTTCCACCCTGGTGGAACAGGCAAGACGTTGGTTGATTGGTGGCGAAGGGGATAGAGAAGCAAGTGGGGTAGCAAAACAGTCACGAAATGGAAATCAGACTTTTCCATTGGAAAATTTACTGTTTATACAAAACATGAATATACTTAAGCCTTTCCGTGGATTTGTCGAATATATTCGACTCTTCATATGATGTTTAGCACGTCAAAAAAAAAACATTTGCTACCGAAAGGGTTAAGAGTCCCGGTAGGCGAGTTGGTAGCATGCTTGCCTATCAGCTTTGGGGGGTTGTGGGTTCGATTCCCACCAGAGGCTTTGGTCTGTCGCTGCTAAAATCTAGCCATATGGTCACCCGGTTTATCCTTGAACCCTAAATTAGAATATAAATACTTTGTATTGTAATACAAAAAAGATACACTTCAGAAACGGGCATGTTTTTAAACAGTCGTCGTGTAAATTCTCACGACATTACGAAGGGGTTTCAAAAGAAAAAGTCAAGAAAAACTCTGGGGACTTTTTTTAAATTCTCTTTAATATTTGCTACCAAAAGTCATATGAATTTATACGTTGACTTTTTGCTTGCGACTCCTTTTGATTGCTTTTTTAACGTTTATACTTGAGTCTTTTCTAGAGACAAAAAAGGAGTTGAGGGAATGGATGAAGACGATCCATGCCTTAAGGTGGCTAGAGGAACAGGTTGGGAAAAACCACAAATGAAACCTGGGGAAACCTCGATTACCAGAAAACAAAGAGAATACTCGGGGTCATCACAGGACACACTAGCCTGTGCCCTTTTTCGCCGAGCGACGAATGTAGGGCATGCGGAGAGGAAGCCAAGACGGCGGAACACTTCCTGTGCCAGTGCCCTGCTTTCTCGCAGGTTAGGAAAGTCCAGTTAGGAGAGGACACCTTAGATGACCTATCGGCCGTCAAAGCAATAGACATAAGGAATTTAAGGAACTTCATAGAGAGGACCGAATTCCTAACGTAGCAAAAAGGGGAAGGGAATTTGTAGAAGAAACCAGGAGTGCATAACAGGCCGAATTGCTGGCCTAGGCGTATGTCAGTGACATGGTACATGACCGATCCTCCATTCAACCTAACCTAACCTACTTGAGTCTTGTTGATTCGTAAAAATGTCCAAATCAGACTTTGCTTGGATAGATGAAAGTTGGTGCTGGCGATTGAACGTTGAGCATGTCCAGGATTGACAGGCAACACTTGTTCAAGTTATTAATGGACGAAAAATCCAGCTCAATAAAGCAATTCACAATCTATCAAAGGTGATGATTTTCAGTGTCCACAGCCCAACCCAGATGAAGTGAAAGATCAATCAGCTTTCCTGTGAAAATAATATCGCCGACGAGTCGACGAAGTACCCGCAGAGCAGAGCCGAATAATACTAGAGGAGAGGGTGGGTAAATAAAATGTTACGACATCATCGATGATTGTTAGTGGCTCGTCTTCTCCAAGTAGGTCTTCTAGGTTGAGAAAGTGATCTCAACATATTCACATTACACTTGTTAGGATCCTCAGTTTAACTGTTTGGTTTCTAGACACTACTTATGCAACTGTATATTAGGGCCAATTATTTGTGAACCTTACAGTCGCGCAATTTCATTTGCCGACATCATAAAACGCTAAAACCTGTACCGTAGCATTTTCCTGCTCTTCATGTTGTGTCCAGATTCTCTCCTACTGCTTGGTAATTATTTAAATCTACATTGGCTCGTCCTACGTCTTACAACATGATCAATTTGGCCTCATAAATACACGTGAGATTTGTGCCAAATAGTCCTGTGGAACTGTAAAAATCTGGTGCTTTTCCACAAGAACAATTTCTTTGTAATTTTTTTTAAATACCCGCTGGTTAATGTCTGTTTGTGTGGGATTTACATCTATGACTACAGGTTAGCCTGTCAGGAGATTTTAATTTATCTCCATTCGATCCCTACTCTTTTCTAGAGTAACATTTCGTTGTCGAAAATCGTGCCACCACAATTCGGAGGCATAGAGACAGCTATCAATGTGGCACCTGATGACAGAACTGAGCTTTGCCGAGAACAATTGGTCAGTTCATATGTTTTGAAATTGTTGGTCGTTTTTGTGTAGGGAAATAAGGCCGGCGTGTGATGTGATGTGTGTCGATTGTAGGGCACACCTGCGTGTTAATTTTACATATTCAGCATAAATTAAAAAAATATTGTAACAATTTGATAGTTTTTATTACACAGCCGACATGCACAAATGTGTATATCGATACTTGTGTATTTATGTCTGTTTATGTGTAATTGATGCTATTATAATATTTGCAAAATAATTTGCATTTTTATTAAATTCTAAAGCACACACACACACACATATGTACATGGTCACACCCACATTTCCATCAGAGCCCGTGATATTTCTATATTAATATCGTATAATTAATAGCTGCCGTTGCCGTTGCCGTAGCCGGTTTCCGTTGCACTTTTCCCACAATTATTTTTGTTTATTCGATTTTTTTGTGCCTGTGACCAAAAAACAATTGCCACTGAATACGTTGTTGTTGTTGTTGTTATTATCGGTTTTTGTTGTGTGCTTGCAAAGTGTCAATTATATATTGTGTATTTTACAAACTGTTCATATTTATTTATTACATAAAATCGGTTTTAAAAAATATATCATT
Source organism: Hydrotaea cyrtoneurina (assembly GCA_958296145.1). Lineage (NCBI taxonomy): Eukaryota > Metazoa > Arthropoda > Insecta > Diptera > Muscidae > Hydrotaea > Hydrotaea cyrtoneurina. The sequence goes on along the minus strand of OY282512.1, from coordinate 3,991,365 downwards.
TCATGCGATAATAGTGACTCGGCGAAAAAAAACCAATGAAGTTGCCATGTAGCTGCCGCCGTTGTTTGTCAGCGTCATTGTTCCTTGAATGCTGTGGCGGAGAAAACAAAAAAAAAAAAATGAAAACTGAAAACAAAAAAAGTTTAAAAATTATATTAAAGTTTGCTGGTGTTAAGTCAAGGATAATGTTTCACAGAATGAAGGGTGTATTAAGTTCGCCAAACGGTTTGTAGCGATTCCCATCACACCCCCCTAAAAAACTAGTCATGTACGGCTATTCCAATGTAATATTTCCAAGAAGTCATCAGTTCCTACCCTTTCGAAACAAGTAGCCCAATGTCTTTCAGAGCTGAAGTATTAACCACCCTTTTCAGTGTGAAATCCTATCTTTGGTTTAAGGTATATGCAATTCGATGCCACCCATCATTATATTATCCATTTTGTTTGCCATCTTCGCACTTTTCCCTTCACTTCTGCCCCTGTAGTCTAAGACAAGTTCGAGTCAAGTCAATGGTAAAGTAATTTTTTTTTTCCTGTGGTGCTAGAGAACGGAATCTCTTGCTCAACGAGCGAAGAAAGAAAACAAAAAGAAACAGCGATACATTTTAAAACTTTGCGTTGGAGTTTTTAATGCTGATACGGCACAACGAAGAAGTTTTTTGTTTTGTTTTTGCTTTTAGTTTTCATAAAAATTAGTTTTCTATAATTTTTAAATGGGGTTTCAGATCAGTGCAAGTTTTGTGATTCTTTTCTTCTTCTTTTTCTTTTCAATTATGACAAATTTACAATAACAATTCAACTAATCGATGTTGTCTAAAGCATAACCGAATGCAATGCAATTATGTTGTGGTTGTTGGATTCAAATAGGTAATGTGTAACTATTTATTTATTTTTATATCGTCTGCTATAGGAAATGTTGGTATGAGAAATAAAAAAAATATGAAAAATTCTACAAAGTTCTAGAGTTGGTGGTAGGAGGAATGAAGTATGTCCCTGGCAAAAAAAATATATGGCTGACACAATGATGTTGATGACCTACCGCTACTGATGTACTGAGTGTAACCACTAGTCATAATTAGTAGACAGACTGCCATTCAATCTCTAGATTCTGTCTTTTCAAACTCAACATCGGCCCTAGTCTACCAAAGATTGCTCAATAAGATGGCTGGACAGCTCAGAATTTCCTTAATCCAAAGGGACATACCAGGGAACTGTAGAGCAGGCGAGCTGACCAGAATCGTGGCTACCTTACCGATTACAGCTGATCAGGAATCCGAAGGCATGCATTTATCTGAGGCTGCATTTATCTGAGGCTGCATTTAATCCTGAATGTGAGACAATCTCAAACAGTGTTGTCGCTATCCAAATCCGATGCCTCATTAGTTATCAAAGAAGGGAATGTAGTTAAGAATGGAACACATTTTGTAAATTTGTATCAGCCATGGCATGATGTTTGCATCAGCCGTGGAACGATGCCGTCCGGTCCTAGATGTTTATAAGAGTAGAAGTTTCTGACTTGTGACTTTGTCAACATCAGAACTGTCAGCAATTAAGTGATTATCTCTTAATTGAGCATCCCTTTAAATTCTTGGATCGTAAGGATCCAACATTGGTTTTCATTGTTTCGCAGGTATCACAATTGACGCAGGTATCTATGTGAGCCTGTTTGCAAAGATTGCGTAACTAACCGAACCGAATACAGTCTCCATAGACCACAGGTGTTTTTATGTTAAAATATTTTGTATTTAATTACAATGCCAAGTGAGTGTATATTCTAATATTGGGTCCAACCGGCTGACTTAGACAGTTTGTCTAGATTTTTTGCAGCGACACACCAAATCGAATTGAACCCACCACCCCTACGCTGCGCGAAAAGTTGTTTCCCCCCAAAAGTATTCCCTGTTTTGTAAGCTGACCATAAACTCGTAGTCCAAGGTGGCGTATAAGTATTGTAAAGTATGCAGAACTAACATTGGGATTTCCGTAATTGTCATGCCAAACAAATGGCAGCAGAAGAATTAAAGTGCATTGAAACCAAATTTTAAACCATGACTTCCTCACAGAGTCGATGAGTAAAATCCACCATTAACGTCAGATTTCTTTCGATTTTCTATTTATGTAAACAATAACTTTCTTACTCCATTTCCAAGAACTGCCGTACTCTGTGCAAAAATATTATTTCAAATCATGTTATGAATTAGGAAAACCAGCCCTCCTCCCGCCAATACGTCTCTCCTGATCTCACTTAATTATTTAATCCATTGTTTTTCAAATATTATTTTTTGCTTTTTGATGCATGCGTCCATCCCCCTCCCCCGCCCCCCGGTTTGTCTAATTAAATGTCTGAAGTGAATTGTCATTGTGGTTGTCTTTGGCTTTGTAATATTTGTTCGGCGTTTAGTTGGTGAATGTCGTCCTTCTGCTTTCATTCGTTTATTGGTTAATAAACCGCTTAAAGTTTAATCCAACAGTGAATAAAGAAAAAACGCAGAACAAAGAAACTGAACACAAATGCTAATAAGGGAATGAAGAGGATAATGTATTTTTAGTACCTAATTAATCATTAAATGGAATTGTCGTCAACATTAAGCGGCGCATTAATCATTAAAACGACCAAACATTGGACAGGGGGAGGAAAGGTAAGAGCACCCAACCCTGGGTGTGTTTGTGTGTGTGTGTGTTCAGTCATTCACAACTCGCACAACTGTGAGACGCAAAGGAAACTTTTGTATAAATGGGAGAACAAATGCACCTACTTGGGCCCACACACGAACACAAACACTTAAACAAACAAATGAGACACAAAAGCAAAAACAGTTGAACAATGAAACAAGCAAACAATGATACCATTATTCCACCCCCCGCCCCCCACTCTTCTCGACGGCCAAGAGATGACACTTTCATATGCAAGACAACAGTGGCATGTGTGTTGGTGTATGGGTGCGTGTGTGTGCATATGAACATTCAAACAAACGAGAATTGTATGAAACACTAAAAATTGTGCACGGCCAAACAAAAAAAAAACGTCAGCGCAAACGAAACAAAGCGAGAATGCGAATGCGTGCGTATACATCCGTTTCCGTTACACTTAGCTTAATATGACAGTTACTGATGTTGTTTGGCGCTGCTGCCGCTGCCACTGCCACTGATGTTGTTATTGTTGTTGATGATGCCGCTGATGTTACTGCCAATGACTGACTATTGGTGCGGCGAACATGTCGATGATTGCGATTCGGTTGATGAGCAGGATGATGAGGATGATGACGGCTGGGGTAATTCATGTTTCGGGGTAATACTTTTTGCTCATTTAATGCGCTTACAATTGTTTCCAAATGTGCTAATGGTCCTCGGAGTGGATGAGGATGAGGCCGAGGATGTCGATGTAGATCTGTGGGTAAATATCTCCTTCATGGGTGAAATGTTAGCTTTTTCCACACACACAAACAAAATCAAACTCAATGTTACATTTCTTTTCACAATGATGATTGCGACGAACGCACATCAACAACGACAAAAAAAATGAAAACACAACAACAGCGTACGATTTGTAATATCAACATGAGAAAACGTAACATTTGCTGGCCATTGCATTAGGACAGGTAACAATTTATTGTGGGCCGGTATAAGAAATACAACCAGCCTGTCACGATCTAACACTACTAAATCTCCTCTAACCCCCAAATTTTTAAAATCTATAAACGAATGTACCTTGAGGCACTCTTGTGGGTGAGAGGGGTAAAATCAGACATTTGCCGACTGAACGAAAGTATCAAACCCACTCCTGCTCTATTCGCATCTTCTCAAAAGACTTTTATCGTGAACGAATTTCTTTTTATTTACAAATACCATGGAGCAAACATCGTCTTAACCTGATATGACTTTGGCTGACATTAGTACACCGTGTTACAAAAAATAGATTTTTTTCTGTCCTATGAACCAAATGCACATATTCGGAAAGAGGGGAAAAAATAAAAATACACGTGTATCGGCGATTTTCATGTACACGTCAGAATTGATCCAATCGAGCTGATTTTTGGCAGGCAGACTCGTGGAAATGTCTGTATCACGTGAAATTTTTTAAAAACTATTTTTATCAATTCTCAGATTTTCCCCAATTATTATTAGTTTTGAAAAAAAAAAATATTTTTTTCACTTTTCTTAGCATAACTTGAAGAGACTCCAAATTTTTAAACTACTTAACCCTCTGCTGCGCCAGCCTTCGATTTTTCTAATAAATTCAAAATAGACTAATATTTGGTCGCTGAGAAACACCCCATACTCAGATTTTCGATTAAATGTCGTTTTTACCTGTCACAGGTGAAAATGTGGTGTCCGCCTTGAGGCGGAGTTGAGCATTCACGAGAAAAAAAAAATAGCAGGTTAAATACGGAAATAATGTTTTTATTAAGTGAAATTGAAGGAAATATAAATGTAAATTAAATGGTAAGAGATCCTATTGCTTATGGAAACTTAGAAAGCATTGTTTAGCTGTCGGGTTACACAGATTCAGCTTGCATTTTGTGCAATAGGCTTGCGTCTCTGATTTGCAACCGGTTAATTTTCACTGTTTTTTGCCACTGCGATCGAGGAAAATGCACCAGTGACCAAAATTGTCATATCGAACATCGGGTAGAGGTCGGTACACTGTGGTAATAACTCTTTGTGGCGAGTTGGTCTCCAGCAAGGGTGCAGATGGTCGACCTACCGATCTTTTATTATCTATTTGGCACAAGCACTCGGCGACTTCCGCGCGAAATGTTGGTAAATCGATGTTTTTTTGGAGCGTATTTGTCTTGTGCAATCGTTGATAAAGGATATATGCTTCATATCTACATCAGATACAAGAAAAAGATTGGTTTGACTGCGCGACTCCGCCTTTAGACGGTCACGAGAAAATTTAATTCTTTTATGTTAAAACTTCTCACCAAGAAAAACCAATAAAACTATTTCATAGAAAACACTTTTATCTACTTACCGAATGATTTTTCGATCCAATCTGACGAGGATAACTTATTAAAAAAGAATATCAAAAATTGAGTTGTCGTTAAAATAATTTATTTCACTTTTTGTCGCCTTTTATCAATTCAATGCGATGTAACTTAAAAACTCTGCGAGCTACAGCCACACAACAATCAAAAAAATGAAGGCTGATGGATCTTGAACAAGCACGATTGCGTTTCATAACAAATAAAAATTAACTTTACGAGCTTTTGGAATTTAACTGATACCCGCCTTGAGGCGGAGGAGCGCAGCAGAGGGTTAAGAGTTATTTTGTTATATTTTTTGACTGAAACCTTAATAAAAACGATAACCATTTAAAGCAAAAAAAAAAAATTTAGGAAAATCTGAGAATTGATAAAAATCTATTTTTGAAAAAATTTGACGTGATACAGACATTTCCACGCGTCTGCCTGCAAAAAATCAGCTCGATCACTGAAAAAGGGTTAAAAATCGGTCCAAAGGCTTTCACACAGGCCACTACAAGCTCCATACTTCAAACTTAAAAAAAAAAAAAAATTCTGACGTGTACATGAAAATCGCCGATACACGTGTATTTTTATTTTGTATCCCCTTTCCGAAAAAGTAAATTTGGTTCATAGGACAGAATGTGTGTCAACAATCCCATCTTCAGCCAATAGAAGATATCAACGACTATGTTTAAAGCCAATCTAGGCGGATGAGGCCTAGAGTAGATAAGACCGATGTTTCATTGGCTTTGTGTCTTAGTAAAAAAGTGTGAGTGTATTGGGTTTTTCGAACAATCACTATCCCGAGTAACATCGAGGTTAGATTGGATTAAAACCTGGAAAAATACGAAACAATTTTTATTTATTTAAATGGTTTGCATTTATCCTTAAGGATAAAGCTATCGATCTGGCAAGACTCAGCAATAGACTATAATTCAACGGCCAGATGCTGTCCGTATGTTAGTGTCCTAATAGTGATGATGCGGCGATGACCATAAATGCGATTACCAAAAATAACAACAAAAGGAACGACCGACGGCAGGAGGAGCAGCCAACCAACGATGACTGTCAATTGTTTATTTGTCCTCACGCAACATCATTAAATGGTCAACAGTCACGAATACTTCTTGTTTGTGTGTGTGTGGAGAAGTTATACTTGTACTCGTATCCTACTCAATACGGCTACTTGGCCGTTTTTGCTGTCATCGTGGCCGTCATGGCCGCTGCTGCCGCTGCTGCTTCTGTTTTTGTCACAAATTCACTAATGAACTCTGTGCTACATCCTGCTGCTGCACCCACCCACCCCCGGGCCGCATATACGCATTCACACAAAAACATTGAGTGTTTGCTGCTGCCGTTGTTGTTGGTTTTTTTGTTTTCATGTTGCTTCAATCAAATGAAAACAAAACGAAACGTAATGAAAACAAAAACAAAAACGAAACGAAAACATGTCACAGTAAATTTGCACCCATTACAGTGTTACAGTCACTTTTTGTGTTGCTGTCTTTTACTGCTGCTGCTGTTGTTGTTGTTGCTGTTTTTTTTTTGGACAATTTCTGTAATGTTTGAGCGTTTGTTTGCGGATGTATGAGTAAGTGAGCGAGTGAATGCGGGGGTAGCCGCCGTGGCTGTTTATCCCTGCGTGTTGCGAGTCTTTGTTAGTGTATTTAGCTAACGGTATTTAACTGATGAATGAATGGTGTTGTTGTTGTTGCTGTTGCTGTTGTTTGTTAGATTTGTCTTGTTTTTGCTTAATGATGATGACAATGACAACAATGATCATTTTAGCTGTCATTACGTGTCAGTAATTCCCTTTGTGCGTATTACACGCTCTTTGTGTGTTGGTCTGTTGGTCGATGTTCTCTGACTTCGTTTCGAGCGCCGCGGATAATGGCTGCAGGGCTCTTTAAACACTTTGTTGTCGGTTGTTTCACAATCAAAATTAACAAACCGAACGAGCCAACAACTGCCTTTTAGAAATAAAATGTTGGAATATCAAAATTATTATTACCATAAAGAAGACAATTGGAAACATTTAACGTACCGGCAGTTGGATTGATAGACCGATGGGCAGACAGCTAGACAGACAGACAGATTGGTAAGGTGAGGTGAACTCAGTCGGTGTATAGTTAGGATCTTGGGGAAAATGTAAATTATATTTAGAAATTATTGGAATTTAATTAAATATTAAACTTCAAATATGAAATCTGTATGTACATGCAAATGGGCGATATCCGGAATACTCTAGAGTCAAGGATTTATGGCATGCTTTAATTAACAATATAATATTAATTAGAAACATTTAAGAGACTGGACACATCTCAGAACAACTTTAGAGTTTATAAACTGTCAGACAATGTCAATGAAAATATATTAATTATACAGGGTTCTCTAACAAGAGGTGTTCTTTTGAATCACCCGGCATTTGACAAGTAGACATTTGACAAGTAGAAACTACGCCATTACTAAAAATGCAATGATACACGTTTCAACAACGCAGTGATGTTATTAAAATTCACTACAAAAATGGTGAAAATCATGCAGTCACAGTTCATAAAACTAAAGCATTTTTTGTCGGAGCGCAACATTGAAATTGGTGGACAAATTCGAGATGTTGGGACAAGTTAGTGATGTGAAGAATAAAACCCGTGCACGTCGCTCAAGAACAACTGAGAATGTTGCTGCTGTAGGCCAAAGTGTTGAAGAAAACCCAGGTTTGTCCATTCCTCGTCGTTCTTTGGAATTGGGCAATGACGTTTGTGGAATGCCCAATTCCAAAGAACGACGAGGAATGGACAAACCTGGGTTTTCTTCAACACTTTGGCCTACATCGCATTTTGCATAAAGATTTGGGTCTTAAGGCTTATAAAGTTCAGTGAACACAAGAATTCAAGCCGGCCGATCATCAACAACGTCGTGTCTTTGCTGATTGGGTCCTTGAAATGCATGAAAATGATCCGGAATTCCATCGAAAATTCATTTTGACTGATGAGGCCCATTTCCACCTCGGTGGCTACGTCACCAAGCGAAATTGTCGCATCTGGGGCTCGGAAAACCCAAGAGTTATTCTTGAGAAGCCTCTCCATCCTCAACGTGTGACTGTTGGTGCGGTTTATGGTCTGGCGGGGTCATTGTACCCTACTTTTTCGAAAATGAGGTTGGATCAACAGTTACGGTGAGTTAATTGCTCTATCCAGAGATAATTAATAAATTTGTTGGTCGAAGTTGGATGATATTGATCTGGACAACGTTTACTTTCAACAAGATGGCGCTACGTGTCACACAAGCAACGAAGCCATTGCTCTTTTACTGGAAAATGTTCCGGACTGTGTTATCTCTCGAAGAGGTGATCACAATTGGCCACCCAGATCTTGTGATTTAACACCTTGCGACTTTTGCCTTTGGGGCCACGTGAAAAATAAGGTATACGCCAACAGTCCAGCCTTCATTCAAGACCTCAAAGATAGAATTCTTGAGGCTATCGAGGACACAGGGCATCCACTTTGCGATTTGGTTATGGACAATTTCATGAAAAGGATATGGTCCTGTAAGCGTCGTCGTGGTGGCCATTTGGCTGATATTGTTTTTCATTATTGACGGCATACCTTCCTCTTTATTATGAAATAAACATCCGATCATTTATCTCAAATGATAACACCTCTTTTTGGAGAATCCTGTAGTAAAAGCCGTAAAATATTTTAGATTTTTTAATTTCGTTGATAAAACATGAATTTCGCTCAATATTAAAAATAATGAACGGCCGTGGTAGATAGTGTAACCGACGTTCGAAAGACCATCAAATATCAAAGAGTGTTAAAAATATTTTTTTTTACTTATTTAATTTTTTTTAAATTACTTACTTACTTAAGTTGGCTCTACAACCTGTTCTTGGTCTTGGTCTGCTTAATAAATAATTTCTAGGAATTTCGGTTTTGTGCCTGCTGGCTCTAGTTCATTTGCATGTCTTCTTCCACTTGGTCCTTCTTCCATTTCGCCCTTCCACTGGAGTCTCGGTGAGCTTTCCGTGGTATTTGTCATCGAACGCCTTTCTGGCTGGACCGTTTGTATTCATTCGACCGACATGTCCCAGCCAGCGCAATCGTTGTATTTTGATGCGCTTAACTACGTTCATGTGCAGATATTGCTCATATAGCTCACGGTTCGTTCGACGCCTATACTCCTCGTTAACCAAGATCGGGACATAGATTTTGCCAAGGATTTTTCTCTCAAAAACACCCTGGACAGTTTTATCAGCTTTCGCAAGTACCCATGGTTCGGCGCCATAAACAAGCACTGGTAGACTAAGCCTCTTGTACAGTGTTATTTGAGTTCGACGAGAGAGGGCTCTGTTCTTGAATTGTTTGTTGAGCCTGAAATAACATCTATTTGCCAGCACGATCCTTCGCTTTACATCGATGCAGACATTATTATGTCTATTAATGGCGGAGCTGAGGAATATAATTTCGTCAATTACCCAGACGTTGCAACTGCCGGCCTTCACTATGTCGCCTTTCTTTCATGGCAAGCATGAATTTTGTTTTGTCCCCATTCACCATTAGATCCATCTTCGCCGATTCCTTCTCGATTCTGGAAAAGGCACCAGTCGTCCGCATGTGCGAGTTTAATGTGGCCTTTGGTATTCCCTGTCGAAGACCTCTTGTTGTAGTGAATGGTTCGGAGAGGTTGCCTCCTATTTTTACTGAGGATCTAGTGTCACTCTGAGTAATTCTACAGAGGCGAACAAGTTTTGATGGGATCTCATATGCAGACTTGGTTTCAAACAATTTTTCTCTTATCGTCGATGAATAGATAGATAGTCTCTTTGCATTTCATGGGTCTTTACCAGGATCTGCTGAAGTGTGAAAAGTTGGTCGATAGCTGATTTATTCGGCCTGAAGCCACACTAATAGGGCTGGTATTAAGAATGCGGCTGCGTTGCAAAGACCACCAACTTCATCTTTTCATCAGATGTGTTCCAAACTAAAAGGGACATCCCCAAAAAATCAATGCTTGAAAATCAATTTTAAAATTAATTGTTGAGATTCGGGGAATACTTTCTTTCAAACGCAATTGATTTCCAGCCATTCCCAGCTATCAAACGAAAATAAGTGTATTCAATACTTTACAGCGTTTAATGAGCCATTACCAAGTTTTAATAATGTATGCCACACTGTTGTAGGTATACCGACTTCCTATGGAACCTCAGAGCGATTGTAATGTAATGGCAACACGCCCATTTGCAACACATTTGCTGCCATTCCACGATGAACTTTCTTCGGTGCTGATTAACTTGAAAACAAATCGCATCCAAGAACAGTAAACTCCGCCCAGAGCCCAGGAAAGAGCAGTAAAAGTTCCAATGGAAACCACAATATGGGCACAATTACCAATTACCAAATAAACAAATGCTCGTGCCGCCGACAAACTGTGTACTTGGATTACACTCCGGCAGGGATACAGAGCACCGAATGTGGCCACTGGCAGAGTAGAGTCGAATATCTTCTTGATTGTGGTTGGTGTTGTTGCGGCTCGTGTCTCCGTGTTGTTGGTGGCAGTGGCAGAAGAATGCAGGAAAACATTAAAACTTCCTTTTGTCATTTTCAATTGGGAAATGTAAACAAATTCGTACGTTTACAAAACTGGCTGGCGTAACTTTGTTGCAGTTGTTGTTTCGTTTTTGTGCAACATTTGTAGCAAGCAACCTGTTTTTTTTTTTTTTTTTTTTTTTTTTTTTGGTGTTGTTCCTATAGAGAGCAATGAATAAATGGATGAATGACTGACTGACTGACTGACTGAACGAATGAATGGAGGCTTTTAAAATGTTTGGATTTTAGGCCGTTCTGCCTGTGTTGCCTGTTTTGTGTGATGGAGGGGGGAAGGGGTTTGGTTGGCGGCAAACAACGGATGTTATGCTTTGATTTCATTCAGACTTTGAATTGAAAATATGCACAGACATGCCAAACAACAAGCAGCCAGAAGCCGAGTCACAGGAACTGCAATTGCCACAGCCACAGACAGTGGCTACAAATCGAATGTAATTACATGTGGAATATTCTAACACGAGAGTGTTCGACTTTGACAACACTTTGGCTTAAATTGTCCCTGTCCAGGTGGCAACCATATCGGACAAAGTGGTGGACTTTTAGGTGCGTAGGTAAGTGCAGAATTGCATTCAAAAGCTCAAGAGCTACAAAGTTCTTGTGATTTCATCCAAGACAGCGATATTTTGATGCCAATAGACCATCTCCTGTTTAACTTAAGATTTTGCGATTGTAGTCTTTTTACAAGTGGTTTAATAATTCTACGCCGGAAAATAAATAAATGGAAAATCATTCTTTCCATAAATTCTTTCTTATAAAACTTAATGACCCCCCTTAGATCTCCGTTTAATATAATTTTCGAGCATCGTTTCTAGTCAATTTCAAATTGTAATTCACCGGAATCATTTAAAAGCTCACTAAAACAATTGTCGTTGTTGCACCTTGCAGCGTGGCGTTGTGAGCAGAATATCCAGGCTTTGCATATGCTGTCGTACTAGTGGATCGGTGCATTTGCACAATAATTCATCGGGGATGTAATGTGTGTTTTTTATCTAGGCAAATTAAATGATAAATAGAGGAGACTTCATAGTTCGGTTTGCCATTTCAACATTCCATAGCATATTGTGATTCTGGTTTCTGTTTTCATTTTATGGCCAAGAGGGCGTGACAAAAGAGTTTTGTTTTCTGTTGCAGACACGTGCTGAGTCCGCTACATGGAAACAAAAGGTGAAAAATAATCGAAATAGCTGTTATTTCTCGGCTTACTGTCCACTGTGCTGCGGCGGCAATGGCAACTATTACTAATCCACAACAACCTTGCCACCAATCCAAGTACGAGTACTTTGGGAAACAGTCGGGCTAATGCAATGTGGAATCTGGTTGCAGCATTGTCGAGGTTTGTTCATGCCTTTGTTTCGTTACATTTTCAAAGTCTCTATGGTTGTATGAAGCTACACATACACATATGTAAGAATGTGTTTGCCTGTGGATGGTTTACATCCGTAAGTGTTTTTGTGTGTCAGTGTGTGTGTCCGGGTTAATGTGTACAAAAACAATAAAGGTGTTTTCTTGTTTGCAGTTCTTTTTGTTTTGTTGCATATTTAATGAGTGCTCCTGGTCGTGTTTTTTTTTCGTTTTGTTGCATGTCGGTGGGAAATGCGGGACGGACGCCGGTGATTGCAATGGAGTAAATATTACAGCGCAAATTAAATTAGCAATCAAATGTAAGAAAAGCTTCCGCAAACAAACTGAGACTAGTGTACACAAATCGGATTGAATTCGCCAAATGGTTGGACATTAGATTTCATTGGAAATGGTATTCTTGTCACCGATGTTTTTAAACTTAGGCCACTCTACTTGCTTTTATGAAAAGGAACGTTTAAGGGAAACAGTTGAAAGTATGGCATTCTGCACTGTCAGGTCAGATGCCCATGAGTGAACCTGATGTTCAGTTTAGCCCCTTCGAGCTAAGATTAAAACTCCTATGTTTCATAATGACTGAAAGTCGCTTAGATTTGTCAGACCGCAATAATTGTTCTACAACGAAGTTATCCACTTCGGCTAGTGGGAAGGTTCTTGAAAAATGCGAGTACTTCTGGGGGAAATATTGGCAAGGCCTTCCTCATGTTAATATGGTCGTTCTTCGATATTTAGTGACCCAATTTCGGTTTCAACTACACGTCAAAGACTCCCAATATCTGTCAATGCAGCTGTTCAAGAGCATGTGCATGCGAACGAAAAATCCACACCGCTCCTTTTCAAGAAATTCAGTGTGAAGCACCTTGAGGAGGGGACTTGGGAACGATCATAGGAGAAACTGTCTGATGGCAGCACTTCGGAGTGCTATAAAGGAATGAACCCAGATCGCATTTGCCTACTTAATGTGTCCATTTTTCCAATTTCAGTTTGAACACAATTATTTGCCCACCGGTTCACTCGTATAACAAATGAGCTGTTCAGTAGGCCCGATTATAATTGAGCTAATGGCGATTCTTCTTGGGCTATGATAACACTGTAAAAGAAAATTTCTTCTTCACTTTGAATATTTTTTTTTGTACAGAGTCTTTGGTGTATCTGATGTTTGTTTGGATATCTGACTTACATCAGACCTGGCCGAAATAAATCAACTAAACGATAATAAGTTTTTTTTTTTAAATATTTTACTAAGACGTTATTAAAGTCTTTAAAGATTTAAAAAATAACACATCTGTGAAAGAGAAGAATAATGTCCTGGATAATCTGTGAAAAACGAAACTGAACTACTTCATCAGCCTTCAAATACGAATATGGTGTGAACTAATGCTCGACAAACTCTTACAGTCTATGCCTTATTGCATTAACATTACTCATACGTACAGGTGTACGAATTTCTGTTTCATTAACTCGACATCCGTATTTCCATGCATGTCCATGTCAATATCGTTGTCCACATCTCCCTGTTCGTCCAATGCGAATGGAGCAGAGGACGATGTTTAATCGAACAGTCCACTAAATGTTTAATGCTCGTCTTTGGTTTAAAGGCCGAGTTCAGGAGTCTTCCATGTAACTCACTTAAGCGTGATTCTATGTTTTCCTAGCTGCTCCTCGTAAGCTACGTGCAGTTGTGGCGCCGTTGTTTGTACAGCTAAAGTGTTGCTAGTTTTGTTGTTGTTGCTGGTGCTGCTGCTGCTGCATCGATGTCGTCGATGTTGCCGTTGCTGTTGTCGGTGTTATTGTTGCTCGAGTCGAATCATACGAGATTGGTTTTATTTGATACCCTCGTGGCAGCAATAAATGCATTTTAGTGTGCCATGTTATTTTCAATTGCGATACCACTTGCCAATGGAAATTGCTCCACAGCTACCGAAACACAACACAGATAGAAAGTAAAAAAAAAAATGACACGACAAAGAGGAATTGGTGCTTGCCGTCTTTTTTTTCCCTGTTTCGTGCATCAATTCATTGAAGCCATTTGGGAAATAAAGTTGTACGTTATGTGCGTGCATGTGTCGTTTGGATTTTTCCCAGTGTTCGGCGTGCGAGTAGGTTGTAAGTCATCGTCGCTCGATGAAAGTTTATGGATGTGGAGAATTGAAACTGCATTTGTTTCCCTTTTTTTTCGTTTTCAAGGTCCTGTCAGGTGGTTACAGTCCTTTTGCAGGCCACCTTGTTGACATTCCATGTTTTCTCCTCTACGCTTCTTCTGACTAATTCAGCGAAACACATAATCGAATGCTTTACATATTTTGTTGTTTTAAGCAGTTTTTAAAAGCTTTTCTTTTTAACTTTGTTAAATTTAACAGGTTTAAATGATGTTTATAGATTTCGCCCAAAAAAAAGGATTATGATTGGAACACAATAGTTTGACAAATTGTGCCACACCCATCTCACAACCACATGCCCCCTACACTGATAAAAGCGTAACTTTAAGTTAGTCCACGGTCAGGGGAGTATCACTTAGACCGAACATTAACACGTTTATACTGAGGAATTGCCCACTTGTTTTTACCATAATTTGTTCTTCATTTATTTTTCGGATTAGATAGGAAGGGATTTTGAAGAGTTTTTCAAAACTTTTTTTTTTTAATTCGATCAACACTCCGTCAACACAGCTCTCTTCTAAACGCCGCCCAGAAGCTGCAAATATTTCATTGAAGCCCCTGTCCATATTTTAGAGTTGTCTCTCATTTTGGATGTGAATGATGTAAATATTGAAGGTGAAGCCTGAACACTTGAATGCTTTTTTCGACACTTCGGGAATATGGCTGGCCCAACGACCATCTCCCTGTATCTTCAAGCCCAGAACATTAGGAGTGTCTGACTCATCGATATCGACACCATCCATAGAGATTGACGATGATATGTTGATTGGTGGGAACATATTTATAAGCCCTCGTTTTGAGTCATCTCTGAGGAAACCCGATATGCAACGAGAGAAGGTATTACCGATACCAAATGGAATATGTTTCGATATGAGACGTTAAACGTATCCACTCCATCGTTCCGAAAGAAAACGCCTTGAGATCGATTTCTATGTCAGCCATTCTGTCGATCTCTTAGAAGGCCTTTAGACTCCAGTTACTTAATCAGATGAAGGTGTGGTCCATAATCTTCGAGAGCACCGATTGAGTGGGAATTTTCAGGATCTGTTGGCTCACCTTTTTTCTTTTGGGAATCGTTTGAACATTGGCAACTGTCTCACTTAAAGAGTAAATACGAGCACAATACTTTATGTTGAAAATATTACGCAATGGACGAGCTAGCTGAAATGTCATCCGGTTTTTATTTAAATATTGGAGAATAATTGACAACAAAAATTGGTTCAATAAAAACGGAAAATACCCCTTTCTCGTAACTTGATTTATGGCCTATCGCATATTTCAAGTGGGGGGGCAATTAAGTGAGATGAGCGTACAAGTCGTATATCACCAACACCACCACTACCACCACTGTCGTCATCATGGGCATCGACATTGTTGTCGGCAACACATTTGTTCCACATCAATGAATTGAGTTTTGACCCACTATTTTTGCGAGCATTGCCTACTGCCAACAGCTTAACCCCACAACAACAAATGCGTGTGTGTATGTGTTAATTTTTAACGTAGTATTTCACCTGTCAGTAAGTAAGGGAATCACTAAAGGTAGTCAAGGTGATATCAACCAATTGAATGTGTAAGTGTGTGTTTGTGTGTGTGTGGACGAATGTTTGTACAAAACGTACATCCCTGTTGTGGCCGACATCTTTAAAGTGGGCCAGAATTAAATTGATATGATTTTTCAGATGCGCAACAACTTCAATGTGTTCAAGTGCGACAGCAGAGATTCAGGTGAACGATCACATTGAAATGCTTTCCAATATAAGTACTAAATATGAATGTACCATATATGCAGTAGATGGGGCAAAGTGAAGACCGGCTAATTAATGTAATGGCATTCATGGGAAAAAGCAACAGCAGTAGAAGTACTCTATAAATATTCATTAGTATTTAAAAGTTAAATGTTCAGCCTGAACGAACGAAGACAATGAAAGCTCCCGCCAGTGAGAATGCAAATGGGCGTCAATAATACAAAACTTAAAGTCGATTGTTTTCTATCAAAGGACGAAGTATTGCATTTGCAACACTTTAAAGTATTATGTGTCAGAAGGGATGAGTTGTATTTATCATCCTGCCTGCTAGCTTGACATATTTACCAGGCAGATGCTGAGATTTTCTGAGAATATAGTGGGGGCAATAGTAGGCGTGGTTGACTTATTATGTGTTTCTCCTATGATACGGTAAAGCCAGCTGATGGGTATCGAAGGATGTCTTCTTGAACGAGAATTATTTTGTTGACATGTTCAACAGTATTCGGCATTCGGTATTCGGTATCTACTAAGGCCCTTCAAGAGCTCCTGGGTGTAGCACCCATTGAAGTGATACGTTGTTACCTGTCTGGTGCTGGAGTAATTAAGAGTGTAGAATAGGGAGTCCGGTTTTGTTTTTTTTTGTATTGAATTGCATAATTGCTTCGCTGAAAGCTTCTTATTTCCGATTTTCTGAAAAATGTTAAGAGGTGGCACAAATCGGATTTTCTCCACAAAAGGTCTTTTTTTTGGGAGGTTTTTCAAAAGTCAGCACAAGTTTTTCAATAAAAAACATTTTTTATGTCTTTGAGTCATAATTTCAAAAGAAACATAATTTGAAATCATAAGTTCTGTCAATTCTTTGTTCCAGTTATTCAATTTGTTTTTTTTTTGGGAATTTTACATAAAACGTCTTTATAACTTTTGAAAAGTTCATAAATGTGTAAAAACTAATGCTGGTGTTCAGATTTCTGTAAATCCTCACAGTGTGTTTTATCCCTTTTTGTTGAAGGTATAAAACTGTACTAGATTCAGTAATTTGTATGCAGTCAATATATATTGGGTTTTTTAAGATAAGCAGGCAATAAAACATGCGTGTGTGGGATAGAACGGCGGGTTATTTTTAGGAAAAGGGACGAGCATGGTGATAACGAGTGAAATTTTCCACAAGATGTTACGCGTGTGTGGGCTATCGCGTTCTCGTTATTTCTTCAGGATTAGTTTAGTTTAAGAAAAATGTATGGTAGTTTAAGAAAATGTTGAAAAATAAAAAATCAGTGTCTTACAAACATTCAGTTCGTGCGAGTGCATTTTTAATTAGCTTCAGCCTTTAACTCGAGCGAAAGTTAATCATATAGTAGTGGTGTGGCGTGGTGTGGTGATCCACGACATGGACCTCGAGGCTACCTCCAGACTACCTCCAGCTTTATCAGACCGTAAATGAGTCCCCAGCACATACCACTCTAGTAACAGTAAGTTGTATTCTACTCCTCGAACAATTGTATGTCTGCACCATTTCCAGAGGGAATTAACAGTCTCTACATTACTGGAAACTGAAATCGGGAGTAACTTTGTCTACGAAGTCTGACCAGTGGTTTCTCGTGTTAACACGGGTGGCATCGAACAGCGGGGTAGTTCGGAGTACATGTAACTCTGTTTGCTTGATTAACAGACATGGTCGCCTGGGGAAGTACCGGGATAGCTTATAACCAGTACAGTGCAGCGTTCCGTGAAGATCTCGTGTCTATACAGCAGGCTTAGATTCCGTCTACTGTTTATTATTATTTATTGCAAATATAATTTACAAAAATTAGTAAAAAATATGACTGGCTGATAGGGCTTTCGCATTATAAAGGCCCGCTGTGCGATGGCGTACCAGAATCGAAGTTATCCACTCTGGGTTGCCATTATAATAAATAGCCAATAACAGGCAATGCCGATATATGGGTGGTCAACTCAAAGGTGATTAGAATTATAAGTGCGCCTTACATCTATCCAACATTGACACTCAGGCCGTTGAAACTTAGGGGGCCTAAGAAAGTCCCCAATTCAACGGCATATGTGTGAGTTTTTATATGATTTTATGCGAATAATTGTTCGTTAGTGAAATTAGTGTGGAGATCTCACTTTCACGATCTTGTTTATGTACCCGAATATTCCGGTTTTGCCAAAGAAATGTCAAAGATAGTAAATCATAAGTTATGGCGTCTTTAAAATAATTTCAGACTCAAACCTTGACTAGTGAAAGGAAAACCTTTTATCTTTTTGATATAAATTTTATACATTTCCCGAGTGATTCATATATGTTTTTTTTTTAAGGAATATCCATTCAACAAACGAATTAGTATCGCAAAAGGCAAAACTACAACACAATTTGTTCCGGAAGAAATATTTTGTGTTCAAAGAAAAATGTAAAATTCATATAAGATTAAATGAGAACGCATTTCATTTTCTGCGAAAAGGATACGATTTAAGGATAACGATGAAATTCCCCAGTAAGCGTAATGTGAGACAAACGCCAATGTATGCATGCTCTTTTGTATAGTTGCCAGATGGCATTGGTATGCGTGCAGACATATTCCAAGATTTTAGACTTTCCTATTTTTGTTTTTTTCGTTATTCTGTTATTAATGTCTTAATGTTCGCACACACACACACACGCACATAAACCCACTCAAATTGACAGAAACATATTGCCGAGTTTATTTTTGTTGTGTTTTTGTTTTGTGAAAATAAGAATGTTAATATTCTACCATTTAAAAAAGTGAACTTGCCTATGTTTGTAGGTGAGTTAAGGATTCAAAGAGCAATTCCTGGGGACTGGCTCTGTGTTTGAATACAATTTATAGTTTTTTATATCGTTGTGAATTTATATTTAACCCGTAATGACTAAGTTGAAGCGCCCCGGTAGGCAAGTTGGTAGCGTGCTTGCCTATCAGCGTGGGGGTTGTGGGTTCGATTCCCACCAGAGGCTTTGGTCTGTCGCTGCAAACATCTAAACATATGGTCTGTGTCACCCGGTTTACCCTTGGACCCAAAAATTAGAATATAAATTTACTTTGTATTGTAATTAATAATAAATAAATAAATAAAATAAATAAACTAAGTTGACAGCTAAGAAATTACATTTTTTTGAGGAATGCTTCAATAATTCAGTCATGTCCCTCCGACTGAATCAACTATATCAAGTGTTCTTCTACTATTCTCTAGCACCTTGTAACCGATGGTGGCTTAGAAGATCTGTGTATATTTGAACAACTGGGCGAATTTAAGTTTGTTTTTATAGATAAATAATTATCTTAAGTGTCCAAAAGCATATTTTAAACAGACCCATGATTTTTCTAATGGACATTCCAACCACTTACTGTTGCCTTGCCCCCAATGGGTTAAGTTTGTATGACAAACGCATCTATTTCATTCATACAGTTGTACCATATTTTCCTTCTTCTTATTTTCATTAATACATTTTTATATACATAATTCTTGCCATATTATAAGAGATCAAAACATTTTTATGGTTTTTATAGGCCATTATCTGTATCTGTAGTTACAACACCACCATCGCCATCGCCATACCCATTGCCATCGACAACAACTACAACTACAGTTACAGCAAAACACACAAAGGCAAACGGCAGAAAAACCAAAAAAATAAATCATTTTTTGCACAAACAAAAGGAAAAGCTATCCCAAAAGCGTAGAGCGAATGAAAGAAAAAAAAAACTCAAGAAATTGAGACAGCACATAAAGACACTTCCCCAGCATAATAAAGTCATTCCTCTGCTCTGTCGTCGGCCAAAGGGATGCGGTGGCCAACAACTATAACAACAAGGACGGCTAAGGCAACGGCAGCCCTATCAGCAGCAGCTGAAATGGAACACAATGAATTTCGATTGTCTCGATTTGTTGCGATAAAGTGAAGGTCAATGTGAATTTATATCCCAGGGATACCCACACGCATACCGACATTCCCACTCACAAACACACACTCACCCACACACCCACACACATGTGTACACATATGTCCATAGAAATAAATAAAAAACAATCTTAGCATTATTAACATCACAACATTTATAATAAAGCCGAACGAGCCGAAAGCAAAAGGGAAACAGTCCGTTAATAAGTTGCCCCCCACGTTTCCGGCCCGGCAAGTAGGCGAAACCCTTAAGTTGCGTGCAAATTGAAGGTATGACAATTTTCGGCCGGCATTGTTGTTGCTGTGTTATTTGGCTGTTGTTTGTCTCGGCGGAATATGAAATATCATATTATGTCGGCTATACTCCGTCTCTCGACGGGACGGAATATAATACGGGAATTGTTATCTATGGCCCAACAGGATGAGGGCGAACATTAGACTATGGCTGATGGTGGTAATGTGATACCCTACACAAGAGGGTGGCTCAATGGGTCCGGGGTTAATTTGAGGCCACAGAGTAACAGCTCGTATAACCAAACGACAATAAAATACGGTATTCCTTAAAAAAAAACGAGAAAAAACAAACGCTTGTGGAAATATGTGGATGCTCTACCAGAAGCTACAAAAAAAAGCATACCTGAGAAATGAGCTACAGTCACACATGTACGTACTCGTAATTCCAAGAATGACAACAAAGAAAAACACTCAGGAATAGCTCGGTCACCAAGAACGAATCGAATAACGATAACTTTCAAAGTGGACTCTTCAAGACGGTATTCACGAAATCTTGCAATTATTACACAAAAATAACAGGCCCTGCTAATGTTGGAATTTGGTAAGCTAAGGATAAAGCCAAGAAAAGCTTTTAATCAATTGAACATGGACAAGAACTGAATGTCCTCAGATATGTTGAACGAGAATGGAACGAGTATGGATTTTAGACTGTTAAATTAGGAAGTATTGTGTTTTAAACATACACAGATTCTAAGTATTTCTTCATTTTATTTTAATGTTTTATTTACAATTAATCTTTGAAATTAGAAAAACAATCAAATACTTCCCATTTCAATTAACCATATTCGTATCAGGCAGTGACTTCGGGTCACTACTGAAATTAATATTTGTATATGTATTTAGTTTCACATTTGTCATTATCGTCCCATATGTCTAAATTTATTTTAGACATATAGTTTACTTAAAAAAAAAATGACCATTAGAACTTTTTTAATTTTTGTTATTAAAAAACATTTTGCATTTAACTGGCGTTACTTTACGTTACAAATTTAGCTTGGTAAAAAAAATTTAGGCTTAAGTGATAATTGTCTTAATTGTGAATTCCATTAATGACACCTACAACAGCCGGTTGTCTCTAATGCCATTTATCGAATTCATAACTAAGACTATTATCGCTTAATTGAAATGGAAAGTATTTGGGTGTTTTTCTTGTTTGAAAGCATAAAATGGAAATAAGTTCCGATTTACACGATGGCTTTGCCCCTTATGAGATTTCTTTTAAAAATGTCAAGAAAAGTCACAAACATTTACACGTGGTATTCAATGAATTTTCAATCAATCCACAATGTGGATTTCTGGCAATTCAAACAGCACAATTTAGATTTTGTGGACACTTGCAGAATCTTGCAGAATAAGGAATTGCTGCTGTTGATCTAAAATAAGACTTCGTCTTAGGTCTTACTCCGTAATCCTTTTATCGAGATAATCATCGTGTGAAGTAGGGAATATTTTGCAAATTATTGTTTTGCTGGATTATTTGTCTAGAGATGACGATTTGGACATTTTGTTGAAACTCATATGAGCCATGTATTTTAAAGACATCAAAAAGAATCAAAAAAAAAATCATCTAAAAAGTAATTAAAATGACCAGAGTTACACGATGACTTTCCACGCTGTTTGATGTTCGACAATTGTTGGCGAACGGGATAGAGAAGCAGTCACAAAATAAAAATTCGTGGGAAATTTCACTTATAAACTGAAAATATTTTTTTGACATTGTCAATATGTTTTTAAACTCTGGGGTAAAAGTCATTGTGTAAATTGGGAAAATGTTCGCATTGTATATTTAAGGCTAAGATCAAATGTAACTTTTCACTTCTGTATACTTTAAAGGTTTCCAATTAAAAATAAAGAGGTTTTTCAAATTCTCAAAGAAAATAATTGTCAACTTCGGAACCCTTCATTGTACGAGTGTACCAAATTCAGACACTCACGAGTGAGTTTTAATAAAATTCACACTTCCGAATTAATTTATAGTCCTAAGTTGGACTTTTTGTATTTGTTTGTAATCAAACGTTTAAAGGCACGGTTCGTGTAAACCCCTACCCCCAGTGAGGTAAATTGCATAGTGCAGAGTGCGAAGAGGATGTAGGTTTTGCTAAAAGTGTGTTGATTAAGGTGAGAAGGATGGAATGCTCATTAATCCTTCATTCATCAATCTGCAGTCTGGAAATAGGGCAACGAAAGATATACATTTGTTAATATCGTGGCCTACTATCGGATACAAATTGCAATACAATTTGTATTGATCTTATTATTATTTTAAAAAGTAAGTGTCTAAAATCTTGCTTTTGTCCCGAATACAAGAAAACGAGCCGTATTAGACACAACTAGAAAGTGTTTCAATAATACCTGTGAAATACATATAACTGGGGTTACTTTCAGAATTTAGATTAATACGGCGGCTGTGAACAGAAAATATTTCAGTAAACTTTTTCCTCTGTTCGTGCGACTCTTACTCGTATACATACATACATACATACGTACAAATAAATATAATATAAACCTTTAAATACAAATTGAAATCTTTTCGAAATTTTTGCGGTATCACTTTTCATGAATGTGTTTGTTGTTGTCGTTTACGTGTTGGTGTTTGACAAATTACTCTCACTCTAGTTGCGAAAATAAATGCTCTAACAAATCATAAAAAGGAACCTTCGGGTTGTGAATGCCACCAACTGCAAAATAAAGGATTTTCGGTGAGTCTTATTTTTGTGTACATGACCATAGAATGCCAACAATCGCATATACATCCAAGCGTGTGAATACTCCCCCATTTCCGTTTGTTTGTTTGTTGGTTAGGTATGAACACAATTTTTATTGCATTCCTTTATTAAAAATCCTACCAGCATTTTATAATATCCTATTGCCAGTTTCTGTGTGTGAGTGTCCGCCTTTGGTGGGTATCGGTTCCAACAGGATTCACTTTTGTGTGAACGCAGCAAATCGCAATGCCAACAACAAACATGTTTCGATGTTTGTCTGAGTGTGTTAGTATTGTACGTAGCAGAGGCCACATTTTGATGGGGCTTTGCAACAACAAACGAGGAAAGGCAAACGAAAAAAAAAAAACTGAAATAAATTTGAAAAATGTTTTCTAGCTCACACACGCATAGAGACGCGATGACAGTCATACACACAAACACAAACACGACAAACAAAAACGGAAAAATGTTAGAAAGGCGCGAGTGTATGTGTGTGTGTGTGCTCTCATGACTCAAAGCTGTGTTGATATCAAACCTTTTTCCTCGCCATCACATTGTGTTTTGTAGGTGTCTCCGCATTTGGTTGTTTTTGTTGTGGTGGTGGTGAAAGTTATCTCAATGGCTGAAATATTGAGGCCCTCACTGCAGCCGCTTTAACATAGGCGGCCTTGTGAGAATTTCTTGGGTCTTGTCAGCAGACCATCATTTCGGATTGCGAAAACTTTGGTAGACATGCCCAATTCGCTTCTGCGATTATTGTAAAACTAGTAAGTTGTAATGCGCCTATGGCGCCCGTTAATTTGCTAGAGAAAGTATTTGTTACTTAATTTTAAAAATTTTGAGAAAACTATTTTGTAAAAAAAAATTTCAAAAAAAAATACAATTTGTGGAAAAAAAATGTTTGCTGAAAAAAAAAATTTTTGTTGAAAAAAAAAAATTTCGTAGAAAAAAAAAATTTTTGTGGAAAAAAAAAATTTTGTTGAAAAAAAAAATTTTTGTTGAAAAAAAAAAATTTGTTGAAAAAAAAAATTTTTGTGGAAAAAAAAAATTTAGTGGAAAAAAAAAAAATTTGGAAAAAAAAACATTTCTTGAAAAAAAAAATTTGGAAAAAAAAAATTTTGTAAAAAAAAAATTTGTAGAAAAAAAAATTTGGAAAAAAAAAATTTTGGTAAAAAAAAATTTGGGGAAAACACAATTTCTGTACAAAAAAAAATATTATTTTTTTTATTATTATTATTTATAGAATTATTATAGAATGCCTATTTAAATTCCTACGTACTGCGTGACAGAGTCAGTGAATCAGGGAATCAGTGTATCAGTGAATCAGTGTCGAGGGTAAATATATATTAAGATATCCCAAAACCCATGCTTACGCTTCTTACGAAAACTGCTTAGTCCTTTCGCTTTTTAAAAAACCCTCATTCTTTACGGAAGCCTAAAGTCATTCGATTAGAAATGCATCGGATACGGTTACTGAGATGACTTTAACTCGCCGGGGTGGTGGCCTTTCTTATGTTCCAGGAGTCTATTCGAAGAGTCTAACTATGCTGGCCTACTCCTCCTTTGACGGAAATTAATTTCCAATGAAGTTTTTATTTGAATAGCATGCCCACTGACCGCAATTCTGGACCTGCTAGCAGGCGTACAGATCCCCTCGCATGGCTGCTGGGATGGAAAACACGTGTGCGTGTGGTTGTGAGATTTAACATCTGCGTGCGATAGCATGAATGTGTGGGTACGCTCGCTTCACTTGTTAAAGCACCTCAGGCTTAGCATCAATTTTTTTTTCTTCTTTTTTTTTTTTTGTGAAAACGTGCAACATTTGTCAGTGATTGTGACAGAGGTGTTTTTCGTTGATACGTTCATATTGTTGCTGTTTTTCTTCTTTTCTTTTTCTTGTTATTTTGTTCTACTCACACCCTACATGATAGGAGGGCATACATTTGTCATTTCGTAGGTGCAAAAAAAGTGTAACGCATTGCAAGTTCCTTCAGATCCTAAGTATGTTGGGGGCCAATGCATTCCATGGCTCTTTTATGCATTTGTGCCATGTGTGACTGTCCTTCCGTCGGTTTGGCTTATTCACATTTGGTTTTTTTTTAAAAACATTGCTATTGACTTATCTCTTGTATCTCTAGTGTACAACATTTCCCACTGTTGAAATTTATTTAATACATTCAATAGGGTTGAGATAATCTTTAACAAGACTACGGATATATATGCGCTACACTAATGACACTTACCGAACAACTTCTTCGAAAGACCCAATTCGCTTTAATCCCACTAAATTGTCCATACGGTGTGATTCGTACAACTGGTATGATTTTGAATTATCCCGAAAGAACAGTGTACATCTGGGAGGGTACATGCAAGTCGCTTCGCCTCGCTTCAATTTGTTTACTGGTCTTCTGTTTAGTTTTTGGACATGTTGAACGTTTTGTTGTTGTCGCCGATGTTACACCGTTTTTTGTTGTTGTTTTGTTGTTTTTGTTTTTGTTCAGCACATTCATTTTGTATGTTTCATTGCCGGATATTTGGAGCAGAGTACCGGGGTATTTTCGCAATATTTAAGTTGACAACAGCCGTATAAATTACAGTGAGGCAATAACGTTTCTGGTCAAATGCAACGTGTCATTGGCACATATGACCCGGAGGAAATCAGCGATATCACCTGAAGTCAGTGACAGAAACGGATATGACGGATATGCGCATTTTTTTGATTATGCAATGAAAAGGAATTTGAGAAACTAATCGAAAGTAGGCAAGTGGAAGGCACTGCATTATGTGGCACGACGGTAGTAGAGCAACTGACTGGTTCGAATGAAAAGTTTCTGCTGAAAACAACAATTTCCCTGTCGGGGAAATGAGTCAACTTTAAGCTATCAAATGGTTCGCAAAGGCTAACTCACTTTCCATATTAAATTCAATTATGTTTTCACATGTGTTGTCATCAGAGTGAGTCAGTACTCACAAACTCTACATAACTTTCAGTTAACCAGAAGTTAGCAGACTATAATTTAGTACTGTTTCCTATGGCTTAAGTTTTACTCACATCTGCATCAGCTTCGAGTGAGCCACAAGCAAGTTCATAACTTATTGAGAAGAAGTTCGATTGATAAAAAAAAATACTAATGTCTGCCTCAGTCGTAAACGAGTTTACAAAAAGTTAACTTGATTTTGAGTGAGCTCCTAAAAGCCTGACAAGGTTAGTACTTGCGATACAGGGTTTTCTAAGAAAAGCATTTTTTTTCAATTTGTAAATTCATCTTTATTTTAGTAAATTTCATATCATAAATGCAAAGCATGCGATTTAATCAAATGTATTACAGCAAGTAAACTTTAAAACTTAGGTCTTCACATATTGGTGTGGTTTACTGATTATTTTAAAGGACAAAATAGAAAAAATCCCATATTTAACGATTAAAGAAAAACATTTAATAGCAAAGACATTTGGTAGAACTGCAAATATGATCATGTAAAGTCTCAAAACTCTTTGCTTTCATTTTATATGTACAGGGTTTTCAAGAGGTGTTATTTTGGGTTTCAAAGAAAAATTTAATTTTTTAAGATAAATGATGTTTATTTCATAATAAAGAGGAAAGTATGCCGTTAATAATGGAAAAAAAAATATCAGCCAAATGGTCACCACGACCACACTTACCGGACCATATCCTTTTCATGAAATTGTCCATAACCAACTGGCAAAGTGGCTACCCTATGTCCTCGATATCCTCACGAATTCCATCTTTGAGGTCTTGAAGCGACACTGGGCTGTTCGGCGTGGCCACAAATGAAGAAGTCCCAAGTTGTTAAATCACAAGATCACAATTGTGATCAGCTCTTCGAGTGATAACACGGTCCGGAAACTATTCCAGTAAAAGAGCAATGGTTTCGTTGCTTGTGTGGCACGTAGTGCCGTCTTGTTGAAAGTGAACGTTGTGCAGATCAATATCATCCAAATCCGTCCATCAAAAAATCATAAATCATCTCTCGATAGCGCAATCCTCATTTTCGAAATACTAAGGTCCAATGACCCCGCCGGACCATAAACCGCACCAAACAGTCACACGTTGAGGATGAAGAGGTTTCTCAAGAATAACTCTTGGGTTGTTGACGTAGCCACAGAGTTGGAAATGGGCCTCATCAGTCAAGATGATTTTTCAATGGAATTCCGGATCATTTACATGCATTTCAAGGACCCAAACAGCAAAGACACGACGTTGTTGATGATTGGCCGGCTTGCGTTCTTGTGTTAACTGAAATTTATAAGCCTTAAGACCCAAGTCTTTATGCAAAATACGATGTAATGACGTTTGTGGAATGTCCAATTCCAAAGGACGACGAGGAAATGACATACCTTAGTTTTCTTCAACACTTTGTGCTACAGCAGCCATATTCTCAGTTGTTCTTGAGCGACATGCACGCGTTTTATTCTTCACATCACTAACTTGTCCCAACAGCTCGAATCTTTCCCCCAAATTCTGTATTGTGGTTCGACGAGGTGCTTCACGACTACCCAAAAATGCTTTAGTTTTGCGAACTGTGACTGCAAGATTTTCACAATTTTTGTAGGGAATTTTAATAATTTCAATGCGTTGTTGAAGCGTGCTGAAGCGTGGAAAGTAACCGAAGGGTCGTGTCCAGGATTTCAATTTTGTTTCGTCCAGTTTGCTTAGTACAAGATTTCCGCAATACCAAATTTCATTAAGACATTTTGCAATTTAAAAATCATTTTCCATTATATAAAGCGAGTTTCCAAAAAATGGCGCTTACGTCTTTTTCGTGGTATGTGATCGATATGAGTTTTAATTTGAGATCCGGTAGGGTCATGGGTAATTAGTGCGGCTAGACAACAATTTGTCGTCGAATTTGTGAAAAGGTTTCAGCCGTTTGGAGATTCTTGTAGATTAATGAATTTATAATAAATGTGTCTATTTAGAGTATTAACTGGCGTTTGCGAACACTCTTAACCCCTAAATGCGCGGTGTATCCTCTAGGATAAAATCAAATTGTGACTTTGTCGGGTCAACCTTTATGATAAGGAACCAATACGATATGGCGACTTGTACCTGTGACAAAATGACTCAAATTTGTTCATTTGTTTAAAAAACGGGGAAACTTTTTTGTTTGAAACTCCTGGTATACTCTGCGCATTTAAGGGTTAGCGATCTTAGACTCCTTGAATATATATTAGTACTTCAAAAAGGATTAACTGTCACTGCTCACTAACTAACTTCTTATCACTCATACGGCCAGTTCTCCGTTATGTGCAGACTATAGCATGAGCTAAGAAAATATCCCAAGGATATCCAACGTATTCACATGCCCATTGTAAACAATTCAGTTGAGCTTCTCTAATATGCACCAATTTCATTTGTATATTTCATTTGTTAAAAACTGCAGGCAAGTGGTAATTATAAATTCAAATTGCTTTAAATATTTAACAATTTTGGGTAGTTTGCAACAAATTTAAACCAAAAAAAAAAATATATATATATATTAATATATGTATATACAAATGTATATAAACTATTCCCATCGAATGGCAAACGAACGCATTGTTTGATTGGAATATTATATCAAGTGTTAGTTTATCAGAGACTGTAGAAATGGTCATTGTTCTGCACAATACGAGTTGCCAAGTACCGGGAAAATCCCTTGGTGTTTTAGTCGAAATATTATTTGTTAAAAAGCCATTAAGTTTTCCATTACAATGTGAGTGGCGGAGTGGGGCTGTTTGATGACCAAGCAAGTACGCAGTGGAGTTCTATCTCCAGCTCCACGAATGTCGTTCAACAGCAATGGAACGCGTAGCGCTGGCAGTTCATGGTTCTCCAGAAAAGCATGAGCCCTTCGGAGCCTGATTCGAAACAAGTTCCCCGTCATTTCCTTCATGGAATGTTAGGGGAAATAAGTAAATAAGATAGGTAAAGTAAATAAAGTAAATAAGATACTTATTGTCGAGTAAAATCTGGTTGTCGAATCAGTAAGTTTATATAATTCCTCCTCTGGGATTTAATGTTTCTCTACCATCAGGGTGATTTCTTTCCAAACCTCGCAACTGCATTTTATCTGTGCCATAGAAATTGTCTAATCTATCTCTCGCGTATTTCTCCATTAAATTCTATTCACTATGACCACGCATTCGCACTATCACAGAGAAGCGTGCAGCTATCGAATAAAATCGTGTAATGGCCCATTTTGAAAATAATTTCAGTGGTTACACATGGCGCCTAAAATCAACACCACCTGGATGAAGTTTCACAACTTTAACACTTGTCGTGTCGTGTCTGTGTCCATGCCACAGAATCCAAATATTATTTGAGCTTTAAGTAGCATTAACATTTATTTGAAATGCCTCATTAAAATCTTTCACCGAAAAAAGAAAAAAACACGCACACAGCCCAAATGGGAATTGGCAACACTGATAATCCAATACATACTGATTTTGCTTACACACACACACACAGATACAAATTCACTTATACATCTGTACATACATGCATACGCATACATATACATATGTCTGTATGTATGTATGTATATAACATTAAGAGTATAGACATTAATATAGACATAAACCGACGCATGTACATATGTATGTGTGCGGCGACTATATAATCGTACATACATTAAAAACACTGTAATTTGACCCTTTATGACAATGTGGTTTCTCATATAATTTAAACCAAATTTTTACAATCTGCCAAATATTCACACACACACACACATACATACATTCATACATATAAATATAATGCGAGTACTAACAAAACTAAATTCTACATATGTGTGGAGTCGGTATACACCAAAATATACTGAGAGTTGCAAAAAAAAGTCCACTTTACAACATCTCATACTGCGTTATCGAACGTTTGTCGTTTGGCTAAAGAGTGACGCTTTTTCTGCCTAAACATTTCATTTTAAGGTACAGCCGGAGAATTTCTCGCATATCAGTAGAGTTGGACTACTCATTGACCGACTGTACTACTATGGGCCAGATTTAAATCCGCGTAGGAACATCAGTTTCACCGCGTCAATTGCAAAAGCTCATAATTTATATGTAAAGCCATTTAAAACTTATTTAGGAAAAACATAAAAAAGCTCAAAATTTATCTCTAAAGGCATTTAAAACTTCTTTAGAGAAAACATTAGATTGGTGTCGATCAGTGAATCTGTAAATAAAACAACCGCTTGTACGAATTTGTATGAATGTCGACAATTTGAGATAAAAGAAAACCAGAAAACGGTCTATCGAAATATTCTTGTAATCCAAGAGTATGTGGTAACTATGAACCAATTGCCCACTGCAATGGTATGTGCCCTTCTGCCCCACACTGTGCTTTTCAAATTCTACTTCTTTATTGTCAACTCGTTTTTCGAGTGTTAGCGACCAATACAATTAATTACTTTTAAAATAATGTCTTAAATGTCTTAACACCTCCGCCAAAGCCTTGCTTACGACGACAGGGTGTCTTAAATGGACATCGTCGGTAATATATATGTTTTTTTTAACGAATAACAACATAAGTTATAATAGTACACTTTCCAGGAGAGCGAAAACAAATAATTTCTAAAATATGCGGCTTGCGATTAACTTATGTTCCTATAAACAAAGAAAGCAGTGTAACGAAATATTTTTATTACAAAAAGTTTAATGTAATGAAAATGAAAATCCCCAAAATGATACTTAAGCGATTATTCGTGAAATCTAAAGATATTCTTTGAGTAAATTGTCCATTATGAAAACAAATTGCAAAGCATCCTTCAAAGTGGAGTCCTAAGATGTGGCGTTACGTTACTTAAATTTTCATGCACGGCATGTGGACGATCTTCGACCTTCCCGTGTTAAAAAAAAATCGCAACGAATGCTGATGTCACCCGAATTTAATTCCAGACTTGAAGAACTGTGCTAGTCGCAAACATATTGTGTCCAGTGGCAACACAACAAGTTCAAGTTCATTCAGGTGCAATGCATTCCACACTACGTACCTTCCATTCACCCCTTCGTATTATCGTTCAGTGGAACACTAAAGTCTAAACTAATTTTTGTTACTGGCACATGTTTTGTGGAATGAATATTAAAGCCGAGCTGAGATAATATGATTTTGTATGTGTGTGTGTACGTGTGCTGGATAAAATAAACCAAACACTAATTTCTGCTCGTAGTCGTTTACATGGGTGTGAGTGTGTTTATGTCGTGTCTGTGTCTGTGTGCCGTCCAAGTATGGATGTGTAAACTTATGTATGAGTGGATGTCATTTGGATTAAATATTAATTTTTAATGTGCTTTTATGTTTTTCTCTGGCTCACTTTTTGGAGCTGAAACCTCAACAGGAGTCATCACACGTATAGGCATACGCTCACACATACACAGGGAGAACGGAAAATTTCGTATGTATGAGCGCCACATGGCCAGCAGACAGAGAGTGTTACCAAAAAAAAAATTGCTGCCTGAACATTTCATATTGCACCAAATTCCAAAATAAACACAAAATTATTATTACAGCAACAATGAAAGTACCACCGCCAACAACGACAAAAACAACAACAATAGCAACAATAATAAAAAGCACCAGCAAATGTAAGTGATGATAATATAATATTTTGGTGTTTCCAAACTTTAAATTATTCATGAATGCAATTTACATGTTTTGCAACAACAACAACAATGACAACTGCAAGAATAAAAGCAAAACAAAAAACACACTGTCGCTCGTCCTTGCCCCTGCTGCCGTTGTTGTTGGCGTTTGTTATTGCGTTGGTGCCGGTGCCGCGAATGCGGGGGATAAACCGACAAACTTGTACGTATTCGGAACAATAAAATAAATATAATGTTAAATAAAAATTTGCGACTGTTAAATAAGTTACCACAACACACACACACAAACAAGTATACACATACCAGCGCACACATACACCCATACCTTGTAGAGATATGAACGATTTTTTTTTTCGAACTTTGGGATTTCCGTTTCGTTTCGGTTTTATTTTGTTGCATACCTCATTTGAAGATTATTGGGATAGTTTAAATGTCCAATTAGGGTTTCCGTATGCCGTCAACTATTCCCAAGGGATGTAGTTATTATCTCGAATGGAAAGATTTATTGAAGTTATCAATTATTGC
Source organism: Hydrotaea cyrtoneurina (assembly GCA_958296145.1). Taxonomy (NCBI): domain Eukaryota; kingdom Metazoa; phylum Arthropoda; class Insecta; order Diptera; family Muscidae; genus Hydrotaea; species Hydrotaea cyrtoneurina. The sequence goes on along the minus strand of OY282512.1, from coordinate 3,959,487 downwards.
AAATGTGCATGGGTGCTTTTTCTGACCAACTCTAACTCGTGTCTGATGCCACAGACACACACGTATGTTTCTATGTTGATGCCGTATTTGTGATCGGCGTATGACGTCAATATAGACTCGCATTTCTTTTGATTTAGTCAGGAATGATCTAATAATAAAAACAAAGTTGGGGAGGCCATTCCATGTTGGATCTTATCCAAGATATCGTATTTGACCAGTCCCCACCAGTTTTGGAGACGGTCATCTTAATATTGATCGCTTGCCTGTGAATACAATTTACTTGAAGTTGGAGGTATCCGAATGCACCGGGACGGTAGATGAGACAGCCCTCAAAGTCAAAGAAGACTGGGGTAATCTTAACACGAATTTATCAATGTATATAATAGTTATTTTCTGCTTTACTATTAGTCTTAATTATATATTAATAAATTGTTTAGTGGTTGTCGACCAGCCGCGAAAATGCCCTGGAGGCTCTGAGGCATACATTAGACTATTTAAGTAATAATTGTACCAATAAATAATAATAACATAAAAAAAAATCCCTGCAATTAAAATTATTTACATTATTGACATAATTTTTTAACACTTAAATAAATGACCCATGTCGGTGTTTTCCGTTTATCTTTTGTCGGATCATCGGGCAGGTGTATGGGCTTTCCAGACTAAGTCTAACATGAGCCTTGGACCTGCGAATGTTGAGCTGTTTGACATGAATATCTTGTGTTGTGCTCCGTTTTCCCTAAATCTAAAAGTGACTGGGATCTCTTTAGACCACAAAATGGCAGAAACTTAATATTTCAAATTTTGTGTGAGTTTTTAGATATCATTAGAGTTTTAACTTATGGGTAAAATGCTAACAGAATGCGATTATCCACAGATAACAATCTCATTCTGGAAATGAACTACTAATCGCAGCTTCTTTCTGAAAATTATTGTTAACAATGAGCCCAAGAAATTTCAACACAATTTACTGAGCTTTCTGGTTTTCTTATTTATAAGTCCCAATTTATACCATCATTATTTTCATGTTTGCGAGGTTGAAAAAAGTCACAAATCATATTTCTTTTTGACTACACACATTTTGCTTTGATGTTTTTGGCATTTATACAGGGTTCTCCAACGAGAGGTGTTATTTTGAATCTCCGGGTATTTCGGTAGCTGTCACTCAATGAAGCTTTTATTCTTTAACATTTGACAAGTAGAAACTACGCCATTACTAAAAATGGAACGCATTGAAATTATTAAAATTCACAACAAAAATGGTGAAAATCTGGCAGTCACAGTTCGCAAAACCAAAAAGTTTTCGGACCGTGTTACCTCTCGAAGAGGTGATCGGAATTGGCCACCGAGATCTAGTGATTTAACACCTTGCGACTTCTTCCGTTGGGGCCACGTGAAAGCCAACAGCCCAGCGTCGATTCAAGACCTCAAATATAGAATTCGTGAGGCTATCGAGGACATAGGGCAGCCATTTTGCGATTTGGTAATGGACAATTTCATGAAAAGCATATGATCTTGTAAACGTGGACTTGTTAACCATTTGGCTGGTGTTGTTTTTAATTATTAACGGCATACCTTCCTTTTTATTATGAAATAAACATTTGATAATTTATCTCAAAAAATTAAATTTTTTTTTGAATACTAAACTAACACCTCTTGTTGGAGAACCCTGTACTTGAATCTTGTCGATTGGTTAAATTTTTAAAAAAGCAAAATGTCAACAAGAAATTAAAAATAGAACTCAAAATGAGTGAAGTAAAAAATTAATTTTAGAAAAAGAAACTCAAATACGTGACTTGTTTTTCTACCACGCAATTCTATTTACACATTCGGCTTACGAACTTGAAACTCGCAATTTCAAAATTTAGTCTAACTGCCTGTTTCCATAAAACGAATGTCTTAAAACCAGATTTGAATAATGAAACGATTTTGTAACGCTTCCAATTATGGCGATTTGTAACTAACGAACAAATTCGTTTTATCCAAACAGACAGTAAGTAACGTCTCATTTTGCTGGGAATTAGGTTCATCTAAAAACATTGTATTATCAATGCAACTGGTTGTAAAAGTGAGTTGAACAACCAAGTTGGTCGCTTTCTTCACACTCTACAATTCTATAAACACTTTCTTATCCAATCTAACTTGCAAATATTTTTTGTAGCGGCAACATGAACGCATATGTTGATTCTTGATAAGGCGTTAGCGGAGGAGGACGAGAAAAAAATGACAATTGAGGCATATTTTTAAATCTGTTTTTTATCTACACTTCGCTCCAAAATTGTGTTCATTTCATCAATGACATAATGCGAATGAAGTTGACTGACAAGCCCTTACACATGCTAACCAACTTGGCCAACTGAAATTAAAATATATTGATTTTCAATCAACCGACGACTAACTTATGACCAACTAGTCCTCACACGTTACAACTGGTTGTACAAGTGGCTGTACAAAGCATATAAACGTAACCTAAGTTAAATCCTAACTGTCTTAACTTACGGGCTTAACATAAATATCTGAACATGTGAATTTATTAGCACAGATCTATGTTTTCTTAATGAAATATGAACACCCTAAAATAATTGTTGACCCTCGCCCAAAATGTCCAAACCGTTAAAAATGGCAAACTTCCCCGAAACGGTCTTAGTATTTGTGATATAAAAGACATTCGGAATTACAAACCCTACCCTTTCAATAGTTCGCAGCTTTTTTTTTACCCATAAATGCTTAAGCGTTTTAATGATATGCAGACAGCTTTCAGAGTTTCTGCTATTCGATGGTATTTTGGTCAAAAGCAGTGAAAAACTTCAGCACCAACTATTTAAATATTCCACCAGTGAACTTTTGCATTCACATTTAGCGTCACCATCACCGCTGCCACACAGTGTTTTGCAATCAACTTGCATCTGTCAAAATAAAAGTACTTATTACCAAGAATGATAGAAACAAAGATTACGCGATCCCGCGCAGAAAAAAAAATGTTCCCTTTACAGGGGACCAACTACGTCATCGAACGGGAAATCATGCGGATGGCGTAATCTTTCTTTCTATCATTATCATGCTTATTACCCAGTAAATAGTTTGTATTCCTGTCATAAAAGGACTGAAGTGAAGGACTACATAACTAGTTTGAGAAAATAACATTTGTGGGCTGTTCTAGTGTGATAGTTTCTGTTCATTGTCAAATATTCGGTGGACGACATACTATAGAGAAAATCCGCACTGTTCGCAGGTGGACTCATCTTCCAGCAAGTGTTTTTCCTGCCTGTTTCCAACATTATCAAATTCTAGGCAAACATCAACATCTTTTCTCCTTTCAATAACCTTACTTCCTATTGCGAACACAGCGCATTACATTCATAGGGGTCATTCTCTAAATGTTAGTAGAAAAAAATATACGAAGATTTATATTCTGCTTATGAACGTTCTCTGTAAATAGTGGCAGTTGTTTGGAATGGACCTTAAGCAAAAGGTCCAGTCAGTGAACATAAAAGTTATACCTTCCACAGTTCAGTGATTTAAGTAAAGTTGTGAGAAATAAACTAAATAGACAATTTCCGAATACTTGAAAAAATATTCAAATACTTTTCTCCTGATCGTCTACATTACAACAATCGAAAGCACATTCATAGAGAAAATCTCCATTAGCTTTCGTCTAATATCGTCTCGACATACTGGCCGACACTTTGTGATGTCGGTCCTTGACTTCCTTCAACACCCAAATATCTCTACTACAACAACAAATTTGTATTTTTTTGCCCGATGCAAAACCGTTTGGTAACCACTGTGCACCGTCTCATTGTTTCACATTGTCACCTTCCAAAAAGGTACGTTATGGTCTGGGTGTGGTAGCATGTATTTTTTTTTCTCTTGTATTTTCGACCAGAAACGCTGATGAAGTATAAGTACAACTAAAAAAAATGCAAACCCCAAAACAGAAGAGTGTCACAAGATAAATGTGGACAAATCGTAAAGTAGGGAGTGATAGAGATAAAATAAGGACACAAGTTTCGTATAAATTGAAAACAAAGTGAAACAAATTTCTGTAATTCGGACAACGACTAAAAAAAAAATTGATAAAAACCAGTGAATAGTTTAACATGATCGCAAAAACTTAAAACTGTGGTCCGCACTGGGTTTCCGCGCTGCTGCAAGTATTGAAATGCAGATGTAAATTCATAAGGGAGACTGCTTACGAGGGTCACTGTAAGCAGTGGCTGTAAGGTTAAGCATTTGTTTGTCTGTGTGTTACCACGAGTTCGTTGACTCATTGAAATCGTTTATGGAAAGCTTCTGTAGAGAAGTGTATCCAAAGATTAAGGCTAAATCGCTCGAGCCTTCAAGGATAATTAAAACACATTGTTTCTTCGAATGAATTTTCTATGACTCTGACTCCATTTTGTTTCCATATCATTACATACAAGTGCTAAAAAATCCATTATAGAACCTACACCTACAAAAATGTATTGATAAGTATACAGAGAAGCATCGACTAAATTCAGTAGACTGAACTGAAGATAAATTTAATGATTATTAAATTTGAAAATAGTAAATATTACTTTGAGGCGCCACACTTCCGTCAGTATGAAGTGGGTTCATGATGACGTTGGTCCTGTGTGTTCGTTACAGACAAATTGGGTCTAATTGTGAAATTTCAAATTCCGTTGGTGAAAAATCTAAGCTTTGGATGTTTTTTTCGTTGACTTTCCTTTATTTTATTTTCATTGAAACAACTCTTGTTGATATTTCATTGGGCTGATGTGCGGTTTCCATTATGTTGCTCCGTCCATGAACTTTGACAATTCCCTTAACATTCCATGAAGGAACAGACGGAGAACTTCTCTCGAATCAGTGAGTTGTGTATGATATAATTTGTATACCCACTGACCGGGACCTAACCGTTTCCGAACGGCTAAAGCTTTTTGAAAAAAGTCTTAACATGGCTTAGAGACAACTTTGTGACTCGTAAAGTCTCCAGCATTTACAAGGTGAAAGCAGCCGCTGATAAATATTTGATGAAGTTACCAAGTTTCGAACCTGCAGTCTTAGTCGGAGTCTGACCTATATTCCTGGAGTCAAAGTTTAGGAATTGTGAACGGAAATACAATTTTCAAAATTTTGCTGAATTGGGTGTCGAACTTTTTACAAATGCTGGAGATGGAGTCGAGCAATTTTGGCTTAGCCCTGCTGAGGATAACAGTTGCTATGGCATTTTTATCACATGTTTTTAATGTGCAATGCATATTAACGACGTTTGTACCCATTTAGAACAATGATGAAACACCTCCAGGACAATTCAACATTGTACCTGAGGACTGAACCTTCTTATTCCTCAGACACGAATAGTCTGCTCGGCCAGTTGTTCGCGGTTTATTTCGGACTATTAAGGCATCAATGGTCCATTGTTCGATATGTAAACACTTTACTTGGGAATCGTTTTTTTAATGTTACAACTATTCTGCCCTGATATAACCGGAGTGGGTTGCCCGCCGATTTTGAGTTGCAGTGTTATACTGTGACAGCTTTTTTGAAGCATTTGTGTTTGTGTTTAGCCGTATTGTTACATTTTAACAGCTGCCACGGCATTATGTGGAACAACACTTTCATTATTTTGCTCGCAGCCATTGTGTTCTGCAAGTGCTTGCGTGTACTCTCATTTTTTTTCAATTAACACTAATGTACCTCGGGTGCGTATGTGGCATATTTAATTTGCACACACTTGCCGGAATAGCTCATACGTCCCACATGACAGACTTGTCTGTTAGATTTATCCGAGAACAGTGAAGCGCCGCAAAAACAAAGAATTCCCACAAAAGATAAGACACGTTCTACACACTCGGTCTGGCTGGTCGGGCTCTTGATGTTTAACTTTTTTTTTTTATTTTTTTTTATTTTCATTTTGTTTTGCAGAGATGCCTTTAAATTGAATTTAAATTGTGACAAAAGGGCTCTGACAATTTGCATTTGGTCGACACTTGAAAAAAATCGACATCAAACGGCAAACAAAAAAAAAAAAATATATGAACTCTTGAGTGTAGACAACAGGACGTGTACGACGTCGACGACAAGTACATAAATATAAACCTGCAAAGACAATTAAAAACTCTTCAAAGTCAACAAAGTGTGAAAGTCTTCCCATTCTTGTACATATTATTGCTGTTGTTGCCGATCATTAGACACCTATTCAGAGTAGTGAAAAAACTGTCTAAATGACTGTTATGACTGACGACGGCAACCACATCTCACACCACTCGCCCATTCGTTCTCTCTCACTTTCAGTGCATATTCCATCTTCCACACTTTTACGTTGTACAATCCTTTTACAGCCAACACCGCCGCCCATACAGCAAATACACACACCCAGTCATAGCCACAGACAATGTGTGTGTGTGTGTGTTACACAGGCCAACGCACACACACACACACACACACACAGTTATACATAGCCGAATAGACAAAAAGAAGCTGAAATACAAGTGTTATGCCACCTGTGTTTGTTGTTTGGTGTGTGTCATGACAACAATTTCTGACAACATCATTGCTGCTGTCGCTGTCGTTGTTGTTGTGTTTTGTTTGTATATGCCATTGTATGATGTATTGTACTGCTGTCGATGTTGTTATTGCCGCTGTTTGTAGTCTGCATATTGTACCTTTTAATACATGGGGTCGTAAACGAAATAAATCGTCTACATGGAGCTACTAAATCTTTTCAAGAAAATATTATACAAATTCTATTTTTACTGCGAAAAAAAAATGTAAGCGGAAGCAATTTATATTTATGTTTTCCTTTTCAACAGAAAATAATGAACAGCAACTACAAATGAATTGTCGAAAAAATGTACAAGACGAGGAGCGAGAAGCGACTACAAGCGGTGTTATCTTCCTCAGCCAAATCTGTTTCGGCTAAATTGCCGCCATCAACAAATGAAATTGTAATGAATGTACTCGCAAATTCATAAACAACGGAAATAACTTTAAAGTGAACATTTCAATTGAATCTTTAAGAGTTGGTCCCCAGCACACCCCCGCGGCGACCACTTCTCATGTTACAAGTGACAGTGAGTGCGCCATCTGTTCTCCGACAACTCCTCGTAACCGTGGTCGTAGTTATGGCAGTGGTGCGGTGAGGTGCGGTGAGGAGCGGCGTGCCACGGTGCGTGTGTTACGTCGTCTGTTAAGACAAATGTGGGTTAAGAAAAACATGTTATACTGTTAAAGTCCAAATAGACAATGTAAGAATTTCAGCAAACTGTAATCTAAAGAATTTATTGTATAGGTCGTGAAACCCGCATGAAAAGGAACTAAAATAAAATAAACTGGAAGTCCGAAACATTGTCCATGGAAAGGAAGTGGGAGAGGCGCACACACGACCACATCCTAGCGAGAGTACCCACAGAGAGAGTGAGAGAGAGAGAGAGAATCCGCAAGTGTGAGAGAGCAAAGAGCACATAACAGACAGCGCCATTTTACTACAAGCGGTGAGAATTTGTAAACTAACTTTTACAAATTTCTAGGCACACTTTCTTATGCGCTCTACGGTCATGCGCTCTATGGAGTTCTTAGACGCCTGTTATTTTGAGGTTATTTTAAATGGGATTATTTTTCTGGGTAAAATGTTACTATGCCTGTTTGTCGACTTTAACTTGCAGTTAGTTTCATTGAAGGAATTCTGCGATTGGAGTATTGTCACATCCTCAACTGGTCTTTCCTAGTAGACACGTAGAATTGGCTAAAGCACAAACAAATGGCATTCGAATGAAAACCAAAGTCTTTAAATCATAACGCTTGAAAGGTGCCACATAATAGTCAGAAAAGATGAAAATGTTGCAATAGAGAGAACTGCTGTTACTCGGTAATATAAATTGAAATCGGCGGTCATAGTAGAGAAAATTCATAACGCAGCAACATGACAAGATAAACACGACATGCAAACAGCTGATTACAACTTTTCCATTTCGAAAAGTTTACATTTTCGTATTCACAATTTAAATAAAATAATTAGAAAACAAAAAGCCAAACAGAGAATTTCGGGGCTCTCAAAACTATTAAAACTAAAGATATAGTTCGCGAAAAATTGTGCCACGAGTTGTAACAGTCTGTATTCTGCCATTTATATATCCGAATTTGACAATCAAAATACCCAGGGTTGTATCTGATTTTGTTGTTGTTGGGCAATTGCGCCTACCTTCTATTACTGTGCCGTGACACAGCAATATCAATATTTGGAAATGTTAAAAATATTGTTTGTATAAATTATTCCAAATCATTCTGTAGAACTCAGTAAAATAGGTTAATTAATAATTGCACTGTCCAATTCCAGTCGATTCCAAGCAATGTGATTAGCCAATCCATGTAAATTTGTATCTCTCTCATCCACATATATTTCGAAAATTTGCCAACAAGTAGCGTTTTTCAAATATTTGTCATTCAAAATGTACAACATTATTTGGAGGCCTCCGTAGGTGTGTGGGATCTTATACAGACGTAAGCTCTTATTTAGACCAATGATCGAAGTCCTGCGGATAAATAGTATTGGTTTTTCTGAGAGCTTTTGTTAGACTTTAGGTCGCTAGAGTCGGTGTAAGACAGCGTGGATCTTTAAAAAGTGCCAAAAATTGTGAATTCTCAAATCCCTGAGAAATTGATAAATTCCGAAAATAGAATTCTATTCAGGATCTCGAATTTAATAAAGTGGGTATAGGTCGTTTTGTTGCTCAGAAATATAAATGTTCATATCGATGTAGGACAGTCGCTAACGAATATCGTACAACACAGTGATCACTTAGTTGAATTACTGAAATCAAGAGCACTTTCCGAAAAAAAAAGAGTTTTATTTTGCCGATCAGTTCTCCACATAAGTGTATTTTTAAGAAAACAATAATTTATAATGATTAGACGTGTAAGTTTTTTTGGAAAACTTTTGGAAAACCAATTTTATTTATTTATTTATTAATTACAATACAAAGTAAATTTATATTCTAATTTTGGGTCCAAGGGTAAACCGGGTGACACAGACCATTTGGCTAAATTTTTGCAGCGACAGACCAAAGCCTCTGGTGGGAATCGAACCCACAACCCCCACGCTGATAGACAAGCACGCTACCAACTCGACTACCGGGGCGCCTGGAAAACCAATTTATTTTCATAAACTATTTGTATGTTATTTTCATAACTGAATCAGCTTTCGAAATCGCTGACAAATCTGCCGAATGTGCGAAAGTAATGTCGTGTGCAGGAAAAAAGCCAGTCAGACAAGTCTGCCAGTCCGGTGATTGTTTGTTAGTACCATCAGTGAAAAGAGAACCTGGCTGCAACCATGGGTAGCAGATGCTGGTGCAAGTAGACGATCACATTCATGAAGTACAATAATGTTGTTGTATCGGAGAGTTTTTCCTTGAAGAAGATCGATCAGAATTGTTCAATTCAAAATCCACACCATGTCGGAATAGACGGGGAACTTCTCTCGAATCAGTGAGCTGTGTACGATATAATTTGTATACTCACTGACCAGAACCTAATGTTTAAAACCGACTCCATACACGCTAATGGTTTTCTGGAGAAGTTTTACATGACTTAGAGATTACTCTCTTACTCGTAAAGTCGCCAGCATTTACGAGGTGTAAAACAGCCGCTGAAAAAAGTTTGATTGTTGTACCCATTTTTTGACCAGAGTTTACTTTTGTGATAGTCGCACACACTACCTACAACACCACGTCCGATTTTCGCAATTATTTCCATATTTGTAATTGTACACCTGTGGATAAACTTAAGATAATCCACAATATAAAAATTGTCCCGGAAATTAATTCTATGAACCGACTTAAACCAATTGCCTTTCCTCAAAAAATGACCATTTCGAAGAAAAAGTCTAGAGGTCAGTGGTAAAACAATTCACAATGTGTATATTTTTTGGCTGAAATTCCAAATTTTCTACCTGATTCATACACATAAACATGCTTTCGACCATGAATGCCATTTCCTATACAAGAAAATCCCACTATTTTTCTCTTTCTCCCACTCTCTTCCTCTTAAATAACATTTGGAAGGACAGAGATGCTCTTTTCTGATTAGCTCTCTTCTGGGAAGAGTTTGTTTTTTCTGTGGTTGTTGCCGTGTATAAAGTTGATCAAATTGAAGCAAAGAACCCCAGTCAGCAATAAAAAGTGTTTAAGGACATTTCACCTGTTCGAAACGACTGCATGGACTGTATGAGACTATGACGGCGGCCTTACACTGATGTCTGTGAGTCTGTGCCATGTGTTTGTTTTAAAGGGACAACAACATCACATTCTGTTTACTGACACAATATGAGTATTTATGCAACTTTTTCAGGGTTTCCAAAGCAACATCGTATTTAGATTTTGTACTACATGACGTGTATAAATTAGTGTTTGTCTCTTTCTGTATATGTGTGTGTGTGTGGTGTTTTGGCGTAAAGGAAAACTAAACTTTTATCAATATTTTAGTTGTTTGTTTTTACAGCGACCTGAATTTGTTCCACATGGCAAGAGGAAATACACCAGCGACGTTGACGATGACGATGACGACGGCGATGATGATGTCTCTGCGATGGCAAATATAGGCTCGTTTGTTTGTATCCTTGCACGAGCATGAACATGAAGAACATTTCATTTAAGCCCTTATTTGGCGAAGGATGAAGAACAAAAAAAAAAAAAAAAAAAAAAAAAGACTCATTCACACACAGGGTACTTTAATGTTGGCAGAAGTATCTTGTCGTATCTCGTATGTCATATGCTTTTTATGCTCGGTACTTAACTTTCATTTTGTATTTTGTTTAAGAGTGCCTGTGTGTGTGTGTATGCGTGTGTGGTCTGAGCGTGCCGCTTTGAATGAGCGAGTAAATGGATGCATGAGTGAGTGAATGAATGAATGAATGAATGTTGGCTTATTTTTCAGTTGTTTATAAATGAAAAGAAAGTTAAGGTTTTTTTTTTTTGTTTTGTGTTCATTATGCCATCGTATGCTCTTCATGGAGACAGCTTCAATTGTAGTGGAAGGATATGTGTTATTTTTCTTGACTTATGGCTACTGCTGCCCCGCTATTGTACCGTAAACATTGTATGCGACTCAATTATGTTGAATTGACATTTTGAAAAGGTTTCTCATCAATCAACTTTCAACACACAACATTTGGTGTTTACGATTCTTTCACTCGCCCCCGAATGTTTAACGAGCCGTGTTTTGTTTGCCTAAAGTTGCACATTGGCTGCCGGGACTAAATATTGAAAATTATGGGAGTGAAATCATTGGAGACTTATCACTTGTTTCAGGAAACTTGTCAAAGTGGACCTAACAAAGTGTGATTCAACATTATTTCCATTATGGATAAGAAGAACTCTTAGGTCTTCGAATATTAAGAAGTTTGAGAGGAATATGTTCGCTACTTCTTAGGTGTCTCTACGGCCACATGGCTTGTACTTATATTCATATTTCAGTGGTTACAAACCATAACGGCATATATCGTGTTAAAACCAACTTCTTTTTCATGTAACCAAACAAAACCGCATCCGGATTTTTAGCGAGGATTTGAAACCTTTTATGACTTGTGGTCACTGATGTCAAGAAAACTAAATGTTTTATTTAACTTTGCTTGACCAGTTATGTTCGTGCTCATTTTATCCGTATTGGCTGCAATGGATCCGTAAACAATGACCACTATGAAAAATGGCCCCAAGCGCCCCGGTAGGCGAGTTGGTAGCGTGCTTGCCTATCAGCGTGGGGGTTGTGGGTTCAATTCCCACCAGAGGCTTTGGTCTGTCGATGCAAAAAATCTAAACATATGGTCTGTGTCACCCGGTTTACCCTTGGACCCAAAAATTAGAATATAAATTTACTTTGTATTGTAATTAATAATAAATAAATAAATAAAATAAAATGGCCCCAATTCAAAAATAAAGAATCGCCCCAAATTTGGGATGATTTTTCATTATTTTGCGATGTCACCCCAACCTATCATGTGAAAAACACCCCAAATAAAAATTTAAATTTTTTTATGTGTTGCGGTTACTACCTTACTATCACATGTGGAAACCGAACCCAATTTCACTTTTGTGTTGAAAATATCCCCCAAAAAAAAAACTCCCTAAAATTATATTTTTGGGGCATTATTCAAAGAAGAAAAAATTTAATTTTACCTTAAAAAAACTCCCCAATTTCGTATAACTTTTTTTTTGAGAATTCTTAATTTCTTTTTTTACATTTTTCAGAGAGCCTCACAACCCAGGTATGCAAATTTCAAGGTCTGCGAATGCGATGTGTTCCTAAAGATCTTCGTAGACCTTTTTCAATTCCATCCCAACCGATTTGTCTAAAGGGTTTTAAAATAGGACCTCTTACATCTCACAAAACGTATGTTTGGATGTCCTACAGGTTTGGCGTTTCTTCGGAACATATTAAAATGTCGACTCGGCCTGAATTTTTGTTTCATGCTAACCAGAAATGGACCTGCTAAAGCATTCGGATATTTAAGATTTTCGACACTAAGAGGATAACACAGACCAGCATGTTATGTGAATACTTGTATCTATGTTTAATAAGACATTATCCGCCTTGACCTAACGCCATGTTTATTTTGTTTGAATTATTCCGGGATTAGATATGACATTTAAGTCTGTTACCATGAATTGTCCCGGATCTGTAGTTCTGGCTTGACTGAGATCCCTCGGAGAGTATTGCCGGCGCTCTATTTCAAATCACACGCTTCCGAAGAACGCCTAACTAGAGCCTGTTATTTCTAACTGAATTGTCTGATTTAAAAGGAAGGGTCACAAGGACCTGGTTGTTTTTTAAGTATGAAATGTAGTCCCCAATGGGCATAAACGAAACTGAGCTGTGTCAGGCTAAATTATGAATCGTCAGTTATCAGATCCTTCGCAAACGAAATAATAGTTCATTACCATTATTGCTTATGAGAAGTACCAAACAGATTTAGCCAATAAAACAACTTTCAATCAGTTCGTCTCCGTATACTGAAACCACTGTGCATTCTTGCTCAATAGCTCAAGGATATCATTCATGTACGAACGATAGAGACTGGCAGACACGTGAACAAGCAACAACAACAAGAAAGCGCCTCCACACTTGTTGTTGTACGCGTTTATTTGACAGAAGGCGACTCTGCAGGTGTCGATGTTTGCGCTGACGACTTAAAAAGTGTTCTCACCGTTTTGTTATTGTTTACATTCGCTGCTTCTTTTTTTGTTATGACATATTGTTGTTTATGGCTGTAATTTGTTGAGAAACGTTTAATTTTACTTTCACTTTCCCGCCAGTGCTTCCTGTTTGCCGGCGTATTCCCGGCTGGCACTCATAGCGCCGACATTAATTTGGATAAGAAAGATTTATCATGTGATTGATGAATGAATGTCTTTTCCGTCCGACGTGGATTTATTAGTTAACTGAACTCATTTAATGCGTGTAGAAAAAGTAATGCGCTACAAAATACATCAAAATCTCCAATACTCTCGGCAAACAGCCAAAATTGAGTGATGTGATTTTTAATTGCTGGACATTAATTAGAGTTGGACGTTTTCGGTTGTTTTAATTTTTTGAGAACCAAATCAATGAATGGAATTATCTAAAACTCACACCAGCGCATTTTGGTGTTGCTTCTTGCGTCACCTTTTGATGTGCAACAGCGAATTTTAATCCTTGCAACGTGATTCTTCGTGAACATTAGAGCTTACGATTTTTTTTGTTGCTCCTTGCCATTATGTAAGTCATTTAATTTTGCAGACAAAACGAATATTCTACACAAACTGGTGTTCTCAAGTAAAATATTTATTTTTCCTGCTCGTGTTCAACTTTGCATAGTTTAAAAAAAAAAGTGTTTATGTAGATTTGTTGAATTTCGGAATATTTATTAAGCAAATGTTTTCAATGTGAAACGTAAATCCTTCTTAAAATTTCACAATAATTGTGGAAGTTCCAAGAAGGGCCTTTGAAAAGGTTTCCATAAGGCAACATACGGGGAACTTCTGCTAAATCGGACAGTTATGGAAGATTTTTTTTTTTGTGAAACTCTGATGTGAATTGAGGTGCATTAGAGAATAAGTGCTTTGCCTACAGAAGCTTAGAAATTGTTCTTGTAAAGTTACCGTAGTTTTCGAGTTGACAAAACATTACGCTGAAAACTGTTTGATGTTCCCTCCGGGATGTAAACTAAGGTCTGTTGCGAGGTAGTCGTACACATCACCTACCATAGGACAGTACCTATAAGGTCTCCTGAATAACTTGTGCATAATATATTCTTTGTAGTTAGACGGTCTTAAGCTTTCCTTAGTCAATACCCCTTCTCAGCAATCTTTATTTGCGATTTCATTGTTATTATTTTTTTTTGAATATTCTAAAAAATACACAAAAAAAAACTTTTTGTTGGCATATTGTTTTATTGAAAAGTGATAACTTTGCTCTTAATTCGGAAAAACGATTTCATTCACATGTAGCGCATCCCAACCCAATCTTCCAAGACATTGGTGACGTTTTGTGTCTCTCTTTTATGGAAGACTCGCTCCATATTGACCATAAGAGTATGAATCGTTTATAGATCGATCGTATAACATCGGTCCTTTACGACACCCCACAAAATGCGACATTTTTGCCGACATTAAAATGCATTTCGTCAGAAAATATAATCATTCCAGCAAAATCGTTGTCCATTTCCAGCTGCTGAGTCAATTGGACGATCTAAGACAGTAGTGCAAGGTCGAATCAGGCTGTTGTATGAAATCTTGAGTTGGTGAAATCGATGGCGAGTGGATGTTTCAGGACTGAGTCGAACACCTTCGGCTATGTCAGCCACACGCTATCTACGATGACTGGGACTTTGGTATTGAGTTTGCATTATTTTCCAACTTTAACAAAGCAGTCTTTTTTTTGGCATTTTTTTAACAAATACCGAAATATAAAATTCGTTTAGGCAAAAAGTGTATTGAGCGTCTTTTCAGTCATCTGTCTTACGTTTTACTCTTTTGAAGTCCTTAACTTACCGAAGAAACAAAACACACCTTTCGCTAGATGCTGATTATCCATGAAAGCAGATCCTGGCCAGTGGTGTGGAGTTAAGTCAAATTACCTATCAAAATAAAAAATATTTTAAATTCGGCCCCGACTCCAGCTTATATAATGCAATTGATGCAAGTTGGATGATCGTGTTTGACACAGATATTACAAATTAATATTCCTGAAATGTTCTTCTATTTCATATTAATCAATTCTACTACCAAAGTGCTGAATAAAAAAAAAGAGATGTGACTTCAGCATTTCATCGCGATTTATTTTAAGGACTATTTTTTTCTAAACAAAACATATCTCTGAAAATTGAGGCACTAAATTAATATTTCACTAAACTGATTTTTTCGAGCTAAGCTGATTTTATAAAATCTGTGTAATTCACACATGCAAGTGAATATTTGCCGGAATACATAAGTATGTATGTAAGTTTGTTAGAATATACATTTATGATTTAGTTAATATCATCAGCCATATGCACACCCACACACACACACACACAGATACTAAGATACATGTTTGGTGTCCCAGATGTAAAATACGTACACGAAGCCATCAGGGCAAAAGTAACTTAAAAACTGGCAAGAGTGGAGTAAGATTCGAATGGTGTAGGATCCGACTCAATATTAGTTTCGAATGTTCAAAAAAAAGATTCGAAGTACTGAATTCAAATCTTTCCGTGCCTCTGCCCCCCCTCTCAGCCTGATCTTGTCAGCACTGTAGACAATTAGCTTTGCTATTGTCATGGGCATAGACGTATTAAACGTCTTCCAAAGGCGCTGGATAATGGACATTGAAATCCACAAACAAATAATAGCTGTGAAATTGATCGACATTTCAGTTTTTTTTTTAAGATTTAACCAATTGCCCAAAGTGCATTTCTTTGAGAAACCAAACATGTATCCGTTTCAATTAATTATTTGTGAATTCCCCAAAAAAAAAAATCAAATTTAATGTTAAGACAACAAATTTGCATTGACTACACATGTATCTCAGAGTCATACTTTAGACCCGAATAATCGAACTCGAGATTCGAATCAGGTGTTACCTCAAAGATGGCGAAATACAGTCTACGTTTATTTTACCCATCTATTCAGAAACTCTTTGGAAATGGATGGAGCTTCGTTATTCCTTTAGCTGGCTATTATAATAGTGAATCGAGATTCTATTTACATCTCCAGAAGCCACACAATCGGCAAAACATTCTGACATTTCAAAAAATCAATTTTAAAGTGCCCACAATTGAACTTCAATGTAGAGTAGGATCAGGTTATAACTTTAACGACATGTATAAATGAAAGGTATCCCAATACCGAAGCTTATTTTCAATACCACACACAGCCCAGTACTCTTAAGGTCACTTTAACTCTAATGGCCTCATATACCAACGTTCATCTTGATGTTCCACAATCTAATCACCGTCATTTGCACAATTGTTAACAGTCAAACCAACATCGTAAATGGCTGATAATCAAGGTAGAATGCATGTTTAAACAGGCTGATAAACTCGAACACTCCAATCAACATTTCGCCTTACCTGCCGGCGCGATGTCAGGTAAACATTTCATTTTATTTTACTCAATCACTTATATCCGTTAAAATTAAGCGTATGAATATCTCGAATTATAGCACCAACTAATCCGTCTCCCCCTCGTCCACCAACAACAACTCGCAGCGGGAGTGCGAATTACCGCCGCCTAATGCCGAGCGCTTCTTACAAAGTTGCACAATTCGTATGTATGGGAGTGTACATCGTGTACATCACGTTAACATAGAGAGTGTCGACAGCGATTTCCCACCCGTCCACCGCTCGTTTCAAGTGACTGACTGTCTGAAGAGCTTCTGGTACCACCACAGTCCACAGTTTCACAACTCTGTTTAGTCATATCCGGGTATTCCAAATGCGAAAACTGACTGAATGACTGACAATGATAAAGGCAAAATTAAATGGAGAAACTCGACGCAGCAGTGGCATCAGTAGCAACAGCAGCAGCAGCAGCATAACTAAGAGGATGTTAAAACTTTAGCCCACTTTAACGTTAATGCACTTTAAATACCTAAAACAAAGCATGTCATAAAAAGCATCCTGGCACAAATATTCAGCCAAGGCAAACAAAAAAAAAAATATAAGACCAGGAAAAAAACCTCCATAGATATTTAGTAGAAAAGGGAAGAGAATATAACAAAAAAAAAAAAAAGAAGACAAAAAAACACAAACTAAACGCCTTTAGGGAGGTTCGAAAATGAAGTAAGGATGAGATGAAAAATAGTAAAAAAAAAAAAACGTTCAGGAATGTGATTACTGAGCAAAAATGGGTTGGAAATACCCTACACAGAGAATTAATGCAAAAGTGTTATTTGTGATACCAGCTGAAGCGACAATTCTTGTTCTACCCCAAAAAATAAGTCTGTTCAATTATTTTTTTAATGAATATTCAACCAAATAGTTAAAAAAAAATTGTTATTAATACAAAAACAACAAAAAAACTCTAAAGAGCGGTGCAAATTCATGAACAGTTTCACGATAGTATTAGTGTATTAGTGTAAATTTGTGTGTATGCGTCACACCGACACTGAAGGGGATTTCAAATTTGACGGGTATGCAAAAAAAAATAAATAAAAAGTTTTGATTTTGTTTCAAGCATTTTGACCGTGTAAGACAATATTTGTAGTAAACGAAAGCATCGTTTATCGCATATAAAATGTAAATCAGCTGGTCGGAATATTAATCAAACATATGGTGCGAATATGGATTCAAGATATCAAGTTGATTGGGAGATTTTAAAGCATTTACATGGCGGGTCTTTTCATACATGATGGAGATACTGCTTATCACTTATTTCCCTTAACATTTCATGAATGAACAGTTGGGGAACTTCTCTCAAATCATATAATTTGTGTACACATCGACCCTGGACTACTGTTTAAAGCCGGCTCCGGGCTAATGGTTTTCTGGAGAAGTGTTACATGGCTTAGAAGTTACAGCATTTACGAGATGGAAAACAGCCGCTGAAAAGTATTTGATGGTCGTACCCGGTTTCGAACCTGGGTTTACTTGTATAATAGTCGCACACACACACGACCTACCACACCACGCCCGAATATTGTTTTCAATATCATTTCATCATCATGCATACAAGCCTTTGGCTTCGCGGGGAAATAAGCAATTTTAATAGAAATTTGTATTTATAATTCAATAAAATAAATAAATAAAAAAAATAAAAAAAAAAATTTAAATAGGCTTTCTAGATAGATTTTTTGCCATTATTGCTTAAACAAGATTTGGGGCGCGTATCAGTACACACACAGTTTTCGCAGCGTTTGCGGCCGCTTTCCGCCAATAAATCGTCGAAGGTGGATTCGAAGGCTATTCAATTTTCTCTGGTCAATTCGTGTAGTTGAGTGAATTTACATAACCGAAAGAAAATAATCCAATGGAGCCAAATCACACGAAAAGCAAAACGATCAATAATTAGTCGAATTAGCCGATCTAAAAGCCGAATCTGACTAAAATACACGCAGAGCACGATAAGATTTACGATTGGCATTTATGTGCAATCATTGTTCTCTTCTAGCCATCATTAAATGGCAAATCAAATTCTATAAATTATATAAATATGAATAACCACTATAGAGTTCTGATTTACTATGGAAGTATCAGAAGGTGCGGGGCTAGAGCTCCACAACTGAGGTAACAGAAAGGGGCCTTCGTTAAACTGTGAATTTAAAGCGTCAATCCTCTATCGATTTTAATAATTTATACCTCATTTTAATTGTACGATATGTGACTTTATGGTAAACTATTGAGACATGAACCAGACACAACCAAAAGCGTTTTTGTATCGTACTGGTCATTGGTCACTGGGAGTGGATCCACTAGGATAAACCAAAGTAAACGACAGATACCGCAAATACTCATGGAAAAACTTGTGTAATTTGGTGAGCTGTTCGATTGGAATACATATGATTGTTTTTCTAAAAATCCCACGCCCTTCCATCGTAAACATATCGCCTGATTCGTGGCGGAATATACTCCACCGACTGTAATGTGTAACATAATTTATCCAATATAAAACATTGAAAGTATTACTTACGTATACATGCATATATATTTATTTGTGTATGTGGGTACTGGGAAATATGTTCTATTATGTCTTCACTGACAACTTGTTCCCTTTGTGTTCATCATTTCTGTCTCCACAGCGCATCGTGCTAAACTTCAGCTCATAATTTAACGCCAACATTATCGTGGCGTTACAACAAACAAAAAAAGTAGGAGATTACGATCATTTTATGATGTCGGTACCACAGCAACGGCAACACGATGATTCAAGAGGAAAAAAAACTAATGCGCTTCAATCGATACTACACTCTAAGCCAACCAAACCGAACCGAACCAAAGCCATCATCAGCAGTATGACTATGGTGAAGACGGATTTCAGAGGAGGCATGCCACACGGCGTAGAATCAGACGACACGACTACGAGAGCACGCGCAGGAGGAAGAAGTGTCATCGATGGAGGCTATAACTTAAAACTATGTTGCAGCATAGCATACAAATATTGTTGTTGTCATCGTCAATTCCCCCCGTCCAATCTGAACGTATTTTTTTTTTTGTTGGTTTCTGCCTACACTTCCTGCCGATGGCATCAATGAACGTGTATACAACTATATCTACGATATCTATATGTGTCCCATTGAAAATCAATATGAAAATAAGTGTCAGAGGTCGTTAGGAAAGTTCTTCGGAAGAGAAAGTGTCTCAAGTGTTTTTGTTTTTTTAGTTTCATCTTCAATCTAATTTGGAGATTTCTTTTTGGTGGTTGTTGTTGTACATTCTTCCCATCTTGGAATGCAGTGAATGTGCAGGATGCACAGTCGCTTGTTTTTCTCGTCACTCCCTTGCCAGTTTACCCAAGGTAAGGGCGAGGACAGGCGCATGGATTCGAAATTGTTTAATATGTGCCAAAATGAATGTGTCCTGTGATTTGAAATAATTGAAGTTGGGGGAAATGAAACGAGCAGGGCAGTCTGGTCTTTTTGGGAGGGGGGGTAGACATTATGGAATAATTTGGCAAATATTCAAATTTTCTGGTGTAAAATGCAGTATTTAGCGAACAAATTTACTTAATATCCATAGAAGAGATATCGATGGAAAATGAAGAGATCTTTTTTTTTTAAGATGATAATTGATTTGTATGTAGCCGTAGCTTGGTAGGGACTTGACACAAAAAGACATTTTACGGAAATGTCTTGAATGTCTTGAATGAATGTTAACACAGAGGTTAAGAATGTATTTTATACAGTTTTGGTCTACCAGCAAAGATCAACAACCAAATATCTAATTTACTGGTGAAACTGATTTGTATAACATCCATAATTACATGTTCATATTTATGACTGCCAGTACTGTCTAGACTATCAATACAATATGCGAAACTCCAACTCCAATCTGTACAATAACATAACAAAATGATAAGCAATGCTAAAGTTTCTAAAAATGAGCTATTAAAATACTTTGCCTAATTTGTGTATTTGAGTACAATTATTGTAATTTTACGGAAGCCGTAATTTTAAGTTAATGGACCACATTTGTGGTCCACCGCCAAAGATCAACATTTGTTTTTTAAAAGATTTCCCTCACTCTCCTTCTAGATTACGGGTGAAACTGATTTCGACAACATTGTCGTCTACATTTTCTGATTGGTGACTGCCAGTGATGTCAAGACTATCAGTACAATGAGCGAAATGCCAACTCAATCTGTAACAGTCGGAAAAATAGAACTAAAATGAAATGATGTCGTGTGCTGGGAAAAAGCCAATCAGACAGTTGGTCAAACGGCCAAATGTTCAGTGATCCTCTTCGTTGGCCTTCGTCAATAATACGAAGTCTCATCTGTACTTTCTTATATGAAGAGAAGCATATAAAGGGTGTTATCTTTAGACGTGTGGATTTCAAGAAAAAATAAAATGCATATAATTAATTGTTATGGCCAAGAATTTATTTATATTATAAAGATAAGGATTTGCCATTACATTTAAATATATTCCAGCCCCCAATGTTCGACCACTGTTTGCAGCATTTGGGACAGAATATCAGCAATAGCGCGGACAATATATTCTCTTCCGATGCCTCTGTCGTGTCTTGTCTGCGGATACAAGCAACTTCACATAACCCCACAAAAAATAGTCCAGCGGTATTAAATCGCGCGTACTTGGGCCTACGGGCCACGGGCCTACGACGCGATATAATGCGCTCATCAAAAGTTTCCGTCAATAAATCGATTGTTTTGTGGCATGTAGCGCTGTCTTGTTGGAACCAAAGGTGGTCCACATCAACATCCTCCAATTCAGGCACGACAAATGTAATTAATCAGGACTCTACAGGGTTCCCCATTGACTGTAACATTATGGACCAATGATTCCTTCTGTCCATAGAGTACACCAGACAATGAGTTTTTGACAGTGACAATGGCTTGTGGATTTTCATTACTTCAATTGCGACAATTTTGTTTATTCACGTACCCATTCAACCAAAAGTGAGCTTCATTGGTGAACAAAATTTTCTTGTGGAAATCGGCATCGGTGGCCATTATTTTGGTAATAAATTTGCACGATTTGCAAACGGTGTTCCGGCGTACTGAGCATAAATCAAATGACAGTTGTCAAAAAGCCCAACTCCGATAAAATTGAAAACATACGTCTAAAAAAAAACCCGGTATATAGAAAGAAAAATAAGCTGATAAGTCTCTTAACCAGCGACATAACACGTTTAACTGTGTACTTTCGCTGAACAACCGTTTCTCTTCACATGACAACAATAAAAAAAACCATGATCTGTTAGATTGCATTCGAGTATGAACGCGAATTTTTATTTATACCAGAGTCACCTACCAGCTCTCTTCGTCCACAGTTGGCAAACTATATAACCGATCGATATCCCGTTGACATTTTATATGAAAAATAAAAAAATTGAATTCCAATAAATTAAAACAAAAAGTTAAATCTCCTGTCGTGGTCTTTGCCAGTCAGAGCAGTTTTTCCACCTCAATATATTTGGATAATTTTTCAATATAAATACCAGGTCAGTTTGACATTTTCGTAATATTTTAAATACAAAATAATTTTCGGCTCAAAAAATGTCTCCCGTTCATTTGAGTTTCGAATATAAAATATTTTTAAGGAAGAGGTTTTTCTCTTGGTCGTCAAAATTGTGCGGTTATTCAAATTGCTTATTGCCTAAGTGGCTCCTTCAGGGTTGAAAATAGAAACTATTTTACTGAGGGCTAAATTCGGAGAATATTGCCAATTAGAAGCGTATCGTAATCCCATTTATGTAGTTTTGCCGTGGCACAGCTGTGAATTATACAGGGTTCTTCAACAAGAGGTGTTGTTTTGGTATTCACAGAAAAATTGAATTTTTTGAGATAAATGATCGGGTGTTTTGTTTCATAATAAAGAGGAAGGTATGCCGTTAATAATGAAAAACAACATCAGCCACATGGCCACCAAGACCACGCTTACAGGACCATATCCTTTTCATGAAATTTTTCATAACCAAATCGCAAAGTGGCCTCGATAGTCTCACGAATTCTATCTTTGAGGTCTTAAACCGACGCTGGGCTGTTGACGTAGACCTTATCTTTCACGTGGCCCCAAAGGAAGAATCACAAGATCTCGGTGGCCAATTGTGATCATATCTTCGAGAGATAATACGGTCCGGAAATTTTTTAGTTTTGCGAAAAGTGACTGCAAGATTTTCACCATTTTTGTTGTGGATTTTAATAATTTCAATGCGTTGTTGAAGAGTGTATCGCGTAGTTTCTACTTGTCAAATGTCAAAGAATAAAAGCTTCAAAAGTGACAGCTACCGAAATACCGGGTGATTTAAAATAACACCTCTTGTTCGAGAACCCTGTATTTGCCTCAGCGGATCCTTTTCAAGGTAGTCGATATGAATGTCACCGCATTTATCTCACAGACATTTATTTATTTTCCTCTACCGAGTCGAGATCTTACTGATTACAAACATATAAGTTATATATTAAATTTCAAGATCAAGCCATTTGTTATAAACTTGTTTACAATTCATTACAATTATTCCTCATTCTGTCGATTGTCACATCAATATTATTAACAATAGGATATTATCGCCATTATCTTGTTGGCCTACAGACTCACCTTGGCTTTGATTAAGTCTAGACTTGACTGTTGAAGCCCGCTTCGAACGGCTAATGCCTCTTACTCGCAAAGTCGCGAGCTGCAAATGACTTTTGAACAATTGATGACCACCAGAATACGAAGCTGGATTTGCTGTCAGATAAAACGAATTTCCCTAAATAAATCAATCAATTTCAGGCAAACTTTCAAGTATTTTGTCTGTCTTCCCCTTTGACAATGCGATTCTCTATCTAACGTATGAGTAATATTTTTTATTAAAAAAAAAAAAATAATTGCTCATACGCCTTGTTGGATATTAAGTTTGCAAGTTTGAGAAGAATTCAAGGTGTTTGGCATAAACGAATATTCTCATTACAGTTTTTGGTTTTAATGAGGTTCCACAACTGCAAGCAACAGACAATTAGGTTGCCTTCTGACTGTTAATGATTACGGAAACCTGTACGCCTAAATGCCTTTGACCGCATTGCTTTTGGATTTTATTTTCAATCATCGCATTCCTCGAATTTTATCCAAACCAATGTCCCATGGCACATTCAATGGCCTCTACCACAACCAGACATTTACTTTCAGATTATAGGCGGGCTGTGGCAAAATTGTCCTCGTCTCTCCATCCCATCAAATTCTTATTAATTGCACTTATTGATGCCAATCACGTTTGTAAGTTAAAATTTTTTATAAATAATAAAAGTCAAATATAAGAAGGCGAACAAGATAAAGAAGATGAACCAAAAAAATACACTATGTTATGTCGCCATCTTATTATCACAACTCATTGATCTTCGAATGGTCTTCCAAGGATGGTGGCTGCCCGCCTTCGCACAATCAAGTGCGCCCAGAAATTGTCACACTTTCGATTTACTAGCCGAGCAGGCCTGCAAAGTTTAATTGTGCGATTGTAGGTGTGTGTGTGTGTGTGTGTCTGTGTCTATAATATCGATAAAACGAATCGAAGAAAGAGGAGAGAAGCCAAAAACATAACAATATGAGGCATTTTCGATTGGAGATATTCTATCATTGATTAAATTTCATTCTCTAGCACATCGTTAAAAAGTCGAGTCACGTTGGCCGGGTTTTTTTTGTCTGTCCCATTTGGCTCTTCCGACTACTCTTTGGACAAAAATAAGAAAATCTTTTTTTAAAAAAAAAAAAGTTTGTTATATTTGTTTGAAGGCAGTGTCAGTGGCACTCTTAGATTGTTGGCATTATAGCGTGTGTTGAAGCGTGCGATAAATTCAAATGGGGTGTGATAAAATCGAATAAGATGACTTCAAACGACACCTATTTGTGACAAGTGCACTGAATACTGAGTAGAGTGTGTGTGTGTGGGAAACGAGGGAGAGCCAGAGAGAGAGAGAGAGAGACACAAGTGTTGGCTGGATAGACGTTCCAACAATTATCACAGAGCATTTAGTCTTGAGATGTTTAAACGAGTATATGCAGACATACATCCATGTGGACTGAAACTTTGGTAATATTCAAGCCAATATAGGTATTCAATTTGGCGCGAAATTTGTTGAAAAGTCATTTGGAATCGAAGCCCACACTTTGTGTGGAAGTAAAACAACAATTTTTAGTGTTTGAATTTAATAAACTTTAAAGAATATACAAAAGATTTTCTTGCAGGCCCAATGACTCAATGGGTTCTGACTAAGGTTTTCAATCGGGACGGATTTCCCGGGAAATATTGCCGGGATTGTTAGTAGGGATTCCTGGGAATAAAATACCACCAAAAAAATTGAACTATGTACACATTTTTGACAACTGAAATTGCAGAAATCATACAATTTTGTACATCCTGAAACATTTCTGAACTAGTCGATCTTATTACATTTAAGTTGTACATGATTTTTGTTTCAATAGAATTTTTAATTTTAAGAGTAAAATTGTAAAGCTTTTTTTTTTGAGAAAAATAGAATTTTTTATAATGAACGTCTCGTGAAATTGTCCCTACTCGTACAGTGACACATCTTAAAGTGCCATGTTAGGGGACGTTCGGAAATTTACAGCGATAATATTTCGCTATCATACAGGGTTTTTCCACAATTAGCTTGTTGACCGATTTTTCGATGGAATTCCGGATCATTTTCATGCATTTCAAGGACTCAATCAGCAAAGACACGACGTTGTTGATGATCGGCCGGCTTGACTTCTTGTGTTAACTGAACTTTATAAGCCTTAAGACCCAAATCTTTATGCAAAATACCGTGTAATGACGTTTGTGGAATGTCGAATTCCAAAGAACGACGAGGAATGGACAAACCTTGATTTTCTTCAACACCTTGGGCCACAGCAGCAATAATCTCAGTTGTTCTTGAGCGACGTGCACGGGTTTTATTCTTCACATCACAAACTTGTCCCAACAGCTCGAATTTGTCCACCAATTTCTGTATTGCGGCCCGACAAGGTGCTTCACGACGACCCAAAAATGCTTTAGTTTTACGAAATGTAACTGCAAGATGTTCACCATTTTTGTAGTGAATTTTAATAACTGCAATGCGTCGTTGAAGCGTGTATCGTCCCATTTTTAGTAATGGTGTTGTTTCTACTTGTCAAAGCTTTTAAAGTGACAGCTACCGAAATACCGGCTGATTCAAAATAACACCAATGAATACCGAATTTTAAAAGTAATGTCAACAAGTGGACATTTGTCTAAATCCCTCTGTGAGTTAGTATGGATTAAATATGTTCAGAGCTATTTCAATGGTTTATAACATTCTATGGAACTGGGTAACATCCAAAATATGTGACTTGAAGCGATCAACTGAGAGTCTGTAACTGATTCGATTTAACGTTATACTACCTCCCTTTGTCCGATAACTGTACAAGCTATTGCCACCTATCAGCTACCATGTCACACATCGACTTATTTCCCAGAAATTGCAATATTTTTGTTGTTGTTGTTTTTGGCCTTGACTCTGGTGGATATCGTCCCCATAAACGGATAGCTCTTTAGAGGGCGACACAACAAAACAAACAATTTTGTCATCAGAATTTCATTTACCACTTGGCCGTGGCTTTAAAAATGTGGCGTTTTCGCGCGACCATTAAATGTCAGTCCATTGTGTTGGCAGCAGAAGAAAAACAAAAACAACAACAAAGAAACCAGCAAAAATAACGAGCAGTTTATGGTCTCCGAACGATACAAATTTTGTGATTGTGCATAATAAATTTGAAAATTCTTGTTGGTGTTGCTGGTGTTGTCTGTTGCTGTTGTTGTTGCTGTTGCTGTTACTGTTGCTGTTGTTTGCTCGTGTGTGTGACTGTGCATCAATGTGCTGCTAATGATGACGATTTTATGTTTTACACGAAACACAATGACAATGACGACGGTGCCTTTTAGCAGAGATTAAGCACTAACCGAAACGTAAACTTGGTCAACAACTTTCACAGACAGCAAAATAATGGATATTCAGCTGATGATGCACAGAAGTTTGGTGTGTGCGTGTGTGTGTGAGTGACATTTGCTATGCGTATTCTGAAGTTACTGACTGATATTGTCATACGGTCATTGATCGGGGTTCTATGCGAAAGTCAACCGTTAAGAGAAGTGCCCGAGGACAATTGAGTTTGCGTTATGAAAATATACTCAATGAGAAAACCAAACAACAAATCGTCATTTGCCACCATCAAACTGTTTCACTGTTTCTTATCTTTTTCAGCTCAGCATATAGCATGCATAGTGAAACCATTCTGAAAAGTGGGTTTAGATAGCTCCGGCACTGAGAATCATCGGTGGTCAGAAGGGTACGATCCAGACTCTGCCGCATCGTCTCAGAGCATCTGGTGAATCTTGGTTAAACCAGGTGGTAGACACATGGAGTTCTACTTTAAAGGTGATTCTCCATTTCAAACATATAACAATGCAAGTAACAGACCCCAAGGAGAAATCTGTCTCTCCACATTTCCGGTATAAAACTAAGCCTTTAGAATAGTTTCACTTCCAACAACTACTTAAGATACTTACTAGGGCTTCAGATACCGAGTGGGTCATAACACATTTGTCACTGAAATCACTGTACTTTGCATTACTTCCTTGACACCCCCCCTTCCCGCAAAAAGGTTTTTTAACGCATCGTAAATACACTCTAACCCAGTTCATCACAGTCGCCAAGGAAGTCATATCTATGCTTCACCCACACAAGTCCACCTCCATCGCCGCCTCCGATTGAAGAGCATTCATTGCATCTTTTGAAAATCATGGCCAAACAATCATCTAAAATCCGAAAACTGTTGTTTCTCGCCTCCATTTTCATGATGAAGCTAAAGCCAGAGACATTTTGTTGATGTCATACTCGTGACTAACTACCAGTGACCACGGCAAACTATACTGCTCGCTCGTACATCAAACATTTAGCAAAAGATGAAAATGAAGAGAAAGTACGACAGACAGACGGACCGACCGACAGACGCAGAGTGCAAAAAAGTTGATTCCCAAGTATAAAATGTCATTTCAATACCAAACTGCAAGATGGCTGCTTTATCTGAACGTATTCATTGTGGTCATTACTAAGGATGTCAAGTTGTTCATTTCCTAGCAACGAGCGGGCGATGGGGATAAGGAAGTCGGAGAAGTGGGTTGGCAGTTGGGTGGGTTTCGCTTCTCCATGTCAGTTTGATTTTTCCAATTTAAGTTACTTTGCCCAGCTTACTTCCTCAACTGTGGGTAGTGCTATTCGTTCGACTGACTGTGGCTGGTGCTATCCATCTGTTCTGTCCGTCCGTCGTCTCTACCGTTTCTGTTTAATTGAGTGTGTGTGTGTGTCGTGGATGCTGGTGCTTGTCTGCCACATTGTCTGTCTGGTTACGATTTAAGTCCTGAAATGCCATTTCATCTTTTTAATTGAATTTTAATTTGTTTAGAGTGAATTTTTCACGCAAAAGCATATTTTAACACCAGAGAGACGGAGAGAACAAACATATTCGCAAATATTATATTCTGTTTATTCCCGCATTCGTTCGGCATTACATTCATGTACGAGTGGTGGCCTCGTAAGGCGGGATAACGCGATTAACAATGAAGGGGTGGGCGGCTGTTTTCCTCATTGTTTTGCACAGCTTGTCCATTGTCTCAGTGCAGATATTTCGATGAGCAGCTTTTTCAGGAGGTCGGCATCTGAACCCTGTGCCTCAGAAGGACGGACTGAACTTATCTTATCGTGGAAGATGTGGGCGCTGATGAAGAATTCATTTTAAACAGTAGGTCAGACTTTGATATTAATTCGTCTTATATTGAAACTGTTGATTTTTATCATTCTGTTTCCTTCATAACTACTTAATGCTACTTGTACCGCAATGTCCAACCTATGGTGAGCAAAAAAAAAATTTTTTTTTTATTATATTATTTATTTATTTATTATTAATTACAATAAAAAGTAAATCTTAATATATATTTACCCTCGACACTGATTCACTGATACACTGATTCCCTGATTCACTGACTCTGTCACGCAGTACGTAGGAATTTAAATAGGCATTCTATAATAATTCTATAAATAATAATAATAAAAAAAATAATATTTTTTTTTTGTACAGAAATTGTGTTTTCCCCAATTTTTTTTTTTACCAAAATTTTTTTTTTACAAAAATTTTTTTTTTTACAAAACTTTTTTTTCCAAATTTTTTTTTTTACAAAAATTTTTTTTTTCTAAATTTTTTTTTTAACAATTTTTTTTTTTCAACAAATTTTTTTTTTCAACAATTTTTTTTTTCAACAAAAATTTTTTTTTTCAACAATATTTTTTTTTTCAGCAAAAATTTTTTTCCACAAATTTTTTTTTTCCACAAAATTTTTTTTTTTCAACAAAATTTTTTTTTTCAACAAATTTTTTTTTTTTTTTCAAAAAATTTTTTTTCCACAAATTTTTTTTTTCAATTTTATTTTTTTTCGAAATTTTTTTTTACAAAATAGTTTTCTCAAAATATTTTTTACAAAATTTTTAAAATTAAGTAACAAATACTTTCTCAAGCAAATTAACGGGCGCCATAGGCGCATTACAACTTACTAGTTTATATATATTTAAATTTTGGGTCCAAGGGTAAACCATTTGGCTGGATTTTTCCAGCGACAGACCAAAGACTCTGGTGGTAATCGAACCTACAACCCCCCAAGCTGATTGGCAATCACGGACCTTATCGAATTTTGATAACTTGTGGTCCAAAGTATTTTTGAAAAAATTTTCCGATTTTTTTTGGAAAAAGTTTAGAGGTTAAACCTTCCTAAACGGCACACAACGTAACGAATTACCCCATACACCAACCAATGAATTAGGAGTTATAATGGTTTAACGGTCATAACTTTGAAACGATAAAAGTAAAATCAATATCGTTTTTTTTTTAATTACTTAGAACTTTATCGGCTTTTGAACTGCATTATTACTTTTGTACACTTTCATGGAATTTTAAAAAGTTATAAAAACGTTTTTTTGACGGTTTACGTAAAATTTTCCAAAAAATTAAAAATATAACTGCTAAACGACAAAAGAAAAACATGTCGAACTTATGATTTATATACATCAAATTAAAGCTTCAACATTTTTCTTTAGAAATAATGACTTAAAGACCTAGTAAATACTTCTTATTGATCAACTTGTGCTTGAAATGTGAAAAACCTCCGAAAATCCGATTGTGTTGCATAAAATCGGCTTGCGGCATGTCTAAACCTTTTTCGAAAAATCTGAAAAAATTCTCAAAATTATTTTGGGCCATCAAACCTACAAACGGAAAAGTATTTAACAAAAAAGGTCATGTAGGTTATCGATCAACATTATTCAAGGCAGCAGTGTCTTTTATGAATCACCGATTTTGAATTCACCCAAATACATGTATATTTATTCCTTTTACTCTTATAACGAGCATTGGACCACAAATTCACCCTGACATCATCAAGTATCTTACCCAATGCTTTACACCACCCTCGTCTATGTTGCCACCGATTCGTGAATCCTTACGGTTCACCCCCATCCCATCGTTCATTTGCGCACATAGTTATGCTCGCTGGACAGATGGTTGGCAGCTCTATTTACAAATCGATTAAATTTAATTTGTTTTATCTGCCTTATGATTTCCTCTTCCTGGATTACTTTTTATTCCTTTGTACAACTCTTTCGTGCCACACGACATTGTCTGATTTCCTTCTAGCTTGGCATTAAATGGAGTTTTTTTTTTGTCATTCTTTTTCGGTTTGCTGGCAACTTTTTTCCGTATTTGATGCTGTTGCAGTTTTATTGGTTTGTCACTTTGCATTGGTCCAAATAATCATTAGAATGTCTACTGCCGCCTGTCTGTCCTTTGAGTAATTTCTAATGAGTTGTCGGTGCAAGACACTCTTGACTTTGGTAGTGATGCTGATGGCGAGGTGGCTCCCCGGCGTTGGTGCCGGCAGTCATGATGGGAGTTTCTTTTGCCATCCCGGTTTTTTCTTCTATTTCGTTGGCATTAGTAGTAAATTACACAAATGAATGGTTCATTCATTCATTTTTCCATTAAACTGATGGTCAATTAGAACGGTGGCAGTGATGGTACAGCACAGGATGAATGCTCTGAATGTGTGTATGTGTGTGTTTGTGTCGGTATGTATGTGTTGCGTTGTCTGCAGTCCTTTAGAGTATTTAAAGGAAATTGAAAAAAAAAACATCGGATGATTGAAAAATTTGTTTATTTTCTCTTGTGGAAACAATTTTTCTTTTGGTTGACTGCATAAATAGTTTTTGGAGCGAAAACAATTCGATTATTTGTTCTTTCTTCCTGTTGTTTTATTTTTTTTTTTTTTTTTGAGAAACCAATACACTAGACGTAATTAGAATATAATATAGGAAGATTTCTTTGTAGCTAAATTGAGTTTGGTCAATTGAAATAAGTTAAGATGTATTTTTAATAACGCTGCAGTAGAACATTCAGTAGATGAAAAGTCAAAGAGATTTTTTTTTGAATTATTCGATTCTTTTTTTTTTCATTTGAACTTCCTGCAGTGCGGAAAAGTGAGTGTTTTGGAATGTAGTCTGAAACGTCTGCTGCACAGCTGATGCCATCTGCCACATTTCGTTCATTCTCTTCGTATTGGATAATTAAAATCACATCGTTACCGGTGTCATTCTCAAGCAAATGCTAATATTAACCAAATTATTCCTATCGACTCACAATCGCTTGCTGAATAGATGTAGACATGCCTTCCTTTCTGCCCCTGTATTTTTGACTGGGTCGCAAATTTAAATCGATCGATGTTTAGACTCTGCGTAAAGGTTTAAAGTGTTTATGTATCCTCGACTAGAAACAGACCTCCGGATTTGGAGCCTAGCCGACATAAGAGAGAGTAATTGAATTGTATATTTTGTTTGTGAGGTTAATAGTGGGCAGCTCTTTTCCGCCCGAAATTCTGACAGAAACTGTGTATCACATCTCCCTGAAACGTTTGAAACACTTTGGGAAATAATGCAAAATATTTTCAAAGTCAATGTTGTCTGACTGATTGGATTCTAGATCGAAATTGGATACCCACGGTGCCTGCCATACGGAAGTTTGTGCAAACAGTTTGAGAGGCTGACATGCTAGTGGACAACACTTGCGGTCCCCGTCGCACTGACGACGATGTGGCTGCCGCAGCCGATACGGTGCGACTCAGATCTGGAACATCAACTCTCAATTGATGTCAACATTTCAGGCATCAGCCTGATGAGAATTTTGAACAAGTCCGAGAAGTCGTTAATATTCTCCAAAGCAGCTCGAAAATAACAAGGATTGTTCTCAAACATATGTTTTCTGACGAAGCGTATTTTCATTTCGCAGGATCTAAAGATCGGGAAACCAGCAGATTATTGTCGAGAAACCAAGAGAGTGACAGTTTCGTGCGGATTTAAGAGAGGTTCTCTTTGAAAATGCTGCTGGAAATACGATTTTTTTAATCGTTAAGCCTACAGAGGCATGGTAAAGCATTTTTGGTTGTCGGAGATTTAAGTGATGGAATTTCATGAGAATGTTGCGTGAATGTCCGATGTAATGCGAACAATCCATTTACAAAAGACAGGAGCAGAAATCAAAGTCAAATAACCCACAAAAAAAAAAAAAAAATATTCAAAAAAATCGATTATTTAGTCGCCTTTTTGAATTATAATTAAGTGCAAGGAAATTTATAATTCATAAGAAAATGTTCGTATGCAAATTTAAAAAAAAAATGGTAATAAAATTGGAATTGGGCATTCCACAAACGTCATTTGCATAAAGACGTGGGTCTTTAGGCTTATAAAGTTCAGTTAACACAACAACTCAAGCCGGCCAATCATCTACAACGTCGCGTCTTTGCTGATTGGGTCCTTGAAATGCATGAAAATTATCCGGAATTCCATCGAAAAATCATCTTGTCTGATGAGGTCCATTTCCACCTCGGTGGCTAAGTTAACAAGCAAAATTGTCGCTCGGAAACCCCAAGAGTTATTGTTGAGAAGCCTCTCCATCCTCAACGTGTGACTGTTTTGTGCGGGTTATCTCTCGAAGAGATGATCACAATTGGCCACCGAGATCCTGTGATTTAACACCTGGCGACTTCTTCCTTGGGGGCCACGTGAAAGATAAGGTCTACGCCAAAAGCCCAGCATCCATAGAATTCGTGAGGCTATCGAGGACATAGGGCAGCCACTTTGCGATTTGGTTATGGACAATTTCATGAAAAGGATATGGACCTGTAAGTGTGGCCATTTGGCTGATGTTGTTTTTCATTATTAACGGCACACCTTCCTCTTTATTATGAAATAAAAATCCGATCATTTATCTCAAAAAATTCCATTTCTCTTTGAATACCAAAATAACACCTCTGGTTGGAAATCGCTGTATGTATCTTCGCGATAGATGGATTCCAAACAAATTATTTCCGACCACACACCTTCCATTGACGGGTGATCTTAACAGAGCTCCAATGGATGAACTTTTCGGAGCTCCAAAAGTTCAGTCGTTAAGCTCTTCGACACGACCTCCGCCGAATATTGAATTAATTTGATCTCATTCTACAAACAAAATCACTCATACGCACCGTGTTGCATCCTCAATTAATTTCGATTGTTTGTCCAACTACTGCTGAGAATAAAAACTGCACATGTTCAAGCTCTTAACCAAACCGGTAGAGCAACAACAAAAAACAACACATGAATAATTTCACTTTTTGCCGCTTATTGTCCGCTTTTTTTTGCCTCTCTCTCTCTCGTCATCAATTACTCACTGATAGTGTTTTCTTGCTCATAAACTATGCAAATAGGAGTAGAATAAAAACGACACAATGGACTGAATATCCACCAGTGAGTGTCCTTTGCTATGGTGTGATTTCACTCGAGTGTGTGTGTTTTTTTTTATTTCTGCTGTTCCTCTCTGCCTCTGTGTGGCTGAGTGTAGTGCAGGAAGCGTTCATCTAGCTAAACTATGCAAATTGGTTATTTTATGTCATTGTTGCACAGACCTTTTAACAGGGCCCAGCATAACAACATACATAGCAGCGTAAAACTAACACAGCCCAGGAGGAGCGCAGCGAAGTCAGACCAGACCAAACCGGGCCGACTAGGCAATGGATGGCTGTGGCCAAGTACTAAACAAAAATAAATACAGAGCAGTATCATCAGCAACCGGAGAATACCAACGAGAGGGAGCATAACCATTGGCTAATGGCAATCATATAACATGCCTCACAATCAGACGCCAACAGAGGCCCGAGCCACACAATAACAACAACAACACCACGGAACAAGTAAACAAGGAAGCCTAACACAGAGGCTCACACAGTCTTTTAAACTCTTTGCTCGGCCACACACAGAGTTGTTGTTGTGCGATTTTGCACTATTCTGCTTCCTCGTTTTTTTTTTGCTGTTGTTGTTGTTGTTAAAGTAATATGTGTAAAATTCAATGAAATGGAAACTAAATAATAAAATTCTATAAAAGTTTAAAATGAGAAACCATCGACCACCACCACCACCTCCGGAAGACAAGTGCAGCCCAGCAAAAAAAAAAAAAGTATTGCTTTTAAATGGAATTTAGTGGAAAAAAAAGAAAATTAAAAAAAAAGTACGAGAATCTGCCAAAGATTCCCTTCACCGGATAATGCTGCAATGGAAGAGAAGAAGAAGAACAGAAGCATTCATGAAAAATCAACAGACAAACGGAGGAAAAGGAAAGCTCAACGGAAATAAACAGAAGAAGTAACAATTGCCGTTCCAAAGGTCGCTAAAGGAGCGCCAATAGCACAAAAGAAAAATGAAAAAGAAAAAAAAAAGAAAAAACGAAATACGACCAAATGAAACAACAATAATGAATATGGACAATCCGTACTACGTAAATGTGAAAGCAATGAAAGGAAAACACTCACACACTCGCCTGTCCATTCATTGCGAAGTAAGACCAATGAAACATAACGGAAACGGAAATGTCGGCCTGCTGCACATACACACATAAAGGTGCTGTCGCTGCCACGGCCACTGTGCAATGACTATTAAACGGTAACAAATTTGTAAAAACAATGAACTCGTACTCGTACCGACAACAGCAACAGCAACAAAAAGAACAGCGATTTCGTTTTTTTTTTGGTCATTCGTTTCAATCGCATTGCGTTGTTGTTGCCTTAAAGACAAAAGGACGCCAATGTTTCGGCTCCATTATTTGAATTCAAATAATATTTTATGGCATTTTAAAGGCACAGCGGGACGTATTTTACATTTCATGAAAATAACAACGAAATTATTCCCATTAACATAACAACGTGACATTTTGGATACCGACGCGTCGGTTTGTTTAGACCTTTGCAACGCTTCGGCAAGCGTAAATGCGAGACCTTTAGACATTTTTTTTCATTTCGAGATACATATATAAGAAGCTGTGAAGTAACAAAGTTGTATTATTGGTGATATAATTTGTGTGGCTATTTAAAAGTCAAATAAATGGATCCGATTCTTAAAAAATAACCCAACTCGGTAATCGACTCTGCTAGGTTAACCGAAGACATGCCCTTCTACATTCACAAAAGTACAACTGCTATTGGAAGATCCTTGAGGGAAGATCATTGGCGGACGGACCCCTTGAATGAAATAAGGGGTCGCATCAAAAATGTAGAGTAAAACAAGTGCAGACTTTTACTGCGGAAACTCACAGTCATAGAAGTGAATATTTTAATACACATCCCATCCCGTCAGCTTCCAACACCATTTCGTAGGACCAATATTTTGACCTTAAGGTTCTGAAGGCCATGGGTGGTTTAATGCATACTTACCCCCCAAGCAAGACCATTGGCTGAAAATCGAAATTATCATTTTATTTGCAATTTTATGGACCCAGCCCAAGAACGACTGATTTAACCAGAATCGCAACAAAGCCTTAACCCCCTGTGCAGGGTATATGGGGTTCTTTGCGACCGCACTTAATCTGGGATTTACTGGGTCATATTGTTTAATTTCCCCTTTGTTCCATTCACAGCTGCAGCAAAAAAAAAAAAAAAGGAATGAAAACAATTGATACGTATTTTAACATTATATTCGTCGTTCATTATATTAATTTCTTTCGTCATTTTTGTTTTCTCTATCACTCGCTCTCCCTCTCTCTCTCTCTCAAGATGCATTACAAAGCCGTCCGTTCGTTTGGTTTCATTTATTAAACTTTAGCTCTTAATATCCGTTGATTTCACAATCCCCACAGATCCTACGCTCGAACTCGGCAAAATGTATTTATTACACTTTCAATGGGCCTCTGTTAGATCGAGAGAGACAGAGAGAGGGCGGCCGGGGAGAGATGTTGGGCGCCCTAGTAATGGTAGTTGCATTTGCCATTGTTGACTGTTTAATTTGTTCATTTATTGGTAAATGAGCTTTTTTTCCTCCGTTCTCTGTCTTCCCCTCTACCGACACACACACACACACACACAGAGACAAAGGCATAAACAACTGCAGCAGACGTAAAAGTTCAGGCAGCAGAAACACCAGCAACGTAAACAGGCAGTCATTCCTGTATCCGCTCGCTCGGTTCGTTCATCCATTTGCACATTCATTCAGGCAGATGAGCCATTGATTCCGTGTAATGTTTATTTCCAATAATTCTTTTCATTATTGTTTGTCTGCTCAATGGGATCATACATAGTAGCAACGACAGCAACACAAAACAACATTCTTTACAAAACAGCAAATGCTCGAGTGAAGGGTGGAAAGGACATCTTGCCCTCCCTCCCCTGCCTGCCAGCCTGCCTGCTGCCTGTAATGGTCGTCGTTCCGTTCATTTATGAAATATGGGCTATTGTTTTCGTATTGCTGACAATTATGATTTTTAATTGTATGAAAGAAAGACAGAAAAAAACGAATATTTTTAACTTTTCCTCAATCATTTTCCTGCTTTCCCCCGAAACCATGGCCAATGGGGTGCAAAAAACATTCTCGATGTTTGTGTCTCTTCTGCATTCGAACATTACAATTTACTTCTTTTATTAATTATGGCGAGTTGGAAATTAATTGAATTGATAAATGCTTTCTCTTCAGCGCCATAAATTGTTTTAAAGCGAACAAATTAGTACGTAGCATAACACATGCTTGCGATTGTAAAATTTCCCGAGGACCAAGCATTTTTTTTTGCAATTTTCGGTCAACCATAGATTACACAAGTATATATTTTAAACCGGGAAAGTATCTGGAGTCAGGCGGGCATTAGACTAAAAATTGTGTCTTCGCTATATATTTCTCAACATACTTATTTGCCATTTAGCTCCATAACTGCGATAGTCGTTAGCTATTGTAACTCTTTCAGAACATTTGCAAAGCGGTAATTTTCGCTATCCTGTGTGAACGCCGATTAATTAAAACATTCACTCACTCACTCACTCATTTAAATTTGCGGTTACACTTATGTGGCGGCGGTTTAATCTATTGCATTCTTTCAGTGCAGATTACCAGAAGTTTTATTTGAATTCTTAGAATGTTAACAGTCAATTGAATCGAATGGCAAAGGATGAGGGAATTTGATAATTTGTAATGTCGTCCAAGAAATTGCTACATACACACATATATGTAGATGATAATACAAATGATTAATTTATAATAAAGTCAATGGGAACATATCGTTCATTTACTTCAATAGCGTCACAAAAAAAACACCAAAAAGTGGTGTTAGTTTGGTATTGAAAGAAAAATTACATTTTTATACACTCCATCATAGGATGGAGTATATACTAAGTTTGTCATTCCGTTTGCAACACCTCGCAAGAGTGATCTGCGACCCTATAAAGTATATATATTATCGGTCAGTGTAACATTCTAAGACATTCTAGCGATGTCCGTCCGTCTGTCCGTCTGTTGTCTGTTGAAATCACGATAGAGTGCGAACGACCAACGCTAAGAAGCTGAAATTTTGTAGGAAGATGGTTAAGTTCGAGAATGGGCAATATCGGACCAAAGGCGAAAAAGTTCCCCTTTACGGGACTAAATATATCCCGGCCATAATCAAATTTTTCAAATATTTTTTTTCACTACATCTACACTAAGTTTATATAATTTATAGATGGGCAAAAAAATCCCAAAAATGGGCGTGATCATCACCAAAAACTCAGTTAGTTTTCTTATTTATTGACTTTTTAAGGATCCATGATGGAGGGTATATAAGATTCGGCCCGGCCGAAATTACTATTTGTCCACTTGTTTTTCACTACATCTGATTTTTTTTTGGTAAAATTGTTCTAAGTTTATATAATTTATAGATGGGGAAAAAAATCCCAAAAATGGGCGTGCACATGGGTTCCGTGGACCCTTGGGGCCCAAAAAAGGGCCCATGATAAACATGCGAATATGGGTATCGAAGTGCAACGAAATTTACTCACGAACCCAAATATGCCTTTATTTTCATGATTTGCCTAAATTTTTTGATTCGGTTTCTGGGACTATCGGGTCACCAGCGGCCCAAAAACCGTCCCTTGACACACATGGACATATGGGTATCGAAATGCAACGAAATTTTCTTGCGAACCCAAATATGCATTTATTTTCATGATTTGGATAAAATTTGTGACCGGGTTCCTGGGACTATCGGGTCACGAGCGGCCCAAAAACCGGCCCCTGACAAACATGGACATATGGGTATCGAAATGCAACGAAATTTTCTCACGAATCCGAATATGCGCCCATTTTCATGATTTGGATAAAATTTGGGATCGGGTTCCTGGGACCATCGGGTCACCTGCGGCCCAAAAACTCAGTTAGTTTTCTTATTTATTGACTTTTTAAGGATCCATGATGGAGGGTATATAAGATTCGGCCCGGCCGAACTTACTATTTGTCCACTTGTTTGAGATAAGATAGATAAACGGCTCTCCTGGAAAAAAATCGTATTTTGAGTTGTGACACTATTGAAGTAAATACGCCATACAAATGTACGTTGGAATTTAAAGAATATCAGTTAAGTATAGCTAGAATTACATGTGTTTCTGTCTTTTGAACTCTGGTCCGGAGTTTTGGTTGTCCTTAAAATCACCATAGGAAATTCTTCACAAAACCAAAATTGTATTTTTTGCTCTGATATTTTCAGTTTACGTGGACGGCCGTGGTTTGGTAGGTAGTGTGTGCTTCCACCTCGTAAATGTTGGCGACTTTACGCGTAATAGAGTAATCTCTAAGTCATGTAAACCTTCGCTAGAAAAACATAAGCTGTTCGGGTTTTAAACACTAGACCGGGACAGTGAGTATACAAATTATATCGTACACAGCTCACTGATTTGAGAAAAGTTGCCCGTCTGTTTGTACAGGGAATCTATTGTCAGTTGACATATATCAGCCTAATTCTTCATAAGGTACCGGTCTGGTGTAGATGACCCCATCAGGAGAACTAAATTTTTAAAAGAATTTAATTTTTTGCCGATGCAATTCGCCAATTTCTTGCCTATACACAGAGCATTCCCAGCTAATCTGCTCTCTCCCATGAAGCCAATAATATCAGAGTATGCGATGAGCATGGTCTACGATTTCATTATTGTATCCTCAGTCTGTATTCAATTCGGTGTGGATGGCTGCATTTTCCTAGTAGAGATGTATTTACTTTTATTTGATTCTGTCGCCATTGAATTTGCACTTGCAATAGGTTGGTAGAGAACTCACTGGCTGTCTCCTATGTACATAGAATGTTATGGTCGGGCTGTTTTCTTGCCATTGGCCGTAATCTTCATCTTTATATTAATCCGTCGCATGGAAATGAAATAAAACGGCATCTTTACGAAAGTGTTAATTAGTGAGAATGTGTTAATGTCGGTAGTGTTAATGTACGCACAACTGTTTAGCTTTATCAATCTGTTCATTTCCTCTGGCGTCACAATTTGTGTCATTCCGTATGCTCTGCAAAAGATAGACAATGAATAGGGAACGGAAAAACATTAGAAAATATTTGGAAAATAAAAACCATATATCATAAGCTGTGATCCTTAAACTTTTGGTGGCTCTTAATTTGGCAATTCCAACTAATAGAAGTAAGAAAATTCTTTTCAAAACTTTTTTTTTATTGGCTTTAGGCCAATTAAGCTATAATTTAATATACGTTTACACACACACATATACACTCACTCACACACAGTCAACCAACAAAAAGAATATCTGTAGCTGACGATTGTAGTCTCAAAGGAGAGATTTTTCATAGAACTTTCTTTTTTGTGTGTCTTTGTTTTTTTTTTCTTTTTTCGCTCAAGAATGAAAGAAAAACTACGAAAATTGTCCCTTTTCACACCCAAGAAACAAAACTTTGAATACGTTTTTATTTCAAGAGACTTTAAACAAATTTTTCTGTTGTTTTTGTTGTTGTCGTCATCGTTGTCGTGGTTGGTACAGGCGAATGGGGAATGTATTCATAACAAAGGAATACAACCGAGAAAGATGATGATGCTGCTGATGACGCTGCCGATGGGCGGTTGTGGGGGTGGAGAAGGGAATAGTTGGCTTAAACCAAGACAAAATGAAACTCTTGCATTTAAGCTTTTAGTGTAGACCACAAAACAAACTTACAACAGAGTATACCGAGGCACACACACACACACACTCATACACATGAATATGTACAGTTGTGTGCTTAGAATAAAAGTTACGAGACCACAGAAACCACAACACAACATAGAACATCATTTATTATACCAGTCTAGAGAAGCTCTCTTGCTCGCACACACACACACACACTCACACTTCACTCCATATTGCGTTCGCATTTATACCCACACACAGACACATTTATTCACACTCACATTGTGTGCATTCGAATCATAGGGACTCTCAGGCACAACACACACACACACACAAACAGTCAAATTTCCACAGTCAAAGTTCAAGTGAGACAAGCAAGACACGCTGAGTATTGTACACTTTAAGACACTCATACTTGCCCGAATTCAAGTATCCGAAAGTGTATCGGATGATACCGCTTGTCTCCGCCACTGCCCTGGCCCCTGCTGGTACTGATGATGCTCGGCTTGGCGTTTGTTTTGAGCATTTTCAAAATTTATAAATTATTCATTTGGCCAAAGTATCATCGTCGTACTTTGTGTCTCGATCTGTTGTATTTTCCGTTTTTAGTTTCCGTTTTTCGATGGCAGTTCTTTTTTTTCCGTTCGTTGGTGCTGGTTGGATATCTTGATGTTTCTTTAAAAATCCTGCAAGGAGAAGAGGAGGAAGGAAAAGCCCTTAAATGTAGTAAGCAGATAGATGTATAAAACAGCTAAGATGTTTTTACCTGTGAGTGTCAGTTTTATATGTGAACTTTACATCGTAAAATATTTATCAGCGGTGTCGGCTATGACCACCACGGATTACTGAGAGGGAAACATTGCAAAATGACGGCAGTATAACCCTGTCGTGGTCGTGCGTTAAGTGTAAAATGATGAAATGCTTTTATCACGTAATATAAACCATATACAGATATATATATAGAGAGAGAGAGAGAAAGGAAGAGTGAGAGAGAGAGATACAGACAGACAGATAACCACAAATCGGGTCAGTGTGTTCAAATTTTATATAATTGTGGTTAAACTTGTTGAGGTGCATTTGAAGTTGAACTTTTATTCTTGCAACGCGCTGAGAGCAATGTTGGCAGAAATAGTTAAACTGTTCATTTGGTGGGGACAACCAAAACAATTTTGAATTTATTTGTGGAGAACGAACAAAATGGACTTTCATGAAATAAAATGGAACTTTAATTCCTGACATTGCTTTTCGATTACAGATCAAACATTGAATTTATAATATATAGTTTTTGTTGTAATAAATATATAAATAAATAAAAGAAAATATAATATGAATAACTATGTTTAAAATTGTTTATGTATTTCAAATGTTTGGTTTACTAGCAACTGCTGAAGCCAATATTCACACCACCATTGAAGCCATACGCCAGACTTATTGGAAAAACTAGTCAAAAAGCTTTTACAGCAACAACCCTTATGTTGTTGTAATTAATTTTTTTTGTATGTAGAACACATCAAAGTAAAAAAGACATGGAAATTCGAAAAAATTCAAATTTTTATACATTTTATTTTTAAAACAAATATAGATTCTGTTGTAAATTGGCTCACTCAATCTTCAAAAGGCGATGTTTTACTTTTTTAGACAGAACAAATAGTTTTTGGGAAATTGACATCAGAAAATGGGGTTTTCTTAAAATAGAGTTTCGAAAGTACCTTAAAACTATTTTGCAGCGGATAAGGTATTACCACAAGGGTATTACCAAACTAAAGCTAGACTTTGGGACTATTACAACTTTCAGTGGGTTAATAATTATTAACCCACAGAGAGTTCTATGCTACGTTCGTTTTGACAGGATTTATTGTGCATCAGATGGTACAATCTCAAAATATATTTTTGACCATTAATATGTAATTCTAATTT
This sequence comes from Hydrotaea cyrtoneurina, assembly GCA_958296145.1. Taxonomy (NCBI): domain Eukaryota; kingdom Metazoa; phylum Arthropoda; class Insecta; order Diptera; family Muscidae; genus Hydrotaea; species Hydrotaea cyrtoneurina. Next base: position 3,917,425 of record OY282512.1, on the reverse strand, counting down.
TTTAAACCCATTTTGGGGTTATGGTTAAATCATTTTGAAGGCAGAATACATCCACGTGAAAAAGATTTGGAAATTCGAAAAAAAAAATTTTGACCAAAAAAAGAACAAAGTGGTTAACCCATCAAATTTTTCGATTTTTGTAAAAAATTAGTATTAGTATTAGTATTAGTATTAGTATTAGTATTAGTATTAGTATTAGTATTAGTATTAGTATTAGTATTAGTATTAGTATTAGTATTAGTATTAGTATTAGTATTAGTATTAGTATTAGTATTAGTATTAGTATTAGTATTAGTATTAGTATTAGTATTAGTATTAGTATTAGTATTAGTATTAGTATTAGTATTAGTATTAGTATTAGTATTAGTATTAGTATTAGTATTAGTATTAGTATTAGTATTAGTATTAGTATTAGTATTAGTATTAGTATTAGTATTAGTATTAGTATTAGTATTAGTATTAGTATTAGTATTAGTATTAGTATTAGTATTAGTATTAGTATTAGTATTAGTATTAGTATTAGTATTAGTATTAGTATTAGTATTAGTATTAGTATTAGTATTAGTATTAGTATTAGTATTAGTATTAGTATTAGTATTAGTATTAGTATTAGTATTAGTATTAGTATTAGTATTAGTATTAGTATTAGTATTAGTATTAGTATTAGTATTAGTATTAGTATTAGTATTAGTATTAGTATTAGTATTAGTATTAGTATTAGTATTAGTATTAGTATTAGTATTCAGTACTCGAGTAGCCTTCATTGCGAACGGTTGTGTTTTTAGCGGAGCTCCAATAAATAACGAAAAAAGAATAAGCATGAGTCTATTGCAAGTGAACAAATGCAATCAGTGTGATAATCCACTAACAACAATGTTTGTTAAGTGCTTGAATTGTAAGAGAAAATATCATTTTAACCCTTGTTGTCCAATTTCGGAGAACACATATGCTAGCATGGGAGCAGAGAAGAAAGCGGAATGGAGATGTCACAAGTGCAGAGAACGGCGAAATTCTTCTAATAATCACCAAGACCTAGTGGTCAACGAAGCCGCCAAATTGATACGTGAAAATGATGGTCAAAGCGAGAAAATCCAACGTTTTAAAGAAATACATGATTCCTCTTCTACTACAAAATCCGACAACGATGAGATGAAGTCGGACATTAAAGAGATGAAGGAGACTATGGCTCAAATGGTTATGAACTTAAGTACTATTAATGTGCAGTTTCAAAACACTCTACTGAGCATAACTGAAAATCTCTCTACACTCAACAATCAGGTCATCGAACTGCAGAGAAAAAATAATGAAAAAGAGAAACAGATTTGCGAAATGGACATGCGACTAAACAAATTGGAACAGAAACTGATAGAAAAAAACATAGAGATAAACAATGTACAAGATAATGCTATAAATGCGACACAACTTGTCAAAAACATTGCCAAAAATGTAGGTATCGAACTAACCGATGTTGATGTAAGCAATGCCTACCGCACCAATAGAAACAATAAAGTTATAGTGGAATTCTCCTCTTTCGCAAAAAAGAGAGAGCTAATGGGGAAAATAAAGAGACACAGGATAAATGCAACAATAATGAGCGGTAAAGAAAATAAAGAGGAAAACAAAGGCAACAATGTATACATCTATGTAAATGATCAGCTGACAACTAACAACCGTCGATTACTCTGGCTAGCGAAAACCAAAGCCAAAGAGCTGAATTGGAAGTTTGTGTGGGTAAAAAATGGAAGTATTTTTGTACGCCAAACTGAAAATTCAAACGCAATTAAAATCATCAACACCGTAGATATTGATTCCCTAAGCCAAACTATTTAATGTTAGCAAAATACCCAAATAAAATCAAATTTCCTTCCACTCGCGTAAAAAAGAAAGAAAAAATGAACACACAAATACAAATTTTAGAGAACTTTTCTCAAATTGATGATAAACTTTTAAATCTTCCCTCCTCTTTTATATATATGAACATACGCTCACTAAGAAAAAACTTCACGCAACTGCTAGCAAGCTTAAATAATGTAATAAACAAAATAAAAATTATAATTCTTGTAGAAACGAATATAACCGACGATGAAAACAGATTCTACTCAATAAATGGTTACAATTCAGTGTTTCTAAATAGAGAAGGTAAAGGCGGAGGAATTGCTTTTTACATAAAGGAAGGCATCCACTTCTCTACAACGCTTTCAGACACTAACTACTACGAAACAATACAAATTGAAGTGACAATAAACGAAAAAACCATCTCCTTTCTTACCGTATACCGCCCCCCTTGCGAAAACATAAACCGGTTTATCGAAGAACTCGAAGAACACATAAATGAAATAAACAAAAAACAAGCAATTGTTATTGTGGGAGACATGAACATAGACATAGCAAAAGAAAGTATAACAACAACACGGTACATCGATGCTCTTGTGTCCAACGGACTAAATTGCATTGTCAAAGAAGTCACGAGAGAAGACGTAAACAAAAATACTAAAACTTGCATTGATCATCTCTTTGTTAGAAGAAACAAAACCATAACAAATGTGCACGCTGCAGTTATTACAACAACAATATCTGACCACTATTCTCTGTTTGGATGTGTGGAAGATGATAACAACAAAGCAGAGAAAGAAAGTAAACAAACGAGTCAGGGGACGGAAATAAATGCAAGAAAAGTTAACCAATTGATTAGAGAAGTAAATTGGTATGATATTATCAATCAACATACGAATACAAATGATTTATTTCATGCAACCTACAGTACCTTTAGCGAAATCTATAATAAATCTAAACAAGAAAGAAAAAAAATAAGCAAAATAAGAACATTAAGCCCGTGGCTAAACGAACAGCTAATAAAATATTGCGACGTTCGGGATAAAATGTATAAAAGATGGAAAAATAATAGAAATAATAAAAACTATGAAAATGAATATAAAAAATATAGTAATAAGCTGAATAAAATACTAATTAATGCGAAAAATGAATACCATCGCAGTGAATTTATAAGAAATAGGCATAACACGAGAGGGACATGGCAAGTTATTAACGGAATAATCGGCAAAAAAACAAACAATGTTGATGAGACAATAATTAAAAACTTTAAAAATGAAAATCTTAGCACTATTACAAATAATTTTGCGATACAATTTAATGAAAACGTTCAAAAAATCATACATAATTGCAATATTAAAACGATGACTAATGCAGAAGTGAGATTGTCTAATACAATATTTATGAGTCACACAGATGAGGAAGAAATATTCAATATTTTAAATTCATTAAATATCAAAAAAGGTCCTGGAGCTGATAATATTCGGACAAAAGATCTTAGGAATAATGCAACTATATTAACACCTCTGATCACAACGCTAATAAATAACTGCATGAACGAATCAACTATCCCTAAATTATTAAAAACCTCCCTAATTAGACCAATTTTCAAATCGGGAACAAAAAATGACTACAATAACTATAGGCCAATCTCCATATTACCAGCAATAGAGAAAATTTTAGAGGAAGTCATTTCGAGACGATTGAATGCATTTTTAAACAAATACAAAATCATAAACAAGAGTCAATTTGGTTTTCAAAAAGGAAAAAATATTAATCAACTTCTCGGGAAATTCACCAACCATATTAATCAAGGTCTGAATAACAGTTTACACAGTCTGGTTTTGTTCATCGATTTCAGCAAAGCATTTGACACCTTATCTCACAGCAAACTAATCGATGTTTTAGAAAGAAACGGTATAAGAGGAAACGTACTAAACTTATTTCGCAACTACCTTGAATGCAGACGCTTTAGTGTTAAGATTGGCGAAAACCTGAGTAGCAAAATGGTGTCCACGCATGGCGTACCACAAGGCTCAAAACTAGGACCAATCCTTTATATAATTTATGCTAACGATATGATTAATTCTCTTACCGAAAGCAACTCATTCGCATACGCTGACGATACAGCCATAGTTGTAACAGATAAAAACATCGATACTGCTACAGAAATAATGCAAAATCAATTGAATATTGTTACAAGATGGTGCCATGATAATGGTCTAATAATCAACGCCAGCAAAACAAAATTAATGCACATTAAACCACCGCATATCAGATACACTGAAATAAAAATAATGTTTCACGACAACGAGTGCCTACACAATTCAACCTATAATACAAACCAAGTAGAAAAATGCAAAACATACATAGAACTCGTAAATAATTATAAATACCTAGGAGTCCATGTAGACCATAACTTTAAATGGAAATTACACATCCAAGAGCTACATACAAAATTACAAAGAACAGCATACGCCCTATATCACCTAAATAATTGTGCTCCATTTCATGTCCTTAAGCAGGCATATTTTGCTCTGTCTGAGTCATATATAAGACACGGAATAACAGCGTGGGGAAACTCAATATTCTGCAAATCTCTACAACAAACACAAAACAGACTCATCAAAATACTCATGAGAAACCGGAACAACAGTAATATACAACGACACTATCACACCATAACCCACAACATGGACCATCCTAACAACACGATCAATTACAACACTCACAGAAGAAGCAACATCACAATATCGAATGATGACATCAAGGCCTTTATGACTACACAACGAATTCTGAACATTAAAAGCATCTACCAACTAACTATAGCTAGCGAATTTTTTGATGATCGAAATTCACTAGAACGTATCAACCACCAACACAACACCAGACGTAGAGCAGAAGGGCGGTTTAAAATACCGCCTCATAACAATAACTATGGAAAGAGTACAATAGCCGTCCAATTACCAACCCTATTCAACATGTTACCACCAAATGCCATAAATATTAGAAATAAGTTCCAATTAAAAAATACTATTAAAAAGTATATTATACAAATGCAATGAAGCGAATTAACAATTGAACTTAATAATGTGCCAAACTAAATTTATCATTTTTACTATTAATTACGTAAATAAGTCTCCTGCAGACAAGCCTCTTTAGGCTTCGCAGGGCAAAGTATGAATGTAATGAAATTTATGATAAATAAATAAATAAAAAAAAAAAAAAAAAAAAAAAAAGTATTAGTATTAGTATTAGTATTAGTATTAGTATTAGTATTAGTATTAGTATTAGTATTAGTATTAGTATTAGTATTAGTATTAGTATTAGTATTAGTATTAGTATTAGTATTAGTATTAGTATTAGTATTAGTATTAGTATTAGTATTAGTATTAGTATTAGTATTAGTATTAGTATTAGTATTAGTATTAGTATTAGTATTAGTATTAGTATTAGTATTAGTATTAGTATTAGTATTAGTATTAGTATTAGTATTAGTATTAGTATTAGTATTAGTATTAGTATTAGTATTAGTATTAGTATTAGTATTAGTATTAGTATTAGTATTAGTATTAGTATTAGTATTAGTATTAGTATTAGTATTAGTATTAGTATTAGTATTAGTATTAGTATTAGTATTAGTATTAGTATTAGTATTAGTATTAGTATTAGTATTAGTATTAGTATTAGTATTAGTATTAGTATTAGTATTAGTATTAGTATTAGTATTAGTATTAGTATTAGTATTAGTATTAGTATTAGTATTAGTATTAGTATTAGTATTAGTATTAGTATTAGTATTAGTATTAGTATTAGTATTAGTATTAGTATTAGTATTAGTATTAGTATTAGTATTAGTATTAGTATTAGTATTAGTATTAGTATTAGTATTAGTATTAGTATTAGTATTAGTATTAGTATTAGTATTAGTATTAGTATTAGTATTAGTATTAGTATTAGTATTAGTATTAGTATTAGTATTAGTATTAGTATTAGTATTAGTATTAGTATTAGTATTAGTATTAGTATTAGTATTAGTATTAGTATTAGTATTAGTATTAGTATTAGTATTAGTATTAGTATTAGTATGTACCTTACCATTTGCCTAAACATTTTCCAAATAGCTTCAAGAGACTTTCGAATTTGAAAAACCCTATTTTCCGAGGTAAATTTTTCCAAAACCATTTGTTCAATTTAAAAAATGAAAACGTCGTCAACGAAATCTATTTTTTCACAAAAATCGAAAAAATAGAATAAAAATAGATTTTGAGAGTGCACCATCTGATACACAATATATCCTGTCAAAATGAGTGTAGCACAGAACTCTCTGTGGGTTAATAATAGTCCTAAAGTCTTGCTTTAATTTGGTTATACGTTTGAGGCAATACCTTCTTCGCTGCCGAAAAATTATTTTAAGGTACTTTCGAAAGTTTAATTGCAGCAGAATCTTTTTTCGAAAGCCAATTGCGCAAAAACTATTTGTCCAGTCTGAAAATTAAAACATCGTCTTGTTCTGATTAAGGCCAGCTATAACGGCGCAAATTTTCAAATATATCTGTTTCCTTTTGGGCAAAATTTTTTTCGAATTTGCAAATCTTTTTCGGTTTGAAAAACACATTCGATCGACAGGCAGTAAATTCCATGTTTTGTTTTTTCCATTTTCAGACTACAATATCTTTATTTTCTTATTTTCGTATGTTTATACTCCTTTCTTAAAACAACCACTTTATTTTCTTTTTAGAAAACTTCTGTATTTTACAATCATGGTCCTGAAAATCTGTCTGCAGATGAAGTTGTACATGCGGTTGTTACTTTAGATTTTTTTTTTATTAACCGATTATATCGTCAACATCTCAGTGATCTAAGAGATAATCCAAGTATGTCTACTGCCGCCATCTTTAATCATTGGCCCGCCCATATACATTTCAAATATTAGAGTATATTTTCATTAAAGATTTTGTATTTATTGTCAGATTTTGCAACAATCCATAAGTAATTACATAATGTGTTTTAGGAATTGTTTATACAAATGTATGTATGTTTATCTATAATATCACTAAATACCTAATATCAGTGTATCTAATATTTTGTAAAATATAATAAACATTTGTCTAGATTTGTATACAACTATGTAAAGACATGTAAATAGAAAATTAGTCTATCAATTTGTACAAATATCTTAAAGTAAAATATTTCTATACTTATACAAAGCAAATAAATAAAATTGGACATAATGTCAAGAAATATATTTGTTTAGGAGTATTATTTCAAAATAATAAACATTGTGTGGGCAAATTTGTGGTAAGTATTAAGAGATTCTTCGCTTATTTTGTCTGTGATATGAAACCGAAGCTAATGTAAGGACCCCAGCCCAATTATAATCTCTCGTAAATACCAATGAAATTGTAGCATACTTAATTCCCAATCTAAGGCAGTAAATATATTTGGAAATATTAAGTTTCTGTAGATACCCTACCATATGCCTGACAATTTTCCAAACAGTTTCAAGAGAGTTTCGAATCCCATTTTTTAAAAAAAAATGAAAACGGCATCGTGTTCAGATTGCGGTCCACTATGGATGAACAAAATTTTAACAAAATCTATTTTTTGAAAAAAATCGGAAATTTGAATGGGTTAACCCCTTTGTTCTTTTTTTTGGTCAAAATTTTTTTTTTCGAATTTCCAAATCTTTTTCGATGGGATTTATTCTGCCTTCAAAATGATTTAATTATAACCCCATATGGGTTTTATAAAGTTAGCCATTACAGATTAATGGTCCACGTCACAGGCAAAATATTAAAAAAAACGAATTTTCTCTTTGTTATTATTCAAACGCCTTAATACATTTTATATAAGCTTACTAGCTAACATATGTCAGTAGCAAACATACAGTATACTTCTAGAACTACAAACTGGTATCAAGATGCCGTAGGAATACAAGCAAATCATTAATACATTTTTGTAAATTCTAACATTAATCTCCCTCAGAAAGATTTACAAAAAAAGGGATTTCTAAAAATGTTTACTTAAAACTAACATAAAAAACTTAAGACAACACTTAAAATTAATATATACATAAGACCTAGTCCGGTCATTGACCATGGTATGTTTTTTTACACAATGTCGCCTAAGTCGAAGCCACCAGCCTCAGAGTTCCCTTAATCATTTCGTTATCCAGAGAACTTGCGTTCTATAGACAGCGAAGTGTGCATTTCATAAGGAAGACATCAATCCTGTCAATGTATTAAGAGTAACAATGTATTAAGAGTAACAGAATCCGACGCTTGATTAAGAGTAATTCGCACACCTAAAGAAGATGCCAGAATACGACGATTCCATCTCCTTAGCCTTTCCAATTGGCTGGAAGAGAGTCCACACAAAGCCTGAAAGGCGTAAGCTAGGACAGGTCTAATTATCCTTTACCTTTCCTAGCCACTTTCGTACCAAAAATGTAACAAATCTACTTTTTAAATGTTCATTTTTGTGCTCCTCACAAACAGGGCCGATCGGACGCCTATACTTACTTACGAAAGTTGGCTCTGCAACCTGTTGTTGGTCTTGCCCTGCTTACTAAATGATTTCCAAGTACTTCGGTCTTGTGCGTGCTTTCTCCAGTTCGTCATAGCAAGCAGTTGCTTGTTTTCTTCCACTTGGTCCAGTCTCGGTTTACCGTCGCAATTGTCATCCAACGCCTTTCTGGCTGCAGCATTTGTATTCATTCGACCGACATGGCTTAATTACGTTGTCTTAAAAACACCCGGCGATTTTGATTTGGTCGACTCCTACTCACACATAACGCCCTCTATTGGCGAATAACAGCCACACCTATTCTCCTCGGTGGTACAACACCAATATAGAGTACTATGAAGGGATATATTCCCTACTGAAGTACACCCACCCCCTCCACCCCACCGTTTGTAAATTCTCAAAACAGTCGACGTAAGAAGTCCTCCTTTTATTAAAACTTCTGCCTGGCAAATATTTGCCATCTCTCAAGTCTTTACTTTTTTAGAACACACACAGTTTTTTTTTTTTTTGTGAAAATGCAATAACCCGATTTTTGATGTTATTCCCCGACACAAGTAATTGCATTTTAATGCTCCATAAAATCTACGAATCCCCTAAAACATCTTACGATAGTCACGCTGGCTCATTCGGACAGGTAAACAAACTCTAGACTTATGCTAAACAGAAATTCGCCAACGATATTTACAGGTATTTCGTTCCCTTGTACTGCCAGAGGTTTCGGTGACCGACGCCAAGATGCACAATGTTGCTGTAAACGAAAGCCATTTAAATTACATTAAAATCTTTAGAGTGTCCATCGAATCTAAGCACACGCACACACACACACACTTAAGGGCATCTCCAACTACCAACTGCCGGCATGCAGGGAACGACCGAAGCACAGCCAGCAAAAGACTCGAGTACTTTGCAAGTGCACCTGAAGTGTGCGATAGTCGGTTTTGGTGGGCGGTTGCCCGGTTATCTGATGGGCTGTAGGGGTTGAAGGAGGGCGGCTCTTGTAATATGCAATAACGAAAACAAAATCAGCGGAAAATTAGATTCAATAATTTCTTGCCATGGCATGTACAACCTCAACCAGCCATGTACTTTTTCTTCTTCTTCCCTGTGGGTGGTCTTTCTCGTTTTTGGGTAATTTCTTTTCCATGTTTTCTATGCAATGCCACCGCATCGGCGACTGTAGTGTATTCTAATTTCTGCGTTCTTCCAAATTGGGTTTTGTCCCCGAACCCACCCACTGGTAATCCACCCATGGAAGTTGCGACCGAAAGAAATGATTACGCGTTACGGTGCAACTGTTATCGCTGTCTGTGTGTGTAGCAACATAACATTTGCAAATTGTATAGCGTTGCAGATGCACTTGCAAACGAATTTGCAACACACAACATTTACGATATACAAATTCAATGTTGTTTTGTCTGGTATCGCCGTTTGGCAGAATTGTTTGTAACACCTCCAAAGGAAAACTACCCCTGAACAGGTGTAAGATGGTGTGGCCCAGCGGGGAGGCCTTCTCATCCACTCATTTGAGATGGGCTTCTTTGGCAAAAAAAAGGCATTTTTAAATCAAGCATTTGCTAAAGCTTTGAAAATCCCCAATCATGAGAGCTTTCAATGATAAGGCCTTATTAACCTCCTAATTTTCCTCTAATTATCCCTTTAATTATCGTCTTTCCTTTCATAGACTCATAGAAGATTTGGTCCTCCCAACAGCTCGAAATGAACTTCGATTTTCTCTAAAAATTATCTTTTCTGTGTTATTGGATTTTCCTCTCGGCGACTATCGGACAACTCGCCTTTGGTCGTTGAAAAGCCATTGCATCCTCAAAAAGTGTTTCGTTGTGCGGATTTTGGAGAGGATCCACTTTCATGCAAGTTATTCGTGAGATAGAGTCAAAATGAAATCTCGTTAAATAAATAATAATTTCTGTTTATTTCTTTAAAACACTTGTATTCTTACCATTTATATTATCTGACCCCTTTGCGATTTAATTGCAAAAACTTTTTTGGGATATAACTTGAGAAATTTAAAAAGGGTGGATCATCTATGTGGCAGATACAATAAGTGACTTGTCAAACACATCCATCCAACCCAGGTGTTAAATTTAATCCATTTTCGTACATTCGTGTTTCAATTTTGATCCAGTTTCCAGTTTAGGATATCCAGTTTCTGTCGATGAAGATGGTACAAGATTTTTTAGTGTTGAACGGCAGAATTGTATGAGAGGGACTAGGATCCATGTGTCAACCAACCACCTGCAATACAAATATTAAAAACAATTCCGTTTCTTATGCAAAAAAGTCTGGAAACATATTTGCTGAATATTGTGAATAGTTCATTCAAATAGTCTAGAGTTCATTCAAAAAAATTCAGAGTAAAAAACCTTTTCTAAAATTTGTCTATTTGTCTTTTAAGTTGAAATTTTGTCGATCGGGTTAAATTTTCTGCTGCCCACTGAGATTAACGTCTGAATGGTTTCGTAACTTCCGAGGGTGTAAGGATCGTTCTGTGAAATTTGCCAGGCTATCTTTTCCTGGTTTGACCCATAGAAGTCATCAAATGAACGGCATACACTAACGTACAAATGCAAGTTCTTCTCTGTGGTGAAGGGTATTTTGCGATTCCTGATGACCCAACACAACTACGTAAGTTCAGACTTCAGGTCACAAAAAAGAGATTCAAACCCACAGACACAGCGACCCCGCCCGTGTTCCTGTAATAAGCCAAGCATAGTGCAAAACTATTTATGACAGCACCATCATTGTACCCGCATAATGGCTGGCGACGAGTAAAAAGTACGAAAGATGGAAGATGGAGGATGGCAGCAGAGGAGAACACGCAGATAGGAAAATAGAGAAATAAAATTATTGCGCTGTGAAATGTGAATTCAATATGAGAAAATACAATGCCACAAATGCCGCTACTCGTGGCCCAACATCCACCATCCACCCACACCCACTCCCGCTCCTCGTGCTCGACTGGCGCTGTTGCTTTGGGGTTATCGGAAACCATAATTCCATAAGAGCAGCAAACTACACCAACTTAACCAGGCAACTACATGCAACAGAGGCAACTACATGGAAGAGGTTGTTCTCTGTGGAGGATAACAACGGTACCGGCACACACTCGCACAGAAAAACGATGTTATTTTAAAAGAAAATTAATTGGACATTTTTCTTTAGCAATAGCCAGCAACGCAAAACGAGAGCAAACTTCATCTACACATACACATACATATGTACATGTGTGTGTACATGCATGAATGTCTGCAAATGTGACGAGTTATCTGAAGTTCTTATTCTTACTCATGGCCATATCAGCTTGTTTTCCCCAGACTCGGATGGATGACATATACAAAATTATTGTAATAAAAACCCGAAAAAATGTTTGTTTTAAATAAATGATTGCCACATGTAAGTGTAATAAATGGAAGAGCAAAGTAAAAAAGAGAAAACACTTCATCCCTTCGTGAAATGCTCATGCATACATATATATTTGACCCTGTACGGGTCGGCGGGGAGGAGAACTAAAGTAAAACTGCGATTTTATTGCTTATCGCTGACAGAAACACGTACATATGTTTCAAAATAATATTTATGCTTCCGCAGAATATTTTAGAAGAAGATGTAGAAAAAAAGAAAACAATCTAGCAGAAATATGTTCTCCTTAGTTTGAAGTTGGTCACAGGGGAATCGTTTGGGTTTTGAAAACCATTCATGTTCTGGAAAACTAGCGTTGCTGTTAGTTAAATACGAAACTCGTTTCTGGCAAAGAAAACCCATACAGATGTGGGCCAAATGATTTATAAAGTCAAGGGAAATACTTATTCGAAGGATATCTGGGATCTGACTCTATCTGTTCTATCAATTCGTCTAGGGGTGTCGAATGGAAACATGTAGTATGTCAAGAAATGTTTGGAAAAGCAAAAATATCCAAAACATGGAAAAGTAAATATTTATTTGAAAAACAAAAAGCATTATTTTTCGATTCATACACTAAAATACAGGCTCCCCGATAGGTGAGTAGGTAGTTGATGCCGGCCTATCAGCGTGGGAGTTGTGGGTTTGATTTTCAGCGGACGCTTGTGTCTGTCGCTTCAAAAGTGTAGTCATATGGTCTGTGGCACCCGGTTTACCCTTGGACCCACAATAAGAATAAATTTACTTTGTATTGTAATTAAATAAGAAAAAAAAAATATTTAAAAAATGACTTAAAAAGAGAGGAAGAAATGTAGAATAGCAATTAAAAACACAACTCATGTTACGTAGTGTCAAATAAATGTTTAGAACTTGGAATACAGCTAAAGGTCCGGTGGGCGGACACTGACGGTCGCAGTGGTTTGTCCGTCTACGGGAGATGTCCATCCAGAGGAGATTAATTTGCACTGAAAATACCGCATGGGACCGACAAATTTGTCCGTCTATGGGAGCTGTCCGTTCACGTGAGCTGTCCGCGAGTAGAGCGTTTACAGTATATTGATTGCATTTGTTGTAACGGGCATTTCGATTGAAATACTTGGTGTCTCCACATCGTGCAGCAACTACTGTTTTTTAACCTTAGAAGACCTTTCTAGGTGGACCCATAAATTCATATGGACCCATAAATTCAAATATGAAAAATGCCCCAAAAAAAATTATGGATTCTTAAAAAAATCTCATATAAAAATTCTCCAAACAATTTATGAAAGATTACCCAATGCAAAATCCCCCAAACTTGTAATTCTCCATTCTTTGGGGCATTTTTTTTCAGAAAATTAATTGTTACCTAAAAATAGGGGAGTTTTCATAGTTTTTAGGTACATTACAATTACAAAAATTAAATTTTTAAATTTTTGAGGAATTTTTTTGGGGGATATTTTCATAACAGAAGTCTATCAAAATTTTGTTTTATAATGTTGTTTTTTTGGTGTATTTTTTATAATATTGGGGGATTTTTCATTGTGTATTTTGGGGTATTTCCCAGAATTTTTGGGGAAATTTTTATTTTGGTGAATTCTTCTTTTTTTTTGGAGCACTTTTTATAGAATGGGATTCGTGCCTGGGCTTTATGCTGTAGTATCGATGACTTTGGTATAGTTGTATAATAGCCAGGCTCTACATTGTGACACAAATGTGATTTGTGTTCCAGATCATTGTCCTCTTTCAATTTGCATTTCTAATCCTGCGTGTTCTCTGGGTCAATTAATCCGAATTTTTGGCCATTGGCTCTCATTTCCACCTTTAAAATACTAAGGTACACCTCCTTGGTCATCTAAAATGTTTTTTACTCCAACAACTTTGCATGATATACTTCCCCCAGCCATTTTGCCAAGAAAATGACACACAATATTGCTACTTTTAAAACGACACCCCAAAAACACGAGACACAAAACTTAATTTTCAATCCTACTATGGGCCCACCGAACGTATGATGAACATGAATGGAAGCGCGAATGTAACACTCATGCGTCACACTGACGGATGTCTCAAATCGCACAAAATAAAAAATAAAATGAAAAATGAAACAAAGTTGTCAAATTAAAAATGTGAAATAGTTTAACATGCATAATTTAAATATGTTTTTTAGTTGCCTTAATGCGTTAGATTTTTGAGATGTGACCCTTTTGTATTTAGGGTGCGATATGTACGTACAGTGTTCTTATCCAGAGTGGAAAAAATTAAATTCAAATTATACATTTCCGATGACAACAATTGTTTCATTTGAGAAGATATTCATCACTGTGACGTACGAGTGTCACATTCACGCTCCCATTCATGTTCATCATACGTTCAGTAAGCCAAAGCAATCCGTTTCAGAATAAGTTAATACATTTTCCGATCTCACTCGAATACCAAACTACGAGTTTGTTGCTTTATATTTAGAACATGTACAATGTAGTATTGTTTAACAACTATACACACACACACACACACACACACACTCATGCATTCATCGAAATGGCCAGCGTGAGAGTGTGGAGTGTCTGCTTTCCACTTTCAGCACATAAAGATCATAGAGATGTATTGCAGTGTACAACTGTAACAAATTGTTTGTAGAAATTATTTCTCAGCATCAGATTACATGGGATTTTATGCTTTCCGTATTGCTGCGCTTTGCCTTTGTGTTGGCAACACACAGTCGTGTTTGCCACTGTGTGTGTGTGTGCGTTCGAGTTTGTTTCTTAATGCGCACAAAACAATATTCGAAAGAAAAAATATTTTAAACAATATCTAACCATGTTGAGCAATAATCTAAAGCTTTGCACTTTACACAGACTACACACACACACACACAGACAACGAGCGAAATACAATGACACACTTTCACACACACAAAGAAATATGTGTGTGTGTGTGTAGAGACACAAGTGAATGACTGTGGATGGTGGTAAATGGCAGCAATAAAAAACTCAACAGCAATCGTTGTTACTTTTGTTGTATCGAGCTACAAATACATACATATGTACATGTATACTGGGGTGTCCCCCCCGATACAATTTGCAGCACACCTATCTAGGAAATAGGTCAAGTCTTCCATTAAACATCTTGGTGGAATATTAGATAAAGACCATGGTCTGAATGTTTGTGATCAATCTATTCACTGTGTTAGAGCTCTTAATCATATTCTTAAAAGGAAGTCCAAACTAAATGAAAAAAATAAGCAATTATTGTTGCATTCGACCAATAATGACTGACCGCTGCCAGGTTTTGGACAGGAAGATGTGCTAAAACGAGCGTCAAATATCTGCAAGAACCCATCTCTGGTCTAAATTCCACCATCACCCTTCTTCACACCCGCTTCAAAGAGGATGTGTTCAGCGACGACATTTGTGAACTCACACAACGATTCGAAAACCGCAGCAGATCTTCGAATTATGACGAAGAAATCTTATCTAAGGTTTCTTGAGCTACAGCTTCAGGGATAAAAATGATACAATACTCACTTTCAGAATTCCTTTAAATATATGTTTTTTAAATTTGTACCATTTTCTGTCATATTTGTTTGTTAATACTCAAATACTGTAAATATAAGAAATGCCAAATTCATTTCAAATGTATTACTGATAGACAAAAGAATAATAATAATAATATGATAATAGTTCGAAGTGAAAGGCGATATTAAGGATAACAAATTCATTTTCAGTTTTTTCGATGCAGAAGTGTAGGCAAGTGATCGTCGTGCGTATACTTGGCAATCGGCACAATGCGAGGCAACCAACTCGTGACACTGTCGCCCAAATCCACAGGGTCTCTTGATGCGCCTCTACCCAGGAACACACTTTTACCAAAACTCTGTGAAATTTCATTTCACTGACTCAAAGTTACAGAATATTCTCCAACATAAATTCATTTGCAATCGCTTTGCCCTGCAATGATGCGAAAGACATCATCCTGTTCACCCTAATACCGATTTTGTATGGAATTGTTCTTGCTGCTGTTGTTGTAAAACTAAATATCCCTCCTAGATTTTGTTCTTTTGCGTCTTCTGCTTTTTCTCTCCAGACAGCGGCAACAGCAACAACACGTTGTTATTGTGTCAAAACAATGCAATGCCGAGTAACAAAGTGAGTGAAAGAAAGAAATGGACACAAAAAAAGCAACATCGGCAACAACAGAAGCAACAGCAGCAGTAGCAGTAGCAACAACAATAACAATATTGTTTATGGCAAGAACATGTCACAGTGACATGTAATTGCTCAAATTATGACACACAATATGTAATTGTTAAGCGTGTAGTTTTCTATAGCTGTAAAGCAGAGCAGCAACAAAAAACAGAAGTAGTGGAAGAGAAAAAAAATCATGAATTACTTTTAAACATAAAACACACTCACACACACACACATAAAGGTACAAACACATGTACTCAAGTATTAAGATGTATGATATGTTCGTTGTTTCGAAAAAAAAAAAAAATGTCCTTTTCGTCATGTGTTCCCTTTCTACCCCGTCCATCCTTCTGCCATTCAAACGCTTTAGAAAAATTGTTGGAAAAAAAGACAAACAACAAAAACTATGTGTTTTTTTCTTTCTGTTACTTTTTCAAAGAATAAAACATGAATGAAACTCTAAATGATATTGTAAACAATTGCAATTGTCAGTTTTATTTGTGTGTTGTACTCGCTCTACTCTGCTTTCCGGTAGACAATGGCGGCGATTGCCATGAGTAAAGAACACATAAAAATTATGTAAAAACAAAACAACGAACAGAAACTGCTGAGCGAAGGATGAAAATCTCGGAAATTTCATGGAATTATGCTGCCACAAATACTGAGGGACATTACAACAGAATAGTGTTTTTTGGTTTAAAAAATAAAGCCAACAAAAAAAAAACATGTTGTTCTATATTTTTTCCAATGACAGAAATAATGTCTTCGCATAATTTGGTAAGAGAAATGAATGCTCGAACTTTTTGAGTTTGTTGGAATGTTAATTGGTTTGCAGCGGAACATAGAAAGGATCAACTTTAACAGAAATTGAACTTTGGTTCCCATCGAAGAACAATGGAAAACTCATTATGTACTAAAACTTCATGTGAAACTGAAAATCACATAACCCACGTTTAACTGTGATACTAAATGTGGTTTATCTGAGGTGCATTAAATTTCCCATCAACCTAGCTGATCTGATCTAGGCAAATGAATTTACAGATAATTTCACGTATTCTAATGCGGCCCTTACACGATACAACTGAGTTGAACAACCAAGTTGGACGTTCTCCTTACACGCTTAAACTTTTCAACCACTTTCTTATCCAATTTCGATCAGGACAACGTTTACTTTCAACAAGACGGCGCTTCGTGCCACACAGCAACAAAAACATCCCTTTTTTGCGGGAAAAGTATCCGGACCGTGTTATCTCTCGAAGAGATGATCACAATTGGCCACCGAGATCTTGTGATTTAACACCTTGCGACTTCTTCCTTTGGAGCCACATGAACTGAGTTGAAGAACCAAGTTGGACGTTCTCCTTACACACTACAACTTTTCAAACAATTTCTTATCCAATCTCATATTCAAATATTTTCCGTAGCTTCAACATGAATAATTGTTTTTTAATTTATACATTTTTGTTTTCAATTATTTGGTTTTTATATTTTGAATTCCACAAGTGAGCACTATTTTCATATTTCTAAATAAAATCAATCACTTTTTTCACACATTATTCCAATTTTCCTATTTCCAAACCTGAAAGAAAAACTCGACGATTTCATTATGTGTTTTTTAAACACTTGATAACTTCTTTCTATTTGGAATTTTTATCAAACACATTCATCAGATTAGTGTGTCAATTTTGACACGATGCCCTGGTAATTCCCTGGGACAGCAAGTGTGCTCTTGTGTTTGTTTAGTTTGTATTGCGAGTCCAATACTTACATTAGCTGAGTCTCCACAATTTAAATGGAAATTCTTCTTGGACACTTTCAACACAACACGCAACATATATGGCGACAACAACAGTTTCAGTGGCGCTGGTGGTGTTGGTGCTGATGGTCAAGAAAATAACGGTATTGGTGCCTTTGATAGTTTGCTCGGTTGATTGGTGTAAATTCATTAACAAAAACTTAACGCAGATACCATTCAGGCGATGTGTTGTCCATGTCTGTGTTTTTGCAGCGCTCGTTCGCTTCTTTATAATTGAAAAACAACAAAGGTCGGCATAAGGCCCACACACACACACACACACACGTGCATATGCGCAAACAATGGCCAACATGCTTTTGGTTACATGATTGTTAATGGCCTGGCTGGCTCATTAAATACAACTTTATAATCAAAGCGCTCTTGTTGTTTGCACTTTGGTGGTTTTCAATAGATTCTCCAAACCGACAGAGAAAAACAAAGGCAACGCTGGAGAAAAACTATGCGAAATAATGCCAGCAACACATCCACATCCACTACAGCCACATCATTAAAGTATGACAGCAACAAAAGCGACGCCAACCACAACATCATCAACGGCTGGAATAGTCCAGGTAAACATCCACTCACACATTCTCCGTATATGTACATATGTGCATGTGTGTATGTACAAATATGTACAGATGTAACTATGAATTGTAAATAATGATGATGCTGATGCTGATGATGCCACTCATACGTTCTGGCTGGTTAGTTTAAAGATGTGTGCAGCTTTTTTTCTGTGTTTGTTCGCGAAACAAGTGAAAGGTATACCCGAACACTAGGCCAGGTCAACTGAGACATGTGTCTACTGGTACCCCACCGACTTAAATGATTACTGCATAAAGTTTTCCATTGATTATGAGACTGGTAAAGAAACACATTTAAGATGTTGAGTTACTAAATGGCTGATAGATTTCTAAATTTCTTCAACACATTTGTCATAACATCGCGGTGGAAAATTAAAGCTCTTCAGATTCTAGCACTAAAAGGAATTCCAATTAAACCGAATGCTTTCAGAAATTGTATTGATATTGCTAAGATGTTTCAGCCATTTCGTATAATAACAAGTGGACAAATAGTAAGTTCGGCCGGGCCGAATCTTATATACCCTCCATCATGGATTCGTTGCATTTCGATACCCATATGTCCATGTTTGTCAGGGGCCGGTTTTTGGGCCGCTCGTCACCCGATAGTCAAAGGAACCCGATCACAAATTTTATCCAAATCATGAAAATAAAGGCATATTTGGGTTCGTGAGTAAATTTCGTGGCACTTCGATACCCATATGCGCATGTTTATCATGGGCTCTTTTTTGGGCCCCAAGGGTCCACGGAACCTGTGAGCACGCCCATTTTTGGGATTTTTTTCCCCATCTATAAATTATATAAACTTAGAACAATTTTAAAATCAGATGTAGTGAAAAAAAATATTTGAAAAATTTGATTATGGCCGGGATATATTTAGTCACGTAAAGGGGAACTTTTTCCCCTTTTGTCCGATATTGCCCATTCTCGAACTTAACCTGCTTATGGGCAAAAAACATCTTCCTACAAAATTTCAACAGACAACAGACGGACATCGCTAGAATGTCTTAGAATGTTACACTGACCGAAAATATATATACTTTATAGGGTCGCAGATCACTCTTTTGAGGTGTTGCAAACGGAATGACAAACTTAGTATATACTCCATCTTATGATGGAGTATATAAAAATACACGTGTATCGGCGATTTTCATGTACACGTCAGAATTTTTTTTTAAGTTTGAAGCTCGTAGTGGCCGATTTGGACCGATTTTTAACCCTTCTTCAGTGATCCAATCGACTCGTGGAAATGTCTGTATCACGTCAAATTTTTTAAAAACAATTTTTATCAATTCTCTGATTTTCCCCAATTTTTATTATTTTTGAACAAAAAATTTTTTTTCACTTTTCTTAGCATAACTTGAAGAGACTCCAAATTTTTAAACTACTTAAGCGTTACGAAAAAAAATTGTTTTTTGAACTGAAACCTTACAAAAAAACAATAACCATTTAAAAAAAAAATTAGGAAAATCTGAGAATTAATAAAAATCAATTTTTTAAAAAATTTCACGTGATACAGACATTTCCAAGAGTCTGCCTGCCAAAAATCAGCTCGATTGGATCACTGAAAAAGGATTAAAAATCGGTCCAAAGGCTTTCACACAGGCCACTACGAGCTTTATACTTCAAACTTGAAAAAAAATCTATTTTTTGTAACACAGTGTAATGGTCCAAAAAAAACATTGGATACACAATTAATCCTGTCACAATTGGCCAAATAGTTTCAAGGGACTTTATACTCCTTATTAGACTGTGCCTCAAGCAGAGGCGATATAAACTGACCACCTGCTAAGACAAACTAATTTCTTCTTTAAAATCCATAAATGTGTGTCAGATTTTGTTCAGCCAGTTCTCCCCAACTAAGCCCTTACTCTTCGATTTCAATTATTCTCTCATACAATGATATTTGGCGTATTTGCAATGACTGTGCCAATAGCAGAGCGATTGTATCGAAATAATGCGGCACAGTAATTCAATTTAAAAGCTTTCACAGTTGTTGATCCCTAAAGACTATTAACATACGATCCGGTCTAATGTAGTCAGCCTCTCATGCACGCAGCTCGTTGAAGCTGGTGCTACATACAAGCTCGTTGCATTGTTCTTGTGTTACGATGTGTGAATTTGCGTGTGTGTGTGTGCTTGCACATATCCCCGTACATGTGTGTGTGTATCTGTGTCTGTGTTGCTTTGGATACCAGCAGGTTTTGTTGTTAGGAGGTGCTTGTTAATGAAAGTATGTCAATGCACTTAAACGTATCAATGAGTTCAGAAGAGAGTTTGCGAAGTAAGTTTGAACATATTGATTTTCATCTCATACTCTGCGCGCTGTTGTTTTGTGTGCGAATGAATGGCAAAAAGCGATGAGTGTTAACAGGTGTGTATGTGCATGCATGCAGGTCTGCCGCGATAACTATGCTGTGCCATGATAACTTTTAATAAATTAAGATTTACATTTTAATTGAAAGTTGCAACTGTGGCGGGCGTTAATAATTCTCACAATTTCAGTCGTTGCATCAACCAACGATTGTTTCTTTTAGTGTACACACACATATTTTGTGTTCATACACATTTTTCGAAATTAAATGGAAAAGTTGTACAGTGGTGTTTAAATATTCCGGAAATTGTTGATATATCTGCATACGGGCACACATTGTTTGGGGACATTAGTTGTAATGACTGAAACAGACATTTAATAATGTTGTACAATCAAGAGCATTTCCTAATGACAGAGGTTGCGGTTCCAATTTCGAATTAGTCTTCATTTACTGGGCCGTTTGCAGAGAGAAATTAAATGTGATTTGAAAACTACACAAAAGTGAGGGAAGTTTAAAATCTAATTGACCTTGGAGTTATAATTGGCCAAAATATCCGGCAATTGCATCCACAACGAAAATGATGTCAACAAAAAAGGACAATTATTTGCATAGCCAGGCCTTAGGATGTCTACACCAACAGAACAATATCATACTGACATAGTAGTCTATATAATCCACTAGATTTTATTCTCTGCTGGGAGGGTGCAAAACGGCAGAAGATCTATTGGTTTTCGTACCCTTTAGGAAATTAACTTTAATAATAACTACAAGTTGCTTTTCAGTCCATCAATTTAAGAATTAACTCATTGTTATGCACTCCCTAACGGTGTCCCTGAAAAGCATGTCTGTCTTTTTGCTGGTACCATTAAATATTGATTAACATACAACAATTTTGTATAATTTAAATTCCATACGACTCGGTGTTATGGCAATTTTTATTGATCCCTTATTGCTTATTATTACCGCTGCCCCGTAGGCAATAATCTGTCATGGCAATGCCAACTAAACGTATTTGTGTTATTTTGACAGAATAATTGATAGTCGGTTTTAGACTCGTCAACGAACGATACAACTTGCACATGTATGGCAACCACGACAATTTAGAAGTTAATGTTACGACCATTGTCATATGGGCGACTCCGGGCAAAAGTGAGGACAAATCGGTAAGATTATTTTCTATAGAAAATAAAGTCAGATTCAAAAAATCATCTCTACACGAAATATCTCACTCATTGGTTGACTTTTCTAGCAGTGATTCTATTTTCACCCACCTCAATCTCCTACGTTTTCTGTTGCTTCTTCAATTTACGGCAGAGACGATTCCTCTCCTCAACCTCTACTCCCAACAACCTCAGTGCAGCGATCGACAGACACATAACACTTTACTTTGTGTTTGTAAAGGGTGTTTTTTTATTGAGGTATAGAACTTCGAATTGAAATAAAACACAAGAAAATGTGTTAAATGTCCATCAATTTGGCTTTATTGGAAGGATAATTTTATGCCATTAATGTTTAAATATGATTTTGGGCATGTGGCCGCCGTTTGCTTGTTGACGTAGTCATTCAACCAAAAATTAGCCTCATCACTGAACAAAATTTTGTGATGAAAATCAGCAACTTAAAATTCTATACCCCAATAAAAAACACCCTTTATTAATGAGTAGCTCTCTCCATGTCCTGAAGGAAATTGGTGTGTAATTTTCGAATCCCCACGTATAGAAATGAGAACGTAAGGATGAAATAGAAAGAAACAGAACAGAATTCTAATCTTATTTTTTTTGTCAGAAAAGGTGATTTTTTTAATTGTTCAACAAATATTTTTTGGTCCAGCAAATCAGGGGTATTTTTTTAGACATCTCCGAGAATTAGGTTTCTGACAAAAAAGGATTAAAAACGTTAATTACAACTTCAAATAATTACATAGCAATGCAGTTTAAAATATATTCCGCCAGTGGCCTGTACTAGACGTATTTTCAGATTATATTTTATTTAAGTGAGTGTCTCGTTTTGGAGAATAAAATCAGTGTCTTACAAGCACTCTACGCGTAAAGAGTTTCTGAATATCTGATATTCACCCCTATTCTGCACTACAATTACGTTCCCGCATTACGTTACGCATCGATCGAAAATTTGGATTCCAACATAAAACGTAATCGAAAGAATAAGAAGAAGATAAGTGGATATTCACAGTAAGCTCTTTGTCTGTGGAATGTGTGAGATCGAAACAGAAAACCAAACAATTTTGTAAACATTGTGTGAAAAAGTTGAATGAAAAAGTTGAAAAGTTGTAGTTATTAATAAAACAAAAAATATTTAGTGTTAACAAAATAAAGACAAACGTAGTGAAGGAAAAAGGCAGAACATATACGTAGTAAAAAAAAACAGAACGTAAGTGAGAGGACCTGTAATAAATGAAATATAACTCACAAAATAATAGAAAATATTAATCTCTACTCCATTTTATACTTACATTTTTATTATTTTAATTTTACTTTTTATTTTTTATTTTATTCACAAATTTGATATATTTCCGCCACAAATTTCTTAACGTACAAAAACGTAGCTACGATTGTAGTGCAGAATACCTACAATCGTAAAAATTACGCACACGGAACGCAACGGAATGGAACGCGCAATACCAAAACGGAGAAAATCCAATCGTGATTGTAGTGCAGAGTACCATTACTTTTGGTCCTTCGATCCGAATGCTCTTTACTTTTGGTCCTTCGAACCGGATGCTTTTTATACTTGGCATTAACACATGTTTGATGTGATAGCTATTAGAACGTATATTTGGTGTCTCAGATTTCGTTAAGATATTCTTCTTCAGATTACTGCCATGAAACTGGCGACAAGATAATTTGTTAGTAGTTTCACAACAAATTCACATCCTTCGTGGTGATAATTCTAATCACATCAATTATTTGCATTCGTTTTCATTCAGAAACTTGCATTCTTCGGGGACATCCCTCTAATGGATATGGCAATTCGGTCTTTGAAGTATCCGTGTGTATTTGCTTACATCGTGACAATGCGATTTTGAGAGGCGAGTGTCGATATACAGCAGTTACCAACGGAGATCTTTGAGGCAGTCAAATGGTCTGAACATAAAACCCCCACCCACCGAATATTATCGAAGACACATGTGGTAGACCCATGAAAATTACTTCATGGAATTGTCCCAATGTTTTACCGCCACCATGACTTTCTACTATAGTATGCCCTTTCCAACATCATATTCCGTTTATATGGCAATTAATGTTTGTCAGTTGGTTGTTGCCACTGACTTTGTGCATGTGTTTGTGAGTTTCCATAATTGTATAATTATGACTTCGTTCGGTATGGACGGGAGCAGCGCTGCTGCTGCTGGCGACGATTATAGCCGTGTGACTAGTTACAGTTATTGTCGGTCAGAGTGTGACAATTGTCTATAATTTTATCTGTCACCATTTTAACATAACAACAAAGCCCCCGTTCGCACCAAATTATAAAGCGGATGTGATTGCAGCCGGGTAATGATGACATTAACGCTCATTGACACACAACAAGGACGGACAGCCGGATAGATGGATGTATAGAATTGTGTGCAATTTACATGAGTGGAAAGGATATAAACGGAATTGTGAAAATTGCTATAAAAACCACAACCAATCGAAAATTATGTTATTCGTTACAAACTGAGAAATAGCGGCAACATGCCCTCGGCAATATCTAAAACCCTCTGTGTCATGTTGCTCAATGTGATGGTGCAACATTCAGCTGTTAATGCCTGTGCAATGGAAGCGTTTAAACAACATCTTGACTTGAATCGCTTGCAACATTGCATAATTATTCATGGCACGCCGACAGGGACCAAAGAAGATACTTGTGAGAGAAACGTCTTAAATTCCATCGTAAGCCAATATTATGTGGAGTTTATCAATGGCAACAACAACAATCAAAAGGATTGCAATCAGTTGCTCAATCGAAATACACCTCGAGTGGGATTATTCATGCATTATTCTGGCGCAGATCAAGGAAAGCAAAATGTCCTCTTGTCGGCTTCCGAAAATGAAAAGTTCAATTATTCCTTGTCCTGGTTTATCGTAATGGAACAGAACGCCAACGGTCATCTGGAGACAATACGCCAGAACATGGAACATTTGAATGTAATGTTAAATGCGGATGTCACTGTGGCCATGCGAAAAGGCAAGTGAGTGATGGCCCTGCGACTGCTGAATTATTCCATCAAGGACCTAAGCATTTTATGTTTTGTCAATTGTAGTGACACTTTACAACTTTACGACATTTACAAGATATGCCACAAATGTGGTCAGCCCTTGGAGATCAAGTGCAAAGGGACTTGGACGGCACGGAGTGGTCTAAAAATTCGGAAAATCTTTAAGGATCATTTTGTAACACGAAGGAGCAACTTTAACAATGCGTCTGTTAATGTGGCCACTGCAGTAAGTTGAGAATGTAGTTCAGTCCAGTGCTTTCACAACGGTTGCGAAGTATTTATTACGTATGTAAATACATCATGAGTCATCGTCTACAGCGACATCGGCTGCCTTAGACCTCAAATCTTGAGAATAAGTTGGGAGGCGAACAGAAAGAACTACTTAAACTACACACATTGAAGAGTAAATTAAATGATTTAATGATAATAATTTCGCCAAAATGGTTAAAAGATTGAAAGTATTTGATAGATTGTAAAAAGTTTCAGCGGGACCATGTGTATTTCATAATGAAGAGGAAGGTGTGCCGTTAATAATGAAAAGCAACATCAGCCCAATGGCCACCACGACCACGCTTACAGGACCATATGCTTTTCATGAAATTGTCCATTACCAAATCGGAAAGTGGCTGCCCTATGTCCTCGATAGCCTCACGAATTCTATCTTTGAGGTCTTGAATCGACGCAGGGCTCTTGGCGTAAACCTTATTTTTCACGTGGCCCCAAAGGAAGAAGTCGCAAGGTGTTAAATCACAAGACCGCGGTGGCCAATTGTGATCACCTCTTCGAGACATAACACGGTCCGGAAACCTTTCCCGTAACAGAGTAATGGTTTCGTTGCTTGTGTGGCACTTAGCGCCGTCTTGTTGAAAGTAAACGTTGTCCAGACCAATATCATCCAACTTCGACCAACAAATTTATTAATTATCTCTGGATAGAGCAATTAACTCACCGTAACTGTTGATCAACCCTCACTTTCGAACAAGTAAGGTCCAATGACCCCGCCGGACCATAAACCGCACCAAACAGTCACACGTTGAGGATGGAGAGGTTTCTCAACAATAACTCTTGGGTTTTCCGGGCCCCAAATGGGACAAGTTTGCTTGTTGCCGTAGCCACCGAGTTGGAAATGGGCCTCATCAGTCAAGATGATTTTTCGATGGAATTCCGGATCATTTTCATGCATTTCAATGACCCAAACAGCAAAGACACGACGTTGTTGATGACCGGCCGGCTTGAGTTCTTGTGCTAACTGAACTTTATAAGCCTCAAGGCCAAAGTCTTTATGCAGAATACGTTGTAATGACGTTTGTGAAATGCCCAATTCCAAAGAACGCCGAGGAATGGACAAAACATGGGTTTTCTTCAACACTTTGGGCCACAGCAGCGAAATTCTCAGTTGTTCTTGAGCGACGTGCATGGGTTTTATTCTTCACATCACTAACTTGTCCCAGCAGCTCGAATTTTTTCACCAATTTCTGCGTTGCGGTCCCACAAGATGCTTCACGACGACGACCCAAAAATGCCTTAGGTTTTCGAACTGTGACTGCAGGATTTTCAACATTTTTGTAGTGAATTGTAATAATTTCAATGCGTTATTGAAGCGCCAAATGTTAAAGAATAAAAGCTTCAAAAGTGACAGCTACCGAAATACCGGTTGATTCCAAATAACACCTCTTGTTAGAAACCCCTTTGTTTTCCAGATAGGGTCATTGGTAATAAGTGCGGCTAGGCAACAATTTGTCGTCGATTTTTTTCTATGTTTTGAGTTTATGTTTAACTAGTAAGTTGTAATGCGCCTATGGCGCCCGTTAATTTGCTTGAGAAAGTATTTGTTACTTAATTTTAAAAATTTTGTAAAAAATATTTTGTAAAAAAAAATTTCGAAAAAAAATAAAATTTGTGGAAAAAAAATTGTTGTTGAGAAAAAAAAATGTTGTTGAAAAAAAAAAATTTTGTTGCAAAAAAAAAATTTTGTTGAAAAAAAAAATTTTTGTGGAAAAAAAAAACTTTGTTGAAAAAAAAATTTTTGCTGGAAAAAAAAAAATTTTGTTGAAAAAAAAAATTCTGTTGAAAAAAAAAAATTGTGGAAAAAGTTTTCTTGAAAAAAAAAAATGTTGTGGAAAAAAAAATTTATTGAAAAAAAAAATTTCTTGAAAAAAAAAATTCCTTGAAAAAAAAAAATTTGAAAAAAAAAATTTTTGTAAAAAAAAAAATTTGGTAAAAACACAATTTCTGCACAAAAAAAATATTATTTTTTTTATTATTATTATTTATAGAATTATTATAAAATGCCTATTTAAATTCCTACGTACTGCGTGACAGAGTCAGTGAATCAGGGAATCAGGGAATCAGGGAATCAGTGTATCAGTGTATCAGTGTATCAGTGTATCAGTGAATCAGTGAATCAGTGAATCAGTGTCGAGGGTAAATATATATTAAGAAAGAAGAAGATTGGATTGCCAGATACAATCGTTTCCCGTTAATTTGACCTTGTGTTTCTTTGGGCCTATTTCGAAAACCAACCGAGGTATTTTTCGATTTAGCTGGACAAATTCTGCAATAGCTTGAACTAGACTTGACATCAAATATCTGGAGAATCAAGCCCGTCTGACAACCCTACTTCCAATCTCTAGTCCTCACTGACCTGAATATGTGAGGTGTCAATAGTGCCAGAACACAATTCACATCCGTATTGAATGCAGACTCGGACAGATGACCACATAGCCAGCGTTTATTTCTCTATAGTCTTTCACACAGATGCAGTGGGTAGAGGCATTTGTCAACTGGAATCTGTAAGAAGTCCCGAGTCTTGCTAGCTATGCAGACCCGTGTATTTCCGAAAACGCCCGCATTTTAAAATTTGTAATTAACATAAGATTTGTAATTCGATGGCTTTTCAAAAAAAAAACCCTCTAAAACCCATTTCTAAACCCTTACGGGTTTAAGATATGTCACAGGTATTTCAAAACTCCACTTAAATGGCAGCTGCACACATTTTTCAAGACCTGTCTATTTTCGATCATTATTTCCAGACAATTTGTGCAATTGGAAATTTGTTGTACGAAAAAGCTGTGATACAAAGTCGTCTGAACATTTGAAATTTTTTTACCTTTTACGCCGTTGTTGCCCAGAACCACCATGAGTCAAAAATTGATATTTCGAAATTACTTTCCAGCTGCTGAATTATTCACCCCACCTGAATATGACCGCCATGGAGTATCTTGACAACAACAAGCGTTACATGCAGAATGACTTCATGCAAAGGAAAACATACCAGTTAATGAAGATGACACAACATTTGTATAACTTCAGGTAAATGTTCCTCGTTTTTCTCCTAATTATTGTTAAAATGTAATTTCATTGAAAGTTTCCATTTACAAATACTGGACAAATGGGGCGCCCTTACGAATGGCACCTGGACTGGTGTCCTTGCTCTACTCAAATCTCACGATGTCGAGTTCTCTGTATGCCCACTGCGTTTCCTGGAAGAACGTGGCCGAGCCATGAAATATTCGCCGGAACTGCACGTGGAGAAGTGAGTGGTTGGCGTCCAAATCCCAAAAATCAACTGAAGGAGATTCGTATTTATTCACAGGATACGTTTCCTATTGCGCCATCCCAAACGCAACAGTATACGCAACATTTTCTTTGAGCCATTGGCCGTCACTGTCTGGTGGTGTGTGCTGGCCTTAATTGTTATAACGGCATTCTTGCTGGCCATACTGGTTCAGGCGGAATGTCAACATTACTGGGAAGGCAAAATGCACCCAGATGGGAGCGCACCGGAACAGGCCATGGAGAGCAATATGGATTTCATAGTATTGACCATACTGGAGGCGATATTTATGCAGGGCCCTTCACCCGAACGATATCACCGGAATTCGACGCGCACTCTGCTGACCTCGGTATCGGTGTTCTCGCTACTACTCATGCAATTCTACGGGGCATTCATTGTGAGCTCCCTGCTATCGGAACCACCGCGCACTATCACCAATCTGCCCGCTCTGTACAACAGCAGCCTTGAGATTGGCATGGAGAATATTTCGTACAATTTCGAACTATTCACCACGGCCACGAATCCAGTGGTGCGTAACATTTACAAGAATCGCATCTGCAGGAGGGGAGTTCCTCGTGCCGTGACTTTGGAGCAGGGGGTGCAACGCATAGCCAAGGGCGGATTTGCCTTGCATGTAGCGCTGGACCGAGCCTATCATCTGTTGCAAGGTAAGTATTGAAATTATTATTTTTAAATGCTGCACTGCTTGGGCTATTCTCTTTGTGCAACATGTTGTTTCCGTTGGTATTACATTCACAGTAAATATTCGCTTGTGCTGCTGCGGGTTTGTGGGCGGGGTGGCCGCGTTCGGACGTTAAATGCGTAAATAAATTATTAACAAACAAGAAAATTGGTAATAACACTTGAATGGGCTTTCATAATTCATTACTTGAATGCGTTGTGGGTCGGGGCGTCCGCATCTGTATCTGTGGCATTTTCCCGGGCGCACATGTATCGCCAAAGACAATAAACAACAACGACAGCGACAGCGACAGCGAAACCAACAACAAACGCGAAAACAAAAGACTTACTACCGCACATTTTAAAAAGAATCATAAATAAAATGTTAAATATTTGTTTGGTTTTCGCAGCACATAAATTTCACAAACAACAAACAATGAAATATGTTAACAAAACATTTCCACTTCACACGATAGTGTGAATTATTTGCATAGCCAGGGTGATGCCAACATGATTATTATTATTATTATTATTACTGTTATTATTCTGTCACCGCTTAAATTGTATGTTGAAATATTCGTCGAACTCAAAATCTTCATATGGATTCAAAAACGATGGTTTTATATCGGACAGTTTGTAGGACAACGTATCGTGCGATATCCTGCGAAAAAAATGCGCTGTGGCATTCATACGTATGTCCCTTATTTGTTTTGACCCATTGGGTTTCATTCAACAGAAAAGGTGTCAAACTTATGATAACATTCGGTGAGAATGTCACTGGTGGCAGGAAACCCACTTGCTGGAACAGTAATCCACAGTTCGGCTGAAGATCGAATTTCCGCCAAAGTGTGTCGTCCGATCAAACAGTTATTCGACAATGAACGGATACGAGTTCCTGGACTGCCGCAGATCCCAGCTGAATGTCTTGAATATCAGATACGGTTAAAGTGTCTGTCTGTTGAAGAGAGACGATAGAGATGGATACCTTATTAACTGTCATCAACACTGCCGCTCTCTTCTGTACACACAGCTGCAAAAGGTCTGTCCACATAAAGGGTTTTCCAACAAGAAGTGTTATTTCGAATCAACCGGTATTTCGGTAGCTGTCACTTTTGAAGCTTTTATTCTTTGACATTTAACAAGTAGAAACTACGCCATTACTAAAAACGGAACGATACACGCTGCAACAACGCATTGAAATTTAGTAAAATTCAAAATTCAAAAATTGTGAAAAACTTGCAGTCCGAGTTTGCAAAACTAAAAAGTTTTCGGACCGTGTTATCTCACGAAGAGGTGATCACAATTGGCCATTGGGATCTTGTGATTTAACACCTGGCGACTTTTTCCTTTGGGGCCACCAACAGTCCAGCGTCGATTCAAGACCTCAAAGATAGAATTTTTTTTTTTTTATTTTTTTTTTAATAATTCATTTAATTCTATTTAAATTTTATACAAGTAAATAATTGCCTCAGCGCCACATGGACATTGTTGGGGCGAATTCGTGAGGCTACATAGGACAGCCAATTTTCGATTTGGTTATGGAAAATTTCATGAAAAGGATATGGTCCCGTAAGCGTGGTCGTGGTGACCATTTGGCTGATTTGCTGTTCATTCATTATGAAATAAACATCCGATCATTTATCCCAAAAAATGTCTTCGAATACCAAGTACCACCTCTTGTTGGAAAATCCTGTATGTGAGATTTTCAAGATAAAAGATAGAAAATCGAAAAATGTCAAATCGAATGAATGAAAATTAAAAAAAAACACGGCATTTCCTTCTTTTCTTTTTCATTTTAGACATTTTAACTGAATCCCAATTTTGCGATCTGCAAGAAATCACCTTCAATACACCGTTTTCGTCAGGCGTGGGTCTGGCAAAGTCATCGCCCTACAGCAAATACATCTCAAAGGCGATTTTGAAATTCCGTGAATCTTCTCTGCTCCAATACAACGACAAACGATGGCAGATTCATAAAATCGACTGTGCAGCCGTACCCAAAGATGATGTTGAAGTGGACCTGGTCCACTTTGCCCCCGTACTGGTGTTTCTGGCATTTGCCATCTTAACGGCGGCTTGGATTTTCTTTGTGGAAAACCACCGTAAACGTATCCTGGGGCGAATTCGCATGATTTTTGAAAAATATTTGTAAAACTATGCGTAAATATTTGGCCAGGCAACAGTGAATGACCAAAGCGATGGGTGGTCCAACGAACGGGAGCGGTGTGGCGGGGCAGGCTGTTCTACTTAACTGTTGTTGGATGGGGCATAATTGTATTTGTGAGTTTATTATTAACATAATTAAACAAATTAAATTTTATTTGTTGAACGACAACAGCGAGTGCACGAGTACAACAATTACAAGCCGTGGGCCGAGCTAAAATAAAACATTGTGTACGTTCGGTCGAGGAGCATTTCATTTCAGCTCGTAATACAAACGTTTATTTTTATATTTTGCGTGTGAAAGCTGGGCTGGCTGTTGCTTTGCTGTTGTTGTTGTTGTTTTAAATAAACGTCGGCATACTTTTCTCAAGTATTTGTTTGTGTTTTGCTATTGCCATTGTTGTTGTTGTTGTTGTTGTTGCCAATGCTGCTGCTGCTGTTCTTGTTTTACCATTTGTTTGTTTTGCATACAAATGAGACGGAAATTTGTACGCTTTTCAACAGGGAAACGTATAAAATACGGAAAAGTTAAATGACTGCGGCCATACCCATAACAATCACGTAGATAGACTGCAACCCCTGATGCGAAATGTTCATGAAATCAAACGGCAAACAATGGCAAAACTTAATTCTCGCAGAAACAACAAAACAAACAAACAAAACCTGCAATTATACAGTTCGCTGTTGTTGCTCTTGTTGTATTATTCTGAAGCCGCAGATGATGAAGTTGTAGCTCATGCTGAACAGCACAAAATAATAAACACCAACCGGCAGACTATAATGAGCTCCATAAAAAGGTGTACCCCGGCAAAAAAAAAAAGAGAACGACGATGAGTGGCAGCGTAAACTTTTATCCGTTCATATTTTAATAATTTTTTTTTTTTGGGTGGGTGGCTTCATAATTCCATAATAAATGTTGGTGTGTTTATTTTATTTGTATATACGAAAACATCGACAACGGGCCATGAAAATATGTTAATATTTTAATTCAAAATAATGACGGGGGGGAAATTCTATTTAAAATATTTTTTGTTTGTAAATTCGTTTGTTTTGTATAGAAATCTGTTTCGGTGAACACCAGTAGAAACATTCTTTATGTTAAACGAAGAAGGATTCTCTTAATAGCTCTACAGAGGTAAATGTGTAAACAATGGCCAGTTTTAGAAACTGAATTAATCGACATTCGGAAGACGGCAGAGGGAGACTGCGTTGCCTCTTCCCGCCACTAAGAAATTATTAAGAAATCATGGAAATTATTTAAAAATTTTAATTTCAATTCAGAATGCATTCATTGGTGATATTCATGGTTGCAATGTTGCCGCCAAATTATCTTCTTTCCAAAACAATTTACTAGAAATTTCAAAAGATTGTGGTATTTTTTTTTTTTAATATACATCAGGGTTGATTTTATTTTGCAACTGCTCAAGTTTCAAATTGGTCTACGGAACGCTATCACTTTATTTGAATTTTTAAGGAAAAATTACCAAATCGTACGTCCAGACAAAAGTGAACACCAAATACTACTTCGCCAACAATCAGTTCGCACGCCTGTTCGTTTTCTAATATTTTCAAATTCTGCTTTTATGTTTATTTAAAAATCTACGTTTTTGAGGCAAAGTTTATTGTCTCCTTAAAGCTAAAATTTGTATTTCTTAGAACTTATAGCAGAACAAAAAAAAATTACAAAAATAGCAATTACATATTTAAAAAATTTTCAGGGCTTCGAACTGATTGTGAACGGAGTAGAAACTGACTAAATAGTAAACAAACAGATGACACAGAAGATACTACATAGTACACTAGACAACAGACATGCTGACGTTGTATTGTCGGACAATAGATTTACATCATGACTACCAACAACATATTCACAACTGTTGTATAATTTTAGCAGGCACGATAAATGCAACACAACAGAACATCTTGTAAACGCCCTAGGTATTTTTTGTTCCTTTTTTTTACGATAAATACAACACAATAGAACAACTTTTTAAGCTCCCTACGTATTTTTGTTTAGCTTTTTTTTTAATTTGATACCGTCACAACTGTCAGGAAACACACTTGCTAGAAGGATATTCCACATACGAATGGTTCGGTTTCGAATTTTCTCTCGTCCGATCTACCGGCCACCCAACAACGAACGGATGAGTGTCCCTGGAAAGCCGCGTATTCCGGCTAAATGTTCGAAACATCAGGGACAAGACAATGGATATCTGAGGTGCAGATGTTATGTCCAATATCAAAAAGTATACAGAAATTATTTTATTCTTGGAAAATTATACCATTAAAATATTGTTTTCTACATGCTCCAATATGCCCGAATATTTTGCAAAACCATGTAACAGACGGTCGGATATTTCGAAAAAAAAGATCTGCACAGATGCCTGGTTATCGTTGAATTTGAACAGAGTTGTGAGGATCTAAATTGGAGCAGATATTCAAAACATGTAAAACATACCCAAATAAATCCTAAATGAAACAAAGCATGCTTACAGGAGTCCTCACACAGCACTGTACGATAGGTAAGGCGGCAAAGCAAATATATCTCGTTGGACGAGAAGAGAAAGAATGTATAGATGATTTGCTGTATTTTTGTCCCGGTCCACATGGACCTCGGCTCACTGTCCTTGGCCAGCTGGCCAGCGTACCTCTGACTTGCTTAACAAAATTCATCGAAACTACTAAATAGTTTTAAGACCGTACTGATGCTGTATAGCCTAGGTATCACACTGGGTCAATTGATGGCTTTCGAGTGCATCCGCTCTTAAAATCGGGTAATCCAGTTAACGTAAGCTAATCTAGTCCTTCATCGTAAATGTCGATTGACAATTACCAATGTGGTGTTTTTTTTTTCAAATCATCATCGTTGGGAGTTCCATTCGATTAAGAAACAGGGTGGGAAACCTCTGGCAATTCAGTGAGCTGTAAATGATTTAAGTCAAACATACAGAGATTTCCAATTGGTATTTTGGTATTCAAAGAAAAATTTAATTTTTTGAGATAAATTATTGCATGTTTATTTCACAATAAAGTGGAAGGTATGCCGTTAATAATGGAAAACAACATCAGCCAAATGGCCACCACGACCACGCTCACAGGACCATACCCTTTTCATGAAATTGTCCATAACTAAAACGCAAAGTGGCTGCCCTATGTCCTCGATATCCCCACGAATTCTATCTTTGAGGTCTTTAATCGACGCTGGGCTTTTGGCGTAGACCTTATATTTTATGTGGCCCCAAAGGAAGAAGTCGCAAGGTGTTAAATCACAAGATCTCAATGGCCAATTGTTATCATCTCTTCGAGAGATAACACGGTAGGGTGGAGTGAAATTCAAAAAAAAAAAGTTAACCTCGGAAAGAGATGTAGTCTGGAGTCCTAATGAGGGGAAAAATAAAGAAAAAAAATTTAAAAAAAATTTTAGGGGTCGCGCCTCTCCCTCAAAATTTGGAAATTATCGCTATTTTGGCGTTGTTTTTAGAAAAATCCTAAATCTTTATTTTTCCCCTTATTAGGACCCCAAACTACATCTCTTTCCTAGGTTAACTTTTTCAAATTAAAAAAAAACATGTTTTCACTCCACCCTAATAACACGGTCCGGAAACTTTTCCCGTAAAAGACCAATGGTTTCGTTGCTTGTCTGGCACGTAGTGCCGTCTTGTTGAATATGAACGTTGTCCAGATCAATATCATTAACCATCTCTCGATGGCGCAATCCATTCACCGTAACTGTTGATCCAACCTCACAAAAAGTAAGGTCCAATGACCGCCGCCGGACCATAAACCGCACCAAACAGTCACACGTTGAGGATGGAGAGGCTTCTCAAGAATAACTCTTGGGTTTTCCGAGCCCCAGATGCCACAATTTTGCTTGTTGCCGTAGCCACCGAGTTAGAAATGGGCGTCATCAGTCAAGATGATTTTTCGATGGAATTCCGGATCATGTTCATGCATTTCAAGGACCCAAACAGCAAAGACACGACGTTGTTGATGATCGGCCGGCTTGAGTTCTTGTGTTAGCTGAACTTTATAAGCCTCAAGGCCAAAGTCTTTATGCAGAATACGTTGTAATGACGTTTGTGGAATGCCCAATTCCAAAGAACGACGAGGAATAGTCAAAACATGGGTTTCTTCAATACTTTGGGCCACAGCAGCAATATTCCCAGCTATTCTTGAGCGACGTGCACGGTTTTTATTCTTAACATCACTCACTTGCCCCAACAGCTGGAATTTGTCCACCAATTTCTGTATTGCGGTACGACAATGTGCTTCACGACGACGACCCAAAAATGCCTTAGATTTTCGAACTGTGACTGCAAGATGTTCACCATTTTTGTAGTGAATTTTAATAATTTCAATGCGTTGTTGAAGCGTGTTTCGTTCCATTTTTAGTAATGGCGTAGTTTCTACTTGCCAAATGTCAAAAAATAAAAGCTTCAAAAGTGGTTGCTACCGAAATACCGGGTGATTCAAAATAACAGCTCTTGTTGGAAAACGCTTTATTTCAAAATGTATTCAGTTGAATCTTCAAGTCAATCATCTTTGCTAGGCTGATTATTTTTTTATAAGAATCTGATTTTTAACATAGAATCACTTAAATATGCAATTTGTACTCAAGTTACCCACTGTAGAGCATTGTCCCTTTTGTTGGATTTGGTCAATTGTCCCTGTTCGAATTTAAAACGAATTCAATAACTGTCCTATTTACAATCGTTTTTTTTGTATCGGAGTCACCAATGGCGAATTATTCATGTTGTTTAATAACATTTCTTTTTTTTTTTTTTTTTATTATTAAACATTTATATTTAAATTAGCTTGATGCAACTCAATTTACTGAAATTGAATAAAACAATAAGCGTTATAATTTTCGTTGGAGGCCAGTTGTGTTGTTTGTTGTTGTTTCTAGTATTTGGTAAATAGAATTTATTTGTAAAATTCCATATCGAATGAATATTACAGTTAATTAGAAAATGTGTAATTTAATAACACAACATTAAATAATCTAGCATGATAATGACAACAACAACAACAACTATTTTGACGATGATGATGATGATGATAATGGCACCGACAATCATATAACAAATTGTAATTATACATTTATATGACTGTAATGCAATTAAATTGAAAATACAACAAAAATATCCGGACAATTTTTTGAAAAGACTTTCAACTGTAAACGTTGAACGCAAAGGTTTGTATTCGCATTGTCCGGTTGTTCATAGAATATCAAATACACATATTAGGGTGTCACGTAAATTAGCAGTACAGGAAAAA
Organism: Hydrotaea cyrtoneurina; assembly: GCA_958296145.1. Taxonomy (NCBI): domain Eukaryota; kingdom Metazoa; phylum Arthropoda; class Insecta; order Diptera; family Muscidae; genus Hydrotaea; species Hydrotaea cyrtoneurina. The sequence goes on along the minus strand of OY282512.1, from coordinate 3,880,894 downwards.
GCGGGTTATTGGCGGGCACAAATTGTAATAAAAATTCCGCTTTGCAGAGTTATTCGGTATTCAAGAGATCAGGTGATGAACTCAGGTCTGACATTTGTTTTGAATTGAGGATGTCACAATGGGCTGGAAACACACTAGCTGGAATATTCTTCCATATTCGAAGTCATACGGTAAAAAAGTTATACGTTTACCCAAATTGGTAAGCAAAATAGCAGTTGTTTTGTGAGTTGGGTGGCATGGGGAGTCATCCCGCTTAAAGATCGTCCATATCTTTAATCTCTGGCCACAAAAAAAGGTCTCTGTAGCCTTAACCATTATCGAAACTGTCATTTCTCAATGAAGAATGGTCACCGCTCTAAAATCCGCACCAAATGTCCACTCTCTGAGTGTGCATGGGCTACGATCCCCAGTTGTGCCAGTTTGGCTGCGATAGAAATATTCATCGTCAGATCAAGATCATTTTTCGAACAAAACAGCTGTCCATTTCGAGCTGCCTTCAATGAAATGTTCAGTTGTTGAGATCGATGGCGATTCGATGTTCCAAGACTGAGTGGCAAACACTCGCACAGTCACATTCTTGTCGGGGCACACCGTACGATGACGGGGTCCATGACTGTTGTCCACTAGCAGGCCAGTGTCACAGACCCCCCAAATAATTTGTTCACCCTAATATTAATGACTGAGTGTGCACGTGTAAGTGTATGTGTGTGTGTGTGTGTTTGTGTATGATTATAAAATATTTTACATTTAAATTGATAATATAAATTGTAATTAATAAAACAGCTATAAACTATGATATTGTTAATATTTGTGTTTGTCCGTGTGTGTGTGTGTGCGTGTGTATACTCACAGAAACAGCCAGAGAGTTCAAATTATTTGTTTATTTCTTTTTGTGTTTGTGTATGCGTATTTGCGTGTGTGCATGTGCTTGGACCAGACAAACAAACCGAGTAAATGAATAGCAAAATAATGCGAAAAATAACTACAGCAACAATGGCAACATCCACATTAATGTCACACATTTGTGCATATAAATTAAATACGTTACATGCCGCAACAGTTCACTTCCGTCTCCATATTTGGGCGAGAGCCTGCCGTGTCGTTGTTTGTGTCTGTGTATGCGTGAGCAAAGGATATGAACGTGCATCCGTTTATTGCGGACAACAAATATATGAACACAGGTTTTTATTACCTTCACACACAACGTCACAAGAGTCTGTGTGTGGCGGTGGTAGAATTTTAATTTTTTTATTTTTTTTTTTTAAAAAAAATGACTGAAGCAGAAAAACTACTCAATGTTCTTGTTGACTTTTTGCGAGGGCAAACTGTATGCATCCGCTCAACAAAACGCACGTGTACGCAGTTTACTAAAGATTCATTGCTGCCTATACAACGCTGTATACATGAGGCACTGAAAGTGAAATATGAACACACACACAGAGAGAGAGAGAGAGAGAAAATAAAATAATATACTCATGACTTTTTTCGCCACAACTCTGTTTCCGTTTCCGTTCGTGTTGGCTGCCGTCAATGACGCTGTTGCAGCTGCGGTTAGGCCCATCCATTCATTTCAATTGTTCCGTGCGACTAAATAAATCCTGCTGCCGCCTCCCACTGGGTCTTGATCAACAGGAACCGCCATAGCACCGCCCCCTCGAACAGTCCTCGGCAAAGTTACATTCAATCTTACGTGTGTGATACCCCCAACGACAATAACAACGAGGAGCAGACACAGCCAGCAACTAAACTAGACAATGAAAAGAATTTCGCATTCACTCATTCATTCATTCATTGTCGTACGGCAGCTAGACAGACAGCAGATGCAGAGACGATACACAGGTTTGTGCAGAATATGTCTCGGTATGTTTTACATCCTTATCCGCCGTCACTAATTACCAACCATTAAATTGTTTTCCACATCTCTACATTTGTGTTGGCCCTTCTACATCTTCTTCTTCTTCGTGAGCTTCTCTTAATTTCATTTGTTTGCTTTATGTCCAAACACACACACCCACACACACATGAGCATGAGCGAGTAGTGTTAACAACAACTTTGATAACAGAAATAACGTCAAATTTGAAAAAATTTAATTGAAAAATCTCGTTGTAATAGAATTTTCGTGCAAGAAGCTTCCATGACCCAAGAAATATTGAGGTGGACTCAACAGATCAATGGGTGAGACAGAAAGTATATTAATTAGCGATCAGCATACAATTCTCGATAATTTAAGTATCTTTGCTCATCCGTTGGTCGTCACAATAACGGACAAACGAAATGATGTAAAGACATTTATGGGATTGTCAATAGGGCATCATTAGCCCAGAAGTTACGCGTTTATTTACTCCCAATGTCTGACCAATACCTTCTTACGATTACGATTACTCACAGTATTGAGTAGAATTACACGCACATCGTTTGTGTTCTCATAAACTAGGCATGATTTGTATTTGATGAGGTTTCAAGACATACGAATTCATCCCTTACCTCGAATATGACACAGTCTGCCTCTACTCTGCCCCGTGGATGTATTCGCAACCGTAAGCTTTCCGTTGTCCTCATTTACTAACAATCTCAGATTCGAATCATCCCTGATATGAATAGATAGATAGTTATATCTAGTTTCGTATTGAATGGTTGCGAGAAGTTCTTCCCTATTTACATTGCAGATTTTGTCCCAATTTCCAGGATGACTTTTTAACCGGGGCTTTTTCTTGTAAAAATGTCAAGAAAAGTCATAAACGTTAATACGATGCCTCGAATAAAGTCAAATTCGGTTAAGCGGAAAAGGAAAAAAATCAATTTTTGTTTTTCACTTATGCGGAATTTAAAGGGTTTTCCAACAAGATGTGTTATTTTGAATCACCCGGTATTTCGGCAGTTGTCACTTTTGAAGGTTTTATTCGTTGACATTTGACAAATAGAAACTACGCCATTATTAACAATGGATCGATACACGCTTCAACAACGAAATCTTGCAGTCACAGTACGCAAAACTAAAGCATTTTTGGGTCGTCGTCGTGAAGCACCTTGTGGGACCGCAATAGAGAAAATGGTGGAAAAATTCGAGCTGCTGGGACAAGTTAGTGATGTGAAGAATAAAACGCGCGCACGTCGCTCAAGAACAGCTGGGAATATTGTTATCGGAATTTATCTGTTTCTTATAGTGTTATCAATAATTGTAGACCTATGGCTTTATGTAATACCTTTATCTTTTCGCGTTCTGCCAGAAACCCTCAGATATTTATTCCTAGGATTTGGAAGAATATTTATGCTAGATCCTTTTTGGTCAGAATTGCATGCTGCTGGAATCGATTGCCGCATGAGCTACGCATTTTCTCCCATTCAAATAATGTATTTCGTCTTAAACTTATCGAACATCTTGCGATCTCTTATCCTATATACATTTTTCCTTTTTTGGTTGGTCTTTTTTTTCTCTCACGGAGACATTGACATCTTACCACTTTTATTTTTATGCAATTATCTTTAAGAAATTTTTAAAAATTGTACTAATTCAATTTCTTTGAAGTGAATTACTGCTTACTGGGACCCTTTTTTCTTTTTTTATTTTATTCTATGTTATTGCTCTGGTACTTTATGGCTGGGGAGCCAAATGATAGGGTTGTAATTAAGTTTTTTCCTTTTAATTTTAAATTGTATTAATGTTAAATAAATCAATACTCAGGTTTTATATATATATATTTCATTGGCCTTGATGGCTTTATATTACGTATATGGATTAATAAATAAATAAATAAATAAATATTGCTGCTGTGGCCCAAAGTGTTGAAGAAAACCCATGTTTTGTCCATTCCTCGTCGTTCTTTGGAATTGGGCATTTCACAAACGTCATTACAACGTATTCTGCATAAAGACTTTGGCCTTGAGGCTTATAAAGTTCAGTTAGCACAAGAACTCAAGCCGGCCGGTCATCAACAACGTCATGTCTTTGCCAATTGGGTCCTTGAAATGCATGAAAATGATCCGGAATTCCATCGAAAAATCATCCTGACTGATGAGGTCCATTTCCAACTCGGTGGCTAAGGCAACAAGTGAAATTGTCGCATCTGGGGCTCGGAAACCCCAAGAGTTATTGTTGAGAAGCCTCTCCATTCTCAACGTGTGACGGTTTGGTGCGGTTTTTGGTCCGGTTTACTTTTTCGAAAGTGAGGTTGGATCAACAGTTACGGTGAGAGATGGCCGATAATAATTTAATAATAAATTAATAATTTTTTATCGTCGGAGTTGGATGATATTGATCTGGACAACGATTACTTTCAACAAGACGGAGCTAAGTGCTACACAAGCAACGAAACCATTACTCTTTTACGGGAAAGGTTTCCGGACCGTGTTATCTCCCGAAGAGGTGATCACAATTGGCCAGCGAGATCTTGTGATTTAACGCCTTGCGACTTCTTCATTTGGGGCCACGTGAAAGATAAGGTCAACGCCAAGAGCCCAGCGTCGATTCAAGACCTCAAAGATAGAATTCGTGAGGTTTTCGAGGACATAGGGCAGCAACTTTGCGATTTGGTTATGGAAAATTTCATGAAAAGTATATGGTCCTGTAAGCGTGGTCGTGGTGGCCATTTGGCTGATGTTGCTTTTCATTATTAACGGCACACCTTCCTCTTCATTATTAAATAAACATTCGATCATTTATTACAAAAGAATGTCATTTTTCTTTGAATACCAAAATAACACAAAATTTGTATGAAAAGTGTCATATTTTCATTTGGTGGAGTTGTCTTAAAAGTGGTTGTCCCATATTTTTTTTTTGAGAACATTTGTTTTGCCCAAAGCTCCAGAATTGTCTCCACAAAATGTTTTCACAACACAAATTAATTCGAATGTCTCCTTCTTAGTAGGTTCAATAGAGATCAGCATAATATATTCTATGGAACCTACGTTTCCATTGGCCATGTACGTTAGGATACTAAAGGAAGTCAGAATACTAAAAGAAGTCAGGGCTTTGATAAGCTTTGTCAAAGGCAGATTAATAGTGAACGAAGAGGTTTGACACAATGTGACGATCTAACCAGCTGTAGTTTTATGTGGCCTAAAGCCTTAGACTTTGGAATAAATTTAACTCAATAGTCACGGAGATTCCAATGATCAGGCAAACTTTGATACCTCCAAATTGTGTAAAAGTTGCAGAATTTTTATTTTTCAAGTGTGTAGACTTTAATTTTGAATGAAACGAATGTTTCAATCAATCAATTCATTGTAAGTTTGTCATTTTTACACCATAATGACTTGAACAAACAAAAAAAAAACGTCAAACCGATTGCAAAACATCAAAGTTGGCAGTGGTTGGCAATGTCACATACATATGTACATACCACGCTTTGTATAGAGGATTGTGTTTATAAGACTGCAAGGAGTAATACGCCATTGCATTTTAGAAATTGTACTATTGCGATGTCGTTTTTAAAATGCTTATCCTTGTCCCATTGTACGTGTTCATTGTCACTGGGAAATGTTACTTTGCTCCGAGTGGATTCCAGGCTTTATTAGATGATGGCACGGAGACAACAACAATACAAACAACACCAACACCACTGGCTTCATCAGCATCGTCAGAACGGTAGCAGTGCTGTCCCCGCCCCCACCAACAAAGACCACAAGAAGAACAAAAACAAGAAAGTAAAAAAAGGAAATCAACAACAAAGGAAATAAAATGAAAATGAAGCCAATGCAAGCGTGAGAGAATATAAAAGGAACTGATTTCATTAAATATGAATGCAGAATTTTAAAATATCTTACGAGTAAAACAAACAAAGGAAAAATTTAAATTTCTTCACCATTTGCCAGCTCCTGGCACTCCGTGCTCTTGTCCGTGTCATGGGTGTACGTACGGTGATTGCAAGTAAATACAAGGATAACTAGTGTAAAGCAGTCAAGGAATTGTTAATAAAATGAACCGAAAAAGAAAACTAGACCAGCATAGCTATGAGGTCAACACCGAAGGAGGACAGAATCTATCGTTTTTTGTTTGTTTTTTTGTTGCAATAGAAATCTAGTGACTCAAATATTCCCGAAATATATTAAAGCTCGTTTTCTAAGGAACACGTATAAACTTTTCAAAACTGGTGCGAAGTACAAGTTTAAAGACTCGAGATAAATTGAAAAGTACACGGTCGGAAGACTGGCAGAGAAATGTCCGTCAACAGAGACTCTAGAGAGGATATCCCAAACTAATGATGGACACATGATGTCCACTAGTTCGGTTACTAACAATACTGTCCTCTGGTTGGGATGACCGCAAGCCTCAACATGTTGTTTCCAAATAGTTTCCACCAAATTATCTTAGGATTTTTCCGTTACCACCAATTTCAATCTGCCACATGCCATTTGCATTAGTCCAATCTTTAATTCGATTAGTTTTATTTTTCTAAAGAAATGTCAGAGATTTTATCAAACGTTTTTATATTTTTTTTTTTTACGAAACCAAAAAGAAAAATGTAATTCTCCACATTGTTGGTCCTTATCAAACTAATTTCATCATGTAACTCATGGTGACACTTGTCACAACTATCCACCACAACAACTGAAAAAGAATTATGACAAGAATAGAAAAATGCAAAAGAAAAAAATAAACAAAAACCGGAGAAAAAACTACCACAATCTCGGACATGATTTTGCAGGCAGCAGAAGAAGAAGCATGTGAATAACAGAAAGCAGAACATGAGAAATGTTGCCACAACAGAAATGCTCGTATCCTAGCAAAGATAAATTAATTTGTTAACAATTTTCAATATGTTTTCCGTCCATTCAAATATATAACAATCTAAAGTGACAGAGAATTTTTTTTATTTTTCTCTTTGGATGATTTGTTACCGACAGAATGAAAGACGGCAGACAGACAGACACATACGGACAGACAAACGGTCATATACAGATTTATGTTTATCATCCACTTGGCTGAGGAACTTGTTTGGGGTTTCTTTTTGGGGCTTGACAACTCATCCAAAGTACAACAGAGCAGCAACAATAACAAAAATTACATCATGATCATCATATTTCAATTCGGAGGGTGGGTGGGTGTTTGTCGTGCCACAGTACAGGCGGAGAGGAGGCAGGTTAGACAGTTTACACTCACGCATTATCGAAATTATCAATCATGATAATGAATAAATGTTTATTCATATTGGGAACAAATTTGTCCGTGCGATGAGAGGGCCAAGGAATGGGGGGGGGGGAATAACTTTATTAAGTCGATGTACACTTGGGGAAAAGAGTTGTCGTCGGTAGTGGGATTTAAATAGCTATGGATTACCATGTCAAAGCTTGCCATGGATTTACCGAGGAAACGATACTGACAACTCTTTTGTCGCCTCAGTTAACCCATATTGACCCATCGAACACTGGTCGCTAACCGACACGGAGGGTAGCTTGAGTTTGAAAATACATGGAAAAGAGTGTAGCACAAATCTCACAAATTTCCAAAAACCCAGGTCCATATTTCTAGCAACGTTGAATTAGATCTACACTTTTCTATTTCTATTTGGACTATCTATTTCTCGTGTTTGAGTAGATTTTCGAAGTAAAAAACTACAAGTTACTGCTGACTGCTAATTTACAAAATTTTCAGTTGTACCGAAAAAAAAATATAAGTAAGAGAAGACTTAAGTGGGCGCACCGACTACTTTACATCAAATTAAAGAAAAAATAATACGGCAATTGTTCATCATAGAAGAGCAATTAAATGTGGCTTACGAGGTATATATCCAAATATACGGTCATAGAGTTTAATTTATTGAATCGTATTTGGCCCACTGGTTTAAGAGCAGTTCCCCGTCTCAGCGCTCGTGGAATGTTCAATTCAGGTACGACAAAAGTCATTAATCATGTCTCAACAACCATTGGCATTCAAATTAGGGCCCGATTAATTTTTTTGAAAAATATTGACCAGTTATTTTTTGAGGATGTAACGGCGTCTCCAAAATGGCCTGTGGATTTTCATTACTCCAAATGCCACAACTAAAAGTGAGCGTCATCGCTGAACAAAATTTTCTTGAAATCGTGATCGGTGGCCATTATTTTGGTAATAAATTCGAACGGTTGACAAACGTTGTTCCAGAGTAAGTCCATTCATTATGAAATGGCAAATCAAACTGAGCACAAATCAAGTGATAGCTGCCAAAAAGACCAGCTCCGATAAAAGTGTGGCCAGATTGAAAACAACACGTCTAAAAAAATTCAATTGGACACACATTTTTTAACACACCCAGGAAATATTTTTCAAAATATTATATAAAATATTTCCTGAGATATATGAAATATTTCAAATTATTGTCAGATATTTCAAATTTCATAGAAATTATTAAGAGTCTTGTTCACGGTATCACCACGGGAGCTTTTAATGCATCCAAGTGAGATATGCTTCGGGCAGCTGCCAAACTAGGCTAACCTAATACAAATTACCTAAATCGTATGAATATATTTCGTTGATTATTGACTTCTCGAAATCATCTTCTCGAAATCATTTCGTTGTAAGTTTGTGCAAACGTTATTTGTGATTGTCTGATTGTCAATGTTGATCACTCAAGTCGATGGAAATACTTCTGAGCATTTCGTTTTTAATTAATCTTCTACATACACTCAGTATTAGTTTTAACATTACTGTGTCAAAGATTCTGAAGATCAAAAATTCAAAAAACATTGCCTTAGGGTTTGGCTAAAATAATGGGTGGGTATAATTCTTATTTGTTGCTTTCTTTATATTTTCTAGAATTATCGGAGATGTAAATCATTCTTCATATTTGTAAAATAAACAGCTCAAAATAAAGGCAATTTATTTAATATTTTATTTATATTTGGAAATTTTTTAAAACCAATTTTCAAAAACTGTTAAACATTAATCTGGCTCGAAGACCAAATGTAAAACACTAATCCGGTTCGAAGAAGCAAATGTAAAGAAGATCAGATCGTAGGCCAAAATATAAAGACCTAATATCAGAAATAAAACTCTTTACGTGTTGAGTGCTTGTAAGACAATGATTTTATTCTCCAAAACGAAACAATCACTTAAATAAAATAGAATTTGAAAATACGTCTAGTATATGCCACTGGCAGCATATATTCAACATATGTACATCGATTGCGCCATACGAAGAATCAATAAACTATATACATTTATACAAATACACTACAGACTAATAAAGATTGATAGTGACACACTTGAAGTGTTATGATCTTATCGCCTGAATATACAATGGGAAAGAGATAAAGACTCATGTTCAATTCTGAATAAAAATAAAACATCTCTATAATCTCTTATGCTGCGACTTTGTCGTATCATCCAAATTGCCACTAATAATATTACCACTCTAATCCGCCGTATGGTAGATCATCATAACAATTGACATTTTCATACAATTTATTTAAATTGGATTTCAATTACAGCTGGCCTTACTTCTCAGTGTATTATTAATGGCATGGTAACCTAAACTGGATCTCTCGAAACGCCGCTATTATAGTGAGTAGAGATGTTAAAGTTAAAACAAATATAATCTTCCAAAGTGTTTTTTTTTTGTAGTTGTAGCTCGAGGTTACTGTTATTACCCGTTTTCTTTATTTGCATCATTGCCAATTTTTTTTCTGGGTCCCCATGCATGTGTAGGACGCCCGCGTGTGTGGGTCTATATGAATGCCTGTGTGTGCGGATACGGATGTGATATTTAAGTAGATTTGTCTTTTGTCATTTTATAGGGAAATGCGATAGAGTAGCTCAGCTCCACGCTCTACTATTACACGTACTTTTCATCATTACAATCAATGGCACAAACAAAATGGCAAAGCAAACCAGATGAAAACTTGGTAATGGAAATGACAAATGATGGAAAAATGACAAGGGGGTTTTCCTTGCATACGGCAATAGTAAGGAAACTGGAAGGGATCACCAAAAAAAAAAAAAAAAAAAATAATAATAATGAAGTAGCAAACCGCTTTTAGTTAATTGAGACTAACAGACTAACATAAATTCAAGTTGCGCCATCTCCAACACTATGAGTGTCATTTAGATTTAATGATGGGAATGAGGATGGCTGTGAAACTGTTTATTTTCCGTAATAGAAATTATGAATAATGATATGTAAATATTGGATACTTATACATATGTACTTTGTATAAAACATATATACACACACACACACATTCTCGTTCACGTACTCATGCTCAAGTTCCAGTGTTACAGATATCCAAGCGATTAGATTGCATTCATTAGTTAGGCAAACAGCGAACAAATGATGAACATCATCAGCCTCAGCTCCATGTGAGCAATATGTGACGATTTTCCCATAAGCGCTAATTGATAGTATGGGCTAAATATGCGGATGGTGGTGTGCTGTTGCGCGGGAAGAGTGGAGCGTGGAAATACAAATATGACAACTGCCGCCAACATTTACCAAAGCCACAAAGTATGCTTTGAATAACGATTGTAATACGATAATCCCCCCGTGTAGGCAAAGGATTCCACTTTTGTTGTCCTTCAGAATATTTTACTTTTGATTTCTTTTAATTACCGCAAATATTTATCTGATAATGTTGTAATTGGTAGCAATGAAATCAGTCAATTAGATATGAACCTTGGAAAACGGCAAACTAGCGGGCGTTCTCATTGTGGAATTGTGGAAACTTTTCAAACATTGACAAATCTAAAATAACAATGACTTTTGTTGAATGAGTCACAACAAAACCACTGTCATTGGCATACATTTCAAAAATATTCTTTGTCGTAATTTGGTTAGTTGAACAAGTATAGTGGATACGCAAATGCCCAGGTTTCTTTCACATTGAAATTTTTTATATTAAAAACCGTATTTCATTAATAACTAGTGGGTTATTCTATTACCGACCTCATGTTAATATTAACTTAAAACTGTAATGGTTTTCTATTATATTTTCTACGATTGAAGTAGCTTTTCCAAATATATTCGTGTTTTAACAGATGAATGGAATCGGAGCTTCGCTAATTGATAGCCAAGCAATTGTCTGGCCGTTTCCAAAAAAAAAAACTCTATAATTCTCTTGGTTATCCAACATTCTATAATACCCGTTGTCAGTTTCGTGCTGAACCAGAGACCGGATTTCTACAGATGACAGAGACGAGGATGTCAAAGAGACTAGAATGACAAAAACACTGCGGCTCAAGCCATGATCGTGTAATGAAGCTTGACGATACTTCTGAAAATGGAATAAAGAGGATTTTTCAATTTTTTTACTTACACTCAGGTATGGCCCTCTGGGTTAGCGATGGGAAGTAAGGGTATTGGAAGAAGGAAAGAGGAAATATGGAGTAGTGATTTTTGGTGTTTGTCTTGAATTTGAGAGTGTCACAGCTGACAGGGAAACATTTGCTTTGACTTTTGCCATTGACTTTTTTCAAAAAGTATCACAAAAAGTATCATTTTCAAAAAAAAGAATCAAAAAAAGTATCATTTTTAAAAAAAAAAAGTATAAAACGTTTTAAAACGATTTTTTTATTTAAAAATTACTTCAAATTAGGTACAAAGTAAGCAGAACAATAAAACAAGGTAAAAAATACGAATTCATGTAAAGTAACAAAAAACAAAAATAATAATACAATCAAACATTAAATAAACATTAAAACTAAAAAAAACAACTGTCAATGAAAATTTGGTACTTATGTACTTGGTACTTATTTTTTTGTAATTTTTTTTCGGAATTTGTCAATTAATTCCGGGGTTGGCTTCCAATCTTCTAAATCAGTATCTACCAAATTAAGAGCTGATAGTCTCTCATTACAGGTCTGAACTTTGAGTATATTTGATAGCTTATTTTTCATAAGAGAAAGTTTTACGCTCAGAGCAAGCACTGCTGTGTGGCAGTGTAAAAATATATGACACAAATTTATTTAATGTAGGGAACAAGGGCTCGTTGTAGGGATTTTTCATTTTACCATAATTATCACTTTTTTTCATTTGATTTGTTTAATTTTGTTAGATCAAATTCAGTGGCTAGCAGGTTGACAGAAGAAAAACGTATGATGTGTACGTACATATGTGTGTCTCAAGTAACAAATCAAAACAAACATTTACTTATCTATATAAAAGCTGGTTGCTCCGACACAAACTATCCAATTGTGATGCATATTTTCACAGTATTTTCTTAAAACACAAAAGGTGGCAAAAGTGGCACAGATTAACAAAAAGTATCAAATTTAGTATCAAAAACAAAAAGTATCAAAAAAGTGGCAAGACCCAAAAAAAGTATCATTTTAATACTTTCGTTTTTTTCTTTTTTGCTTTTCTGCGGCATCCGCCAGTATTAATGAACATGATGACGAGATGTCCATCCGTCGCCTATCAAAGCAATTGGGTTTGTGTTATTCGAACACCTGAAAGATTTTACGTAACGACCTCGATCTAAAGCCTTACAAATTACACCTATGGCAGGAGTTAAAAGGGCCTTGGGGAAGCTTCTTCAAGCTCAATCACCATTTTTTTAATAGAAAATTGGTTTAGGGATGAGACTCTCTTTATGCTCAATGGTATGTGAATAAACAAAAGCATCCTGAAAATGGCAGTTTGGAGCAGCTGCAACCGTACTTCGTTAAAGACAATGATGGCGGCCACGTTATGGCCAAAGGGATAAAGGTAGAGTAAGATAATCACTGCACCAATTCTGTGGTTTTCACAAATAATCGCTTAAGTACATGTTAGAGTATTTGGATTTATTGATGCCAATGTGATACATTTTCAAAGGGCTTTCGATTAAAGTAAACTTTTTTTTAATAAAAATGTATCGCAATTCTGTTTTCTGTGTTAATAATCACAAGTTAATCTTTTTACAGAAGACGCAATGTAAAAAATTATTTGTTTTCGCTCTCCTGTAAACCTAAGTTGTTAGTCGTGAAAAGTTGGTTCTTCTGTACCAGACTAACCAAGAAGGAACTGCCTTCCTGGGGGTTTCGTTGGGGGGCCTAAATTGCAGGAAGAGTTTTACTCAGTGTGGGTTTGCTAGTCTCGAATTGGATCTCCTGACAAACCGGGATGGTTTCATGGTTGGTTTTTTTTTTTGGTTTATCTTTCTCATCTTTGCCAAAGATATTTCTGTTTCGAATATAACGTCAACTAGTCAACACGCGGTAACCCAGTCTAATGTAGATATACCCAGACAGACAGACAGAAATACGTGTATTCGTATTATACATGCATGCATTTTTACAAACAACATGAAAATCTGCCATAAAAGTAAATTCAAATATCATTTTCAATGCATGTGTATTTGTGTGTGTGTACATATGTGTATGTGCATGTGGCATGCACTCAAAAGCTTTATATGATTGCACATGCATGCTACGCCATGGTCTTACTTTTTTCTTCTTCCTTTTGTTGTTGTTCATTTGCTATCTTTTTATACGCATTTACGAGATGATAAGCATAAAACAACGAACATGCTAGTACGCAGCATGAAGTAACATTGGGGCTGTGGAGGGTGGATTTGTGGGAAACTGTACGTATATGGAAACCGATGTATGTGTGAGTGCGTGTGCCAAACATGGGATGAGAACATTAGCCTTAACAAGTAAAAACTACGAAGAGATTGACAGAGCCGATTTGTATACACCCTTCGCCTTGAAGTGTTTTTCCAAAAAAAATGTGTAGAATGTAGGAGGCGGTTATCCCAAACTCCTGAGGAAAGTACACATAAGTTGATTTGACTAGGAGCCAAAATATGCATATGTATATTTGGATCACCAATCGATGTGCCCATGGAACGATGAAGAGTATGTTGCCTCACCGCATGGTGTAGGTCACACACACACACACACACATAAAGATTGCGTGTGGAGCATTCTGCGTAATAGTTGTTGTTATTACAAGTGACTGTAATAATACGAAAATGAACATCTCGTCAGTGCCGTTGTTTTATCTCATTTTGCTGGAGTTTTTTTTTTCGCTTTCATCTTCTCTCTTTCATTCTTTCAATGCAAATTCACAAAGGATAATAAGCAGAGAGCAGGACCAGGAAGATGCAGAAACGTTTCGAATTAAACTTAAGTTGCATAATTTTGTTCTCTTTGCATACGAATTGGTTGGTGCGTACACACGCTTCGCCCTAATAAGATCCCGCACAAAGACTGACTAAATTGACGGTATATTTATTCTTTGGCTTAAACTATTCCGTTTCTATGTTGGCTTGTAGTATTTAATAACACCACGCGACACAGGGGGGGGGGTACTGCAAAAGTGTCTAGAATCCATTCTATCGTATCTTTTGGTGTAGTAACGACTGCTGAATAAGAGTAACGAGAAAAACAAAACAAAACAAAAATAGCCCTTGTTGGAAAAAATACTTCAACAATAGAATATTTTGTATATTTCACAAAATGAAGTACAATTTTTTTTAAAACAAAAAAAGTCAAGGACCTTTATGACCTCCATCGCCATTCATATGATAAAACCACTAACCTACATTACAGTGATCAGAAAATCGTAAGATGCTTTGGTAATGGCAGGCAAATCGAATCGATGTGAATATTTTTTTTTTTTTAAAATTATGAAATAGTTAGTAAAATTTGTAATATTCATAATTCGTAATTGGGAATAGAAAATCTTGCAAAAAAAACTAAATTCAACAGCTGTTTTTGTGTTTAATTAACATACAACTTTTTGACTTTGTGCAAAACAATTCTTTAACATTTCCCTTTCAAAAAGTTTTGTCGTTTGTTTTCGTTTATTTATCAGAGTTGTTAAAATTTGTGTGTCCGTTGGCTCTTGAATTTTCAAGTGCGCTTGCAATGTAACTGCTCGGTATTTTTTTTTAAGTTGTGTGCATGTCATACATGTACTTCTCTCGGCGTAACCAATCAAAGAGCAAGTGAATTGCTCTTTTGGTCGCGTGCCAAGCAAAAAGCTCGTAGTTATTGCTAGGGCAGGAGCAACATCGGCTGCTCAGTTCATTTGCATTTTGTGATCGGTTACGAAAAGAGCGTAAATAACATGGACAATAAATCTTGTGAATAGAAACTATTTATCAAAATTTGAGCGATTTGTATTTGAATGTAAGTAAAAACGTGTGTAGGTAACCGTTGGACGTCACGGTTGAAGCCAGAGTTGCAACTGTTGGTCGATATTATTGATAGTATTTTAACAACGTCAATTTTTCTATCTGGCTTGACGAAGTTTTTTTCAATTTTTTTTAGTTGGAATGACATCTCCCGCATTTGTCAGCATTTCTCATTTAGTTACACCATTTCTTTTTTTAAATATTTACACATAAACACATGTATTTTATTTACATTACATGGACAGATGTGCAAACAAATTACAACCCACTCAAAATTAAATGTGCAGTAATGAGTTTGATCACAACCACCAACAAAACACCCATACTTATCGCACTTTCTACAAGAACAATGAAAATATGATCAAATTTGAATATATCGCACCCCAAAATACAAAAGGGTCACAACTCAAAATTTACTAAAACTGACAAGTTTCCATAAATGAATAACTGCAAAACGTCTTTCATCACCACTATCTTCTTTAACTGCAAAAATATAGCCATGTCCATTTTATGTTAATTCTTTAAATATAAAAATACTTTTTGGATAAACTTTTTTCGGACTCTCCTGAACATTTTCGAATTTTGAGTTGTCACCCTTTTGTATTTTAGGGTGCGATATAGGTAAATCTGATCATATTTTCATTGTTCTTGTAGAAAGCAGCGACTTTTATTTCATTGCACATATTGACGATTTTCCAACCAATAACACTGCAAATAAAATAAAAGAGGCCGAACTCTGTTCAGTGAGCACTTCAACGATTCCGCTCCTTTTTGAAGAGGGCTCTTTTGTGTTGGCACCAGCGTTGCCGTTGACTTTTTTCAAAAAGTATCACAAAAAGTATAATTTTCAAAAAAAAGTTTAAAACGATTTTTTAATTTAAAAATTACTTCAAAATAGGTACAAAGTAAGTAGAACAATAAAACAAGGTAAAAAATACGAAATCATGTAAAGTAATGAAGTAATGAATTATTTTTTTTCGGAATTTGTCAATTAATTCCGGGTTTGGCTTCCAATCTTCTAAATCAGTATCTACCAAATTAAGAGCTGATAGTCTCTCATTACAGGTCTGAACTTTGAGTCTATTTGTTAGCATATTTTTCATAAGAGAAAGTTTTGAAAAAATTCGCTCAGCGCAGGCACTGCTGTGTGGCAGTTTAAAAATATATGACACAAATTTATTTAATGTAGGGAACAAGGGCTCGTTGTAGGAATTTTTCATTTTTCCTACTTTCCCCCAAAACTCCTCAGCATCCCTAATTTGGAAAAGGCGCTGCCATGTTTTTTTCTTTTGTTAAAGCCTCAAAAGATTGATATTCGCTCACAAATTCATCTGCATCTTTAATTTTATAATTAAATTCAGATATTAAATCGAAATAATCTATATCAGCATTTGATTTGATCATAGAGGGATCTAAAAACAAAAAGTATCAAATTTAGTATCAAAAACAAAAAGTATCAAAAAAGTGGCAAGACCCAAAAAAAGTATCATTTTGATACTTTAGTATCATCAACGGCAACGCTGGTTGGCACGTGATCTCTGTCGTACCCTGGAACTTCAACCTAAAGTTCGTTTGTTTCGTTTCGGCTCATGAGAAGTTCCCATTCCTCTTCAAATAGATTTCGATCCAGCATCACACAGACATCATTGAATCCTCATTGAATAATTTGAGTTAACAGGGGATACCAAGTCCATTCAAGGACAGTGAAAAGAATTGGCTACAATTGCAATACACGTATCTCGCTTCACTTTTCCCTTGATCTTCTTCACAAATACAGATGTGGACGCATTCGCTCCGGTCAAATTTACCTATAACGTTATATTCGATTCTTCGGGAATATAACTTTTCAGACTGCGTAGTACAGTAGTTTGTGATTGCGACCATTTCTCAGCAAAACCATGTGCTCTTGTCAACTATCCCACTGTACAAACTATCTCACGTACAGGTGAAGCTGGCAGAATTAAGTTAATGAACACAGCAACGTATTTTAGTACCCATATTCTTTAGATATAAGAATAAAATAAGAACTAGTTCACTTCCTTTTGGTACATCGAACAATAAAGGGATTGAAGAAATTTACACCATCTTCGAATTCGGTAAATCTGAAATCTGATATTTTTACAGTGTTTGTTGTTGCCCAAGAACTCGCTAATTTGAAATGTTGGAAATATTTAATAAACAGAATCTTCGTCCTTTTTGTCGAAAAAGTTTCAGACATTTTTTTTTTGTAGAAATCATTTACACACAAAAATCCATATAATCCTGAAGGTGCTGCTGTTTTAAAAGAGTTCTTAAATAAAATTTCCAAAAATAAATTTTGAGCATCAATACGTTTCTAACGAAACAATGGTCTTAGCTAAAACATCATTAATAACTGCCAATAATTGGGCAAACATTTGCTCCTTCTTCGTCTTCGTCTTCTTCTTCTTCGGCGAATGTTCAACAATTTTTCAAATGTCTTAATATACATTTTACTCGGGAAAAGTGTTGTTTGTCTCAGTCAAAGAGTTCCGTAGAACTTGACATCGACATGGCTGTTGCTGGTGTGGGCTTCATCCGTTGGAACGAATTACCTTTTCAGTGAAGCGTATTGGCGCGCATAGTCATACAGGCGGGGGGAGAGTGAGAAATGCGTATAATCATTTGTTATCTTCAAAATCTTGGATAGAAGCTTTATCAGGGGATAATATTGATTTTGACACCATGTTCAGGCGAAACTCAACAGCAGTCCATACATATGTACGTACACCACTAGCCTGTAACAGAAACAAACAAACATGTTTAATGAAAGCTGCAAGAAAAACGAACGAAATGTAACAGCAACGTTTGTTGCACAATCTGTGTAATTTGAAACTAAAAACGTGTTGCCATTTCAAGCGAATATTTGAATTTAACTACGAACGGTCGGGCCAACGGATGGACGAGGAGTTAAGTTTGCCGTATTTTAATGTTGAGCAATCGCACGTATTGTGCAAAAAGATTTTAAACATGCATGGAACCATAATGAACTCGACTGTTAACCAAATGAAGGTCATTTCTTCTGCCCCCGAAAGCGATGGCGCCGGCAAATGGAACGGGGTGGTGGTGGGGTGGTCATACCAATTTACTATAACTATAAGTAAAGTTTCGAAGCAAACAAAACTGTTAACCAAGCTAAATGACCTCATTGCATTTGATTACGAATTCGATATTTTCGCCAACAACTCCTCGAGTGGGTGGCGGCAGAAGGGGTAATGCTCAAAATGTTCCTTGTAAACGTTGCATGGCTGTTGTATGTGTTGCCTTTTCCTCATTCGGTTTTGCGAAGGAAAAAATTCTCAGGTGAATTGGAAATTTCGTTGCAAAAAAGTTTGGCAAGAAATAAGTTTTAAGTTTTATTTTGTGCAACTTTCATTGAAGAATTTTTGCTAAATTGCATGTGGTACGAGCGAGCGAGCGAGCGAGCAGTGAAACGTAATCGTTAACTTAACGGGCGCCAATGCAGTGGAAATAAGTTCTTTAGTTTTCACAACTGTTTGTGCATTGCAATATTATCGTATATCAACAAATTCGGATCTAACAATTTTGTACTTCTTTTATTTGCTCCTTCTACAGCCGAATATTGCTGGCGTATGTATGGTTGCATGCATCCCAGTCTTCAGTGTGTGAGTGTGTGTAATAGGATGTAACGAAAAAACAAAAAACAACAACTGAATCTTAGTGATTGTACAAGAAGGAGGTTTATATCTCGTTTCAAATTTAGATAAATATTAAAAAAAAAAACAGAATTACAAGCAACAACATATCTTTTTAAGAGTATATGAAATACGTCTGTGTTTTAAAAAAACTTAACAAAAATAAAAGCCAAAGTCGGTGCCCTCCAAAACCCACCGGAAGATAAAATTATAGGAAAAATTGGACACAAACCCACCTCACTACTTCAAATTAAGATTAGCACTATATCTGTGGAATGCCTCATGGATTCCATTAGATGCTTCTCACTCAACCAATAATACAAATTCCAGTGTACTCTCTTCTTGCGGACACCTCCTCTGAACGGCCATCGTTTTTCAGTACCAATACTCTTCAGTCCTCTTGTATGCTTCTCTCATAAGCGGACAAAATGCTCAGTCGCTTAGGTGCCCGCTTATGAGAGAGTACACTGTAAGCGATTTTCTAAATACAAGGAAAAAGGAAATGTCACATTTGACATCTATCAAATATTTCTATAAATTTCCAGACAAAATATGTATGTATAAATTATATTTAATAAAATCTTTGTCAGTTGTCCATGACACTATAAACGCATATACAGAGTGTTTTTGAACTACATGAGAACTGCGATAGTTTGACAGCAGATAATGTCAAACTGCGTTGACATCTCCGTTCAGTAGGATGGGGCAAGTTATGTTGAATCATTCAACGCCAGAACAACTCTAAATCATTGTGGAAATTTACTTAAAAAAATATTAAAAAATAAATAACATGAAGATTGTCTTGTATTATCCTTTTCAGTTCTCAAGCTCCTAAAAAAACCAAACCCGATCAATTTTATCTTCACACACAGACTGTGGGGTATAAATTTATGAAGTGCTAATTGCGATTGACAAATCGTTTTACAATATTTTCTCCATTACACCCTAATGTGTGTGTAACGTTCATGCATTCAACGTCGATTTCTTGGGCAAATCATTGTATCGCACATCGATTCAATGGCAGAGCACTGTGAAGGTATTCACTACGACACTCCTTGTACGTTTGTATTGTTATGTATGCATATCGCACAACTCCAGACACGATAACTGATTGAATTGTTGCTACATGTTACGTGTGCCGGATTTTAAAATGGGCTCCCTCGTCCTCACGCCTTCGTTTCGTTTTTTTTTTTCTCTCTCTCGAACATACAATTCATCCGTGCTTTCTTTTGTTCCTGGGCGAATAATGTGCAAATAATCAAAAAGTTGAAAGGAGGAGGGAGGAGGGAACGAATAAACGAAACGTTCTATAGGAAAATGAGCAACATTTGCAGTTAAAGTTGTTTTTCTGCTGATTTCTTGCGATTTCGATTTGAATGGAATATTTCGTGTTCTTGTTCTTCCGATCGCTGTGCTACGTGTGAATGTGTGAGTGCGTGCAAGCTCCAGTGCTCCATTCATCGGCTGCAAATCAAGGTACTGCCTTTAAAGTGGGTTGTGTCGTGCGTCTCATACAACGTATTACAGCAATTTGAAACTTGTCGATACATTCCGTGCACCATTAAACGTTTGGCATGGCATTTGCTGTAAAGTTACGAGGCATCTGCTACCCCGATAACATCATCAATGGTGCGGTGATGCATTATGCGGGCGGATCACCCACAAATTCGTACTAAATTTTGTTAATATGAGATATTTGTTGGGTTTTTGTTAACGAATAATGGCAGGCAGACTAGCAAACTCAATACTTAGAGTTGTGTTAATGTCTGGGAGGAGACAGTGAGGAGTTTCTACGGGAGGAAATTCTACGATGTAGTGGGGTTTTTATTTATTTATTCATTAATCTATGGTGCATATACCCCACACATTATTTTAAAAATATATTAAATTCAACAAATCGATAAATTTACAAAAAGAAAATTGACCAACACTTAGGTGATGACCCCTGTAGGCTCTGCACTGTGCTACCAATAGGAAATAAGGATATTGGAAGAAGGAAAAAAAGGTGTTGTGTTTGTTGACGTTAGTTTTGAACATGAGAATGTCTTTGCTTGCATGAAAAACACTTACTTGGATATTAGTCCGCGATCAATACTTACAGTTGTGTTGGGAGAAAGCAGTGAGGAGTTCTTGGGATGAAATTCTATGAACACCCTCCAGGTTTATTGGAAGAGGACGCTTTCTGCCAATGTGAAATGTATTGTAGGCATTCCTTGATTCGGTCATGTTATTAAGATTTTAGTTAGTTCGCTTAGATATTTAGTTTCCCACATACTTTCTTTTACATTTTCTAATGTCGGCCGAAAAGAAAGACTTGTGTGTTCTAAAATATACATCAGTTGGATATGTTTGTCCTAGACCATCATGCATTTTTTTAGTTTATTCTTTAGCTAAGCTCAAATTGACCAACTGTACTCCGAATTCTCATGGATATATTGTTGTATTGAGGACATCGACCAATAGCCTTCACATAAGTAGGAGTCAGTGTCGATTTCGTTTCCTGTACTTTTCATTGTTTATTTTTCGGATCGAATTACAGACCCAACTACTATCAGTAAGGTTACGCCTCATTATCCAATGAGGAGGAGGCAAAGAACACAGTTTCCCAGGAGTTGCCAAAGCTCAGATCAGTGCGATGGCATGAAATGCAGTATAGCAGATTCCAATACGGTGCTCTACTTAGTTTGAGCAAATTTTATTCGTTAGGGAACATCGATGAGACTATTAACTTAAGGACCTCGCTTTTGTTCGGATTTCATTAATCAACGTCGTCCAAAATAGAGTAGCACACCAAAAATCGTCCATAAAACCCATGGAAATACAAAGGATAATCGGAGAGTGAATGTGCGTGAGGCGTCTGTAAGACGGCATACGAAAAATATGTCTGTGTGTCCCTCAGGAGAAGACAAGCAGAAGACCAAATTGCTTGGAAATTATTTGTTAAGCAGGCCAAGACCAACAACAGGTTGTAGGGCCAACTTAAGTAAGTAAATAACAAAGTGGTGTGAAAAAAGTAATATTTATTGTCTACATCGATTAGTGTAAAAATATCCAGTCATTCATACAACATTTCGAGTTCTAGCCATTTCTACCTCAAAACTAATGTTCACATTTTGTTGTATACGCTACATTTTGGGAAATATTTTCTTTCTTTATGGCGCATACGTTAATTTAAGCTGAAAACTCACAATAATTTGTTGCTCCGAAATTATCTTCACGTTTACGAGGTGTTTTAAAAAAATATCGCAAATTTTTAATTTCCGCCGGCTACGTGTATTTGATTTTTGATATTTTTATGTTGGAACTCATGTCCTTTACTTATGCTGACAAGGTCGGCCATTTTGAATGTTTAGTTAGTTTTTGACAGCTGTTGTGCTTGGATGTTTTTTAACTTGTCTTCGATTTTTTATCTATTTACGAAATTGGATCAAACAATCTGTATCAAATTTTGTGTGAAAAACAAAATAAAGTGCGCATTCCGAGTGTGGACTGTGGCATATGGTGAAGCTAGCTTGGACCAAAGCAACGTTTATCGATGGTACAAAATGTTCTTAGAGGGCCGAAAAGATGCGAAAGACGAACAGCGTGCCGGACGCTCGAGCACGTCAACAACAGACGAAAACATTGATAAAGTGAATAAAATAATATTGGTCAATCGACGAATTGCCATTAGAGAAGTTGTTGAGAATCTAAACATATCGATTAGCTCGTGCCATTCGATTTTAACCAATGATTTGGGCATAAGTCGGGTCGTCGCTAAATCCTTGCCAAAATTGCTCAATTTGGACCAAAAACAGCATCGCGTTAAAATTGCTCAGGAGATGTTGAACTCGGTCCGTGACGACCCAAATTAGCTCCAGAGGGTCATAACTGTTCAATTACGACTTACATTTTTTTTTTGATAATATATTTAATTAATCTTATTATCCGTTTTCAGTTTCTCTTATTCCGATTGTAATTCCCATGTTTGGTACTTTAAAAGAAGTTCAAATAAAAAAGTGCAAGTCGAGCGAGACCTCTAGATCAATGGGTATCAAGTATTTAAAATTGTCTACAATGAATGAAAATTTAAAAATATTTTTAAGATATAGGACGAAATCTAAATGCATATTTATATGTGATTATTTCATAACTTCATAACTTTATTTTTTTTTTAATTCAAAAATTGTTTATTCTTTATTTTTATCAAAAGTGGATATACAAGAAATTGGCTCAATAATATCTCGTAAATTGATCTTTAAAATTTATCCCATGAAATTACCTTTTTTTTTGACTTTTTTGATTTTATGATATACATGAAGATAACTTCGGAACGACGATATGTCAAACTGCTGCACTGGTTTTCACATCAATCTTGTCCTTGGAGTAAGACTTGAAATTCCGTTCAATTTCTAGCTCTAGGAGAATTTTAAGGATTATATTTAGAAACCAACATTTACTAACATGAGCTAGGGCTTCAAATAATTCTGGTGTAAGGAAATTTCAACATACGCGATACGAATATGTAAACATTTCCAAAACAAATCTTCCAACTTATGATGAAATAAATAGAAAAACCGATTTACTTTTCATGCTGCGACATCCCTTGCATGCCATAGGTAGCACAAGATTACCAATTCCCAAACATTAAGGAAAATATGGATGAGATTTGGAAAACCTTTGGGGTATTACACCGAAATATAACGGTTTGTTTGTTTCACCCGTTTGTTTCAAATAGAAGCCTCGGGAAGTAATCAAAGATTCTAAGCACATCCTGCTCAAACCAATTCACACACAATGTAATTCCTTGAGATTCCAATAATGCTCCAGACTATTTTATCGCTGTACTTTACAAAACAGGAATGGTCGGTCCATTCCACAAAAAAATCTTTTGATCTATTGGATTATGTAAATTGTATTTGCGACAAGTTGCCATCCCAACGCCAATTCCTCAACAGAAAACAACAAGAATAACAAAAACGGGACATGAACACCACACCACCGACAACGCATAACAATACACACAATCATCATTTGTGTCACTGCAAACAAATTTATATGGAAGAATTGCACTAAGAAACACTAGTTTTTTTTTTAGAAAAGCGTGTTTTCGCATTGCTCTCGCCTGTTTGTTCGTTTGGGAAAAAGTTGTCCCTTGGGAAAAATCCATGTTAACCGAGCAGCCGGAGAAAACTGTGAGAAGGACATGTAGTGCTGGAAAAGAATGGAATACAAAAAGAGAAATAATAATGACAACCAACTAATGGAAATTGCTAACAATTTCTTTGGCGGAAGTTTTTGAGAAGAGTCCCCGGTATATTCAGCGTTCTAAAGGTACAACAACAACAACAATGACGGCAACGTGGCAACACAACACAAACAGGAGCTGTGATGCATAACACTTTAACACCCGCATCAAAGTTTGCACTATTTAACCCAGTGACACGTTTGGCAAGCCACTTGCATATTCATAGCCAACTCCAGAGAATTTCTATTAATTGACTGGTAGCCCGGATTACTGGCAATGACATTCCATTAAGGATCAGGCGGATAAATGAGTGAGTTGGACAGGATATATGTTTTACTCTTGGTGGTATGTTGTTCAACCTTAATGAGTTAGATATAAAACTTCCAACTGTCAGCCTCCACATCAGTAAGAATGAATAAAGGTTGGCGACCTTTATATCCATACGGCAGATAGTACAATTTACGAGCGTTTTTTAACACCCAATCGCTTATTTTTTCAGGAGAGCCCTTTAAAGTTTTCAACTGCTTCTTACCGGGCAAATATGGGAAACGAATCATAGGGTTCCCGCAGAAAGTAGAGCCCTGACATATGTATGTGTAATAGACCCAGAACAAAAGTGAACTTAAATAAGAGATTAACAGCAACAAAATGAAATAGTGAATTTTGAATTGTGACATTATTGAAGTAAATGAGCGAAATGTTAACCGGGGTTCCTGTGTTGAAGGCATCAGTGGAAGTCATGCCTGGAATCGGTTTAGAGGCATAAATTTTTCCCATACAAGCGTACTGAAACACTCTCACCGAAAATCACTAATTATCGGGAGTTTCTTCCGAACGGCCATCATTAAAAATACATAAGTCACCAAGATGCATGTGAGATATGAATCAACATTTCTCCCTCCCCCCCCCCATGAGTAGGGATCTTCGTTGTGGGAGATACCAAGACGTTCCATGAAGTATTGGAGACAACCACAAACTAAAAACATATTTCGATAAATCTTAAGCACCGCCTGATTCACGTAAACAATTAGGCCTAGACCAATGAATAAATAAATAAATATTGGGAAATAAATACAAATTTGATTTCCCAATTTGGAATTTTTCATAATTGTGGCTAATTGTACAATTAAAGTCTAATTGCAGAAATAATAGTTCATTTCGAATTCCAGGCAAAACGTTTGCTGGGTTATGACCGTGCTCGTTACCGTTGCTAACAAACAATAGTTTGTTGCCCAACAAAACGAGAATTGTAGCACCTCAACTGCTAACAAATGGCTTCATTTATTTATGTCTCCGTAAAGCTTTACAATCCAACACACCAAACTAAGAAATATAGAAATTTCCGAAGGAAAAACTTTTCGCAAGTTCGCACAAAAAAAAAACAAAAGCGAACAACGTGAAAGCGAATCGCATCTTTAATAATTTAAAGCGCAACAAAGTTGTTCGTTTTTAACATTTCTGCGCATAAATTAATACAAACTGCTGTAGAGACAACCCGCTCCGAAATGTACTCTACATACGTAGTTATTGGAGAGCTGTATCCTTTCAGCTGTACTTAGACACTGCTGCTGATTGATGTTGTCCGTGTGGCTTAATGTACAACAGTAATGACTGATTTGCATAATTGCACAATGAAAACACGTTTACGTTGACTTAAGCTAATCGAGTGTTTTTTTTTTTGAATGGATTTCAAGAGCGACTAAAGTAATTTTTCAATTTCCCCAAACCAAGTGCCCACCATCGCCGTTATAAACCACACATTACGACATTGATCCGTAGACTGTCCCGGTTCGGCAGCCACTGTCAATCAGCACTACAATGGAAACGCTTAGTAA
This sequence comes from Hydrotaea cyrtoneurina, assembly GCA_958296145.1. Classification (NCBI taxonomy): domain Eukaryota; kingdom Metazoa; phylum Arthropoda; class Insecta; order Diptera; family Muscidae; genus Hydrotaea; species Hydrotaea cyrtoneurina. The sequence continues at coordinate 3,855,124 of OY282512.1, read as the reverse complement.
TTAGTCATAAGCGTATAATACATTAGGTAATGCAAACAACAATGCCTGTCTGTGCCGTTCAGTGCAATTGCGGGCGACTCGAGTTTTTCAACCTCTTGCATTTGTTAACCGTGTCTGACCGACATGGAACAAACATAGACGAGAAAAACAACAAAAGGATCTCTACGACGTCTCCCATTAATGCCACAGTAAACAAACAATCAGCCCAACCATCGCAGCCCACTCGATCCTCATGCCATCTCATTGTATTTATACATACATACATACATATACAGACATCCATTGTATTCATTTACAATTAAATACATTCACCTGATAAAGGTGAAAATTTCCGTCCATTACAAAACTTAAGCAGAGCGCAAACTAACGTCGTGGACTCTGTGCATGGTGGGCTGGGATATGAATGTTTTTGGTTGATGAGACTGTATGTCCCTGTGATCCAGTTGATTACAACAAGTTCAGGACAGGTCTTTTTCGGAATCTTTATATTTTGAGCAGACCCCAATATTCTCCATCAGTCTTAACCCTTCGTCAAGCACATATTTTGGACCCTTAGTTCTGGCACATGGTGTCTGACCAGACCCCAATACATTTACATGCATTTGTATGGAAATAAGGGCTGTTTGCCGTTAATTTTTTTACTAAGATAGGAAAATATTTGTTATATTTTGTGTTTCTATTTCTTTTTACTATGTTATTAGCTACCTGAGGAGGAAAAATAGACCTGAAGAAATCTTTGGAATGAAAAGGGCAACAATTTTTTTGTTCTATATATATTTCTCTTTATTATGGGTAAAGTAATAAATGTTTATGACAAAATAGAAAATTAACAAAACATAAATAACAAAAACTTAAATAATCTACTTTGGAATGTTGCTGACAAACAGGATTGTTGCATTTGCAGCAAAAAAGGCGTGTCTTACGGCGTATTTTGTCACCTTGCTACAGGCAAATTCTGCAATCTTTTTTTTTTGGCAGCTAATGTGTCTGGACCACTGCCACATTAAGGTTTGCTATATTGAGAGGTCTCCCAAAGTACGCTTCAAATGCTATACGAGTTGTTGGTTGAGCCACAATGTGCGGATTATTGGTGCGATTTTCAACGTTTATTTGGCTTTTTGTCCTGTTCCAAGGACTTTTCTTCAATTCTTAATTTATACATCGAAAGCCAACAATATTTTGGGAGATTACCTGAAATTACAGCCATGTACCTAAAATAGAAGTATGCTAAATTGAAGCATGACAATGAAATATGTCTGGCCAGAACCGTGTGCCAGTTCGAGGGTTAAGGGCGAAACATTCTCTCAGTCTGCATCTCCCCGGCCACCACAAACGGTTTTCCGATGAATTTCTATCCAATACAGTTTACTCTGTTTCTCTATTTCTCTCACACACTCTCTCTCTCTTCTTCTCTAATACACTATCTCTCTGTTTTCCGATGAATTTCTATACAATACAGTTTACTCTGTCTCTCTCTTTCTCTCCCACACTCTCTCTCTCCTTCTCTCACACACTATCTTTCTCTCCTTCTCACACACTCTCTCTCTCTCTCTATAAACGCGCACCAGATGGACTGAGAAATGTGTCCCCATATTACAGGTGAGAGAAGTAGAACTGGTACTGGAAAATAGTCCCTTTATGGGAGGTGTCTGCTTAAGAGAGGCAACCGTTAGGAGAGGGTATACTGTAGTTCTGCTTTCGCGGAAGAACACACCTCCGCGCTATAAGGAAGCACATGTAGAATGAGTGTCGGGAAAGAACTGAATTTTCAAGCTGCGTGGTGTTTTTTTCTTTTGCCAATGAACGGCTGAGGGTCCTTGTTCTAACACTAAAAATCAGACGATGAATACCGAACACATACCGTTAAAATATCTATAGAACAGCGATTTATGGCAGATCTGAAGTGTTTCGTGTACCACGTATAAATTTTACATTCTTTCCAACATTCACAAGCATCATTTCCGGGAAAACAAGCTAATAAGATCAGGGTTTTTGTTGTTCTCAAATGGAGAGTTATGTCTGTCATAGTTGCAAAAACGTGGCAGCACTAAGCACTGAATCGATAGGGGCGCCGAGAGAATCACTTAGAAACACACAAATATTCAGGCATGTCACAGAAACCCAAATCGACAAATTTTGAAACCAAAACGTTTTTAGCTTCTCCAGAAAAAGGAAATCGAGAAAAATTATTGATTTGAAACCCATGACAAAATCTGAAGTGAAATTGATATCAATTTCAACTTAAACAACAAATTGAAATGAAATTCTGTTCAAAATTAATTATGAATATTGCTTTTATTAAAAAATATACTAAATACGTTGAGTATGATAATTTTAACATCTTTTTTAACGTATAAAGTATCAGGCAAGTATTTGACGGCGGTGGGTAAACCAGCTGTTTCTAATTTCAATGCTACCATATTTTTAATAGAAATATTCGATTTCCATTTTTTCTTGATTTCATCAAACCCAGGAATTTTTGAAGAAGAAATATTAAAATGTTAGGGTTTGGAAACACGAATTCAAATCGATTTCGTAACATTTCTGTGACATGCCTGATTATTGGCAACCGTTCGGCAAACATGCAGACCTTTCTACCATTGACACACATACACAACCGCTCGTCTCTGACGCTAGCATTTCCAATTGTGTTTAATGTCATTTTTGTTGTTGATCTGAACCACTGTGCAGATGCTAAATAAATGAATACTGTGCGAGTACATACGCGCCAGGACTTTCGCCGCTTATTGCCTTTTGGTTATAAAAGAGCACCGCGTGTTGTTCGGCTCCTGGTCCCTCCGCCCACGCAGCTATTCAGACTGTGCAAACTTAAATACGTCCATACACACAACCGCATACACATCCTTGCCTCGTCCTAAATACACATCCATTCAGAGTTGCTCGTGTATTGTAGTGTTCTTGAGTACCTTAAGTATTTTACTACTTTAACTTTAAAAGTTATAATCATAAATTTCACAAACAGCTCGACTTTGTTAAGCTAAACGCTCTTTCCCTACCCCCCACCCCCCTATCCTTTTTGTCCCTTCTTAGTGCGATGTATGTGTGAGAGAGAGAAAGAGAGAGAGACTAAAGTATACAAACTGGTAGCTAAAACGAAGATGTAGAGAACTACAACAAATCAGGAAATAATGCATTGTAATGCATGGGTGCGTAAACGGAGGGGGTGTCTGTGTGTGTGTGTTAATAGAGGTGCATAACTGGAACACGGTAACAGGATGTGTACACGGATACACAACACGATGCTCCAGCTACAGCTCCAGTTGCAGCTGCAGCGGCAGGTTTATAGAGAATGGCACAGGCCACAACGAAATGGCACAAGAGCACCTCCGTTCATATACCGTAAAGCTGGAAAAGATGTATGGGCATTCCACTTTGGCCCCCAGTTACGTTACGAGATAGAGATTTTCATGTCGAGATGTGTATAAATGCAACAGGGCGAGCAGACATGCTGGTCTTTTAATTTATTGAATACGTTTAGTCGGTAAGAAATTGAGTGGATTCTTATTAAAAGTTTCGACTGCACAATTGATTCCCCTTCCAACACAGAGCACTTTTACTTTTTTGGTCAATGGACGTTTTATTACTTAAGCACTGATATATTACCCATATTACAGACATATTATCCCAGTTACAAACAGGGAACTTCTGACAAATCAGAGAGCTGCACTCGTTCCAAAACCCACTGTGTGAAGCCGACTCCGCATGTGTAATGCGTTTTTCTAGAGAACGGCTGAATGGCTTTAGGTGAAACTACATCTGAGACTGTCAATTATTCAACGCAGAATTCGAAATGGGATTTATTTTTGGACACTCAAGCAAAATAGACCAAAATTACCAACACTAGTCACATTACTATTGTACTGGTTTGTCTATAATCTTATCTACGCTGAAGGCAAGATGGTTCTGCTGGTTATTTAGAATATTGTCAACTAAATATACGTTTTATTAACACTTTTAAAACCGATACTGGACGGCTGTGGTGTAGTGGGTGACTATCACACAGAAGAACCCGAGTTCGAAACCGGGTAAGACCATCAAACATTTTTCAGCGGCTGTTTCCAGCTCGTAAATGTTGGCGACTTTACGAGTAAGAGAGTAATCTCTAAGCCATGTAAAACTTCTCTAGGAAAGCATTAGCCGTTCGGAGCCGGCTTTACACACAGCTCACTGATTCGAGAGAAATTCCCCTTCTTAACATTCCTTCATGGAAAAAAATTTTGTTGAAAAAAAAAATTTTTGTTGAAAAAAAAATTTTTTCTTAAAAAAAAAAATTTTGTTGAAAAAAAAATTTTTGTGGAAAAAAAAATTTGTGTTGAAAAAAAAATTTGTTGAAAAAAATGTTGTTGGAAAAAAAAAAATTTTGTGGAAAAAAAAATTTTGTTGAAAAAAAAAATTTTTGTTGAAAAAAAAAAAAAATCTTGAAAAAAAAAATTTTTTGTGGAAAAAAAAAAATTTTGTTGGAAAAAAATAATTTTGTTGAAAAAAAAAAAAATTGGAAAAAAAAATTTGTAAAAAAAAAAATTTGTAAAAAAAAAAATGTAAAAAAAAAAATTTGGAAAAAAAAAATTTTTGGAAAAAAAAAATTTTGGAAAAAAAAAATATTGGTAAAAAAAAATTTGGGGGAAACAGAATTTCTGTACAAAAAAAAAATATTATTTTTTTATTATTTATTATAGAATTATAGAATGTTTATTTAAATTCCTACGTACTGCGTGACAGAGTCAGTGAATCAGTGAATCAGGGAATCAGTGAATCAGTGTCGAGGGTAAATATATATTAAGATTACTGAAAATGTGGAATAATTTTCAGTTTGTTTACATATTTTCAATGGATTTTTGGAAATTCATAAAACGACCACAAAGAGTTTATTGCAATTTAGGCAGCACAGAATCTTCCGAGCCAGCCAGTAAGAACAAATCTGTTTTTTTTAACCTGGTGTACAAATAATTCTCTGACGTTTGACAAAAGATGGCCCCACCAGCAAGTTATGAAATGGATATCTAATTTTGCATTACCGAATTTTTGTCGTAAGAAAACGGAGTAGCCGAATAATCGAAATTTCCTGGAACTTTTTATTTACGCATCGACTGCTTGTCGCTGCTAATGGAGAGAGAAATCTTCGTAAGGTTTTTTCAGTGGGTTACCAATGTAGATCCAAACAGCTTCGAATGTTAGTCCCGATTCACTCAGGGCAATTTTAATTGCCTCAATTCTCAGTGTGTAGGAGAGGGGAATGGAAAGGGAAAACAATTGCTCGTACTGGCAGTTCCTCTTGTGTTTATCGTAGTCTGAAGTTGGCTGCAAATTAATTTGACATTTTGAAAGGCATTTGCATTTGATAAGACAATCATAAAAACCAATATTGCCGAAACCGAGTTACAAATTCAAAACGGAATCACAAAAATTGCCCAATTTGAATCGGGCCTTAATTTGGGTAATAAATTACTGGAGTAACAACACTCGTTCCTGAATATGTGCAGAAAACACTTGCCAGCATTTGCTCAGTCACCCAAAAAGTCAAACAAATGTTAGAAATGCATATGTATTTGTGTGCTCTATGGCATTGGCGCGCCGATTCAAACATATTTATGGCAAAAGCAGACAACAGAAAAACGCTGGAAGATCTTTTCCACAAGATATTGCAAGACGATTTCCTTTGTCGCCTGTTAGGTGATTGTGTCAAACGCTTCGCGCACATCAAACGGTACCGAGCGCAAGCTTCCTATTAAACAAATTTAACACACGGTGACAAATTTCATCCGCACCAGACAAACGAACCAGTCATCCGCTGCCGAGATGCTGCAGTGTTTGCCAATGAATTTTGAAATCAATCGACTCACATTACCCATATGGAGGGCAGAGTAGCTATACATCACCCATGCATTTATTGAGACTGCCTGACAGAGAGACAGACAGACAGACAGATAGATGTACGATTGGACGGACACAAAGTTACAACATTTGCATTTTGTCGCCGATCTTGTGCTTGTTTTTCCATGTCATTTGATTTGAAAACATGTTAAATCTATTACTGTTCACTTCTATCCTCCTACTTCGTGTGACATTCGAGAATACATATTGTCAACATTTATCAATGAATCAAATGAATCGGTGACTGAATGCATGAATGAATTCATGAGCGAGCTACCGATTGAATGCTAGCCATTCAGCGAGCATGGCATGGCACAAGTACAACTTCTGTTCAGGGAAATCAATGTTCAATTTACACTTGTAAGCAGAATCGAAGCCAATATTCACATCTATTTCAGACGGCATAGACAAGTAGACACATATGCCCAAATGCATGTGTGTGTGTGTTTATTTGTGCATAAAATATGGCTCATCTAATACTTTAAGTGAATTGTGAACGGTGAGTTACACGCGATTTTGACTGGCGTTCGCTGAAATACGCTGAATACGGCCATTAAGCAAATTGACAGTGTGAGCAGACGCAAAATAATGTCTGCTGTTCGAAGGAACAGCAGAGCTCGAAAACCCCTGCTCGGCTGGCCAACCGATGTAGATAAATAGTGGTCGATCAAACTGATACATGTTGGCACGTTTGACTTTAATGAAATGTTACGCAGAAATAACTGAAGCACTGCCAAACAGTGAGACAACATTATTCTGTCATTGGGTGCCAGGCAATGCAAAGGATTTATGAATTTTCTTCATTAATCAAATGAAGTTTGTTGTAAACTTCATTGGCAATGGGGTAGTATTTCATAAACAAAAAGTAATTCAATTGTGAGGACGGTAGACCGTACTAATGAGGTATTCTAAATTCAGATTTTTGGAAGGCTTTAGGAATATGTCCTGTTTTTGAAAATACATATACAAAGTAGGTGCAGTCTTCATATGAAATTGGATTAACTTTTGAAGTTAAAATAATTTCAGCAGAACAAGAAAACGTCTACAAAATCTAATTGCGCACTTATGTCTCTTTTTAGACGATATAAGCAAATGATTTTGAAAGAGAATTGTTTGACACTGGTTAATCGTAGTTGTAAAGGGTTCTCCAACAAGAGGTTTTATTTTGAATTACCCGGTATTTTGGTAGCTGTCACTTTTCAAGCTTTTATTCCTTGACATTTGACAAGTACGCCATTACTAAAAATCTATTGTTCCATTTCAACGACGCATTAAAATTATTTAAATTCACAACAAAAATGGTGAAAAACTTGCAGTCACAGTTTACAAAAGTAACTAAAACTAAAGTTTCCGGACCGTGTTATCTCTCGAATAGTTGATCGCAATTGGCCACCGAGATCTATTGTTGTAACTCCTTACGACTTCTTCCTTTGGGACCATGTGAAAGATAAGGTCTACGCCAACAGCCCAGCGTCAATTCAAGACCTCAAAGATAGAATTCGTGAGGCTATCGAGGACATAGGGCAGCCACTTTGCGATTTGGTTATGGAAAATTTCATGAAAACGATATGGTCCTGTAAGCGTAGTCGTGGTGACCATTTGGCTGATGTTGTTTTTCATTATTAGCGGCATACCTTCCTTATTATTATAAAATAAACATCCGATCATTTATCTCAAAAAATTCAATTTTTCTTGTAATACCAAAATACCACCTCTTGTTGGTGAACCGGTGTTAAATTTGTTGCTAGTTCATGCATGATTTGTGACATGTGTCAATGTCAAAGGTAGACAGTTTAACTAAATTGGTCCGAAGAGCAACCAGAGGATGTTCCAGCGTTGGGGCATTTTGCATAACTCTCTACTCTGGAAAAATTGTCTTCGTAAAAAATAAAAAATATTTTTCCTCTGTGAACTGCAGTTTTTTGTTTTGGTCCAAATTCCAATGCAAAATAGATTTTTTTTATATAAATTATAACTGATGCACAATGTTCATCAAATTGACGTACAATGTTCTTCAAATTGATGTACAATGTTCTTTATATCGATGTACAGAATTGAAGAACAGTGTAGGTTGGAAAATTATTGTCCAAATTTTTCTTCAGGGTAAGAGAAATTTCATTTAGCAATAATGTGGCTTTTATTAAAATATTTGAATGCCTTGACTGAAGAAACATGCAACGGCAGGTCAGTACTACTACAGCACGAAGGTATTGATAAGTCGCTTAACCAACGACCTATGGTTGCAAATAGTGTACTTCCGCTGACCGATAATTTCTCTCCATTTGACAACAAAAAAAACCACTGATCATTTAGCTTGCATTCGAGTATAACACTCCTAATATAACGCAACAACAAAAACACATGATCATAACAAAAACCAAACAACATGCAAAAAAAAAAAAATATTTTAATTTTTGGAAATAAAAATATTTTTTTTTTTTGGAAATAAAAATATTTTTTTTTTTGGAAATAAAAATATTTTTTTTTTTGGAAATGAAAATATTTTATTTTTTTGGAAATGAAAATATTTTATTTTTTTTTCTCTATGAAGAATTTCATGCTATGTCTTTGCTATTATTGCAACCCAAGGTATAGAAATAGATGTCGGAAGATACCTCGCTTCTTCATTCGTACCCTTTGCAATGCTTCCTACCACAGCTGTTAACTTACGATTAGTAATTAATTAGATTACTTTTTAAAAGGATTGTATTGCGTCCTCTATTAAACAATTTGTGATAAATAATTGATTACAATTACAAATAATGTTAAAGTAATCCAGACTACTTGAAATTAGTAGAATGTAATCGAAAAGAATCAAAAGAATCACATGTTACAAAACATGATCGCCCTTGTCACGGCGGCGTGTATGAACGTGAGCAAAAGGAACCCCCCGATGCCATCTCGAATAAAGATAATAAAATCAACGAATTGATTTCCAAAAATCAAAACGGTAAAGAAAAGTAAATACTGGTTGAATTTGATGTGGACAAAAATTTGCATCACCATATTTTTTTTATTGACATTAATCGGAATTACTTCTATTACTATAAATAATTAGAAAGAATCAAAAGTAATCGGATTATTTTCTGATTACTTTTGATTCTTTTTGATTATTTATGGTAATCGCAAGTAATCCCGATTACTTCTAGATTATTTGTAATTGAAATCAATTATAAGTCTTGAAAAACTGAATGTAATCGTAATTATAATCGGTGCAGTAACCTCGACAAAAAGTTGAATTTAATTTGTAATTATTACGATCTTAATATATATTTACCCTCGACACTGATTCACTGATTCACTGATACACTGATACACTGATACACTGATTCCCTGATTCACTTATTCACTGACTCTGTCACGCAGTACGTAGGAATTTAAATAGGCATTCTACAATAATTCTATAAATAATAATAATAAAAAAAATAATATTTTTTTTGTACAGAAATTGTGTTTTCCCCAAATTTTTTTTTTACCAAAATTTTTTTTTCTTACAAATTTTTTTTTTTACAAAATTTTTTTTTTTCCAATTTTTTTTTTTCAAGAAATTTTTTTTTTCCAAATTTTTTTTTTCCACCAAATTTTTTTTTTCAAGAAAATTTTTTTTTTCCACAAAATTTTTTTTTTCCACAAAATTTTTTTTTTCAACAAAAATTTTTTTTTTTCCACAAAAATTTTTTTTTCGACAAAATTTTTTTTTCCACAAATTTTATTTTTTTTACAAATTTTTTTTTACAAAATTTTTAAAATTAAGTAACAAATACTTTCTCAAGCAAATTAACGGGCGCCATAGGCGCATTACAACTTACTAGTTAGTAATAATTACTTAACAGCTATGCTTGCAATATAAGCAAAAGTTCACAAAACACATACAGAAACTTCTTCTTTGTGTGCAATGTCACCGACAAAAATGTTGTTGTTGTTGTTAAAAAGCCATACAAATTCCATAAAAACTAAGTACTTCAAATGGAAGAATGTATTCATCAAGTCAATGAATTTATTCATCAATTTGATGTAGAACTATTAAAGAATCGTTTTCATTGACTTGATGCAAAGTTGTTTTTTTTCAGTGTAGAGTTGCGTTACCTTTTGTGAACATTGAAGTGGTGGCAAACCAATCGCTCATACAGATTATGTTATGATTACTCACTCTCAAGTTACCTTTTTGTCAAAAATGCTAACTCCAACACCCTTAATATGAAGAGTATTTCACGCTGCGAACTTGTTAGTTAAAGTTTAGTATCTTTAATAAAAATAAAAAGTCGATTGATCAGAGTCAATTTTAACATATGCAAAGTCTATTGTAGGAATAGACTTTGTGAGGCAAAGGTCGATTGACTTCGAAGAGATTGATACGCTAATTAAAACATTACTATGAAAATGTGTATTTTTATCGCAGTGCTTAAACTGTTAAGTTTTTCTTTTGTTTCAATTTGCTTCTTAAAGAAAAGAACAAAAAAAAAACAGAGTGACAGACAGTGTTTTTTCTAATCCGTTTGTGTATAAAGAAAAGAAAAACAAAACGGCGGCAGACATCGCTGTTTGTTTTGCCAACCAATTCTATTCGACTGTGATGATACAAAAAACAAAACTTTGCGATCAACATTCTGAAAAATAGCACCCTCCAGATATCGCGACCGTAGAACAACAACAAGGTTCAAACTGCAACATGGTAATTTTGGGAGAACTTGACACTGATGTTTAATAACTGTCATATTTTCTGCCAACCATTATTAGTTAAATTGGTTAAATTTAAACAATTTAACAGTAAGGAGTAGTTAGAACTTGTTGTTCGATGGTCGGGAGGGTGCTTATTTTTATCTGTAGCACAGTGTTATCCAATTCGAAGGACAACACGGCTATTTGGCGTCAGTCTACAACTGCAGTTTCTATATTTAAAACGGCATAAATTGTGTATTTAGGGGCTAGACAAGCTATTTGTTTCATTGTGCATTTTTTGTTTATTTCGAATAATTCCATTTATTTCAATAAACTGGAAATGGTAGCGAACAATACTCGTTCTAGAGAACAATTACTTTCGATTGGCTACGAACATGTTCTTATGGTCGACTGTGATGCAATACCACCGCGTATCGACTGAGAACACAAATCGACAACGTATTGAATTACTTTCTGAACATCCGAAAATTATTTAGTATTTGTCTTTCGGGGACTTCCTTTGTGTTAGGCTGTCAAGGCGGTCATAATTCAAATGGTTCGCAACTGGGAATGGCCAATTTCAAAATCGATCAATTACTCGTATAACTTGTCGGGGCGCTCTGTCTTTCTTCCGCTTTAACGAACGAACGCATAAACTAAATTCCAACACACATTTCGAATAACAGATCCGTGATCTACATATTGGCAGGAAATAGTCAGAATTTTTATCGCTCGTCAAACGAGTATGTAGGTGTGTCAGTATATCGCGCACTCACACACACACACACACAGTTTAGTGGTTTATTTTATTACATAAATTATTCTAATCTGATTGATTTTTAATTGGCCCAGAGTCGGCTGTGACTTTTATGGGGGTTTCACTGTTGCGACTTTTTCTTATGTTTTCAGATTGAGAAAACAAGTTTGTTTGCCGGTTCCCGATAATGTCGATGGCTGTTCTTTTGCAATCTTCTACTCTGGCCGATTGGCATCCATTTCTAATCACATGTTCACATGTTACTCGCTCGCCAAACAACAGCGCTAAAATATCGCTTCTCCACCATGGAGATGTTTCAGAGCTATTCGAATATTAATAATGTGAATAAATTTTGCTTTTCAAAACGAACGCTATGCTGGCGGTGTATAATTTTATGATAATCAACGCCACCTCCTCCATTGTTCAAACGAAACTGGCGATGAAACCAATGCTTAACACTAATGACGTAATGGCTTCACGAAATCTTTCGCTTGAATCGATCGAATCGAAGTGTTAATATTTAAATTTGAAATTATGATTGCTATTTGTGTCCGAATTGTGGCAAACAGACTCACATGCAAAGCAAAGAAAAAAAAATGTAAAAGAATGCCAATAGATATTTGATTTATTTCTATTTGAGTGAAATCTCTACACAAATCAAAACAATATGAATATGAATGAACTCATTATAATTTATGAGATCGCCCTCATACAAAGAAATTCCATTTAAATGATGTCTTTCTAAACGAAGTTGAGCCGAATATCATAATCGGCCAGAGGCGATTGTTTAAAGCCTTACACCAAATCTGTTCGGTAATCCCATTTAAAATCCCCTCGACGCTTTTGCCGTTGATGATTAACATGTTAATGAATCTATGATTTGAAATTTAATCGATAACATCGGCTTACCTTCGTTTCAATTAGAATACAACACTTAACTTCATTCGGATAAATGTTTATGTGCCGTTAGCCGTCAATGACCTTTAAATAAAATTAATAGATTACAAATTGTTAGCACGATTCCATTCAGAGTCACCGATAATCACAGTATGTGTGCAATAGAAAAATATCGAATGTTAATGAAGAGGTGGTGGGCCATAAAGTAATAGAAAAAAAACAAAATAAACAAAAACCGGGTTACGCTTCAAACTCATGTGAACTCAATTAAAATTGCATTTATTTCAACAGCTAGTCGAGATGATGCTCAATTAACATATTAAATTCATCAATTGATGTTCGATTTTGATACAATTGATTATGATGTAGAAGGAGAGTTTACACCTTCATTCCTTCTTTGGTTGTGGTTTCTTTGTAAGCCCAATTGAATGGGTCCAAATTGATCTAATGGGGGACAAATACATTGAGAAAATGATATTAGCCGGCTGTCTGTAACAATCACATATCGAAATACAATCAATGGCAAACTGCAGCTCAGTCAATGGTGAATGGTAGATGTTGCGGCATGTTACAAAGGAGAAGTCTTGCCTACAAATGAAACACTGGCGAAACAAATCGATTTACGATGTTTCTTTTTTTAAAGTTTCGGTTACGTATTTAAATTTATAGAACAATTAAATAAATGGTAGTGTTGTAGTGCAGCGTCGGGTTTTGTCCTTGACCATTTGACGTTGTGCTTTCTTTGATATCTGATGACTCAGTGCGCGACTGTATGCGGCGTATGTTTTCATCCACGAGCTTCGTTTGACGACTGGCATTTCAAATTGCTGAGGTGTGCATTGTGTTGTCTATTATTAGTCTTTCAACCTGGTAGTATTTTATATCTTGTAATTAAAGATGATGCCCTAATAGTGTATGATATGGGACACAGGTTTTACGCCCGTTTTTTTTTTTTAACAATAATTTTTCTACAATTTTTGTGGGTTCCGATAAACTGGAATTGCGATTTTGGACAAATCCTGTAAAATGTGAATCCCTTGCGTGCGGAACTGTAGTTTTGGTAGACAGATCCCGTAACACCCTTTTCGACCATTTTATTAAATTCCTGTATTATTTCATGGACAGATGAAAAGTGGCTTTGCCACGATTTGAGTGTGTGGTCATCATGATTGCCACAGTGGACTCTCCCTACCACACCGAGTATTGCAAGTGGTTTCAATTGCAAGGGTTGCCAACAACAGTTCAATCATGCACATCACGTAATCTCAGCACCAATTAAAAAAGTGTTTCATATTTAGATAACCGTTTATTTGAAAATCATGAAAACTAGTTAAAAAGAAATAGTAAATGATCTCGAACTCGACTAACAGAAACAAAACTGCATTTTACAAAATATATTTAAAACTAGTAAGTTGTAATGCGCCTAAGGCGCCCGTTGAAATATGGGAAAAAAAAATTTTTCTTGAAAAAAAAAAAATTTGTTCAAAAACTTTGCAAACTTTTTTGAAAAAAAAATTTTTTCTTGAAGAAAAAAAATGTTGTTGACAAAAAAAAATGTTTGTGGAAAAAAAAAATTTTGTTGAAAAAAAAAAAATTTCGAAAAAAAAATTTTGTAAAAAAAAATGTTTGTAAAAAAAAAAAAAAAATTAAAAAAAAATTTTGGAAAAAAAAATTTGGGAAAAACACAATTTCTGTACAAAAAAAAAATATTATTTTTTTATTATTATTATTTATAGATATATTTACCCTCGACACTGATTCACTGACTCTGTCACGCAGTACGTAGGAATTTAAATAGGCATTCTATAATTTTCTATAAATAATAATAATAAAAAAAATAATATTTTTTTTTGTACAGAAATTGTGTTTTCCCCAAATTTTTTTTTTTACCAACATTTTTTTTTTACAAAATTTTTTTTTTCAACAATTTTTTTTTTACAAAAATTTTTTTTTTTCATCAAAACTTTTTTTTCAACAAAATTTTTTTTTTCCACAAAATTTTTTTTTTTTCAATAAAATTTTTTTTTTTCCACAAAATTTTTTTTCCATATTTCAACGGGCGCCATAGGCGCATTACAACTTACTAGTTATTTATAGAAAAAGAAAATTATAGAATGCCTATTTAAATTCCTACGTACTGCGTGACAGAGTCAGTGAATCAGTGTATCAGTGAATCAGTGTCGAGGGTAAATATATATTAAGATTTTATTAAACAACTCATAAAATTACCCGGTTAAAATGTACTTAGTACACAATAAAATAAATTAAGCAAAAATTTACAAAAATCATTGTAATATTTGATAAGTAAATGACATGGATTAATTCAATGTTGGCATAGGAATCGAGTACGACCTCTCACAGCTCACTTGTGCTTGTGAGTTTCATTGTCGGTATTCCTGCTTTAAGCCCCCAAGTAGTCAACCAGCAAAGTAGGTAACGTAAAGTAATGTCAACAAGTACTCATCAGACGTAGACCAGTTTCTTGATTTTCGCTTTGTAGAATGATTCGCTTTGTACAATGTTGTATTAATGTCATTAATAATATTGTATTATTAATAGTTTTATTTTGGTTCACAATCCCTGTATTTCCCTTTAGTTTATTCTAAACAAATGCAACGCTGCTCTGCTCTCTATACATTTGTTGTTCTCTTTCACGTTGCTCTCTACTTTGAAATCTAATTTTTGCAGGTCTTTACGTTTTCCCGTAAAAATCGTAACTCACAGTAACCACTTACACATATTTTCCATAAAGGCCCAATTAGTCTTGACGGTTGACGGTAGACGATCAGCTGTTTGAGTTGGGGTTGCATTTTGCATGTGTTAGAGAGAGACAACTAAAATTGACGGTAGACGACGGCAGACTTCTGCAGGTTGCAGAATCAACCGTCAACCGTCAAGACCGATCAGCTGTTTATTGTTATTGATTTCACTTCGACATTTTGCGCGCGGTAATTATTTATAAGTTGTAAATTAAATTTTATAGTTTAAAGTTATGAGTAATGTACATATTTATAAACGAAGTCAAGTTATATTTTGTACAAATGCTCTTCAATTAGTTGTTTTTGTTTTGTTTTGTCTTACCGTCATAACTATTCGCACAATATTGAGCCTACTGTCAACCGTCAAGACAAATTTGGACCTTAAGCTAGGTTGTGTCAGCTGATTACTTGCTACGTTTACCGGTTACCTACTTGAGGCTTGATGTCTGTCCATAGATTTTCAATTTTTTGTTTGTAGTTATTCTTTAGACAAAATAGATTGGTTGTTAATCAATAAAACATTTATTTCATATACCTGGCATTGAATTTATAAATAGAAGTTCCTTTCCATGATTCAAAATTTCAGGATTCGAAACATTAATTAATTCAAATTTCCGAGAGTTGACTGTATTTACAACTCTTGCTTATATACGAAAACCCGAGAAGCGTAAGGCATCGACCATCAAACTGTGAAACTCCAGATTAGGGTTTTGACTTTTCAAAATGAAGTCGATTTAAGTCGACTTTTTTATTTAAAAATAATACAATTTTATTCAATCTTATACAAATTCAAGTTGAAAACGTAACAAATGATATCAATTTAGGTCCTCTTTGTGGTATGCAAAACCAAATGTCAACTTCGATTTGAACCACATATCCTGTTTTCAAAATGTCTGTTACTCAATTTCATCTCGTGTAAGCATATTTAGAGCTTCAAGATCGTCAACTTGTGTCTTTACGCACTTGGAGAAGAACTCAGGTTAACATTTCGTAACAGCAATTACACCTGGTCCGGACGTTTTTAATTTAAGCTATAACGACTGTTTGTCGCTGATTGTCTTTGAAGATCTTTGAGCTCTAAAGAAGCGAACTATATTTTTCCCTTCAGAAGAAGTTACAGCAATGATGCTGCCTCGTTATTCTCTGCTTACTCATTACAACAATTCTCTTCGTCAGAATCATCAGGTATCTGTAGAAACTCATTTCCAGCTGCAGTTTCTGGTATATTTTATTTCTATTTGGACAATTTTGTAAATGGTGTGTCCGAAATATGAAATGTAATCACACTGGCCAAATTCTTCGCATATAACTGCCATAATATCAGCTCCACGGACCGAGAAAACTTAATTCCTATTAAACTAAAAAAGTCAACAACAATATGTCGATTTTCTCGACATTTTCGTAATCAAAAGTCGACTTTATTTGTTGAACCAGTTTTGTAGCAAAAAGACGATTAATCCACTTATACAAAGCTACTCCAGTTCTGAATTCTTTTCTACCAATACACAGCATTGGATTGAATAAGAAAGATACATTTGATTAGAAAATAAACTTTACGGAGAAGTGGATCTTTTTGTGGATCTCTCAAAGAAGAGTACATATATCTCATTTGGGATCTATTTTATTAAATGTAAAATTAAGTGTTGCACCGGCGATTTTTTTACTTTCCATGGAATGACTTTGGACAATAAGAGACTTAAGGTATCGGAGGTGGCTGATACTGCCGCCGTCTAAGCCAAGCAAGGTGGGCACCGCTTACTCTATGATAAAGAGAATCTTATGATCAAACGGGGTTTTGGGTAATTCAACACCACAATCCGAAGAAGTTTTTGCGGTGGACAAACTTTGGACAAACACGGAATCGAAAAAGAATCAGGGGACATTCATTGGTGTCAAGTTTCATCTGACGACTAACATGGTCATGACAACGATTTTTTCGTGAACTCGATTTCCACCAGAGGCGGTGGTCAGTCGCTTCAAAAATCTGGTCATATTGTATTGTAACAAATAATGTACTGAGAACGTTAGCTCAAACTAGGCACGCTGAATCATATTATTTAGATGGACAACGTCCAATTACTACTTCTATTCTGGTTTTGGCCAAAAAGAATGCTGGTCCAAATTACGACATCAAAAACAATGTAGAGATAAAGTCAGATGTGGATATTTTGAATCAAATGGCCTTTCAATAATTGTGTTTCCTTAGTTGTTTTTTTAATGGCATTATCTAGATAACTTTGATGGATATCAAGCAATGGATCAGCCAACGATTGAAAAACTGCTTAGGTTTACATAATTCACCATAATCTACATAAAACACTGACTGAACTAAAGTCACTCCTCGTAAACGAATAGAGCAACGATCTGACCATCTTCTTTTGTTTTTTTTTTTTTATTAATCTTTCGTTAATACAAAGCAGCTCTAAAAATAAATAAAAAAAACACATTAAAAAGCTAAACGCTTTTTAAGCCAACATTTCGAGATGTTGAGAAAATTCCCAGCGCCAAAGAAACAACAAAAAGGGCATTTAACTTAATAAATAATTTGGTGTTGCTACGATTTGTATTTGTTTAAATTAATTAAAATTAAAAATTGGATGGTGCGCTCACACACACACAGACACTCACGCCAGGGGCAGACGATATTTATTGTCCGTGAACCTAACTCACAAAGTAGCCACTCATCACGCTTAATTGGCCAATACGCACCATAAACTCAACGCTAGCCGCTTACCATTGTTTGTGTTTTGGCCAAAACACGTGAAGGTAGCCCGACACTTTGTGCATTCACTCTCCATTTGGGGTATGTGTGTGCCTGCGTGTGTATGTGTGTGTGTGTGAGCATTGTCACATTTGGGCATTCTTTCCACTCGTATCAAATTGAAAACTTGTTTTCCCAGCCAATCTTTTCTTCGTCTGGAATTGAGATACCACAACAGAGCGCTGCAGAGCCGCGTCGAGCACAGCGACTCCGATCCAAACGAAATTCTGGCAGAGCTGCGAGAACAGACATATGTTTCAACATATGTGGTGTGCTTATGCCTGGCCGTATTTATAAAGCCGGTCGATCGATCGATCGCTGTGTGTACGTGGTTTGCTGATCATACCCGAAATGCTTGTGCTTGCCTGGGGACCGTATGTTTTACTGGTCACTCACTCAATCCGGTTATAAAAAATCTCATGCTGTATGTTTTTTCTTCTTTCGATTTCATCTAAAATAAGCAGCCAGTAAACGATAGTATCTCGATTTAAGTGTTGTTTTTAATATTGTGTTGTTGTTGTTTTTTCTTCTTTTCTTTTCGTTTAGTTATTTTATACCTTTCCGATTGTAGACGGTGTAGCTGGACAGGTATGCCCGACTGTGGCATCGGTTAGTAACGCCGGTGATCAATTAATTAAGTGTCCGATTTATTAAATTTAGAATGCCGCATTTAAGTGGAATATCTTTTGGTTATTCCAGGTACTTGTATGCTAATTTAAGATGCAAGTTAAATTAGTGTTCTCCCCTGGAATGTGGAGGGGGTAGATTTTGAATTTACCGAACGAGAGTCGTATGATAAGTGGATTAAGGGGTTTTTATTAGCTGCTATTGCTGCCGTCCATGGACCGGTCTAGATGAGTGATGTTAAACCAATATGAAATAAAATTAATAAAAAACACTCTGAAATGGTAGAATTTTCATTTAGAATTCAAAACTAATAAATTTTCATAAAAAAACCACTGTGTTACAATTTTTGAAATATGACAAATTTTATTTAATGGTCTTTCGTAGTCTCAATTTAAACTAAGAACTTTTAAGCCTCAAGTTTCCTTCGTAAAGTCATGGGCATTTACACGATAACTGTTTAAGACAAACACGCGTGCCTATTTCTGACGAGTACTCTTCGTTTGTATAAACAATATAAAATTTACAAAATCAAAAAAAAAAACATTTTCATTTGAAATCTTTAATTTAAAAAGTCAAATTGTCCCCCAATTTACATTTTGTTTCTGGGTTTCAACCACTCTAGATTCTCCACCCGCTTCGCCAAAAATCGTCAAATGTCTTTCCGGTTCAACGTGCGGGGAAAGTCATCATGTAAATCGGGTCATTAATGAAAGTAATACTTATTAAAGTTTAAAATTCTGCTTATTTCGGTTTTTTTCCGTAAACGGACAAATTTCTCGGTCCCATGCGACATTTTCGTAGTAAATGAATCTGCGCTGAGCGGACATCTTCCGTGGACCTACAAAACCACTGCAACCTTCGGTGTCCGCCCACCGGAGCTGTAGATATAATGTATTTACTGTAGATAGATTAATTAGCTAGGTACAGATGTTTTCCAACTTGAGCCTTGGTACTAATAAATTCATCAGAGTTACTCTTTACGATAACTCGGATAAATCTGCAAAAAAGCCAAGACTCGACACATGACCTCCATTCAATTTTTCAAATCTCAATTCCTAACGGGTCGGCGTGGTAAGACTATCAATAACATTTTCAGTAGGCGTTTTTACCTCGTAAATGCCGACGACTTTACAAATAAAAGAGTAATTATGTATGTCTAAGCCAGGTAGACATTCCCTAAACGGCACGGTAGGCGAGTTGGTAGTTGGTGCATGCCTATCAGCGTGGTGTGTAGTGGGTTCGAATCCCACCAGAGGATTTGGTCTGTCGCTGCAAAAGTCTAGCCAAATGGTCTGTTTCACCTAGTGTAATTAATAAATATAAATAAAAAAAATAAACATTCTCTGGGAAAATCATCAGCCGTTCTCCAGTGGATCCTTCAGAGAACGTTCAGTGTTGCCGTTATGCGACTTTATTTTAGCAAATTTTTTTTTGTAAATTTTGAATTTTCAAAGGCTGTCCCGTATTCATAAAAATGTAAAAATCCTTTGTTAAGAAAAATGTGTAAAAATTGTTTTTGATTTTCAAACATTTTTCTTAACAAAGCTTTATTAAATTTTTATGAATACGGGTGTATAACTTTTTCACAGTTAACATCATGGCACAATAACTAAAGGTAGGCGCATGCAAACAGCTGATTACAATTTTTCCCTTTGGACAGAATTTTGATT
This sequence comes from Hydrotaea cyrtoneurina, assembly GCA_958296145.1. Lineage (NCBI taxonomy): Eukaryota > Metazoa > Arthropoda > Insecta > Diptera > Muscidae > Hydrotaea > Hydrotaea cyrtoneurina. Next base: position 3,835,102 of record OY282512.1, on the reverse strand, counting down.
GTCAAGCTCATTGTTTACATTTCAATTGTGTGTTTAAATTTTGTATCAAAAGTTTATGAGTGATGTGCCGTGAGTTGTAGCTGTCTGCTGTCTGCCATTTATAAAGGGTCCGCCATCTAACTTTTTTTCTTTTCAACTAGTGGTTATTTCGTTTTCGTTATCGGGCCATGTTAACGAATTTTTGTTTACAATAATTGTAGAGGAGGATATTGGCAACATTATTAGCAACAGGACGGCGCTACGTGCCACACAGTTAACATATTGTTCTGGTGTCTTTAGAGTATTTTTTTTTTGAATAATTTTCCAAACCATTTTTACTTGACTTAAATCGGACAGTTATAGGCAATAAACTGAACTGGGATGGAAAAAATAATATTTTTTTTTCGTCCAAAATGAGTACAGTGTACTCTTTCATAAGCGGACACATAAGGGACTGAGAATTTTGTCCGCTTATGAGAGAAGTGCACAAGAGGACTGAAGCGGATTGATTCTGAATAAAGTACCCGTTAATGAGTGGTGTCCGCAAGATGAGAATATCCTATATATTTTATTCTATGTTAGAGAAAACCCCAAACTAAAAATATATTTTGACAGGTCCTAACTATCTTCTTCATGTGGAAAAGTTGGCATAATGGAATAAGAATAAAAATTTGGCGGATTCTGAGAACCGATGTTTGCACCTTTTGACCTTATAGCTCTTCTCTAATTACGCCGACTATATTCATCTTCCCTAGTAAAGTTAGAACACACTTCAGGTAGGCTGGTGGGAAATTTCAATCAAATCGGACAAGGCAATGGCAGATGTGGAGTCAACATTTTTTCGAATTCCCGTGCTGTAAGTTTAGGCAAATTGGCGTGTGCCAAACGATTTTTAATGAATAAAATATGAAGAGTAAAAACCGTTGAGTATATTTACACTCAATTTCCTAGATTACAAAATAGACCTGAAGCGTTCTCGCAAATAGCGTTGTAAGCGACATGTTTTTAAATGAATTTCAGTTACTATTTCTAAAAGGAACTCTTCAAAAAAAAAAAAAAAAAAATTATTAAAAAAATTTCGCTTATTCGTGAGAACTCTTGTGGAGAAGAGCAGAAACGTAGTTTAAAAAAATTAAAATAACTTTCTAAAAATTTTATAAAAAGACGATTTAATCATGGATTGTTTTTAATTTGTTCATATTGTTTAAATTGTACATTTTTTTACAACTTTTTAAGTTGTAGTTTGTTGAGATATAAACTTAACAAATAGTGCTAATAGTGCGTTACTTTTTTTTAAAAAAAAAAACTACGTTTTGGGAGACTTTTTCAAAATTCTCAGCGGTAACACGATATAAAATGTCGTGTATATATTGAAAACGGAAAGGAAATAGATTTTGGATAGGCCTCGTGTTTTAGCATTACTTTTTCTTTTTTTTGACAATAACACTGAATATGCAATGACTGGGAATGTCATTCATTATAGAGCTCTCAATGAAATGGATCATCGGGTAGACCGCTCTTTAACTAATCGCTTTAGTGAAGCAACGACTTCGAGACCGAAACCTATTTTGAAACCATATCGTGCGGACTTATTCCTTCTTTGGGGTTTTCTGACATCTGTGATCGATGCGAATAAATCACTACTCGGCTCATTGGCATGATCGGATTCAGCATTGCTGAGCAAGCGAAACAGCGGTGGTCCCAAGCGGCACATTGTACTTTATTTTATTAAATCGCGTAGCTTTGTTGCGACACCCCCTATACGAGTTATGCAATCTGGAATTAAACTGGTTTATTGGGATTCACTTCCATCGTCTACAATTTCTACTTGTGCTCATTAATCATTTGAAACATTAGAAACTGTATCTGATCTTCTTATTTATATAAGTTAAAAAGTTAATTTATCATTTGAGTGTCTGTACAAAAATTAATTAAATGTGAAATAATTTGCTTGCGGTCCATTTTGCTCTCCACTCGTCGTTTGTGTTGCGCCACTTTAATTTAAATAGAGTAAAACCGATTCGTCAGTGCCGCATACACACGAGCCAGCCGACTCGTACTTGTTTATCACTCGTTACTGTCATCATTTGGAGTTTTTATTTTTTTTTGGATTTTCTTATAAAATCATGTTGTGGTTCCGAAAATCGTTTCAGTCTAATTTTAAAATTGTTTCGTTTCGTTGTTTACAGTTTTCGGAAGAAGACAACAAAACCCCCACCCAGACAAATTATGAGATTTTGGTGTGCAGTAAGTTCTGATCATCGTTGGGGTGTTAAGAAACTAATCACAACTTTATTATACGGTGTTAATTTTTAATTTAAATGCGCCATAAACCTGAGCAAGCATAAAAAAAATAAAAAGAATTTTTTAAAAAAAAAAACAAAGTTGATCGAAGCAGGAAATGTCTATAAATCTCAAGATTAATTTGCAGTAAATTAAGCTGAAAAGTGTATGTTTTAAATTAAGAAAAACTCAACTCCAGAAGACCTGCGTGGAAAAGTGTTTTAACAATCAGTTTTATGATTTCACACCGATGACTTTTCAAGGATTTCGTTCTTATGAGAACCAGTTGGATGGGATGTTGCGCAATGTTTTTGTGTTTTTTGTGATACAGGATACTCGTACTGTCGTTTTTTTTTTTTTTTTTTTTTGGTACTGACCTTCATGCTCTATTGTGCGACAATCGCTGTCTTTAGATTGCAGCCACTAATTGATGGATGAATCAAGGACAAACTCGAGCGAACTGATATTCAGAGGGGGCACATGTGAGCTAAGTACAGTTGGGTTTTTTTTATTGATTGTTCATATTATTGGATAATGATTGAAATTTAATTCTATTGCGAAATTATAATCACCTAAACTTGTTTGCAATTATATGCAATTGCTGGCTGATATTTGATTTAATTAGTCTCTTAATGATAATGGACGGACAGAACAAAGTACTTAGACCTCGATGCTCTCTAACGAAAGATATGATATTTTTTTAAAATAACAATTAAGATTTGTTATTGGTTTTAAGGCAATTTAAATGCAGTTGGGCGCAAACCGGGCCGTTAGTCTGTTGTACCATCTAATTTGCATTAGACGATTTTCAGATATCTTCGGGAATTTTCCGTGAATATCAGAACATGGACGGTTGTCAGTTTGCCAGGAAACTACACATCTTCCGGAAGAGGTTTAGAAGTGGCTAAATCGGCTTTTCTCTAAAACCTTGGTTTTATCGTATTTTAAGCACAAGTTAGTCAATACAAATCATTTTCATATAAAAAATGTTCGGTGTAAGCCCCCCCTCGGTGGGCGAGTTGCCAGGGTGCTTGACTGCATCAATCTAGCCAATCTAGCCTCCCTCCAATACCCTTATTTCCTATCGCTAACACTGTGCATTGCATTTATAGGGGGAATCCCCTGCGTGTTAGGAAAAAAAACTGCCACATTTTCCAACTTAAAAACTTGAACCAATTGAAACCCCCAAAATCGGAATGGGGGTTATGATGGTAAAAGAAGAACCCTAGCTGGGTTTTGAGCTAAGGTTTTTTTTTTTATTAATTTTTGAAGTTTTGTGGATTTTAGTTAAATTTTGAAAACTATTCGAAATATGGCTTGTTAGCTCTTAATTAGATCTACAAAATTTGCCTTGAAATATAATAAAAAAAAAAACAACAAGATCTAACAGAAAACAATTAAAATGTCAAAAAATCTTAAAATCATACATTTTCATTAATTATTTCCATTTTGTACCTATTCAAAAAAGAAGAACACTTTTAATGTCGATAAGCAGAATTGAAAGTAATTTCTTTCCCTTTATTGATGATTTTTGATGACTTTGTGAGACTATAAATATGTAAAGGAGTCACTATGTGAAGGAGAGTTGTTTGTTTTGCTTTTGGCTATCTATTAGTCATATATTGTCTGGTCGACATCGTAGCAATTTCTGAAATATGTGTGAAAAACCATAGAAAAATAAGACGAAATTTTACGATTTTTTTTGTAGCAATTCTGTTGTTTTGAGTAAGATGTTGTTTTTTTTTATCTCATTTTATCTCAAGCCATAATTAGATCTAATTAAGTTCTAATGAAATTAGTATATCTAATGAAGAGCAGAAAAAATTGCCGAAGAGGGACGAGCAATATTTCGAATAGTTCACGAGATATTGAAATGTTTTTTCAAAATTTTCCTAAAATCCACCCAGCAGTCGAAAACTTCAAAAATTAATTTAAAAAAAACCTTAGCTAATAATTCAAAATCCAGCTAGGGCTTTTCTTCTACTATCATAATTTTGGGGGTCACAAACAATTGTGAATGTAATCGAAGATAGCGAAGCCCATATCATCGTCAGATTCCTCGGGTTCTTCCTCCTTCTTCTTTTCTTCCTTTTTGAGCTGCACTGTAAATGTAAATAAATGTTCGATGTACATAAATAGTAAGTGTTGCCAATTTTTTTGCTCCCTTAGCTGCCATATATATGTTATCGAACTTGTTGCGCAATTAATCGATATTGGAGATGGCTCTGTGACAGATAGCATCATCTGGGTGACACCAAAGATCGTCCAAGTCCATGTCTTCAATTTCCGATTACAAAATAATGACCGAAGATTAAAGACACGAAGAGGATGTATTGGCTTCTCGACGATCACGTGCAGGTGCCGATATAAAAATGTTAGCTTCGCTAAGAGCAACTCTTCTACATAAAGAGAGGCGCCTGCAACGGGAGGTTGAGGCGAATAAGGCGTGGACTTTTTGTGCACCATTTTTTTTAATTTTACTTTGTTTCGATTCAACTTTATTGACAAACATATTTGATTGTTATTGCTAATACCGCGAAGCCTTATTGGCCCACGTTGTTCAAGCGTAAAGCAATTTCCTTTGGACTTTCTGTGAACATTCCAAGCGAGAAAGAGCTGACACCGTACAAAAAATATAAACATTAAAAAGAAAACACCAAATGGACCACCTGGTATCTGTACAATTGTTTAAAAACTCACATGGCCCTTGTCCTCATTTGATCTTGTACGAGACAGAAATAAATTGCATTATTTTCACATATTTTCTTAAACTGGCCAACATTTTCTTAAACTAAACTAATCTTAATGAAGGAACGGGAACGCGATAGACGCATGCGTGGCATTGTTTTGTCAACCCACACACGCGTAACATCTTGTGGAAAATTCCACTCGTTATCACCATGCTCGTCCCTTTTCCTAAAAGTACCACGCCTGCTTATCTTAAAACCTAAGCTACAATATACATACCTGTACTGAATGTATAAAAATTACCGAATCTGGTACAGTTTTATCAACTTAACAAACAGGATAAAAAATGTGAGGATTTACGGAAATCTGAACAGATATAATCCTTCAGATGTTATACAAATTTGTTCGTGTGAGATCTTTATGTGAAGGATAAACAAGGAATATGAAGATACTTGATCATTCTTGGTTTCCAATATAACCTCTTCATGTTTTGGGGCCTGGACTAGCCATACAAGATTAAATGAGCGGTTGGAGATACCGACGAACAAAAAATATCTGTCTGTTTCCATAGAGCAAATTTGTTCGTTCATTACAAATGGATACTTATCAGCAGTGAGAGGTTATTCTATTGAGATTGTGTTGCATATGTCGATATCTAGCATATATATGAAAATCAGAATGTCTGAAACCCATTTTATAATGCTTCGACTAAATAACAAATTCTTGTTATGGAAACAAGCAGTTAAAAAATAAAAAATTTTAGTACATAAATTAGTGTGACGCTTCCTGTTACGTGATAAGAAAAATGTTGATAGCCTAGGCGTTGCTATAAAATTCATATATTCCCCTCTCATATTACCCCTTCAAAAGAAAGCAAGGATTGAGAAATCGAAGTTCATGTAGCTTTCTCAGGAGCTTAATACTCACGTACTCATATCAATGCCATCCGGATGTCGACACGTAGAACTTTATTATTCCATTAGCAAATTCTCAATCTTTCCAAAAATCTGCATAAAGGAAAACACACACACATCTTCAGACAACAATCGAAGCCATAAATTGTGTCTATCAAAAGCCATTTGAATTAATTAACAGTGACAGTGATGTTTTGCATGTTCTGAAACTGTGATTTGTTGTCAGTCGTCAGGCGACCTTTACCGTCAGAGGTTAATGAACGTATGTAACTGGCAACAACAAAAAAAACAAACAAACAAATACACATGTTGGCGCTATTAAGAGATTCACTGGCGAATTTTCTCCTTTTGTTTTTTGTATGCTATCGCGATTCCAATGAATCGAACGAAAATAGTTGAAGAAGACAACCGCACCGAAATAAAAACTACGACATCAGGTTATGTTTTTGTTATTTAGCATAAATTATTAATGCATTTGAAATCGAGAAACAAAAACCTGTCTCTCTATAAAAACGAAAAAAAAACGGAGATAAGCACAAATGGAAACCAACAAAAAGACATCAATTAATCGAGCGTAAACAAAGAAAACGTCCGAATCATTTAACATATTAGCATTGATAAAAGTTCAATAAACTGCAATGATAACGATTTAAAATAATTTTCAAATCTCTCAATGAATTTAAAAATAGTCAAAACAACAAAAAAAACATCTTTAGGTATTTCTGATTGCCTTCGCATCATTTGTCATGTGCAATGAATAGTTTAGCGCTGTCCGAATTTTGTTAGTGTGATGAGAAGCAGGGGAAAATATGACTCAAGCCCAGCAAGAGGGAGACTATGGGGAAACTATGAAAATTGTTTGAAAATTATTAAATTTTCTGCAACTCGATTGGACTGTAAATCCAGTAGCTATCCTTTGAGGCGCTGTACATACATTGAACGTGGAGCAAATTGAAATCGAACTAAATATGCAGATGTCTCACTCCAAGAAAAATAGAAAACATCGTGTTTTTTCATAAAAAAAAAAGAAACGCCTCCACTGATCTTATCAGTCCAAATACAATTTGTATTGGTGAAATTTACTTTATTGAGCTTGTTTACAATATTTTCGTTGTCAAAGTGTCAAAACACTATTGACGGCAACTGCAAAGAGTTGCCATACATAATGCTCATTTTTATTTCAGTGGCATTGCCAGTTCACAACTCAACTGAAGTTTTGTTGTCATTCATAATTGAACCAATAGTTTTTAGCCGAAGAAACATTTGTATTTTGAATGAAAAGTTAGAGAAGGAAAGAGATAGAGAGATGTGGACGAACATTCCGGAATTTTGATAAGATTTGGTTACTAGTCCAGCATCACATGTGCCTTGTAGAGTGGCTGCAAGTTCATAAGGGTATGACTATTAGGGTGATATTTTACTTCACTTTCACAAAAATTCAAAAAAATATTCCATTCGCTCAAGAGATAGTTTTATCGGTGTATCATAAATTAGAATGTAGTCTTATTACCATATTATTTGATGGTAATAAACCCAGTTTGTGTGGTGTGGCCTCCGTGACTGTCGTAGAATTCTCCTAATTGATGTTGGGGGGCCTTGTGACGATGGCATGGGTTCTGTTGGGGCTACGAGTAATTACTCTTGCCCTGTTAATCCCAATAATATGCTGATATTGTGATCTGTTTCAAAAGAAACCGCTTTGTTAAGAAACATTTATGAAAATACAAAACTAATAGCTGTCCAATACAGACCGATGTCCTCAGCATGAGTGGAGAGTTAAATCTAGCTGTTGGTAGGTACAGGCGACTTGAATTGTGATTATTATATCGATGTATATCGAATGTAGTCTTATACATTTCTCTTCTATCATCCCTCAATCTATCACAGAGTACTCTGTATGTAGAAATACAGTATTCTCCAATAAGAGGTGTTTTGTTGATATTCAAAGAAAAATGGAATTATTTGACAGAAATGATCGGATATTTATATCATAATAAAGAGGAAAGTATGCCGTTAATAGTGAAAAACAACATCAGCCGAAAGGCCACCACGACAACGCTTACAGGACCATGTGCATGACCATTTTTGTAGTGAATTTTAATAATTTCAATGCGTTGTTGAAACGTGTATCGTGTGACAGCTACCGAAATACCGGGTGATTCAAAATAACAACACTTCTTGGAGAACCCTGTATGATTAAAATTGCTTTGATTTTGAACGAGGGTAATTTCTTTCTCATCCTGCCTAACATCTGCTTGTTTGTGCGAAAAATTCAACTCAAGCCAGTCTGAATTTTTGTTTACCGATTTTGGTTTTAGAACAAGAAACTTTGCCGCAGCTCAAAGTACAAGAATTCAAATGTTTAGCAAAATTTAGAATAGATTTAAAGCATACTCTATACTTCGGTTAGAATTTACCGAACGTGGAATGCGGACATTCAGATCGTGACTAGTCGATTGTATGCTAATTTTGGACACATGTTACGTTTCTTAAATTCCCCCGTCTTGATTTTTGCGGAAACATTTTTTTTTTTTTGAATCAAATTCCCAGTTTGTGCAACTATTGAAAAGCAAATCTAATCGGTTGAGACCAACTTGTTGTTACCTCATACAAATTAAGCAACAAAACACAATCACACGATTTCCCCTACGCGCTACTGGTTTCGAGAGCAAACAAAACAAAAAATCACATACTTTTGCGAATATCGACACAAAAGAAAAACAAGCACAAATTTAAAGAGAGAAAAGTATGCGATTTGTTTGTTAGATGACTAAAAACACACAATCTAAGAAACTTTAAGACGGAAACGAGTTAATTAAATCAGACGTTTTTTTTTGGTTGAATTTCTCATTTGAGGCTATGGCCAAACACTATGATTCACTGTGCTTTTTCAAGCGATTTTCTAAGTAAAGACATGAAATGTACTTGAGTGGTTTCACCTCAGACTATGAGAGATACTATCATTCCATTGATTCATATGAAATTATCTAAGAAACACTATCGTGTAAACGTAGAATTCACAACTATGGGGCTGTGGGATTTTTTCATTGAATGCAACACACTTTTATCCTCCACTGTCTGCGGTATATATTCTAAGTGGGGTTTTTTTTTTTGCGGCGAGAATTTTATTTGAAAATTTTAATCTTGTTGTACAAATTTACCACAGCTTACATGTGCAATGTTGTATGTACATATTTAACATATTTCGTTTTGGTTGTTCCTTCCCTCTTCTCTTTCCGTTTCTTTCTAGGTATTAATCGCAGCTGTGACTGTAAATTGTCTCGTGACGGCAATAAATGGCAAGACTGCTGCCAATAAGGCTAAAGAACCATTCAATATGCTGTTGCCGCCACTGGAAGATAAGCCCGAAGATGCTGTTAAAATGACCAAGGCGCCTGCCACCACCACCACGACCGCTGCTCCTCGCACCACGCAGCGAACGACAACAACAACGGCAAAGCCTTTAGCAAATAAGGTAAATAATGTCCTACCTGAACTATCGATTGAGGCTTTATTGCCACCTTTGTACGAGGCTAAAATTGAAAAGGCGGCCGATGAACATAAACAACAGCAAACACACCCAGCCCAGAAGACAGCGCCGAAAACAACGACAACAACAACAACCCGTGCTCCTGCCACCACCACCAAAGCAAGAGCAACGACGACGACGACAACAACGACCAGAAGAACAACATCCACCACCCGCACCTTTGCCACTACAGCAAGGCCAGCTGTGGCCGTGCCTACCACCCTGTTCGTGGATGCATTATTGCCGCCATTGTCGGCTGCCAGTGACACCGTCTCTCCCACCATTCTCAAGCCGAAAACGACGAAAAAGTCCTTCTACCAACAACAGGCACAGCACTCAAAGGATCGCCATCCAATCGATGCAACTGCGATACACTCGCACAACAAGACGGCCAAGCTGAGCAAAGACAAGCAACAGAAACAATTTGTGGCCTCTAAACATGTTGCCGATGCCAAGTCCAAACCAGCGACGCAACATGTGCTTAGCCACATTCACAAGATGACTATGCATCATGTTGCCATGATGAAACACTATGGCAGCGCCGGCCAATACAATGTGCACGGTCTGGACTTGTATTTGGGCTCCACCACACCAAGGCCACCGAAAGACGGCCTGCCCACCATCACCCCGTTCCCCCATCGTTTGCGCCGATAAGTTGCAGCGCGATTCGTTCGTTGCACAACAACAAAAATTTAAGACTTAATTTATTATTATTAATGTAATTGTTAAACACACAATATATGCGACTAATACACAACAACAACAACAAAAACCAAATGAAAATCTTCAAAAAAAAAATCAATAAAATCGAATAAAATAAATAATTGGTGTATTACTACTACGCGGGCCAGGGACGGGGGGGACGGGCCCATGATTGCACACTTTTTAAACAACAACAAAAACCTATCAATGAATTAAAAATGATTTGCGTTTCTCCTTTGTTGGCCAAATAAGTCATGCTGTGACCTGGGGGAGGCCACCACTTCCATGTACGTGTCCCCCAAAACTGTGAATTGCTGACATTTTTCAATTTTAAAGCCGCTCACGTATTGCCTTACAAATTAAATACCGCAACTAATCGATTTCCAGCCACCTTTTCATCTGTTTCATATCAATTGAACTGAAACGAGGCACGAGACTAATCACAGTTTGATGTGTACAACAGACAGCCGGAATGACAGACACTCGCTCTCAAACAATCTGATTAAATGTTAATCTTGTGACCGGACTTGAGTTGTCTGTTAGCCGTTAGACAAGTTAACATCGAAATATTTAGAATGGCATCTCATCGTCAATGTGTTGGCCATCATCTTCATCATCATCATCATCATCATCATCGTTATCGTCATCATCATCGGCAGTATCATTATCATAATCAATGGCAGAAGCTGCACAAACTCAGCACATAGCACAGTGGGGGGGGGAGGTGGGGGGTACTTGTAATTTAATAAGATTTACATTTCCAAACCAAAATATGGAGGATGGATCCAAATGGTCTTAACCGAGAATGAACTGTGCAGATTCAAATGTGGCAGGTTCTGCCACACCTGTGTCGGTGGAATATGAGTTCGGATCAACTCTATAGGAATATAATATTTTGTGTTTCGGTGAAATGTTAAAAGCTTTTTTAAATATTTCCCTGAAGACTTTCTAACATCAGTTGGCTGTGCAGTATTTTTTTACTCAGTGATCTCGATTTTTTCAAAAGCCGCCTTCAAAACGCTGATGGTTTTTGTAGACAAATTATACAAGGCTTAGAAGTCACTCTGTTACTTGTTAAGTCACCGCCATTGATGAGGTGGAAAACGGTCGCGGTTTCTTATTTGATAGTTGCAAATCACTCCTCGACATAATGCCATGATATATTTTATTCGTATGGGTTTTGACACCGCAATTGAAGGGCAAATTTTTAAAAAAATTTCAAATATTAAATTATTAAATTTAAATATTAAATTATAAATTTTTCGTAGTTTTAATTATTCTGGCCATCAGTCATCTTACTGTACTGTACTCCATTATTAAGAGAATGTAGACTTACTGGATGTCTCCATAAATCGAATTTGTTCGTTCGTTACAAATTCCCAATATTAGAAGCGTTATAAAATGGGTTTCAGACATTATTCAATTCTGATTTTCAGATATGGAACACAATTCCAAAAGAATCAGCTCTCATTACTGATAAGAATCCATTTTATTGTGCCTTCAATTTTGACACTTAGTAGCCTATACAAAGACGATTTGAGAACAACAAAACTTTTTTTGATCCGTGCCCGCCAACACCCCCCGTAGGTGGATCATTTCAGCCATTGACCATTTTTGACATCGGCGCCAATTGAGATTTTTAATATTTTCATTTCCCTTGCTGCACCTGTATTAAAATGTTATCCACAAACAAGATGTGGTGTATGAACAAGAATCTTTTGGCGGATTTGCACCGGCCAGGTCAAATTACAAATGTATTGCCTCGACATCTTCGTTTTCCCCCACTGTGCAGCATCTGTAGGTAGAAAGTTTATCATTATCTCTGGCTGAATTTATGATGCAAATACGAGTTCAAACTAAATTTCAAAGTATGTATACGAATGTGGTTTTTGGAATGCATTAACCAGTTACTCGACTACTTTCATATCGGCAGATTTGCATACGATGACGTTCTTTCAACGACAATCGAAAAAAAAATCGTGTACATTTCAAAATGTAGGGTAGTACAATCGTTAGTTTTAGTTTGCCAGATCAGATAAAAGTTAACGGTATAATGGACTTAATCGAATAAAAATCAAATTTGAAAAGAATGAAATGTCCCAGAAGAAAATATCAAATTAGTTTCATTAAAATAAGACCCAGTGGAATAACTCCCAAACAGAAAGAGTCAGAGATATCTGTAAATCACAAGGAAATTGGGACGAAGAAAAATAAAAACTAGAGTATTTTCGTTTGTAACACATTTTCGTGTATTAGGAAACTCCGACGTGTCGACAACGACATCCCTTGGCAAACACTTGGAGGCAAACATTCATTTAATGTGGATTATTAAAAACAGGTTTGCGGTGAATGTTAAGTGATTATATATTTAAATCTCAACTATTTATTTTCAATTGCCGGCTGCTGTCCCATTGATATTAGTTAAAACTCCTACAATGAGAATACACACACACACCCATACATGCCTATAGGCAACGTGTGTGTGTGTAAATGTCTATTGATTTGCCATAAACTTTAATGTTTATCTCTTATATAAACAAATGATTAAATAAATGAACGGGTTCCGTCTGCAATCGTTGCAAACGAAAGGCATTTAATTTACTAAAAGTTCTCATGGAATAAATAAACAAACCGACAAACACAAACACAAACATACACACATCAGACAAAAGACGATAATATTTAATAATAATTTAATTGATTCGAATGGTTATCAAGCAAAATACTTGCATGGCCAACGATGGGATTATATTTTGCCTTAATTGTTGGTTTCTTGTTATATTAAAATCCATTAACATCGTCCAAGGGTACTGGCGGGTAATAAGTCTTTTGAAATAGACTCCAACTCAAATAGTTTACCTAAATAAGTGTACCCTAAATACTTCCTTAAGTGGCCAACAACGCCACTGGGGGTCATTTCGAAACTTGTTGATCACATCACACAAATTGTACCGAGGGGCACCTCTCATCAATGGCCAAATAACAAAGGCACGAAATAATATACAATTTACAAGATTCACATAAATGTGATATATGAGAAACATAGAATAAAGACCATTCATTAATCGTTAACTGTAGAGGTTGTGGTCAATTTTACACTTTTGTAGGTCACATGTTGTGTCCCAAAAAAATGCATATCCAGAGTTAAATATTAAAGCAACGTCTCTGGGAATCCCAGCTCCAATTGTTTATCTTGGAGTTTTCCAGCAATATTTTGTAAGGATAATGATGATACTGCTCTGAACCAAAGTATTTTTTTTATTTATATTTATTTATTTATTATTAATTACAATACAAAGTAAATTTATATTCTAATTTTTGGGTCCAAGGGTAAACCGGGTGACAAAGACCATTTGGCTTGATTTTTGCAGCGACAGACCAAAGCCTCTGGTGGGAATCGAACCCACAACCCCCACGCTGATAGGCAAGCACGCTACTAACTCGCCTACCGGGGCGCTTGGAACCAAAGTATCTTTCATTGTTAGACAGCATTGGATTCTCGACAATCACGTGCAAGTTTTGTGATTCCCGGATGCCTTTTAGCTTGCCTTTTAGCTTGCCTTTTAACATTAGCCTTACTTACTAACGTATTTCCCTTAACATTCCACGAAGGAACTGACGGGGAACTTCTATCGAAATCTCACCGACCGGTACCTACTATTTAAAGACGGCTTCGAACGGCCTAGAATGACAGTTGTCCACAAAAGACAGTGGTCCATTTCGAGCTGCTCTAAGGACCTAAACTGAGAAGCAATTAGGAAGCGGAACGAACTGCGACTGCAAGTCAACTGGGCTTTGTGAGCGAATAACTTGACATTTGAATCAGGCCGGTACATGGAATTGTTGAGATCCTTGAAGAGTCGATGATCCGCACTCTCTGAGCTACGGCAGCCACATTCTCGCTAGAGCACACCACACAACGGCGGGGACCAAGGATGATATCCACTACACAGAGAAAAAAATTAACCTTATATAAGGTTAACTTAACCATAAATAAACATGATTTGGAGTCTACGTTATATATGGTTAATTTGAACATCTTCTTGTTGACTGGTATTTAACAATAATAATAGTTAATTTAACTACTCCCTGGTTGCATTTTTTAACCATGAAAATAAAAATAATTATTGTTGAATTTTTTTAACCATGAAAATTTTTAATATAAAAATGTCATTGTTAATTTATTGAAACAATGCATGCTCAATTTAACAACGAAATCGTTAATATTATTAAATACCACAGTGTTTGTTTCTCTTGTTCGAGATCGTTGACTTATTTCTATTTCTTTGCAGAAATATAAATTTTCCAAAAAAGCTTCACGACTTGTGTTTGCTTTGATTGCAGGCAAGGTTTCGGAAGCTGTTACAGTTCTTCATCGTTACCCATTTGCAATGATTTCTGCAGCAATTTTTGGTATAATAAGTGTCCTAACTCTATGCGAGTGAACGAGAACTACTGCTTCGTAGCGCATATCCCCAAAAAAATCAAGCAGTAAAGCAAACACGTGCATTGCAAAGCAACAGCTCAACAAGTAGTGAAGATAGCATTTGGTGGTGGTTTTTTTGAAAGAGCGAGATTAAGTGCTCACATTTTGAGAGAAAAGGAAGAGTGGAAAAAGAGTGGGGGAGATAATCGCATTTGTTGCAACTTCGTGTAACATAAACTGAACTTCGTCTAACACATAGCAGTTCAAGAACTTCGACACAACAGAGCCGAATGATCTTTGAATTGTTGTTTATTTCGTTTATTTTCTCTCTCGAAAAAATCAACCTTTTATAATGGTAACTCAACTATTTTTCATGTAAATTTGACCTTATATAACGTTATTTTGACTTTGTAATCAAATATTTACCATGAAAAAATTAACCAGACACATGGTTAAAAAAATCGTTGTACTTTTGGCTCGGTGTAGAAATTCTTACACAAACTTGCGTACAGCAGACGCGGTCTTTGGCTCATTTCCGCCAAGACATAAACGCACTGTTTGGACTGCACAGTATTGACTTTGAAAATCAATTTTCATTATTTCCCCAGGCTGTTCAAGCGCAAAGCGATTCGTTCCACGGAGTAATGGCATTGAATTTCTGTCAAGAGCTGTCATGGTCCAAATAATAATTAGATGGGCCTATAAAATGTAATAGTATATTCAAAATAATTTGTAGAGCACCAGTTCTGCTAATCGGAACAGTGAATAATTGCTAACTAACTGAAAACTAATTTGTTTTCAAAATATATTTCTGTTTGCGGTTGCCCCACCAATCACCAATGAGCTTTATTCTTCGTGCACCAGTTTCTGGTTTCATAATTCTTCGGGAGTAAAAAAACAAATAAAATCGAAAAATAGTAAATCTAAAGAGAACATTTGCGTACTTACATTAATTTTGAGAAAACACATCATGTAATGTGCTAGTCCATATGCGCTTGTAATTTCCGGAAATGCACTTTAAAATCTCGTACTGCTTGCATTAAGAAAATATCCTTTTGCAATTGATTTCCCCACAACGACTATACATGTGTATGTATGTATACTCGAAATACTCCAGATACATGTTCAGTTTATTGGGTCATCGGTGTAAAGTCAACATCTCAACATCGTATATCTGCATTTATTTATTTTCACAATACACGCCATCGTAGCAAAACTCTGCAAACAAGAAATTGCAATGAAAATCCAATTTTATGTAGTTCTTTTTAACTTTTCGACATTTTGCTATACACAACAACAACAACAATAACAACTACAAAACAAGCAAAACGCTATGCAAAAAGAACAGAAATGATTGCAATTTTTCGCGAACAAATACGAAATTTACGTGCAGCTCAACATTCGCTAAGAGGAAAAATACGGAAAACTGAAAACTACTACAGGCACGTGAGACAGTCACACACACACACACGCATACACATACACAGATAAATATTTGCAACACTCGAACGAATAAAGATCTTAAATAAACAACTAAGCAACCACAGGCCACGGTGAGGGGCACTTCCCTCCGTCGGTCTGAGCAGGAAAAATGTAAAGATTTTACTTTTTACAAAGAATGTTTAAAACAATTTCCTGTGTTTACCTAAAATGCGAACCGGGGAAAGACAGCCACGGCAGCAGGCAAATAAAAGCCAACAGCAGCACGAAAACTTGCAAAAGTCGAACAACAAAACGCCATAATAACTTGTAGGGGAAGCACCTAAAAAAAACTTCCCTTGTGATTCGTTTTCGCTTCTGTACGGCATAAGCCGTGTTGGTATTTGTTTCGGTGTCTCTGTCTGTGTGTGTGTGTGCGTGTGATTCATAATATACAATTGCATAGACATACATATGTTGATGGGGAGAAAAAAAAGTTACTTAAATAATGCCACGAAGTTTAAAATCACAGTTACTTCATACAAACAAATAAATTACCAAAGCACCAACAATAACAACAACGACAACAACATCGTCGACAGTAAAAAAAAAAAAAAGAGGAACAACAAATTGAAAAGTTGGTTGCTTTTGTTTGCACTTTAGTTTGTATGTATTTTACTCGTAGTAATAAGTAGTGCCTACACTGCGCGTCCCTAAAATAGGATAAATCACAGCTTCGAATGGGGTGGGGGCAATTCACTCAGCCAACACGTTATACTCGTAATATCGGAATTATATCGGGTGGAACTTGTAAATGGGGGCCAAGTACATTCATTTCTCTATACTTGGTCATCAGGAGTGTACCTAACATGTGACGTCTAGTCTGGACCAGCATCAACACACGGTCCAGTTTTACCGGATTAACCTATAGGTCCATCATAGAGTATGTACACTATTTCAGGCAGCACAAGATGGTTATGTTATTCACAATACCGTCAGGACAACAGCAAAAAATATATTGGGTAAATATAAATCACCGAAAGTGTGTATCGATTTTTAGATATAAAGGGTTATCCATTTTGAGTTTTCAAAAGTAAACGTAAATAAAACACATATAAAATATTTTTTTTTCATGATATTTCTTTTCTATAAAGTTTGAACATTAACATTATGTGTGAAATACTACATCATTTGAATGACCACCAAACGAAGTGTTGCAAGCATTGATTCTTTTGAGGTAATTTTGGACCAATTTTTGGCACATATGAGGCGGTATCTCAGCCATAACTTGACGAATGTTGATTCTTAAGTGTTCAAGAGTTAAAGGTTTATCTGCATAAACAAGGTCTTTCGCGTAGCAGGCAAAAAAAAGTCGGTTATCATACCGATCAAAATGCTCCGAATTGACGGTGACAGTCGTTCCCTCGTCGTTTTCGAAGATGTTAGATGAAGATGTCGAATCACACCTTCGGACCAAAGAGCGCACCAAACAGTGAATTGTTGTGGATGTAATGGCCTCTCTTCAATTACTTGAGCATTCTCAGAACCCCAAATACGAAAACTTTGTTTATTAACATACCCACCGAGTGAGAAATGTGCTTCATAACCATAAACCATAATCTCCTCTTAAAGCACGATATTTGGCTGTGCCAGAATCACCATTTTTGTAGTAGGGTTTAATAATTTTTACGCGTTGTGTGATAGTTAAGCGATCCATTTTCGTCAATGTCAGAAAAAGAAAAGAAAAAAAAATTGGTTTAACAACTTTGTTTGACAGATGTCGAATTCCAGCCCTATACTTTTAAAAACACGAAATGGATAACCCTATACAACAATTCCGATGTACTCTCGTCCGCTGAGTACAAGAATGGTCGAACATTTTTTTTTTATAAAAAATTAAGAAGACATTTTTTTAGAAATAAGTTTTTATATTTCGAATAAGACTTACTCGATTGGTTTCAAATAAATTTTAAAAAATTGGCCACTAAATTAGTTTTAATATTCTCTTTTTGAGCCTTTGAATGTGAATGACAGTTTCAGAGTTATAAACAAATTTAAGGTAAAAAACTTAAAAAAAAAAATAGAAATTCACAATTTTGTAATGGTTTCATATATAAATGTCCCATTCCACAAGCTTGTATGGGAGATTCCAAAAGGGACCATCACTAAATTGTGAATAAAAGCGAAATTCCTCTATCGATCTCTGCTTCATTTGAATTGTAAGATATGTGGCTTTAAGATAAAATACTGAAAATGGTATTTCGATATTTATCAAAAAAATATATTCGATACAAATTAATCGAGTTGAATACGTTTCTAATTGTCAAACAGTCATGCATATGCAAAGACACTAATGGAGAATATTAAAAATAATTCAGTGGTTATTTTTTTAAATGTATTACCACCAACTGCGATAAGACGTTTATAACAACTCAAAGCTCAAAAAACTGAACATTCTGTTCAGTGATTGCAAGAGAGTTAATGGAATGTTAAGGGAACTACGTACAGGGTTTTCCAACAAGAGGTGTTATTTTGGTATTCAAAGAAAAATGAATTTTTTTTTTGTAATAAATGATCGGATGTTTATTTCATAATAAATGGCAACCACAACCACGCTTACAGGATCATATCTTTATCATGAAATTTTCCATAACCAAATTGCAAATTGGCTACCCTCGATTTTTTTCAAAATATTTTACCAAAACTAAAATTATTAATATGAAATAAGTAATTTGTTTTTCTGCGCATTGTGAACATTTATATAAAATATTTTTTAAAAAAAGTTAAACCCTAAAACAAAAATTATAAAAAAATGTCCTCCCTAAAAAACGAAAAATACGAAAAGTAGTCAAGTTGGAATATATTTCTAAAATATAACCCATAGTCCTGCTTTTAATGTTAATACCTTAAAATAATCCCTAAGTTCTTGTCTATAACCAGTTTTTTACAGAACCCAAAACCGTGTACTAGATCAAAAGTTACAAACTTTTTACTCCGCTGAAATTGGTTTATATTCGTTGTTTTGCCAAAATTCAACAATTTTTTTTTTTTTTTGGAAAATCTGATTTCTTTATAAAATTTTCTTAGTAGTTCCCGTTGTTTTCGTTTTTGCTATAGATTTTTCTTGATTTTTTCTCCATTATTCATTATTTAGGCCCATGGCCATTATTTAGGCCCATGGTTTCTTGGTGAAATAATCTTAGATTCACATGTAGAGTAAATTGTGTCTAAAATTGTCACGCCCGATGGAGGCTATAGCCAACCAACAATTACTTTTTGAATAGATTTCGACCTTAGCCGCAACTTAGATAACGGGCAAAGTGATCGGTGATTAATCGGTGCCACTGTTGACAGATCTATGACATTTCCATTGCGATGTTACAAAACCAATACACAATACTCAAAGTTATAATAGTCCATGGAGTAGGACATACAAATTGGTGGACAAATCATGTTTCTCCAAAAAAAAATATTTACAAAATTCTATACGTTCCAGTTTGACATTAAAAATGGATTACACCACTCCACCTACCACAAAGAGTAACCCATTGCAATATTATGGTCTTAATTATAAAACAAATGCAAATTGGCAACCCTATTCATACGGTGGGCAGTGTGTGCACACACATACACAACAGGATATTCACCATCTTGTATCTCGTGTTTTTTCAAGCGAATATTTTTATGAAATTTTTAGTAGTTGTAATTATTTTTTCCTTTGCGCTGTATGTTTTGTTTTACGGTTTACGGATGTTTACACGTCGAGTATTGTTTGTTTATGCAGGTGTTTGTAACAAATTTGAGGAAATTGCAGATTGGCAATTTGGCCTACATGTCTGAAAGTGATAGGATTTTGAATAATATTTTCAGCAAAAAAAAAACGATGCCCCCTTTGATTTTTGTGTGGGATATTCCACTTTATGTCACTTTAATAAGTTGCTCTCACCACATTTTTGGTAAAAAAATTAATTTCTCCAATTGAAAGTTGACTGAGAGTTCTGGAAAATCTCAACTGAGTACAAATTTAGGCCTTTGCATGAAGAATAAAAATTGTTGCATTTATTAAACGTTTGTTGTAATACGTCTTCCAATTAAAATCGATTTTCTATTAATCGGAAAAGTACTGTGTGCCAGGTCGACCCTTAACGACGACTGTCTAACTTTCTCTTATTTTTAAGTAATTTTTGCTCGCTCGTATGGTAAAGGCACTATTTCTGTTTCTCCTTTTGCTACTTTTATGAATGTTTCATTCATTTCGAAGACATTTCAGAGTTTTATTACCAACAGCAACAACAACAACTAAAAAACAAACCTTTAAAGTTGCCTTTTTCTTCTCTTTATGTCTTGAAAATTAAGTTTTTGTTGCTGTTTACAAATAAAAACAAAAAACGAAAAAAACTTTCCGAGTAGTTTTCACATTTGCACAAGAAACAGTTCTGAGAGTTCTTACAAAAAAAAAATTACGCTTCAGCGGCAACACGGAACAAGGGATCCATAATGTTTTATTTTTCAAAAGTATGAAATATAGACCAAATTATGTTTAAGAGGCAGCAAAGAACCTCTCCAGAAGCTAGTTGAGTTTTTTTCACATCTCAGACTGTTGTAATTCATGCAAACACAATTCTGTTGACTGAGAGGGCTAAACAAGCCGTAGCTGTTTCTAAATAACTGCAATTATTTGTGAACGCTTTAACCCTCCGATATTTTTCGAATATTTTTTTATGGCGACTTATCGACAATATGTTAACGAAATCGATGCCATCATGGCAAACCCACAGCGAGCACATTAATTTTGCGTTGAATCCCCCCTACTCCCACTGTAAACATGTTATACTCACATAGAGTCCTGAGCGAGCATACAAACAAACACCCATACCAAGAGAGATACAGACATATGTTATATATGTATGTGTTTACGTGGTCGTTGTCAATATGATTAATTGTGACAGTGTGCAAAGTACGATAGTTTCCCTCTTTTTTTCTCTTCTTTCTGCTGCCAATAGCCCCAGTGGCGTTTTGCTCTTTTTTTCGTCTACGTTTAGTTGTTCTTTTTCTAATGTTGCTTCTTGGGCATCCGCGCACAGTGACTACGAAACAGAGAAGAATATTCGGTGTCCTCCAACAAGGAGAGTGTTCATTCCGTGGCTAAAATGGCGACCTCGAAATCCATAAAGTTCGTATTGGATCTGTTTAATCCAAAGTAGCAAAAATGTTTCCCCATATGTGGCCCAGTGTCTGCATGCATACATGCCCACCCATGCACACATACATGCATACAGTGAAAGGAGTAACATTAATACCCTTGAGAGTAGGTGCAAAGACGATATGCTCGTATGTAGCGATGGTTTTGGATGGCGGTAGCTTAGGAATATGATTGCTCGTGGCATGCCAGCTGATTGTATAAGTATGTGTCTGTGTGTGGCTGCGTGTGTGTGTGTTAGACTCTCCCTCCTCCATTTTGCATCTTTCTTGTGTTCGAGTGGTTTAAAATTTATGGCACGTTAGAAAAATGTGTTTAATGTGTGCAGAAAAAAAATGCAAAAAAAACAAGTCGAAACCAAAAGCAAAAGAAAAACGAGACATGAGAAATGGAAAATAATTTCCAACTAAAGCAGATACCCGTAGTCGAACCCACACATTTTATACATGATAATTCAAACGGAAAATATGTTCCGTTTCTTCTACAAAAATGGCAAATGGCAAATCTGAATTATTCAAAATGTTTGGTGAGACGGTAAGAACGGCGATGCCGGGTGTTTTTGTGGTGCGACGAATGTGCAATGTGCAAATGATAAGTGAACAATTTATGAAAGTAATTAAAATTTTCTAAATGGAAATTTATGACCATGTGTTGGATTGCTGATCTTTAGACACGGCATCAACGGAATGTCTAGCATTTTCTTTTTCTGTTAAATTTCAAAAATTTATTCGCAACGTACAAGGAATATTCTTTAATAAATCGAAGGGAGAGTTCAAACCGGCGTGGAGG
This sequence comes from Hydrotaea cyrtoneurina, assembly GCA_958296145.1. NCBI lineage: Eukaryota > Metazoa > Arthropoda > Insecta > Diptera > Muscidae > Hydrotaea > Hydrotaea cyrtoneurina. Next base: position 3,813,173 of record OY282512.1, on the reverse strand, counting down.
AGAGTTATGTATGACCCAATCCTTAACTAAGAGGGAGGATTTTCCCATAGGGCGAATTCTCGAATCTGCTCATCAAGCGTACCGTAACCCGCAAGGTTTTCCTCGAGCCAAAAACTGCACTGTATGCCGCAAGCTATACGCGCCTGATAAAAACAAATGGCAAAACCTTTAATGCAATATTGTTGTCACCTGATAAAATCATAATGATCCACATCTTGTGACTAAGCGTCTTGGACGCTTCGGTTCGGACCACTATCTTGTAGTAGCAAAGTTACTAAAAACAAAGCTAAACGGTGAAAAGCTCCATTCACAACTGGGAGCTCAAGTCTGCTCCACGAAGTTATCACAACTGCTCCCAATACAAACAATGAACACATACAGAACCGGACCGTTAAAGAAGAAAGTTGTGATCGAATGTCGCGATGACCAATGGCAAAGCCGTCACTGAAACGTAAGAACGTAGCATACAGGGTGACACTCTCCGTCCATGGTACTGCAAACTGTGTTGGAGCGACTCGGAGAGTTTGGGAAGGAGGAAAATCGACTATTCCGGTTCTGGTCATCAAAAGTAATCTCTGAAAGCAGTGGGATTATTTTCGGATTACTTTCGATTATTTTTGATTATTTATAGTAATCGCAAGTAATCCTCATTACTTTTCGATTATTTGTCTTGAAATTATAAGTCTTGGAAAACTGAAAATAAATGTAATTTAATCATTACTGCACCTCTACAAAAAATTTCATTTAATTAGTAATTATTACGATTAGTAATCATTACTTAACAGGTATGAGTACAGCACGCTGCAGTACATTCTACCCGCACGTCTTTATGGCGCTGAAACATGAATACTTGCGAAAGCAGATGATGTGCTGTTGGGTGTTTTTAAGAGAAATATGCTTCGAAAAATCTATGGGCCGATGTTTTGTTCAAATGAACCACGAGCTACATTCCAACATGTTAAGCCTATCCAAAGTACAAAGGTGGCGCTGGCCTAAAATACGTTAGACGACAACTACCGCTGAAGTCGTTGACAGGAAAGACCGAGACTCCAAATAGAAGAAGATATGAAAAACCTTGGTGTTAATGATACCAATAAATGATTTTCTTAATCAAATCGACATCAACTCTCGGTTGTTGAGTCGTCTTAAGTACGACAGTTAGAATATGCAAAGCACCTTTTAGTGACTCGAAAAAACGATCAAATAATCTCAATTTTGCAAAAAGGCCTGTAAACACTAATTTAACAAATTTTAAAGCTCAACTAATTCTAATGTCATGATTTATGGCCAAACATAATTCTCGAAAAGTGCACGCACACACACAGGCGCATGTATTCCCATTCATTATAAATATCAGTTCAATCGTCTGTGCACATAACCATCTGATTTATTTCAAATTCGATATAGTACATTGAAATCCTCCAGGTATTCCATCAATTTTAATTTATGTGACTCCCTAAAGGTATGCAATAATATTTGTTTGTGTGTGTGTGTGTGTGTATTTTTTAATCGAGGCAAAATCAACAGCCACCAACAACATAACCAGCCAGCCCATCACCGAACCCAAACCGAAAGCCACAAATAATTCTCTTGTATTTACTTTAAATATTAAACTCTTGTTATTTTTTCGATGAGGCATTTCTTAAGCTTTTCCTTGCTCTGTTGTTTTCTTTTACAGCTGTATTAGTGTGTGTAGACGAAAAATACAAAAACACGTGCACACCCGTACATACATACAGACTTATATGTACAAATACATGTATATAAATACATTTCTTTAGAGAATTTTGTTTACCAGAACAATTTCACTTTTATTACATTTCTGTTCGCCTTGTGATTGCTTTCGTTATTGCTTTTCTTCCCGTTTCCAGTGTATCCATCTAATAAAAATTCAATAATGTTTGCACACAAAAAGCAAAATAACACAAACAACAACAACAACAACAGCCAAACAGAAAAAGAAAAACAATACTTTAGAGCTTTAATATTGGCATATAAAATGGAAAAATAATACAAAATAACCGTACATATTCACAAATACAGATAGACCAGTGAAGATGTCTTCATCTACACGGAGAAAGACAACCCTGAACATTTCAATTTTAAGTTTAGCAAATGAAGAAATAACGCAAAGATGTCGAAACAAAAACTGTTGTCGAATTTGCCTCCAGAAGCTCAAGTTGTTCGGCAGGCATTGAAAGGTTTTTGTCTCTTCGTTCTTCTTCAACCGCAGTTTTGTATTTGCGTCCTTCTTCGACCTGAGTTTCTTGGTATTCTTGGTCTGCGGTCAAGTGTCCCGTCGTCATATCGCCGTTCTTGTATGATGATTCAAAATACAGAATAACAACTTTCAATGCTATGTAATTTCTGTGATACCACGACATGATTTTTTTCTTTCAGTGTATTTACATATAGACATATATACATGTACATATATATATGTACACAATTTGATATGAGTTGTTTTCGAATTTCATTCAAGGCCGACTGAAGAAGGAGGTGATTTTAAGTCCATATTTTTTTTTTTTTTTTTTTTGAAATACATAAACAAACAACAAGGCAATTGTTAGAATTCATACAGAAACAACAACTCTGAATTGGCATCCATTAGCAGATTTTGAAAAATAAAATAAATAAAATATTTATTCATTGTCCATAAATTGTGGGGGAATATCTTTTTCGTATTCATGCCTAAATTAAGTAACTACCAAAGTTAGAATTAAGAAATGTATAAAAAGGATCCATTTTGTATTGGCAATTACGGAGAAGACCAACCGACATTCTAATGCTCTATCAACAAGTCATGTCTAGACAAAGGGCTGGTGATAATTTGAATATACAGTCACACTTCTATAACTCGCACCACCGGAGACTTAGGGAGACATTGACTTATGGAATTACTAATGAAATTGTTGAATGGAATTTGTCTCGATTGATTTATGAAATTACTTACACAATTGTTTAAGATAATTTCTCTTCTTAACTGCCACTAGAGGTGCTACGACTTACAGAAAACTCGACTTATGGAAGATACGTATTTTCAAAATTATTGACAGGATGTCAAAATACTCTACAATTATATCCTGCACAGCTCACTGATTCGAGAGAAGTTCCCAGTCGATTCCTTCATGACATGTTAAGGGAAATAAGCAAGTACTACAAATTAACCTAAGAATCTAATTTACCCGTTTCCCTTAACATTCCATGAAGGAACAGGCGGGGAACTTCTCTCAAATCAGTGAGCGGTGCACGATATAATTCTGTTTACTCACATTCTTACAGAGTGTTTTCACATCTTGTCAATAATTTTGAAAATGCGTATGTACAGTGGATCTTCCATAAGTCGAGTTTTCTGTAAGTCGTAGCTTTTCTGGTGGCAGTTAAGGAGACAAATTCCCTTAAACAATTGTGTAAGTAATTTCATAAATCAAAGTCATTTTACACTGATGAATAATATAGTTAACCATACAGCAGGGGCTCCGATGATATGATCGCTTCCTTACGGTAATTTTTTGTCGAATTTTCGACATTTGGTTCATATGCATTTGGCTGCAGTGATTGATTCGAGAAGAATGTTTTCAGATGTCGCAAATAAACTGAAAAATTTAATGTATTAGGATTTTGTGGCGCCGTTACGAGCAGATGATAGAACATCGTCGCAACTGTTTACAGCCGATTTAAATAATGTGTCTTAGCATGCAATAAAGTTAAGAGGATTTTTCCTATTTACATTTGTTTTAATTTTAAAAACCAATCGTAGTCATGCCAAGTCATGTACGAGTATAGATTTCTAATCTAATACATTTAGTTGGAAAATCGTTTTTTTTTTTTTTGTTTAGCTTTGTTTTTTTCTTTCAATTTACCAATGTAAGAGATAATGATAAGCCTGACTGTAATGGCTCATCACATGCTGAACAATGGAGTATTTATCATGTACAGGAAATTCCGGTATTTGATGCTAATCTACAAATGCTCACAACATCTGTGTGTAAGTGTACGTGCAACAACATGTGTATGGCTGTTCGGGCACGTGTTTGTGTGTGTAATAAAATATAGGCCTTAAAAAAAAGAAATATACCAACAGACCATATTTCATGTGTCTGTACATTAGTGAGGCCCAGCATTTGTAATTTTAGGAAAGAACATGTTTCGAGAGATGTTTGATTTAAGGTCGATGCTCTAGAATTCAGTGTGCACTACTTTTTGAACACCACACCATTCACTTCAATATTTTTCAAGAGTTTTCCCCTTATTGAGCTTTTTTGATTGGCTCGAATGTTGAATTTCAGTTCGTTGCCCTTTCATAATCCCATGTTATAACTTTTAAAACATTTTCATAATTTTGTGTGCCTGGGCCACCTTACTGTACAGACGGATATTGTCTATATAAATATATAAATTTGACAAATGTACACATGCATGCAAATAGATTCATTCATTGATTGGACATGAATATCTGTGACAGCATCATAAAGATCATATTTTGTGGTGGGTGGTGTTCGGGTGTTCGGTTTGGAAAATATCAAATTAAACGTAAACTGTTCAATGTTCAACTTGTTTTTGGTTGGTATTGTCAATGTCGCTGTTAGTATTGTTGTTGGGTCAGAAAAAAAACCGAAAAAAAAAATTTAATTAAAAACGTTCATAAATTTTGTGTGTGCGTGTATGATAAATGTATCGTCAGCTCTGGGTGTGTGTGTGTGTGTGAACAAAATATCAACATCAATTGTAAATGATAAAATGTTGAGTTGCTCTCGACTATCTGTAATGAAATCACAGGCACACGCACACACACACACACATCACGGTTGTCCTGGCCAACAATATAAACAACAACAATTTCACATATTTTCATTCGTCAACAAATGACGAGCATACAATCATTTCCTTGACGCACACATGTACGAGTACGAATGTAACAATACTCTGGCTGTCCCCCCTCCCTCTTATAGAACAGTCTCAATGAGTACCATACACACAGAAAAATACCCAACCTCTGTGACATATTCAATCTGCAAACATTAAGTTGTTTGCGGGCAGTATTTAATATTTGCACCAAATGTATTTTAGGGAAACAAACATTATTTTATTATTTTATTTGCAGCAAATATTATATATTATTTTCTGCAAATAATATTACATTTGTTGCAAATATAAATAAATAAAAGTTTATCTGCTGCAAATAAAAGTTTATCTGCTGCAAATAAAAGTTTTTTTGTTGCAAATAAAAGTTTATTTGCTGCAAATAAAAGTTTATTTGCTGCAAATAAAAGTTTATTTGCTGCAAATAACAGTTTATTTGCTGCAAATAACAGTTCATTTGCTGCAAATAACAGTTTTTTTGCTGCAAATAACAGTTTATTCGCTGCAAATAACAGTTTATTTGCTGCAAATAACAGTTTATTTGCTGCAAATAACAGTTTAATAACAAAAATAATATCGTACACAGCCCACTTATTTGATAGAAGTTAGCGCGTGGGTTACTTCATGGCATGATAATGAAAATACATGCCTTTTAATTGAAAAAATCGCTTAATTGAAAATAAGTATTAGTAACGATTGTTCTGGGTGATTTGCATTACTCTGTGTTTCGCTTAAGCGAAAATCCGCTTTATTGAAACAACGTTTACACATTTTTAATGATCAAGTTTTTTTTTTATTTATTGTTCAGTTTCTGTTTACTTGTTTACTCTGTTCAGTTTCTATTTCGGTTGTTTGAGTTCGAGATCATTGATTTATTTCTATTTCTTTGCAGAAATAGAAATGTTTAAAAAAGGCTTTAAGCTTTGAGAGAAATATGATGAACGGCGACAACGAATAATGTTGTGCTGTCTCATTTCAATACTTCAGGCAACTCATACACAATAATAGAGGAGAATTGACAGACCAAGAGATAATAGAGGAGGTGACGTAAATGGCCAATGGCCAAACATTGAAAATACTGTAGAAGGTTCTATAGAATGAGATCATCATACAAAATTCTAGTAAACCTACTATGTAGGAGACATTAGAATCAATTTGTGTTATGAAAACATTTCTTGGAGACAATACTGAAACCTTGGACAATGAAAATGATCTCAAAAACATGATGTGTCAACCACATTTAAGTCAACCCGACCAAATGAAAATAAGTAACTATTTTCATCCAGGATTATTAATATTGAATTTAAATTTTACATACATGTATTTTAATAGTTGCACCACAAGATTCTATTTTCGTTTCAAAGAACAATTTCAAAAGTACATACTCAGTTCGTTTAAATGAAAGAAGGTTTAATTATCCGAAGCCCACTTATATCGCGTAAGTGAAAAAAATTTGTAAAAAGTCATAAAAAATAAATTCACCTTTGATCGCCAAACCCTTAGGGTGTTTTACTATACTGACCTAGTACTTTCACCCTGACTTGGTATGTCCCACAATGTTTGTCCCACAATGTTTGACCACATCAAATCCAACCAGTATTTGGTTTGAGTTATATTTTTCTCTGCCTGTATGAATTGAATACGATTTTGGTTTGTCAGCTGATAGCATTCTTCTTGATATCTTGTATATGCCGTTGATAATATTGCTTGTGGAATTCATTGATTTTTTATCTTCATTCGAGATGGCATCGTGGGTAGCCTTCTGCTCACGTTTATACACGGCCCCATGACAAGGGCGAACAATTACTAACGATCATGTCTTGTAACGTGTGATCATGCAGGATTCGTGCAAATCTCGTGGGCATTGATTCTTTTTGATTATTTTCTAATAATTTGAAGTAATCTTGATTACTTTTAGATTATTTGTAATTGTAATCAATTATTTGTCACAAATTGTTTAATAGACAATTATATTCCAAATACAATTCTTTTTCAAAGTTATCTAATTGATTACTAATCGTTATGCTATGATTGGCATGTGTTGCCACAAGTCCAAACAAAAATAATAGCCCGCCCAAATAAAGCTGCCATCAGACGATATATTTTTTAAATATATGTATTCATATGTAATTCCGTATGTATGTCAGAATCGTCGTTTGACATACGATTAATTTTTTTCGTATGATATAACCTCTAAACGTAAACAAAAGCTAAAAGTTTAATGTGTATTTTACAAAATCCGCTGTTTTGTTATGTTTGTCAGAGGAAAATAGAGCGCGCTCTAATCGAAAAAATTACATATGTATTTTCACATGTATTTTACATATGCAATGTTTCATATGTATCAGACGATGTGTACAACTTTTACAGATGGAAAATTTGACAGTACATATGTAAAAAACATATCGTATGATGGCAGCTTAAATGTTCTTTTACTTGTCTGAAAATTAAGTTCAGAAAATGTCATCAACAAATTCCAATCTTTAAAAATCTGGAAATTAATGGGTTAATCGGTTTTCATCGTTTGCATGCCAATGAACTACATTTGTCATGGACAAATAGTGTTGCCCCAAAAATCGTCATATGTAAAGGAATTCTAAATGAAAAATCGTCAATCGTCCATTTGGAGAACTCTGGCAAAAATAAAAATCGTCCTTGATTTGGACAAATATTTCAAATGCTTTCAAATAGTTTGTGTTGACATCTGAACGTTACTCGAATAATGTTTTGTTTCTCTCCATGTACGTGTACACGAATGTGTTCGAGAGAGGGAATGGCTGAGTGTGCTGAAAAAACAAAAATTAAATTATCTAATTCTAGGAAGCCTTTCGATGACAAACTAAAAATTAAATAAAGATCCTTTGTGTTACCAGTCGTATGTTTAAGGAGGCCAAGACCAGTTAATTCAATGGGAAAATAAATTCAATGAATTCAAATATTAATATAATTAATGAATAGATTGATTGATTGATCAGCTTTGCTGGCTGCAAAAATGATAAATTCTATACTGACAGCATTCATTTTTTAATTGTGACTCAGTTTCCCATTTTTTTTGTTGTTGCTTCGCTTCGCTAGGATACTGTACGCTCGGGTCTGGGCTGGTTTATCGTTTACACCACTTTTTGTTATTTATGAATGCTTATATGTTAAATAGGATTGAATGTGTGGGTGATTATGTGCATGTACATATGTATGTACTCATATTGTACATGTATGGATATGTGTGTGTGTGTGTGTGAGAGTATATTTATGCTGGATAACGAATGTTAAATTTATGTGTGAAATAAAATTAAAATCAAACAAAAAACCATATACAAACAGACTTTGTTTGTGTTAGTCCTTACACAAATATACATACATACACATGTATGTACAAGCAAACATATATGCAAATATGTGTGTATGTGGAAACAACTACTCATACATAAACACAATATTTCCACAACTCCACAATAGCGTCAGAGGTTTTGCCCTCCACAAATGGACAGACTTCCGCATGTATGTGCGAGGGGGGGTTTTTTCTTTCGGTGGATGTTGGTGTGTGTCTGAAACGCATTCCAACTGAAACATGTCAACAGCATCGGGAACAGCAGCCACATCCGCAGCAACAACATCAACTCCTATATATATATATCTAAAACATCGGACCATGTATCACACACTGCTTGTCCGCCAGACTGTTCGTCTGTCCCTCTATCTGCTGGCATGATTCTATGGCTGTTTAGCTTCCCCAATCTGTCCGTCGGTATGTCTGTCCATTCTCGTTTGTTTGTTTTTATATCGTTACTCCGGTCCTGTTCTGTATGCTGCCATCGTTAACACAACGATTCTTTATTTCTAAGTGTATGTGTGTGTGTGTGTGCCATACGCACGTGTATTTGAATCCCCACACACACGCATATTTAATATCGCCTGAAGCTTGTGTGGGTGTTTAGGAATGCGAGTGCGAATGATTCTCGAGATTGTTACAATGTGTGCTGTAGCAAATCCTTCTGGCCTTTGCCCCTGCACTGTCCATAGTGGTCGTCTGCTCTTACAGAAATTGAATTTCGTTTCCGGACAACATAAGTAGGCCAAAATGTCATTAATTGATTTATTTTTTTTTCCGCCATGATCTTAATATATATTTACCCTCGACACTGATTCACTGACTCTGTCACGCAGTACGTGGAATTTAAATAGGCATTCTATAATTCTATAAATAGTAATAATAAAAAAAATAATATTTTTTTTTGTACAGAAATTGTGTTTTCCCCGAATTTTTTTTTTACCAAAATTTTTTTTTTCCAATATTTTTTTTTTACAAATTTTTTTTTTCAAATTTTTTTTTTTTCAACAAATTTTTTTTTTTCAACAAAATTTTTTTTTCTACAAATTTTTTTTTTCAACAAATTTTTTTTTTTCCACAAAAATTTTTTTTTCAACAAAATTTTTTTTTTTCAACAAATTTTTTTTTTTCCAGAAAAATTTTTTTTTTCAACAACATTTTTTTCCATATTTCAACGGGCGCCATAGGCGCATTACAACTTACTAGTTATTAATATTTGCGAATACCAAGACGATTAGAACGTGTGACCACAAGTAATACTGGTGATGCATCTTCACAGATTTCTGGGAAAAACATAAACGTGAAGTCATTTAGGGTTTCAACAACAAGTGGGCAAAGTCACATTATAACCATTTCTGAGTTCTGCAGTCTGTTTTGCCTCATTTTTAAATAACCCCAATAGTATCAGTATACTCAAGGTGCAAAGCTGAGGCATTACAATGCCCCGCACTGGGATTCATAAGTCTTAGTCGTCCTTAAAGTAATAGTAAGGATATACAGTCGAATTCGGATAAGCGCACGCCTTTTGAAAATAAATATTAGTAACGATTGTTCTGGATGATTGTCCATGTACAAATTATTGATTAGTGACTTTTTCTCTACCCCACAATCTTCTCTACAACTTTCGCCAAAAAACTTAAAAACCATGATTTTAATATCAAGCATAAGCGCCCGGGTAGACGAGTTGGTTGCGTGCTTGCCTATCAGCGTGGGGGGTTTGTGGGTTCGATTTCCATCAGACGCTTTGGACTGTTGCTGCAAAAATATAGCTAAATGGACTGTGTCACACGATTAGCCCTTGGACCCAAATTTAGAATATAAATTTACTTTGTATTGTAATTAAATAAATAAATAAATAAAATCAAGCAAAAAGTCATCGTGTAAATGGGGTCTAACACGCAAAAAGTCGCGACTTTCCGTACCGCAACAAAAAGAGAATTGCAAAAAAAAACTCCCAGCAAAAAGTCATCGTTTATATAGGAACTCTGTATTCGAGGGATGAGTTATGGGTATTCAATAGCCAGAGAAGTTAAGTCATTCTAAGAGTTATTTGCGTTGTAGCCCACAGTCTCGATGATTACCCAGGTAGGTCACCTCGTTTGTTATTAGACCAGTGTTAGTATTTCCCTTCGCTGAAAACCGTTCAGCGGTGTTAGTTGTTAATGTTATTTTTGATTGCAGTGACCATTATTTTCGAATTAGAAAGCCACGTCCCGATCAGTCGCCAGTGATTATCGTGTCATAATGACTTTTATACGTTGTCAGTGCTCAGTTGATGTGACTACAGTAGCACTGACTAGAACGGCGAATGTTAGTAAATGATGTGGAAGTGATCCAAGATTTGTTTCCTTAATAATTTAAATTTGCATAAATCGCCAAAATTGAATTCGGTGATTTCCAAATATTTGTAAATGATAAATCGCTTTGTTAAAGGATGACATTTACGATAATTATTATTTCAAACGTTGGCCGATTAGACTTTACACTATCCTCGCTCCACACACAAAAACCTATGTATATTTTACAGATTTTGTAAAATCATCAGTCGAAATGACAAACATAATTCATGTCACCCCTTGCAAGTGTAACACCCAGTCGACACATTTAAGTATAACAATTTCTCCTAGCCAGCATTTGCTGGGAAAATTCGCACCGTCTGCACAAAAGCCTCAAAATTGACTACTTTGTTGGCTTATCAAAATAAATGAGTTTTCACAGCACGTGACAATTTGTTTCGTGTGCCAGAATCCACATCAATGTGGGCCAGATTTCCTTTGATCACATCTGATTTTATTTAAACTAAATGCCTGCAATGTCTAGACAGAGAGAGACAGAGAGAGAGAGACATGGAGATAAATAAAGTCATGTTTGCCATCATGACAAGCATTCGTAATGCCCAATGACTTTATGGAAATAGAGGTGGGAGTTGGTCAAAGTAACAGTCAGTCGCCGGATGACTAACGAACATATGCAAAATCATTTTGAAATTTAATGCATGTCTCTGAAAAAGGCCGCACACACACACACACACACCAAGCGGCCAGTCATGCATAGGATAACATAAATCGTAAAGGATCGCATTTCCATGATGAGTGCTCTCCCTTAAGTTTATTGACCTTGGCCACGAACGATAAGAAACTAAAGCTGTGCTAGGCGTGCCTTTAATGTTAATTGTATTTGCATGCGAAAACTGTTGCTTCACGTACACTTTCTGTGGGAGAACATTTCCAGGCACACTGCCTCTTTAAATGTTTCAGTTTTTCATCTCTTTTGTGTGGAGTCCAAAGGAGTGGTGCGATGGGTGCAACTTTTATGATGTTGTTTGCCTTCATCGTCATTGGCGGGCTGTTGTTTTGTTGGGCGGCGTTGTTTGTTTGACCACAAACCACAAAAGCTTTTAAGCTTAAGCCACTTGGCCAAAGCGAGACAAAAACACACACAGAAAAATAATAACAAACCAAAACGCTGTAAGGATATTTGTTTTGTATTTATTTTTTGTGATGTCGTCCTTGCTGGCTGCTGTTGTTGGCGTATTGGGGGGCCATGGCAAATTACAACGTTTAAAAATTAAACAATTTTAAATGGCTTAAGTGAGAATTTTGGCGGTTTACGTTGTGTCCACTGACATCGGTGGCAGGAAGCACACACACACACACACACACATACAAATTCCGGGATGATTTTTTTAATAATACACGAGTACCTTATAATGCGCATTACGGCGCATTGACATTGACATGATCCCAAGGAAAGTCACCGTAAATCTGGATGAAAACACTCTGGACAGCGCACAACCGCGTTGGTTGTCTGTCACACGTCACAGTTGTTGCTCGTTAGCGCAGCTGACAATGCGCGCCGCTGCTGGTCATCCAAGTCCACCTCCTGCCCGTAGAACTCTGACATACGTATGTACATTTAAACGAATTATGATTAAAAGCAAAATGTATTTAAATTACTGAGCATGGCTGAGGACATTTATTTCTCAAATAACTTTGCACTTTGCTTTCCGAGTTATTAAATATCCTTTTGACGCTGGTAAAAACGTTGCCATCAGCATTTATATGCAGTGAACGTAAAGTTTGCCCACTGCAATGCTTATACATGTGTAAAGTTAATTGATTATTCAGTTTCCATAATATTTTAATTTTTCATTTCACTCCTCGGCTCGGTTGAGTTTTCCTTTTTCTGGGTCGTGTGTTTATTTTTTTTTTATTTTTGGTTGGCACACAGAGACATTGGGCAAATTAAAGTCTTTGGCTCAATATGTGTGTATTAATTTTTAATTTATCTTATTACTGCACGAACAGAGAAAAAAAAGAATTATGTAAATGATGATTCGGTCATTTATGGGAAATATGAGTATGATGTGATAAAAATTGCAAAGAAATGACGATAAACGGATTACAGTGAACACAAAAATCGTGTGCAAACATAAGTAAAATGGCGGAGAATTCGGTTGATCTGATTCTTATTTATCGACTGTGGTGCAGGGAAAGAAAACAGAAACCATTTTGACCCTTATGGGCACACCAAGGTACCCGGGTGCCTTTGGCGTGTTCAACTGGCTGGGCAGGTGTTTTAGGGTTAAAAGTGTCATCAGATGACACTCGAATGAAACACGAATGAAATTTTTAGGAATTCCTGATGATAAAACCGCACTTGTGGCACTTTTTGAATGTCCACGCTGTTTCAGACCGCTGTTAAAACCTTCAAGGTGGACACAATTCGATAGATTTATTTATTGTTTCCAGACACTGAAAAGATGCAATTGTGAATGTCTGAGTTATGGTAGGTAGAGTGTGGTACTATCAGACATTAAACCCAGGTCGGAAATCTGGTGAGACCAGCAAACATTTTTCAGTGGCTGCTTTCGTCTCGTAAATGATGGCGACTTTACGCCTAAGAGAATAATCTCTAAGCCTTGTAGTTTACCACCAACATCGAACAGAGAGTATTGCTGGGCATGGAGTTAAGATCTCAAACGGGTGATTTGACTCAAAGGGAAGTCACTTCTCTCCTTACTCGTGCCCAACATGGGCGATGTCTGGATAAGTTTGTAATGCTGTCGCTTGTTTTCTGGTGCAAAATGTGCAAATCAATAACTTGTAATTTAAATGCACACAACACGCTTGTCCTTTCATTAAATACATTAAACATATGCGTCGTATGCACACATGAGTCAAATTAATTTTTAAACATGGATGTGTTGTTGACAAGGATGTGATATTGATTAACTCCATTTCGATAATTCAGAGGTAAAGGTAGGTTAAATCCAATTTTTATCGGATCGTGATCGACTGGACCCATCGAGGCAACTTCTATTGACTTTTTTATTGTTCTCATCACATCATTTATTAATAACTAGTAAGTTGTAATGCGCCCGTTAATTTGCTTGAGAAAGTATTTGTTACTTAATTTTAAAAATTTTGTAAAAAATATATTGAGAAAACTATTTTGTAAAAAAAAATTTCGGAAAAAAATAAAATTTGTGGAAAAAAAATTTTTGCCGAAAAAAAAATTTTTGTTGAAAAAAAAAATTTTGTTGAAAAAAAAATTTTTGTGGAAAAAAAAATGTTTGTAGAAAAAAAAAGTTTTTGTTGAAAAAAAAATGTTTGCTGAAAAAAAAAATTTTTGTTGAAAAAAAAAATTTTGTTGAAAAAAAATTTTTGTGGAAAAAAAAAATTTTGTTGAAAAAAAAAATTTTTTGGAAAAAAAAAAATTGTAAAAAAAAAATTTTGGTAAAAAAAAAATTTGGGGAAAACACAATTTCTGTACAAAAAAAATATTATTTTTTTTATTATTATTATTTATAGAATTATTATAGAATGCCTATTTAAATTCCTACGTACTGCGTGACAGAGTCAGTGAATCAGGGAATCAGTGTATCTGTGTATCAGTGTATCAGTGTATCAGTGTATCAGTGAATCAGTGTAGAGGGTAAATATATATTAAGATTAACAATTGGATCCGGAATTGGTCGATATGTGTAGTGGGATGTAGTGAAACTTGCGGGGGGGGGGGGGGGGGGGCGCATGAGTGATATTGAGCGGTATTGACCAAACATCACTCATACGCACTGTATGTGGAATTTATTTAAATGGTAAGAATATACAGCCGAATTCGGATAAGAGCACGGCTTTTAATTGAAAAAATTGCTTAATTGAAAATAAATTAGTAGTAACGATTTTTCGCTTAAACGAAAATCCGCTTTATTGACAAATCGCAGAGACACAAACGTATATGATTTGTTGTAGGCTCAATAGAAGTTATTATGATGATCTCATAATAAATTCTATTAAACCTACTACGTAGGAGACATTAGAATGAATTCGTGTTATGAAAATTGTTTGGAGACAATTCTGAAGCTTTGGGCAAAAGAAATGGTCCCAGAAAAGGTATGTGTCAACCACATTTAAGACAATTCAGCCAAATGAAAATAACTTATTATTTTCATCCAAACCGTTTAATATTGAATTTAAATTTTACATACATGTATTTTAATACAGTGGACGGCCGTAGTGTGGTTGGGAGAGTGTGCGACTATCACACAGAAGAACCCGAGTTCGAAATCGGGCAAGACCTTCAAACATTTTTCAGCGGCTGTTTCCACTCGTAAGAGTAAGAGAGCAATCTCTAAGCCATGTACAACTTCTCCAGAAAGGAAGCATTAGCCGTTCGGAGCCGGCTTTAAACAGTAGGTCCCGGTCAGTGAATATACACAATTATATCGTACACAGCTCACTGATTCGAGAGAATTTCCCCGTCCGTTCCTTCATGGAATGTTAAGGGAAATAAGTAAGTATTTTAATTGTTGCCCCACAAGATTCTATCTTCCTTACATACAACAATTTGGAACGTACTAATTTTTTTTTTTATTTATAATTCTTTTATGTATATTACAATTCTGTGATGCCTCACGCCTATGATGGCATTCGTTTTTCGTTTTAATGAAAGAACGTTCAATTATCCGAAGTCCTTTTTATTGAAAATGCCGCATAAGTGAACAAAATTTCTTGATTTTTTTCATTTTTCATTAAGCGATTTCGACGGTATTTTAAAGAATTTTTTAAAGCGATTATAGTGTGATTAAAATCAACATGGAATCAAATCAAATCAGGTGAAGAATACGAATAGCGCCATCGTTTTTTATAATTTCAATGACGTTTCGCCAAGACGTGTAGGACGAAGTCGGACTCTTAGGGAAATGTCTTTGAAGGAATTAAGCTTTATCTGCCTTCGCAGAGATTTTTTTCGGAACACCAGTGTAAAAAAGTGAATAAAGTGAAAACATGATTACCCCTTTACTGATTAGACGACTTTCACTTGTATTTCGTACGCAAGGTAAAAACAATGAAGTTTTAGTTATGTGCAATGAATCCAACGCACATAAATTATTTTAGCAAATGGACACTGAACAACATCCTCCAAAGAATGTTAGTTGACTTGAGTTTTCCATTTGAATGCGTTTGTAAACCATTCAAAAAGCAGCAGCAAGTAAAACACATACAAAGAAAAAAACAAATTCTCAAACGTTATTCTGCTTGTAACTTACATTTCGTTCAACTTAAGTTAATTTCTTTTTAGCGAAATTTATTCATGTTCTATCCTTGCACTGGATGCCATCGAAGTTTTCATTTTTGCCTTGACTTAAACACAAAAAATTTTCCATTCTAACGTTTTTCGTCATCTTTTTTTTCTTGTGCTCTTGTTGTCGAGCATTTATTACTTATTTTTCCCTTCTGCAATAATTCTTCAACGGTATTGTGAAAGGAAATCGCAAAGCAGAAACGCAGGGGAATTTCCAGCATAACTATTTTATAAGCATTTCCGCTTTAACGCCGTGCAGTTGTTGGCTTCTGAAAGACGAAACTTTCATGTACATGGAATTTCGGAAAACGTTTCATTTTTCAGTTCAACAGAGTATTGAACGAGAGTTCTCGTGGGCAAAATCTGATAAAAAAAAATGTTGCAGTTTTTCGTCAGAGCGTCTAGGAATTGGTGTTAAGAAATATGAGTTTTCTTAAACTCTGCTCGATGTTTATGTCGCCGTGGAGGCAGAAGACGATAGTCGTAAACTATAAAGAGTTTGGTTGTGTGCATTCAGCAGATTCGTTCAACTTTTGGTGGCAGAGGAAATACAAATTATATATATTTTTTAAGAAAAAAAAAAGTATATTTATTTGGGGTACTTTGCGTTAGCGGGTGTCTCTCGGGCAGAGCTTTTCAAACATATTTCTATTTTTTCGCAATGACGCAAAATGACAGCAGTAATGTTAGGTTTGTCAGAGAAATGGAGAATTGAGGATTATTTCCTAGTGCAGTTGTGGTTAACATTTTAAGTAGAGCAAAATATATTAATAACGTCATAATAACATAAATGTATAAAATATTTTTCATTTTGGAAATTTCAACATTCATTTAATTCATTGTCAAAATTTAACATTACCATCCACTCAAATTTAACATTTATGCCGGAGGTGTCATTTGGGAATGAATGATTTTTAATGATAATAATTTTATAATTTCCTGGGTAACACTGTTGCTATAACTAATAAGAGGTACAGAACCAATCCCTGCCATGAACATCTTGAATTCGTCAATCAAGACATTCAGTTGAAAAGCGAATATTTTACTGCATTCATGCTATGCTTGAAAAACAAACGAATAGTCAAGAGATCATTCATGGACAAACAAGCATCGAAACAAAGGAATACCAAGACATATGAATACATGCAGAGCAAGACACAAGTACAGTAGTGTATTGCACTCTTCACTAATGTACTCGGTGTCATTTGAGATGAACAAGTGTTTGTGTGTTTGTTCAAAGCTCATGAATTTTTTAGGGTGTTGACAAAATAATTTAAACCCTATTTTTTGGCGCCAGCGCGGCGACTTTAGTATTACAGAGCATTTTGTATATAAAATGATTTGTTGTAAAATTTATTATTTTTTAAAAATAATTTACTATTTTTTAACAATTTTGGGAAATAACTTATTAGTTCTTTTTTTTCAATGTCAAAGACTAATGAACATGTATGAGCTAGTATGTACGCACAAATTGACTGAGTACACTAAGAACTCACTGTATTCATCATATATTCACGTCATTTCGACAAACCAAAACGAATAAACTTAATGGAAAAAGCATTGTACCTGTTTCAGCAATCAAATAGTTTACAGTATTTTCTTGTGTGTCTCCTCAATCATTCAGATATTTTGTTTTGAGAGTAACGGGTGCAGCAAATCAATGAACACTGAAGCGAGTGCAGTACTGTAGGCACAGAAATGAATGTCTAAATGCAGACGTTTGATACAGAATCATGATCGACGAGGTGTCATTTGATGAATGGTGACTGCAAAATATGGGCTACTGCATACAAACCTGGTATGCCACATCTTCAAACTATAGTTTCTTTTTGCTGTTTTAAAGAGACGACTCTAGTGAAGAAGCTTCCACATGGACGAGCCGTGTCTTAACTAATTGCCAGAACGATTGATGTAATGGAACAAAACTAAAGGGTTCAAGAAACACAAAAATTCTGCCGGAAAAAAATATTTAAAAAAATATATTTTTTAAAATTATAAAGAAATTAGGAGAAGGAGAGGGCAACCTGTAAAATAGGACCTGCTGTCAGCCATCTAAAGGATTTATAGCGGAAAGTTCGTATACACTTCCATCTAACTAACAAGGGCCATTCAAATAAGGCGTGTATAGATATATTTCTCAAGATCTAAGAAGGACATCCAGAATATTTCGTTTTTCAAACATTGTCAATTTTTTTTTTTTTTTTTTTTTTTTTTTGATGGCCAACACTCAGGGGATGCCCCCTATAAATGCAATGCATTGTGTTAGCGGAAGGAAATTAGGGTATCGGAAGGAGGAAAGAGGGAGTAGTGTTTGTTGACATTTGTTTTGAATTTCTGAATGTCACAACTGGCAGGAAATACAATTGCTGGAAGATTATTCCACATACGAACGGTTCGGCTAAAGAACGAATTTTCTCTATAGTGCGTCGTCCGGTCAACCGGCCATTTCACAATGAACGGATGAGATACCCTGGATAGCCGTGTATTCCGACTAAATGTTCTAACGTCAGGGACCAGACGACGGATATCTTCTGAACAGATACCATTAAAATATCTATAGAATAGCGATACACAACCCACATTTCGGCGGTGCTGTAGGGAGACAATAGAGCTGGATACCCTACCATCCCCTATCATCACCACCGCTCTCCTCTGTACACGGTCCAGAAGCTTCAAAGATGTTAATGGAGCCCCTGCCCATATATGCGAGTTGTATTCCATTTTAGGCCGGATGTAAGTGGTGTAAATATTTACGAGATCAGATGGAGTGAAGTATTTCTTGCACCGCTTCAAAAAGCCTAAACACTTGAATGCTTCTTTCGACACTTCGAATATATGGCAAGCCCAGCGAGCATCACCCTGTATCTTCATGCCCAGAACATCAAGAGTGTCTGATTCGTCGATATCCACACCACCCATAGAAATTGACGACGATGTTGGATCTGGTGAACGTTTGTGTGACAACAAACAGCACTGGGTCTTTTGCGCATTAAAATCTACTCTATTCATTTGGCCCCACTCACAAATCGTCGCCAAATCGCGGTTAAGTGAGTCATTCATCATTCGCCTTTTGTCCTCGACCTCCAGGGGACCTGGCCGATGATCAAATGAGTATGAATGACAGAGATTGCTGTCATCCGCAAAGGAGTAGATCCGGTTCACAGTCTGACCCAACAAGTCGTCAATGAAAATAAGAAATAGAGAGGGAGAGAGGACAGAGCCTTGTGGAACTCCTGCGGTCAACCTATGCTCGTTGGATGAGACCCCATCTATAACAACTCGTATAGTGCGATCCCTGAGGAAACTCGATATGAATCGAGAGAAGATATTACCGACACCAAAAGCAATAAGTTTTGATATGAGTGCTCCGTGCCAGACCCTATCGAACGCCTTGGAAATATCTAGAGCCACGACCTTACTTTCACCAAGGGCGTGAATAGATCGACTCCATCGCTCCGAAAGGAACGCCATCAGGTCTCCAGTAGATCGATTTCTACGGAAGCCATACTGTCGATCATTTAGAAGGCCGTTAGACTCTAAATACTTAACAAGATGGTGGTTAACCATGCTCTCCATAACCTTCGAGAGCGCAGAACATATTGCAATTGGACGGTAATTCGCAGGATTAGTAGCCTCACCTTTCTTGGGGATCGGCTGGACATTGGCAACTTTCCAACGTGAAGGGTAAATACCAGCACGATACGACATGTTCAAAAGATTGCGCAATGGACGAGCTAGCGTCGAAGAGCACTTACATAGGACAAGTGCTGAAATGCCATCCGGGCCCGGAGTTTTGTTTACATTGAGATCTGCAAGAACCCTTTTAACGCCACGTGTTCGAAAAAATATCTGGGGCATCGAAGTAGATACGTTTTCGATTACGGGGAGTGGTTGACTGCTGTCTGGCAAAGATGAATTCTTTGCAAATATTTCAGCCAGAAGGTTAGCTTTGTCAACCGGGTCAGTGAATATCTGGTCATCGTTAACGAGAGTTGGGATAGAAGATGAAGAATTGTCCCTTACTCTTTTAACAAATGCCCAAAAGCTCTTACTACCCCTGGGAGAAGAAAGAACTTTAGCACGAAGGCGTTGTTCGTGGAGAAGTTTTTCGCGCCTAAGCACTCTGGCACAATTGGATCTTGCCTGCTTACGTAGCAGCTCAGTAGTGGCGTTTTTATGTAAACGCCAATTTCTGAACGCTTCCTCTTTGGATCTGACAGCTTCTTTGCATGTCTGATTAAACCAACAATTCTTTGAAGGTTTATTGGAAGTAGTCTTCGATGGAATAAACGTGTTTATTCCATGAAGAATTATTTTCTCGACCATTTCAGCAGCAGCATCGACATTATTGTCTAGGAAACATAATTTCCAATTAAAATGCTGATAGAAATTGTTGAGCTCGGCCCAACGTGCCTTTTCGTATATGTATAATGTCTGCTTCGTGACTGGTTTAGAAGTGGATCGAAGATCGGAGAACGAAAAGGATGCTGAAATGGTGCAATGATCCGAGTTACCAAGAGGTGCAAGAATATTAACCTCGTACTTTTCAGGGTGTGAGGTTAAGAAAAGGTCAAGAATATTATGATATTGCCCTTCAACACGCGGAATGTGTGTTGGTTCATTCACTAGTTGAACACATTCATTTTTAAGTAATGTCGTTTACTTCCAGTGGTGGATAACTAAAGTACAGCAGCTATCACTCAGGCCTTTTTATGTAGCCCTACATTTTCTCCAAACATTAAATGTGTTAAACACGAGATGCATTAAGGTGCATTCTGCCTAAAGGCAGAAATAGAAAGCGCTGTCTAGAGAATAGCCAGCGCAAATCCTAGGGATTTTAGAAGACACAGCTAATTGGGTGTGTCTCGGAAGGCCTTCTAGACCAGCTTCATTAAAAAGTCCTACTCATCTGAAGCTGAAATACGCCTGAAGCTTTTCATTTAAAAGAGATTCGACAACGTCTAGCCAATTCCGCCGCTGGCCTGTTGTTGTTCAATGTTTGGTTGTGTGAGTGTATTTTCAGACGTATGTGTGTGTGTGTGTGTGTTTGCATATTTTTGATGTTAACAATAACACCTGTGTAAACAATAACAGCCATTTAGGTATTTTAAGTTATACGCCGAGTAACAAGAGACTTAATCATATTTACACACACTCACATACGCACGCATACTCTGTTGATTCAGACTTGCACACACACACACACACCTGCCACTCTGATGGCAATCTGTGTATGTGTACACAGATTCCCAGCATATATGAATGAATTAGGTGGCTTTGGATTGAATCTCTTCGTTGGTGTGTGCGGGAGTGAGGGCGCCGACATATGGGTATGTATTGTATTTATGCAAATTGTATAGATTTTATAATAATTCATGGCATTAGCTTTTTCACATGTACAAGTGGAGTATATACATACGTACGTATGTGTGAGCATATCGTCTTGACAACTGGAGCTCAGCTCCAAAGAAAAAACAATGAAGCATATCAAGATTATATGAGATTTTCATTTTTGTTTAAATGGATTTTTATCACAATTTCTTCAGAAAATCATTTCAGTTTAGTGGAAAAAGAGACAACCAATATACATATGTACATATTTTCTACGAACAAGTGTCTTCAGTGTCTCGGTTTCTCCATGAAGTGGGTAAAAATGTGCAAACTTTTTCAATTAATCGTGATGGTGGAGATGTTGGGTGCTGTTTCCGATTCACTGGTATGAGAACCGATTCCACCCTTTAGGCAGACTGAGCGTCAGAAATGGCTAGATTGGCCAAGAAGTGTATAACAATTAATAAACAATTTACCGATGTAAAGTAGTGACAAACTACACTGTTCTGCAAAAATTAACTTCTGAGCCCTCCTTTAGACAACATGATCTGCTGAATCCGAATTGAGCGTCCGTTAGGCCTCATCACGTATAGTTTTCTGACTTTTTTTTTTCTAAAATTTCCCAAAATATTTCGGCAATTCAAAATGGACAATATTAATTGGCAAGAAATGCAACTTCTATGTAATTCATAATTTACAAAAATCGACTAAAAATTACAATTGTTACAGCCATCTCTTGGTGGAGAGCCCTGTATTTGAGTAGATATACAGCTGCTGTCAAAATAATAACACAATCTCAAAAAAATTTGTTCATCACATCATTATATTAGATAACCGTTCTCTTCAAACATTTTCAATAGTTTTAATTCTTTTACGATTCACTTGGAATGGGAATAATTCATAATTTATTACAATCGAATACGAATTGCGATAGTTACAGGCAAAAGAAGTCGAAAATTTGCAACTGCCAGTTGTACCCCAATTCTGGGTCTGCAACAGTTTGATCAGTGTTCTCTCCTTCGAGTATATCCTCCGGTTAGATAGAGTCACCCGGCCTTGGGAGTTCTCCGAATTACCAACTGATTTCGTCCTAAGAAAGGTTTCATCGCTCACACCGTAGCCGCCGAGTATAAGAACGTTCCATAAAGGAACGGAATAGTATTCTTCCTTTTATGATAACCATTCGTATTATTTATTTAGTTATGTATGACCAACAATGGGCAAATTTTCATTGTTCAACAGAACCAGCCCTAAACACTCCCACATTCTTGGAAATTCGAAATGAATTTGTCGTTAGTTTTTTGAGGAAATGGTAAATGTGCGATAATATTCTTGACACACGACGAACAACATGAAGAATAGGGTGGAGTGAAATTCAAAAAAAAAAAAGTTAACCTCGGAAAAAAAAAATTTCTCATTGTTCAAAAATTTCAAAAAGTAAAATAAGTCAAATCATCCCTTCTTCAGAAAATTGACTGAACAATGAAATCGCCACCAAAGCTACAAATATTAGTCGATTATCCTCATATTTGCCTCAAATACTTTTGTTTGGGCACTGAACAAGCTCAAACTTTTAAATTTCGAATAAGTTAAGTCGTTAATTTTTCAATTTCGAGGGAGTGGCGCGACCCCTAAAAATTTTTTAAAATTGTTTTCTTTATTTTTCCCCTCATTAGGACCCCAGACTACATCTCTTTCCGAGGTTAACTTTTTCAAATTAAAAAAAAGCATGTTTTCACTCCACCCTAATGAAGAACTCTCATACACACACAAATACACAGATATATTAGGGATGCCTGGCAAGCGAATGGATTTTTTGAAAAAGTTCAGATTTTTTCTTTTTTTATTTGTTTCATTAAAAATATATAAATAATACAATTATAATAATAATGACACAGCACCATTTGGCCATTAAATAAAAAAAAATATAAAAACAAAAATTAAGAAGAAAAATTTAAATAAATAAATCTAAAAAAAACGAAAATGTTTACAAGTTTGGGTAAATTATTTGTACAAGGGAAGTGTTTCCATATTAAGAACTAAATGCACTTTAACTTTCTTTTGAAATACGGAAATTCGACTAATGTTTTTAATATCATCGGAAAGACAAGTGAATTTCAAACTACCAATGTATTCCACTCGTTGTTTTGTCATTTCTAATCGACATCTAAATATTCTAAGATTCATGTTGTTGCTGGTGTGAAATCCGATCTGATTGGCCAGAAACGAATTATGATGATTATGCCTTGATTGCAAATACAGCAATTTAATTGAAGTTTTTATTTCATTAAAAGTGCTCTAACTTTGAGTTAATTAATACAACGCAAAGATTGTCGTTAATGTAAATTTTTTTTGTTCATACAACGAAACTTCCATTTCCAAACAAAAAAAACCTTGCTCAGCGCCCCGGTAGCAGAGTTGGTAGCGTACTTGCCTATCAGCGTGAGTATTGTGGGTTCGATTCCCAACAGAGGCTGCAAAAATCTAGCCATAATCGGCCATGTGCTGTTTCTGTAGTTTATAATTGTTTCCCCCTTTTTGATTCCTTTTTTTTATTCCATCTTGGCCCTGTTTTCGTACCACTTCCAACTCATTTCCACCTGTTGTAGATTGTTTCTCATTTATATTATACCAGTTTTGGGCCCGTATTGGACCATCTTCTATTACATCCAATTTTGAGGCCATTCCTGTTGATTAACATTTTTGTCTACATATTTTTGTTTTTCCCCTTTTGTACTATTTTTATCCCGTTTTGGTACTTATTGGCCACTTTTTCGTCCCTTCTCTAACTATTGTCCACACATTTTTGCCAAATTAGTTTTTCCCTTTGTTATTTCCCCCCCTCTCATTTTGTAACTGTCTTATCCCGTCATGTCCCCTTTATCCTCCCATCCCTATGTCATTTCCACCTGCTGTTTAATATTTCTCATTTATATTAGTATACCAGTTGTATTCCCATTTTCAATTATTTTCGTTTTTTTGCTCATTCCTGTCGATTAAAATTGTTTTCACACATTTTGGTTTTTCCCCTTTTGTACTATTTCTATCCCGTTTTGGTACTTTTTGGCCACTTTTTCGTCCCTTCTCCAAATATTGTCCACATGTTTTTAAATAAATTTGTTACATCCTTTTTTTAATTATTCCCCCTTTCTTATAAATTTTTGGACCGCTTTTCGTCCCATGTCTATTGTTGCCAATCCTAGTCATGGACCAATTTTCCAAAAACAAAGTCACAATATTAGATTTTTTTGTATTTTTGCGAATTTTGAGGGGTTTTGGGGACACAAACTGGTAAAAGTTTTTCTCCATTTGTATCCCCTTCCAATCCGAATTTCCAAAACTCCGTTCTTAGCGGATGTCTAGGATGCAAGGGCCACATAGCCCATGCTCATGATTCTAGCTTCAGCCTTTTGGCCACGACAGTGATGAATCAGTCAATCATTCAGTCACGCAAGAGTTTCATTATTTGGGTAATGGTCAAAGACTGGGTAAAAAATTAAAAAAAAAATATTTTTTTTTTAAAAAAATTCTAATTTCTTGAAAGCTGTGTTAATTTTTGTTATTGTGAATAACAAGTAACTCCAATTTGTTTAGGACTTTGTAATATTCATAAGTTATCACGACGTAATGGGTTCGGAGGAACAATGATCAGCAATATCGGTCTTTGTAGAAAAGTCTGATGAACTTCCTCATTATCAACTGCAGCAAATGTCTGATGGGTTTGCTGTGTAACAACATTTGCTTTATAATGAGAAAATGAATGAAAGAGACAATTCGATTTCAATGATACTCGATCCTCATAGGTTTTTCTTTATATCGAAACTTTGGTCAATGTTTCGATATTGAAAACCTTTTAAACGTTCGAAATTTGTAATACACACATATATTTATGAAAGAAAGGGAAACCAATTCGTTCACATAAGGGACACCCTAACCCTGATCCTCTTAACCAGTCGGTGGGAGAGGAAACTAATATGCATACGTACATTTATGTGAACGTGACTTGGTGTGAGATTCTGTGAATGTGTTTGTGATTGCATAAGCAAATATGTAGTATGAGACTGCATGGGTGATTATTGTTTGTTTATTTGTTATAACATATGTTAAGTTGTGTTGAGTGCGAACAAATATACCTGAGAGCGTTAACAGTGTACATGTGTGTGTGTGAGCGAGTGTGTGTGTTTTAGTGCAAATACAGCCAAACAATTTAAAATAATAACAGTGAAAAGTCATTATTAAAGTATTCAACATTTGGCAAACTTGAATTCCATTCACTAACTTTTGAGTATGTTTATCTAAATAATGCATTCATTCATTCACTCATCTGACACGAACCTACGACACTTAACAATTTATGAAGACATGGACGTGTGAAAAGAATAGGAATTACCTTTGGCTAGCAATGAAGTGAGTAAGGCAAAGCTGTTAAATTATTCGTCATAGATTTCTCGAGCAAGTAGTTAAGGGAGAGAATATCGTTAGAAGACACGACGCGAGGTTTGGACAGACATTGGTAGACATACTTGTGTTTCTAAACTTCCAGTCAGATTATTCGATCAAACTCCGAAATTGTTTACTGATTTTCGAAACTAGAATTATAACTTTTATTGCAATCGACCCCACCACTGTCTCCTAGTCGTATATGTATGTTTTTTTCTAAACTCTAATAAAATTTAAAATTTAATTGTTTGCCCTGAACCAATTTTGAATAATAAACAATTTTTCGGTAGGAAGTCTGTTGGAAAGGACAACGGGAAAACAACAACTCCCCTGATGGTCATAAACAACAGGACCTTCCAGATGTTCCACTATACCGAAAAATGTTGTAGTGTTAATTTAATTTTTAATAGCGCAAGACAACAGCAAATACACTCACAAACACACGTTCAAGCCACTACACACACACACACATACGCCATCATGTTCTAGAAAATAAATATGTACATCCGCAAGAGGGCAGTTGACAAAAACACCTGTTTTTGGTCTTCTGTCTATTCGTTTTCCGCATTGTTATGACTGTACTTGGTGCCCTTTCACGCAGCCAGAGAAATCTGTGTTCACTAATTTGTTTGTTGTTAAGAAGGACCTGTTCTCTGGCCAGTGAATACAACTAATTTGCCATCAAATTGCATTTAATGATACAGAAAAAAATAGATGTGAAACGTTTTCCTTTATATAAACGTCTGTGCGTGTGTGTGTGCGTGTTATGATGTTCATCTGTCAGGATGCTGGAAGGACATACAAAGACATGAAGAAGAAAAAAAGCGAAAGACAAATTGTTCATCATGTTTCATCTTGAAAAGTGGCTTGGCACAACGTTCTTCCAATCTCTTCGTTGTCATTTGTATAGAGGTAGCAAAGGACATCGTGCCAGGACAAATCTTGTTACAGTCCTGTTTGTAAAATTACAAAAGACAAGAGGACGAAGCAAGTTTTCCTTGTAAATATATGAAATTTAGAAAAACAATTTGTGCGCACACAAACAGGACTTGAAACGTTTCACATACCGAGCGGAATGGTCAGTGCAAATGGGGTCATTCGTTAATTTCACAAGATTACATCAGCATAAATCACACGTGCACCATTTCCACCATTGACCATTGATTGTCGGATCCACTGGCCAACCAAAAAAAATATATCCATGGTGAAATATGAATGTGGGCAGCCAGTCATCAGTGAGATGTTCGACTAATTAATTGCTTAATCGCCAATTAATTTAAAGCACTACAAAATGTATTGCTTCTTATTAAGCACCTTGGAGACAGTAATCTTTATAAATTGCAGATATTTTCTATAATTCCGTAATAGGTCGGCAATGAATTTTGGTAATTGCTTCCCATCAAGTGTATCGCATTAATCGCTGTATGGTAAACAAAATTACCGAACAAGGGCCACTCAATTCAAAGAGATATTTGTATGAAACTTATGCGTGACTGACTGACTGACTGACTGATTCAGCACTGTGCTGACCAAACGGCTGAAGCTTGCAGGCTAGTCATCCGCTAACAATGGATTTTGGGAAATTTGGATTGGAAGCGGATAAAAATGGGGAGAAAGGGGAAAAATTTTGATTTTTGTTGGAAAATTCGTTTACAACTAGGATTGGCAACACCGGGTGGAAATGAGTTAGAGATGGAACGAAAAAGGGGACAAGACGGGCTAAAAAGGGACAAAAAGCGGAAGAAACTGAACAAAACAAGGAGGTAAAACACTAATAATTTTTGGGAACACTAATAACAGTTACAGAAGGGACGAAAAAGTGGCCAAAACGGCATAAAAAACGTACAAAAGGGGAGAACACAAAAATGTGTGAATGTGCCAAAGGACTGAAGCAAACATTTGAAGTAATGGAAAAGGGGACTAACATGGTCCAAAACGGGCCCAAAACTGGTATAATATAAATGCGAAATAATCTACATACGAGTTTATAAAATGCTTGCGTGACTGGATAAAAACGGTACAAAAGGGAAGAACACAAACATTTTTGAAATAAAATTGTAATCGACAGGTATGCGCAAAATATGGGAAGTAATGGAAAATGGAACTGAAAGGGTCTAAAACTGAAAAACACATTTTTCATATATTTATTACAAAGTAAATTTGTATGCTAATTGTGGTCTCAAGGTTAAACCGGGTGACATACAGACCATATGGCTAGACCAAAGCCTCTGGTGGGAATCGAACCTTCAAAAATGATAGGCAAGCACCAACTCTTATACCGGGGCACTTAATAAATACATTTATATGAAAAAAAAAAATTAAAAATAATCACAAATGGCGAGAAGTAGAAATAAGGCATAGCAACTGCGATAGAATCTTAATATATATTTACCCTCGACACTGATTCACTGATTCCCTGATTCACTGATTCACTGACTCTGTCACGCAGTACGTAGGAATTTAAATAGGCATTCTATAATAATTTTATAAATAATAATAATAAAAAAAATAATATATTTTTTTTGTACAGAAATTGTGTTTTCCCCAAATTTTTTTTTACCAATTTTTTTTTTCCAAATTTTTTTTTTTACAAAATTTTTTTTTTTTCACCAAATTTTTTTTTTCACCCAATTTTTTTTTTTCCACAAAAATTTTTTTTTCAACAAACATTTTTTTTTTCAGCAAACATTTTTTTTTCAACGAAAATTTTTTTTTTCTACAAACATTTTTTTTTTTCAACAAAATATTTTTTTTTTCCACAAAAATTTTTTTTTCAACAAAATTTTTTTTTTTTCAACAAAATTTTTTTTTTTCAACAAAAATTTTTTTTCCACAAATTTTTTTTTTCCAATTTTATTTTTCCCGAAATTTTTTTTTACAAAATTTTTAAAATTAAGTAACAAATACTTTCTCAAGCAAATTAACGGGCGCCATAGGCGCATTACAACTTACTAGTTGTAAAATAAAAAGAAGAGAAAAAAAAGTACACAAAAAAACAAAAGATTGTAAATTAAAAAACTGCGAAAATCGACTTGAAACTAACATGAGGGGCGAAAAACTGGACGAAAGGGAATTGGGGTAAACTATAAAAAGTTATAAAAAGGACCGAAAAGGTCCGAAGCGTACCCAAACGGAATAAAAAGGGACAACAAGTGGGGGAAACCAAGAAGTTTAATAAAAATGAGTTCAGAATTCAAGGACACTGAAAAGACGACAAAAATAGTCCGGTTAAATATTGAGAATGTGGGAAGGCTTTAAAAAATAGTCATAAAGGTTAAGAAGTAAAAAAGGACATAGATAGAACAGCAGTTGCCAACAGTAGAAAAAGACGCCAAAATGGACTAAATTAAAAAAAAAGTGTGAACAATATTTCAAATTCATATCTGGAAAAAATCCGATAAAGGTTCTGAGTTGTTATTAAGAATTTGTTGTGAACCAAAGCAATTAAACAAATATTATGTGTTTTACTGGAAAAGGGAAAGTTACCCCTAGGAAGTAGCGGGTGTTTTTTTTTTGGACGTGTGGTTATGAAGAAGAAATACATCGCATATAATTTAATGGTTGGCCAAGAATGTATCTGTATTAAAAAGATTTTTAAAATTATTTAGGGCAAGTGGCCGCCGCGGCTGGCTCGATAAATTCCAGCCGAGAAGCCCAATTTTCTAACAATTTTTGCAGCATTTGGGGCCGTCCACATTAACGCACCGAATGTTCTCTTCCAAGGCGTCAATCGTGTCGGGCTTACCTGCATATCCAAGCGACTTCACATAACCCCACAAAAAATAGCGGTGTTAAATCGCACGATCTTGGAGGCCACGCCACCACGACGCGAGATAATGCGCTTACCAAAATTTTTCTTTAATAAATTGCTGGTTTCGTTGGCTGTATGGTCGAAGGTCGTCCACATCAACATCCACCAATTCAGGCACGACAAATGCCATTAATCAGGGCTTTATAGCATTCCCTATTGACCGCAACATTATGGCCGGCTTCATTTAAAAAAAAAAAATATATATCGACCAATGATTCCCACTGCCCATAGAGCTCACCAAACACTGACTTTTTTAAGGATGTAACGGTGCCTCAACAATGGCTTGTGATTTTTCATGACTCCAAATGTGACAATTCAACCAAAAGTGAGCTTCATCACTGAACAAAATCTTCTTTTGAAAATCGGGATCGTTGGCCATTATTTTGGTAATAAAATTGCATGATTTGTAAACGTTGCTCCGGAGTAAGTCCATTCATTATAAAATGTCGAAGTAAGCTGAGCATAAATCAAGTGACAGCTGTCGAAAGACAAAAATATTGAAAACTACACTTCAAAAAAAAATACCTGATAACTGCAGTAGCTTCACATTCGCGCATTCTATTAACCCAAGTTCCCAAGATCGCCACACTGATGAAACCTTAGACCGTCCAAGGCCATGTCTTCAAACTGCGGCTCAAAAAAAAAAACGTTGTATTTATCCTTATGTAAAATTCGCAACAGGCTGGTGCTTGAAATGTTTAGAAGTGGAGATCGATTTTCCTGGACTGACTCGCACACTCTCGACAACGGCAGCTACTTTCTCGTCAGTGCCCTTTGTACGACGACAGGAACCGTTAGTGTTGACCAGTTAGTCTCACGAACATGGACACTGCTTCGGATACACCATATTGATTTTGGAAATGTATTTTGATCTATTTCGATTTTGGGCGAGAAAGAAAATCCTGAATGGACCACCAGGTATAAATGTACTTCTGTTTTAAATAACTCTCATAACTTATCAGAGGAGCATTTCTAATTTATGTTTATGCTTATGTGCCAAATAATATCGTCTATTAATTACACCTATCGTTTTTAGTTTGCAGCGCAAACCGTCAAAGGCCATCAAAGAATATGTCGCATCTCACTAGTCACACCATCGATTTCCCTTGAAATTACCATGAATTTTATTCAGACATCGTTTGATATATTCCATTTGCCTTAAGTCTTCCAACTTAAAGTACCAATTTTCCAACATTTTGCACAATGAGTTGATTAGATTGGAGTCTTAACAAACAAACAAACAAACAGAAAAACAGGACATTCCATATTAATCTTTAGAGACAATCTTTTTTGTCCACTTTTGTTTTGCTTTAACAATATCAAGAACAACAACAAAAACGACAATAATTTCTTTTGAAGTTATTTCAGGGCAACATAGACATAATATAAATAATTTATTATCAGTCCCTTTTTGCTGGTCTTCATCAAAACAGCACAACACGACGCACAGAACAGCCAAAGTAAAAGTTGTCCTTTCATGTTTTCTCCCAGCCTACCAGGAAATACAAAAAGCATTTAATATACACATACAGTGGCGGATATTTTTGTATATATATAAACATATATATGTGTGTGTGTATTTATATATGTGTATATGTAGGGCCAACATTGTTTCCCATTCGCCCTAACTGTGTTTTCCGCAGCCACTCATGCTCATACGACTCGAACAACACTTGAAACCGGTACTTGACCAACTTTTATTAGCCGTAGTTTCATAACAATCGTTTGGGTTTGTCGGCCATCCATTGAGTCCACACACGGATATAAAATCAATTATGATTTGTATTGGCGATGATTAACGTCTGAGTTGGCTATTTATTTTTTACTGCAACCAGAAGCTCATAATACAGTGCACAGTGGTTGGAGACCAAGCTAATTGTGGCAATAATATACGTGTATATCCGAAGTTACTGGTTTGATTGCTCAGAACTCAACAAATAACTTTACATCTATTTATTTAAAGTCTAGGGAAAATTACCATCCTATAACTAGGACTACAGTAAATCTAAAATTGCATTAAACTTATTCTTATCGCTAACACAGTGCATTGAATTCATAGGGGACATCCCATGAGTGTCAGTTCAAAAAAAAAATGAAATGAAAAAAAATGAAAAACATAATCAGAGGAATTTTCCTATTTAGAAAAAAACATAGAAGTGGTATGAAATGGACAGCGAAAATATCTCTGAGGATTCTGGAAAACATCTCCTCAAATTTAGTGACATAGTGAGATTTCATCACTTAAACACCGATAAGGTTACTTGACATTTCCACAGCTCATAAAATACACAGTCAAATTGTTCACATTGTGATTGAGGGAAAATACGCCTCAGCTGTATTTCATGTAGGCCGGAGTTGCCAATATAAATTCAGGTCCTTACCGAGTGGCAGCAAAAGTACGAACCAGAATAATTTCAGCGAAAACTGTATATAAAGAAGACTACAGGATACGCGATAGAAATGCGATAGACAGACATACCTCGTCCGAAAAAACATACCTCCCCACTGTGATAAAAGGTTTTCCAACAAGAGGTGTTATTTTGAATGGGGCTCAGAAAACCCTTTTAAGGACCTGGAATACACAAATTGGAAAAAATGGCAGACTAAATGTATCGAGTTTGATGGAGACTATTGGGCGGAATAAATTACTCCACCGAAACAAAAAAAATATATTATATTTAGGGAGTTATCAAACACGGTGTTCCATTGAAATCACTTTTTTGTTTTCTTTATATTTCTCAAACAATCTCATTCTACGGATTAGCCGTTTCTTCTGCTCTGTAATCGGTTTAGAGGGAATGTATGACATTACACTCATATGACACACTTCATGCTGAAGTACTTTAGCCCACCGACAAGGTGGCTGTCTGTACCTCGTCCTGTTTTGGAGCAGGAGCAAAGTAAAATCCATTTTCATCCATAATCGCCTCTTCAATCCACCGCATGGTGGCACTGATGACAAGTGGGATGGATGTTCAGCGTGTGTTATTAAATGTTTGATTATTCACAGCAACCGAGCGAAAATGATGTTTGCGTTGGAGTTTAAAGCATAGCAGCCATTAACATTAAAGGCCAAGCACAAAACTTAAGCCATAAAAATGTTCATAAATTAATTTGTCATAAAGCAAACATTTGTCGTTATTTTATTTTTTAAGTCGATAACTTTTTTTTTGCCATAAAAGCGAGTCGATATAAAAAGAAATGAACTTCTGCCGACAAAACTTTGGCCAGCAACAAAAAAAAGATGCTTTCCTTTTGGGGGGGACTTTGTGTAAAATTTGCTTATTTTTAATTTCATTTGTTTCGGCTTAAATGACCATAAATCGATATTAATGACAATATATCGCATACGACATATCTATGTGTGTGTGTGTGTATGTGGTTGTCGTCATCGATGGCGTTGTCGTTAGCATCGTTTGCCGGAGTCCCCATGGCCCGTTGTTGTGCCATATTTTAAATTATTGTTGCCATTATCACCATTAGCATCATCGGTATCGCCATTGCCACCGACGTCATTACTTCTGCGACGGCTGCCGCTGCCGCTGCATCGCAGTTCCAGCTCCGGGTCCCGGTCCAGCTACTGCCATCTGTAATGGCCTGACTGTGGTTTACGCGTAAACAACCAACACCTGCTGCCAGTGACATTAATGACACCTATGAGAGAGTAGTGGTGGTGGTGGTGCTGCTGATTACGATATACATACATACACACACACACACACACACACATAACGATACTCCCCTGCAAACATTTTTGAGATTTTTTGGCGATGATTTGTTTGGCGATGATTACGCGATCTTTCTCAGGGAATAAAAATCGCCAATCATCGCCTACGCCTTACAACTAAGCGATGAATATGCGAGCGTAATAAAGCAAGTCAAATTTTTTTCTAAAAACACTTAAATGTGAAAACAATTTTGATGACGTTTACGATGTGAATCGCGCGCCATCGCCTACGCCTTGAAACTAAGCGATGAATATGCGAGCGCACATAAGTAGCGGGAAATCTTCCTCACAATAGTTTTTTTTGTTGCATTTTTTATCGTTTAGAGTTGAGTCATCAGTGTTTTTTCATAAGTTTCGATGGATTTTTTTTTTGT
Organism: Hydrotaea cyrtoneurina; assembly: GCA_958296145.1. Taxonomy (NCBI): domain Eukaryota; kingdom Metazoa; phylum Arthropoda; class Insecta; order Diptera; family Muscidae; genus Hydrotaea; species Hydrotaea cyrtoneurina. The sequence goes on along the minus strand of OY282512.1, from coordinate 3,779,712 downwards.
CTTGTTGTTTTGTTAATGTAACGGGAAAATGAATATTTGGTTTCAAGGGCAATTAGCAAAATTATCATTTAGTAAGTGACAGTGATCTATGAAGGGTGTGTAAAAAATTCATAAAAATGTTGTCAAACAAGGCTTTACGGTTGAAAAGTAAGAGGGAAGCATCCAAATTAATAGCGAAAAATGCAAGCTTAAATGAAATAGACACAACTAGTGCAGAGGCCGCGACAATTGATATTTTAGAAAATAGTTCTACCCAAACAGTGCATCGTTTGGTGAACGTTGAAAATGTGGTTGAATTAAATGTTAACGTTGTTGAAGAAAATGTGTTGCCGACTGAGGAAACTCAGAAAGGAAAGGGACGAAAACAAAGCATACCATTGAAAATATGTATTTCATATCCCTTCTCAGAGGTTTGTATTTTATACGATTTTATAACATAAAATATATTTAAACAACTTTTCTTAAATTTTACAGAAGTATGGCAACAAAAGTTTAATAGCGCCGACGATTCCATTGTCAACCACGTTCTTCAGCATGCGTGCATGCTAACGATCGTGCATGCTAACGATCGCCTCGCAAAACGAAAGGACCACAAATAAATATTTTTTTTAATAATTATTTTTATTTTTAATAGTTATAGTTTTTTATATTTTTAATGTAACTGAAATATTAATTAATGAAATGCATTTAAAATTGTTGTTAAAATGAATGAATACTCTGTCATCCTTATTTTGATCCCATTACAGATTCGCTAAATGCGAATCGCGGGCGAATCGCTAAATGCGAATCGCTAAATGCGAATCGCTAAATGCGACTCGCGGGCGAATTGCTAAATGCGACTCGCGGGCGAATCGCGAAATGCGACTCGCGGGCGAATCGCGAAATGCGAATCGCGGGCGAATCGCACAAGCGAATCGCGACAGGCACACAGGCGATCGATATGGCGAATCGCCTAACCATAATTTATTGATCGCACGCGATGTATCGCCGCGATATTACACAACTCTTCGCCGATTCGCGCGCGAACAATAGGCGATGGAAAATGTTTGCAGGGTCGTATATCGCGCTATTTTGTTATTGTTCACAAAATATCTATAATCGCTCATCTACGAGTAAGTACGACGACGACAATGCTGGCATTTGTATATGGCCAGTGTGTGTGTGTTTGTGTGTGTGTGTTCACAGCCAAACCATAACAACCACCACTTTTGAGTGTTAAATGACAGTTTTGGGGCAGTAATGGATTGCTCATTATACAAGACAATTCGGGCGGGCAATTTAATAGCTTGCATTGGTCCACACTAAGAGCGATAAGTGATTTAGATCGTGACAATTACTTGGATGCTGCTATAAAAGGCAAATAACTTCTGAATATCAATTAGGGTTTAGGTAAATCGATATATCGGAGACTATTTTTGGCCGTGAAAAAGACGGGGGGCCGCGATTACTCCAGCTCAACCATAAGCCCACCCGTGTGGCCCCTAGAACGGAGTGTGTGGTAATGTCAACCAGAGTTTATGTGAACTTTCCTTGTTGTAGACGAAACATAGATCAATTTGGTTGAGAATGGCCCAAGGTGGATCTGTCAACCAACGAGGGTATGGGACGAAGTAAATGGGAGTTTTATGCGCTAAACCATTTGAAAGGTAAAAAAAAACAAGCAAATGTTATTTACGGCCAGTGCAAAGATTCGTCTTTGGTTTGAAGCCAACCCGATAATAATGTAACGATCCTAATGGAATATTCACAGTATATTTTGCTCAGTACGTGACTTTATTTCGTGTAGAAATATTGATCGAAATTCGTAGAAATATTTGGGTACACTCTCATCAATCTGACGATCAATCAGGAAGTAAATGAGACTGACGAGTCAGCGTAATCAGCTTTTGGACTGAAATCGCGTGTGTTTTTCCAGCGCGATCCATTATGACTCCAGAACAAAGAATCCACAGTAGAATGCCTTAAAATTTCGACACCACAAGCCAGGACTATGCTGTACGGGTGGAAAGGTCATATTGCCACAATTTGCACTGCCATCAGAGATATATTGTCAAAGCACGGGGTTTTAAACCAGCTTAGTAATTCACCATAGTACAAATTCATCCCAGTGGATGCTGATCACAAGTTTATTGAGATTTATATCCTCGGACATTCTAATGATAAAATCAATCAGCGTTGTGTCATCCACCGAGCTGTGAAGGGATAAGGATAGGGATAGAATCACCCTTCAAAGTATCTCCGAAACACATCGTTCGTAGGATGCATTGCAGAGGAGTCGATGTATGTCAATGTCTAATTAAAATAAGTAGTCCATTGACCGGTACCGTATTTCTTATCGATTCAATAATTACATAAAGATCAAGAAACTAACAAAAAAGGTCATCTATATTATGATTCGTCAAATTGAAATGTCGCATATTATTTCATTAATTTTCTATTGATATGTACTTAAGAATCGGGAAAAATTGAGTTCGAAGCAATACAATGTCTCCAATGCAGAAGGAAATGCAAACAATGTCGGCCGACTTAATATTTTGCCAGCACAATGGAGAAATTCCAGTTGACGCTTCCACTGGTCTCATTTCGTTTCCTCCTAATTTTTGGCAATTCACACCGTCAAAAGAAGATTTAATACATAGATTTCCCTTGTATTATAGCAAATTATAAGAAAATATCAATTCAAATCGGAGGTCTATTGAATTTATTTCAGTCGATCGATTCTATTACAGATCCAAATAAAGTCGTCAACTATCCAACTGAATTCCTTAACTCACGGTATTTTCCAGCAATACCGTCGCACAATTTGCAGTTCAAATTAGGATTGGTTATACTTATGTTACGCAACCTTAACCAGACTTCGTAATGGAACAAGTCGGGCTATTGAAAATCTGATGAAGCACCTCATTCCAAGGCAATGTAAACATGTCTAAGGCTATATCTACACCTACATGTTTCAATGTACATCTACACAAGGATCAGTAACGCGGGTTGGGCCAGCTAAGTCAACATTTTTTCTAGGTAGGACGAAGCCTACCGGGTCAGCTAGTCCTTTATAAAAAAAAGCTCTTAAAATGTTACTTGTCCGCCAACAGTCACTTCGTACGCCTGCCCGTTTACTAATATTTTCAATTTCCGCTTTTATGTTTATTTAAAAATCTATGTTTTTGCAGCAAAGTTTATTGTCTCCTAAAAGCTAAACTTTGTATTTCTTAGAACTAATAGAAGAACAAAAAAAAATTCCAAAAACAGCAGCTTAAATTACATATTAGAAAATGTTCAGGGGTACGAACTGATTGTGGGCGGAGTAGTATAAGATACAGTTTGACAAATTCCATTTCTTCAAATATCATATACAAATATGAAAAATTTTAATATGAAATATGTTATTTTTTTTATGCGCACTATGAACAAATACATCGAAATTTGTAAAAAAAAAAGAAAAACCATTCAACAAATATTGTAAAAAAATGACTGCCTCTAAACGACCTTTTGGTAAAATATGACATAAACATTTACCACCGTATTTACACAAATTGATAACCACTTTATAAACCTTTGATACGTTTTTCTTAATACGGCCCATAGTTTCTATGTGAAATATTCTTGGAAGTTAATGTAGTTATCGTTTTTGATAAGTCTACCAAATTGATTTGCGCGAGCCAAGTACTTCTTTAAGACCCATGGTTTCTTGGTGAAATATTCTTAGAATTACTCGTAGATAACATTTTTGCTATACGCTTTACGCGTAATAAATTAAACCCTTGTCCCCACAGTTGTAACACCTGGAAATATTCACCGTCAGTATCTTTGAAAGAATCTTGTGGTTTAATAAAATAAAAATAATTTATTTATTATCAACATTTAATATTTGTTAGATTAAATGGAACTGTAGGAACAGCTGGTCCCCCCGTCAGTCTAAACAAATACTCCCTTCACTTTTATAGTTTAGTTTATGGACTTGTAAAATAATTGTTTGTGTTTCGCCTCTCTATGTGGAAATAGTTTTCTGCAATTATTGAAGTTTTAACTTATTTTTCTCGCCTTTTTTCATAAAACTAAAAATATTTTTACAGCTTTTAACTTGCGAAATTACCATTTGTTTTTTCCATATTCCAATGCTTGTAGTGTGTTCCGCTATTTCCACATATGTGCCAGTAGGAATGACAGTGGTCTAAGTCACAATCGTATCCAAACTCTGTTGAAATTTTTTTTGAATGAATGAAAGAAACCTTTTTTTAATTGAAGAAATATACTTTTTTTTTGTTGAGATTTCAATGGAATTTTAAACGAGACTTAGACCGTACATCACTCTCACCGGCTCATGTGTTGTTTGTAGTTTGCCAAGGCAATTTTCCCTCCAGTTATATTCTATAGTTTAATTCTGTTTTTGTTCTTGTTGTTTTTTTTCTGTTAACTTTTGCAAGGAATTTCTATCAATAACATTGTGCTATTCGGATCGTTTTCTTTAATACTTTTTGTTGTTTTCCCTTTTTTTTAAAAAATATTTGTTTGAACAAAAGTCCACTGCAGAGTGGAAATGGAAATTGAAATAGAAAAATTCTTCGCATATCATTATTTGAGTGATGTGGAAAACGAGGGAAAACAACACAATAGAAATCTTGAATGCCAGCCAGTTTTACAACTCGACAGAGAAATGTTTTGTGAAAATAAAAATAAAACTAAATTGAATTAAATGTTAGGTTCGTTCGGCTTTATAGGTGCACGCCTGTCAAAGTTAGTTCTTTTTTTATTTTCTTTTTTTGTGTTAAATTATTAAAATGGTAAAATATAAAGCTAAACGAGATTCAATTGGAAATAATGAATTGTTGAAGTATTTAGATTTCGTTTGACCGCCACTCGAATTGCTCAATAACAAAACACAATGAAGTGGGGAGAGAAAACAGCATCGGTTTTTGGAAATACTCGCAAGTGTGAGGTCCCTGTTTTAGGATTTGAGTTTTTGATGTGTGAGTTATGTTTGGCCGTAGTGTGAGCGACAGTTAAAGCCAGCATCGAACCATTGTAAAATCATAAAACATTTTTCTGCGGCCGATTCCACATCGTAAATCCCAGCGACTTTACGAGTAAGAGAGTTATCTCTAAGCCATGTCCTCTAGAAAACCATTAGCCATTCAGAAGATCCCTGTCGTGGAGTATAAAAATGCAATCATAAGTCAGCTCACTGATTCGAGAGAAGTTCCCCGCCTGTTCCTCCAGGGAATGTCAAAGGAAAAAAAAGTAATTTACACTTCCTACACTTCACCAACCAACTTCCTTGACGCCTATTAACAAATACATTTTCAATGACAATATAATTTTAATTGTTCGAATTGTATCTGACACGGGGCCGTATCAACACAATGAATATTCAAACTTGTTTTGTTTTCTTTTCAAATGTTTCGTTTCTCTGGCATAATGGAGCCATTTTCCCTTCGATTCATTTAATGTGAACGCCAGCATGTGCCATGCAGAGTTTCAGCTGTAATATATGAGATGCAATTAGCAAAGGGGGCACCGTATAGACCGGCCATGTCGACTGCAGCGCAAACTACCTTTCACTAATGAGCTTAATTCAAATATGAAATATGGCAACAAAATAACGAAAGGATTAAATATCGCAACAGTCATTAGTAGAGAAGATATTAAAGACTAGACGTAAGAGCACATGTTTTTTGAAAGGCAGACTGGAAATATCATGCCTAGCTTTCCGCAGGGACTGTGAAATAATTTATCCAAAAAATTGTAAGAGTGCTCTCCTGTAAAATTTCGAAAATATCAGTTCTGTTAGTTGGTCAAACTAGGGTTATATAGTTTTCAATATAGACGACTTTTCACTTAATTGAATTACTTTGAATTACAAGTCGATTTAAGTTGACTTTTTTATTCAAAAAAAAAAATACAATTTTATTCAAACTTATACAATCTCAAGTTTAAAACGTAACAAAAGACCAAAAAAAATACTAGATCGAAGCAAACCGAACGTTCCATGAAGGAACAGACATTTAACATGGGATTTAAGATTTAAATTATTTGCAGTATAAATGTTTTTAAAATGTCTGTTACTCAATTTCATCTCGTGTAAGCATATTTGGAGCTTCAAGATCGTCATCTTGTGTCTTTACGCACTTGGAGAAGAACTCAGGTTAACGTTTCGTAACACTTTCCGGACTTTTTTTAATTTAAACTATAACGACTGTTTATCGCTGATTGTTTAAGCTCTAAAGAAGCGAACCATATTTGTCCCTTCAGAAGAAGTTACAGCAATGGTGCTGCCTCGTTATTGTCTGCTTACTCATTACAACAATTCTCTTCGTCAGAATCAACAGGTAGCTGTAGAAATTCATGTCCAGCTGTTTCTGGTATATTTTATTTCTATTTGGACCATTTTGTAAATGGTGTGTCCGAAATATGAAATGTAATCGCACTGCCCCAATTCTTCGCTTATTACTGAAGTCAACTTTTCACCATTTTTCTCGACTTTTCGTGAGTCAACCTATGAGGTTATACGAGGGACGATATGTTAGCCACGCAGACTCGTTAGGGAAATTTCCAAAAAAATACTGCTGTTTTTCCAATACTATTATGATCTGTGGACTAAGGATTGTCGTTGAACTGCCAAGATCATATTATATTCTTGTTGGGGTATATTTGCCTGGCTTGCAGAAGCTCCCCACTTGCAATACAAACTTCCTGAGGTCCGTTTGCATTCCGTTGAAAGCAAAATGTCTGCCAAGGATAAATGTCTTTCAGTTAATAGTTTTGTTTATATTGTCCAACATCGATACCGTCTCACTCATTATGTATCTCAGGACACCTGCCCAGTTATTTACATATTTCCCTAAACATTCCAATGAAAGAACAAACTTCATCTCTAAACATTGTAGTTTAAAAAACAGTAACGTGTAGTTCTTATGAAAGATAGTAGAATTGGTAAAGTATTTAGAGTGTAATGGCCTTCTGAATACAATAGATCTACTGGAGACCTGATGGCGTTCCTTTCGGAACGATTTATTTCTTCTCATCCTTCCGATGTAGAAAACAGGGTAATCATATTCACTGGCTGGGTGAAAGCAAGATCATGGCTCTGGTTATAATACGTTGCACTCATATTGCGACTTATTGCCTTTGGTTGGGGTAATAACTTATTTCGACTTATATTCTCCGAGTGAACCCTCCGATAACCCGATCTACTCTCTCGCAGATGACAGCATCGTCTGCCAGCGGCCAAGTCCTTTGGAGGTTGGAGACAAAACGCGAACGACTCACTCATACACGATTTGGCGACGATTTAGGGGTGGATTCAAATTCAAATGTTGTTGTCACCCAAACGTTCCACTTATCCACCACCATCGTCAATCTCTATGGGTGATGTGGATATCGACGAATCAGACACTCTTCATGTTCTGGTCATGAAGATACAGGGTGATACTCGTTGGGCTAGCCATATATTCCAAGTGTCGAAATAAGCATTCAAGTGTTTAGGCTTTTTAAAGCGGTGCAAGAAATTCTTCACTCCATCTGATCTCGTAAATATTTACAGCAACAAAATCCCGTCCATAATGGAATATAACTCCCATATATGGGCAGGGGCTCCCATGAGATCTTTCATTTAAATTTTTAGAAAATAAAGAAAGACAATGACTTTCGGACACCTTCTACCAATAACTTTCTGATTATCTTAATTATTGAAATTGTCTCTCTTTTTTTGCACACCCAAAATCCATAATTGCAGATCCCCATAAAGCCGAATAGCTGCTCATATTCATCTGGTATTCTGGCGAAAGTCATCCCTCCGCAAAATGGCTGCATGCATATGCTTGATAATAAATATCCTGGCCACTGGATTACAACGCATAAAAAATCATACACTCTGCTGTCAGTCGTGTAGCTGATGTCATGGTGGACCATGATGATGATCCACTCGGCTGCTGGGCTGTAAAATATTTGACCATGCGTTCGTTGCATGAACTCCAGCAAACTGTAAAATGAACATATGAACAACGTAACGTGTGACGCGGCACAAAAAGTTGCGCGAAAATGTGAAAAACTGCAATTAATTTTAATAATTTGTTATTGTCCTTTTTCGGACGGCACGGATGCTGTTCAAACTGAAGCTGAGCATGCAGTTTTAATTGCCCCTTTGCAACTGAAAAGTTGTAAAAAGTATTTATTTATTTAACCAAAAACAAGCCCTGACGCTCTTGCCACCATCGCATAACGTGATTCACGTTACGATTGTATTTATTTTGTCTCTTTACTTTTGCTGCATGCACATGTGTGTGCTGTTTGTATACACACACACAGACACACACACACTTGAGCAATCGAAAACAAAAACAACGATACTTCAAATCGAAAACATTCACAATTTTTGGCTATTGATTACAGCGACATTAAAAAGCTATAGGAAAATCGTTTGCATGTGCGATTGCTCTGAATGGCCGCAGTGGCATGTTCTACAGGATATAATGTTTTTTAATTCAAAAGCCCAAGCACGAAAAAACCGTGCACCATCCTCCTACACCGCACCCCCTCTTTCGCTCAGTCGTTTGTACGAAATGTTTTAATATTCCTTTTTTTTCACTCCCCCAAATGGTTACAACTCCATCACAGTATTTTCAAACGAACAAAATAAAAAAAAAGAAAGCGTTTTTTTGAAAATCAATTGAAAGAGCTTACAGTCGACTCAAGCCGCTTAACTGAATATTATCGGATAACTGTGCCTAAACATCGGTCTTGTGCTCATTTCAAATGTTCGCATATCTAAATATATCGGATAACTGAAATATATTTTGTACTAAAAGATATGATTTCAAATGAAAATGGATAGCTGCGCTTCTAAATGTGTTCAACGAATGGGAATAATGTGGATTGTTGGGATTTTTGCAGTTTTTTAAAATACTCCGGAATACGTTAAATTCGAAATTAATATTTCTAAGTAAACTAAATACCCTATGTATGAAATTCTCATAAGATCCTAGGAGAAAACATGTCAATCGATAATCAATCGTGTAGAACACATTTCAACACCAAGGATTTTATACGACGCTGATATTATTCTTTCTATTAAGAGCGGAGACGCGGTGGATACGTTCTTCAACAACTGCAGGCTTCGGCTGCGTTGTCTCTCTGTTTCTCATTCACGCAGAGGAGGGAAATTCCAAAAGTGTCTGTCATTTGGAATTGGCTTATCCGATAAGACGAAGTGAAAACAGCCGCCTAAAACCGCCAAAAACATTCCCCCTGTGTGTCGTCCGCATATGCGAAGCATATGATCTTCTATGTGTGTCCATGTTGCCTCTGGTGTTCACTGACCATTTTATTGACTTCTGTTTTTTTTGTCTTCGATATTTTCTCCATCCGTAGATATCAGCTATCAGCTATCACCCCGCCAGGCATATCCGTAACTCATGGCCCTTAAAATGTTTGCTGTGATTGTCAACATAAGTGGTACGGACATTCTCTTCATTTTTGATTACTTTGTAAATTGTTCTACATAACCGGGGGAACTAGACTATCGGATAAATTGGGCCAGCTAACAACCCAGCCGTAAAGTTACTGTCACTTTGTCTGCGTTTCGAGCCACGGTTTGGTTGTGCAATGATCAATCCTTTTTTTCCCAACGACTTACGTTCAACTGTTACAAATGCATTTGCTGTTCCACACACACACACGCGCCACCACCATACACACACATGTCTGTTTTATTTTTCTCTTCCTTTTTTTTTGTGGGAATTGTTTTCAATTGAATGTGTTCTGTGTTCTGTGCAAACGATGTGCGTCCATGTTGCACAAACGTAGCTTTGGGTGTCATTACTCATTTTTTCCCCCTCCAAGAATCCCCCCATCCCCCCGATTTTTGGAGCAAAAAATAAAATAAAATCCGCGAATAAGGTCTCGACTGGCGCGTATATATGTGTGTGCGTTTATTTTTTATTGCTCAGCTGATATTTTGCATTGTAAATTATATTTCGTTTCGTTTACAGACTTGTGTGGTTTTCTACCGCACACCAGTCACTGCCACCGATGGGATAACAAAGGAATATTTATGAAAGACATTCTCTTTTTTTCTTTGAAATTCAATATTTTCGGAACATTCATATTTTGTTGTTATTTTGCTTTTAAGAGATAAGTCATGCCGCAATGTAGAACTTGCAACAAAAGGCAATTGTTTAATCCTCAGGTGACAACATGGTTAGCATGGAATGGTGGCAGTGGCCGATATTCGTGGAAATATTGATGCAATGAAATATTTTATATAATTAATATATGTAAGTGGTTATAAATGACGCTCGTTATAGATCATTAAATCTGTATATGTTTACGGAGTTATGAGACCGTTTTAATTTACTCACATTTAGACGATGGGATTTTGTGACATGGACTCAATTTAAACAAATGGAAAAATTCGCTTAGGAAGTTTAGGTACTTTTTCCCGGGTTATTTTAGTGATTAGCGGTGGCTTTCAGAGCTCCCTACTTCTTTTGTTGGCAGGTTTTTGAAGTCACCTATCTTTGAGAGCAAACCAGACGCTTTCGAAAGACACACTTTGCTGAGAAGTTTTCACTATTTCAATAAAAATAATCAAAGGCAGCGCACATTTCACCGATATCAACTTCAGAATGATTTAAAAACGATATATTTCAGGACATTAAACAGGAGAAACGATTACCGATTTCATCTATCCCAACACGTATTTAACATTCCACGAAGCCACAACTGGGGAAATTCTCTCACATCGATGAGCCGAATACTATATAATTTAATAATTTTTATAATGGTCAATATTTTGTATCGACTTTTTTCAATTATATTGAATTTTGAATTTTTCAACCTCAAGCTTGAAATCATTGAAAAATTCGAAATTTAATTTTTGAAATTTTTTTTATAATTTTTCTCGAAAAATCTTTTCTGACTCAGCGCTTTTCTGAGGAGGTGGTGTTATCAGTGCGTGGACGGAAGAAATGACCACTCACATGTAAAAATATTAAAAAAATATGACAACTCCAAAACATTACAAAAAGTTCTAACGAAGGCGCTTCTGTAGGCGAGTTGGTAGCGAGCTTGCCTATCAGCGTGAGGGTTGTGGGTTCGATTCCCACCAGAGGCTTTGGTCTGTCGCTGCGAAAATCTAGCCATATGGTTTGTGTTACACGGTTTACCCTTGGATCCAAAATTAGAATTTAAATTTACTTTGTATTGTAATCAAATAAATAAAATAGATAGAATTTTAAAAATTTTTCAACATCTTTTGATTTTTCAAAAAATGTTTCCATGCCTTCTGGTTTTCTTCATAGTCGTTATGGCAATTTCTCGTATTAAAACAAATTCTTTTAAAAAATGTTTAACAGCAAAAGCCGACAACGGAACAGCGTTCGCATGCTTTCTAAGCGACAAACAGACGATTAGTGGCTTTGAAGTCAGCTGTTTGTCGTTTAGAAAGCATGCGAACGTTGTCGTTCGACATCGTGTCTTAGGCTGTAAGTTTTGAAGAGAGTGACCAAAACATGACAGTGAATGAAATGGAGAAATAAGCAAATGAGTAATACCGTGAAGGACCGAGGCAGCCTAATAAATAAAATCGGACTCCATAAGTAATGGGGATGATTGCTCTTGTCTTTGTGGGTACTTATTGGTACTATCAGATATATAGAGAGGGAGAGTACAGAGTTGGTAGTATCCAAGAATGATAGAAACAAAAATTACGCCAAAAATTACGCCATCCCTCGTAAATGAGTAGTGTATTCCTATTGGCTGATAGTCAAAGTGATTTCAATTGCAGGGTTGCCAACAAAAGTTCTTACGCTGTGATTCAATCTGAGTCACTTGTCACTCGTTGTACATACGTACAAATAGAGTTGGCAACCCTTACAAGGCACAAACTACTTCATCTAACGGGAAATCATGCGCATGGCGTAATCCATTTTAAATTGAGTTCATTGGCACTTAGACAAATGTTCAGGGCCACCAATATTTTACAAATTTTTTGAAACTAATAGTCTGGCAGAATGGAAGTTTTACAGAAAGCAAAAATCAAGCTTTTCTCGAATTTTAAGGATTGAAAATCATACGCTATCAGCTAGAAATACACGCAACGATACAGCAAACACGAAACTCACCCTAATGTGGTAGCATCTATTGTACAAATATCAAATTGGATAACAACTCACACATAAGTGTGTACACATACACATAAGATTTACAAATTAAGAAGAAGAATATTTGTAATTCGAAAAAACAAAACATTCCCCAACAAATAATTCTCAACATTCAAATGAAAATCCGCTATTGTCCTTTTGAAGTATTAATTAAATCGAGTAGTTGGCTTAGTCCGAATTGTTTGCTCATCTATTATGAATTTATCATTATTACGCATTTGTGTTGACTTTGATTTCATTCAGCACTCGAAACATTTCAGCTTAAAAATGAATTATCAAAAGCAATAATTCTCAGCGTCAATGGCGTTCAAGTGTTATCTTTTATTCGACTCAATGAAATGACTGAATGGCATTCATGGGAAATGCGGGGCAAGGGGCCGTGACTGCCACACATAAACTCGAAGGATGTGATATTAAAATTGTATACAGAAAATATCAACAATCATAAAACAAAGATGATTCCGTACTTTACATCATAAATACTATTCTAATGATGATAATAAGTGAAACTGATATTAAAACAATTCTATGTGTGCATTTATTTCGCACCGAAGACAAATCTAATGACATGCCAGAAAGGGGCTGCCTTTCTAGGATGACTGAAGTTATTGTTTTTTTCTTCAACAATAACAGAGGTGGATAGCTCGAAATTATTTCAGTTATTGAAAGCCCCATCTCTCCTCAACTCCAACGATGACGTGATTCAGCTTGATACCATAATTTCGTTGACTTCGACACTCCCATGCAAAGGAACAACTGTTTGAAACCAAGACCATGGGAGATCCCCTGAATCAAGCAAGTGAATCAGCCATTATAGAGCCAGGGAGATGTCGCCAGCCGGAAGTGTGTTGGAAGAAAGCCACTATGCATGGCGTAGACATGAAAGGCCGAGGAAGAAGACTTGCAAATCATTGGTTGAAAGCACAGACACGACCACCAAATCATCAGGCAAAGACCCACAACAGTTTGTAAAGTCAAGCTAAGCAATATCACACAAAAAGCCCCTCATTCGTATGCTGGCAAGAAGCTCAAAACTTTTCTCATCGGTTGACTTTCCCACTTCTCTGAGCCATGTCAAACTTCCCATTGGCCTTTCAGAGACGACCTTAAGCAGTAGGTCACAGTCTGAATTCACACAACTCATAGACTTCGTAAAATTTCCCGGCCAGTTCCTTTGAATAGTTGAATTAAGGGGAGGTGAAATCCTTATTAAACTACTTAACAAAATTATTAATAAATCGATCGATCGAAATATTTAAATCGATCAGTGCGAAAGATCTAATTTGAATCTTCCCGAGATGGTTTTCAGAAATGTTTTCCTTCGTCCGCACTGGGTAGTGATTTTCCTGCTAAAAATCTGTTGGTTGAAAATATCGCACCCTTTCGATACTTGTTCATTGTTTTCAGTTATTTATCGCATTTTGTCTATAAAGTATTTATCCGGATATTGTTTTAGCATTTGCCTGAGAGGAATGACAAGAAAATGCTTATCATAATGAACATTTTGTGCTGCCACTGTCGGCCGATAAAGCTGGAATTTTATTTGTCCAGCGTGAAGATTTGCCGAAGGAGGAAGAAACCAACCAAGTATTTGTGTCGCTTGGGTTGGGTTGCTCGATTTCATTTCTTGTACTGTTAAACATTTTTGCTTTCTTTATTATGACATTATTGTCATTTATTTTCTCTGTGTGTTTGTCTGTGTGTGTGTGAGGAGATATTTCCATTTGCCAATGTCGCTGCTGCGAAAGAGCAACCAGCTGCCACTGTCAGTGGGATGGGGATTGGTATTGGCCGTGCCACTGCCACTGCCAGTGTCGCTGTCTTTGCTTGTGATTATTTGTGACTTTTTGTAAATTACAACTTTCAGCACATTATCATCAAATCGCTGTTGTTGTCTTCGTAGTTCTAGTCAACACACACACACACATTGATCTGGACACACAAATACAGGCACATGTGCCAGTATACACATACATACAGAATCTGTGGCATGTTTGTGGACCGAAGCTGTTGATGTCGATGCCAGTCATGAGATTACAGTTTCTGTTGGATCTGTCCTTCTTATTCATATCCTTGTATTGGTTTTGGTTTTCTCTTCACATTCATGTTTTCTTTTTCTCTTTTTTTTTTGGTTTGTTTTTGCTTTATCTTCTAATCTAACCAACAACGTCCGCTGGGAAGATGTGGGTGAGTGGGAGATGGCCGTCTCTTGCAAGTGTTCCGAGAATTTTAGAGATATTGTTGTTGTTGTTGTTTGTGTCGTTTGTTATTTAATGAAGCTTTTACTTTGATTTACGCATTAAGATTACAATTTATTGTTCCAAACGGATACATTTTTGTCCATTGGACTTGGTCGTTGGGGCAGTAGGTCTGGGGGTGGTTTACGGAGATGTTTATGAAACCAGTCCACCAGTGATAATGTTTGTTTGCGACTGTGAACGATAATCCTCAACCAAAAACAAGAATAGAATGAAATTCAAAAGTTGTTCGGTGATTTAATGAACTTGTAGTTGGTGGAAATATCATAGATTGATGTGGATACTTTTGAATATTTTGAAGCCATTTCCATGGAAACAAATCAATGACCTCGAAGTCGAACAACCGAAACAAAAACTGTATTTTAATATTTATGAAAATAATCGAAATCTAAAGGGAAATTCAGAAATAACATCAACGACAACACGTTACACTTTTGAAGGTTTTCAGCTGAGTTCGATAGGATAAATGCGCCAATTCAGTATTTGAGCTGTTGAAATGACTACTTTGTCCGAAGCTTAAGAGCAGTGTACAATGGAATCTCCTACAAAGAATACTTCTCCAAATACTTGTGTATTTTTAAAAATTAAATACAGGTTTCTCCAACAAATGGAACGATACACGCTTTAACAATTATAATGAAATTATTAAAATTCACTACACAAATGGTGAACATCTTGCAGTCACAGTTCACAAAACTAAAGAGTTTCCGAAGCGTGTGATCTCTCGAAGAGGTGATTACAATTGGCCACCGAGACCGTGTGATTTAACAACTTGCGACTTTTTCCTTTGGGGCCACATAAAAGATAAGGTCTACGCCAACAGCCCAGCATCGATTCAAGACCTCAAAGATAGAATTCGTAATGTGATAAGTAAAGTGTGCGACACACACAAGAAAAAAAAACATTTGTCAACGGATTTTTACTCTCACCTGCTAGAGTAAAACATGTAAAACTTCCAATTTAGAATTTTTCATAACACATTTTTATTTAATTTATTTTTCCAATATTTCGTTCTTCTTTGAAGAACATCATAAGGGCGACAACAAATAAGAAATAAATAAAAAACAAGCAATAGAACGAGGGTAATTCTTCTACAGTTCCAAACTTCTTTATGGAAAATCATTAACCGTTGGAAAACGGTTTTAAAACATCTGGTGATTGAGTTAACAAGTTGTGTCCTGGAAATCTCACTGATTTCACAGATGTGCTCCGTCTGTACTATCATCGGAGAAAAATCATCAGAGAAAATAGCTACGATGATAAAGTTGCCCAAAGACAATCAACTCGGTCAAATGAATTGCGACTTCATATTCCGAAAACGCATTGGAACTGCTGACGAGAAGTGGATTCAGTTTGTTAGCAAAACCAACTGAGACGAGCCACAACAAAGTCGATGTAAATTCAAGATAATTCCGACTGTTCTCCTTGATTAATGCGGTGTTGTGTAATCGTCCTTGCCAGAAAGTCATAAAGCAATTGGGGAATATTAGACAAGTCTGTAAGTTGTCTCTGGTCGAAAAAATATAAGATTTTGGTCCGTCTTAGAAGGACGATTTTCTGGCCAGAAATTCAAGAATGACTTCGAAACAACAACCGCATTCATTTCTTATGATTTTGGCTGCCTTTGTTCTTTTTACAAAAATCGGAGCGTCTAGGGAGCAAAGTTGATGCTAGAAACTTCATTGCTTTTCATGATTGAATTATTCAGTATTACTTATGACACGGTCTACTTTCAATGAATAGTTAATTTTTCTTTTTAAATAAATATTTTTTGTGTTTCCATATACTTTTTGGGCAAATCATTTGAAGTTTGTTCTGCTTTTTTTTAAATATACAAATTCTGTGTGAACAAAAACGAAATATGTATTTGTACACCAATCATTCAATTATGACAAATCAATTAAAGTTTGCACGATTTATTTTAACATTGATATCCTCGGTCTCTTGTTGTTGATGTCCTCGGTATTGTTGCCATTGGTCTATTCCATTAGGGCCAATTAGCAGATTTTATGGAAATAAAGAATACGGCTTGGCTTTTTTGTGTAATTGCAATATTAAGGCGCATGATCTCAATCACTATATGTAAAATATTGTTAACAAATTTCTTTAATACTTACAAAAAAGTACCACTTCTTAAAACTATCAGAATTTTGGACACAGCACGGCTGTGGATTTTGACTCCGACTCCAGCTCGACTTCGAATTTCGAAAATTGTATTTCCGTCCATTATTACTTCCGTCCTACATTATACTGAGGTTCATTTGTATCTGAAAGAGAAAGTAAATAATATAATCGAAAATATTCCATAACACATTTTATTTGTCTTATGGTAAATGTAAGTAAATAAAACTCAGACTCCGGTCAAATTGGTCAGACTCCAACTCAATAGCCCCGCTTGTACAAATACGAAATATATATATTTTTCTTAAGCAACCACAAAAGGTGGTTCACGAAAATCATTTATTTGTTTTGTTAATTTCGTACTCTTTAAACATCCCAAGGCTCTTGCCATCCTTGCATCACTTCTAATAAACGTTTTTGGTTTTTAGGTATGGCCTTCAGCACTTCTTCCAGTCATGGCCATAGGACAATGTCGATATGGACACTAGTTATGACCGTTTTGAGTAAATCTGCCATTCAACAGCTCTTGCAACAAACTTTGCTCCCCCAAAATATCTAGTAGAAGTTCTAGAAAAAGGCTCTTCAAAATATAAAATACATTCGTTGAAATAATAGTTCGCATGTCCAATAAATTGTCTGTGGATGTACGTTAGGATCCACATAGATTCGAATCATGGACTAAGTGTGGCGAAAATACGTACATAACACACGAAATTGAGTTGACGTAACTCAACTCCAGACTAACAGAAATCCTGGAAAATCCTAGCAACCTGTTCATTTTAAAGTTATGCACAAACAAATATTTTTCTCAGGGCGATCTAGCCGATTAGAAAGATAATAGGATGATATTTGTGGGAATGTGGTTACGACAAATGAAAAAGCTGCTAAAGTGAATAATGCTGCCCATAACACAACGCAGCATGGTGTACCACCGACATTAAAGTAGGCGATTCCCAGTGGCACAATAGAACAGCACTCAACGCATAAAGAGTTTTATTTCTGATATTATCTCTTTACATTTGGTCCTTCGAACCGGATCCTCTTTACAGAAGGCTCGTTTGTAACATCACCAGATATGGAAAAATTTTTCCAAATCTTACCAGCATGACTCAACAGCGATCGCAGTAAGGAAAGCTCCTTTCTCATTTCGAAAGAAATAAGAACCGATGATGCCTCCAGTCTATTCTAATGGAGATTCGTTAACATCTTAAGGATTGTCTTCGCTCCAACTGGGCTAATTTTACTTATTTGCCATTTAAACGAGAAATGAGCTTCTCCACTAAACAGAATTCGTAGATAAAAAAATGCTCATCTTCAGTCAGATTCAAATCAGAAAAAATGCGACGTCAACGCTGGTCGAGCTGAATTTTGTAGGCACATAAGCCAAGATCCTTACGTAAAATAGTCCACCTAGCCGAAATACAAAGGCCAACAGGTTGAGAATGACAACGAATCTAGATTTTGACGCCTTCTTCAATACTTCGCGCTATAGCAGCAATATTCTATTTGTTTTCTTGTTGATGGTTTTGAATCGGGAAGAGTAAAATAGTGCACGAATTTCCTACTCATTAGGTGGATTATGTGGACGAACTGCTATATAAACTTCGCGAATAGTTTTATTTTTTTCAAAGTAAATTTCCATAATTTGGAAATTTTTTTCCCTTAACATTCCATGAAGGAACTGACTGGGAACAATAAGCTGCTAGTCAGCCGTATTAAACTGCAAAGATCGCTCGGACTGGGGAATGCGAATGAATAAAAATTAGCAGACAGTAAGATGTGGAGACCGAGGGTTTGTTGAAAATAGAACGTCGGGACAAAAAAGACCAAGTCCATAAGGTCCATCTGGATGTCACCTGGACATTCTACTTTAAACGTTGCTAAATATCTGTCATGGCGTTTGCCAAAGAGAGATTCTGTAATAGTCTGCACTCACTTTGAACTCCACTGTCAATTTGCCCCGATAAAAATTTTTATACAAAAACTAGTTTTTTCAAACCATTTAATTTCAATTAAAACTATTGTTTTTTAAAGATAAAAACATTCCCTCGCTTGGCCCTGAGTATAACTATGCTAACCGCTCCGACATAAAGTCGCAGGATATAGAAACTGGTAATGCCAGCATTGAATCGAACATTTCATTGTTGCTAAGTATCTTACAACAGAAACAACAGTAAAATGCACAATGAATTCAATAATAAATAAAACGATTAAACAACAAAAAAAAGGATTGTTTTTCGATTTCACTCCCATACAAAAGGACTCCATGAAAAATGGTTTGAATGGTGATTTTTTTTTTTTCATATAAATTGCAAAACAAAATTTCAAAAAGCTCTCGGAAAAAAGGCTTAAATGTATGTCATATTTTGGGCCAATCGATTTGTGTTAACATCCGAGTGAGCGCGTGCTTTGGCAATGAAATAATGTCCATGTCTATTTCCAATATTAATTTCACTTTGAGGGTGATTTTTTCTTTAGCTGCAAGTAGTAGAGAGAAAATCCTGAAGAAAACAAGAAACTTAAAAGAAAAACAGAGTAACAGAGTAACAAACGTGTCAAAAGTCAAATGTTTTTGTTCGTTGTACTTAGATGGTCCTTTGATTGTTTACTTAGTTAATGGGCGTGTAGTCTATCGTCCTCCGCTCAACGGTCCTACAGCAAAAACTAAACGATTTTATAGCATTGGCTAGCTTCGGCTCGCTTGTTGTCTGTTCCAGTGAAATGAACACACAAAAAAACAATAACAACAAAAAAAGTGGAAAAGTTTGTTAGTCAAAAGTAATACAAGTGCGGTGTTTTACAAAGTATTTTTTACCTTTTTTTTTTCATTTCGGTGACATCAAAAAGCAAAGGCAACCAGAAAAGTGCCGGACAAGAGGCGACTAGCGAAATTGTTGTGTGTATTTCGGCCTGACTGTCGTTGTTGTTGACATTTCTTAAATAGATGGGTGGTGGGGTTTGTTAGGTGTTGGTACACCGAAAAAAAAACAGTTTCCTTCAAGAAATGTTTCTTGTATACAATATCACTTTTTGATATCGCAAAATTCAATATTTCCTTCGAACAGTCATATCTCAGCAAATTAGCGCCCTAGAGCAAAAACAGCCGAATCCTGTGATCACATTTTTCTTCCCAAAAGTTCAATATTTCATTCGAAAACTTCAAACAGTCATATCTCACTAAATAAGAGCCAAAAGAGGCGAATCATGTGATCACTTTTTCCCACCCAAAAATAAAATTGTTTCTTCGAAAACTTCGAACAGTCATATCTCAGTAAATAAGAGCGAAAAGAGGCGAATCCTGTCATCACTTTTTTCAACACAAAAAATTCAATATTTCCTTCGAAAATTTCAAACAGTCATATTTTAGTAAATAAGCGAAAAGAGGCGAATCCTGTGACAACTTCTTTCCATCCAAAAATAAAATTGTTTCTTCGAAAACTTCGAAGTAAATAAGAGCAAAGAGAGGCGAATCCTGTGATCACATTTTTCTTCCCAAAAATTCAATATTTCCATCAAGATCCTCAAACAGTCATATCTCATTTTTGTTCTACCCAAAAATTCAATATTTCCTTCAAAAACTTCATACGATCATATCTTAGCAAATAAGCTTCCTAGAGAGAAAAGAGACGAATCCTTTTTCTATCTAAAAATGCAATATTTCCCTCGACAACATCAAACAGTCATATCTCATAAGAAATATAAAAGGGTTTTTTCAAATTTTCAGAAATCGGTTTACATTTATATTAGATAGATTTCCCTTTTAGTGGTCAGTCGGATCGAGCATGGTAAATGATCGCTTAAAGACCTTTTTATTGACCAACTTGTGATAGAAATACGAAAAAGCCTCCGAAAAACCTTTTCCAAAAAATCGAAAAAACTTGTGATAGAAATACGACAAAGCCTCCGAAAAACCTTTTCCAAAAAATCTAAAAAACTTGTGATAGAAATACTATTAGCTTCCTATAAGCTTCCAAAACTGGATGAGCCACTTTGGAATTCAAAAAAGTGGTGAATTACGCTGCGTCAGCCCAATCCATATGAATAAACACACCAATAATCAACGGGCGTATGCTGTAAGTGGTTGACCGTCGTGACGCATATCTTTTGGTATATGCGGCATACAGATAACACTACAGTCCCATCCAAATATTCAATTCTTTTAAGGATTCAGCTAAATCTTAGGGTCCAGAAAAGGGTTACATTTTTTTTTTTTAATTTTAATGTAAATAAATGGAAAAAATAGGGTTCAATTTCAACCACTTGAGCGACTGTTTTGCCATTTCGTAACTAGTACAAAATTAGTTGTTCCCAGTGTATCACCACGACGTCATCAACGACCATCAACGGCCGAAAGAAGCATGCCCAACTTTTTCTCTACGCCTTGATGCGAGAACGAAAAAACAAAGCGAAAAACAACCAGCACAGCAATTTGGTGGGTTTCGGTAAAAGTATGAAAATTTGCATTTAAAATTATATTTGTTGTTTATTCGGTTATAAACAAAGTGAACTTATTTGTGGAAAATCCAATTCAAATTAGCTTTATTTTTCCACACTCCATCCATCCGTCATCACCTTTTTGATGATCTTTGGTATTAATTTGTGAGTAAAACCCCGAGAAAACGAAATTGTTTTTGTCTCACATTGACTTCATTGAAATGGAAAATTAGTTTCTTTTGAGTTGGTTCATCTTTCACGTCAACAATAACGTTTTCTACTTTGCTATTGTTTTTCTGAGTTTCGTCTGTATTTGTTCTTCTTGTTGTTGTGGTCACATTATGGAGATTTTATTTCTCCGGCACTTCCTTTGGCCTTTTGTCATTCACCGCAATAGCAACAACTAACTTTTTTAAGGTTGGAGTTGACTACGATTTTCCGTAAAACAACTTTTAACTTCCGTTCGGCTTTGTTGCGGACGGAGGGGACATTAAGCTGGGTGCCAAAAAGTAAGACAACAAAGTGTTAGATTGTTTGCAAAAACTAACGTTTCTGAATAATCTTTCAGAATTTTTAATAAGAGTTTCATGAAGTAAACGTCGGTTAAGGTGTAAATGGACCTTCAAGTGTCCTTTTTAAGACGCAGCGCATTGAAATTGTAAGAACAAAAACTAGAACAATTCAAGCTGCTGATAAGTTTTGTCCAGTTGAGTTGGCAAATATTATTTTTTGAAATAACTTCAATTGTTTTTTTTTTTTTTGTCAAATTGACAACATTGTATTATTACTTACTTACATACTTATTATCATTCTTCTTCGTGTTCTGCTAAGAATGAAGCGATAACAAGATATTTAACGAACTCGCTGTCTAAAGAGATATACAACTTCTATCACAGACAGAACTATTGCAATCATAGGATTCCAGCAAAGCCCAGGTTCAAACGCGTCTAAAAAAAACACTTAGACAATAATCAGTCGTATTTTCCAAAATCTGCTTTAAGATTTGTGAGAAGTTCCCCGTGTGTGCCTATGTGAAATTCTACCGAAAACACATCCATAAATATGTTGCGACCCACCCTAGTATACATATGTATACGAGAACAACAATAAAGTAACTTTTTCCACACAAATAAGCCACAGTGTAACGAACATGCGGGTGGATTATGCATCCGTACATCCGACATATGTAGGTTAGTGTAGTTGTCCGATACTTTAAATGTGTACACTCTGTGCCCCGCTGTGTTGAGAAAAAAAACGTTAGATGGTGGACTCTTAGATCATACCGCCCTTGCAGATGTTATGATTAGTTCACATTCAAGTAAGTCTTAGTCAACATTTTCAAAGTTGACACCTTGTGTCTTAAAGTCTGTCATAGTTCTAGAGGTCTGCAAATGCCAATTAAACCTAATGCTAAACGAATTCTTGGCCATGGTCTTTCCCCGACAATATAAAACGTCTAATAACAATATATTTCTTATATATATATTTCATGTATTTAAATTTTTGGTTGATGGGCGCGGCCACTAAATATTATCCGATCAGCCCCAAATTTTAAATTTAATGGTTTTAGACCAAAAGGAAACAAAATCTGCCCGGCACTTCAAAATTTATTTTTAACGACCGGTCTAATGGACATCCCAAATAAATGTCAGCTTTTCTTCGTTTAGTAAGAAGATCGTGCTAATCTTTTGCTGCGAAGGAACATGCAGTGCTCTACCTCGTATTTCACACCAACAGAGCAGCCACTGTAACACAAACACATGCTTTGAAATTGTACCTCATACAAATGAAGAATTCCCGAAATGGTTTATTCGCTACTCTGTGATGTTCGCTCGCATAAAATCTCTGAGCACACTCACCTCAATTACTTATGTACATATGTGTGAGTGTGTACGCTGAAGAAACAAGAAATTGTTATTGTATAAAATTGATACATGTATTACACACAACCGACATTCTCGCACTCTGCCGGCGTAGTGTACCAACAACAAACATGAATTTTTACAATGTTGCTCCGGTTTTTTGTTGTTGTTTTTTGGTATACACATGTCAAGAGTGAGTGTAACATATATGTAACAAGTAATAAGTGTACAAATTTCCTCCTTCATGGTTTAAACAAACAACACAGCAACACCAGCAGCAGCAACAGCAACATTCTCGTAAATATCCAGAAACGGCCATGTACAATTTAGATTATTGTCACACACACACACACACACCGAGTGTCTTATAGTCCGACGATGACGGCGATGTACACGAACAAAAACAACACCATTTACAAGAGGTCTAAAACCAGCAAACAGCAACATCATCATCAAAACAAATACAAACGTAAGGTGGAGAGGGAAAAGAAAACAAATAAAGCCATGCACGGACACACGGTACACACACATACATACATATAGACGGAATAAGAGGCTTGTAGCTGAATACAACGCTGAGTATTACTTTTATTGCACTTTCAAGTGGCAACGACCTAAACAAACCAAATTGGTCATTTCCGTTTGTACGACAAGCATATGGTCCCACTCCACATGGAGCATGGCCATGCTCCAACCGGCGACGTTTGGCCAGAGCATGCATGCATGCATACCTCCCATACATTCAGATACACGTCCGTATATGGATATTTTCACATACACATACACACTCAAACGAGACGAAAACAAACGAAAAAAAAGAACGATACAAAAATTTACTACAAAGTGATAAATTTCGGGAAAGGATACACTTACGGAAAAAGTAGCATTGAGTGTTTTGGGCCGTGGAGAAGGGGCAGGATTGGTGGCAACAACATATTTGAGTAACATTTTGAAATATTGTTTAAATAATATGTATGGCCTACAATTCAACGACGGCAGGGTTGGATGTACGATAATGCCTGAAGTCCATATATTTTCAGGATACAGCCCCATATTTAGGACTGTGAACATGATGGCTTCTATGAAAAATACCCCGAATGGAGAATTCCCCAAAATAATTGAATAATCCCCCCAAAGGCCCAATATGAAAATTTCCCTAAAACTTACCCAATGCAAAATCCACCAAATATTATGAAAAAAAAACATTATACAAAAAATCGAGCGCGATATGCGATTGTCTTCTGAAAATATCAAAAAAAAAATTCCCCAAAAATACATAATTGGAGAATTTTTCATAAGAAAAATGTCCGGAAACAAAAAATTAAATGTTAACTGAAAATTATGAAAAGCAAAATTTTTTGGGGAATTTTTCATTATGAAAAGTTTGTATGGAAATTTTTTGGGGAAATTTTTCCATTTTTTGGTGCACTTTTCAAAAAAAATGAAGAGTTCCCCAAAATAAATGAAAATTCCCCCAAAAGCCAAATATGAAAAATGTTCCCCAAAAGTTCTGAGAAATCCCCCAAAGAATTTATGAAAAATTACCCAATGCAAAATCCTCCAAATACTATGAAAAACAACATTATGTGCGATTGTCTTCTGAAAATATCCCAAAAAAAATTAACCAAAACAAAAATTGAAAAATTCCACGAAAACATAAAATGAAATGTTAACTAAAAATTATAAAAAAAAAAAACCCAATTTTTTTTGGAAAATTGTTCATTATGAAAATTTTGTATGAGATTTTTTTGCGGAATTTTTAATTTTTTTGGGACACATAGAGTCATTGTCATGATGGGCTCTACGAAAAAAAATGAAGAGTTCTCCAAAATAAATGAAAACTTCCCCAAACATTCTGAAAAATCCCCCCAAACCAATTTATCAAAAATAGTATTAAAGTGTTAAAAAAAATGTTCAACGTCTATCCGTGAAAGAGTTGTTATTCATTTTTATTTGGGTTTAGTTTTTCACATTTTAGATTGGGGCCAAATCAACCAATTTTTGAATTGGGGTCATTTTTTAAAATGTGATAATTAGGGTCGTGCATATGAGTCACTTTTGTTTTGAAAATGTCGCCAAAAACAAAAACGAAAAATTCTGCAAAATTTAAAAATTTCGGAATTTTTTCTTTGTTTAATTTTTCATGTGAAAAATACCCCAAAACAAAAAATGATATATTGCCTAAAAATTATGACAAAACACCTCAATTGTTTTGTATGCGAATTCTCTCTTTTTTGGGCATTTTTCATAGCGGCTCCTCCGTAAGACCTATTGCTTTCGACAAAATGCTGGCTTAAAAATCTATGAAGAGTTCCCCCATATTCATAAAAATTTAAAAAACCTTTATCACCTCTCAGCCGTCCCTGAAACGGGCGCTCACATGTGTACATGGGACATCCACATTTATTTCTCTGTCCTTCTCTCCTTTTGTCAAAGCCCCCTTCCCCCTATTCGTGGCATTCTTCTAAGCGTGCATAGTCCACATAGTAGCACATGTCTCACATGTGGAGCGACGGAGGAAAAACTGTAGTTTATGTGTGTTTGAAAACGAATACACAAAATCCACAGAATAAAAATAGAAGAAAAAAAAAATCATTTTTCGAATTTTATTGCTTTTCATTAAAATTCAATGCAATTTTTGTGTTGATTTTTGGTCTGTGCATGCTGAGTTTTGTTGCCCTGCTTTCGGTCACTTCTGAAACATGTCGACACTCCAACCGATACATTTATGCAAAGCAAATAATATTTACTGATGACATTTTCCCTTTTTTTTTTTTTTTGTTCGTGTTGTTGCTGTTGAAAGCATGTTTCGGTTCCGTGTCCGGTGGTGGGGTGGGGGGGCGACTGCTGGTGGCAACAGTGAGGATAGAGGTTTTATTCAAGATTTCGATGACGGACAGCCTTAACGGGGCAGTTACAATATTAGACATCAGCATGAAATTTGTTGGTTTAATTTTAAGTACACACGTATGAGCATATGTATGAATAAATGCATGTAAGGGTGTACGGCTGTACGGGTGTACGGGTGTGTGCACATGTTTCAAATGTGTTCAAATATTTGTAGTGTCCCCTGTTGTTAATTCAACGCTAACGACAGTGGGACAAAAATGAAACGTTTTAGTCCTGATATGACGACGAAAATTGTGAAACAGAAATTGATTAGTCAGTGGAGGAACTCGGATGATTTTCAGCTGCAGTCTTATGTTGGACGTTTCTATACCCTACACCATGTACTGTGTTACAGGGTGAGTATAACCTAAATATTCTTGTAATCAAATTAAAGTGACGCCCACAATGGAGAATAGATTTCATTGAATTATATAGAATGAAATATCCAACATCGGTTGAAGTATCGAGAAATGTAAGCCTCATGCAAAGATCCGTCCCGTGCACCCCATTCAAAATCCCATAAGTCATTGTAATGCCAAATTTTTTTTCTTGAAATATCCGATATTTCAAGGTTTTGCAAACAATAAAGATAAATTCCGTTTGAGAGAGTGTATACAAAGAGAAGAAAGAAGGAAATAAAAGCAAACAAAAGTTAGTAAAATAAGTTTTCTCTTTTGCTGCGAACTTTTATAATTCTCGTAGTATCATGAGGGATCTATTAAAAATACCCCAAGTGAGGAATTCCAAAAAAAATAAATGACATTTCCCACGCAAAATCCCAATATATGAATTTCCCCAAAAATTCTAAAAATAATCCCCCAAACAATTTATGAAAAGTTGCCCAATGCAAAATCCCCCAAATATTACCAAAAATACAGCAATAGATTTTCCAAAAAATTCTAAAATTGGGGAATGTTTCATTTTACAATTTTTGGAAAAAAGAGATATTACCTAAAAATTATGAAAAACTCCCCAATTATGAAAATTCTCCAAATTTGTAAGAGTTTTTTTTTTGGGAAATTCTTAATTTGTTTTCGAATTTTTCACAGACCATCGTGGGCTTCTTCTTTTCTCCCTCCAGAATATATTTTTTGTCTATAATGGAAAGTCAACTCAAAAAGAATCTAAACAACAAAACATATTATTAGATTAACTCTAATTATTCAGTTGAACATTTATGTATCAATTGATTTCTTTACTAGAAGATATTAAATTATGGAGAATAAGAATACAAAATAAACAATAAATAGATTTATTTATTTATTTATTTCGTCTATGGAAATACAATTCCTTACAGACTAGTGCTTAATAATAAATTAGTTCTAACAATTTTTTGAATTCATTTATGTTGTAGGAAAAATCAATTTCAAATTTACTACATAGAAGAGAAGGAAAGTAAAGAAAAGGGATGACAACTTATGAACCGGATGTCGAAAATGTCCTCTTGAACTCCTATAATTTCAATTTAAAATATGAACCGATGGAACCGATATTTGTTGTCGTTCTTCCTTTTATTTTTACACAAGTTTGCGCTGTATTTAATCGGACTTTGAGAGTTTTTAAAATTTGAAGATTTATATCGGGATCTTTTAGACACAAACTCATCGTTTTAAAATTCTCGGGGACCTAAGCGGATCTACGAGTGAATTTGACTGAACTATTGGGGGAATTTTGTGACTTCTCATTGAGTGAAATCCCAATCGGTATGGACAATGGAATAGAAACCGTTCTCGGACCAAAAGGAGACGTTGGCAAAATTTCCATAAAATCCGACCATAATCGCAGTCCGTTAGTTAGTACGTGCCGTTTTTTGGTACTTATGTGGGTATTTATCAAAATCATTTGAAATGCTTGACAATGAGTAAAGTTTCTCATCAAGCTTTGGCTGTTCACCATTTCAACCAATGGCAAAGTGGGTAAGTATTTCCCAATCCAAACACTATATTTATCCAAACATGTATTTATCGTGTATATGTTGCTTTTAAAGAAAGGTGTACGACTCTTCATTCTACATGCGGTAAGAAACCAACATTTTTTTGATAATTACCTATGTTATCTACCTTAAAGTGCAAGAGAGCTAAGTCCGTTATTAAGTGCTCTTTTACACTCTGAGATAGCGATATATAAAACTGTTGCGTGACTGACTAATTCATCACTTACCCGAGCAAACGGCATGCAATTTGGGGAGTATGTAGCCCTTTCAGCCTTGACATCCGCTAGGAACAGATTGACAGGGCATACAAATGGGGCTAAAGGGGTAAAATGTGTCGCCAAAATCCTTTGAAATACGCAGAAATAGATTATAATTAAATATTTATTTATTCATTCATTAGTCTATGGTACATAAACCTTACACACTAGCTTACACATTATCTTAAAAATATATTAAATTCAACAAATCGATAAATTTACTTAAAGAAAACGAAAAATCAATATCATATTTCATATGTAAATTATTAAACTCCCTCATGGACCTCATAATGGGTTCAAAATTTGAATAATTGGTTCTATGGCACGTAACATTAAAAAATTCATTATGCCTAAGTAATCTAGTAGGAACTTTGAAATCAATGCGACTCAGAAGAAAAGGACAATCAATAAGACCACAAATAAGTTTATATAGAAACAACAACGAGCTTTTACTTCGTCGATTTTCAAGCGATTCCAAATGTATTAACCCACATCTGGCTATATACGACGGAAAGGGAGAATCAAAGGGCACCGAAAATAATATTGTGATTTTTGTTGAAAAATTGTTCCACAACGTCGCTTGGCAACAACACGTGGAAATGAGTTTGAGATGGGACGAAAAAAGGGCCAAAACGTTGCAAAAAGGGATATAACATGTACAGTTAGGGGGAGATATAAAAAAAACGGGTGAAGCTAATTTTTGTCAACAAGATGTGGATAATAGTTGGAGAAGGGACGATAAAGGGGCAAAAACGTATCAAGACGGGATAAAATATGTACAAAAGGGGGAAAACCCAAAATGTGTGAAAAAACATTGGTTGACAGGAACGAGCCAAAAATGTGAAGTTATGAAAAAGCGGACTAAAAAAAGTACAAAAAGGGCCCAAAACTGGTACAAAACGGGATAAATAAGGGACAAAAATGGGGGGAAATGTGACCCATTTTTTGTTGGCAACAACATGTGAACTAAAGGGATACAAAGACTGGCGGGGACGAAAAACGGGCAATTGATAAAACTGATAGCATCAGCTTATGTTCACCAAAGTTTCTACAACATAGTTTTTAAATACCTCTTTTAAATATCTGGGTATTTACCAATTTTTATCCAATTTACCGGTTTTTTTATTTTTCCTTTTCCCTCTCTATTCATCAGATCTCCGAAGATCAAATAATCGAATCAATTATAATTTGAGTGTTATATACAGGGTTTTCCAACAAGAGGTGTTATTTTGGTATTCACAGAAAAATGTAATTTTTTGAGATAAATGATCATAGTAAAGTGGAAGGTCTGCCGTTAATAATGAAAAACAACCTCAGGCGAATGGCCACCACGACCACGCTTACATGACCACATGCTTTTCATGAAATTTTCATTAACAAAATCGTAAAGTGGCTGCCCTATGTCACGAATTCTATCTTTGAGGTCTTGAATGGACGCTGGGCTAATCTGCATACCGAGAAGAGTATGCTTGGTCTGCACTTCCGTTCAATGTAAGAATAGCCTAGTTGATGCCCCCAATGGCTTACTTAGAAGACAGCGAGGATCGCATTAGTCGTTGTCTGCCATCAAATGTCCAGTCCAGTCTACCTCCTTTTTACCTTTACCAAATACAGTCGTCTGTTCACAAAAAAGAAACTTAAAACATACAACTATCGTACACTGTGCAGTGCTATTAGGACTATGGAGTCCATTAGGCATATTCCACAACGACTGGCATGGTAATATTATACGAGACTACACACACTCGTGTGTACATTCAAAATAGACCTATAAAAATATCCGGTTGTTTTGTTTAAAAAAAACAAATCGGTTTATTTGCATTCTGTTGTTGGGCTATTGAACGGAAGCTCCGATGCGTTGTGTCGACTAGTGTTGGCCACTATTCGATTGTTCCCACAGATATTCGGTTTAAATTGTTACTGCGACTGTAAGATACCAGCGCCACGTGCCAGAGTGGCGCAATTTTAAAATCCATATTTTCGATTTTTATTTTTCCATTCATCTCAGTCTCAATTGTTTCCCCCTGGCACTTGCAAAGTAATCGATTAATGGCAATTGTGTATGCGAACACTAAGAGAGTCGTGTGTTTTTGTAATTTTCTGGATTTGGTCTATTGCAAAACTGAGGCTTTTATCGTTTGCTGTTCGGTTCGGTTCGGTGCTGGGCTGTGTTGTGACCTATTGCCATTCAATGTTGAATCATTACGAGAGTTGACCAATAAAATTGTGTCTGTACGTTTGGACGTCAAACGTCACAGTCCGGCCGAACAAGCATGTCAAAACAAGAATTTAATTAAAATTTTTGTTCAAATGCATAAAATATCCTGGCCGGCCGCACACTACAGTGTTATCGCATAATTTTAGAGTTTATTTCAAAATGAGATGCATACAAAATTTTTAAATAAAAAAAACATGTAATTCGAATTTTGGTAACTTCCTTTTGAAAGGGCAGACCAGTTCGGGGTTTTCAGGTTTTCCTTTACGGCCATCATTAATCATTATTATCGTCACTTCTCTTCTCGTATGATATTTTTACGATCTGTATATCCTCTATCTGAATGTGGAGTGTCTATAGAGTTGGTCATTGTATTTGGAACACCTCATACCTTGAACAAGTCATGAGTAACGGGCTAAGGTTGTCTTGTGATAAAATTTGTCCAACAAAATCCTAATGAATGCAGTACCTCATGATTAAAGCAATCAATCAATAACAGTGTTATTAAATTGTATTTTGTATAACCGCCTCTTATCTACGCTGAAGCATTCATATGATTCGGACCGGCCGAACTTAACCTCGTACATACTTCTTTCGTTTATCCTGAAGTTGGCTTTGGCGCTGTGTGACCAGCACTGGTGTGGGGCATGGGCGGGGTTGAGAAACTTGTTTTAATTGATTTCTTGTTTTAATTAATGAATGAGTTCCTGCATCTTCTTTTTTGTTAATAACTTTCAACTTGGCTAGTTGTTCTAAGGACACCGAGCATAAATTTTCATTGAAAGTGTTCATGTTGCTGTTGCTCCACAAATCCGTTGGGTTTTTTTTTATTATTTTTGGCAATAGTTTCTTTTCGTTTTTCTCAGGCATCAACGGCAGCAGAGAGCCAAAGCCATTACCGGCACCAGAACAGAAAATTTGCATAAGTCTTTAGCATTATGCCACCGGAGTACTCGTCGCACTGAGCTTAGCTCAGCTGTGCTGAGCTCCGCTGCTGAGTTGTGGCATAGTTGTTGAACTAAAATATTTAAAAACTCATTATTCCTTGGATATTTTTCCAAAATTGTTCGCTTTTCAATAACGAGCTGTGTAAGGTATTAAAAATAATTTACACCACCACCACCGCCACAGCAGGGACCGAAGGGGCAGAAGACAAGAAGAAATGCTCAACATCGTTCATGCCACTCTCCTCTTAAACTTTTCATTTTGGGAACTTGTGTTTGTTGTTATTTTCTTGATGGCGTTGCCGTTCGGCGAAAAAAGTTTTGATTGAGGTGAAATTTGGATGGTATTGAATTAAGACAACCATGAATGGGTATTTGATTATATAGACAATTGGGCTGCATGCACTTTGAAGTAGGGTTCAATTAATTTGCAAATTAAGTTTATTAAAGTTGGCGCTCTCAGTTGTGAAAGGATGGAACAGTGAAGCGGTGAGGCATTTGGGTAGCAGGTTCTACAAATCCAAGCACGGCCGACCCATCTGGCGATTGTGATGGCGAAATAGCGAATAAGAAAAAGGGTGTGTGTTTCTCTTCGCAAATCTCATGTCACAACTAATTCGTAATAATACTTTATTGGGACCTGAGTTTGCTTTGTGATAGTCGCACACACCACGGCCGTCCACCGACAATCAGTATAGAAATTATATTGTGTTCATGGAATCTTATAGGTGGCCCAGAATAATCGTATTGGATAAGCTTAACAACGGGCCACGAGCCATAATTTTATGTTCATATATTTTCCTCGTTTGACCGATACCATATGATACCCTTTCACCCAGTGGGGTGAAGTAAAATCTATCCCAGCATCAGCCATCACAGCAATTGCTGATTTCATTTCCAAAAATCGTTCTCCCATTCTACTTTTGCTATTCGTGTTGTACTTGTACTTATTTTAATTTGGACGCATCTTTTCGTCAAACATATCTTGAAAATATAATTTTGAATACATGTCTGTACTAGCAAATACCAGCTACTTCGTACTAGCTACTTTCCTTTTCGAGTGAAACGCAAAATATTTATTTAACTAGAAGTTGTAATGCGCCTATGGCGCCCGTTGAAATACGGAAAAGAAAATGTTGTTGAAAAAAAAAAATTTGTTGAAAAAAAATTTTTGTTAAAAAAAAAAATTTTGTTGAAAAAAAAATTTTGTTCAAAAAAAAATTTTTGTTGAAAAAAAAATTTTGTTGAAAAAAAAAATATTTCTTGAAAAAAAAATTTTGTTGAAAAAAAAAAATTTGGAAAAAAAAATTTGTAAAAAAAAATTTTTGTAAAAAAAAAATTTGTAAAAAAAAAATTTTTGTAAAAAAAAAAATGTGTAAAAAAAAATTTTGGAAAAAAAAAATTTTGGTAAAAAAAATTGGGGGAAAAACAATTTCTGTACAAAAAAATATTATTTTTTTTTATTATTATAATTATTATTATTAATTATTATTTATAGAAAATTATAGTATGCCTATTTAAATTCCTACGTACTGCGTGACAGAGTCAGTGAATCAGTGTATCAGTGAATCAGTGAATCAGTGTCGAGGGTAAATATATATTAAGATTGCATGGGTTTTCAAAAAAAAAAGTTTGTACGAACTCAAATCTTAAACCTTTGTCCCATTTTTCCAATATTTGACGATAAATATTAATTTGATATTTTTTTGTTCATCCTTTTCTAATTTTCCCTATTTTGGCCTCCTTTTCCACTTTTTTGCAACTGCTGTTCTTGTAGTATTTTTAATATCCCCGAATTGTTAGCTGTTTTTATTAAACATATTTTCACCACCTTGTGTTTCCATTTTTATCCCGTTTTGGTACGCTTTGGACCTTTTTGGCCCTTTCTTTAACTTTGTATATTTTAGCTGTCTTGGCGCCTGCCTTGTCCCTCTTCTTCCAGTCTTAGATATAGTTAATTCGAAATAGTTGTTTGCACTTTTTTTAATTTTCTCTATTTTGGCCCCATTCTGTACTTTTTTTACTCCTTTTTATCTTCTTTACAACCCAATTCAAACTGAAGATGCCTTACTATTCTTACTTCTTGTCCGTTGGTGATTATTCTGTAAATTAGTTTTCAATATTATATATTATTTTACCAGTTTTGGACCATTTTTGTCAACTTTTTAATTTCTTCCAAAAAAAAATGTAACGATTCCTATCGACTTGTTTTCACAAATTCTGTTTTTGGCCTTTGTACCTTTTTTTGTTGCTGAACATTGGTTTCACCTGTCACTTTTTTATCCATTTTTCGAACATTTTTCGTCCCATCTCTAACATTTCCACCTATTGCGGCCAAAAATTCATTCCACCTTTGTTATTTGTCCCCCTTTTTGAGCCCTTTTTTTATGTCGTTTATACCTTTCTTCATCCCATTTTTAATTGTTCCCCATTGTATTCCTTTTTGGTACGTTTTGGCCCCTTTTTCGTCCTATTTTTTTAAACTCTTTTCCACCTGTTGCTTTTTTTAATTTATCCCCTGATCATCCCTTTTCGGTACGTTTTGGCACATTCTTCGTCCTATTTTTTTAAATTTTTTTAAATTCTTTTACACCAGTTGCTGCCAAAAATTTGTTTCACCCTTTTTTTAAATTATCCTCTTTTCATCCCGTTTTGGCCCTTTTTCCACCCCATTTGTTGAATCATTTCAATCTGTTGTTGTCAAAAATGTGTTGCATCCCTTTTCATTTTGTCCCCTTTTATCCAGATTGGGTCCCTTTTTCATCACATTTTCCACCTGTTGCTGCCAAAAATTTGTTTCACCATTTTTTTAATTTATCCTCTTTTTATCCCGTGTTGGCCCTTTTTCCACCCCATTTTTCAAATCATTTCAATCTGTTGTTGTCAAAAATGTGTTTCACCCATTGTGGTACGTATTGAAACTCACTTCCCACCTGTTGTTGCCAAGCGAAGTTGTGGACCAATTTGGCAACAAAAAGGACAATATTTGATTATTTTGTATTTCGGAGGTTTCTGGGTACACATTTTTCCGTTTTCACCCAATTCCATCCCCTTATAATTCCAATGGAATACCAATTTCCAAAAATCACTTCCTATTGGATGTCTACTCGTCTAGGACTACATAGTCCCCAAATTTAATGATTCTAGCTTCAGTAGTTTGGACAGGACAGTGAGGAATCAGTTAGCCGGCCAGTCAGAGTTTTATATACAGATAGATTATTCCTATTGACAATAGAATAATTTACGTAGGACTCCTTTATGAAAATGGTTTTATGTCATTTATACGATTCTTGGCGTTTGTGTATTTTCCTGCATCTGCAAAATGCAACCTTTTGTTGCCTCTTGACTTTGCGCCACCATTCAGCGGGGCACATGGGCCAAGTGTAAAATGTCCCCAAACTTTTAACAATCGTGTAATGAGAAAACTTTTCCCCAACGTATGGAGTATCTGTGGCATTTGTCGTTGTTGTTGTTCTCTTTGTATGTGTTTTGTCTTTCAGCCAAACAGAAAACTTTTCACTTTCGATCAACTTCTTTTCTTTGAAGACAGCGCGCACACACACACACACACATACACACACGTAATGTTTGTGTTGCTATTGCGGCGGTTATAAATTTTTATTGTTTTATGAGAGAGAATGGAGCAAAATAAAGAAAGGCCACAAAAACAATGGCCGAACGACAACAATGGACCAAAGTTTCTGAATCCATTAAATAAACAATAAAATGTAACCGAAAGCAATACAAGCGAATACAAATGCAATACAAATGAATTGCAGAATTTATTTAAACAACATTAGGTATGTAATAACAGCATGTTCTATTAAAACAAAAGCCCCCCAACAACAACAACAATACCAACAATAACAACAATGAACATTGAAATGATAACAATTATATTACAATAAATAAATAAATAAGCCGTGGTCAGTGACCTGAGATAGGGTGGTAATTAAATCCGCTTTCTTAGTTGAAGTACAAGAAATTGTACGATTTGAACTGAGGTGCAATTGAAGGGGTGATTTGGTGGGTGATACAGAGGTTGCAGATGAGAAAAAGTCGTAGAATGACAGAGATTTGAGAAAAGATTGCAACCTAAGGGGGGACACTTAGACCAACATCATTGCTGTAAGCAATTGATATAATTTTTTTTAAAAATCGTAAACCTATTTGGGGGAAATAAACATCGGATCCTCGACAAAAATCATACGAATTTCAAAGGGGCTCTATGACAGAAAAAGCTGTCGTCAATTGGAAACAAACAATTCGACTGCAAATGTTCAATGCGGTCAGTTGTATTGTGCACCATCAGAGCCATCTTAGGCGACTCCTACTCGAATCTTCCAAAAACAAAAAAAAAACAATGGAGTTACATCTCGCTTCAACTTTCCGACCAAGTAAATGTCGTCCGCAAATGTCAGACGGCTTTTGGTGGTCACAGTGCGGGTTTAATTAACCTTTGCGTTTTTCCCAATATTTTCTTCAGCAGTAAATTAAAGAAGCACAAACGGTTCGGAGAGATCACTTCCTGTTTTCACTGAGGATCTCCGACTCATTCTATAAAGTTGTACAAGTTTTGTGGGGATCTCATACGCAGAAATGGTTTCAAACAAATCGATGCTTTTTAGTCCATTAAAATGCGGGTCTTTTCCTGTTTAGTTTGGTCGGCCCTGGGGCCATGCTCATAGGGCTGGATCAGTTTATCGAGTTTGGGCTTCAATCTTTGGCACAATTCTTTGGATGCGTGACTTATTGCGCGATAGCTGACGCAATTGGCTCTGAGTCATTTATTGTGAAACGGACATACTACGCTGAGATTTCAATCATCAGGCATGCTGTAGTTTCCCTAGTTGTTGTGGTGTTGTTTAGCTCTGCCGGTATTTAGTCTGCACCTTTCGGCCTTGTTTTTCTTAAGCCGGGCAATTGCTGATTTCACCTCATCTGTGGTTGTTGGTTGACATTCAATACCTTGATCTATGAATGTTTGGCAGATTGCTGTCTTCACACACTGGGGTTTTTTTGTCACCCGATTGCCATTTTAAATTATACACGAACCCGCCTTTCGATAGATTTTCTGACATCAATTCTATTTCCCTACACATCGATGTCTCATAAGCCAAGATCACAGTTGTTATTATTCGATGAGGTCTTAATTCTATTTCCCTACACTTCGATGTCTCATAAGCCAAGATCACAGTTGATATTATTTGATGAGGTCTTCATTTGAAAGAAAATGTGTGGCATTCTGGCCGACAACCGAGCCTTTGTAGTAGTGGAGCTATAGCCAGATTTTTAGGAAGGGGGAAAATCATCTCATCCGAATAAGACCTCACCGAATAATTTCAACTGTGATAATTCAGGTTTCTCTATTGATACATTACTTGGCTGACAACAATTCTCGTTTTTTTTTTACAAACCCTTTTAAATTTGAAAAACAAATTTGATGTCTGTACAGGTCATGTGGTTTTCATTTCAGAAATTGTAAATCTCTCTTCATTCAATAATTAGAATTTGGAGTATTTTATTAACATTTGGCTCGGAGCGTGTGTCTTAAGGAATAATGGGCGGTTTGGGTGCTTTGACCAAACCTTTTTTTACATTTGCTTTTTTTTGTTTTTGTCGTTTATCCTCACTTGTCGGTCGTTGATATTGTTTTTCATTGTGTTGTCTGAAACAATCTATTCCTCCCATTTGAAAACAATCAAAATATTTAATTTGAAAATGTTTCACAAAAGAGTCAATAAAGGCTGAGGCAACATAAAACATTAAAGTTTTGGCCCAAAAAAGAAAAAAAGTATCCATGTGCCGTTCATGTGGAACATTTGTATTGCCAGACTTGGGTGTTCGTTTAAATGCCACCTCCTCAAATATTGGACATTAGTTAAAGCCAACATGTTTCGTGGTTTTGCAACTATCAAAGTTTTATGCAAAATAGTTTTAGCACATTTTTCCCATGTCACAGTCACAGTCACAGTTTCCCCTTCCCCGTTCCTAGCAAATGTTTGCCTCTTTCGTTGTATTTGCGGTGTTTCAGTTTCTTTTTTTTTTTGTTCTTTTGTCTTGTTGGGTAGGGGGTCACTAATTTATCTGTGTAGCGTTGTCAGCTGTTTTAAAGTGAAACAAATGGCTGGCAGGGAATGCAACGCACAGAAACCGAAACCGAAACAGAGACAGGGACAGGGACAACGGCAAAAAAACGGAAAATTACTTTTCCAAATGACTTATGGTGGAGAAGACCAATGAAGAATGCAACACGAGAGTGTGGCAATGAAGTGTTTAGTGCTGTAGTTGTTAACAAATGTTCCAACATTAATTATTGATCTACGAGCTGCCAGCCATTGCATCGCGTGCAAAATATCGACTCTAATGAAAACATAAACATTTGAACGAGCAAAGGGATTAACACGTAAGATACGACTCTGGTGCATCGGCGTTAATGTAATTGTCTTTCTCCGTCTCTCTCTCTCTCGTTTTCTCTCCAGCTGTCCTCCAATTTGGGAAAGTGCAAAGTAAAGATACTTTTCGTTCTTGCCATAAAATTTTAATACTTTAACTTTGTAATGGGAAATGAAATTGCATTTAGAGCTAAATCTGATTAGCGTCAAATTCAATTTTTGTTTTCTCGTTTTTATTCAAAACACGCACATGCACACGGAGTGTTATGCATAACGATTTTGTTTCCAAATACCATTAAACGGAGTTGGGCGACAGCCGGCCCGCCCCCCATCCCCGAGTTTATAATGATCTAGGCAAGTAATTCAAATAACGCTCATATGAGTCTGAATTTTAAGCTGAGGTATTCGAGTTCCACGAAATGAACCGCCAAAGGCTCCATTGAACGGATGGTTGCAATCCTCATCCACATTCATTCTATCACACTACTTTGTGCGGATGAGTCGAAGAGAAATACAAAGAGACCAAAGATAAGTTGGAAAAGCTCCTAGTGCAGACAAATTTACAATCGAATTGGAGATTTTAATGGCCTAACGAGCCGGGAGAATGTCTTTGGTCCGACCTTTTGAAAAGCTCAGCCTCCATGACAATACTGCCAACAATAGGACGATGCAGATCGATTTTCATTTCAAGCAATACTGGAAATAGGTTTCTCATCAATACAGATTGCATGTCTTATATACTGGGGAAATACTTTACCAATTGGAAAACATAAAAAAAGTAAAACGTTTACAAATAAACCAAAAAAATACTCAAAATCCAAATGAAGTTCCTAAAAAACAGCTATGAAACGTTTTACTAAATTGGTTTTGCGAACAGTAGTTGTTGATAATTGCCCGAATTGAAAGAAAACTTTACCAGGTGACCCGAAACTACTTTTACATCGCAGCAGAACACATGATTTTGCCGCAATTCGTAATTGTGAGATATAGTCTTAAATTTGAAACCCCAAAATCTTGCAAATGGGCTCTGGCAATAGTTTCGTTTACTACCACTCGCATCACTTCAAACCACTTCGTAAGGTCTCAGAAAATCCTCATATTTCCACGTATCTGAGACCAAACAGTGGGTTTGCCCTGCTACACCATCCAGCACAGCGGTTATCCAATTAAAGCTGGTGACAAAAAAACATTATTTCATGCTGTTATCGCAGATCATGCTAAATTTCAACCATTTCAGGCCATCATTCTGCGTGCGTCTCCACGGCAATGCCAGCTACCATTTTAGGCGGTCACTTTCTAATGCTGGCAACATAACCACAATTTGCCACCACTCGTCCATCCACTTAGTCCTCATGAGCTGTCATTAGTATTTGTACAATTTCCAGCAAACATTATCATTACTCATACGCCCTCCTCCGGCTGGCTACCCTCAAAAACTGACCCATCCATTCACACAACATTTGCCCAACTCTGTATGTGTTTTCTATAGTTTCATTTCTTCTCAGTTGACAAACGGAACATCATATCACATTGTTAAGATGAAAAAGAATTGAAATATACGAAGAAAAAGAAGAAGCACGAGTCTATATACATTCAGAGAAAATGAAAATGAAGACAACTGCACTCGTACATACACCATACATACACTACTCACAAAGCGGGTGTTTTGATAAGCGTTTTTTTTTTTGGAAAATTCAAAAATAAACATGAAACGCGGTGGCAGTTGAAGAGTGAGGGAAATTTGTATTTCAAGCTGTGTCTGGATTTTTTTTTTTTTTAAATTGAAAATAAACGCGGTTGCAGTTGAAGAGTGAGGGAAATTTGTATTTCAGGCCGTGTCTGGATTGCTTTTCCCGGCAAAAGAAAATTATGCAATTTCTTTAAATGGATTATGGTTGCTCTTTGAAATCAGATCAAGTCATTATAATATTCAATTCATTTGTTGTAATTTGTAGTCGTTCTGGGTCTAGGTAAATTTTGAAAAATCACTACTCCCAAAACCTTCAACCAAGTTCAAAGTTTCGATTTCACACACAGCCAAAGTCGAAATTACAACATTTACCAAAATTATTTATATAAAAGGGCAATAATGAAAACCTTATTACCCAAGTGCAAAATAATATTTAGAACATCGTATTCGTCTGTGATGTTGTCATCTAAGGCTGTTGAGTTATCGACACAGACGAGTATTTTCACGTAACTCATTGAACTCATTTCTTATTAAGTCCAATGTTTTGTGTGATGGGCGTTCAAAGATGAACACGTTTCTTATGGTGTGGTTGCATTGTTCTGTTTCGGAGTGTGTACACTCTCACCATGGGCGATTTAGTAGTTGCTGTCGGCCAAAGATTCTAAACGAAAAAAAAAAAACCAAACAGCAATACAATCACCCTTTATATAGTAAATAGTGTTCTCGTATACACACACACTTATATGTGCGAGTGTGCTCCATTTTCATCTAGTCGCAGAAAAATGGTACAAATTTATTACATGTTTATGTCACCACACAAGTATGCTTATATATACACATCAACACACGAGTATATATACGTATGTTTACACCGGCGTGTATTAGAATGGTCCAAATGAGTTGGTGCAAAGTATACAACAAAAAATTTAATAGACATTTCAAGCTGAAAACTAAACCAATGACAATCTAGAGGTTGGAGTCAGATGCAGTTCTGTTCCCTAATAAAGAGAATCTGGCTATAGATTTTTCGATAGATGTGGCACACATTGGTCATGAAAAATAAAATTTCACGAAATTAAAAAAGAAATATATATAAAAGTGGAATGTACTTACATATAAACAACCATAATGGATGGATTGGCACGTTAGTGTGGGAGGTATCTGTAGAGCATCAGAGTGTCAATGTAATTCAAATACTGTGGAGTAAATGGAAGTTTCCAGAAGTGGAAACAAATTACCATTATTCTGAGAAGACAAGGCCATAAAAATTAAACTGTAATGTACTCTAACGTACCTAGGGGGGGGAAAATATACAAATATACAACCGTCTGCCTGTTCGACTAGTTCGCATGATAATTCTCAAGTGCAGTGAATGGAATTAAAAATGAGAATAAAAATAAGAAGCTTTACAATATCTTTTTGAGAATCAGTAGTATTAGCCACATTTTTTTTTTTTTTTTGTTGGCCAACACTCAGGGGATTCCCCCTATAAATGCAATTCATTGTGTTAGCTGAAGGAAATAAGGGTGTTGGAAGGAGGAAAGAGGGAGTAGTGTTTGTTGACATTTGTTTTGAATTTGTGACTGTCACAACTGGCAGGAAACACATTTGCTGGAAGATTAATCCACATAAGAACGAATTTGCTCTATAGTGCGTCGTCCGGTCAACCGGCCATTTCACAATGAACGGATGGGTTTCTTTGCGAAAACATGGCACAAATTTCGTTTGGAGAAATAGTTGTCTCGGAGAGAGAGTGGGTTTATCAATGTCCAAAAACTGTCTTTCGAAAAATCATTGGATATATTAATGCAAAATGGTGTTATTAATTTTTAAATAAAATAAAAATTAAAAAAAAAAATATTAATGTTTCTTTTATTATTTCCGATTCACCCGATATTATCCTTGCAGGTCCTTGAAAATGTTTAAACTTTGATTTCGTAAAGAACATTTTAATTTTTCAGCATCTTCGAGTCTTGGCCCACAAGGGGTTAAACGGGGTTATTTCATAATAACGAGGAAGGTATGCCGTTAATAATGAAAAACAACATCAGTCAAATGGCCACCACGACCACGCTTACAGGATCATATCCTTTTCATGAAATTTTAAATAACCAAATCGCACAGTGGCTGCCCTATGTCCTCGATAGCCACACGAATTCTATCTTTGAGGTCTTGAATCGACACTGGGCTGTTTGCGTAGACCTTATCTATCTTGTGGCACCAAAGGAACAAGTCTCAAGATCTGGGTGCGCAATTGTTATCACCTCTTCGAGAGATAACACGGTCCGGAAACTTTTTAGTTTTGCGGATTGTGGCTGCAAGATTTTCATCATTTTTGTAGTGAATTTTAATAATTTCAAGGCGTTGTTGCAGCGTGTATCGTTCCATTTTTAGTAATGGCGTAGTATCTACTTGTCAAATGTCTAAGAATAAAAGCTTCAAAAATGACAGCTACCGAAATGCCGGGTGAAAAAGCGCCTCTTGTTGGAGAACCATGTATAACAATAGTGCCTGCGTTCCTATCTGGATGGCAGTGGTGTGCTAGGTTGTGGGTGCGACTATGACACAGCAAACCCTGGTTCGTATACCGGTAGTTTCTTGGCAAAGGTCATGGCATTTCAATTCATCAATTCCATTTGGGTAAACAAACTTTACGTGTAACCCGGCCATTGCTGAGAAACACATTTGATCAAAATTATTCTGGCAACTATAAATCAGTATCTTAAT
This sequence comes from Hydrotaea cyrtoneurina, assembly GCA_958296145.1. Taxonomy (NCBI): domain Eukaryota; kingdom Metazoa; phylum Arthropoda; class Insecta; order Diptera; family Muscidae; genus Hydrotaea; species Hydrotaea cyrtoneurina. The sequence goes on along the minus strand of OY282512.1, from coordinate 3,737,829 downwards.
ATATATTTACCCTCGACACTGATTCACTGATACACTGATACACTGATACACTGATACACTGATTCCCTGATTCACTGACTCTGTCACGCAGTACGTAGGAATTTAAATAGGCATTCTATAATAATTCTATAAATAATAATAATAAAAAAAATAATATTTTTTTTTGTACAGAAATTGTGTTTTCCAAAATTTTTTTTTTACAAAATTTTTTTTTCCAAATTTTTTTTTTTCAACAAATTTTTTTTTTCAACAAAATTTTTTTTTTCCACAAAATTTTTTTTTTCAACAAAATTTTTTTTTTCCACAAAAATTTTTTTTTTCAACAAAATTTTTTTTTTTCAACAAAAATTTTTTTTTTCAACAAAAATTTTTTTTTCAGCAAAAATTTTTTTTCCACAAATTTTTTTTTTACAGTTTTTTTTTTTTCGAAATTTTTTGTTACAAAATAGTTTTTTCAAAATATTTTTTACAAAATTTTTAAAATTAAGTAACAAATACTTTCTCAAGCAAATTAACGGGCGCCATAGGCGCATTACAACTTGCTAGTATAAAATAAAAAGTATATTAAAAGAAAACCTCAAGGCTCAGGATATTTTAAATTTGCCCAATTCCAACCCATTCGCGATGTAATAACCAGAAAGTAGATCTCTATTTTTTCAGACCAGTCTAATATTTATATACATATGTACTATACTCCACATATGAGTAGTACAGATATGCATGTCTCAAAAGTAGAATCAAACATCATTGCATTCTACATATGACGTCGACGTCGTCGTCGTCGTCGCCGATGCCGACAACTGCAACGATGACATCTGAGTAAAATAAATAGTATCTGAGAAGTAAAGGAAATTGTCATTGTTATACCACCAACACATCTGACAAATAGAATTTCCATAGATTCCATTCCACTCACATGGAATGCACAATGATTTCCTTTGCAAATCATATGAAATGGATTTTTCATTGTTGTTGTTGCCCTTGGTTTGTTGCCACTGCTCTTCGCCATACACATGTCTCGCTGTGGCACGATCAATATTTGCGATGTGGAGCTGGCAAGAAAGGAAATATTATTTCTGGTTTTTTTTTTTCAACAATAATGAAAATATTGTTTATTGTGGTTTTCGAATTTGGACAAATTCAGAAAAATTGAATTTCCTTTTGCCAGCGATGCAGACATTCATATATTCATACACGTAGGTTCAATGTGCGTGCATGGCTTAGACTAATTTATGGCCATCGATTTATTCCGTTGATGGAGTTGTCGACGGAGAAATTAGTCGACGGACTATCCAAGTGGTAGGCGGGCAGATTTGGCAAGCAGACGACACTATTTATTGGAAGGAATCGACTAAAAACAAATGGCAACAGTTCATCATAAATTGGGATTTGCTGTTAAATTTAATCGAAGACAAAACAAATGATTGGAACTGCTAGGCAAACGTTGAGGCGACAGAAAGGCGCCAGCAGTTGCAACATCGAGGTAGTGCAAGAATTTATATAGCCCAGTTTCGTCATTAAGAGAAAAAAGGATGTCAGCATAGCAATCAAAGAGAGGGATCGTGCTGGGAATTCGTTGTTCTACTTCGTGCTAAGTAAACAATTCAAGAACATTCGACATTGGAGAATACGCTTGTTTTACCCCTGATTCATTAAGGCCCTAAAACAAGGACGTGTTGTGCCGGATATTGTTAAGAGAAAAATTCTTCTAGAAAAAAGTCTACGGAGCGAACTGTGGTAGTGGCAAACGTGGACTGTACGAAATATATTCCGACATAAGCGCATTGCTGGCTGAGCCATGTCGGTCGATCGAATCCAAACGCTCCATTCAGAAAGACGACAACTATAAAGAAAGGCGGGGAAGATCGACACTCCGCTGAATGGACCAAATGGAAGAAGACATTTAAATCGTTGGTAGCACGAACTTGACAAAGCACTCACAGATTATGTATTACTCCAGTAAGTAAGAACAACTTTAAAGCCCATTAAAATTCTCCAAAAACCATCCACGTTTTTTCTCTTGTCCCAGATGGGCTCAGTTATTGATCGGATACGACATCATTTCCCGCGTGTCTCTACAATTTAAGCGTCCTACGCGCTGGTGAGACAATCGAGGTTTTCGATTCAGCTTTTTCATGTTTTCGTTGTATAACAAATACACGGCGATTTTTTCATCACCACTCGATGTGTTCCATGAATGACAGCCACGCAGTCTATTTTCCCTCGTTACTGTATACTTTTCAATGTTCTTGAAAAACTTCATTAAATTTCACATTTTCCTGGCAGTAATGATTCGGACAAAAGAAACGGTGTATGGATTTTCCCGAGTAGGTTTGTTCGCCGTAATTGTTTATATGTGAGCGTGTGCATTTCTCTCTTACGCTTGACCTACTACCTGCATTTACCAGGTGACTGTGGGCGGATGTTGGCTGGCCGGGGGGGGGGAGGTTGGTCATAAGTACGTTAACTAACGCTAACGTTAACTAACAAAAGGCTTAATCGCAATGCAACCACACCAGCCGACTCTCCCTCTGGTAGTTTGTGCGAAGTGGATTTGTTGCTGCTGTTGTCCTTCGCATGCCCGTCTTCATCGTCGCCGTTGTCGTCCTTCGCACAACGGCTGTTGTGTTGTATTGTAAACATGAACTGTTTAAATACGTTCATGTGTAACCATGATTTTCACATAAACAAAGTATGTCGCGCAATTATTTGCAAGTGTTCCAAGTGGAGCAATAAACACATAAACCCGGCATTGTTGCGGCTCTTCTCCACCCGCCGCCGCCGCCGCTGCTGCTATTTATTTCTGTGATGCAGTATTGCCGGAATGTAGCACAGTGAATTCAAGCAAGCAAAATAGTAACATCGAGAGATATTTTCAGCTAGAACAGCAATCACAGGGAGGTCAACGTTAGGAAAGTCGAATTCCAGCTTCTCATAGATTTCAATAGTTTCCCTGGTTGCCGCTGTCATAGCTCTTACACTGGCATACAATTGCTCTGGAAACTATCAACACGCGGCGGCCAGCAGATCTTCTTTACAACAGCCCGGAGCCAATTTGAAACAGGCTTCATGAAAACATCCCTCCCCCGAATTTGAGGACACCGTGCGGCATGGATAGTACCGGTACTCCACATAAGGTGAACCCTGTGATTGACTTCACCCAAACTGATCCATAGACTGAATTTGGTTCCGATTCTTGCCATTGCAATGCAGAATTATTGTGACGTTGCTGTTGGGCGCCGCTGTAGATCATGGCCACCCATCACCCAGCCACACCAACAAACTCAACTTTTAATGTTTTGCTACCATCGGAGATCATGAGCTACTGCTGCACATGCAGCCGCTTTGTAGATGTGTCTGTGTCTCGGCACTCGCGCGCATTTCTGTGTGTGTAAACTTTTAACATTGAGTGTTTTATGTTGGCAGTTTTTGACTTTATGCATTTGCAAACATTTATATTTTCCTTGTCGTGCCGATCCGGCACAGCCAGGCCCCGTTGGTTGGATAAGCAATATTTCGCTCTTTCTCTTTGCTGTCTCAACCTCAGCCTTGGACCGGATGTATCATATATTACACCGAAACTTACCTTGTACGTACATACACGTGTGCGTGTGTGTGTGTGTGTGTGAGGGCATGGAACATGTATTTTTAAAGTAGTTTGGAGAATGTACGTTTCACTGATTACTCTCAATAAATGCTCGCCAATGTTTGCGCTTTTTTTGTGCGGACGCCTACAAGTGCATAATTTTGTATGGCCCTGCTCCTCCGGTTCAGAAGCCTCCTACTCATGTTAAGTTGTTGTTCAAATAATCGTATAGACACACACACTCACACACATGCCAGTAGTTTCTTGTGTGGCAAGGAAAACAGAAATGTTATTTGGTTTCACATCTTGCTCCTCTTGCTGGGGTGCAAATTATGTTCTCAGGTCTAAATGAATACTGTAATTTTCTCAAATGACGTTTAAAGGAACCCAATGGAAACTGCTGTCCTTAGGTTTAATCTTTGATAGTTGTTCAACTAGGGAATGGATCGATCGAATAAATCGGTATACAAGAGCTGGCACACTCAAAAAAAAATGTTCTAAATTTAAGGAAAAATGTACTACAATTGAGTAAAATTGGTCTTCATATGGCACCAAGTATCTCCGTACTCAATTTAAGACCGATATTTTCCATGAAATAGGTATGTGACGTTGAGTTAAAAGAAGTACAAAAGTGGTTATTTCTAGTACAATATTGTGTGCTAGTGTACTCAAATTTAGAAAATTTTTTATCAAATGGAGTAAATTGGGAAATAATTTTAGTACGTTACGGTGTCATTTGGAATAAAATTTTAATTTAAAAAAACTTAAAATGAGGAAAATGTGGCATGTATTTGGGACCTTGTCATACTTAAAACGATACAAGTGCTGGACTGTTCCAAGTACAACATAACTTCAGTTTAGTCCAGCCGATATCAAATTAAGTTTGAAATGTACTAAAAACGACTAAAAAATGCTCTTCTAAATAGACCTAATATTGCGAATATCAGACCGTCGTTCTTCTCTTTTACTACTACTATACTCAGAATGTATACATATGCTGAGATTATGTCCCTTTTAACACAATTTAGGTAAAAAGTGTTCTGCAAACAAGTACAAGTGCTTCAAAAGTAAGACAGTCGTACTGTATATGAGTTCGGAATCCATTTGTTTCTTCTCCTGATAATAACAAGAAATGTTTTTTTTTTTTAAAAAAATAATATGATAAACAATTATTTATTTTATTAACATATGTAGGTACATTAATATACAATATTACATTATTATGTAATGGTGTGCCATTAAAAAATAATTATTGTGGAACAAAATACAATAGAAGCATATAAGAACAATTAAAAATAAATGAGAAATTGATGTAATAAATGCTGCATACAATAATCAACACGAAATCCTTTTTAGTTTTATCCAAAATTATAAATGGTTACCTAAATTACAGAAATAAAAAAGTAAAATGGTTTCAATGTTTAATTATACATATGTAACAAAATTGTAGATTATGACCATTTTTCGTCTAAATTTTGTATCTCCTTCGATAATTAGATCTAAATATTAGGAACTAGTATTTATTTTAAGATTTAGCAAAGTATTATTATTTAACACTAAAAGGTACAGATTTTTGTATACATATATTTTTACAATTGTAATTTAAATAATAAATACATATATTTTTACAATTGTAATTTAAATAATAAATTATAATTCCATTAAAATAACTATGCAATGAAATATTTGTTAGTTGATAGAAAGTGATTACGCTGAAAAATTCACCAACAATTAAATTAATAAAAAGATGTACTTCAGGTTTCCCCACGGATTAATAAACTGGGACGAATCCTTTCCTTTTACTGATAATTAAGGCTATCGTATATTTATCATTTACATGTGTAACTTTTGGAACGTTGAATTCTTAAAGCAAGTAAGGCGGCGAATGTAGCTATGTACCGCGCGCCTAATGTGTTGCATTATATTTTTTTCAATATTGTTGTAGGTAATAAAAACACATTTCCTTGCCACGTTTATACCTCAAATTCAACGACCGAATATAAATTACCGAACCTTACAGCAAATTATACAATAAAAAGGATAAACAGATTTATTATTCAGAAGCTCAAACTTTAAATTATTCAATTGAAGGTGAATTTTAGTATTTAATTTAGTATTTAACTCGATTTTATGTATGTACAGAATCCATACCTCAGGTTTAGAATTTAATACTGACAAAATATATGTAACACTTTTTGAGCACGTTTCTCCATAAAAGGGATGGTATCTACATACTTTTTATACCGACAAATTTTTCACATAACGCACTGTATTATAATTACTTACCAATTATCAGAAACGACTTTATTATTAAAAACCGTCTTTCCAAAATGAAGTTGAATTCGCACCACCTTTCCAAATAATCCGCTGCCGTCAACACCAGCTGTAACAAAATCTGCCGCCTTCGCCAACAAACGTTTTTACAGTTTCCGCCTATAGATTTTAAAAAATGAATGAATGATTTTCAAAGAACTAAATATAGGGAAAAAAAACGTTAAACTTACCAGATACAATGCACTTTCAAAAATTTGCTGTTTTCTCTAACCCATACACTCGAAACAACAATATAATGTGTCGCGTATCAAAATTATTTTTCACAATATATGTATACGACTTTATTTTTCAAACTTCAAAATTTTTTGAAGGAATATAGAAAATTGTCTTTCAATTTTGATTGATTTGGTTTCTCTGACATATACATACAATATCAGAGGTGGGAAATTGGTGTTTTTCGCTTTGTTATAAACGACAAAGGAGTCATCACATTTCCCATCTGTGCTTTTTAGGTGTATCAAAGAGAAACAGTACGAAAAGAATACCTATCAAAATTTTAAACAACAAATTGAAATATGTATATTACACTATTTGACAATATTTTCTATCGTAGACAAATCTATACTTCTGTAATACTAGTAAAACAAACGTACGACGACCGAGAAATAATTGTATCAATCTCAGGTCATTATGAAGACGACATCCTAGTTTAGAAGGATATGTCCTTGATGAATTATTTGAATTTATGTCCTAGTTCCATTATTGCAATATGGAATATATTTGTTACACATTTTCGCTTTCAAATGTATTATCCTTAAGATGAAATTTAAAAAAAAAATAGTTTGTTAAGACTATAGATAAATTTTATAAATAGATAAAAGAAAAATGTATTAAGACATTTTTTTATAAAATAATATAAATGGTTGTATAACAACAAATTTAGGTTATCTGTTTATAAATGTAACGTGCGTTATTTTAGAATACGCTGTTTACAGATTAGAGGAATCTCATTAATCTCTTAACTTTAAATCAAATTGGTCTATATTAATATAAGAACGAGTTCGAATGTAGCGTTCGTCACGCAGGATTAGCTCATATGTCAAAACTTCCATATTCTACTCCAGGATTATATAATAAACGTTATTATCTCATAATAAAACAAACTATTAGGTAAAACATAAGCATTGTGGTAGAATTATGCACTTTAGACAGAATGGTATAATAGTAAGATCCACTGTTTTCATTGCTTCTAAAATGGATAATAGAGGATTTACATTTAAAAGTACATTATTTATCTTTTCTGATCTTGTTAATAAAATCAAAAAAAAGTATATATTGTATAGAATGACAATGATTGCCGTTTTGTTTCTCCGCATGTGTTGAACAGTGTTTAAAATAAGTATGCCCATTCTCAATTTGTTATCATATAATCAATTTTTTTGTATATTTCTCATTTTCAAATTCTTTTTTTTTTAAGCAAATTTCCTCATGTTAAGAACAACACATACTTAATTTTATTTCATTTATTATTGGAAACGAGACTACATTCGAACTTGTTTTTATTTCAATTGTACTATAATTTACCAGTTTTCAGAAAACATTTCAATACCACTTTGTCCTCAATTCAAGAACATATTTGAAACCAAATTTTACAATTTGGAGTAAAATTTAGTAATAAGATGACACAATTTTTTTTCTCCACCACACTTTTTTTTGTAATACTTTACAAACTCAAATGGAGTATTTTCGACCATTAATTTAGTAAGATATTCCAAATTGTAAAGAAAATTTTACTCATATTGTAAACAAATATTTGACGAAAATTGTGTTCTTATTTTGAGTACGTACACATTTTGAACGTACTTAAATCAACAACATTTTACTTCAAATGAATATTATATACTCCATGTAAGTATAAATGTACTGAAATGAACTACATTTTGCGGTCTCAAATTAAGTATGATTTGAAATCAAATTTAGTACGAGGTTTTTTTTGAGTGCATAGTGCATTCAGATTTAGGATGATATGGGGGAAAGGCCTGACAAATAGAATAGAATCTGCATTAGACTGTTGAATCTACAAATATCTATAAAACTCTTGCGTGACTGACTGACTTGACTTATTCCTCACTCGCCTGAACAAACGGCCGAAGCTAGAATCATGGAATTTGGGTAGCATTTAGAGTATGTGTCCCCAAAAACCTTCGAAATACCCAAAAATACAAATCAAATATTGTGGTTTTTGTTGGAAAATTTGTCCACAACTACGATTGGCAACAACTGGTGGAAATGCGTTTCAAAACGTACTAAAAAGCAAAAAAAAAAATGGGGAAATGAGACAGGATAACAAGTGGACAAAAAGTAGGAAGAATGGACAATAGCACCAAAAAAAAGGGGAAAAAAGGGGAAAAAACAAAAAAAGGCTGAAACACATTTTTGGCAATGAATTACGGATGGAAATGAGATAAAAAGGGGGAACAAAATTGAGAAAAATAAATAAAAAAAATGTTGGCAACAACAGGTGGAAATTAGTTAGAAATGGGACGAAAAAGGCCACAACGTACCAAAACCGGATACAAAAATGGACCGAAAGGGGGAAAAATTAAAAAAAAATCGTACAAGTGAATAATAGCACCAAAACAGGGACAAAAAGGGAAATAAATAAAAGAGGCTGAAACGAATTTGAGAAAAAAGGGGAAAAAATTGAGAAAAAAAAATAAAAAATAAAAATTTGGCAGCAACATGCAGAAATGGGACAAAAAAAATGCAAAAACGTACCAAAACGGGATACAAACTGGACAGAAAGGAGGAACAAAAGTTAAACAGATTTTTGCAGCAAGTGGACCGGTTGGAAAGTGGAAAACCGGATAAAAAACGGGGCAAAAAAAGGCAAAAAAATAAAAAAGGCTGAAACAATTTTTTGGCAATGAGGGGAAAAAAAGGAATAAATAAAAATTGGCGAAGGACATTTTTTGGCAAAAGGTGGAACTGTGTTAGAAATGGGACGAAAAAGGCCACAACGTACCAAAACGGTATAAAAAAATGGACCGAAAGATGGGAAAATTAAAAAAAATCCTGTTTTGGTGCTATTATTCACTTATCAAAAAGGGAAAAAATAAAAGAGGCTGAAACAAATTTGAGATAAAAAAAGGGGAAAAAATTGAGAAAAAAAATAAAAATTAAAAATTTTGGCAGCAACATGCAGAAATGGGACAAAAAAAATGCAAAAACGTACCAAAACGGGATACAAACTGGACAAAAAGGAAGAACAAAAGTGAAACAGATTTTTGCAGCAAGTGGACCGGTGGAAAGTGGAAAACCGGATAAAAACGGGGCAAAAAAGGGATAAAATAAAAAGGCTGAAACAATTTTTTGGCAATGAGTTAGAGTGCAATGAGCAATAGGGGAAAAATGGGAATAAATAAAAATTCGCGAAGGACATTTTGGACTAAAAATTGCCGCAACGTACCCAAACGGGATAAAAAAATGGACCGATTAAAAAAAAGGTGAAACAGATTTTTTTGTAACAAGTGGATAATGGGACCACCAGAGGATAAAAAATGAAAAAAAGGTTGAAACAATTTTTTGGCAATGAATTACAGATAAAGGGGTAAACAATTGAGGGAAAAATAGGTGAAGCGAATTTTTGCCAACACCAGTTAGATTTGGGACAAAAATGGGTGCAAAGCGAAATGGAAAAGGTGAATCACATTTTTGTCAACAACAAGTGGATAATAGTTAGGGACAAAAAAGGCCCAAAACGGGATAAAAAAAGGGAAATATAAAAAAGGTGAAAAGGCAACTGCAAGTGGATAACAGTTAGGGAAGGTACGAAATAGGGGCCAAAAAGGGATAAAAAACAAAAATATTTAAAACAACAATTTCACCGACTGGAATACATTTTTGGAAGAAATGGAGGAAGGTGCCAAACTGGTGAAATATATACATGAAAAATAATTTAAAATTTGGGGAAACCTAAAAGTTTAATAAAAGTAGCTAAAAGATGTGGGAAAATGTTTTCCAAAATAATCATAATCATAAAAGCCGAGAAGTAGAAATGAAATAAATAATTGGACATTTGTCCGGGCTTGTCAACAGCAATTGCACAAAGTAGAAAGGGAAATTAAAAAATATTTCAAACTAATATCTACCGGCAAAAATTGGAAAATGCGCTAAAGGTTCTGAGTCGTTATAACGTATTTTGTTGCAAACCAATGCAAATAAACAAAAAAAAAGCCAATGCAAATAGTGGAAAAAGGAACATTTACGCCTACAAAGTAGGGAGTATTAACGAGTATTTTTCACGCTAAATCAGTGTAACATTGTAAATCTGCCGGTCATACTTGTTTGGCCGGAAACCATCAGCGGATCTCTGAGTTCCATGTGACACAGCTGAAAGCTTTCAAAATTTCTCGGAATTGAACAATATTTTATGACAATTCTGATTGCTGAGAGTGACACTTTTCCGAATTCATCAAATTCCTATAAAACTCTAATGGATGGCACTTTTTCAGATTCCCTGAAATCATCTGCAGATGTATACCGACACTTGTATTGGCTCTACTTGGTAATTAAGTAATTGAATAACCAACAAATTGTGGCCGCCCCGTTTGCTGTTTCCAACTTGGCATACAGTTTTGTTAATTTGCTGGAACATTTTACACTTAACCGTAACAATTTACCAAACTTTGTTGGTTGCGATGTAGGTAGTACATGAGTCTGGACAAGCAAGCCCATATGCTCATCGACGGAAGTTGTAAGGCCTTATTTAGGGGGGCGGCCAGAAATAGACACCTACTGGAATATAAATTTACAAGTATGCAAACCTTTGAGCAAATAGTACATGGCAAATCGGAGCTTCTTTTTATATAAAGAAGGCCCTGATTAGGAGGATCATTAAATTGTTTCGTAGGGTAATGAGAAATCATGGCAAACTACTTCTTTTGACGGATAGACTAATAACTCGGGATAATGATCGGGATATCAAATATTTTGGGTAATAATGTGTAGGTCATTCTAAAGTGCTTGGTCGGTGATGCCGCTACGACTCACGACTACGCCAGCCATTGTCTTCCACACAGAAGACCTGGATTAGCGGGTTGCTGGCAGGCCTGTTAGAACGCCCAATTTTTATATCACCCTGTGACTACACATGTCAGTGAGCCGGATAGTGGTCTAAGTTTCATGTGAAATGATCACATATAATAAAGATATTGTAAAGACTTCATTCTCCAAACATTCGAATTTCCTGAAAACAACTTACTCAGTATAGAGACACATTTCCAATCGATGTGACTTGGACCACTATCACAATCACTGGCACACATATAACTTTGCACGTGTGACTGTGTAAATACATACAAATGAGAGTGCCTGTCTGTCTGCCTGCCTGCCTGCGAGTGTGTGTATTTTGGTGGATGGTCGGTAGGTTAACACAAATTTTGCTGCGCGTAATTGAGATTTACAACCACTCAAGCGGCAAAAAGTTTTTACGCTTTCGTTACTCGATAGTGGCGAAACAAAACCAAACCAAAACCAAAAAGAAAAAAACACCATTCTCTTGCGCTTCATTGATTATCGGAACCAAAGTGGCATGAAGATGACTATGAAGAAGATACGTCAGAAGGAACAAAAGAGTCATAAATAAATAAATTTGAAAACAATTTTAATTAAAGTTTTATATGGTTTTCATATTTATGGCGCAAACTCGGCTCAAAAAGAAAGAGGAAGACAAACGCAAACAGAATAAAAAGGCTGAAAGTGCAAACCTATTAACAACACCTGCATAATTACAATTGCATAAAATAAATGCAATTGATAACGAAATAAATTTACAAAAAAAAAAAAAAACAACATCATTTATTTGCTAGACGGCAAATGCAATTATTACAGGTAAGTAAAGGGTCGATTAATGGAATGATAGGTATTGGCTGACAGCTGTATCAGACATGAGTTGAGGCTGTTCAAAGAAAACCATAGTTCAATGCGAATAGCTGAGATAAAAACGATATGCAGAAGAGGAGAGACTTTTCAAGTCAACAACATCGCTTTCAAGAAATCGAATCTGTGTTTGCTATCAAAGTAAAAAGCAATACCATAATATTCTTGACCTTTTTTTAACCTCACACCCGGAAAAGTACAAGGTTAACATTCTCGGTAACTCGGATACTACTTCGATCAAACCCACAAAAAATTGTTGGTTTAATCAGACATGCAAAGAAGCCGGCAGATCCAAAGAGGAAGCGTTCAGAAATTGGCGTTTAAATAAAAATGCCAACACTGAGCTGCTACGCCAGCAAGAGCAAGGTGTGCCAGAGTGATTAGGTACGAAAAACTTCATCATGAACAGCGCCTTCGTGTTAAAGTTCTTTCTTCTCCCAGGGGAAGTAAGAGCTTTGGGGCATTTGTTAAAAGAATAAGGGAGAATACTTCGTCTCCAATTCCAACTCCCGTTAACGATGACCAGATATTCACTGACTAACCTTCTGGCTGAAATATTTGCAAAGAATTCATCTTTGCCAGATAGCAGTTCGATGCCCCAGATATTTTTTCGAACACGTGGAGTTAAAAGGGTAAACAAAACTCCGGCCCCGGATGGTATTTCAGCACTTGTCCTATGTAAGTGCTCTGCGACGCTAGCTCGTCCATTGCGGAATCTTTTCAACATGTCGTACCCTGCTGTTATTTACCTTTCACGTTGGAAAGTTGTCAATGTTCAGCCGATCCCCAAGAAAGGTGAGGCTACAAATCCTGCAAATTACCGTCCAATTTCAATATGTTTTGCGCTATCGAAAGTTATGGATATCATGCTTAAGGAATTTAAGGAAGGAATTTTCTATATGTACTACTCCGCCCAGAATCAGTTCGGAGTTCTGATTCTTACAAATACAAATTTTACCAATAGGGAGACAAAATTTGTCTCAACAACATGGATTTTTAAATTAACATAAAAGCAGAAATTGAAAATATTAGAAAACGGACAGGCAAACCAATTGATTGTTGACGGATTAGTATTTCTTGCAGTGGGGTCTGATTTGATTTTAGGAAAATATCTTAGTCATAAATTGCTCTGTGTCGGAAATATCGACCGCATCTGCGAGAGAATTTGACCGTTGACATAAAATGTTGCATCCACCAAAATCCATGTTGCAGACACCTCTTCTTAAGGTCACCCCCTACTTTCACTCAGATTATCGTTGATTTCCAACGATTTGCATATATAATCGGATTATCGACAATTTTCAAACAGTTCCTTGTATTTTGTGCTTCATCATTCACACACACATACGCACTAGGATTGTCTATGTCAGGTCTCATGAGTAGTAAACATATTATGCGGCAGACTTATCCTGTAATAATCCTTCGGTGCATATGACCTTCTCGCATACACTGAAATCAAGGCAATTAAATTAATTAACCTGTCAAATGCAAATACCAATAAACACGCACGCCGATAACTACACCTTCTTGTCGTGCAGCACAACTTCTATTGCTTCCAGGGAAAATGAAATAATGAAATCGATAAGTACAGACGTGTGGGCAAAAACAATGCCATAAACAATTACACACACATAAACAGCAATGATATTATTAACAATATTACAGCAACAACAATGACGGGGGGGAAAAACACAGAAAAGAAACGTAACTGGACAAATAAAAGCACCATTACCTGCGTGCAATTAAAAATGCTCATTTTGGTTTTTATTATGGCATTTTAATTTGTTAAACACATACATGTGTGTGTGTGTATTAGGGAGTCCTCTAGCAAAATAGGCTCATTAGCGACATTTTTCTTTGAAAATGCTGCTGGAAATGCCATTTCGGTGAACGTTGAGCTCTACGGAGACATGATCAACTACTTTTTTGTGTCTGACAGGGTGCCAGAGAGCCCAGTCGTGTTATCAGCCAGCTCGACCACCATGGAGATGAAATTTGACGCCGTCACACTTTATTGGGCGGGGAACTGTGAAAGACCAAAGGTTCAGCATCCTAAGGCGCACAATGTGCAAGCCACAGACCTAGATCTCATCGCCCTCATGATGATAACAAATTGGGTTATCAGGATGCGCTTGTACGAATTCGGAGTAGACGGGCAGCTGAACGAAATCGTATTCCATATGTAAAGAGGATCCGGTTCGAAGGACCAAATGTAAAGAGGATCCGTTTCGAAGGCCAAAATATGAAAACCTAATATCAGAAATGTTTCGAGTAAACCAATGGCTGTCGAAAAAATTGGATTTCTGTTAATTATATTTTTTAAAATTTTAAAGTTTCCCATTTGCCATCTTAAATGTCGCCTACTTAACGCATCTTCAGCAGATCTCGTTTTATTGCTGTCGCAAAAAACTTTAAATGTCAGATGACAACATACGAAACACCCTAATACACCCATACAGGCATGTACATTTGTTTGTGTTGTATTTTTGTTTTTTTTTTACAGTTAATGCCAACTTAAATATATTATGGTGTATTTGCAAATTAAAAATGATTAGTTTCAAATGGTTTACGCTACATTGGTGCTGTGGTTTATGGCCACTTCATTTTGACTTTGTTGGTCGATTCCCATTTGTTTTTGTTTTTTTTGTACTGTTGTTGTTGTTTTTTTTTTTTGCAATGCTCATTTATTTTATTATTATCATCAAATATTCCAACACTTTTTTAGCAGCATTGTCGGTGGCAGTGTTTTTGTGGTATTATGTCATCGCATTTAATTGTTATTAATGTTATTTATAAGGCAGAACAATACAACCACAAACAAACAAAAAAAAGTGTGGCAACGCCGTCGCTAGATAATAATAAAAAAAACACACACACCCCATGATGAGCGAACGCATTGTTGTAATGGTGGCTGCTGTTTTTTTTTTCGTGCAGTTCAATGTGGCGTATGAACATTATTTTATATGGCAGTTTACAGAGCTGTACGTATGATTAATATTAATTTTAATTTAATATGATGGTGTTGTGTGCTGTTGTTGTTGTTCCATATTATGGAATGTTAAAACATTAAATGGTTTGAAATAGATAACTGAAATGAGCTACGATTTGTCGGAGTGGGTGGCTGTGGTGGGAGGTGGCTTTACACTGTAAACTCCCGTCTGTGGTTCTATAAATACAAAAAAATCACTTAGCCGAGTAGGAGCAGAGGTGTTAAAGGTTTACAATAAGTTAAACTCTAATAGAATAATCAGTCTAGCAGAGGTGATGATATTTCATTTCATTTAATTTATTGAGTCTATGTATAGAAATTCCTTACAGACTAGCAAATAACAACAACAATATTCCCCACAATACATTACAGGCATAAGGAAATTCTTGTTCATAGAGTTGAAATATATCTCACATGGTTTTTAAAAAGGCTCAAAAAAAATGAATCTTAAACAATATTCACCAGATTGTTAGGAAAACAGTGAATAACCAAACACAGAGAAAAACCAGATGTTACAAAGACACACACACAGTACAGACAGCCCGTATTTGTCACCAGTTACCCGCTCTGAAAAATAAGCCTCACCCATACGAAACTCGCGATACGTCATCAAAAGTACAGGGTTTTCCAACAAGAGGTGTTATTTTGGTATTCAAAAGAAAAATGGAATTTTTTGAGATAAATCATCGGATATTTTTTTTTCATAATAAAGAGGAAGGTAGGACGTTAATAATAAAAAAAAAACATCAGCCAATGACCACGCTTACAGCATCATATCCTTTTCATGAAATATTCCATAACCAAATCGCAAAGTGGCTGCCCTATGTCCTCGATAGCCTCACGAATTCTATCTTTGAGGTCTTGAGTCGACGCTGGGCTGTTGGCGTAGACCTTATCTTTTATGTGGCCCCAAAGGAAGAAGTCGCAAGGTGTGGCCAATTGTGATCACCTCTTCGGGAGATAACACGGTCCGGAAACTTTTCCCGTAAAAGAGCAATGACTTCGTTGCTTGTGTGGCACTTAGCGCCGGCTTGTTGAAAGTAAACGTTGTCCAGATCAATATCATCCAATAATCCATGTCATCGCGCCCTGTCCGCCTTGTAGTTACAAGCATAAGTTTGGTCTTCTTTCACCATCAGACCCGATTCCTTCTCAATTCTTGGAAAATGCGCTAGTAACATCTTACTCTATCCTTCCGGCATATGCGAGGAGAATGTGGCCCTTGGTCGTGTGAGTGTCGGTTTTATTAACTACATCTCCATCAGGATGTTAAAGAAGTTACCCAATACACCAACCAATGAATTGGGTGTTATAATGGCATTAAGGCCATAACTTTGAAACGACAAAAGTAAAATCAATAATTTTTTTTTTTTAAATTACAAAGGACTTCACTGTCTTTCGAAGTGCATTATTACATTTTCGCAATTGCTTGGGATTCTAAAAATTTATAAAACCTTTTTCATTTGGCGGTTTACGTAAAATTCCCCAAAAAAAATTGAATATATTAAAGCTCTAACATTTTACTGTTGAACCGATGACTCAATGACAAAATGCTTTCAATTGAACAACTTGTAATTTAAATACGAAGACACCTTTTTGAACAAATACATTCCCCTATACGATAGTACTAACTTCAAATCGATATTAAAAATATTTCGGCAGGTAAGAAGACAAAACGAATGATGCAGAAATTATTCTTTTTGGGTATAATTTCACATACTGTTCTCAGAATTGAGTTGGCAAATCATGTGTTGTACTGTGTTATGGATCCTCACCCGAAACAAAACCCTCGCCAAAGTTAACACTACAACAAGAAATCTCAAACAGGGTGACAGATTTTTATAGAGAAGGAGGAAATTTAAAATAATTAAATAGGATTTAGAGGAAACATCAAAATATAGAAAAACATTTAGAAAATCAGAGATACATGAGACGGAGTAGCTGGCGAAATCTATGCTTAAAACTTCCACAAAACGGCCTCAAGGTAAGAATGCCTTACTAGTTGAGACCTGCATTTGCAATGCTGAGTAAATGCTAGATGTCACATCCTTGGGTACGCCTCTAAGAAAAAAATAAAGCAATGGCATTTTTTGAACAAACAGAAGAGCCATTCTTTGGGCTAAGTTCATAACTTGAGAAGCCCCAAAGCTTCATGATGGCCCAGAATACACTTGAAAATGGAAAAATCGATGGTCGCATTTTCACACAGTTCTCTCTGATAACCTCACATTCACCTTTTTTGTCAAACTGCTTCCCCTAGTTCCACCTGTTCTGCTGTTTACCCCCTTTTCATCTGATCAATCAGAGACATATTGGAAATATCCTTTGAAAAATATGTCAACCATGTAAATACTTAGACCAGTTCTCGCCAGTGTGTCTGGCACACAGCCCTCTATACTGATTTAATATTTATAGCAGATGAAATTGATTTTCATGTTTTGGGCAATGTAACAAAAAAATAAAAACTCGTTGGCCAAACGTTTGGTTATTAATGATTTGGAAAATCCCTTTGCTTATTAATACCGCTGTAAGTGTCTCTGTGTCTATTACCCTAATCAGTTAAGAAGTTTAAAGAACCAACACACAGAGAAAAAAAACTCACAATTGCCACGCATCTTCCATGTCAGTCAGTGAGTCAGTCAGCCGTATTAGTCCGCTGCCCGGTCTTGCCAATAGTTCTCTAGAGTTGAGAAAAGTTTCCAACACACAAATGGATTTCTTATACGCTTTCGTACAGTTTCTGGTCGTTGTCGTTGTTTTTCGGCTGGTTATTATTAACCCATCCCCACGGACGCTATTCATATTTCTTCATGCACGGCAGTTTCTTATGGTGACGGGGTCTATTGCGGTTAGTTAGTTTTTCGTTTACAGAGAATTTTATTTCGGAAGGAAATTGTAAGAAAAAAAACTAGAACTGTGCGATGATGAACACAAACGTACGACTCCCCGGAGAGATAGTTGAACGCTTTTCAAGAACTCTGGGGAGGGAAATGGCAAATGCATGCCATAGATACCGAGCCAAAGAGAAGAAAAAAACTTAATAAATGAACACGAAAGGAGGAAGCTGAAGAAAAGCGATTACACAAAGATGTGAAAGACGTTGTGGACAAAAAAAACCCACAGCAGCGATTCACAAAGAATTCTTAAGAATAAAAAAAAAACCTGAACTAGAGGGATGCGTGGGAGGGGGAGGAAAGCAACTATTTCTGTGCTTGGCCAAGTGGAAAATTAGAAAACCTCCACATTTAACCGCGCCAACGTTGGATGGTCGAAAAACTATTTGCCTGTCATATTACAAATAGAGCCTTAAAAACCGAAACCGGTTATCCCTATAACGTTTTTTTTTTTTTTGAAAGAACAAAAGTAAGGAAGACCCTATTTCAATGGTTAGTTTCTCTGAAATGTTATGGACAAGGCGAAATGTAACCTAGATAAGTTGCTGTTTATTAATAACATCGACAAACCATCAAGCAACACCAACTGACGTAAAGAATACCAACATATACCGGGTGTTTTGTTTTTAGACGTGTCGTTATCTGGTCTTTCACTTGATTTATGCCCATTTTGGTTTGCCATTTCTTGTTCCGGAACAACGTTTGCAAAATGGGCAAATTCATTAACAAAATAATGGCCAGCGATGTTCGATGTTCACAAGATAATTTTGAAATTGATTAATGAAGATCACTTTGGGTTAAATAATCACTGTCAAAAAGTCACTGTTTGGTGTGGTCTATGGGCAGAGGGAATCATTGGTCCATATTTCTTCAAAAATTAAGCCGGCCATAATGTTACAGTCAATAGGGGGAACGCTATAGATCTATGATCAATGACGTTTGTCTTGCCTAAATTGGAGGATGTTGATGTCGACGACCAAGAAGCAATAAATTTATTAAGGGAAACGTTTGGTCAGCGCATTATCTCGCGTAGGCCAAGATCGTGCGATTTAACAATGCTGGACTATTTTTTTTGTTGGGTTATGTGAAGTCTTTTATCTACGCTGATAAGTACGACACGATTGACGCCTTGGAAGGGAATATTCGGAACGTCATTGCCGATATCTGGCCCCACATGCTGTAAAAAGTGTTTGAAAATTAGGCCTCTCGGCTGGAATTTATTCGAGCCAATAGCGACGGAAACATAATGGCAAACGCATATAATAAAGATAAATTCTTGGTCATAACATTAAATTATATGCGTTTTATTTCTTCTTGGAAATCACATGTCTAAAAAAAACACCCTTTACAAAGACTTATAAAAGCGAGAAGCCTTTGACTGGAATCCCTAAGGAAGGCGTGAACGGGGCAGACCGCATGGTAGCTGGAGACGCAGTCTCGAAGAAGAGACAGACTCACGCCCAGGAAATTTATAAAAGAATAGAAAAAACTAGAAATTAATGGAATCGTTTTGTAAAGCGTAAAAACACTAAATAACATTAACAAAAGTATTGAAGGGGGACTACGAATAGCAAGAAGAATATTTCAGATTGAACCAACGATAGTGGGGAAGCAAACCTCTTATCTGTTGCAAGAAATCGACAGCTAATACTACACAAAATAATTAATAGCACTCTCAAAATGTCTATCAACACTTTATTATTGTTTATAATTCTAAAGTTTATTACTGCAAGCTGTTAAATCTGCGTTTTGTAAATGTTTACACACAAGTATATCGCTTGTTTGGAGCTTGTTGCAAATAAAGCTTATTTGCTTCGAAACAAAGTTTATTTGGCGGCAAATTTGCTATTTATTATTACGTACTAGTAAGTTGTAATGCACCTATGGCGCCCGTTAATTTGCTTGAGAATTTTAAAAATTTTGTAAAAAATATTTTGAGAAAACTATTTTGTAAAAAATATTTTGAGAAAACTATTTTGTAAAAAATATTTTGAGAAAACTATTTTGTAAAAAAAAATTTCGAAAAAAAATAAAATTGGGAAAAAAAAATTTGTGGGAAAAAAATTTTTGCTGAAAAAAAAAATTTAGTTGAAAAAAAAATTTTTGTTGAAAAAAAAAAATTTTGTTGAAAAAAAAATTTTGTGTAAAAAAAAAATTTTTGTTGAAAAAAAAATTTTGTGGAAAAAAAAATGTTGTTGAAAAAAAAAATTTTGTGTAAAAAAAAATTTTTGTTGAAAAAAAAATTTTGTGGAAAAAAAAAATGTTTGTTGAAAAAAAAAATTTTTGTGGAAAAAAAAATTTGTTGAAAAAAAAAATTTTGTGGAAAAAAAAAATTTGGAAAAAAAAATTTTTGTAAAAAAATTTTGGTAAAAAAAAATTTGGGGAAAACACAATTTCTGTACAAAAAAAATATTATTTTTTTTATTATTATTATTTAGAATGCCTATTTAAATTCCTACGTACTGCGTGACAGAGTCAGTGAATCAGTGAATCAGGGAATCAGTGAATCAGTGAATCAGTGTCGAGGGTAAATATATATTAAGATTTGGGCAGGAGCATTAGTGTGTTTCAGCAGAAAAACGCAATACACATATATTCAATTCAACAAAACACAATATTTGAGTGTGAATAAGTGTGTATTTGAAGATGTTTTTGTATTTTTAATACTACGAATAATAATAATAACCGATAAAAATAATAATAAGATAACACCGTGTTACACACATTCTGTCCTATGAACCAAATTTACTTTTTCGGAAAGGGGATAAAAAATAAAAATACACGTGTATTGGCGATTTTCATGTACACGTCAGAATTTTTTTTTTTTAGGTTTGAAGTATGAAGCTCGTAATGGCCTGTGTGAAATCCTTTGGACCGATTTTTAACCATTTTCCAGTGATCCAATCGAGCTGTTTGGCAGGCAGACTCGTGGAAATGTCTGTATCACGTCAAATTTTTAAAAAAAATAGATTTTTATCAATTCTCAGATTTTCCTAAATTTTTTTAATTTTTTTTAAATGGTTATCGTTTTTTTTTAAGGTTTCAGTTCAAAAAACATTTTTTTTTCGTAACGCTTACGTAGTTTAAAAATTTGGAGTCTCTTCAAGTTATGCTAAGGAAAGTGAAAAAATATGTTTTTTTTTCAAAAATAATAAAAATTGGGGAAAATCTGAGAATTGATAAAAAAATTTTTTAAAAAAATTTGACGTGGTACAGGCATTTCCACGAGTCTGCCTGCCAATCAGCTCGATTGGATCACTGAAAAAGGGTTAAAAATCGGTCCAAAGGCTTTCACACAGGCCACTACGAGCTTCATACTTCAAACCTAAAAAAAAAAAAATTCTGACGTGTACATGAAAATCGCCGATACACGTGTATTTTTATTTTTTCCCCTCTTTCCGAATATGTGCATTTGGTTCATAGGACAGAAAAAAGTCTACTTTTTGTAACACAGTGTAATAACCGACAGATAACCGAGAGGTAAAGATGCACTGATATAGAGACATTCACACATTGGAAAAAAAAATAATAAAAAGTAACACAAAATTGGACTACATACATATAAAGGGACCGGCAGCTAACGGTTTTTCCATAACCAAATCGTGTACTCTATAGACTCACGAATTCTATGTTTGAGGTCTTGAATCGATGCTGGGCTGAATTCACGTGACCCCAAGGGAAGAATTCGCAAGGTGTTAAATAACAAGATCTCGGTGGACAATTGTGATCACCTCTTCGGGAGATAACACGGTCCGGAAACTTTTTAGTTTTGCCAACTGTGACTGCAAGATTTTCACAATTTTTGTAGTGAATTTTAATAATTTCAATGCGTTGTGGAATCCATCCATCCATTTTTAGTAATGGCGTAGTTTCTACTTGTCAAATAATAGCTTCCAAAGTGGCAGCTACCGAAATACCGGGTGATTCAAAACAACACCTCTTGTTGGAGAACCCTGTATATAATATGGTTGATGCATAATTTGTTGGCTGAAATTTGTTAAAATTACCATTTTTCTTCAACATGTACTGTAAACAATTTGCGAAAGTGTCAATTTACCCCAGTTTACACCCGGAACGGATACGCAAATAAAGAAAGAAAAAACGTTGATACAGTCAATACCTTACTAAATTACACAATTTTCGACACGAATAACCTTCGGTCTGTCCAAAGAGGTGTGTATTAAAACGTATTACATCCTCATTTAGTTAGCCACACTTTTCTCTCGGTTAAACTCAAAACCAGCTTCCACACACAAATGAGATTAACCGAAAGGCCACCATTTTCAATAACCGGGTTTTTGACTGTCCTAATTAAGACTGAAATAAAAATACAGCTTGCAATAGCACTCGCTTAGGTTTCACGAAAACAACATGGAAATCATAAGCAGTTTAAATCGGATGATACAGGTACATACGTGCAGTTGTTTGCTTTCTCAAATCAGTCAGCAGCAGCAACAGCACCGCCAGAAAAGTGTGAGGCTGTTCGGCTTTTAACACAAAAGCCACTTCCGGTTTAACATCCATTTAAGCAATTAGAAATGCTCGACAGAGAAACCGAGGCCCTCACAAACATGCAAACAAGCGTACGACTAGAAAAGTGCTCAAAGTAAAGAAAACCAGGCAGTCAGAGAGAGAGAGAGAGAGAGACTGACGACTGACAGACATACGACCGTTTGCAGTCAGAAGAAGCTGAAGATCTCTTATTGTTTTGTCAGGAATTCGTTTGTCTTGTTTATTGTTTGCGGGCAGAGTGGGAAGATTGGGAAGAACCCTTTCCGATTTGAGCCGAAATGAAGAAAAAACATCCATTTCATGTGTACGAATGTGCAGCCAATTACGAAATAAAATTGTGCACCTCCTTCCCTTCGGTTACTCGGCTGCTCAAGTCCCACACAAAGTGGAGCCGGAAAGAAGAGAATGTTTGCGTGCATGTGCATCTTGAACTTCCGACAAAGAGCACGGACACACAACACCAGACAACAGCATCCATTTGGATGTTGTTTATTTGTGAAATTGTTACAAGTTATTCGTGTTGCTTGTGCTGTTGTTGTTGCTGCTGCTGCTGCAGCTGCAGTTTTGTGTCTGTGGGAAATTTCTTGATATCACATCCGTTTTGTTCATTACTCAGCAATTGTGTGCGAGAGCGAGACAGACAAATACACAAACGTACGTACAATTATTTGCTGGTACAAGCAGTAAAAAGACAATTATCTTAACACCAACAACAACAAAGTGATTTCCACTTCCGCTTCAATGTTACATTCTTGGGCACTGCATCATACACTCCGTCCGATACGTAGTGCAACGACTTCCGCCGCCATGGCAACTTCGCTGGGGGGGGTGCCAACGTGGCGACCGTCTTCTGGCTGAGACTGTTCTTATATCATTCTCTGTGGATTCCCTTCGTGCCGTTTATGCTGCACTGCATACAATTGCAGTTTAATTAACCTAAAAGTACACGAATTATTTTACTTATTTCTACTTAAAATAATGTTAATTTTACAAAAAGTCATTCTTGTGTATGTTTCACCTCCCCACCCAACCCGTTCTCATTGCGTTGTCTCGCCTTTCAACGACTTTCACTTGGAATTAAATTACATTTCATTGTAAATGTTTTATGTCCCCTTCTGTCGTTGTGACAGATGGTGACAAACATTATTTCTTTAATTGCACAGTCACAGTATTTCAATTAAAATTTACCGTATTTCATGAAGTGTTTGACAGACCTGGATCAGACTAGTCGATGGGTGGCCACAAAAGAAGTAGTCGACTTTTAAAGACTTTTTTTTTATTGTTCAATAAACTGTAAAGTTTTGTCAGATTTTGTTAATTAGGATATGTTTTTACAAATAGCTGTAAAAACAACAAAAAATTAGAAAAATAAAAAGCTGAAAGAGCGTAGAGGCAAACAAATACGAAAATTACAACTGCAAATACACACTTATTCACACTCAAATGTTGTACTTTGTTGAATTTAATAAGTTTATTGCGTGTTTTCCCCAAACACGATAATACTTCTGCTCAAATCTTAATATATATCTACCCTCGACACTGATTCACTGATACACTGATACACTGATACACTGATACAGTACGTAGGAATTTAAATAGGCTTTCTATAATAATTCTATAAATAATAATAATAAAAAAAATAATATTTTTTTTTGTACAGAAATTGTGTTTTCCTCAAATTTTTTTTTTACCAAAATTTTTTTTTTCCAAAATTTTTTTTTTATTTTTTTTTTTTTTTACAAAAAAATTTTTTTTTCCACAAATTTTTTTTTTCAGCAAATTTTTTTTTTCAACAAAAAATTTTTTTTTCAGCAATTTTTTTTTTCAACAAATTTTTTTTTTTCAACAAACATTTTTTTTTTTAACAAAATTTTTTTTTTTTCCAAAAATTTTTTTTTTTTCAACAAAAATTTTTTTTTCAACAAAAATTTTTTTTTCGGCAAACATTTTTTTTCCACAAATTTTTTTGTTCCCAATTTTATTTTTTTTCGAAATTTCATAATTTTAGGAATTCATAATTTTAGGAATTCATAATTTTAGGAATTTTTCATAATTTTTATGTAATATTTCTTTTTTTCTACATTCATAACATTATGGCCTCAGCGCCTTAAAGGTATTATTGAGGTAAGCGGCAACTAAATTTCATTTAATATAAATAAATTGTTGTTAGAAAATACTTAACAATTATACATTTTTAATAAGTTTTTATTTTATTTCATTTTTCTTTTTTCATTTTGGGGCATTTTTCATATGACACAAAAACATTGGAGATTTTTTCATAAACCAATGAAAAATTCCCCTAATAATTTTTCATAATTTTGAGGTAATATTTAATTTTCCGTGAAAATATTGAATATAAAATATTGAACAATGAAAGACTTCCCAATTTTTTAATTTTGTGGATTTTTTTCTCTTTTTTTTTTTGGGGGGGTTATTTTCAAAACAAATGTCAATCATACATTTCAAATGTTATAACTGGAGTCGTAACCCCAAGTCATTTTTAAAACAAAATGTATGCATTTTTCACTTTTGTTTTGGGTTGTTTTTAATTTTTATTTGGGTTTTTTTCACATTTTAAGTTGGGGTGGTAGGACATAATGAAAATTCACCCCAAATCACCTCAAATTACGAAAGTCTATTGTTGAGTTTTTGGAATATTATTCATAATATTTGGGGTATTTTACATTGGATAATTTTTATTTAGAGGTCATTGCTGATATTATTTATTTAATTTGGGGGCAATTTTCGGGTTGGTCATTTTGGGGAATTTTTCATTTACTTTTGGGAGATCACTTGAATAATTCTTTCGAAAATATTGCTAACCCACCTGTATCTTCACGCCCAGAACATCAAGAGTGTCTGATTCGTCCATAGCCACACCACCCATAGAGATTGACGACGATGCTGGATCTGGTGAACGTTTGTGTGACAACATGTTCATTTGAACCCCACAAATAAATCGTCACCAATTCGCCGTTGCGTGAATCATTTATCCTTCGCCTTTTATCCCTGACCTCCAGAGGACTAGGCCGATTGTCAACACAATATGAATAACAGACGATGCAGTCATCTGCTAAAGAGAAGATTGGGTTTACAGTCTGAACAGAACCTTGTGAAACTCCTGGATTTTGTATAACTCGTACAGATCGATCTCTGCTAAAATTCGATTTGAATCGAGAGACGGTATAATCGATACCAAATGAGAAAGATTTTGATATGAGTGATATGTGTTTGGCTTTTGCCAAGGCCGTGAATGTTACCAAATCAACATTTACTTGGCTGGAATTGCAAGATTTTCGCAATATCCATTTGGTTTCATTCATTTAAAAATCCCTTGTCTGAAAGCAATCAATCCGTTTGTTTCAAAAAGGAAATCATCCTTTTTTGTCACAGACGGGGTACAAGATGTCATTTTGTCAATTGGTCTCGCTGTATTGAATTCAAATAAAATAAATATAAACACATACAAGTGTATGTCAATATTAGTAGTTTATTTCAAAATAAGAGGATCTGTCAGATTTGCTTTTGTAAAACAATGTACAGTAGTCCATCGAGACAGTATGGAGCGTCGAAGATATGGGTGACTGTTTTTTTTTTTTTTTTTTTTTCATAATCTCCATTGCAAGTGTCTGCTATTTTGTTTTACTAGAACTGCCTAACGATATAATTGAAGATAGCGAGTGTGACTATCATACGGCTAACCCCAGGTTTGCATCCTGGCAAGACGTATGCTTGCTCCTCATAAATGCTGGCGACTTTACGGGTAAGGGAGTAATCCCTATGTAAAACTTCTCTAGAAAAGACTCCAGAAGTGAGTATATCATGCACAGCTCTCTGATTCAAGAGAAATTCTCCGTCTATTTCTTCATGTTGAGTGAATTATGAAGGTAAGTGTGAATAATTGAAGACATTTAACAAATTAGAAATGATCAGATCAGAAGGGATGTGGGCTCCTTTCAATTTGATTATATTCCATCACTTGTTATGTGTGTAAATCGTTTGTTAGCACAACAGCTATTTGCAACATCCGGTGGCAAGGTACTGTAAGTGATGCCTGCGCGTATACAGACATATGGATGCATCGAAGTCGATGCTGGTTCCAGCTTTTTAATGGTAAATGTCAGTGGAACTGAAGGAAAAGTTCATCATGATTGTCAAATGTCGGTTGCATTGTTGATGGCATCAAACAGCGACAGACTATAGTCGACATTTTTTGCTGTTGTTTTTTTCCCGATTCCTATTTTCTATTTTTGTTTTTGCAAGACTCGGCATCAGTTGATGCTGTGACATACTCACATACACACACACACACATATTTATATTTCTGCTCATACACATTTATATTTTCGTTTGGGTGCAGCGTTGTTTGTGTGTGTGTGTGTGTTTTCTAATTCAGATAAAATTGGAAATTGATGGATACACAATGATTGAAATCAAATCAAGTCAGAAATGGAGAAAAAAAAGTCAACTTAATGTGGTTTAAAGTAAATAAGCAGAACTGAACTAGAAACTATTTCGACATTTACGTTACACACTATTGATATCCTGTCTTTGTGTGTGTGTTTGACAGTAATTGAAATAAACTAAAAACGAATTTGACATTTGATTTTGTTGTGTGTCAATATCTAATCGGTTGTGTTGTCTATTGGGATCGATCTGAAGCAGGCCTTCCCCATTGGGGAGAGGCAGAGCCATCGCAGTAAACTTCCGTGAGACCAATGAGGACTCTAAAAAGCGAGTGAAAATAACCAGTTTTCATACACTCAAAGGATTGAAAGCCGGGTTTCTCAGTGAAGACGAAGAGAAGGATAAGCACTTGGAATGTCCGAACATTTTAAGGGAACTAGTCTGCCGATGTCACCGAGAAATATAAGTCCATTGGCTCCATCTGTTTATGACAGCACAAACAGTGTTTTTTTTTAATTCAAAAAGTGAACTAAAACCGTTTTTTGGAAGAAGCAAACATGGAATAGGTCCCCACCACAAAAAGCCAAAACGCAGCTCCGAAGTGGCCAATAGACATGGCCGAGATGGCTGATAATACGAATACCGAACTTGTTGCGCAAAATATCGTTTTTGCGTTAGCTGTATGATGCGTCATCTTGCTGAAACCGAAGACAGTCCAGGTCCATGTCTCCGGCCACAAACTGATAGTTTATCGTGCCTCAGTAACGCCAACCGTTAACTGAAATTTCTTAGAGAAATGGCTCCATGATGGGAACGCTTCAAAATCCTCTCCAAACTGTCACTCTCTGAGGATACCCTAGTTGCTCGACGATCTACAGATCCGACAGAGAAACGAAAGTTGATGGTCGTATGACATCAATGCACAGTCAATTGGACCTTACAAGTGACTAATGCGAACCCGCCGTCCACTCCCGATCGACGCATTCAAATTCGTTCGGCCTTTCGGGAAATTCGGCAAATATTTGACAAATAACATAATTTTATTCACCTGCCAAATATTTATTGGTAGCCAAATTTAAAAAAAAAAAAAACTTTTTTACTACAGTTTTATTTAAATATAATTCCATAGATTGTCTGTAATCAGTTTGATGTAATTTCCCCTAATACATTTCATTAGCCCATTTCGCACTTTCACTCGCACTAATCGACAGCATGATGAATTGTATAAGCAACCACCCGGTTGGGAATCTCTGGTCTATTGATTATTGTTTGTGTGTGTATGTGTGTGTGTGGTTTTTTCATATCTTTCTGTACAAAGACAGTCTTTTTGAAAAGTATCTCAAATAAACATAAATCACTGATTTCTCTCCTCTCGCCTACCTTTCACCCCCTTTTTATCGCATTGTATACACATATGCACGTATGTGGCACAGCGCCTTTGTTCGACGACGCGAAGTGAAGTAATTTAAAAGCCATCAAGTGTCACGTTTAAATCTGTTTTGAATGCATTTAAACGTTTTCATTGCTCCCGAAAAAAATACCCACAGAATACCCACGACTTTTTCACTTCAAGCGCACATGAGGGGAAATTGTTTTTCCGGTGTTCAGTCTTCGGTCGCTGTATTTCACGGACTAACTCCTTTCGGTCTTTGTATGTACATTTGTATTTGTGTTTAGTTGAGAGTGAGTAATCCTTGTGGTGTGTGTGTGTGTGCGTCACCATCTTAATAGGATTTCAAATGTTTTCAAACACATGAACAATTCGATAAAAGAAATGTAATTTTCTCGTTTTGTGATACGTGGCGGGGGAGGACGAAAATGCTGCTCGTTCCACTGGACATTTTGACAGATGCACGCCCGTCTATTTGAGGGGAGATTTCTCGCAAGTTCTTCAAAAAAAAAAAAATCATTGATTGCTTGTCATTTAATCGAATGTCATAGAAATGGCCCGGACTGTTTTTCTTTTAATCAAGACTAGACGGCGATTTTTTTTCTTCGAAAAAGGCTGAATGAGGCGTTTCAAAAAGGTATCGTTTGTAGTCAAATCGTATCCCCAGTTTTGTATTTAAAATGTTCATTTTGTCTTTTTCGTTTTAGCTTAAACACACAGTGAAAAAGAATTTCTAAGATTGTGATAATGTTGAAATACATTTTTTTATATACAAAACAATCATTGTTTCGTTTGGAAAATTATAATCGTTCTTAATGTCCACGAACGAAAAGTATTTAAATCTGTGATCAATGTACACAAAAAATTATTATTTCTATGGAAATAGTGAGACCGTCTTATAATTTAGATTGTCAAACGCTGTATCGTGGTCTTCATATACGATGTTTGTTATAGCAAAATGATTGTCGTTGGAATGATTGTTGCTGACTAAAGTTCAGGTTATTGAGATTGTTGAGACAATCATTTAGCTATGAATTTTAGCGGATTTTCTTCCGGTATTCGGCTACTCACTGGAGTTAAATTCGTCGGTTACTAGAGAAGTACAACTTTAAAATATGGTTAGACGTTTAGCGTGTCCTTTCAATCGATTCTCCGTAACTTCTGCTGCGATTTTTGCTTTAAATATATTTTACTGAGGTCATCTGAGTCTTCTGCTAAAGGAAATTGGTGCTGCTACTAGGCTCGTGGTATTATTGCAACTGCTGGCAACTACTCTTGAGAATATAATGAGTAGATACCGGAGCAGAATCAAAATACTGGAGGAAGCAAACTAATAACAGATATGAACTACGTCCATACTCGACAAGGGCGAGATTACCCTTGCAACTGGCAACGTAGTCGAGTAATCCAGTTGCAAGTGCTTGTCTAACTAAAAATCCCCCGCCACGAGATATAATCACGTCAATATCGATGTATATACTTTAGATTCCGCAAATAGCCGTGCATATTTCCACAGCTGACCGTTGGTACTTGAGAAAGCAGATGAGCGTCCTTGGGACTATCGAACATACCGGCAATAACCCGACATGAAACTTGTTAAACGCATTCAAATGCAGCGATTGAGCTAATGGTGACCAACGGGGAGAAGACATGAGTCTGTTTGGTATTAAGAACTTTGTATAACAAGTCCAACAAATATACGATAAATATGAATTATTTTGCAGACATTAAAATCAAGGCATGTGAGACCACACCAGATTAAGATGTTGGATCTGTTGATGATGGAGCCACATACATATAAGTGAGCTGGTGGAGGGCTATGAGAGTTTGCGGTTGACCATTTTGTAGGAGAAGTTCTCCCTCTGTTCCCTCATGGAATGTTAGGGGATGTAAGTAAATATTTTCTGGGAATTGATGTTGATTTATTTTCTGTAGTTTTTGTTTAGGATGGGCTTTTTTTCTTATAATATACTGTTTAGATGGTGTGGAAATTAAGATATGTACCGAACACTCTAACCTCCTTTTTCTGGGATTTTTTTTATATGTAACCGTTTTTTTTTTTATTTGGCGAAATGGCAAGTCCGTTTAATTTTATCAAACTATCGTTTTTTTTCCTATACGGGAGGCTATTCTGTTAAAAAATTTAAACTTGTTTTTAGATTATAGGACTAGGAATCTGGAAATTTAAATTGCTAGTTGTTTTAAGAGATATGAAGTTCAGGCGTTGTTCGAGAACGAACACAGTTCACAGTTCGATGCTTTTATTACGGTTCAGTTTTCAATGTTTTTTTAGGTCAGTTTTCTAACAAACAGTACGACATTTGCTGTAGCGTCACAATATTTACTTACAATCGGGTACTTGTCATGAGGAGCTTTGCACATACGGTTGATCTCGCAGGCCACACAGATAAGCACACCATCTCATGTCATGGATTTTCCCCCAAGTACTTTCCGTTCATATCTTCCGACGCATGTAGAGGAGTAACATAGACATTTTAAGTACACGTTGTGTGAGTAGATTAAAAAGAAAGATTCAGTTCAAAACAAAAACTCAAATAAGACAGTCATCTCAAATTACATCGCGCGCAGCCGTACTTGGCGATTTTTACCTATCAAAAGAATTTGGTTAAAGAGTCTGTATTATTTTTTTATTGGGAAATATAGATGGGCCCAACAAAGGTTTATTACACCGTGTTACACACATTCTGTCATATGAACCAAATTTACTTTTTCGGAAAGGGGATGAAAATAAAAATAGCTGATTTTTGGCAGGCAGACTCGTGGAAATGTCTGTATCACGTCAAATTTATAAAAAAAAATAGATTTTTATCAATTCTCAGATTTTCCTAAATTTTTTTTTTTTTTGAATGGTTATCGTTTTTTTTAAGGTTTCAGTTCAAAAAACATTTTTTCGTAACGCTTAAGTAGTTTAAAAATTTGGAGTCTCTTCAAGTTATGCTAAGAAAAGTGAAAAAAAATATATTTTTTTCAAAAACAATAAAAATTGGGGAAAATCGGAGAATTGATAAAAATTGTTTTTAAAAAATTTGACGTGATACAGACATTTCCACGAGTCTGCCTGCCAAAAATCAGCTCGATTGGATTACTGAAAAAGGGTTAAAAATCGGTCCAAAGGCTTTCACACAGGCCACTACGAGCTTCATACTTCAAACTTAAAAAAAAAATTCTGGCGTGTACATGAAAATCGCCGATACACGTATATTTTTATTTGTTCCCCTCTTTCCGACTATGTGCATTTGGTTCATAGGACAGAAAAAAATCTATTTTTTGCAACACGGTGTTAGTGCTACAAGCTATTCAGTTGGTCTTAAGGACGATAAACGCCCTAGTCACCGTTGAATCTTTCAATTACAATAAGGACACATCGTTTGAATAATGACTTGCAGTTTTTTTTTGTATGTTTTGACGTCGATGTTTTGTTCCAAAATTAAATTTTTACAAAATAGTCGTTCAAAATGTGTTGAATGACTTCAACGATGCTCAATGTTCGAAGATTGCTTATAATATGATATGGCGTCAAAACAAAGTCATCCCAATGGAATTCAAAGACAAAGGAGCCCAGACCGAAAGAAAGTACAAGGTGGCACAAAAGTAAACTTCCGAAGTTTTTTGCCAGTAATTAAAAAAAATGAAAAACTTTTACTCTTCTTGTGGAATATTTAATTTTGGATCTTTTATTTTTTTTTACATCAAGTCGAGAATATGATGTCATGTAAATTGCCACTGACATTAGGGGCCAATCGCAAAATTTTTAGCATTTTCTGATAGGAGGATTACTTTTGCGCCACCTGTTATGTCCAGTTCCGTCAAATGTAAAGGTTTTTCGATGGTATGGTGCACCATGAGTTCTAGCCACAAGGTCGTATGATCAATAAGCAATATTTCCCTGAAGTTGTGTGCCGTTGCAGTGAATGGGTAGGAAAATAAATGTCGGAAGTGGTCTATGCAGCCTCATTATATTGCCCCAGAAAGCATTTTATTTCAGGGTCCAGTGTCACCGGTCGACGACAACACCATCCTAATGCCGAATTCATCTGGGATTGTATGGATTGTGAATCAGCACGGGCATGAATCGAAATAAAACAATTTTGATCGGATTGTGATCACTTTAATGCACATTATTCGGGACTATGTCCTTTGGGATTATTTAGCATTACCAATCCGAACTCATTACAGCGTATCCTTTAAAGAAACTAAAATTTTATGCCGGTGTGACAAAGCCATGCTTACCTTCAATTTCAACAATCTGCAGAAAGACAGACTGACGGACACACTCCACGATATGATTGAGGAATGTTTGCACATCTCTATTAAAATATCTTTTGTATCGCTCGTTCACGTTGCTATCTGTTTCTTGAAAAAACATACAGATACAGATAAACGGTGAGGACATTTGATGGCACATTTTGAAAACATTAACAATACACGAACATACGTACATATTTCGTTCTCATTATGTCGTTGATGGTGGCACATAAAAAAGATGTCTTCTTTTCAAAAATGTTGACATTTAATGGCAAAGTTGTTGTCGGAAACGCATTTTATATGGGCACGGGTAATGGTTGTTCCGCACTAACTAAAGACTTGCTCCCGCACGACCACCACCACGCCCACATCGCCACCACTCCCCCCTTCACCGTACTTATACGAATACATGAATATTGCATACGGATAATAATACTTTTTGCATTAAAAAATATGTGAATGTATGTTTCACGAATTTTTATGAAGACATTTTTTTATGCATCGCCATATTTATGATGACACACGCACACACACATATGTACAAATACATATCATCATGCAACACATACTTAGAGACATGCGTCATATATCAGCATCGCTGTGGCAGCGTAATGCCCTGATGAGTTTTATGTGTGTTTTCGAATGGCAATTAAATGTTTATTTCTAATTTGTGCTTCTTTGTTACCAAACATTAAGTGCAAAGAAGTATTTATTTATTATTTATGATGGCTTGCGATAGCTCGTGTCATTATTGGCTGCTTTAAGTCATTAAACGAATAAAATTGAATTTATTTGCTTTATCATTTGAGCGGAATAACGAGATGATGGCGGTGACGGCAATGGCTTTGGCGGGGCAGGGGGAGATGTCCAATCACATGCAGAATCAAATGAGAAATGGAAGGAAAAAAAGAAACACAACGAAAGAATTGGCAACAAAAAAGGAAGTCAGAACGGATGGAGGAATGGAATGTTGCGATAAAACATCAATCACTGTCACACGGGTGTAGCAGAGCGTTTACCCCCACATATGTACGAGTCTATATATAGATGTGTATGTATCCCTACAACCATAAGTGTGGTTGCATGCATAACGGAGTGAGTATACATGTGCCTGTGTGCGGGTGTGTGTGTGTGTGAATATTAATACGTCATTTTTTTTGTTTGGTTTTGCTCTCCTTGAAATCCCTTTGGGAGTAGTAACAATACTTAAAACTTGTGGCATGTTGCTATTGAAGACAATTGACCCGAATGCAAATGTTTAAAAATCATTACAAGCCACTACACATTCATTCATGACACAACTCATGCCCTGTCTCCATTGCTGCCGCAGCTACCAGCCACTGCCACAACCGCAGCCCAGCCATGCCATGCCATGCGAGCATATAAATGGATGCTGTGTGGATGGGATACACAGAGATGACAATGCTGATTTTATGTTACAAATTGACATTTGATACGTGTCTTCAATAATATGAGAGTAACTAACGTCCCGGCCATCATCAAATCAAACATCGCCCCCCTCCACCGTCGTCATCATCCCCACAGCCCATCCGCTCCACCATTATCCCCACAAACCTTTCAGGCTCATATTGTTGAGTGGGGGAAAATCTAATGGGAACAAGAAATAAATAATGGAATTGTTGAAATGAAATGTAAAATAACCTAACGAAGCTATCGGACAAGTACTTATGGGACACCGTCATATCCAACTGACAGACGACATCACTGATAGGTAATGTAACTCCACAATATATGTATGTGTGTGTGTGGGTTATGGAAATGGAATAGTGAGACTTACATTAAGACCAGGGCGCAGAGATGCATCATAAGACAGCGATTGTGCTGGAGAAAGGAAACGACGGCCGGGGGAAATGGCATGAGCCAACCTGAAAGGCGGCAAGACAAAAACTCCTTTACAAGGACTAAGTAAAAGGAGACTGGGAAATCCTTGGCATTACAAAGTGAAGGAACAAATGCGAACGAAACCAAAGTCATTGGAAAATCATTTCATAAAGAGCACAATACCGACAATAGGCGGTGGAGTATAACTTACCGAGAAAGCCACTTAAAGCTCTGTGAACGATAAAGCAAGGAAATTTGCAAAGACAAACTCCGTACTTGTCACGATAAATATTGGAAAACTGTCGACATGTAAGCAGGCATCATCATCACGAATGTGACCGGCATAGCAGATAGTGTGTGGCTCAGCCCTAAAACAATGACTCGCAACTCAACATTTCACGCCCGAGCCTAGTGAGAAGTATTGTGTCGGATTTTCAGATTATAAAACTATAAAAGAAATCAAAACTACGAAAAGTGTGTCGTTCAAAGGAATTTACGCATGTGGAGAGCTTCATCCATAACCCTTTTAGAAACTACACTAGATTAAATCCACCATTAACCCTTTAATGCGCGATTTTTTATTTTTTGTTTTAAAAAATATTTTTGAATTCTACAGGTATTCTAAAACTAGAAAAAAATAACAAAAAAATTATTTTAATTATTTTTACATTTATTTTTTATAAAAAAATGCGTGATGATTCATATTTGAATCAACCAAGTTTTCCGATCTACAACTTGAGAATTTACACATTTTGCATTTTATTTTCCACTAATGTCACGCACACACACTACAGAATAAAAATAAAATTTATAAAACTTACCTTGATCACCAATCGCGAATTATTTTAATTTAAAATAGTTATAAATCGCAAAACTCCACTATAATGCAAAAATCGCAATGACAACTGACCAAATTGTTGTCAAAACATCCGTTACAAATCATCTATGGTTTTACAACAACAAATGTCATGCATTCGTGTTAGAATCAGCTGAAACTTAATCACTGTAATGTCTAATAAAAGAGTAACATGGAAAACAAGTGGTTGATTCAAATATGCATCACGGCGCACTGAAGGGTTAAATGTCTAAATCTGTAGCCAGGTTATTAATGGAAGACACTCACCCAAAGGTGTTATCCAACTAAGCTAGCAATACATTCTCAGAGGGAATCTATGAGCTCCCCCATAATTTTCTCCAAGCTCCAGATCATGATTAAACACAAAGATGGTTAAGAAGCGAGGTTTCCTACTTTTTTTTTGCTTCACACATTGGACGATTCTTTTCAGGCTTGCGATTGAAAGCACTTCAGCTTTGTGGAATTTCATTGAAATCAGCCAATTTCAGATATCATAACACCGTGTTACACACATTCTGTCCTATGAACCAAATTTACTTTTTCGGAAAGGGGATACAAAATAAAAATACACGTGTATCGGCGATTTTCACGTACACGTCAGAATTTTTTTTTTTAAGTTTGAAGTATAAAGCTCGAAGTGTCCTGTGTGAAAGCCTTTGGACCGATTTTTAATCCTTTTTCAGTGATCTAATCGAGCAGGCAGACTCGTGGAAATGTCTGTATCACGTCAAATTTTTTAAAAACAATTTTTATCAATTCTCAGTTTTTACCCAATTTTTATTATTTTTGAAAAAAAAAATATTTTTTCACATTTCTTAGCATAACTTAAAGAGACTCCAAATTTTTAAACTACTTAAGCGTTACGAAAAAAAATTTTTTTTTGAACTGAAACTTCAAAAAAAAACGATAACCACTTCAAAAAAAAAATAGGAAAATCTGAGAATTTATAAAAATCTATTTTTAAAAAAAAATTTAAAAAAAAAAACTCGTGCACGTCGCTCAAGAACAACTGAGAATATTGCTGCTGTAGCCCAAAGTTTTGAAGATAATCCTCTTTGGAATTTGGCATTCCACACACGTCATTTTGTGTAAAGACTTGGGTCTTAAGGCTTATAATGTTCAGTAAACACAAGAAGTCAAGCCGGCCAATCATCTACAACGTCGTGTCTTTGCTGATTGGCTCCTTGAAATGCTTGAAAATGATTCGGAATTCCATTGAAAAATCATCTTGACTGACGATTTCCAACTCGGTGGCTACGTCAACAAGCAAACTTGTCCCATTTGGGGCCCGGAAAACCCAAGAGTTATTCTTCAGAAGCCTCTCCATCCTCAATCTGTGACTTTTTGGTGCGGTTTTTGGTCCGGCGGGGTCATTGTACCTTACTTGTTCGAAAGTGAGGTTGGATCAACAGTTACGGTGAATGGATTGCGCTATCGAGAGATGATTAATGATTTTTTATGGTCAGAGTTGGATGCTACTGATCTGGACAACGTTGACTTTCAACAAGACGGCACTACGTGCCACACAAGTATCGAAACCATTGCTCTTTTACGGGAAAAGTTTCCGGACCGTGTTATCTCTCGAAGAGATGATCACAATTGGCCACCGAGATCATGTGACTTAACACCTTGCAACTTCTTCCTTTGGGGTCACGTAAAAGATAAGGTCTACGCCAACTGTCCAGCGTCGACTCAAGACCTCAAATATAGAATACGTGAGGCTATCGAGGACATAGGGTAGCCACTTTGCCAGTTGGTTATGGGAAATTTAATGAAAAGGATATGGTCCTGTAAGGGTGGTCCTGGTGGCCATTTGGCTGATGTTATCTTTCATTATTAACGTCCTACCTTTCCCTTTATTATGAAATAGACCATCGATCATTTATTTAAAAAAAATTATTTTTCTTTGAATACCAAAATAACACCTCTTGTTGGAGAACCCTTTGCTAGTCAAGTGTGAAAATCATTTTTTACTTTTATTGTCAAGTCTTTTATTGACTATTAGTAAAGACTAAATGGCTCAGAAGAAAATCTATAGCTGTCTGAATTTTTTTCAAAATCTGTCACTAAAATAAGATATATGGGTGAGGTTAGTGAATTCTTCTTTAATTTTCTGTATCATTAATGCACTTAGATTAATCATAAAGGACTCTAATGTGCTTCCTGGACTTCTTCTTATAAAGTGAGTTATTCTTTCAGAGTAGAGGTCACTAGTATTGTTTAAATTGTAAAGTGATTCGCACACATCACAAAGAACAGCACGTCGATACCTACGGAGGGAATTCTTGATTATGATATTCATGCCAACAGATTTATTAGTGGGAAAATGTACAGCAAGACAATTTCAATCAGCGTTCTCTGTCATGGCCTTGCATTTATAACATTTTACCACAATTTCCTCCCACACCTCTTCAGATATTACAATTTCAGTTGACATTCGAGATGAAAATACAAAAAACACTGAAACTGAAACAAAAACAAATTAGACAAATCTCAGTCATGTTCTGACAAAAACGAAACAATGAAACAATGAAAAGCTCATCTCATGGATACATTTGACATTAGACTAATCTGGCATTGCTTAAGATACTCGTACTCAGCGTATCATTAAAATCATAAAAGCTTCTGCATCAACAACGCCAACGACAACAACAATCGCTATTAGTGCAACAAATGCAAAGCGATGCTCTTGCATCACCACTTGGCACAGCAACTGCACTCGTTAATGAGCAGCAACTGATGCACACAGTGGCAAAACAAAGCCGGGAGCAGAAGGAGGCCACCCACATCAGCCATGTTTGAGAGTGTATCTGTGTGCGATAGTTCTTCTTTTTTTTTTTTTTTGATGTTTCAGTCTCTGTGTGCATAAGTGTGTGAGTCTGTCTGTGTAATGGTTTTACAAGTTTTGATCGCAATAAAAAGTGATTGCTTTTGTGAATGGTGGGGTGGGGTGGGGTGGTGTTGTTGGGATTGGTAGTTGGTAACATATGCAACTGTTTTTGTTTTATGCGCAACCATTTCTAAATTGCCTTTTGTTATTGTAACGAGTATTTTAAATGTATAATCATCTCTCATGCGTTTCTGTACGCATACAGGCAGACAAACACATACATGGACAACTGCAGCTGACTGGTTGGGTAATTGTATATGATTTGAAAATTCCCTTTGATTTGTGTTCAATTTAATGTTCGCTTTTAGAATTCCGTTTTAATAAATATCGTTAGGGATGCCAAATGAATAATTGCGAGTCGTGATGTCAGATCAACTGCTCTTCGAGATCTTCAAAGTGTTGTGGTGGGTTGGTTGGTATTAATTCATGCCATTTCATAGTGCAACCGAAATCGACGTATGGCATTCAATTAGGAATAACATGTTCCAGGCCACGCAATCGTTGCAGTTAAATGCGCACAGCAATATCAACATCGATGTCAGCAAAAAGTAAAAAGAAATGATCAAATGTTAAAGTCAACTAATTGGTATGGCGAGTTCAATTAAGTTGGAAGAGTTCAAGGAAATTCAGTTTGTTTAATCACTGTACGACTTCGGTAAATCCTTTCTCAGTTCAACCAAAAAATTAAAATAATCTGTAGTGAAAATGTCAGTGAACCAACTAATCATATTGCATTTGCAACTACAACAAATCAGTTGTGACAATAAATCAATTCGTTGAGTGGAGAATATTTTGGGGAACATCTGCTAACTTCCTTAATTAATGTTTGTAGTCCTGAAAACGTTGGCGGGAAGCTTTAGAATACAAAAAACTAATGGATATTTTCTCAAATTTCTTTTTTTTATTTGAAAGTACAATCCTTCCGGTCAATAATGGAAAATAATGTAATTCAAATGGCTGCCTCGGCTGGCCATTGCAGTAGCCTAATGACATCACCTATGCGGCTTATAATGCGATCTTCAGAAACAGGAAACAGAAAACATCGGCTGTGTGGCACTCAGCTCCGTCCTGTTGAATCCAAATGTTGCCAAAATTCTCCTCTTCAATTTTTG
The DNA here is from genome assembly GCA_958296145.1 of Hydrotaea cyrtoneurina. Taxonomy (NCBI): domain Eukaryota; kingdom Metazoa; phylum Arthropoda; class Insecta; order Diptera; family Muscidae; genus Hydrotaea; species Hydrotaea cyrtoneurina. The sequence goes on along the minus strand of OY282512.1, from coordinate 3,698,871 downwards.
TAAACAAAAATTCGTTCAACATGGCCCGATAATGAAAATAATGGAAACGAAATAAGCACTAGTTGAAAAAAAACGTTGAATGGCGGACCCTTTACAAGCCAGATTGGTCGTTTACCGTACCCTGCGAAGTGTGGGTGTTTTAGTATCTCTCTCTATACATATAAAGCTCTCTCTCTCTATCTAACTCTATCTATCTCTATCTATCTCTATCTATCTCTATCTATCTCTATCTATCTCTATCTATCTCTATCTATCTCTATCTATCTCTATCTATCTCTATCTATCTCTATCTATCTCTATCTATCTCTATCTATCTCTATCTATCTCTATCTATCTCTATCTATCTCTATCTATCTCTATCTATCTCTATCTATCTCTATCTATCTCTATCTATCTCTATCTATCTCTATCTATCTCTATCTATCTCTATCTATCTCTATCTATCTCTATCTATCTCTATCTATCTCTATCTATCTCTATCTATCTATATCTATCTCTATCTATCTCTATCTATCTCTATCTATCTCTATCTATCTCTATCTATCTCTATCTATCTCTATCTATCTCTATCTATCTCTATCTATTTCTATCTATTTCTATCTATCTCTATCTATCTCTATCTATCTCTATCTATCTCTATCTATCTCTATCTATCTCTATCTATCTCTATCTATCTCTATCTATCTCTATCTATCTCTATCTATCTCTATCTATCTCTATCTATCTCTATCTATCTCTATCTATCTCTATCTATCTCTATCTCTATCTCTATCTATCTATCTATCTATCTATCTCTATCTATCTATCTCTATCCATCTCTATCTATCTCTATCTATCTATCTCTATCTCTATCTATCTCTATCTATCTCTGTCTATCTCTATCTATCTCTATCTATCTGTCTTTATCTCTCTCTATCTCTATCTATCTATCTCTATTTATCTCTATCTCTATCTATCTGTATTCCTATCTCTGTCCCCTGGCCGAGAGGTCATACGAGCCTATTGTGCCATACGAGCCCATTGTATGGATACCCGCCTGTTCGACTGGGCAGGGCAAGTGCAGAGAAGTTGTTTTATAGGAGTCCACAATATAGTCCTCATCTTCGTCCCCAGACATGGACGTGTTGTCAAACACTGGGCCAGCCAGCGAATAGTCGGCGGATCCTGATACATCCGTCATCATGTTAAGGATTAGACTGTCGCCATGACCATTACGATAGCTCTCTTAGTCTGTAAACTAATTATGTCCAGGGGCAGCCAGTGCAGAATGACATTTAGTGCAAAGGATGGGGTAGTTCGGAAGGTAGTTCGTTGCAAGCTTCTTTATCGATTGCATAACTTCATAATCTGTCCCTCTGACGGACGACCCCGAAGTTATTCTACTCCCAACTATTGCACACTCTCACAGAGCAAATCAATTCAACTACCAATCAACGAAACTATTAATCCCAAATTGTAACCTCCAACAAATCCTCTTTACCATTCAACACAAAAACCAATTATGAGTTCTCCTTTCCTAGATGTTGCAAGTTCAAGCGACCAGCAAAAAGTGCAACAAAATTACAACCACAATAATGTCTGTTCGACCCCTTAACACACATATCACAGTGCCACCGATTGCCATAGAAAAATATATAGAAATTGCGATGGCTGGTAAGGGAGGGAGTGGAAAAAATGGAAAATGCAATTAGCGTTTTTAACAACAACACGTTTCTAGTTCTTCAAAAATAAAAGAGAATAATTGCACTTGTAGTTGGAATGCCGTGAGTGCCAGTGGAAGCAGAACGGCTCCATTCGAACAATAGCAAGTGGAAAATATCATCAGCCAAAGCAATGCGATATGAACAGCAATTATTTAAAGTCATGTGTACGAGTACGAGCTGGCAGCAGTAAAGGGCTAGAAGCTGTTCCAGCATTGCACGTTCTGCCATGACACACCAGTTGAGGGTGCTGTTGCCACTGGCAGACGTTGCCACGGCTGCTACTCCCGTTGCTGCTGCTGCCACCGATGGTGCTGTTACACATATTAACTTTTTAAGTTTATTAATTGCCATCATTTGAACTTTTATTTAATTTACGAGCACACAACGATATAGAAAATAATCTTCTAGCTAAATACGATACAACAACAACGACAGCAACAACGGGTTGTCCTCGTAGCAGCAACGACAACTAAATTTACTACAATTGCTGCTGCCACCAGCACCAGCACCAGTGCCCGCTGCCGCGTAATGTACTGTTACTGTACGTGTTCACTCTGGCCTGCCACACCGTGTCCTATATAAGTGAGTCTGTGTGTCATGGGTTAAGGACTTGTTACAGTTTTTAGAGTGAAAATCCTTTGATCAAATCCATTACTGGTACCGGGGGTGTTTCAAGAAACGCGAAAGCATGCCCCCCCTCTCACGCTGTTTGTTGTTTCTGTTTTGTTACGCTATAAAGACGATCGCACGACGACCTTTTTAATGAATGTCAAACGTGTTAAAGACACAGCCACACTGTATGAGTACAGGATATCGCGACAGTGTGTGCATATGTGTGTTGGTGTGAGTTGGTTGGTGGGTATTTACGTAAAATGGCGGATTAGCTTGTTTCCTTTCAAAGATAGTTCTTAATGCTCGTGTGTGTGTGTGCGAAAATACACAGCGCTTGAATGGAATAAGGAATCTCAGAAATCCCACATATTCATGGTAAATGTTGGGAGGGGAAACTTTAGAGTGGAGAACCCGATTTCGATTTACAAAAAAACTGCATGAAGTCAAGTAAATATGTGCTTTTATTTAAATACTCACACAATGTTTGTTGTCAATGCACCGGGTGATGAGCCTTAAGACCGAAACCAATCGAGAGGCCAGTTGACCTGGCCTATAAACAACAAAAGACATTTGTCCACATAACTGAAGCTCTAAAATTCTACACTGATAGCCGATAAAACCCTATAAGGTATGATAAGCAGTTTAGTAAAAATATTTTACAACGATATTGTAATCCTCTTAAAAGTTCCTTTAATAAGTTTACGACATTACTTGCCCTATCCAATTGACTCGCAGTGTATGTCTCTGTAGTCACAGATGAGATGTTGTAAATAATGTACACTCGTTGTCAATGTGTGTAGCATGAGTACGAGTTTATATGTTTATAGAATTATAACATCGCCGCAAGAAAAAAAAAACGAAGGGTTGTTTGTCTGTCTCTCGATATGGCGGAGTTTGTATGCCAGTATGTGTGTGAGTGTGTGTTTGTGTTGTAATTTGTCCCCTCGAGTGATATAAATTTACAGATGTTTTCATATTCAAGGGTGTGAGTGAGCGGTGTTTAATCAGAACTAAAGCAGAAAATATAAATTGTAATAAATTGAGTTGAGTTGATTTGCTCAAGAGCTCTCAATATATTCACTGGAGGAATATTGCGATATCAGTGAAAGAATATTCACTAAGCGATTAGGTTTTTCTGTAATTGACATTAAATAGTTCAGGCGATACATTTCCCAGGGACATGTCGAAATATTCGATTTATATAAACGGTGCATCCTTAAATCTTTACAAACCTTTAAGTTTAATCGATCCCATAGAAGGAAATTCCAAGCTTGTGAATGACAAGATCTTGAGCCTGATTCTGATCACCGAATTGATAGACTACACGACGGAGTATCAAAAACCCGGTTGGTACGGGGTTTCTAGGAATATTTCTCTACGTCAACAAATAAAACATTCCAAAACTCAAGAAAACTAAATGCCAAACCAACTGAAATACTCTCCAATAATTGGGCAGAATTAAGTAACATTAAACAAATATCGGAAAAAATCACCGCTTTGAGCTCACTTGAGGGCATGGACGTATTTCCAGCGGGCTTTTTCACGGAGGTGGAATCTTTTCTCTTAACATGTATGTCGGTAAAAATGTAAACAACATTCTGGCCTACCCTTTCAGCTTTAAACAATTTGCATTGGCGTTCATTTAAACTTTCAATTGGGTTCTAAATAGTTGAACGACACACTGTCTACATGGCAATACGATACAAAGGAACTCAGCTTCGGACAAGAGGCCGACAAGTTTTCATAGGCGAAATGTTACTATTGTATCCGGAATCCATTTGTTGTCATGGCCATTTCAACCCGCACTACCCTTATTTCAACGTGCGTATGAGTGATATTTATACACATACGATATCAATCATACGTCCACATGAATAACTATCCTTTCAACCATCCGTGCACACTCACACACGGACACACACTGAAACATTTCACTAAATCCTATTAAATATTAAAGTGACATTTTAATAATGAACGACAAGAAAAAGGAAAACATGCCGAAACCGAAACAACAACAAAACAGTAGCAGACCTTAAAACAACAATAAATATTTGGAGAGTAAAAGAAAGACACCAAAAAATACCAATTTTGTTACATTTAACGAAAATATTTATTTTAAAAGATGAAAGAACGTTGTTCTCTCTGTTAAATGTGTTTTATTTGTGTTTGTGTGAAAGGAAAAAGTAACATTTATGTTAATTTCAAGCCAACAAAAAGACAAACACAGACACACATACACACATACATTTGTAAAGGTAAACATATGCCAAAGGTATTTCGTTAAGTTTTTTTTTTTTTCCGTCCAGAATTGTTTACTTAGGTCTCCATGCCGTTGAAAGAGCGCCGCATGCCCACATCAAAATATTTTAGACACGTGAATTAAAAATAACCTTAAAGGAGATGAAGGAAGCTGAGGTGAGTCCCTAGATCTATTGTCCCATTCGCCCACTAATGGCAAAGCCATAAAAGGGTCATTTATGCGCCAATAAAAATTACAAACATCATCTTCTCCTCAAAAGGTTTGTTTATTCGACTTTTGTATGGTGTTGAATTATTTGAAAAACTCGTGAACTGAGTTGTCTTTTTGATTTTTTTTTTTCGTCGACCATTTAATCAAAAGCTATTTTTATATGAGGTCATATTTTTACTTCATTAGGTGTCAATTTCAGATAAATTACGACCTTTTTCCAACACTTCTCGGCGAATCGTAGAAAAAAGTTTTCAACACACAAAAACTCTAATATCGAATAAAGTCCGACCAAAAAAAAAAACTAACAGCAAAAATGCCAATAAATTAACAAAACGCCCTTTCGCAAAACCTCCAGGAGCTGAACACAAAGAAGAGGCAGCAAAAAAAAAGGTTGAGAACTCGTCCACTACCCTCTAATAGTATTTGGCGGAGAAGCAAAAACCACATCAAGGAGCCCAACAACAACAACAAAAACTACGTATTGTTAAATATGCAAACAAATTATATTCACACTTCTCCACTTTAGACACTCTCTCACACACATACACACACACACAGACAGAGAAACAGAGATAAAAAGCCCTTTCGGAGCATATGTGTTGGTAGGCAAGACCGGAATTGGATCTCACTCTTCTGGCAACCCAACGCGGTGATTGAAATAATAACTGTGAGAGTGAGCGGCAAACACTGAGCAGAAATTAAGGAAAGAAAGAGAGAGAAGGAAAAAATGCACCAGAACACACCAACAACAAAAAAAAAAGAAACGATGTGGAGGAAAATAATTCCTGACCGCGGCAATAAGTAGGGCCACAAATCATTAGTTGGCATGAAATATGTTGAGAGCCAAAAACCGGGGGGAGTAGGCACATGACCGCAACGAACGTGATACTTTTCACAGACAGCACCAGTGAGGCTGTGTGTGTGTTCAAAGATGTATAATTAAATATCGATGCACACCTAAGTAAGGGACATTTGGGGCGTTAAAGATAGGGACACAAACGAAAACGATTACAATTTATATGAATTTGATTTGGATAAAGCACACCGACCGACACAAAGAAATGTTGGAAACGTGAGGGGCAGCTGTTGTCGTACCTGAATGAATTCACCAAAGAACTCATTTGTGCATGCATACTAGGGATAATTGGAAACATGCAAAGGACATGCTAAGCGAAATATTTGTAGATGAGTTGGGAAATTAGGGCAGGAGTGAGCAATTTTTTTCTTATGAATTCACAAAACAATTGCAAATCTTTTGGCTGCAAATAGCTTGACATGTAGTTTTGCTTTGTAAAAACTATCCACTGCGATAAATTCAAAAATGACCATAAGAACAGTGCCAGTTTAGTTACGAATGCCAATGAATAGTTTAGAACCTCTTATCAAATAATTTTTGCCCACATTTTTTTTATTTTTAAAAAAATAGAAAAAAGAACTGCCAACCGGTTTAAATTGAAAGATTCCCGAAGCTGGATTCATCAAGGCTTTCTCATATGAGACCATCTCGAAGGAATATCTTATTATTGTATACCTTCCACAAATAGGAATGACAGAGGGCCTCCGATGCTATTAAATATGGTCCTGGCACACATATTCACGCCGTTTCTCTCCGATGACCTTTGTACTAAGTTTTAACGGATTTCATGCCTCAGGAGTGTTTCGACTTGGCCAACTTATTATGAATTGGAAATTACCGATAAACATTCTAGCATCTCTTTTTATAAATAGTATTTTTAGAAGTATCTCTTCCTGTAGAAGGCTTACAACAAGATCAGGGCAATAAAGACTACAGAAAAGTAGGAATAAGTTCGTCTATGGAAGGAATATTCCAGTTCTACAGCCACTAGATTAGCAAGGTCAACTATCCAATTCCAGCGGATGCGAATTCAAATTAGATTCGTTTCATTCAAAATGAATTGAGAATAAAGTAAACTGTTTATGGCCACAGTTGACGATAAAACTCTTGTGAAAGCTCTTTCGTGGGACATATACCGCCGATGAGGAAGCGCTTGCTCATTATAAAAGTGTGTGAAATGCATTAGACAGCCTCTGTCTGATAGCTTTCTAAGAAAGCCTACCACTGGGTTTATTAAAGCATTATGATTAAAGAGCCTCAGAGACTGTGGTCTGGGTAGCACAAATTACATAGGACATGAGCAATTGATCCTCAAATGGATTTGTTAGTATTGGATTCGACATCGCTTATTCGATACTCCAATAAGAAAATACTATTTGAACTGTCCAATCCCTGCGAATGTTGTACGTCTTTATAGAGTGACACTGAGCGACTCTAAATAGAGGATAAATCTGGGAAGCGATTCTCACCGAACCATTCACTACTACTAAAGATCTCAGGCAGGATAACAGATTACTTGAGGAAAACTTATCATGAGAAAAATGTGGAAAAAACAAACGGCAAAATCAGCACAGTCAACACCAAAACATATACACTGGTTCGTAAGTGGAGCGGGATGTAAGTGGAGGTTTTTGGAGAATCGGAAAGGAATCGGATTAGGTCTAATATCCCGTCAAATTATCGATTAACGTGGCATTTCCAGGTTAGAGTGATCACAGAATGCGGTCAGCATCGAAGTTAAACGAAGGATCCTAAATTATAATATGCAACACTTATATTTTACTTTATTTCCTTTTTGGGTACATTCGATTGAGGCGTATTCCAGAGAAAGTAATTTTTAAAAATATGCGGTTTGCAAAGGTGCAACCACTTCAATAACTTTAAATGATGGGAGAATGACTATTTTTGAAAATCTTAGATCTTAGAGATGCCAATTTTGTAGTATGTCTTTACTATTTTGGCAATAAAACAGAGTAACAGAGTTTTGTACACATTTAAATAGTTTCTGGACTTTTTAGTGGATGCCCTCCAAATATACACACGGACCAATAGGCAAATCCACCATGAACTCGTGTTCATATTTCGAAATATCCAAGAATCCAACTGCCAAATTAAATACAACTGAGATAGGAATCCCATAAAATAAAATCGAAATTCGACACTGAGATGATTGGATTAGTATGGGAAATGTTAGGGATATATTTCCGGGTGGACGTATGTATATTTTTAGCTTTCCGTCTCCCATTCATGCTAGGTCCACAGAATAGGGGATTGATGTGAATAGTGAGTAATTAGATGTACTGATGATGGTATTTGTGAGTATGTACATAAACAAAATATTGTTCGGTATGGACAAATGTAAACGTACACATACGTTGGTGTGTCCCGGGAGGTTTCTTTTTGACCGTCTGGTCATTTAAATACCATTTTGGATATTTGAAACAACTTTCATCACAAAAAAGTCACCGCAATTAGAAGATTAGTAAGCGCTGTTAAGGTACTATTAAAAAAAAAAGTTCAACGACGGAACGCCCTCATACACACAGACATATGTTTATGCCAGTATTGCATAATAGAATTCAATGTCTGTATTTACTTTAAGATACCAATTGAAACTCCATATATTTACAATTTGCAATTGCCGCTGGCAATCTAAACAGAATTGGAAAACGAAATATATTCAAATAACTTTTCATATTTCATCGGTATGCAGCAAAAACATCTCAAGTCACATAATTGTGTTTCTGAGTTAGGAAAGATTTTAAATGAATGGGTGTGGGTGTTTTTTTTTTTTGGACATAAAATGAATTGTTTTGATGCAGTTACTACAAAACTAATTTAAATAGACCTGGGATTTTTTTGCAGGGAAAAACTATCACTTTTGGGAGACTTTTGCATCAGAAAGTCCATAAACTGTTTATGCAGCACACTGACGATTTATGAAAAAGTATATGAAGAGACTTCTCAACAATAACTCTGGGGTTGAAGTGGTGGAAATGTGTCTCAAGATGATGATTTTTCGATGGATTTCCGTATCATTTTCATGCATTTCAATGAGCCAATCAGCAAAGACACGATATTGTCGATGATCGGCCGGCTTGAGTTCTTGTGTTACCTGAACTTTATAAGCCTCAAAACCCAAGTCTTTATGCAAAATACAGTGTAATGACGTTGGTGGAATGCCCAATTCCAGAGAACGACAAGGAATGGACAAGTCTGGATTTCCTTCAACACTTTGGGCTACAGCAGCAATATTCTCAGTTGTTCTTGAGCGACGTGCACCGGTTTTATTCTTCACATCACAAACTTTTCCCAACAATTTTTCCACCAATTTATGTATTGCGGTCCGACAAGGTGCTTCACGACAACCGAAAAATGGTTTAGTTTTGCGAACTGTGACTGCATGACTTTCACCATTTTTGTAGGGAATTTTAATAATTTCAATGCGTTTTTGAAGCGTGTACCGTTCCATTTTTAGTAATGGCGTAGTGTCAAATGTCAAAGAATAAAAGTGAGAACTACCGAAATACCGGGTGATTCAAATAACACCTCTTGTTGGAAAATCCTTTAGAATTAGATGAATATTATTTCAGACTCACATTTTCCCCCAAATTATCGCCGTGCTTGCCTATCAGCGTGGAGGTTGCACAAATTCCGATCAGCCTACTTTTTAATAAGATCTGTGATATTTTCTGACACAGGAACAGTGTGGCGATTATTAGAATCACACATTTGTGTAAGCGGTAGTTCTTTTGGATATCTTCTAAACTTTGCTCTATTTTAATCTTAAGATCCAAAAAAAGGAAGGATTTTTTTTTACTAATGTACAAAATTATTGTGTCGCTAATCGTGAGCTTAGGAATTTGCAAATAGTATTGGGTGCCAGACTTCCGGGTTGAGCAAACGTAGTCGCCACTATCCGGGATGGGCGTTTCGGTGACCTCAGTCAGTTTGGATGGTTCCCAGGGCATGTTGTTTTTGTTTTTGTTATGTTGCATAAAATACTTGTTAACATGTCATAAAGCACTTAATGCTGTCAAAAACATTAACTTTTTGCGTCAGTTCAGTTTTTGCAGTTACTTTATGGTTTACAAATTCTGTGGACTTTGTTTAACCATTAAAACAATGAATGACACAGAGGAAAGGCAAAAACAGCAACGACAACAACAGGACCATAATATCAACAACAACAAAGGGCAAGAAACTCAACAGAAGTGCTTGTTAGTGGTAGGTCATGTCCATTGGCCTAAAGGAAAAACTTTTGCCGGTATATTTTTTTTTTTTTTTTGTTGTTGTCCTGTTCCTTTAGCACGCCGCCAGCAAAAAAAAAGCAGAAGAAGAAAAAAACACAAACAAAAAACGGCAAAAACAGAAACATTTACTATTAAATGCTTTATGTTGTGGTTGAAATGAAAAACAGATTTTGGTCAACTTATAACATATGCACACACACATGTACACGTGCAAGTGCACACACATACACACCGATACAAGTGGTTGTTTTTACCAAACCGGCCAAAGCCAATCAATAATCTTTAAATTTTAATTTCAACATTGTTTTTATGTGTTCCGGAGCCATATTTTTTTGTGTTTTGTGTTTTTGGTGAAAACCGACTTTGTGTTTGTGTCTGTGCGAATGTGTGTGTGTGTGGAACGTTTTATTTGCGTTGTATCCTTAAAACAAATATCGTATAAATACATAAATATTTGCGGTTTAACAAATAGCAATACAATAGAGGTTTAGTGGTTATAAATTGAAATTTTATACATAACACAGTGCGACAACATATGCAGAAATGAGGAGAGTCCTGGTCAAGGTGTTAAGGGGGGGGATATCAAAGATGTTGTTAGTTTTCCTAAGTCGTGGGGATAACCTGCGAAAAATTTTATTCCTGAAACTGCGAACTATAAATGAATATTCCAAAAACAAGGAAACTTCTTTTACATTTCCATAATTACCGGCAAGGTGAAAGTCAACTCTTATTTTTAGTTTTGAAATGGGTCAGAGAGGTGCGCAATGGCAGCTGTAAGATGTTTTGTCCTTACCAACTGGGTTTCTAGTGTGACTCAACTGATATTGAAAACTAAAACCGAAATCGGTTGTAACGTGGTTAGGTTTGTCTGGGGTTTCATCATGTTCGGGTGTCTAAGAGATTTATTTATTTATTTGAGTCTGTGGAAAAAAATTCATACAAACTAGTTAAAAGTATTAATGATATTAAAATTATAAAATTTTTAAATTATTTCTAAATACATGACTGGGAAAATCCAAATCAAACCATAGATTGAGGTGCATTCGGAAATGGAAGTAGCCACATGCTCAGGCCACCCAACAATGAAGCCATAGAAAGTAGCACATGGACCATCGCTGTATAATGATACTACAATTGTCTGATATTAGGGGGGTACATTAGGGTAGTAGCAACTGAGATATGATAGTTAAATACCAGAAGGGTATACTTGTGGTCAATGGCCTCAAAAACAGAATAATTGGTATCTTTGCGACAAAAACATCCATGCGTCACAGTTTAAGATCGGACTGTAAATGCAGAAGATATAAAACAAAATTTAAAGAGCGATGGCAAAAAAAAAAAAACTACTTCAAATTGTTTCACCTTTTAGGTGGCACGCCCTAATGTACATATCAGCTGTGCTATTTCCTTGGATAGGCCAGTCAGTCACCCCCTGCCCCTCACGGGATTCATGTAATTTTGTTTCACACAACAAACTCTTGTTCTGTCGCACTGTGTAATCAATTCATTAGCATGCCTCTAGAGTGGCGCACACACACACACACGCACAAGAACAACAACAAAAAACCAACAAAAAAACAAACGGCGATCAGAGGACGACTACAAAATGGTGAAACTAAATTAACAGATGGACGGACATTGCGATAATATATTTTTATTTGTTTGTGTTGATTTGAACATGTTGTTATTGCGGTTAATTCAATTTCAGTGAACATACAATTTTATAAATTAATTAATTATTAAAAAGGTGTTTGCACAAAATCAATTTATTAGAAGTGACACGCCCGGATGTCATTGCGTGCACTTCAAATATATCTATTTACAGAGCTGCAAACAAAAAAATGCGGTTAAGGTGTTTTTCTGTGGAAAGAGGCGACTGAACTGCAGTACAAAGTATGCAAAAGTTCAGTGGATTGTCAGGGCAATTAAATCGACGATTAGTTCTTTTAAAAACGACAATAGTTTATAATTCAAGAAGTTTTATATGACTGAGGGCTGTTCACTAAATTATTTGTGTTTCACCCTTCAGTCTTTGAGTGCTCAGCCTATTCGGGAGAAAACTTCACATAACCATGTAATCTCTAATTTGGATAATGTTTGTTATTTACAACCAGCTGTGAAAATATAATCCAGGCCGACAAAGGCTGTTTGACAACTCTGCCAGTTGAACATGTGGAAGTGAAGGCTTCAAGCGATTGCGCTGGCTGGAATACCTCTACCTTTAGAGCCACACTAGCCAAAATGTCCTATTCCTCCACCTGATGTCAAAAATTCCCTGTTCCTCCCCCATACAAGAATGTTGTCTATAATTGCCTTTTGATTGATTTTGATTCATATGTTCAGTTCGGTGTCTTTGGCTACTATCAGTCTGAGGCCTCATTTCCTATCGAAAGGTCCTGTCCTATTTGAACTTTAAATTTTTGCCACACGAAAATTTCTGTTTTTTTTTTTTTTTTTTTTTTTGATGGCCAACACTCAGGGGATACCCCCTATAAATGCAATGCATTGCAAATGCGGAAGGAAATTAGGGTATCGGAAGGAGGAAAGAGGGAGTAGTGTTTGTTGACATTTGTTTTGAATTTCTGAATGTCACAACTGGCTGGAAACACATTTGCTGGAAGATTACTCCACATACGAACGGTTCGGCTACAGAACGAATTTTCTCTATGGTGCGTCGTCCGGTCAACCGGCCATTTCACAATGAACGGATGAGATAATACGCTTCCATTTTTTGAATATGACATAAAGGTTTTTCCAATAAAGAGGTGTTATTTTGAATCACCCGGTATTTCTGTCACTTAAGAATCTTTTATTCATTGACATTTGACAAGTAGAAACTACGCCATTACTAAAAATGGAACGGTACACGCTTCAACAACGCATTGAAATTATTAAAATTCACTACAAAAATTGTGAAAATCTTGCAGTCACAGTACGCAAAACTAAAGCATGTTTGGGTCGTCGTGAAGCGCCTTGTCGGCCAGCAATACAGAAATTGGTGGAAAAATTCGTGCTGTAGGGACAAGTTAGTGATGTGAAGAATAAAACCCGTGCAAGTCGCTCAAGAACAACTGAGCATATTGCTGCTGTAGCCGAAAGTGTTGAAGAAAGAACTCAGGATTGTCCATTCCTCGTCGTTTTTGGAATTGGGCATTCCACAACGTATTCTGCATAAAGACTTGGGTTTTGAGGCTTATAAAGTTCATTTAACATAAGAACGCAAGCCGGCCGATCATCGACAACATCGTGTCTTTGCTGATTGGCTCCTTGAAATGCATGAAAATGATCCGGAATTCCATCGAATCACCATCTTGACTGATCAGTCCCATTTCCAACTGGGTGGTTACGTCAACAAGCTAAATTGTCGCATCTGGGGCTCGGAAAACCTAAAAGTTATTTCCAACGTGTGATTGTTTGGTGCGGTTTATGGTCCGGCGGGGTAATTGGACTTTACTTTTTCGAAAATGAGGTTGACTCAACAATTGCGGCATTCGAGAGATGATTAATGTTTTTTTTTATTTTTTATAAATTACAATACAAAGTAAATTTATATTTTAAATTTTGGGTCCAAGGGTAAACCGGGTGACACAGACCATATGGCTAGATTTTCGCAGCGACAGACCAAAGCCTCTGGTGGTAATCAAACCCACAACCGCCACGCTTATAGGCAAGCACGCTACCAACTCTCCTACCGGGGGAACTTCGATTAATAATTTTTTATGGTCGGAGTTGGATGATATTGATGCGGACAACGTTTACTTTCAACAAGACGGCGCTACGTGCCACACGAGCAACGCAACAATTGATATTTTACGGGAAAAGTTTCCGGACCGTGTTATCTCTCGAAGAGGCGACCACAATTGACCACCGTGATCTTGTGATTTAACACCTTGCGACTTTTGCCTTTGGGACCATGAGTAAGATAAGGTTTACGCCAACTGCCCATCGTCGATTCAAGACCTCTTAGATAGAATTCGTGAGGCTATAGAGGACATAGGACAGCGACTTTGCGATTTGGTTATGGACAATTTATGGACAATACCTCAAAAAATTACATTTTTCTTTGAATACCAAAGAAAACACTTCTTGTTGGAAACCCCTGTTGAATGTAGATTGATGGCTGTAATCTGATGACATACTTTTTTTTAACCAAATTGCTTGGAAATGTTAACGCATGGTCCTAACCATCTCAGCGCCATGAGACTTCGACAGCTCGGCGGCAGTTTCTTTCTTTCTATTCCATGCCGTACTATGGGTTTCGTGGGATGTTGCTTGCAAAAGAGTTAATATCCTTAGCATACCGACATGATGGCGTGACCATAATGGGCCGATTAGGGATTTTAGTCAGGCCAACGTGTGGGGCGTTTACTTGGCACATGTCGACGACTGCCAAAGAAAGCAAATTTGCTCCTTAACCCTCTAACCTGTAAGAGTGCCTCAAGGCACTCCTTTAGAGGCACATTCGTTTATAGATTTTAAAAATTTGGTGGTTAACCAGATGAATTGTTTCAACCGACTTCGGTCGGTGGGATTTACCCCTTTTAAATATATCTACATTATATGGTAAGTTGGAAGTAGTTAATTCGTTTCCTCTGGCAATCCATCTCTCTAGCTAATCTTCGTAAATACCTGCAGCAAAATGAGTTCGCCCTACCATTAAATCATTCATTTACCTCCGAGTTAAAACAAACAAGTTGCTCCAAAATTTCTAATCTAATTTTTTTTTTGTTAAAAACAAAAACTTTTAAAGTGTTACAACGAATCAAAAACTCGTTAAAATAGAAAAAAAAAAAAGTGGTCACATACAAACTGACTAAACCATGAGCTGTCATTCTAAGGGATTTCATCAACATCATGGAGGGACTATGTATACTCATGTACATATGTACCTACACATGTGTGTATGTATCTGTGTAGACCGGCATGTGTGTAACAAAAAATCTCATTTAACAAGTTTACACCTATAGTTTTTTTTAGTCGTTCGTCTCTTTTTCATCGTTAAGCAACAAATCCTGGAAAAGGCAATGACACTACCACAAACACGTTTATAACCCCAATAGGAGGACATGACAACAACAACACAAATAAGATCACACACCCATACCCAGTTGGGTCAGTGAACAGTGGATGTGGAAACGATTTGGAAATAAAGTATTTCATTCCTGCAGGCTAAACTCAGTGTGGTGCGATTAAACAAATGGTTGAACGTGAAAGTGAATCGACTGCTTTATGAAAGCCAATACATCCAGATTCATATCGTCCAATTGAGATGACATCAACTCCGTTCTTGTACTGAAAATCAAGTCGCCTGGACAAAATCCTCACTGGACAGTTGCTCGTTGTTGGGACATTTGTTTCTCATGGAGCAAGTGCGATCTAAATGGACATATGTTTAAATGAATCGGTTTAAAATCGAAGTTCAGAATATCTCCAAACGGCCATCTTTCGGGATAAGGATATCGACTTTGGCAGCTTCGATTTCTAGCGTTCAGTGTCTGATTTACGGCCAATCCACCCACTGTGCAACAGCGGGCACACTATAAATGCCAATGGACAATTGTTGTTGTTGTTGTTGTCCAACGTCAACAGATACCGAATGCTGTGGAGTGGGTTTCAATTTTTATTCAAAACTCCACCATTGTTGGTGTTTTTGTTGCCAAAATATCCATCATCCGAAAGAAAACAAATTAACAGAGAATGAATCACAAAAAAAAACGAACTTTACAAAATGTTAATGGATTTTTTTCCGACAGCAATGCACGCGGCGGACGGCGGGAGAGAGAGGGAGAGGGCGGTCAGCTTAAATGTTAGAAACGAGTCCACGGCAACATTAGAAGGGATTACACACATAAATATGGCATCACTATGACAATAACAACAACACAACAAGATTTAGAATGTTGAGATTTATACACTTTGCCATGCAATCTACCCCACCACCCCCTACCGCCCCATAAAACAAACATTACACAGATGCGATAGAACTCAAGGACTGGTGGGTGGATGGAGCAACGATAATAATTTCCAACATCACTTGGCAACATGCTTTAGCCGGTTTCGACAAAGTTCGTTCCACTGGCATTCCACGTTTGAGGAAAATTAAAATTGTAATACAATTAATTCACTTACTCAGTGACCCTTAATGGTCAGGTTCTCGGGCCGCTTTGAGTTTTATTAACACCGAACAATTTCCATAAACAGCAAAAAACGTGAATGCTGAACACATAACGAAGAAACAATTAAGTGGCAAATCCAAAAGAAAGTTTAACCCATGTTAATATGTATTTGGCGCCAAACGCCACAACATCAACGGGTAGATAATTTATAGGCTGCCTCTCGACTATTCGCTGCCCTGTCGAATGGGATGCTTAGCATCTACTGTTCAATTACTTAATATTAATTAAAATGGAATCCGCTACAAATGGGTTAAGCACCCGGTAGTCTGTGGGTAGGCGTTGGTCTTTACTTTTTTCTTTCTTTTCTTTTCTTTTTTTCTCATTACTTACATTAGAGGCTTTTGCTAAAAGCTTAAAATATCATAATGAATTATGGGCATTTTAATGCAAATAAATTATGTCGGAAACATGTTAAAGTAATTATTTTGTAATTACAACAGTTTAAAGGACAACACACTTACACCGGGGCAGAGGTGTCTATGTAAAGTGTAGAGATTTATTTACTTAAAAAAGAAAAATGCCCTCGCTTTGAGCTCCTACTCAAGGCTGAGTCAATCAAGGGGGATGAGGTTGGGGGGTGAGGTTGGAGTTAGAGGACGATGATTATGAGATTTTACACATGTATACATGTGAATGAAACCACAAATGTTTCGCTTCATACGCGTGAGTATTTATTATTTGTATTCAGGTTGTCTGGATGTTTTGTAATGCACCCAGTGAATACTTGGGACATACTATCTGTATGAACCTTTGAATAATACTAAAGAAACATGGACTATTTATACATGAGTACTACATTCTAAATTGTATTGATAGTTCTAGTGTGTGTGGGCGGTTGCGCGCCGTTTCTCTTATCGCAGACCCTTTTCTTCATGTGGCTGCGTTCACTGCGCGCTGCATGTGACCTTTTCTCCTTATCGATGTTTGCTCGTGACAATGTGCGTACATTTCTTATCGGTGAGAGTGTACACACTCCGAAATGTAGATACTACAACAGCACAATCCAACCACACCACCAGAAACGTGTTTATCTTTGAACAACATATATCTATGGGTATGTTAAGATAAACGATTACGTAAATATTTCCCCTTCAGAAAGAAAGCTTCCAAACATCATCAGAATTTGTTTTGGGTTTTAAGAAACTTCTGTGATTTAAAAAAGAATAACCCAAGCTCTTCAGTGCATTTCATTAAAAATAATCGTTTAATAAAACTCTTCCCATGACGATTTAAAAAAAAAAGTAGCTGCAAACGATACGTTGGGATCTTAATTGTCAGAGTAATGCAGCACATGTGTGGCAGTGAAAGTCAGTAACTTATTTTAAATTATTTATAAAAATATTTCAATTACGCATTTTAATTAATAAGGATTGCATTTATCCAAACTTCTTGAAATGACGCACTGCATTTCTTGCTTAACAATTAAGCGGGTTCTACTGTATTATATTTATAACTAAGGTGGGACATGTTGGGTATTGTGAATGAACAACGAGTTATTTTGTTGGTTGTTGTCTTTGATCGTCGAGATCAGCCAGTTGAACAACCACGATAAAGTGAAGACAGACCAAAGACCATAGTTGTTTTCTGATGCATTAGTTCGGAAGCACACTCCAGATGTCACTAACTGGCATGGCAATATTTAAAAGGTTTTCAAAGCAAATAATGTGTTTTTTTAAAACAAATACCTACTTTTTTAAAACAAATACTGTTTAAATACCCTCTTGGAAATATTCAGAAAGCAACTTGCGACGTCTGCCCTCTGTATGGTCTTTGTTCAAACGGCAAACATTGGCATTACATACACACATCCAATCACCGCATTTTGGTCCAATACGAGCAAAGAAGGAACTGACGAGTAAGGGCAAGGTTGATCCTCGCGTTTCGTTTAAACTGAATTTAAACTTCATTTTTTTTTTCAGTCAAAGTTTGCCCTTGCTAAAGTTCATTTAGCCCAGTTTTTTCATTCTCATATTTTTTCTAAAAGTATTTTGTGACCAAAATCCAACACAAAAGTTTAATATCATTCTAATTATTCACCGGAAACATGTGTTTGCTGATAAAAGTGTGAGTGTTGCCACATCAACTGTGGATTAATTTGACTGACCACTCCATAAAGTATTTGAAGTTTAAACTTAGTTTTATTGGAAACTGAGTTTTACATAATCGTGGTTTATCTACGATCCCTAGGGGAGAAATCTCTCAGCCATGTAAAACTTCTCAAGAAAAGCAGTAGCCGGAGCCGACTTTAAACAGTAGCTCCCGGTCAGTGAGCATACAAATTATATCAATAGAAGTTAGCCCTTCTTGTTTCTCCACGTAACGTTAAGGGAACTGAGTATGACGAAATGTTATTGTGAATAATATGGTCAAGCGTCAATCTTCATTGTGAATGTCACTCAGAACTGCAATGAACTATTAGAAGGCACTGAACTGGAATCGATGTATGAACTCCCAGTCATTGCCATTATCATGATCAATTTCATTCATTTCATTTATTTAAATTCAGTTGGTAACTGATTCTGCAATCAATTTGCCACAGTTTAAATTTCGTTATTACCTAAACAAAGGAATTTCCAACGACATCCGCCAATTCACCACCTCCTTGTCGATGACACAAACCGCAGCTTTTGCGAATATCAATGAATGCAGATGAAGCTGGTGATGTACTTTTGGAAACTTTTTTGAAATAACCAAAAAGTCGATTTCACGTAAATAAATCGATATTATCCCAAAACAAGATATAATCGATAAGTTGAGTCCAATTATCCAGACGGTCAAATATAAAATTCTTTTAACAAAAAGCTCTACATTGAAAAAAATACAAATTCACTTACCCATTTGTTAAACTAAAGTCGATGATCGGCATTTTCATAAAAAGAAAGCGAACGTAATTTAAGTTACACTTTGCTTTAAATGAACTAAGGAAAAACATTTGCACAAACACTTGTTATTATTTTGCTAAACAACAACCACCCTCCCCAATGGATGCTGACCAGATCAAAAAGTTCCATCAACCTGTGTTGTTGTTTCCCCAAGTCCTTCTAATGTGTTTTCAACAGAGTGCGCATCGTTCTTACACAAATGCCCCGCACACACACACACACATACAATCTCGAACGACCGACACACATGTTAATACAATTTTCCTCGACGCATTTTTAAACCCGGCAATAATGTTGATGCACTTGCAACTTTTAACAACTGTCTTGTAATTTGTATAACTTTTCGTATGATGTTTTACAATGGTTTACTAATTAGCCCCCGAGTTTTTACGTCCGCATAGTAAAAGCGCGGCGGAAGAACTGATTAACAGAACTTCTTGTAGTTGTTCTTCTTCTTAGACCAAATACGTAAATTGTGGGGGTGTAAAAGAGACAAATGCATGCGTACAAGTGCTGTGGGATAAGGATGCGTTAAAATCGAGTTTGTATGGTTACTGTTGCCACATCGATTGATTGGAAAAAGTGTTTGCTGATCAGCTTTGCCGTTTTGGGCTTTTTCTACCAAATTTTGTGGGATGGGTTTTTTAAAAGTTTGAAGATTTGGTCGGGGGGTCGGTCCAATTTGATTTTGGTAGTTTTAGGACGTAATCGTAAATTGCAGGTTCAAGTACAATATTTTGTTATTAATTTTAAAACATGTGTTATTAAATTAGTAAATTTTTTAGTAATAGAAAAAACTAAATTCTTAATTTAATTTTTGGTTTGTCCTAAAAAAAAACGATTATTCAATTAATGTTACAAGATGGTTAAAGTGCATTTTGATTTATTTTGAAAATTTTGGTCGGCTACAAGGGATTCTGCTGGTTTTTTGGAAAGTTTGGTAGGAAAAACTTTTTTTGTAGTGGCCACGCTGTTGCTTATACGAGGCTTCTCAACAATAACTCTTGGGTTTTCCGAGCCCCAGAGGAGACAATTTTGCTTGTTGACGTGGCCACCGAGGTGCAAATGGGCCTCATCAGTCAAGATGATATTTCGGATCATTTTCATGCACTTCAAGGACCCAATCAGCAAAGACACGGCGTTATTGATAATTGGGCGGCTTGAGTTATTGTGTTAACTGAACTTTATAAGCCTAAATACCAAAGTCTTTATGCAAAATACGTTGTGGAATGCTCAATTCCAAACAACGACGAGGAATGGACAAACCTGGGTTTTCTTTAACACTTTGACCTACAGCAACAATATTCTCAGTTGTTCTTGAGCGACTTGCACGGACTTTATTCTTCACATCACTAACTTGTCCCATCAGTTGGAATTTTCCACCAATTTCTGTATTGCGGTCCGACAAGGTGCTTCACGACGACCCAAAAATGCTTTAGTTTTGCCATTTCACCATTTTGTTCACCATTTTTAGTAATGGCGCAGTTTCTACTTATCACATGTCAAAGAATAAAAGCTTCAAAAGTGACAACTACCGAAAACCGGTTGATTCAAAATAACACCTCTTGTTGGAAAACCCTTTACATCTCCATTTGCACAAACGATGGGAAACCCGGCCTGCTGCACTAATCGGGGACTTTTTTGTATTTATTGTAAAACTGAAAATATCGGTTCAAATAAGGACGTGCTGTGAAGTCGGACTCTGACACATTTGCCAGGAGTCGAATAATTTGCTCGAATCCGACTCCAAGTTTTATTTACTTACATTTTCCGTGCAATTTTCGAAGACAGAGTCGACTCGGAGTCGGTTCAAATATTATATTAAATACATATACATATTTAAGAAAAAAATGAAATAAAAATTCAGTGTCGCTAAAAGGCTTCATATTCCATCCACCTGTTATGTATTCATTTATTGTATTTCTACATTTTTGTGAGGCGCCCTAATGTAAAATTTAAGTGGTTTATTAGTTATCTGCTTTGCCATTTGATTATAATTTATTACTTTATCTTCTTTACACCACACTTACTGCAGTGTGTTCGGTACTTGTCATTAGAATCCCTTAGTTGATTTAAATATACAGAAACAGAGGCTTTATTTGTTTGTCAAGACTTTAGCTTCAATCAGTTTGTAGGGGAAACACTGCGGTGAGTGTCTGTCGCGATTTCTAGTTGTTTTTATTTTCATAGAAATAAACAGAACCCACCCATACCAACGTCAATAAATGGTTTTATTTGCAACATATTGTGGAGTTAAATTCGCCCCTTATAAAACACCGTCACAGTCAGCGACAAACACATTTTTGAAAACTTGTTCATGTAATCATGAAATAATTTCGTAAAACAATTGAAGTACATACATTTTTTTTGTAAAAAAATGATAAAGATAAAAAAAAATGTGGTTGGTCCTACTGTATTTCTAAAAAAACAAAACAACATTTATCTTAAAAAATAATAATTGATTTAATATTAATAACACATTAAAACTACCATATCTTGATTTTTTTTTAATTTGTTCTACTAAAACCCACCCATTCGATAATAAATATGTTTATGTACTATATATGCACATAGTAAATAAGGTAAATATATATGTATGTATGTATTTACATGAGGTAGCCCACTCTCAAATCTCCACTACGTTCTCTTGCATCTAATTGATGCTCGATTACAATTTGCCTTGCGGATAGAAACCATTCCATACCTCCGTAATTTTCTTTAGCTCTGGTAAGGTGATATACTCCAGTTTATCGGATATATTCAGGCACTTTAGAGCATCAATATCACTGGTTAAGGGTTCGTATTTAATATCACCCAATGACGGACAATTGGGATCGCTGTTGTTGGCAAAACTGGTCCATATATCGATCATGGTCTGGGAGACACGACAATCCAGGGAATCCATTGACATGCGATGCGAGAACATGAAACGGAACAGATAACACAGATCGTCGCCATGACAGGCTCCACGAACGCTCTCGCCGCACAACAGCTTGCGTATGGCATTCGAATCCGCAGAGTCGTAGTCAAAACGATAGAGATACGTGGGCGCCTTGGCATATTTTGCCCGGTAGGTGGCAGTGCGGTATAGTGGATGCCAGAATTCCCTGTACGACGAAAGCTAAGAGAAATACACAGATTAGTTCATTGCTCAGTTCACAGAGATGCTACCTCACCTCCAAAAATTGCATGAGGGTCTTCAAACTGCATGCTTCATCTCCAAAATAGGCCTTCTTCAAAGTCACAGCCATTTCTTTGGCCTTGTTGCTGCGTCGATCGATCCCCACATCCAAGGGCAACAGGTTTTCACAGTCACCCACCTCATCCAAGGTGGCTTGGCGTCTTGTCACTTCGGGGTGGAAAAGGAGACCTTCGAAACTGGTGCCACCCAATATCATGGGAATGTCATTACTCCACGTAGTCTTCAAAGCTTCGAGGGGATTTTCTGCAATGATACAGTCTTTGGTCTGGTAGGGTTCCACAACAGGGCCAAAGGCAAAGAGTATTCTGTTGTGCTTCTCCTCCTTTGTCAATATTGTGGGTATGGCCTTTTGAATATCGATGGGTGAGGCCTGTTGTAAAAATCTAAAGATTTCGCCCGCTTTTTCGTCGCCTTTATAACCCAACGCAGTGGCCAGCCGGAAAGCCCATTGATTGCCGGGCGGTAGAGTCCAAGGACAAAGTACACAGCCCGACATGGCAATGGCTTTGTGTATCAAGCCCTTGGAACGTTCGCTAACCATACAGAAGTGAGTGGAGGCTCCACCAGCGCTCTCACCAAAGAGAGTGACATTATTGGGATCACCACCGAACGAGTCTATGTTCTGCTGTATCCACTTCAGGGCCATTATTTGATCTTTAATGCCGGCATTGCCGGGCACATCCACACTGGGATCGTCCAAGCTTAGGAAGCCAAATGGTCCCAGTCGATAGGCAATTGTTACGAGAACCACATCCTTGGACATGAAATAATCGGGACTGTACATGTCGCGTGTGGCTTCACCAAGTTGAAAACCACCACCGTAAATCCAAACCATAACGGGGCGCGGAGTGGAGGGTGTGATCTGGAAAATGATCATGGATACAAATTACATTTCCTCAAGGACACCAAAACCGAATACTCACATTATTTGTAAATACATTCAAATACAGGCAATCCTCCGATCCTTTGTACTTCTTGAAGAGCATATTCGCCTGGAAGGGAATGTCTGCTGGGCCGGTGCAATCCAAAACATCGTGCCATGGTTCCGCTTCGACAGGGGCCTTAAAGCGCAACTCCCCCAGCGGTGGTTTGGCAAAGGGAATACCCTCAAAACTGAAGTATGAGTTGCCCCATACGGACAGACGTTTGGCTCCCTTAACCTGACCCTTGGCCGTCTTTGTGCTGACTGTGGCACCCGTATTAAGGCGATACTGCTCGAATTTATAGTCCAAACCTCTGCAAAACAAACAAAGAAGAAAAGACATCAGTGGTGGATGAGGAGGAGGAGGAGGTGAAGATAGCAATTAATTATAACCATAAAACGTGACAATTGTGGCAATTCACGGCTGGCTTGTACTCGGTGTCTTGGCGATTACAATGGATGGGTATTGCACAATTGTGCCGGTAGCCGGCAAATTGAATTCAATATGGCAAACGAGAGTGATTGTTTGTTTATACCAAAATTATAATCATTTTATATACATATGTGCGTGTGTCTGTGCGTGAGTTTTCATTTTAAACCTTATTGCTATTAATGCAGGTATGACTGTGGGTGTGTGTGTGTCTGGCTGTGTCTGTGTGACTGTTTTTCGAGGTGTCCATTTGTATTCAAAGCGTGTTTCGTTCTTTCTCCATTGTTTACAATACAGTTTGTGCCATAAAGCGGGCAGGCTCCGATGATGGCGTTTCCAGTTGATTGTTCACCTTTACGAATACAGTGCCGCGATCACACATTACAACGGCTTGGTTATAATCATTTTTAAATGATTATACATGGTAAGTAAACCCATGCGATGACATTTCGAATGACCACATTTCCATTCATTCACAGCCATATCGTACTAGTTGTGATATATTATTCGGCGTTGATCGTGTTGCCTTTTCAGAAGAAATATCTGTAATTGATACATGACCCACATTCACCAGAAGACGTCCACTGCTTTGAGTGTTCGTTGGTTTATGGTGTGTTGCGATTGATTAATTTTCCCCATTCATTGATCAACTGTGAGTGACGGCAACATCGAGGGCGCAGACATCCTTTTCATGTTCAAATATTAATGTAAGACTACACATTTGTCTAGGCATACAGGTTACAGTGGAACACTCCAGTCAAACTATTAAAAACGTATTCTACTATGTTGGCACGATACTGTAGTCACCCATTGGAGGTGTTGTTGCTGCCTCAGTTGTTGGCGGTGATGTTTGTGGTCTATTGTTGTAATGTTTACAATGATTGCACCGTACCGTCTGTCATAAGTAACATTTAATTGTCAGACCATTACTATTCAAGTCAAGCATTTTGCATTTGATGACCTACGAAAATGTATGTACGAATTTATATGTCAGTACACTCACACACACACAGAAACCCTGTGATTCATTGGGTCATGTTTCGATTTTGTAGATTAATTGCGGCGCTGCTTTTGTTTTCGAAATTTTGCGATCTCGAATAAATCGAATGCGCCTTATCACCTTCTAACAGTCGAATGGGTTATCAACAAATGGAAACTATGTCCCTGTAGGGTTGCCAACCTGGCCTAGATTTCGCTGGATTGTCAAGACTAAAATTGTTTTCTTAAACTATGTTTAATAATAATAAGAACAGGGTGCATGAATACAGTTTTAAAATGTTGCCAACCTTATTTTCAGGTTTTCGCTGACATGTATAAATAAGAGATTTATTTCGAAGCTGTTCTAAAAAAAACTTTAGTCGTTCGAGGTCGGCTTTAAACACTCCCGTACAGTGAATATACAAAATTAGATCGTACACAGCGCACTGTTTGAGAGACTACACCCGGCCGGTTTCTGCATGTAACGCTGACCTAAAATAGACAATTAGAATATGTCGTTTATTTATTAAATAACAAGACTCGCAGCTGAAATCCAAATCCAAACATTTCGTTGTCGTTCAGATTTGTTGTCATCTGCACCTGGCAACCCTTTTACACTGTGACAGTTATTCCCATTAACTAGCGATTCTAAGCAACTCTCATGCTTACTTGCAAATTCTTTTTATCGCACTTTAGACCAGCCAATGTTCGTCAGGGAATTGTTTGTCGTATATTGACTTTTTGTTAAAACAAAACTCATAATAATGAAGCTATTATATGAATGCGCCGCAAATAACACAATTGATTGAGTGGTAAATACAAAAAAAAAAAAAAAACTACACACATATGTATGTACGTAAACAGTTATTGCAATCTTGACGCAGCAGTAACGTACAAATTAAATATTTTCCATCGCCTAGTAATTCTAAGAAAAACAAGGCGACAAGTTACTTTTTTTTTTAGTTAACGTACATACGTATTGTAATTTAATAAGATGTAAAACAATTATTTCTAAATCTGTGGACATGAGGGCAATAACAGGAATATATTGGGAATTGGCTGTGCAACAACAAAGTATCGAAACACTGGCGTTGCGAAGCGTCCATTAAAAGAGTTTTTTTGTTGTTGGATTCCTTTGTTTTCCGGGAGGGGATTTTGGGTTCCTTGATTAAAATGCAAGCTAATTTATTTATATAATGACAAACAAATCGTAAAAATTCTTTAGAAATTCATTACCGACAGCCAAAATAATCCAGCAATGTAATGACGCCATGGAAATCCAATTTACAGGCGAAGAATTTGATATTCTGAAAATTATTTTAGACAAATGATCTTCTAGCGTGTATAGCTAGTACCATTAGCTTGAATTTGAAAGCTAAATTCCGAATTTAAATTGTTTCTCATGAAGTAAAAGAATATCCAAGGACCGGTGGTTTTCACGAAAAAAAAAAAATTAATTTAACTTCTCTTGCGCCTACTTATAAAAGAAACACTCTTTGAACCATCCATGGTTATGGGAGGGAGACTCTGTAAAAATAGGAAATTTCTTTCTGACCCATTTGCTACTATCGGGTGATCAATCTAAAGATATTTTTCAATAGGTTTTTTTTATAGATTACGCCTGAGTTCTGTTACTGTAATTTTTCAGTATTGCTTTCCATTTCATTATGGAAAGACTTACACCGCAACAACGACCCCAAATTGTGCTCTTCGAAAGCTCGAAGAAGATCCGATGACTTCGACCAACATTTTGTTCAGCAACCAATAACCAAAATTTGCCGCATTTGGGCTGAAGAGCAACCGGAAGAGGTTCAAGGGCGGCCATTTTATCCAGAGAAAACCACAGATTGGTGCAGTTTATGGGTTGGTGGCATCATTGGTCCATATTTTTTCAAAATGATAATGGCCGGAACGTAATGGTAAATGGTGCTCGCTATCGCTCTGAAGAACTAAAACCCAGAAAAGGTTTCGAAAAATTACCTCAACTACTAATTTCAGGGTTTTAGTAGTAGTTCATATCGCCCATCTACTTCAGTAGTGTCACAATTCAAAATTCACTTTTTATTCTTTTTTGTCAGACTTCTAGTTTATTCTGGAAATCTATGTGTTCTTTCCTATATTTGCTAAGTAAGACGCAATTGAGAACTTAACCGATTGTCGTGGAAAAATCGTGTTTTGTGTTATGACACTATTGAGGTAAATGATATGCCACGAGAACTTTGCAATTCCTAAATTTAAATAAATTGTATTGGACATGACGGAACGCATCAACTCTAAATTAAAATGTCAGTTAACAAGAACATGATAAGAAAGTGAAACTCGATAAAATTAAAAAAAACCAGTGGAAAAGTTGCAGTCGGGTAAACCGACTTATATATACCCTCACCCTCAGTAAAAACATACAAGTCTCATACTCATAAGTATCGGAAAGTCAAAAGTGACCGTAGCTACCATCATTTGATGTAACATCTGATGAAAAGTCAGAATAGCAACCTAAAATACCGAATGCTATAGAAAAATATTGGATGGTACATTTGTATGGGAGGTACCAGAAGGGGAGTTGCCAGACTTCCAAGTTTTTGTCCAAAACTTTGTCTAGCTATAGGTTTACTAAATACAGAATTAGGTCAAGATCGCGTTGGTCATATTGGTGTTACTACACGATTTCTAAGGTAGGCGGGACGGTACATTTGTATGGGAGGTACCAGAAGGGGAGTTGCCAGACTTCCAAGTTTTTGTCCAAAACTTTGTCTAGCTATAGGTTTACTAAATACAGAATTTGGTCAAGATCGCGTTGGTCATATTGGTGTTACTACACGATTTCTAAGGTAGGCGGGACGGTACATTTGTATGGGAGGTACCAGATGGGGAGTTGCCAGACTTCCAAGTTTTTGTCCAAAACTTTGTCTAGCTATAGATTTACTAAATACAGAATTTGGGCAAGATCGCGTTGGTCATATTGGTGTTACTACACGATTTCTAAGGTAGGCGGGATGGTACATTTGTATGGGAGGTACCAGAAGGGGAGTTGCCAGACTTCCAAGTATTTGTCAAAAATTTTGTCTAGCTATAACTTTAGTAAATACAAAATTTGGGCAAGATATCTTTGGTCATACTGATAGTATTAGACGGTTTATCAGGGGCGGGATGATACATTTGTATGGGAGGTACCAGAAGGGGAGTTGCCAGACTTCCAAGTTTTTGTCCAAAACTTTGAATAGCTATAGGTTTACTAAGTACAAAATTTGGGCAAGATAGCGTTTTTCATACTGATAGTATTAGACGGTTTATCAGGGGCGGGATGGTACATTTGTATGGGAGGTACCCGAAGGGGAGTTGCCAGACTTCCAAGTTTTTGTCCAAAACTTTGTATAGCTATAGGTTTACTAAGTACAAAATTTGGGCAAGATGGCGTTGGTCATACTGATAGTATTAGACGGTTTATCAGGGGCGGGATGGTACATTTGTATTTGTTGCCAGACTTCCAAGTTTTTGTCCAAAACTTTGTCTAGCTATAGATTTACTAAAAACAGAATTTGGGCAAGATCGCGTTGGTCATATTGGTGTTACTACACGATTTCTAAGGTAGGCGGGATGGTACATTTGTATGGGAGGTACCAGAAGGGGAGTTGCCAGACTTCCAAGTTTTTGTCAGAAACTTTGTTCAGTTATACTTTTACTAAATACGGATTTTTGCCAAGATCGGAGTGGGCATATTGATATTATTACACGTTTACTAAAGTGGGCGAAATAGCAGATTTGTATGGGAGGTACCCGAAGGGGTGTGGCCATATAGCCCATATGCAATCCCATAAGCAGTTTTGGGAAAATATTAAGCCATGCCAAATTTCAGAGTGATCGTTTAACTCTTTCGAAAGTTATCGTGCGTACCAGCAGGACAGACAGACGGACGGACGGACGGACGGACAGACGGACATGGCTCAAACGATTCAGAAAGTGTTGAATCGAATTTGGTTCAAAGACACCTGAGGTCTAATGTGAATATTTCTAGGTGTTACACTTTTGGGTCGTATCAAATGATATATACCCTCCTACCCGTAGGGTGAGGGTATAAAAATCGGTTGACTTAGGGTGGCATGGCCCTTTTCAATTCAATGGTGGTGTCGGAGTCTGACAAATTTACATACATTTCCCATTAAATAGGAAAACAATTAAAAACATTTTTTTTAAATTTGAAAAATTTTCGATTACGTTAATAGAAAAATTATAGAACAAATGAAGTCGGAGTCAACTCTGGAGTCAGAGTGGAGCTATTTAAAATTGCTGTAGTCCCGGGAGCCTAGTAATGCGATCGTGTTATTCGATCGAGCAAACACTAAAGCCCACTTAAAAGTCATGCGATGAAATTATTCCCAACATACTTGGGGTCATTAGTTACTCTGTCCATGCCTTCAATACCGAATATCATATCTGATTACCAGTTAGACGACACTACTAACCACAATTAAATCTTCTAATTGAATGCCTATATTAGATAAGTGCACGTTAATAACAAACAAATACTTTCAAGCAAAGTAAGTTGGTAGTTTTAGAGTGAGTTTATATCGTTGTAAAATTACATTACACTCCATGACGTTTATGCAGACTTTAATATTTCGAAATGCACTTTTTTAATGGTAATGTGAACGTTTTGTTGGTTGAGTGTGTGTGTTGTTTTTTTTTTTTGTAAAATTATAACTTTACGATCTGCAATTAAAAGTTAATTGAAACTATTTGTAGAGAAATACATAATATAGACACCGACGTGATTTTCTACTGCTGTCATGGTCAAATTGTTGCAACCACGGTTAGACCTCGAAATTGATTATGTACTTCTGAGGTGGAAAATAATTAAAATAATTAGTTTACGCAATGTGCTTTTATGAGATAATTCTTTGGTAGGGAAAATAAATTTAATATTTGATGAACTTAAATCCGAGAACGGTTTGAACGCACCAAGCCGAACCCATATGTGCATGAGCAAGCCCCAACCGGACTATGAAATTATAATATGTACTATTCCCATTCTACTATTTCCGCTTACGATTACTGTGTCGGAAGGATTCTTCAACTTGTGAGGCTTTTGAGGAATCGACCAATTTGTTTGTGTCTCCACAAGATCTGAAATGCTACTCAGGCAGGCCACGACTCATCAATCGGATCGATTAATAATCAAGGTCGGTTGATTATGGGTTGTCAGGTAGGACTTAGATTTTGACTAAACGTTTATCTCTTCTGTGATTTACACACAAAATCCAGCGAAGCTACATTTCTTACGTATTTTCTTTGACATTGCATAACTTATCTCAAACCAAGGAGCTGTGGACGATATAATTTGTAAACATACTGGCGGGGGTCACACAAATTACGCGGCTACGAACGGGCAATGATTTTTCAATAAAATTTTCCAGGTCTTAGAGATTAAGTCGGACAAACTACCACATACGCTAAATTCTTCATTCCAAAATTTCTGACGATTAAGGCAAAATACTTACATATATTTTAATAAAAGGGTGAATAAGATATTAACTTTTTAAAACCCCCTCGTAAGTAGTTATAATGAACACTGCTCTATTGAGCAATCTCCATCATTGAGTTACTGTTCGTCTGCCAAATTAAAACATTTTGAACTATTTTGCATAAAACTTGTTTTTTTGTTTTGTCGAAAAAAATCCGAAAGGAAAAGGTACAATGGGAACTATTAATTGGGTTTAATGAGTTTGGTTGTGGTCGCTCACGCTCTAGTGACACCAATTGCAGTTACTACTGTCACACATGTTGAACAATTCACGATTGGTGAAAGAAAGTGTACGAGGTTGTACAGGCTTTAACAAAATGTTTAACCCTGTGACGATTATTGCAATGACTGCAACTGTAGTCATCCGATACATAATCAACGCTGACAAGCCATGCAACGCTAGTCCTGATGAATGCGGAAAATCGTTGACTACTTTATTGAGATGGCTTTCGGCCAACGTTACATGAGTGACGACGACCATACCCATCTGAGAATCCACATACAATTCACAAAGAGCCACTATTTAAAATTGACTAAAGGAGTACATAGGCGTCAGGAATAACGACAACCCCTTGCCCTATATTATCATTAAAAATAATGGAAAATAAATAAAAGATCCGGTTGAAGATCGAACTTCCATTTAGATTTGTTGCAATTAGCTGATGTCGTCTCAAACTGGGTGGTGACTGGTAGTCGGACAAATAAACCAAAAAATGTTAGTGTTTTCTTTGAAGTCCTCGAAATGGATCACGTGGTTGGAAGGCACCACTGACTCACCGTCTTACTAAATATTTTAAAAAATACTTTTAAACTTTTCGGCTTTTTTATTCCATTCCACTAAAGTCGACGTCCTCTGTTCCGGCCATTGATAAATCAGTTCATCAACTCGTTTCTTATGTTATTGTGATGCTACAATAGAAATTTACATAATCACGATCAATGCATAAGTTACAAAATATATAAAAAAAAAACTATTGCGTATTAAAATTCACATTGTAAACCAGTTTACATCAGCCGACTAGCGACTAGGGATGCTAGACCAAACGAAATGTGGTCTATCTTTGAAAGCCATACTGCGGACACAAGTAGTCCGACACATATTTAAAAGCGTATATGGTTACAAGACTTGTAAGACAAGAACTGGCCATACATTGGGAAACGCCGAGGAATATCAACTTGAAAGACTTGTATTTGATCGTTCACCTACATATTTAAGTTTTGAACGACACACACTCTCACCCGTTTCACTCCACATTTCACACACAAAATCCAGTCACACTATTTTGCGACATCATTGCGAATCCACAAAATCGCAAAAGAAAAAAAATCAAAACAAAACACTTCAACAACTTTTCGAACAAATGCATGGATCAGTATTGCAAAAAGCCCAAAATAAAATAAAGATATAAATAACAACCGCTGGAACAGAAAAAATGAAAAGCAAAGTCTTTTATCCACGCCAATCAACACACACACACTTGCGTGCACAGTGGTCAATATGTTAGTTTTTGTTTATTATTTACCAGTGTTCGCTTTAAGTTTAATGGACTGACTGAGCGGGATGACCAAACGCTACGTGTTAGATTCGCTCAATAGATTTGGCATTTGGCGTAGATAGTTTTCACATTTTTCAGTCTATAAAAACATTTCTTATTTGGACTTTGAGTTTATGGCGGATATGGCTTCGCACATAAGCCAGGGTACTTCTGAGTCAGCAGTCCAGTGCGCTGAAGAATAAATTCAATAACACGATGTACTAATATACATACGTCCAGAACTCTAAAAGATTATTTATTATTTCACGTACGCTTAACCGCCTAACCCCCAAATTTTGAAAATTCTATAAACAAATGTGCCTCTAAAGCAGTGCCGGAATACACTTATCAAAATGTCAGAACACATTTATTTTATTTTAACCGAATGCACAAAAACATGCTTTTAGAAGTGCTAATGCTGTAATTTTACAGTTGTGTCTTTATATTGGGGAATAACACTGAACAGACAATTAAAAAAAATGATTGGGTCAAAATTATTGCCATGGAATTTTTCATTTGTGTTTTCGTCCAAATATTTGTACAAAATGTAATTCCTACGGTTATAGCGTCCACCATAAGATGGAG
Organism: Hydrotaea cyrtoneurina; assembly: GCA_958296145.1. Classification (NCBI taxonomy): domain Eukaryota; kingdom Metazoa; phylum Arthropoda; class Insecta; order Diptera; family Muscidae; genus Hydrotaea; species Hydrotaea cyrtoneurina. The sequence continues at coordinate 3,666,749 of OY282512.1, read as the reverse complement.
TCTATTAACATGCTAAAACTTTGAAGATACAAAGCTGTTATTTAGTAAGAGGGGATAATCCTCTCGCCACAGTGACAGACAAATCACTGTTCGTTTGGCAGTTTCGAAAGTTGAGTGTTTCGGTGGTTGGCACTATTGGCACTGGCCTTAATGAAAAGTTCAGACTGTGTTTAGTTTCTACTCAATATTCGAAAAAGAAGGTTTTTTATTATTTGTAAATTAAATAAATGTTTTTTTTAGTACTTTAAAATTTGGCACTCGATGGATTTTTAGTAGCAGGTAAGGCGTGTCGTCTTGGTATGCTACGAAAACGATGAAAACAACATTTAAAAAAAGAACATATCGTACAAGACTCTCACAACTCAGTTGTACAAAAAAAAACTGTCCAATGGGAGCTCTTTCGAATTGTATCGCATACGAGTGCGATATAATCTGCGATTTCAGAATGCTGCTGTCTAATTAGAGCCAATAATATCTATACTTATGGCGAGGGTTGTCAAACAATTATATCGTCACCAGATCTCCAAAATGACCTAACAGCATTATCAAAAATGTACTGTTATGTCGTTCTGGAATTCCCCTATAAAATTGATATTGATATTTTTGATATTGAGGTGTACAACTTTTCAGAGACATATAGGTTATTGTTAGGTCATTTACCAGAGTCAATAAAAAACAGAATTTTTGGTTTTTTTTTTGTGTTAGGTAATTTGGTTTTCAGATGACGAATATAAATTGTAGAATAAAGAACCTTCAGCCCACCATTGATAATACGAATTATTTTCTATACATTCTACATTTAATGTTGTTGAACACGGTTGAACACAAACGTTTCTATTTTTATCATATACAGGGGCGATAATCGCAGTTGTTGCGATAACCGAATCTGAAATGTTTTAAATTAAGCTAAACACATGCCTGTATTATATAATACCCTGCCAACAATCAGTTCGTACGCCAGTCCGTTTTCTAATATTTTCAATTTCTGCTTTTATGTTTATTTAAAAATCTATGTTTTTGAGACAAAGTTTATTGTCTCCTAAAAAGCTAAAATCTTTATTTCTTAGAACTAATAGCAAAACGAAAAAAATTACAAAAACAGCAACTTAAATTACATATTAAAAAATGTTCAGGCGTACGAACTGATTGTGGACGGAGTAGTATTTTGGAAATAATGTAACGTACATTCGATTTTCGTACTTTTATTGCTTTGTGATATTTTGATATGAATTTCTTTCAAAATTTCGACATTTTGAATATCGTCTACGACGGTCCCGATTTACCTCATCTGCGCTAATCAAAGCGTTTGTTAAATGTCAGAGAGGGAAGGCAACAGAATCCATATTTATAAATAACTAAATATTTTTAGAGACAAATAAAAAGCAATAAGCGTCGTTTATGTCATCCTATCGTCTGTATGTCTTATGGGATCTTGAATAAATTGGATTCAAATTTTCGATTGTTTAACATTGTCCCTGGACTTTGGCCGCGATTAGTAAATTTCTCCAACATCGGCTACGCACTTAAAAGCCCTCATGCGTTCGATTGGAAATAGATATGTACTTTCTCCTGTGAAAGAAGTCTAACACAATCGCCCATGTGCCATGTTCCGAGAGTTTTTGAATTCCCATACTTTTTTAGATTCCCATTTTTTCCAAAATGGTGTGCTCAATTCCGAGCGAAAGTGTGGTTCGAAAGAATAGCTTTGTTAAATATGCTACGAACTGTGTTCAATAACTATCAACAAAAAACATACGTTTTATTTGCAAATTTAACAACAAAATTAAGAAAAAATGCCTGGTGGCTTGTTAATTGCCCTGGTTTCTACTAGAAGAAGACTAATGATACTGGAACGTGTTAAACGAGTTGCCAGATTGATTAACATTAATTTTTTAATGAATATGTCCACCAAAGTATAAAATTTATGTTTATTTGAAGAAACCTTTTCAACAAGTAGAACACTCTGGGTAAATTTCGTCAAAAGTTGTTCTTGATAAAAGGAGCCTTTTTATTTTCTTTAATTTTACTAGAAAAGCTAATCTGAATACTGTCTTTTTTAATTAAATGTTGTAAAAACAAGTAAAATATTAACTCTGCGTTCTTTTTTAACTTGTATGTGCTCAGAAAAACACGTACAATCTCATTTCTTTTTCTATCCACAAGGCTATATGAGCTCGAATTATATTCCCAATATTTTTTTGGGTATTCGGAATGGAGCACACCAAATGTGGGAAAATGTTTCACATTCGAGCAAACTCGAAATGCAGCACATGGGCGAATATGTAGGTATTAATTAATGATTTCCCTTAACATTATTTTGTATACCGACTGACCAGGACCTACTGTTTAAAGCCGGCTCTGACCGTCTATTGATTTTCTAAAGAAGTTTTACGTGGCTTAGAGATTACTCTCTTACTGTTTTTCGGTGACGTGGAGGTTTTTCCTTTCCAACAACGTCTATGCAAACAAAAAAAGAATTTGAATTTATGGTACAATAATTGAATCCGTAAAAGTCTTACTTGGATGTCTAATATGTGTATTCGGTTATTATGGTGCCGGTAATATGTTTTCGTCGCCCAATGGGTTGATGAGTATAGGAATGGGTTGTCGTCTTTCAATTTGTTAATGTATATGTTTTTTCATACCGTTTGAAATGCATTTAAATACGGTACCAATTTTATCACGATTCCACATGGCAAACTTGAGATAGGCAAAATTATATGTCAGAGATTTTGGATTGTGGGCGTAACTCGACAAAATTTCTATTTAGTTGAGAAACAATTTTCTTACAAGTACTCTCTCTCTCGGTCTGTAGTAGAAACTTTTGACCGATGTCATGTCGCATTAGCAAATTTGTATCAAATTTTAACCTGCAAAGAAATAATTTTGTTTATCGAAAATCAGCTGATTTCCTGTTTGACACTCAACATTATTTTGTGGTCAGATTGGTACAAAGAAACATTTCATAGTTTTTTGACAAATATTTACCAATGTGACCGTACACCTGTAATTGAGCCATGAGATATTTGTTGATATTTTTCTGAAATCGACATGAAGAGACTGAATATAGCTGATTACGAAGAGTTCCATAGAAGTTGGTAGGCTGCGCCCACATTCGCTGCAAGAGACGAATCTTCTGGGCAGAGTCGTACGATCTTTTTTGCTTTGGAAATTTACGCTTGAACAGATAAAAACATATAAATTCATGTAGTTTTGTTGACTCTTTTAAGCCAATCACTGTAACCACTGTGCGGACACACGCACGCACACTGAAACATACACATAAATGCATAACGTAATAATGAGCGGCTACGCTATCGTTCGAAAGTAAACAGCCACAACAAAATGAGTAGTAAATAATTATAAATCCATACAAAACATTGTATGTGCATACATGTGTATATTGGGAATTATGTGAATGTTGAAGACATACTCACCTCACAGTAAACTTCAGCATGTCCCATAAAGATACGTGGCTCATGATGATGTGGAAATTTCACGTTTTACCTCCTCTTGATTTCAACTCTTCTTTGATGCGTTTTTTGCTGTGTCGTTGAGCAAACCTTATGTTTTGCCCTTCTTTTGATCTTTCAAAATCTAAACGGCGCTTATTGCCAGTACTTTCTATTGTTTTAGAACTGAGTCGTTGAGTCGGGCATGCAAGAAAACTCAAGTGACAACAACGAGAAATCAAACAAAACAAGACATGACATGAAATGCAAACATAAATAAAACCGACAAATTACGACACTATACACTCCTCAGACACACTGTGACTCTGTGGTGTGCGACCACTATCACTTTTAAAACACACACAGCAACAACAACAATGCACAGGTAGTGACGGTGATGGCGAAGCCACGAACTGAGGCAGAATCTCTACACCGACCGAACAGATGCCGAAAATTGCTCAAAATGCACTTCACGTTTGATTTGTTTGCTTGAGCCGAGTTTTTGAGGGTTTCCGGGTGTGTATTTTCTATCAACACCGTCGTAACGTTGAACCACTGACCGATTGATGCATCCACGATTCCAGCGATAATTAAATGTCATACAATGTGGGTGTCTATGTGTGTTTGTTCAGCGAAGACAGCACCAAATGCAGTTTGTTTGTTTCACAATTGTTGTTGGGGGGCAATACGATTTTCGGTGTGCGCGTCTGCTTCCACTCGCTTTGAATGTTTCTCGATGACTGCGTTGCCAAGAGAAAGTCTTTGCGGAAAATATACTCTTTTAGTGGTTAACATGAATGATCGGTTCGGTTAACAGAGCTGATCAGCTGTAGCGATAATAAAATGTTAAATAGAAATAACAGTTTTTTAAGCTTTTAAATGGTGTCCAAGTTGTCGGTATTTTAACAGGCATGTTGTGGAAATGCAGGTGGCAACACCGGTCACTGTAAACACGAGAAAAAGCGGTGCGTACGGTAACAAAGCAAAACACGAGAGAACGTACGCGAAGAAAAGAAAGGTACGCCAAAAGGAAATATAAAGGGGGGAAAGAAAACCACATTTTTGAACTACCATATGATTAGCGGCCAAGGAGGGAGGTTCAACGGAACTTCATAAAATAGTTAGGAATGAAAATTCAAATTCAAAATCAATTCATTTTAATAACAGAAAAACTAATAAATCTGTGGCAAAAATTATAAGCTACCTATAGCAAAGACCATACAGAGGGCTGACGTCGCAAGTCGTTTTCTGAGTATTTCCAAGAGGGTATTTAAACAGTATTTGTTTTAAAAAAGTAGGTACATATTTGTATTAAAAAAAAAACATTATTTGCTTCGAAAACCTTTCAAATATTGCCATGCCAATTAGTGACATCTGGAGTGTGCTGCCGAACTAATGCATCGGAAAACGACATGTGACGTCTGCCCTCTGTATGGTTTTTTGCCTATAGTGGTATTACAGTCGAACTTCCATAATTCGACCCACCATTATCTCGTAGAAAAGTCCGACTTACGGAGACGGAATTATAGAATTGCTTATACAACTGTTTAAGGGAATTTGTCTCCTTAACTGACATTAGAAGTGCTTCGACTTATGGAAGTTCGAGTTATAGAAGTTTCACTGTATTTTGTTAATCAAAATAATTTTTTAAACAGGCAAAGAGATGTAATTCTATAGTGTAAACCAAATACAGTGAAACTTCCATAAGCCGAATTTTCTCTAAGTCGATGCACTTCCAGTGGCATTTTAGGGGACTAATTCTCTTAAATAATCAAAGTCTCCGTACGTCAAAGTTCTCTACGGGATAATGGTGGTTCGAGTTATGGAAGTTTGACTGTATGGTGTAAAATAGATGTTTGGTTCATATTTCACAATATTTTCAAATTTCAGACAGAAAAAGTCAGATATTTCTAATCACGCGTCGTTCGTGACATGTGTCGACATCAAAAATATTCTGGTCACATTGTCAATTCATAAATACACTTCCCAATGAAAGATGCATTGATTGGATTTTATTATCAAATAAAGGCGAAAAACCTCAATTGATATTCAAGATTTATGTCTCATTTTAATTGGAGGATACTTAAACTTGATTGACTGTCTGTCCTTCATATTAAAATGCTTAGTGACATTGTTTTTTTAAATTTATATATTTCTCAAAAAATTGCAAATTTAAAAAAACTATTCATAGACAAAAATCTACCGCGGTATATCAGAATTTTCAAGTGGTTATTCATTACACAAAAATGTTTTTTGTTGCATAGTGTAAGTGCAGGAAAGTGTACAAAACATGTATTTTTTTAAAAAAATCAACTTCAATGAATACTTTAATAAGTACTTTAAACCAAGTCGTCTATTGTAGGGTTTTCTCACAAAGAAATGTGTAAAAATATCGCTAATTAATCTTCATGGCTTTTGTACCACTGTGCAACCTTAATGATCTCAATTTTTTTTATACTGAACACGTCGAATTTCATTTATGCGTTTATTTGATGAATTTGTCCGTCTGTCAAATTGGCAACATTTATTTTCTTAAGGTCCTACATCCTCATCCTATTCGCAAAGGGTTCTTGTGTCTGTCTCTTTCGCACTCGTTCGTATGTGATATTTGATCACAGAAGAACAAGCACATCAGCGTTCAGTTTTTCCGCCGCGCTTTTACTGTATGGACGTACTTTCGATCTAATTGTAAAAAATCTATAAAAAATCACTACAATTAAAGGGGAATTTGTTAAAATTCTTTAGATTGTTTGAGTGTTTGCCCGGTTACAATAATACTTCAATGCATTTTGCGGAAATAATCGCATTGTGTGTGTTTGTCGTTGGTGAATGTATGCCGCGGTCGGGAGTGTGTGTGTGAGTGTATTAAAAAGGCACGAACCAAGTGATGAGCGTTGTATGCTCAAAGACTAAAAAGTCCAATTGGAAATCCACCCGCATGTGTAGCCGTCTATTTAAATGAGTGTCAACATATTATTTGACTGAAACAATTTGTAAATGCGTTTATTCAAATAGATTTTCCTATACCAAAAAGGTAAGTGATTTTATAAATGTTCACTTCAGTTTTTTTTCGTTATCGATATGTGAGGATTATCGATTTATATTTTTGTTTAGATAACAATGGAAGCGATTGCTCCCTTCGCTAGTTATTGAACTAGGAAAAGCTTAATTATTTTCAAATTATACACCATCGGCGCCATCTGCATGTGACATAGATCGTTCGTTGATATCATCCATGCTTAGTGTGGTGAATTGGTGAATTTCGATAATATTTTGAATTCGGCTGTTTTCTTTATTTATTTATTTATTTATTAATTACAATACAAAGTAAATTTATATTCTAATTTTGGGTCCAAGGATAAACCGAGTGACAAAGACTATTTGGCTTGATTTTTGCAGCGACAGACCAAAGCCTCTGGTGGGAATCGAACCCACAACCCCCACGCTGATAGGCAAGCACGCTACCAACTCGCCTACCGGGGCGCTTCGGCTGTTTTCTTTATTCAATATTATTTACTGATTTCTATACATACATATATGAACATGTAACTAATTTGTAAGTGAATTCTGCCAATCGAAACAGAACCGATGTCCAATCTAAACGGCGCACAAAAAAATTGCTTAATTGTAAGAAGGATTGGCTGATCAATGATCGCAGTTTTTGTACACAGTTTAACAGTGAAATGGGCGATGTATTTGTGTACCTCGCAAAACGACTTAATTTTATTTCAGTTCTGATTGTCCTACATTGAGTTCTATTATTATATTACCCTGAAATGAGTTACAAAATATTACATATTAGACAGAAAGTTAGAATAAGTCAGAGCCGTCTAATGTCTAATTGAACGATAAACTCTTTTTTTTTAAAACGGAGTGACTGGTTTTTTACAAAAGTCATATTGACAAATTTGGGTAATTCAATTCTGAATGTATGGACAAACGAATTTTTTTGTGAATATCACAAAACAGACTTTTTCGTCTTTAAAAACAGCCTGTAAATTACCTTTTACCAATGTTGATGCGAATGTGACAATTTAAAAAAACAGGCAGTTGCAAGTAAATGGTTTTCCAACAGGAGGTGTTTTTTGAATCATCCGGTATTTCGGCAGCTGTCACTTTTGCAGCTTTTATTCTTTGACATTTGACAAGTAGAAACTACGCCATTACTAAAAATGGAACGATACACGCTTCAACAACGCATTGAATTTATTAAAATTCAGTGAAAATTTTGCAGTCACAGACCATTGCTCTTTTACGGGAAAAGTTTCCGACAGTGTTGTATTTCGAAGAGGTAATCACAATTGGCCACCGAGATCTTGTGATTTAACACCTTGCGACTTCTTCATTTGGGACCATGTGAAAGATAAGGTCTATGCCAACAGCCAGCGTCGATTCAAGATCTCAAAGAAAGAATTCGTGAGACTATCGAGGACATAGGGCAGCCACTTTGCGTTTTGGTTATGGACAATTTCATGAAAAAAATATGGTCCTGTGAGCATGGTCGACGTGGCCATTTGACTGATGTTGTTTTCCATTATTAACGGCATACCTTCCTCTTTATTATGAAAACCCTGTATGGTAAAACAAGAGCTGCAGATGCTAGAGAAGGATCATCGCCAATTCGTCAAAACTCGACTGGGTTGGCTTTAGACTGAATAAATCAACAGTTGATCAGTTCTTCATAATCAGTTGACGTATCGATTATAAACTCAACTTCAATATTCCGATAAGTGAAAGACATGCAAATCCAAGTGCAAGAAAACTTGAAGGGGACAGCGAGTGACTCATCACCTTAACGAATGTGAGACACCCATAAAATACCCACCCAACTTATACTGTTAGAGTTTATTGATTTTTTTTTATTTATTTATTTAGTGATTTAGAACGTTATTCATACAATTTCACAGATACATATTCGACTAGAGGCCAACATCAAAGGTTGAGTTATGGTTCCGATCTACGGCAACAAACTGGTTTTCATTTTCAAAATATAACCGTTTCTTTTTATTTAATTGCATGTTTGCCATTTCGCAGATTCAGGAATTTCTAGATCTATTCCATACAATGATACAATGAACTTCTTATGACGTCTATATCAAATCGGACGTAATTGATTACTTTTAACGAAATGTATACACTGTCGAACTTTGAGCTATCTGTTCGCAAGTGTAACAAATAAAAGCAACAATTGAAAAATAAACCACAAAACATGTTTGTTGAATTTCGGCAAAATTTTGTGAGTGTTTCCCCCACAGACAACAACTTCAAATACGTTTATCAACATTTCCTTGAAGTGATGACAAGCATATTTTCGAGGTGCAGATATAATACAGAAGAAAAGCAAGTACTATCCGGAGCAAAGCTGTGGTCGAATCGTGTGCACCCTCTAATGGAAAGACGACGAATGTCGTTGCATTTATATTCTCTCCCTGAATAATAGAGTGGATAGGACAGGGTTAATACGGGCGATTTATTTATTTTTTTTTTCGTTAATTTCAAGTGAACACAAATAATTGAATGAACAAAAATCTCAATTGAATTGATTAAAATATTAATTAAGCATTTCTACTGGCTGCACACTAATTAATTTTTAATTGTGCTAACTAATTGTTTAATTAATGCTCGTCTACATATAAACTTACTTACTCTAAACTACACTTCCATGTACAACTAAAACATTCTAACTGGCACTGGCACTGACATGCCAAATTATCAATCAAAACCTTTCAAATACACCTCGAAGATAATTTCCAGTTTATCATCGAAATACAATCAAAATGTCTCACAGCAAATTTTTCAAGTGTCTCTGCTGTTGACGTTTCTACCGTTGGCCGAACTTTTGTTTTCAATTCATTTTTCAAGTTCTAATCATGGAAATCGTATAGGAAAAACAATAACAACAATTCATTATCTGTCATTTGGTCATATGTTCATTCGGGGAAAGTTACATTCTAATCAGCTATCATATGTGGCTGATAATGGCATTGGGGATTTTTGTGGTTTTGTAGAAGTCAACTCTTGATAACAGCCCAGCCCTACTAGCCGCTAACACAAAGATAACCAGGTAAACTGTGTGAAATGTGGGATTCATAATCGTGTTTTGAATTGTATTCATCATATCTTTACACTTGGCATAGCTATGTGTGAGATGTTACATTACAGTGGGCCACAACATCAGCAACATCTGCAATTCCTGGGAAAAACTCACATGAACTCAGCAGAATGTCAATGTGTTGTCAAATTGTTGTTGGGTTGATGAATACAACGGCCTTGGTGTGGTAAATAGTTGGTGTGTGCGACTGTCACACAAGTAAACCCCAGGTTCGAAAGCTGGTGAGACGATCAAGACGATTCAGCTGCTGTTTTCCACCTCGCACATGAATTTGACAGAATTGAAATTCAACGGGGCAAACAAAGAATTTTTCTCAAAAAATCAACATCATGGCAAATAGTTCCATTTTAAATTACTAAATTCTGTGCCGTGTGTTGGAACTGTCTGCCATTAGCTGTCAGCTGAATTTGACAATCAAAATACCTAGGCTTGTATCTGAGTTTTTGTTGTTGGACAATTGGCACTACCTTCTTGATCAGGTTGTAACGTGTGAGGGCTAGTTGGTTATAGGTTGTTCGTCGGTTGAATGAAAATCAAAATGTTTTGATTTCAGCTCAAGTTGGACAACTTGGTTGGTACGTGTGAGGGCGTGTTCATTCAACTTCTTCACTTCATTCGCATTTTGTTATTGAGGAAGTCAACATATTTTTGTACCGGTGTTTTGAAAAAATAATGAAAGAATGTGTGGAAAAAGTGATTGATTTTATTGAGGTATATAAAAAATATGCCTCAGTTGTGGAATTCAAAGTAGAAAAATCAAATAAATGAAATAAATTGACGCTTCGAAAAATACTTGCAAATGAATTGGATATTTGCAAATTTGAAGCGTGTGAGGAGAACGACCAATTTGATAGTTCAACTCAGTTGTAACGTGTGAGGGCCGCATATTATTGTGCCTTGACAGAGTCGCCGTGTTTAACGTGAGTACCTGCCACGTTGGACTAAACTCACGGTGGTCTTAGCACCGGGTGAGACCACCGTGCCTTGACAGTAGTATATTAATTAATTAATTTTTTTATTAACCACAAGGGATGCTCCAAAACTTAATGGAGTTTAGAAAAAGGCCCACATTAAAAATGTTGGAATGCTCACTGAGAATGTGCCACCAAGCTGTCATGGCAACATTACCGCACCATATGATTCCCATCGTCTCCGCTATTCCCACTTCGCCCTCCACCTGGTAATAAATAAAACTGCGTGTCTCTGATTTATTTGTTATATGAAATAATGTTCACTTTCGTTTTTTTTTGTATTTATTTGACAATTGTATTCATGGTTTCTTCAAAATTATGATCAAAATCCAATTGGATGTGATTGGTAACACATTAGTTTGGTTTTCTGGTTTTGTTTTGCGTGAATTAATTTATGTACAATAAAAATAGTACATGAATCATTATAACTTTTTTTTTGGGGTGCACAATAAACGCTGTTGGTGTGTGTGTGTGTGTATGAATATTATTTTTAATAATATTTATTTATTTATAATAATTTTCAACAAACCGATTACGATTGTTTGCAAAAATGACTTATAGTATCATTTGACTATGAGTGTACATAAATTCTTATATAAAAATCTATTTTGAAAGACGGAGGTTATTTCTTTGTTGTTTTTATATTATTTGGGTTTTGGATTTCTAGAAGTTTTGTTTCTGCTTTCTCTGCCTGTCTTACACATTACTTAATGAATAAATTAACAATTTGAAATAGTTCAACAATTTCTAAATAGATGTAGGTCTTAAAATTAAAAACAAATATTATCAAGAAATTTCTATAAAATATAAAATGTCCAAAAAGGTATCGTTGGTTTTCAAAAAATACATATATCAATAAATGTGTTTTCTTTTTCAACTGGGGGGGGGGGCGAAATTTAGATAAATATTCAACAATTCTAAATAGAATGGATTTTGTAGGAAATTGTAGTAAAGGAAGAGTAGTGGATTGAATTAACTTACGCTAGTATTTACGATTAAACCTAATTCTGATTTCTCCTTTGTCGTATCTTTCGATCATTCATTCCTCATCATCAGCATTACTTTGTTTTCGTAAAAGGTACGGCTGCATTTGAATGGGGGGCCGGCCCTTTCACCTAAATCGTGTGTGATCGTGTTTTAAAGGTACTTAAGTTGCGTCTTCATCATTGTATTTGTTTAAATAGTAAAATTGTATTTGTTTCTCTTTTCTGTTTTATTTTGTGCTACACTTATTTGTTAGAATATTAGTAACTTTAAATCCTTTGACGGTTGGTGAATAGCGTAAAACTAGAAAGCTTTCTCTTGGCATTAATTCGATCGTAAATCACAAATGACACATGTCTCAAACTTAGGCTACGCTACACTTAAATTGTTTAATCTTTTGATTGCTATAAAAAAATAACATAATTTATCGAAGGAGAAGGAATAAATAATAATTGCAACAAATGTTTTTAGAACTTCTAAACTTAAAATTAATAGTGAAGCTTTACTAATGAAAACTCTAAGAAGGGATAGAGCTAGGTGAGGAGCTTTGTAATGGGCCTTCTCTCAGAGAGAGAGAGATTGAGAGAAAGTGGACTCTGAGCTTTGGCTTGGAAATTGTTGTGCCTTAGTATGGTGGGAAATTTACAACCGTGTTTAGTTGAGCGGGAATTATTGAAAAGGAATTTAAAAAATATGGACTAAAGCTTACTTTCGCAAGGTGGGAGCTTTCAAATTTGATATGACTTTAAAGATCCTGCGTTTATTTTACAAGGCAGGAGCTTTTGACTGTATTGGGAAAAAGCTTACTTTCGCAAGATGGGAGCTTTCCAATTTGGTACGACTTTAAACTTTATGGGGAAAAGCTTTATTCTGCAAGGCGAGAGCTATTTACGGTATGGAGAAAAGCTTACTGGTATGCCTTTGAACTGTATGGGCAAAAGATTTATTTTGAAAGGCGGGAGCTTTTTGCTGTATTGGGAAAAAGCTTACTTTCGCAAGGTGGGAGCTTTCCAATTTGGCATGACTTTAAACTGTATGGGGAAACATAGATTTCTTTTGCAAAGCGGGAGCTTTTGACTATATGAAAAAAGCTTACTTTTAAATTTCTATTAATTATAAAAAAAAATCTTTGGACGCTTTTAAATTTCCAGTGACTTTTAAATGTATGGAAAATACCCTCAAATGTGTAAAGAGATGAGAGAGCTTTCAATATTGGAATAACTCTCATCGCAAGGTGGGAGCTTTTAAAATTGTAATGTCTTCAAAATTTATTTATTTAAGTTATTTGTTTAACTAATTTCATTATAAATAAAAGGTGGCGCAAAAGTAAACTTCCGATGTTTTTTTAGTAATTAAAAAGCAAAAATGAAAAACTTTGATTCTTCTTGTGGATTATTTTTATTTGGTCTTTTAATTTTTTACATCAAGTCGATAATATGATGTCATGTAAATGGCCGACGCCACAGTTGATTGTCACATTAGGGGCCAATCGCAAAATTTACAGCATTTTCTGATAGGAGGATTACTTTTGCGCCACCCTGTATTTTTATGTTTCCTAATGATGCATCCAAAAACTATCTAAATTGTTTTAAATAACAGTCGACATATTTTCCCAGGAGGGATAACCGGTATACAAAAATACACAAACAATATTACACTTTCTGGTTCCCCAAAAAGCCCCATCTTCATCTAAACCAACTAACAATTTTTAACATGTGCATTCACTTTGAAAGGTTCATCTGTCATATACATTTTGTTTTATAGCTGTTTGTTTTTAAGTTTACAAAAAAAAGTTGTTTCGTATTAAATCCTAAAAAAAAAATTACAAAAAACTAATCTTGTCCCTATAAAAAAGCTTGACAAAATCTACAAAATATTAGTTATTACTTGTCCTTTATAAACAAAAAGCTTTAAGGTTTTCCCAAAAAGCTTTGTTTATGTTTTGCTGTTTTTGGTTAGGAGGAAGGCAAACATAGGTCTTCCTTACAAAAAATAATTATAACCCGAAAAATGTGCATCGTTCACTTTAGACGGATCATAGCAATTCGTTGCGTGTAAAAAAGCTTTCCCAAACCATTAACTTTTTCATTTCGGGCACATCAATGACCTTCAACTCATCGGTTATATTAAGGCACTTTAGTTGGCGTTTCTCCAGAGCGACAGCCGATACCGGTTGCCACACGTCCGAGTGTTCCGGATCATAATTGGGATGACCGTGGGCGGCAAAGTGTGTCCACATGCCCACCAAACGTTCAATGCATTTGAACTCTTTCGTGTGTTTCTTGAGTTTACGGGCGACAGAGTTGTAAAATAAATAGGAGAGATCGTCGCCGTGACAGGTGCCTCGTACCTTTTTGCCGCAGCTGATAATACGCAAATGATTGAAATGTTTCGAATCGAAATCGAAACGGTATAAATAGGTGGGGGCGGCATTGGCATATTGCGTGCGCGACAGAATAGTGCGATAAATGGGAAACCAAAAGTATTCGTGGGAGACCATCTGAAATGGAGGCAAAACCAAAAAAAAAACAAAGTATTCTGTGTTATTTCCTGCTGGTAGTTTAGATTCGATTGTAGAGAACAACGCTAGAGTACAGTGATTGGTTGGTGACTCACCATTAAATATTCATGTAAAGTTTCCAGATTGGGTTCCTTGTCACCGTAATAGGTGGTGCGCAGTTGGTAGCCGTACTCCTTGCACAGCTCACTGTCACGGTCCATGTTCAATTCCAAGGGCACCACATAGCGACAGTCGTTCAATTCATTCAGTAATTTCGGATTGTTTTTGGTTTCTAGAAAAAAAAGCGGGCAAATTCAAAATACATTGCTTCAGCGACTGAGGTGTTGCTCGGCCCACTTACCCGTGTACAATAACAGACCCTCATTGGATACCCCGCCAATAATCATGGGAATATTGTTGCTCCAGGCAGTGCGCATCATTTCGATGGGCTTAACGGGCACCACGCAATGTTCGGTGACATACGGCTCGATCACCGGACCAAAGGAAAAGCCTATGCGTTCCCTCTTCTCAGCATCCGTGCACAGGTCTTCGTTGGCCTTGATAATATCGGAGCCCTTGGCATTTCTCAAGAACGCAAACACATCCTTGTCGTTGTTATCGCCCGTGTAGCCGGCTGCCACCGCCAAGCGGTACGGCCAATTGCGTTGCGGGGTAACGGCCCAAGGGGATAGCACCGTGCCCGACATACAAATGGCCTTGTGGAATAAGCCCTTGGTCTGTTCGGTCAGCATCATGTAGTGAACGGAAGCACCGCCAGCACTGTCTCCAAACAAGGTGATATTATTGGGATCGCCTCCGAATCGGGAACAGTTCTCCTTGATCCAACGCAAAGCCATCACTTGATCCTTGAGGCCCGCATTGCCGGGCACATCGAACGAGGGATCTTGCATGCACAAAAATCCAAATGGCCCCACTCGGTAAGTAATGGATATAACCAAGACATCTTCGCGTAGCAAATAGTCGGGGCTGTAGAGATCGCGGGAAGCCTCGCCAAATTGGAAGCCACCGCCATAGATCCACACCATGACGGGCAAAGGTTTTGCGGGTTCAAGCTATAAATGCAGCAATACAACAACTGTCTCCGCATTACATACTCACTCATTGTACTTACATTTTTGGTGTACACATTCAGATAGAGACAGTCTTCGGAACCGTCCGTCATTTGGAAAACGAAATGCTTCTGCAGGGGTTTTGGTCCAGTCGATGTGCAACTGCGCACTTCGGTCCATGGCTCCGGCGGTTGGGGCGCTTTGTAACGTAGTTCACCTACGGGTGGCTTGGCAAAAGGGATTTTCTCGAATGAGAAATAGGCATCACCGTAGATGGATTTTCGTTTGACGCCTTTGACGGGGCCATAGACGGTGGAGATGATGGTCTTTTCTTTGCTGCGATAGCGGCGTTGTTGGACTTTAAAATCGACCATTCTGAAAGGGAACAAAACGCAGGTGACATTGATTAACACGGATACAATTTGGGTTTGGGTTTTTAATTATGCAACAATTTAGCAGAAAACCCCGGAGGTGCAGTCGCGGGCCATAAACCATGATGTAACTATTCGAAGCAGCCGCGTGTCTTTATCTTTTGCGTTATTTGTTCTAATTAAAGATACATAAATCCAAAGTACTTTCCGCTTACAGCTCAACATTTTCGCAGGAAAATATAATTGTGTCGCTAATAATTGCCTAAGGCTGCGATATTCCCAGAAGGCCATCCTTGCGAAATATTGTCAACTAGAACTTACTGGTGCGGTCATCTTTTGTCAAACGGCCGAGTTTTGTTTTGTAAACACTAAGTGATTGTCATCTGTTACTGGAAGTATTGTACATCATTAAAACCGATTTGTAGCGATTCTGTTGCAATCTGTCCAGGTCTGTTTATTAAGTGCCTACGGCTATTAGAGAACATTCAATGCTAAGTTTCAGTTTATTATTCATTATTCTGTAGTTCGTTATGTAGACATAAACTAAAGTCCTGTTTTGTGATTTCTTTTTTCAATTGAATTTCAGATTATAGACACAATAGGGTGGGTCGATGTATAGAATATGGCGGGGAAGATGAATGAAACGTCAAAGGGAAATTCAATTGCGCGGGAGTTAGTTGGCTGCGTGGTATTGACTGATGTTTCTTTGAAACAATTTTAATTACAACTGTAATTATTACATTGTAGGAAAATACGAATTGGAACAGTAAAAGTGAGTCCGGATTTATTGGCATTTCTACAATTCCCGGGATTATTGATCGGGATTCCCGGAAATAGACAGTCGCCAGCAATTACGAGTTGGAAGCAGCCGCTGACAAATGTTTGATGGTCTCGGCATTCCTGAACTAAATGATCTTATTACATTTAGGGTTGCCTAGGACTTTAAATTAAAGTTTTATTGGTCATTTCCGGATTTTAACATACCTCATTTATTTATGTTTAGGTTTTGGTTAACAAAAAAAGAATAAAAAATAAGTTTTTTTTGTTTTGGAAAAGCAGTATTTTTTTGTTATATTTTATAAAGAAAATCAAGTCCCGGGAAGATGTCGGAAAGTCCCGGAAAATTCCCAGTTCCCGTGAGTTAAAAAAGTTCTGAAAATTAAAAAAAATCAGATCCTAAGTTTCTAAATTATTCAAGTAATTTTTCAATTTTTTATCCGCTATTAGATTTCAGATGTCAAACGTTTGAGTATGAAGTTAAAAATACTTGCACCCACGATTTCCTTTCATTTCTAAATATAAGTTATGAGATTTGGCAGGTGTTATTATATAATAATATGTCGTGGACACT
This sequence comes from Hydrotaea cyrtoneurina, assembly GCA_958296145.1. Classification (NCBI taxonomy): domain Eukaryota; kingdom Metazoa; phylum Arthropoda; class Insecta; order Diptera; family Muscidae; genus Hydrotaea; species Hydrotaea cyrtoneurina. The sequence goes on along the minus strand of OY282512.1, from coordinate 3,649,938 downwards.
TTTCCAAACTAGGGAAGCCACAAGATTTCCATGGGAAAATGTAACACACAAGCAATCGTAGATTATGTCGAAGAACGCCAATTCTCAGTGTTTCCAGTTTTTTTTCTTAGTCTTTCCCCCAGATTGTCAAAAAAAATCTGAAAATTTGATCATAAAATATGATCGAGGACTTTTTTCAACAAAAGTTGAATTTAAAAATGTGTGATAAGAAAGAGAAACAAATTCAGTTAGTTTGGTATACTACTCTGCATCGAAACCTGCGAAAATCTTGACATAAGCGCATTGAATTTTTTATATATTTTTAGCAGAAAATACGTTCATCATATTATCGGATGGAATAAAGTAAGGCATTCGTTTTTTAAGGAATATCTCACCCTTAATATAGTCCACCCAGGCAGTTGATGGAAGCACCAACAATTTTAGTGCCAATTTCCTGATTCTACAGCTGTTTTTTTTTTTAAATTTTTACACACAAGTAAAACGCGTGTTTGGTCTTTGTAGGAAGTAAAGCTTATTTCCTTCTCCACAAATCTTATTTGGCTGGAAATATAACTCATTTGCTATTAATATTACGTATTTGTGTATAAGCAATAGCGTGTTTGGGAAAGGCAGAACATAAAATTATTAAATTCCACAAAGTACAACATTTGAGTGCGAATAAGAGTATATTTGCAGATGTTTTCGTATTTTTTTTTTGGTATCAAATACTGTAACAATTGACAAATTGAAAAAAACTTTAAAAATTTACCAAGAAATGTATACATATATATTTGATATTTATCACCTACAAACAAGTTAATGTTTGTGGTATGGAAAATATATATATGTTTGATGCAAATTTGTTAAAAATTCCATTTATCTATATATTATTTATTATATTTAAAATACTTTTTGTTGATATTTTTGGAAAATGTACCAAGCACAACAGCTTTATAAAAAGGTCCCCCCAAAAAATCCCCAACACCAGACAAAAATCCCCTAAATCAAGGGGGAAATAAACTGGCAACACTGATGAAGGGGACAACTGCCCGCCTTAAAAATACAGGAGACAATGCATTTATTTTCGCTACAAAACCATCGAAACCTTTTAATTTCCCTACCCGCCTTAATACACACATCTACAGCTAAACATGTGAGCAGTATTTCATAAACGACCGGGACCGAGCACAAAAATGTGCCGAGTAATCAAAGCGTTGTTGATGCGGCGCATGGTGTTTCAAAAACGGAATGGTGAAGTCAACTAAGTAGCTTCTAATATGAACATTATGTTTCTGCACTGCAACGTTTGCAGTACGATTATGCCGATAGAATCATGATTACATCAGAAAGAAATTTGAAATTTAAAAAAATTACCACCAACTAAAAAATAACCATTTAATTACAAACCCATTCTTCCTATACTGCCGGTAGGTACTTCCATCTGGATTACCAGCCTATGTAAAAACCTAAATTCATTTAACATTGTAGGTCAGATGAGATAACGTCTCGGCATTACTTTTTGATGAGCTCTACAATACCTTTTTTTAGAAAGTAATGTACAAGTTGATTTACATATTTAATGTTCGATTTAACAAAGGGTTGTGCATTACTGGACAGAGTATGAGTAATTAGTTAATTTGGTTATCGAATCTCAATTGTCTGCTGGGAAGTAAGTGATTTTTATCCGCCTCGAACTCATGCCGTCATTACAACGTAATGCAAGTGGTAATGATTTGCAGGAAATGAGAAAACAAATTACATTTTACGCACAAAAATACACTTTCGTTAATATGTAGGGGATTTCCCGTTTTAGTCTAGGCCGTGCATTGGTCCAACAGTTGAACCTCAAAACCACTGTGCAGCGGTGTTTATGAATTTTTTGCAAAATGTCAGAATGGATTTGTATACCTAGCGCACAGAAAACTTAGACACCGACAGACAGACAGATGGATGGATGGACGGACCGGCGAATACATTGGAAAAATGTGTTCAGCTATTACAAGTAATACAATTCTACAATACAGCAGCAGCAGCAGCATCAGCATTCGGTTCATTGCTTTATTTTTCTTTCTTTATGTGCGGCGATCAACAGCAGCGCTTCAATTCAATTCGAGTGTGGGCAGAATGAATTGTTTGTTTGCTTAGCGAAACAACCAAAATGACAATAGAATCGAAACAATCGCCACAGTCGGTCGGCACACAAATGACATCAATCCGAGGCGAAAACATGAGAGAGATACGGCATCGGAATCGCCTCGTTGCGAAAGAATTGTAATGTTGTGTGTCTTTCTGTCTCTCACTCTTTCTCACTTTTTGTATGAATGTGTATTGAAATTGATTATTTCATTTAAATAAAATTAAATTAATAAAAATCTGTGTGTGTGTGTGTGTGAATGATGAAAATGACACATTGGATTATGGATTACAGCGATTAAAATTTATGATCACATGAGGATGCACGTAATCCGACTCAAAAACTGAAATGGTACAATCATTCAAATCTTCTTCATATTCTTCTTCAATTGTTGTTGCCTGTGCAACTAAAAGCTTTTTTCATTCATAATAATCTGCCAAGGCAACGAGCCAATGTAAAACGGGCAAAGAACTAAAGCTTTTTTCCGCTTGGGCAAAATGTCCTTGCCGGGATTTACCATGAAGTGATGTGCAGGATGGGTAGCAACACGAGCAATGGCTGAGCTTATGGGGAAATGGGTTTATCTGTTAAGATTTTCCAAGAAAACTATTAGGTATCATGTGGGGCACAAATAGAATTACCATTTACAACTGCTTGGCTGGAAGGCACTAAAAGTAGATTGAATTTCATTTTAATCTCAGTAGGGAACTAGTCTGTCTTATTCGACTTTATGTTGTACAGGGGGGGCCATTTACAATTTTACATTTGAATGGGCTATTAAAAAAAGTACGGATAATTTATACTAATATCTGTTTTTTTTTTGGAAAGTATTAACTTTGTAATAAATGGAATACAATATCATACATACGACTACCGCGACTGGCTTTCATTCTTAATTTGTGTTACATTATTAGATTTTAAGTGGCCCACCCTGTATTAGGACTAATGCGTTTCAAAAAGCGGCTGTCAATCACCACAGACGATGATTCGTACAACCACAATATCAGTAGCACAGTTGCCTCAGTAGTTCACAGCTAGTCGTACTCTTCTGTTGCATAACATCCAATCAGACGGGAATCTGTCACGAACAACAAAGCCAATGAGACGTGAAGTCAGTGTCTCGACAGCTACAACGTTTCTTATCTTAACGGGGCCACATCATTCTAGAATGACTATAGCATCGGTTTGTTATTCGTTTGTCGCTATCACGCAGTAGGCGTTTCAATATGCCCAGAAACTAGGCCAATTAGGCTGAAATTGATTCAATGACAAATTATAATTATTTGAATTAACTATAGTTCTGTAATAAAAATAAATTAAAATCTAGAATCCGCTGAACATTTTCTTTAAATACAAATTGATGATTCCTTTCATTGAACCAATGTAGGATTTCATTAATATTACGCACGAAATATTTCCAGTGTAGACAACAAGAAAGCAAATGAAAATGAATGTAGATACGAATTTCAATAAATGGTCCGAAAATTATTGGAAAAGAGGTGGTATTCAAAGCAAAATGGAATATTTTGAGATTAATGGCATTAATAATGAAAAACAAAACAATCAGCCAAATGGTCACCACGACCATGCTTACAGGACCATATTCTTTTCATAAAATTTTCAATAACCAAATTGCAAAGTAGCTGCCCTATGTCCTCGATAGCCTCACGAATTCTATCTTTGAGGTCTGGAATCGACGCTGGGTTGTTGGCGAAAGGAACAAATTGGCCAGTAGGGTGGAGTGAAATTCAAAAAAAAAAAGTTAACCTCGGAAAGAGATATAGTCTGGGGTCCTAATGAGGGGAAAAATAAAGAAAAAAATGTTTAGGGGTCGCGCCACTCCCTCGAAATTTGGAAATTATCGCTATTTTGGCGTTGATTTTAGAAAAATCCTAAAAAGTTTTATGTCAATAAATGTTTGCAATAGCGTAAACAATGAAATAAGGGCACGAAAAAATTTAAAAAAAAATTTCTCATTGTTCAAAAATTTCAAAAATTAAAATAAGTCAAATCGTCCCTTCTTCAGAAAATTGACTGAACAATGAAATCGCCACCAAAGCTACAAATATTAGTCGATTATCCTCATATTTGCCTCAAATACTTTTGTTTGGGCACTGAACAAGGTCAAACTTTTAAATTTCGAATAAGTTAAGTCGTTAATTTTTAGGATTTTTCTAAAATCAACGCAAAAATAGCGATAATTTCCAAATTTCGAGGGAGCGGCGCGACCCCTAAAAATTTTTTTCTTTATTTTTCCCCTCATTAGGACCCCAGACTACATCTCTTTCCGAGGTTAACTTTTTCAAATTAAAAAAAAAACACATGTTTTCACTCCACCCTATTGGCCAGGTATTAAATCACAAGATCTCGGTGACCATTTTTAAGTACGATCTTAGTTTCAACTAAGAATATTCGCCTTCAATTTAGACTGTCATTTTTCTTTCTCTGCCCGTATTCATACAAATTTAAAACTCGTTTAAAAACGTTTGTTAAGAAAAATGTGTGGAAATGGTTTTTATATTTCCATAAATTTTACTTAACAACGATTTGAAAAGCTCTTTTAAATTTATTGTGTCATTGTGTTGGATAGGGAATAGCATGGGTACTGTGAACAGGCCATGCAAAAATAAGAAAACTTTTCCCAGGCACGACTAAAATTCTAAAAATTTCGTTTTAGGCCTGATCATGTCAAATTAGAATGTACTAGAGGTATAAACGATGCTGTCATAAACATGGACCATATTTTGTGAACACCTCCAACAAGCACGTCGCCTACTAATGTCAAATTCGAATGTAGGATGGAAGGCAAAAACGATGCTGTCAAACAAACGAACCTGACACTTATTGTGGCCAAACATTTTCTTCTTTTGACGAAGACAACAACAATAAAAGTCAATAAGACAATTGGGATAACCACTTAAGTGAGTTATTAATGGAATACAACAGCCAAATATTTTAATTTGGGTTTTCATTTGTGAGACGATGCAAAGATGTCGCTCGTAAATCTTTGTTTAGTTGTTCAGTTTATTTGTCGTAAATTGCAAAAACGTTTCGGTAGATTGATATTTATCTAAGATCTCTTAGATGATTATTTTCATTAATCAATTCTGATATATTATGTATTTAGAACAACACCACTCATCCTCCATAATTCAATCGAAAATTTTAATTTGTTTCATAGATACCTCCATTCCAATCTCCCCTCGTACACCGTTTGTTAAGACTAGACTCAGTTTTAACCGGCTGAGCGGAGTTCTATCAATTTGGCTGAACTTTGAAATTTCCTGAAATACGAATGAACCGGTTTTGTTTTTGTGTTTGACTAATGGCTCGCATAAAACGTCTCTGACTAATAATGTGAATAAACTTTTGAAACATTTGCTAAAGATTTAATGTCTTTGGCTATAATTTGTGTTTATTTTGATAGCAGTTTACGCTCTTCAAAGAACAACGAAGCAAAGTTTATTTTTCTTACGATTTTTCATAGTAACAACAAAACAATTTCATTAAGTTTTTCTTGGATTCTTTGTTGGGCCATTTGTGGTCTGCATACAATTACGATGCTTATTTGGAATACTAGAAGACTCGATTTGTTTGATTTCCATCTGTTTCGCCGATTTTCAAGATAGTCAATGATTGATTTATTTTGATACGAGAATTTCCATTTCATTTGCATTCAATTGTTCGGGCATTATTTTTAGCTCACAAACAGTTTTTTTTTTTTGGTCTAAACAATTTCATGAAGTTGTGTCGACGATGTGCCGAAGATCATGATGACGATGATGTTGTTCTTGTTATTTATAGTCTGATTATTTTATCTTGATTATCTGTGACTCTGTTCGCTTGGCGGCATAGCCCCCCTCCGCCGACCAAGAGTATAGATGCGAATATGCCGGGTGCTGTCGTCATTTTTGGCTACCAATCAAAAATTACCATATTATTTACATTTGTCTTCTATCGCTTATCGCAGTCTGTTGTACTATATACCTTCGACAATGGCATATACACGAGTACATACATATAGACAGAGTATATACAACATATGGTATGCATAGGTTTAAACCCATTGTTCGTGTGACTAATGAACTGTAGCTGGTGAATTTGAGATAAGCCAAATGATTGTTAATGGGAATAGTTTGTTGTAAACTGAACACTGAGAGATTCGCTAAAAATGGTGATGATGACACAAACTAAGAAGTCTGGAAATCGTCGCACTGTACTCGAAGGGAGGTGTGAAGGGAGAAATACACCAATTAAGAAATTGAATTGTGAGAAATTGCTGTGAATTCGATTGAATCATCGAATAAAAAATGTATAAAAAGCTATCGATTTAAATCTGTGCCAAAAAGGAAAAATGTTCAACCTTTATTGGTATTTTCAGAGATAAATCGAATAGTGAATTATTGGGATATTTTAACCCTATAACCGGCAAGACCAAAAGGCGGTCTTCAACAATTGTGTTTAATTTCATTAAACTATTTCATAACAAATAGTATCCCTCTAATCGGCCAAACAGAAATACTGGAAAATCCTTGCAACCTGATTTGTTTTACGAAATTAAACACAATTAATGAAGACATGCTCAGGGTGGCATTGCCGGTTAGAGGGTTAAGGAAACTGTCTTATATTAATTACGTATTTTCCATAAGAATCATCTGTATACTCACTGGTCCGGGCCTTCTTCTATTGACGCCTTCGAACGGCTAATGGTTTTTCCAGACAAGTCTTACATGACTTGGATCTGATTAAATGGTTTTCATGGAACTTAACGATCGCATCAAATGTGTGAACATGATGATGATTAACTCTATGACGTTTCATAACAAACACCTCATAGGTTTAATGAATAAAATTTTTGTTTGCATTGCAAGTGTAATGGACAATAATTTCATTGTTTTTATTAGAATATTTTAAAATCCTGACATTTTCAGTTAATAAAACAAATATTATATAATTAAAATGGGGGGAAAAATTACAACTAAACTAAGTTTTCAAAAAAATTTCAAATTAAATTAATAAAATGTTTTCTTCATTTTCTGCTTGAATAAATTATTTTTTTTTTTTTTATAAATAATTAAAAAGTGGTTTTAATGCAAATTTATTCCTAATATAAAAAAGGTAATGGGAATTTGTTTGTACGAAGTTTTGTCATCACTTTTTTGTTGTTGTTGGCTAACACTTAGGGTATGCCGCCTATGAATGCAATGCACTTTTTTTTGTGGAGGCCAACACTCAGGGAATGCCCCCTATAAATGCAATGCATTGTGATGGGAATTAGGGTCTCGGAAGGAGGAAAGACGAAGTAGTGTTTGGTGGCATTTGTTTTGAATTTGTGAATGTCACAACTGGCAGGAAACACATTTGCTGGAAGAATATTACACATGCGAACAGGACGGCTGAAGAATGAATTTTCTCTATAGTGCGGGGTCCGGTCAACCGGCCACTTTACAACGAACGGATGAGAGACCCGAGTATTCCGGCTAAATGTTCTAATGTCAGGGAGCAGTCGACGGATATCTTGTGAACAGATACCATTAAAATGTCTATAGAACAGGGATATACAACCCACATTCCGGCGATGCTGATGGCAGACAATTGAATTGGATACCCTACTATCCCCTATCATCACCACCGCTCTCATCTGTACACGGTCCAGAAGCTGCAAATATGTCCCTGGAGCTCCTGCCCATATATGGGAGTTATATTCCATTTTAGGTCGGATGTAGGTGGTGTTAATATTTAAGAGATCAGATGGAGTGAAGTATTTCTTGCACCGCTTTAAAAAAACTAAACACTTGAATGCTTCTTTCGACACTTCGAATATATGGCTAGCCCAACGAGCATCACCCTGTATCTTCATGCCATGAACATCAAGAGTATCTGATACGTCGATATCCACACCACCCATAGAGATTGGCGACGGTGCTGGATCAGTGGAACATGTGTGTGACAACAAACAGCACTGGGTCTTGTGGGCAATACAATCTACTCTGTTTATTTGACCCCACTTACAAATCGACCCCAAATCGCGGTTGAGTGTGTCATTCATCGTTCGCCTTTTGTCCTCGACCTCCAGAGGACGTGGCCAATGTTCAAGTGAGTACGAATGACAGATGCTGCTGTCATCCGCAAAGGAGTAGATTGGGAGAGAGAACAGAGCCTTGTGGCACTCCTGCGGTCAGCCTATGCTCGTTGGATGAGACCCCATCTGTAACAACTCGTATCGAGCGATCCCTGAGAAAACTCGATATAAATCGAGAGAAGATATTACATACACATGCGTCATCAGGTCAACCGGCCATTTGACAATTAACGGATGAGAGTCCTGAATAAATTATCTAACAGCAGGGATCGGAGGACGGATATCTGAGTAGCAGATATCATTAAATATAGTTGGTTACGCTACTATTCCCTTCTTACAGAAGCTGCAAAGCTGTCTGTGGAGCCTCTGTCCATATATGGGAGTTATATTTCATTTTTGGCCAGGAGTTATAAAGGGTTTTCCAACAAGAGCTGTTATTTGGAATCAGCCGGTATTTCGGTAGCTGATGTCATTTTTCATTATTAACGGCAAATATTCCACTTTTTTTATGAAATAAACATCCGATTATTAATCTCAAAAAATTTCATTTTTCTTTGAATACAGAAATAAGACCTCTTGTTTGATAACCATGTATACGATTTGACCCGTATAAATAAATATCATTTCCTCAATTAGTTATTAGACACTGTAAGGTCAGAGAGTGGCAAACTCATTCTCATATGGCGTAAATATGACGGCCTAAGGACAGATGACCTTGAGATTTTTCAAAAATGTTGGTGTGGCCGCAACAGCCACGCCCTCTAGTGTCGCCATGGAATGCCGAGGTGTATGGCATCAAAATTAAATAAATGTGCCCGACAACTTTTCAATAGAAATGTAGAAATGTGAAAATTGTTTATTTCCGTTTGTAGATAAACTATAAATTGCTGGACTGTCTAGTCATCGTATGAATTTTTATCGATATATTTATTGTGTCATTAAAAGCACAGTCGATATGAATGTTGTCAAGTAGGAAAATAGACGTTTTTTTTTTTTAATTTTACTATGAGACCTGATGGGAAATGTCAACAGTTCGAAACTAATGCCCACATGTCGAAAATACCTGAATTGTGTTTAGTTTTAATTTCTCTATTTGGTCTTCAATTATTGGAAATGCTATTGCCGGAATCAATTTTGGGCAATTGTTTTTATTTTTTTGCAAATCCACAGTGTCTTAAAATCCAATCTGTGATAGCATTTTAAGTTGTTTTTCGTTCGCAGTTTGGGCACTGGACACGTTAACATTTGTTATCGTTTCGTAGATAGGCGCAGATCCAGTAAGTCAAATGTTCAGCCAGCACAGACAAATTACAATTGTTTTTGGATTGAGTTGTCGTTATATACAGAAAATAAAACTCTTGGTTTGTCAATGACCAAGACCATGAGCCAACTTATGGTTATATGGAATAATTACACTGAGCGACTGACAAAACAAAAAACCATCAAATACAGTCGAGTTCGGTTATAACGAACTCCTAGGGACGCGACAAATTCGTTCGTTATATTCAGGGTAAAATAGGGTAGAAGCTAAACTCTTGGGACTTAAAAAAGTGTTCGTTACAGACGAAAGTTCGTTATAACCGGACTCGACTGTTCGATGATTTGTGGTATCAAAAAACCAATCCGTTGGCCAGATGTCAGTCTGCACAGTTTGTAGTACAGTGTAAAAAGTATTGCTTCATACTAGTACTTTGCATTATAGTCAAATGTTTTTATATTAGGGGAACCATACGATTATTTAGTTTATTTTTGCTGTTGCACAGTGTATCCAATTGATGCAAATAATGACAGTGTCTAATTTTAGCCGAGTATTTCCGCAAAAACTCTTGTGAATTGTAAAAATAAAGTCTGTGAACTACGTCAGCCATAATTAAGCCACTTTTTTAATTCGTTAATTAATTCGTTTTCCTGATGATTTTTTTTTTTAATATTCGTTATAATTTCAATTCATTGCAGTGCCAACAAATTCAATTTTAAACAATTTGCATAATTAAAATAAAATCACGTAGACGATGCTTGACGGTCAGTCGGTCGTCCGGCACGCAATCATATTTGAAGCGAATATGAACTGAAGTTATCAATTTTAGAATAATTAACATTTTTGCGGTGGCCACAACAACAATCAGACAATAAAAAAAAACTGAATGCAATTCTTTTTGTCTGCTTATCTGCCTGCTCAGCGTTCATACAATGCCTGGCCCATCAGACGGTGTTGATCCAAAGAACATCGTTCTGAGCTGGCCAGGGATGGTGCGATGTTGTGAGATTGCGAGGAGCACATTTGCCACTGATTGCTGATTGTGTGTGTGTGTGTGTGGGGGGGGCTTTGTTTGTTGCTCTAAAAGCTGAAACAGTTCAAGGTCAATAGCTACGCTGTGTGTGTTGGGTGTATCTCTAATGGATTCCCATCTATGCGGCTTATCAAGTCGCTGGTATGGAAACTATAAACTCTGAAAATGATTAGACCGAGCGACCGGCCATGCGACAATTGAAGATGGTTGTGCTAAATTTAATTAATTAAAGTCTATCACAATTTATTGGCCATTGTTTACACCTTTTGTCACAGCCACATGAATAATTTGGAATTTTTTTCATAAATTTTACTTTTATAAAAATTCCACTCATCGTATTTTTTGTTTGCAGTTCAAGCGGTCCGATAAGAAAAACGCGAACAGAAAATCCTCACACAACAAGAGGAGAATTAAGAAAATAAATTGATAAGAATATTTTGCAAAAATAGACAATTGTTTTCACCGTGGAACATATCGGGCATTTTAATGCGCCGAACGCGTGCCATTCATAGCAACGCGGATGCGATTTCACAGCAAGCGTTCATATTCTGAGAAGTTTGAACTGATTCGGTATTTTCCCCACATAGGCGGCACAGTGGGTAGATAAATATGAGATTTTGTTTGTGAATATTTTGCACTGTTTTGGCGATAGAAAATAAGCGTACTGGAAGGAGGAAAGATGATGAAGGGCGACAATGCAGTTGTTTACACACAAGTAAAATGCGTGTTTGGACTTCGTAGCAAGTAAAGCTTATTTCCTTCTACACAGAAAGCTTTTTTGAATGTAAATATAATTTATTTCCTATTAATATTACGTATTTGTGTAGAAGCAATAACGTGTTTGGGAAAAACACTCAATAGACTTATTAAATTTAACAAAGTACAACATTTGAGTGCTAATATGTGAGTATTTGCAGCTGTTTTCGTACCTTATTTTTGCCCTTTCGCTCTTTAAGATAATAACAATACGCGAGAGAATAAGATGAACTGATATAGAGAGATTCACAAATGGAAAAAATAAATAAAAAGTAACACAAAAAGGTATACATATTTATTTGATATTTATAACCTACAAACACGTTAATGTTTGTGGTATGGGAACATTCTGTGTACTCTCTCATATTCGGACACCTAAGGGACTGAGAATTGTGTCCGAGGACTAAAGCGGATTGGTACTGAACAAAGTGTCCGCTTATGGAAGGTGTCCGCTTAAGAGAGTTGTCCGCAAGGTGAGAGTACACTGTATATATATGTTTGATGAGAATTTGTTTGCTGAAATTTGTTAAAATTACCATTTTTTTTCAGCATGCACACGGAGTGAAACAACGACTTCTGTAACATATCGATGAGTCACTTTATCAAGCTCTCACAGTGTAATTCTCTCTAAAACATCAACAATATATTCTAACGTATTATTTTGCCAAGAATATTTTCGGACACAGGCATATCGCTTTTTTAAATACTAGAATTGTGCCCCAAACACATTGTGTTTGTGTGTAATTATATTATGTTTACACTGAACCATATATGTGTTTGGGCCCATCTCCAAAAATATAAAAGATTGCATGCAAACATATTTTTAAAATATTGTTTCCCCCGTTGAGCTTTGAGGCCCCCGCCCGTATACGGGAGTTTTGCTCGATCGTCGTAATTATTTACATGATCAGATGGGGGGAAAGTATTTCTTGCATCGCTTTAAAAAGCCTAAACTCTTGAACGCTTCCTTCGACATTTCGAATATATGGCTAGCCCAACGAGCATCACCCTGTAGCCTCATGGCCAGAAAGTCAAAAGTGACTGTTACGTCGAGGTTCACACCACCCATACCAGGTGAAGGTTTGTGTGATAGCACCAGCGTTGCCGTTGACTTTTTTCAAAAAGTATCACAAAAAGTATCATTTTCCAAAAAAGTACCAAAAAAAGGTATCATTTTTAAAAAAAAGTATAAAACGTTCATTTTTCCTACTTTCCCCCAAAACTCCTCAGCATCCCTAATTTGGAAAAGGCGCTGCCATATTTTTTCTTTTGTTAAAGCCTCCAAAGATTGATATTCGCTCACAAATTCATCTGCATCTTTAATTTTATAATTAAATTCAGATATTAAATCGAAATAATCTATATCAACATTTGATTTGATCATAGAGGGATCTAAAAACAAAAAGTATCAAATTTAGTATCAAAAACAAAAAGTATCAAAAAAGTGGCAAGACCCAAAAAAAGTATCATTTTGATACTTTAGTATCATCAACGGCAACGCTGGATAGCACTGGCTTTTTGGTGTCTTAGAACTACTACTCCGTTCATTTGACCCCACTCATTAACAGCGTTGCCAGTTTGGTGCTTTTCGCACCTTTTTTTGGTGCTTTTTTGGTACCGAAACCCGACATTTTTTTTTTTAAATTTACCCGTTTTTACCCCTTTATTTAATTTGCCGGTGCTTTTTCTAAAACGAGAGTTGACATCACTGTTCCTAAATCGTCGCCAAATCACGGTTCAGTGAGTCATTCGTCGTTCGCCTTTTGTCCCCGACAGCCCGAGGACTTGGTCGATGACCAAATGAATATGAATGACAGACTGTCATTGGCATAAGAGTTACCCAACAGTTCGTAAATAAAAATAATAACTAGAGAAGGAGAGTTAATAGAAGATAACAGGCAAGATTTTAAATATCATCGATGTTGGGTTATCTTGAAGAAAATGCTAACTTCAAACGTACAAAAACGTTTCCTCGATACCGGGGGACTACCCGCATTTCGTATACACATTTATTAATTCTGCTACAGTTTCCACAATTCCATGAATTCATCTGCTGTTGACAATAGATCATCATTCCGATTAACATCACGTTTTACATTTACTCGTAACACAATCCAAATAAATTCGCCATAACTATGAAATTAAACTTTCTATTTGTATTCCTCAATTGCTGGCGTTCTATTGCTGGCCTGTTATGGTGTGTGACTCAATCCTGGTATTCCGCCTCCCTCAAAAACCGCATATTGCTTTCAGCTTTCTGTTTTCCTTTTCATAACGTTAACGTTGATTGTTCATTAATTGATTTCTCCATTTTCATCAGAGGCTACCGCAATTGAAATGCTCATTCTATTAATAACGTCCATTATCATAATCTAATAGTTAGGTGGTTGCAGGACAGGGGGTGGGGGGTAACAAATGAACCACCCTTTACTTTGATGACATTAAGCAATAATTGATCTTAATCACCTTAAACATAAAAGAATCAAACAAATGAATTTATTGACCTCAATCGAAGTTTATTCTACCTGCCGAATTACAATTTGCTTAATTGCAGACTGTTTGTTTGTTTGTTGTTGTTGGTGTTGTGGTTTGTTTATAGCACCTGAGAGATACACACAAATTAAAGCAATTCGGCCCAATTATATTTCGTTACCAATGGGACTGCGTTTGAGTTTATTTAGTCTAAGAAAGTGTAGACACACAGCCAAGACCATTTCGGCCGGGTGTGTACACGTGTACGGTGGGTCCTAATTGATTCCAAGTAGATGTGTGAATGTAAATACTTGGAATGGAAATGGTGGGTGAAGTTTATATAATTATTAGTAGTTCATCAGGTTTGTAATATGTTGGCAAGCAAAGTTATCATAGGACGGACTACTTTGAGGTCAAACATAAGCGATATATTTTGAAAGATTATTTTAATTTTTATTTTCGGTCAAAAATCCATTAGGAAAAAAACTGTTAGGATAGAGTTTTGAATGTATCGAAAAGGCCTTTCCACTGCCTTCTCGAAGAAGCCCTGACAAACAGACCAGCTGTCATCGACAGATCTCTGGGGTTTTCACGAATAATCGCTTAAGTACATTTTAAGGGGGTTGATGTCAAATTGCGACATTTTCAAAGGGTTTCCGTTTTTTTAATACAAATGATTAATATAATAATAATAATATATACATAGGTATTACATGAGAAGTGTTTCTAGGTCTTGAAGCAAATAGTCTTTTAATTTCCTCTTAAAGGCCGAAATTCGAAAAACTTCCCATATATTCAACACGCTGTTTCGTAGTCTCCAATGGACATCTTTCTGTTCCCAGATTCATGGTTTTTTTCGGCTGTTGAACCTTGTTTGATTTCTTTCAAACAAAATTGTATGGCGGCCAATATTGCGGGTGGATTTAAAAATTTACACAATTAATTGCAGCTTGTATAGCCCGCAAATGGGCAGGACCGTCTGTGAAATATCCCTGTACAATGAGAGGCAAATTAAAAACTGTTTTATTTTGAGTTCTCTGCAGGGATTTAGGTTCATTACTTTTTTAGGAAGGTATTTGAGATGACTATGAATCAGAGTCTCATACACCATTAGCTGTGTCCTTTTGTTGAATTTGTTTTTGAACTTATAGAGCAATCCTAAAGCCGATGCTACCTTTCTCCTGAGGTATTGTATATGATTCGTTACTGTGTTTTCTTTGTTAATATGAACTTAAGTTAATATTTGTTTTCGCTTTTCTGAGAAGTTTTCTATTATAACATGCAGTGTTATTTGTGAAAGCTACAGATCTAACGATGTCCATACTTGGGTAAAGCATGACCTGAAGATCCTCTGTCTGCTTAAGATTCTAAAGTCGACTAGAAGGTGAGAATAACTTCTTGGTTGATCATGTTTTTTTATTTATTTATTTTTTATTAATTACAACACACAGTTAATTTATATTCTAATTTTGGGTCCAAGGGTAAACCGGGTGACACAGACCATATGGCTACATTTTTTCACCGATAGACCAAAGCCTCTGTTGAGAATCGAACCCACAACGCCCACGCTAATAGGCAAGCACGCTATCAACTCGCCAACCGAGGCACACATTTCTGTTTTTAGAAGGAATCTGCAAGGACAACTAACTTTCTTTGAGAAGGCCCACATTTAAAGGGTAAAAGGTGTATCCAAATATAATTGCCTAATAAGAGAGCAATCTGTCATAGGCCAGTTCCAGTAAGAGCGATAGACGACTCAATAGCACATTCACTTATTAAGCTTACGGCTGTGAGTTCGAATCCCATTTAAACTATTCAGTGAGTGACAAATTTCTGCATGTGTTAAACAAATTTGGTTGCTGACGCCAGGAGTTCTCCACTCCATATGGCGGTTCACAAGAGAAAGGACCCCTGGTTGGTCATCCTGTGGTTTTTATAAAACGACGCTGGTAAATTTCCGTAATATTTGCACGACCTGAATTAGCATCGGCTGTTCGGGCGGTTTTTTTTGAGTAGTAGTATATATTTGAATTTAAAATTGGCGTCATAAGCAAACAATTTCCGCAGGGATATTTACATATACACACACAAACACACACACACAGATGTTCTCATGCTGGCTAATGTTTGTATTCCATCAACAAAAACAGCTGTTCGAATATTTTGTCACACGAATGTAGGTACATATACATAGGTTTTCCTAACCGAAAAATTTGTTGTTTTCATTTCATACACACGCATATGTATGTATGTGTGTGTGTGTGTCAACATATACCAATGTGCATGATTTATCTGTGTACATTTGTAGACTTGGCCATTAGGAGAATCTTTTGAGCATTAATTTTCTTATTCTGTTGTTGAATGACAATACGTATTCGCTTTTGGCCATAGACACACAAATATTCACACTGCTAAGACAATAAATTATACTGAATTCTGTTTTCCGACATTAGGCAGAGGAAAACGAAAAATTATAGAATAGAATAGAATAAACATATTTTTTTTGAGGGGGGAATTGTTTGAATGTTGCGGAAACGCTAGATAATAGATATGTGTACATACGTATATTATATTTAGATAAAAGCAAAACATTTCGAAAAACGCCAGCTAATTATGACCAAAATGACATTTGCAGTTTGTTCTTTGGCAAACATTTCACTTCGGCATGGCCAGCCATGCGACACAGGTGAAACGCTTAGTCATGCTTTAAGGGGATCTACTTACTTTAAGCCCAATTTAATTTGGTCCAGTGTTGGCATGGTTCCCATATTGTTGTTTTGTCCTCGGCTGATGACAAATTGCGTATGGTTTTCGTTTGATGTGTTTGTTGTAAAACTGTTTTGAATATGAATAAAAATTCAATGTTTTCCTTGGCCTCACTTGCACTTTTATGTAATTCTTTTCATTTTCTTATGTACACAATTTATGCGACTATTGTTGTTTTTCTTATATTTTTTTTTGTTGGATGTGTTATTTACTTTTATCAACTGTTATCACTTTCGCATCGTAAATTACAATGAAAAGCTTTTCATTCGTACATTTATCCCTAATTTTCTGTAGGCCAAAATACATGCATACACACGCACACTCACAGGCGCAACCGAAAGCTTCGAGTGTCCTTAAACATAAACTTTTCTTTAACACACACACACACGCACGCACGCACAGACAGAGAGACTTTGTCAGGATAAAATCACGTTGTTGTTGTTGTCGTCGTCGTCGTTACACTACACAGAATATCACATAAAAGCTTTGGGATTTTTTTTTTGGTATAATTCTTGGTATCTTTCTTCGGACGTTTTTCTTTAATTAAAACAATTTTAATATTAATTTCCTCATTAGCTGTGACCACACAAATGTACCGCGTTAGTCGTCGTCTCTCTCTCTCGCTCTCTCTTATATAAAATTATAGTTTGTTCGGCCGCAATCAAACTAGAAAACAACGAAAGCTGTGCAGACTTTTTTTGTGTGTGCCTTGAGCGAAGGCAACTTGACAACTGTTTGCCTGTGCCTGTGCTTGCCTCGAATTGTTTTGGCTTGGCTGGCTGGCTGGCTGACTCAATGAGTGACTGACTGGCTATCACGAAACTAATGTTCTGTGATTTACTTTGCCTTGTTGTGCTTCTTTCTCCCCTCTGCATTGTGCTCGCTCCGCGGTGTTCTGTTGTTCGTCGATTTGCACAAAAGTTCTTTGCACGCAAACAACCAGTCAGCCAGCAAACGCCGTTTGAAGAGCTTTTGTTTTGTGTTCTTCGTGTTTCATTGTTTGCTCACGAGACACGACAGTCGCTCGATGTAGTCGTTGTGGTTTTTCTTATTTTTCAGATTTGGATTTGAGCGTTCTGATGTCTGTAATTGTGGCGGCTTATTTTCAAAGTCAAGTTTGCACATTGCGTTCATGTACTAAACATACACAGCAATTTGTTAGGGATGCCCAGCGAGTTATCCGTAAATGGGGGAATTATCAGAGAAACACTAGAGAAACAGTGTGCTCTATCAGAAGCGGGCATCTAAGGGACTGAGAATTTTGTCCGCTTATGAGAGGAGTACACAAGAAGACTGACGCGGGTTGGTACTGAAAAATGTGTCCGCTAAGAGACGTTTCCGCAAGGAGAGAGTGCACTGTATTTGTTTAGTTAGTTTCGACTTAGCTGCACAGACAACATTTGGCGACGGATGTCTGAGGAGGAGACTAACTATAGAACCACGAAATACACCCCACCCTGTCCGGGATACCCTACCATCTCCTGTAATCACTACCGCTCCCCTCTGTACGCAGTCCAGGAACTGCAAAGATGTCTGTGTCTTGTTACACCACGGCCGTCTACAAGAAATTATTACGGACACTAAATGCTGTTTCGATCACGCAAATATTTCAGCCAGACGGTTAGCTTTTCTTCGACTATTCCTTAATGGATTTATAATACAAGGTTATCCATTTTGCGTTTTCAAAAGTAAATGTAAATAAAACACATATAAAATATTTTTTTTCATGATATTTCTTTTTTATTATAAAGTTTGAACGTTGACATTATGTGTGTGAAACACTACATCATTTAAATTGATTCTTTTGCGGTAATTTTGGACGGTATCTCAGCCACAACTTGAGGAATGTTTCCACACCGTCATCCCTAAAATGTATGTTAGCCTACAATGTAGTCGATTTATTTTGGCGAGTTTATCGCTCGCTCTGAAATGTGCTTTGCTTCAATTTGCTACGTTCGTTTTTATTCGAAATTGATTAGGTAAGCGTTTTTTTTTATGGAGTAAAAGGGAGATAAACAAAACTTAAAAGTTTCTGGTCACAACGCGTGGCCGTTTTCTGTTTTTTTTTGGCTAAGGTGCGGAAGCAAACATATTTTTAGTATTTTTTATTGATAAAAATAGAATAAACGAGTTTTGTATGTGCTGTAAACGATACGACACCTAGACTAAAATGTGATTTGGATTTTGTGATTATATGTTGACCTTGCATGGCAGCTAATGAAAGGATTTCATGTGGCAAAAAAAAAAAACATGGAATAGATAGGAAAAGGTTTTTGCATGTGAAAAAGAAATAAAAACATTTTTGTTTTGTTGGGAATGTCGCCTAGTCAAGTCTGGGCCGTGGAAAGGAGTTCGGTCTCGTTCTGTAGCTGTGTAGATATGAAAAGAATGATAATATTATTAGATGCATCAGATTGGTAATCTATCTTCAGCACTGCTGGCGGCTACACCCAAAATACTTAATCTCTTCAGCATTTTCCAACAATGGAATAAACTGCATGAAGTCACACTGTGATTTCTAAAGACGAGCATTTGTAATAAGTTCCAACACACATACCATTTCAAATGCAATTTCCGGCATGATGTGGGGATCGATTTAAATTTTGGTTTTCTCAAATACTTTTTTTATGAAATTAATTTCTTATGTGGTCCGCGTAAAGGTTTTTCCCCCTTTAGCCCATGATCCTGCCTAGTACAGACCTCAAAAAATATGGAACAATCTGAAAATATGAAACGATGAAATGTGTCGGCAACATATCACACAACTAAAAATTTAAAAAAAACACTCTACTTATGTAAAAAAACAGTCTGGTATCTCTTGAAAATGTCTTGTAAACCACCAGCCACAGTTGCGGAATAGTTTTTTGTATTTTTTTGAAAATTGCAAAATTTTGAGTTGTGCCTCTGTAGTAGAATGTGTGCGATATGGGCATGTCCCACTAACAGTCTACCAAAAAACAATTATTTTATACTTTTTAAACTTTATTTTTCTGTTTAATGGAACATTAGACTAAATACATAGATAAACAATTTTTTTATTTAAAAATAATAAAAAAAAAAATGTTAAACAAATTTCGGTGTTTTTATTCATATGAAACTGGAAAAAATGTAACGTGCATCAAGTAGCGTGCGTCGCAATGGGTTTATGGCTGTTGACAACAAATTACAACATTTTTTGGCTGCACATAATTTTTTTCGGAATTCTTTTATATTCATCTTTCTTATAAGTATTTCATTTGGTAAAAAAAAATTACGAAAACATACCTTAACCTTCAATTTAGCTCCATTTATTGTAGCGTGCGTCACAATAATTTGTGGTAAATTTGTTCGCAACTTCGAAAGAACACTCATATATCACTAGACACTAAGTATAAGTTGAAGGTATCTCTTTTGAAACACCGAACAACTTTCATATTTTAATCCGAAAACGCGTACAAATGTAGCGTTCATCACGCAGGATTTGCCCATATGCAATCGGAACATCATAAACTGCATAGTTCGTATTACATTTAGCAGCTTTGCTTACCAATCACTATTAGGATGAAGGCTGGTGTACATACATCTCGCTCATTTACTTCACAATAGTGTCACAATTCCAAATTCACCTTTTATTTTTCTGCCTTTAAGCTTTCTGCTCGCTTTTGTGTATGTCGGTAATTGAAGTTGAGTTTTTTATGCGTGTATATAACTACATATGTCAGGACTCCACTTTATCCAGGAAACCTATTCTATATTTGCTAAGTAAGACGGAAGTGAAAACTTTAAACGGCTCTCCTGAAAAAATCGCATTTCGAGTTGTGACACTATTGATGTAAATGAGCGATATGTGTGTTTTTCAATTTGATATTACCTTGAGACATGTACTCCAACCCATTACTAAATATAGGGTTATCCATTTCTTGTATAGGGCTGGAATTCGACATTTGTGAAACTAAGTTGTTAAACCAATTTGTTTTCTCTTCAGTTGGAAGTCTGACATTGACGAAAATGGAAAAACCTACTACAAAAATGGTGATTCTGGCACAGCCACATATCGTGCTTCAAGAGGAGATTATGGTTTATGGTTATGAAGCACATTTCTCACTCGGTGGTTATGTTAATAAACCCAAATTGTCGTATTTGGGGTTCTGACAATCCTCAAGTAATTAAAAAGAGACGATAACATCCACAAAAAGTCACTGTTTGGTGCGCTCTTTGGTCCGAAGGTGTGATTGGAGCTTACTTCTTCGAAAACGACGAGGAAACGACTATCACCGTCAATTCGGAGCGTTATGATCGGTATGATAACCGACTTTTTTGCCTGCAATTGAAGAATACGACTTGGAGAATATGTGGTTTCAACAAGACGGTGCCACATGCTACACAATTCGAGCGAGTATGGCTTTATTGCAAGAGACATTTCCTGGCCGCGTAATTTCTCGTCGTGGCGACATCAACTGGCCACCAAGATCATGCGATTTGACACCATTACACTTTAATTTGTGGGGCTACGCGAAAGACCGTGTTTATGCAGATAAACCCTTAACTCTTGAGCACTTAAGAACCAACAGTCGTCAAGTTATGGCTGAGATACCGCTCAATATGTACCAAAAAGTGGTCCAAAATTACCTCAAAAGAATCAATGCTTGCAAACACTTCGCGAGGTGTTCACTTAAATGATGTAGTGTTTCACACATAATGTCAACTTTCAAACTTTATAAAAAAAAAGAAATATCATGAAAAAAAATTATATTTTATTTACGTTATTATTTCTAAAACTCTACAAATTGCGATCAGTCCATAGAAGCTTATTGAAACTTATCGTAAGGAGATGATGTCTTTTAGTGAAGAGTAAAATCGATTCAGAATATATATTTTAAACTATTTCCCATGAATTCATCATTGTAACACAGATGTCCATGACCTTCGACGGTGGGATGAGGCACACAATTTAGGATTTTTTTTTTTTGAAAATTTATTTTGGAATGTGTGCCAATTCAGGGCTAAACGTTACCCAGTAAACAAAGTGTCTGATTTTGGTAAATTCACTAGACAATCAGCGGAAATGGCCAAAAGTGCCACTGTGCAGGCACAATCACTGTAAGTATTCTACAATTTCCGGAAGTGATTTTTCTTTGTCAACCGATAACTTTAAAAGGGATTTTCATATTTTCTTTAACCGAACATTATTCGAATTTTTCTCTCTCTATTCCTGCAGCCGATTTTGGTTTTTGGCCTTAGTTTTCTTCATTTAATTTGTCATGTTAGTTCTAATTGTGCGATCAGAAAGACTTACAGAAGAAAATGTACACCAAGTGGTGTGCCGCTCCACTGGCAAGGAGTGTCTCCCCACTGCTAAAATCTTGAAATACATTTTTTGTAGCAAGTAAAGCTTATTTCCTTCTACACAAAGCTTATTTGTATGTAAATATAATTTATTTGTCATTAATATTTCGTATTTGTGTGTAAGCAATAGAGGGTTTTGGGAAAATAAACTTATTAATTGCAAGAAAGTGCAAAATTTTTTTCAATAAACGGTACCCCGAGAGGAATGTAAAGGTTTCTCATGATTGTAGAGTGATTCGTAAATATATCGCCTATACCAAAACACATTCGCTACGACTATCAACTATTTGATACAAACATTCATTCATACAGTCTTTGGTTATTCATTTTGATTGATTTGAATAAGTTAGTGCATGTCATCGAAGAAGCTGCCAAAAAAATTCATTAAAACGAAATGCGAGTAATTCGACTCGTGCTTGGACCGACTGCAAAGTTGTGAATCGGAGTTAGTGGCGATCACTGAGAGGACATCCTAATGTCATTTATTTTTATTCCTCCAGCCCCTGTTGGCTGGTTATAAGGATCAAAAATATCCCCATCCGCTTTCCATCACATGAATGCCGACGACTTTTGGAATAATGTGTAAGACACGTGAAGCCTGTCTAGATTAGATCAGACATTCGGCGTCGGCTTTAAATAGTGGTCCCACATTGTAGTATCCTGTACAACTCTCTGAGATGTGAGAGAATTTCTCTGTCGTGGTAATTTCAATTAAAAATCATTTTGTTTTTTCTCATTCTTTCTTTACGTTTAAATAATAATGTGGAATAACCACACAGACTATGAAAAGTGAATCCTTAATTTATTTGTTTAAAGTTTAATATATTTCAAAAAACTTCAGAATAAATACAAAAGGCTAACTTAGATTTGACATAAACAAACAGATTTTGTTTCTCAAACTAGAAATAATCGGTAGAATAAAGCAAAACTAATTTTCGAGAGTTTTTTAATTTTTTTTGGATAATGAGACAGAATCGTTCGTAGAAATTTGGAAATGTGTCAGATTGTTGTCTAGCCAGACCAGTCTGGCACAAATTGTCTGAGCAGTTACAGATAAGTGACCAACATTTGTTAAAACGGAAATTCCGACGGAAAATCCGCACATACCTCCGAATTTCATTAGAATACAAAACTGCATCCGAATTCTGAAGAAAAGTGTTAACTGGGTGGAGTTTTCTTCTGAATTCGGATACCAGTGGACGGAATGTAAATTCTTTTTTTTTTCGCATTCCATATGACCCAGCGTTCAGTAGGGTGTGATTGTTATACACAATCTGTTTCATTTCTCTTGCAGACATTCGTAGTCGTCGTAGTGTAAACTCATCGTGTAGTGTTTGTAATCCATCGTCAAGTGTTTATAATCTTGTACAGTTCATGATTTTAAATTTTTATATTCCAAACATTTCTACGGAATTTGATTGAAAAACAACTAAAGCAATAAACCTGAACTACACACACACATACAAAAACACCGTCTCGTGATTGACGGCCTCGATGGTGCGACGTGTTTTAAAAATGATTAAATATTTATATGAAATCACGTGTATTCCACTTGAAGGCATTGACATTTCAAATGGACTACTTTACCATATGCTGACTAATTAATTACCAAAACACATTACTTACAATAATTATTAGCCGTACAGTGGGAGGCAAGAGACGCCGGTGGAAATTGCAATTAAAAAAGGTCGCCTGCCGACTCGCGACATGGCAAAAAATGACACATGACTGACATTTCACTTTCGATGACAACCGAACGGATGGTCGCCAATCTGGAGGTGAGGAAAAGGTGAGACAATTATTACTCCTCACGAAAGGAGAGCGAAAGAAAAGTCCAAACAACTGGCATGTGTCCCAACAAAAGTTCACAATGAATTATTGATAAGAATTCGTATAATCGTACAAAGTTTTTATCGATGTAATTATGTCTGTCTGTACATTCCCAGTTGGCCGGCAATACTTCGAAGCGTAGAATTCTCGATAAAGAAACAACGTTTTTTTGACAGCTTAGCAATGATAGTCTCTTTTTGATTGAGGGCATAGTAGTTTGTGAAGAGGGTATAGTGGGAGAAGAGCTGTTTCCTTTTCCGCCATCATCGATATTGCCAAAGATTCGCTAATAATACTAAAGGAAGACATGACGTTTTCGACTGCTTTATACGCGAAATAGAGAAATCATCTATAGAGAAATCATTGTCGATAGCTGGGAGCAGATGGGCTTATATGAAGGCGTACATTAGAGTGTACCACCTTAGAATTAAAAAAAAATAGTTCGCCCTACACCTTCGAACAAGAAGTCAAGTCCGTTTTTTTTTTAGTTTTTGCCTAACGTAGGGTTGCGCTAATTTGGGTCCAAGGTTAAACCGGGTGGCTAGATTTTTGCAGCGACACACCTGATAGGCACTCTGATATAGAGAGGCGTATTTGCCCTCACCCTGATAGCGTACTGACCCTCTCTACCAACATAAATTTCATATAAAATTGGTGTACAGAAAATCCCTAACAATACAACTGTCGCTCCAAATATTTAACTTTGATAACTGTGATAAACTTGTGCTTAAACTTGCATGAAAACATGACCCTGGTCAGTTTTATGTCTTCAATTTAATTTCCATAATACTTGACAATGTTGTCTGCCCACGCAATCAACCAAAACAAACATCAATACCTTGATTCACACGCTCCTCAAACAATCACTTGACTACGCTACAAAAGGAAAATGTCATTCCGGCCATTTAAACGCAAACTTTTCGTTCAGGCCATAAACAGTGAAACACGTTCGGTGCGTAGATACACACACAGGGTGGATAGTCGGCCGAATGGACGGACCGAACGACAGACAGACGGGGTGTGTGTGTGTAAGTGCGTGTGAAAGAAAAGCGTGCCACCGTTTTTGTTTATCCTACTCGTTTTTGTTTTGTTACCCTCATTCGTTTACGAAGCGAAGCACAACAGGAAACTGTGAAAATAAAATAACATCAACAGCAGAAAAAATAAAGCTTCTGCTTATGTGATAGTAGGCAGCGAGAGGTGAATGGGATAAAAGCTCTGTAAAAGCAGCTGTTCGAGGCAATGTTTTGCAGTTCTACGCGTATGCAGATTTTTGTGCAGCAGAAAACTTTTCGATGAAAGCTTGCGGGGCAAAGCATATGCAGTGAGTCTGAGTGTGACTACGTAACGAAATTTGCTTTTGAATAGAGATTTTGTATTTTACCAGCTGTTTTTGTTGTGAGAGGAAACGTGGAAAGATGGAAATATTTCTATAAAGTTACAGTCCAAACTCCTAATAATGCATTCCAAGAGACAGAGAATTACTTCGCTATATAGAAAAAAAAATAAATAAAATTACCCTTTAACATGAAATTAGAACGAAAACACCGTATTCGTCGTAAAGAAACCATCGTTGTATGGGAGTGCGTTGTAGAGAGTTACGACTGTAACTGTTTTGGGAATAAAGGGTTCTCCAACAAGTGGTGTTATTTTGAATCACCCGGTATTTTGGTAGCTGTCACTTTTGAAGCTTTTATTCTTTGACATTTGACAAGTAGAAACTACACCATTACTAAAGACGAACTTTTCAGCGTGTACGTATTAAATATTCTGACCGATGGACCGGCTTTCCCGGTGGTGGAATTACACAAATTCAACGGCGACTGATGAATATTTTCCACGGTACTCACTCCACGGTTACGGTTGGTTGGTATCCACAAGAGGGAAACTGGAGCGAAATAAAATAATAAAAAAACATTGTTTTCATATCTACATGTAGTAAATTACTCCCTTTGTAATAACTCATGTCGTCATTATCAATTATTCAATGCTGACTCTAATATTCAACACAAATTTATTTGATTTACATTTGTTGCTAAGGAGGGTCGTCTCGCCTGCACCGTCTTGGTAGTTAATCATTCAAGTGTCGTTATTAATTCAACATGTTCGTGAGTCAATTGATTTGTTGAAAAAGTAAAAAAAAAAAACGAATAATTGCACTGGCACAGATAAAGGAAAATGAATTTCTATAGCAAACACTTCTTACAAGTTTCATATTTTATGAAAATTTTTATAAGAATTAATTGAATTCATAAAAAATAGGGCGGTAAATTAAAATACGTCGCTTATGGTACACAAAATTTGAATATATAGGAACATATTTTATTTTCACCCCAATGTTCTATAGCATATAGGAACGAATCTCTGGATTTTGGGTCCAACCGATTTAGGAGCCAGAAACTTAAATGTGATTGAATGTAGAAATATGCTCGCTGGGGAACGTGCACTAAGTTATCTTCAAATGAATGAGGTCCTCCAGAGTCCAGGTCGTTCACTGTGCGGTTCCTCGAACTCTCAATTCTCAGTTCCAGACTATTCTTGTTACTTCGTAGAACATTTCCAAGCCAGCAGGGTAATGTATTTTCCTATCGCCGGCCAGGAACTAAATGGACTTTGGAATTAATGTATTTTGGAAATAATTCCTTTCTTTTTTGCGGCGAGCGATATTAAATTTCGCAAGTAGTTCTTGAGTTTACCCAGGATAGAGGCGTCTACTTTATTTCGCTTAAAAAGAACAATCGGAGAATTGTTTGAAACATATTTGTATTTAGTAGAAGTTGACGATGCGAAGGTTATCGTGAGCGGTCAAAATTCAATAAAGCTTAAAAAAAAGGCAGTTACTCTTGCGACGACATTTTTCAAATGAAAATGCACGTACATATCGAGGGCTTATATTCAATAACCTCTATCTACATTTTGACGAACATTTTTTTTTATGCCAAACTCATCACTGACCCCATCTGCATCTACTGTAAAAATTTCAATTGAAAAAACCTATTTTTAGTACTATATATGCTGTATTTTATCATTTGTCTATCTACAAAGATACTTGTTTATGAATTTTATAAAGGCAAAACCCTCTATCTACATCATATAATTGTTTCGTTTTATTTAATTTCAGGCTATTTTTTAGTTAAATTAATAGTACTGATTTGAAATTTACCACTTCCCCTCGAATTAAAATCTAACTGACCTATTGTCTTTCTGTCATTTTTGACATATGTCAGATTTTATTCCAAAAGATTAAAAGCAATTGTTTTTTCGTAGTGAGAAATTGATTTTATACTTTCTTTTGAGATTGTTATTGCGTGATTCCAGAATTTGAGCGTGGGTAAGTAATGTACACACTTACATCGATTACATTGATTGATTGATTGTTATGGTTGAAGGTTTAAAAATATGGCTACTTGTAACTCCTTACAACGTATTGCATATGATTACGTATCTTCAAATGACGAAGATAGTGAGGGCGTATTTATTACAGGTTCGTAACTGCAAGTAATATGAAACTACATGAAAGTATGTGCCTAATAATTACTCAAATTTACTCCAAAATTTTAACCAGATTCCGAAAACGTTATCGAAAATGTGCCCATACGCTACAGATCTAAAAGAGTCCATAACTCAACGTCAAAAAAACGGAGTGTGAATGCTAGTAAGCGAATGCTTGGACAACAATATTTAGGATTTTCAACGGTTGATGCAGGATTCAAACAGAACTTCCCAAAAGCAGAAAGAAAAATAGGCCCAACATGTTCATCGCGCACTTGTAGAAAAAGTAAGGTGAGACACTGCCACTATTTCACTATTTCTATGATAATCTCAGCCAGGCGCAGTAAAAATTCTGAAAATGTATTATAATCCTTTAATATAGCTTTGACTACAAAATTATAATTACACAAGTTTTTTTTCTGTGTAGGGTGCAAATGTTAGAACAGGTCCTGCCATTTTTCCATCCCCAACATTTCTTGTGAACATATCTAACCCCTATCTCCCACCTTTTTGTGGATCCCCATACAAAAACCGTAAAACAAACTTAATTTTAAAATAAGGCAATACCCTCTATCTACATATTATTTTCCTACGCAATGATTTCATTTGTGAGTCAATACCCTCTATCTACCAAAGAAGCTAAAATAACTCGAATTTCAACAAAATTTTTAGTTAGGGTGTTTGTAAGACACATTTTGTTAATATTGTGGAAGATGAGTTCATTAAAATTGTTGCTAATTTGCGAATAAAACAGTTTTTTGGCTTTCCTGAAAAATTGTGTTTTTGTAGATAGAGGTTATTGAATATAAGCCCTCGATATGTAGACCCTTAGTTTTTTTTTTTTTAGATGATTTTTGATATTTTTCTTTTGTTTTGAAGACACGTTTTATACTCAACTGGCCACAATTGAATTGCAAGTGTAATGACAGGGTTAAGGATGCAGACGGGGACGTTTTTCCGGGCACTCTGTTAAAGACATCCAAGAGCTTCAACAAGAACTCTGGATGGACCATTAGAATAAATGCACATAATGACCCGGTTCTACCACTGTTCGCGGTGGTATTAGCTACATTCCCTAGATTTTTGGAGCGGTCCACACCGTTTTCCCCAAACATTCATAAAACACATTTCGATTGTGAGTCATTACAACATTTGTAATAATTACAAAGCCGTTTATTACCACTCCACCAGCGGCTTCCGGCTCCCAAACAATTACTCCCACAGCAACAACAATAACGATAATAACAATAATAATAATAATAATGTTACTTGTTTCTAATGGGCCTGAAGTTATGCTATGAAAATACTAACAAAAAAAAGGAAAAACAATGCCATAACACATTATCAAACTATGTGTAGAGTCTTATTTATATTTACATACATTTAGGCGGCAGGAACAAAAGTACCCAGCGACATAAAGAGGGAGCCGTACTAATGACCCCAGCAATGACCAGCATACCAGGTCCCCCTAACCCATACACACACACTTGTCGATTACAATCCTCACATACCTACTGGCAAGGAGGGCATTATGATAAGTTGGATAATTGTTAAATATGTGGCAAGGGAATCATGACTGAAAATGGTATTTGACAAAGACTGAGACAAGTGAACTGACTTAAGGGGTGGCTATAGACAGAAAGAATCGATCACACAAAGTTTCACCAATGAGAACAGTAGGGGATTACATTTGACTTAGATCAGTATCATTCACAACGGGACAATACCATGGCAGTAAAAGCTAAACCAGACCAGGGTTTCTTTCTATTTCAGAAGCATCTGCCAGCGACTTTATGTGCAAATTATTATTTTCAATATGAATTCGCGAGAACGCTTCAAATAACGCTTCTGGAGGAAAAAGGGCAAAAACAAAGTTTCGAAAAAATAAATTTTGTTTATAAAGTTTTTAACCGTGGATAGCTGATCATTTGTTCATATTGTTTCATTTTTATGGTCTGTGTCACCCGGTTTACCCGTGGACCCACAATTAGACCCGAACACGATGACTTTCCACCCAGGTTGAACACGCAAGACGTTCGAAGATTTTTGGCGAAGAGTGTAGAAAACAAAGAGAGCTAGCAAAACAGTCACGAAATGAAAATTGGGGGGAAAATTTGACTTTTTAATTGAAAATTAAAAAAAAAAATAGTTTTTCAATTTTGTATTGTTCATACAATCAGACAAAAGCAGAATACACTACAGAAACAGGCGCGCATGTTTGTTTTGAAACAGTCATCGTGTAAATGCTTTTGAATTTACGAAGTGCTTTCAAAAGAAAATGTCAAGAAAATCCGTGGGGAAGAAGTCATCGTGTAAATTGGGAGAATGTAATCAAGGGTTTTCAAAAGTAAACCTAAATAAAACACATATAAAATATTTTTTTTCATAATATTTCTTTTTTATTATAAAGTTTGAAAGTTGACATTATGTGAGGAACACCACATCATTTAAATTGATTCTTTTGAGGTAATTTTGGACGGTATCTCAGTCATAACTCGACGACTGTTGGTTCCTAAGTGCCCAAGAGTTAAAGGTTTATCTGCATAAACACGGTCTTTCGCGTAGCCCCACAAAAAAAGTCTAATCGTGTCAAATCGCATGATCTTGGTGGCCAGTTGATGTCGCTACAACGAGAAATTACGCTGCCAGGAAATGTCTCGTGCACTAAAGCCATAATCGATCGAGTTGTGTGGCATGTGGCACCGTCTTGTTGAAACCACATATTCTCCAAGTCGTATTCTTCAATAGCAGGCAAAAAAAGTCGGTTATCATACGACCACAATGCTCGGAATTGACGGTGACTGTCGTTCCCTCGTCGTTTTCGAAGAAGTCTCTTCTTACCAAAGAGCGCACCAAACAGTGACTTTTCGTGGATGTAATGGCCTCTCTGCAATTACTTGAGGATTCTCAGAACCCCAAATACGACAATTTTGTTTATTAACATACCCACCGAGTGAGAAATGTGCTTCATAACCATAAACCATAATCTCCTCTTAAAGCACGATATGTGGCTGTGCCAGAATCACCATTTTTGTAGTAGGTTTTAGTAATAGTTAGGCGATACATTTTCATCAATGTCAGACTTCCAACTGAAAAGAAAACAAATTGTTTTAACAACTTAGTTTGACAGATGACGAATTCCAGCCTTATACTTTTGAAAACACAAAATGGATAACCCTATACGCTTTGCGCGAAAAAAATTGGACTCTTGTCTCAATTACAATCGAAAGAACTTTGCCAGTTGGATTTAATTTCATAACTTCGTCTTTACTTTGAAATTAACATCCGATCATTTATCTCAAAAAAATTTCATTTTTCTTTGAATACCAAAATAACACCTCTTGTTGGAAAACCCTGTATTTCCGTTATACGCTTTGCGTGAAAACAACATGACCCGCCCTAATGTACAACATTTATAGAAAGTGCATCAGTCGGCTTCGGAGCCGGCTTCAGAAGTAAGTCCATGCCAATGAATACACAAATTATATCGTGCATAGACCACTGATTTCATTTCATTTATTTATTGAGTCTATGGACAGAAATTCCTTACAGACTAGCAAATAACAAGAATTTAATTGTTTGCAAGAAAGTCTCCTTCTGTATGTTAAGGCAATTATGTTATGTTGGGGCTCACGAAGAAATTTTCAATACTCCTTTTTAGAGACTCCAGCTAACAAATCGAGACCAATTTTTCTGAAAATTAATCCAAATTTTTGCCAAAAAAAAGTGTATGCCAATACACTCCATTTACACGTTACACGACTTTCTGTACACACCTCGTACATATTTACACAATCAAGGAACACAAATATAAACATTAGTAATTACTCTGAATAAATACACACATAGAGAGAACGACAGAGAGAGGGAGTGAGAGAGGGTGAGGAAGGGAAAAAACTACAATGAACATAAAATAAAAATATTTTTTTTTGAGGCTGCCAGCAAGGGATATACCGGCAACTGAGAGTAGCAAACAAATTATAAACTTAAAGACAAATTGCAGTTTGAGGCTTAGTTAAGGTATTTAAATATAAAATGTTGCAAAATAATATTTATTACAAAATACACAACGCATGGGGATCCCAGGCAGGCGTAGGCCTTCCCTACTGCCACGACCGCAGAGTAGAGCGGCACAGCAGTAACGTTCACTAATTAAGCATTACACACACACACACAAACGCCCATGCATATGTAAGTATAAGTTGACAAATGGTTTTTGTAAGGCATGTGTAGGTGAAGGCGTGTAGTAGCAGAAGCCGGCGATAACCGGGCAGTGTACTAACTGTAGTGGTGGTCCTAGACCGCGGCAGGACGGTCTATGCTTGTTGGCCTTCAATTACAATTAGGCAAAACATGAATATATTAAATTGAGTCGGGGTGTGCGTGCCCGTGAGTGAGTGAGTGTGGGTGTATGTAAATGAAGTTATCGTATTTTCTTTCATTTCTTTATTATTTCATTCATCCGGATTGTTGAGTAAACGAATGTAAGTAACCCCACTAAACCATTCGACCGACCCATTAGCTTGGATCCATTACCAACGAATTAATGGGGGGCCTGAGTTTGTTAGGCGTCCATTTGAAATGATGTTTCTATCATTTATGAAATTGTATAAATACAAATTGTATTTAATTATATTTAACGTGGTGAATATGTTTTTGTTTATGTTTCTTTAATTTGTTTGCTTTCTCGTCTTCTGTTCTGTGTGTGTGTTTTTTTTTTATTTATCCTAAACCGAGGCAAAAACACATAAAACCCACATCGTTACGCACAGCACGGCCAGGCATTTGAAAATATTCCGCTGGCAACGCAGCCATTTGCCATTTGAGGCGAAAGGAGGCTATTGAAGTTTCACTTTTTAACGATGTGTTAACATGACGTTTCGTTTGTGGTGGCCATTAAAAGTCATGCGTTCGCCTGGGAGTCATCACGGCCGCAAAAAAAAAACACACACACAAACGATTCTTTACTTTTGTGTGTTTTGCAAATTGCATGGCAGTTCCGACTGGCGTATGTGTGATGTGGAACAATTGAATGTTACTCATACGTTCGGTAAAACGTTTGACTTGGGGGGAGGGCGGTAGGTAAAAGATTCGATTAAACTTTGATGTCTTCTTATACACCGCAATAGCGAGAAGGGTTCTGTCATTCCTTTTTAAACATCTCGAAATATTGTAGAGGCTCATAGATATTAAGGGTACTCAGGTGTGAGTGTATATCGATAGAAATGAGGTATTCTGAGTACAGAATTTTATAAAAAAAGGATGTTTGTTTAAATTTGTTATACTTCACTTTTGATGAGTAAATGCCTGTACCTGCTTACCTGCTGACGTTGGCTGTACAACCATTTATGATTTCCAAGCACTTCGGTTATCTGCTCGGCTTCTCCAGGATTTATATGTCTTTTTCCTCTGGGTCCGTCCACCGGAGTCACAGTCTTCCCTGTCTGTGCCTTCAGTCGTTGTTGTCGTTCAACGAGTTTCTGGCTGGAGCATTTGTAGTCATTCGACGTACATGGTCCAACCAGCACACGGTCCGTTCGACGCCTATGCTCTTCGTTAACACAGATCGGGCCATACATTTTGCGATGGACTTTTACTCTGAAGTACACGCTGATAAATCTGTCTTTTTTTTTAAATGTTTACACACAAGAAAATCCAGTGTTTGGAGTTTGTATCAAGTAAGGCTTATTTGCTTCGAAACAAAGTTTATTTGACTATTATTAAGTATTTGAGCAGAAGCATTAGCGTGTTTGGGAAACACACGAAATAAACATATTAAATTTATCAAACTACAACATTTGAGTGGGAATAAGTGTGTATTTGCAGCTGTTTTCGTACGCTCTTTGAGGTATTAACAATAACTGAGAAGCCTTGTCCTCGTTCACCCACCTTTTCGATTCTGGAAAAAGCACCAGATGTCAATGTCGTCCGCATATGCCAGGATGATGTTCACTGTGCCAGTTTTATTAACTTCTGCTTTTTCCAATATTTTCTCCATCAGTTTGTTGAAGAAGTTGCACCATAAACTGTCACCTTGTCGAAGACCTCATGTAGTGATGAATGATTCAGAGAGGTCGCTTCCTATTTTTACTGAGCATCTAGTGTCACTCAGAGTCACAAGTTTTGATCTCATACGCAGACATGGTGTCAAACAATGATTGTACCTACATTGTAGACTTTAAACACAATAATGGACATTCTGCTCGGAAAGTCTGTCATAGGGAAAATAAAAGGCTTGGTACCTGGTGCACCTTCTTAACAACCAAGAACAAGAAACAATGAATTTGAAAAGTTCATTTCACGTTTCACAAATATTACCGTTTTTGTTAATAAAGTTAATAAATCCCAATATAAATGCAAAGAGGATCAGATCGAAGACCAAATGTAAAACATTAATCTGGTTCGAAAAACCAAATGTACAAGCGAGAGATGTAAATCTGACCCGCACGGATGAATGTTTGTAAGACACTCACTCATTGAGTACTTGTTAGATACTGATTTTTATTTATGAATATTTCCTTAATCTACCATACATTTTCTTAAACTAAACTAATCCTAAAGAAGGAACGAGAACGCGATAGACGCATGCGTGGGGTTGTTTTGTCAACCCACGCACGCATAACATCTTGTGGAAAATTTCACTCGTTATCATGCTCGTCCCTTTTTCTAAAAATAGCCCGCCGCTCTATACCACACACGCATGTTGTACTTCCTGCTTATCTTAAAAAACCCAAGCTACAACATACGCACATGCATTGAATATATCCAAATTACAATTGTATACATTATTTGAATACATACAAACTACAGTACAGTTATACACATTGTTTTGAATACATTCAATTACCGAATCCAACACAATTTTATACCTTCAGCAGAAAAGGAAAAAACACCATGTGAGGATTTACAGAAATCTGAACACCAAATGTAAAGAGGATCCGGTTAGAAGGACCAAATGTAAAGAGAATCCGGCTCGAAGGACCGAATGTAAAGACCTTATATCAGAAATAAAACTCTTTACGCGTTGAGTGCTTGTAAGACATTGATTTTATTCTCCAAAGCGAAACTCTCACTTAAATAAAATATAATTCGAAAATACGTCTAGTATATGCCACAGTTGATCGTGAACCACTTGAAGGGTTCGATTGTCGATTCCATTGCAATTGAACATATACGTGAGTACAGCTCAGACTGCTGATAGTGATACACTCGAAGTGTTATAATCGTATCGCCTGAACATACACAGGGAAAGAGAAAAAGACTCATGTTCAATTCTGAACAATGAAACTTCCCCAAAAATTCTGAAAAATCCCCAAACAATTTATGAAAAATTAACCAATAGAAAAAATCAAAAAAACACTTTATTTTTATAATGGCTCGATTTATAATTGACTTTTGCTATGAAAATATCCAAAAAAAATGAAAAATTCGGAAAAAAAAAAATGGGGAATTTTTCATTGTCCATTTTATGAAAAATGGTCCAAAAACAAAAAATGAAATGTTACTTAAAAGTAATGAAAACCTCTTCTTTTTTTTTGGGGAAATTTTTCGTTATGAATGAGGGAATTTTTTGGGAAATTTGTTACTTTTCTGGGGTAATTTTTCATAAAGCCCAAAACTACATTAGAAGAAAATGCCATTTACAATTTTTACAGAGAAAAAAAAATGGAAAATTCTGCAAAAAAAAAATTGGGGAATTTTTCATTGTCCATTTTATGAAAAATGGCCCAAAAACAAAAAATGAAATGTTACTTAAAAGTTATAAAAAACTCTTCTTTTTTTGGAGAATTTGTCACTTTTCTGGGGTCATTTTTCATAAAGCCCAAAACTACATTAGAAGAAAATGTTATTTAGTATTTTTACAGAGAAAAAAAATGGAAAATTCTGCAAAAAAAAATGGGGAATTTTTCATTGTTCATTTTATGAAAAATGGCCCAAAAATGAAATGTTACTTAAAAGTTATGAAAAACTCTTCTTTTTTTTTGGGGAAATTTTTCGTTATGAATGAGGGAATTTTTTTTTGGGAAACTTGTCACTTTTCTGGGGTCATTTTTCCTAAAGCCCAAAACTACATTAGAAGAAAATGCCATGTAGAATTTTTACAGAGAAAAAAAATGGGAAATTCTGCAAAAACAAAAAATTGGGGAATTTTTCATTGTCCATTTTTTGAAAAGTGGCCCAAAAACAAAAAATTAAATGTTACTTAAAAGTTATGAAAAACTCTTCATTTTTTTGTTGGGAAATTTTTCGTTATGAATGAGGGGAAGAAAATGTCATTTAGTATTTTTACAGAGACTTTGGTGTTACAAAAACCCAAACGGATTTCGGTTCGTTATTTTAACGAAACGAATGGCCCATTCGTTTTATAAAGATATGCTGTTATGTTGGCTCCACATCCAATTGTTCGCCTTAACCAGGTTAGATATTTCCCGGAAAGTTCCATAAAGGATCAGACGAGGAGCATCTCTCAAATCGGTGACCAGTTGAGTTTCGAAATTTAAACACAATTAACTGCCTGTTTCCATAAAACGAATTTGTTCATTCGTTACAAACTGTCAAAATTGGAGTCGCAATAAAATGAATTCTTAAAAGTAATAAGAGCTTATTCTTTTGAAATTGTGTTCCATATGTCGATATCTAACAATTATCTGAAAACACGAATTGAATAATGTCTGAAACACATTTTATAACGCTTTCAATATTGACGATTCGTAACGAACGAACCAATTTATCTTCATTTAACTTTCGCACTCAGAATGTAAAACAAAACTCTCGTGAAAGTTATTTTTATGAGTGAGTGTTATCTTTTCTTCTCTTTCGTTAGAGAGAACAATACTTTTAAAGCATGTATTGATCACTCATGAAAGATACAAAAGATAACTTTCGTAGATAAAAATTACTTTCACGAGAATTATTTTGTTTTTGTCTCTGAGTGTGAGTAACAAAACGAGAGATAAAAATGAAAATACCTTTCGCGAAGCGAGATTTTCCATACTATGAGTAAAACACACTTTGGCTGAGTGTAGCTGGTTGGGTTTGGATTAGATTGGGTTGGGTTGGTTTTATTTCGTGGTTGCAACTCAACTTTTCTCCTGACTCGCAAATTGACACTGAGCCTCTGTCAACCGTGTTGCAACGACGTTCACAATAACAAACAAAACAGGCATGTGATCATTCAAAATAGGTTTGAATGTCAATCACATTTCACTAGGGGCATTCCACGATAGCTGTTAAGTCTCCCACTGTTCAAAACCGGCTGCGTGTTCTAGAGATGTATGGAACGTAAAGCCGCTGAAATTATTCTCCTACTCGTAAA
The DNA here is from genome assembly GCA_958296145.1 of Hydrotaea cyrtoneurina. Classification (NCBI taxonomy): domain Eukaryota; kingdom Metazoa; phylum Arthropoda; class Insecta; order Diptera; family Muscidae; genus Hydrotaea; species Hydrotaea cyrtoneurina. Next base: position 3,613,495 of record OY282512.1, on the reverse strand, counting down.
TTAGCCGTCCTTCACAAGATGTTAAATATCGTTTTCCATTTACTTATAAGGAAACGAACATGGCAAATATACTTCTTTGGTAATTCCATGACTGTTTGATCTTCATTACATTGCATTTCTCCAATATCTCACCTTTGTCCCGGGGTGGTCATTTATCAGTTTTCCGCGTGGACACCATCAATGCATGTGTCAGTCCACTCCCTCCCATAAAGAGCGTTGATTGATTTCACGCTACTTCAGCCGATATTATTGTAATTTGTATTTGCCTGACTTTTGCAGTGTCACCGCTTACAACAGGTCCACAATTATTCCATTGTCATTACTACGTTGCATGAATCGTTAGAATGTGAATGACAATCAAATATGCCATTGGTTGATTGTCAGTCCCGCATCCGATTGTCATCGTTAAAAGTAAGAAATTAAAATATCAATTGAAATTCGAAAATGTTTCTTTATTAATATCATTAATTAACTAATGTCTAGTTTAAAATTATCGATTGTAATTGTTGTGTGTGTGTGTGTTTGTTTCACTGCCACACACGCTGCTAAGGGCAACGTTAATCCTAAAGAATCGTGTATTTTACAATAGAAAAAAAATATAATTTTGAAAAAGAAAAACAAAACAAAACAAATGAAATTTGAGCACAAATTCATAAAGCTATTCACACGGTATGATTATCTGCAATACATGCACACCGTCCATGTGCAGGTATTTGCACACACGACTGTATGTGTGCGGATTCGTACACTAATATAACAGTGATTTATCCTCGTACATGCTGTCCCAGAGTTTCAATTTTTCAGCTTCGGGCAAATCAATCACTTCCAGCTCATCGGAAATATTCAAACATTTGAATGTGATGTGGCTGTCGTCGTCGTCGTCGTCGTTGGCAGCATCGTTGCCATCTCGGCCGACGCGATTGCATGGCGCTGTGATGGGTGGCCAGTACGTCGGATGCGTGTGTTCCGGGTCATGGCGGTGTGGCACATCGACATTTGTATTGCCATCAGTATTGACACAATCGGCATCGTCATCGGCGGCAACAACCGTGTCAGCGGTGTGATGTGGTTCATGTTGGCTGCTGTCACTCTCACTGGATAGGCCATTGGTACTGGCCCCGGCACTGGCACTGGCACAGCCACTACCGCTGCCCGCATTGAGCGTGGACCAGTTGACCGCTTCCGTTAGCGGTATATTGGGGTCACCGCATTCGGCAAATTTCGCCATTATTGCTACCATTCGTCGTATGGTGGTGTATTCGGCGGTGCGATGTTTGAGTTTTTTCGCACCCGCATTATAGAAGAGATACGATAAATCATCGGCGTGGCAGGTGCCACGTACTTTACGGCCACACGTGATGATGCGCATCAGATTGAAATGCTTCGAATCGAAATCGAAGCGATACAAATAGGTGGGTGCCGTGGCGTATTGTCGACGTGCTAACAACGTACGATGGATGCCATGCCAGAAATATTTATACGAGAATAGCTGCAAAACAAAACCATAAACAAAACGGTACTCACACATTCACATCTACACATACAAACACACAGAAACACACACAGCTTATATTCTTTGTTGGTATGGTCATACTTACATCACTGTACTGCAAAATTGTATCCCAAGAGGGCTGTTTGTCTCCGAAATACACCTGCTTCAGCATACGGCCGAACTCCATGCGCTTCTCGTCGCTCAAATTCGCATCGAGCGGTGGCAGATAGTCACAGTCACCCAGATTGTTTAACAATTCGGGGAATTTCCGGGCTTCGGAGAACATGAGGAGACCCTCAAATGAATTGCCACCAATGAGCAGAGGTATTTTGTTGCCCCAATTATTGCGCAGCATTTCCAGCGGTTCGTGTGTTATCACACAATGCTCCGTGCGGTAGGGTTCCACACATGGGCCAAAACTGAAATACAAGCGCGTCTGACGGCGCTCATCCATTGTTAGCAGATCGTCACACACTTTGAGCATTCGGCGGGGTTTCACTCGCTGCAAATGGGCGAGCACACGTTTGTCATCGTTCTCCGCCTTGTAGCCGGTGGCTTTGGCCAGACGATACGCCCAGTCCAGATTGGGTATTTTGGCCCATGGCGCCAAGGCGCTGCCTGACATTACAACAGCCTTGTGGAATAAGTCTTTGGTTTGTTCGGTCAACATGAGATAGTGGACCGATGCGGCGCCAGCACTCTCGCCGATTATCGTTATGTTGGCGGCATCTCCGCCAAAGAAGTGGCAATTGTTTTTCACCCATTTCAGGGCGAGAATTTGATCCTTTAGACCGGCATTACCGGGTATATCACAATTTTGGTCATTTAAACAAAGGAACCCTGTAATGGCGAAAGAACACACAAGAGAAACGGTTTTGTCAAATGAATGTTTCACACAGATAATCTAAAGAAATATTCCAGTATGGCTTGCAGATTATTCTACTTCCCCGATGAAGTTTACTGGGGCTAAAGCACCGTCACAACTTACCCAGTGGTCCCAATCTGTAGGTTATCGTCACCAGGACAACATTTTCCATCATCAAATAGTCGGGACTGTAGAGATCCCTGGAAGCCTCGCCCATTTGAAAGCCCCCACCATAAATCCACACCAGCACCGGCAGTGGTTTCGTGGGATTCAACTGCAAAACAATCGAATGCATTTGAAATTAAATCGATAAGAAAACAAACAACACCAAAAAACACTTTCAATCGAAAGCCATTCACGTGCATCGCATTAGCAGCACAACTCACCTGTTTCGTGTAGACATTCAAATACAAACAATCTTCTTGGCCTTGACATTGCTTGATAATGATGTTGAATTGGCATGGCTTGGCACGCACGTGGGTGCAACGCTTCACGCCTGACCAGGGCACCGGTTCTACGGGTGCTTTGAAGCGCAACTCCCCCAGCGGAGGCTTGGCAAATGGAATGCCCTCGAAGCTGAAGTATTCACAGTGGCCGTACACGGAGCGCCACTTGACGCCCTTCACTTTGCCGTATGTGGTTTGGGCAATAACTTTTTCATCGGATCGCAAACGTGTTTGTTTAGTTTTGAATTTGACGTAGCTGCAAATGAACGCACACAGGCAAAGACAGACAGACGGGCATGAATGAGTGTTTTTTTTTGTTTTGTTTGATAAGCGGGAATGTGGTGGGGGGATAGGGGGAAGAGTTAGAGAGCCTCAGTGTAAACAATTTACGAGATAGTCGGTCTGGTTTGTTGTTATGTTTCTGGGGAAATTACTATTGAACTGTTTGACCTTAAATTAGACCGAAATACTAACAAAACGGTTTTCTACGAACTTCCAACACACAATACAGATGCTTTATTGGACGGGAGCGCTACTGTACGCCCAACGGACACATATCGTCCCCTCTGAATATACTAATAGTGTACACTATTGTTTTATTGAGGGGGTTAATATGAATAGAAATTGGAGATCAGGAGAGCGAAAACAAATAATAAAAAATTTTGTAAAAAATATTTTGAGAAAACTATTTTGTAAAAAAAAATTTCGAAAAAAAATAAAATTTGTGGAAAAAAAATTTTTGTTGAAAAAAAAAAATTTTGTTGAAAAAAAAAATTTTTGTGGAAAAAAAAAAATTTTGTTGAAAAAAAATTTTTGTTGAAAAAAAAATGTTTGCTGAAAAAAAAAATTTTTGTTGAAAAAAAAAATTTTTGTGGAAAAAAAAAATTTCTTGAAAAAAAAAATTTTGTGGAAAAAAAAAATTTGGAAACAAAAAATTTGGTAAAAAAAAATTTTTGTAAAAAAAAAAATTTGTAAGAAAAAAAAATTTTGGAAAAAAAAATTTGGGGAAAACACAATTTCTGTACAAAAAAAATATTATTTTTTTATTATTATTATTTATAGAATTATTATAGAATGCCTATTTAAATTCCTACGTACTGCGTGACAGAGTCAGTGAATCAGTGAATCAGGGAATCAGTGTATCAGTGAATCAGTGAATCAGTGTCGAGGGTAAATATATATTAAGATTTGTTAATAACAACAAAGAAAACAGAGTAACGAATCATTTGTATTCAAAACAAGTTTCCTTTCAATATCAATACATCAAACTCCCCTAAAATGTACTTAAGCGACTGTTCGTGAAAACCACAATTATTTGGCATTTTTGGTAAGCGGCGACAGATGTAAAAACCCTCAAGCCAAGTGCAATCGGTAGAGGTTTTTGTGACCCCATTGAAAGATGTGCAACAAAACAAACAACAAATCTATAGGTTAAAAAATCATGTCATGTCATAAAGAGATATATCAAATTGTCGACCTACCGACATTAAATCAATAAAAAAAAACTGTCAACAATCGCTTTTCATTGTATTGAAGAAAACAGCATTGACTCAATGAAACATTTCATCATATCGTTGATTAGGCCACCTATCACTCTAGCCAGCATCTTCAAATTGATGAGTTCTCTTGAATGCATTTTATTTTTCAATTTTATTACAACTCGCTTTTATGTTGTTTGGTCCCATATGAAGTCGGTGTATCAGCAATTCCAACAAAATTCAATTCAATCAAATTAAGGTATTTTTTTTTTGTCCATAAACTTTGTGCCACATTAACATAAATGTGCCTAGTTGTTGCAGACATATTTTTATAAGCAAACACTTTTCTAAGTTCGTCATGGCGCACTCCTTCATGAATTGACTTCCATTGAATGATAGCGGGCACAAAATCCCCATGCGAAAATGTTATGAATTCTTTGCATACCTTCTAAGTATTAAAAATACTTTTGTCCAATCATGATCAAATATTGTGGACGACAAGGGCATATTTAAAATGCGACGGCCAGCAACCTCTTTTGCCTGAATGAGATAAGGATCCAGAAGGTCAACCTGCCGGTACTAATTTGAAGCATGATATACATGGATCATGTCTTCCCTCTTCGAAGGGGGGTAGAGGGCTATCTAAGACCTCTGCTGAACTATGGTGATTCTGGGGAATACATATTAGGTGGGGTCACTTTTGTTTTCGCGCAAGCCGTATATCAAAAATATAATCTACAGGTAATTCTACGAATATTTCACCAAGAACTCGATTTGGTCGATTTATGTGGGAGAAACAAATCAATACAACAAGCAAAAACGAAAACTACACAAACTTCTAAGAATATTTTACAAAGAAACTAAATATGTATGTCACATTTTCCCCCCCAAAAAAAACAGTTTCGGTATTGAAATCTGATGAAAAAACGAAACAGTGGTCCAGAAATCAATTTCATCAGCCAAAAGTTTGTAACTTTTGATCTAGTAAACATTTTTGAGTTCTGTAAAAAACTGGCTGTAGGCAAGGAGTCAGAGATTGTTTTAAGATATTAAAATTAAAAAACAGGACAATGGGTTTTATTTTAGAAATATATCCCAACTTGACCACTTTTCGATTTTTTAAAAAAAAAAATTTTACGTTTTATTTAAAAATTTTTTAAAATTTTGCGCAAAAAAAAGTACTCACATCCATTTTTCATAAAACGAATGGGTCTTTCGTTTCGTTAAAATAACGAACAGAAATTCTGTTTCGTCAGTTTGGGTTTTTGTCTCAAAGTCTCAGTTAAATTCTAATTGAAATTTTGTTCTTATGTATTTTTGTGTGTATTGTCTAATTGGATTAGTCATATTTTAAAAATGTTCAAGTAAATTTTTTAATTTTTAAATGAAATTGAAAAAAAAAATGTATAAGTGATTTCTGCACTTTGTCGAACTGTGTCCTGTATATTTTAAGAGGTGTGGTACTTCATTTTATTTTTATTATAAAGTATATTTTCTTATCTTTATTACGACTTCAACATTTTATTTGTACGAAATGTAGTTTGGTTGTAATATTTTCGAAAATATCGATATAAAAAAAATCGATTTGAGAGAGCTAGAGATTTTTTTAAGACCTAATGGTTTCTTGGGGAAATATTCTTAGAACTTCCCGTAGTTTTCGGTTTTCCATCACGCTTTGTTGATTTTATTTTCCCTCCATACAAAGTGACCCACCGTAATAAATATACTTTACATGGTCTCAGGTTAATATTGCCAGATTTTAGAAACGGAATTTCAAATTTTGTCTACACTCCATGGAATAGATCTACAGGTAACTAAAGCTAATTCATTCTGCAAACTTGACTCGGGTTTGGAGATCTATAGGAATTACAATTTATTAGAATTAGAACTGCTAAACCATTTTCTGTTCAAATGTTGGTGAGTTCCAACTTTAGTAGAAAACATACTGTGAAAAGGGACTTCTAGTTCTGAGGTGTATGAACGTTCTGTCCTACTGTATTTTTAGACCTTGCCTCCAACGTTTCCTGAAAGATCACACTTGAAGTTCTGATTCTTATCAAGCGCCTGAAAATCCTTCAAAACAGCCGGATCGTATTTAGAAGTCTTGTCGGTATCTCCGACTAATCACATTTCTCCCTCTGCCGAGTGGTGACTGACGATTAAGACACACTAGGAAGACAAACGCAGTGGCGTATCAATGGAATCGTCCGTAATAAAAGTGGCACCCCGAGTGTGTGTGTCACTTCATGTTGTAGTGATTGAAAATATGAAAGAAGCGTTGAATTTATGGATCATTTACATACAGATGAGCTTCATTCACCCAGGCAACTGCTTATTTGTACAATCTTTTTTTTTTTGTTTTCTCGACATTAACAGTAGTCTATGACTATGTACTTGTCTGTCTGTATATAAGTTTATTATGCATACACATGTGTATGGAGATATGTGAATGATGATGCTGATGTTGTTCTCTATGTACGAGTGTCTGTCTCTGTGTCTGAGTAAATGTCTGCTATTGTGTTTTAATTTAAATCGTATTAAGTGACTTTTCTAAGCTTATCGGAGCAAATGGAATACTAATTTTATAAATAGCAGTACGAAATCCGGTTTATGATGTTCTCGTACATTTAATAATGAACAGTCTGTCACTCAGTCCAATGGACGCCTTATAAGACCGATATGAGTGCGAGCATGTACGATTTGTGGGGGGGAGGGGGGGGGGGGGGAAGTTTGTTTGGATATTCATATGCAAATAATGAATGAACTACAACATAGTTTGGCGGTAACTGAAGTACCTATTGCGGGGGTCACACAGTCAAAGCCTTTTACATGTGATAGGTAATAGAGGTTGAAATTGAACTCAGAGGTCGTCTTCAATTAAATAAAACAATTTAAAATGCGGCTAGGGGACAGAACTCCTCTCAAACAGCTAACAGGTGGTTAGAAGAGGAGTCGTGACAAACTGGATTTTCCAGGAAACCACACCACAACCAAATACAGTCAAACTTCCTTAATTCGAACTACCAAGTAAAAAAGAGACTTTTAGTTATGGAATGACTTATAAAATCGTTTAAGTGAATTTGTCTCCTTAACTGGCACTAGAAGTGCTTCGACTTAAAGAAAATTCGACATATTCCACAGTATTATGTTTCCCTCTGAACAACATGTGCCTGCTTGAACAACGTTGAAAAATACGGCAACCATATTTCCAAAGACACATGTGGTCTTTAAGATGAGAATGCAGCTTCAAGGAGTGTCCGATTTTTTTTTTTTGAAAATGCTCGTTTATCGGTGAGACGCATATTGATGACATGAACTTGAACGATGTTTGGTTTAGCAGTATGACGCCGCATGCCACAATCGATCTTTGGCGCACCAAGATCGACAATCGTATTGTCAGCCGCCTCGGAGCAGCGTTTTGACGCCGTTAGCAGTTTTTGCGAACAATCCAGTAACCCAATTTTCCAATTTGGTCGAGGGGAAGAGCTGCTGCCTAGCCAGCCGCGACAGCCATAGGAATGAAATCAGTTTTTATAAATCATGGGGAAGTCGTTAAGATACAACAAATATTTGGAAAAGTTTAACAAAAAAAACCACACAATTTCTAAGTACAATTACTCATTACTTGTTCTTAATTACTCCTGTAGTTGAGTTGATGGTTGCTAAAACAACTCGTAAGTAATTGAAGCTGAAGTAAGGGACCCCTGTTGGTCCCTTAAAGGGAATATTATGGAGACTCCCATTGCCTTTGTTCTTCTCGTCACTGTGAATTCATACTTGCGTTCAATCGCCTCCACCACGACTTGTATACATTTTATAGCGCTAAAATGTTTACCTTTCACACATCACAAAAAAGTTTTCCGATTTGAGTTTCATTTCATGTTTTCAGACTTACTTAGCGTTCAGTTATCGAAGACTGTGTTTTAATTTAGGACTTTGATTTTGATGAATATTTCTAAACTGTTCTTTAACAAACTTTTGCCGATACTCAGGTAATTTGTGTGTATGTGTGTGTTTGGTTTTTTTTGTGTAGGAACATTACACATACCTGAAGCGGTTGGAATAAAACGTTCACACTTTTCCGATTGAGTGGTTTCCCGTCATCCGCACCCACCCGAAAAAGAATCAAAGTAAACCCTTTGATAACTACACGAGACAGTCCGTCCTTATTCGACAATCTTGGCAGTTAAGACTGCATATTTGAAATAACCAACCCCCCCCTTCCACAATTGATACACTTCTATTTGCCACCCAGCCTAACACAACTATGTTAGCGCGAAATTAGATGCACAGATCGTGGGTAGAGTGGCGCTGTTTGTGCCGTGTTCCGACTTAAAACAAAAGTTGAAATTCGAAACTTTATTTTATTTAATTAGGTTTTCACGCTTAACTTTTCCCGCTGCCGCCCGCCGTTAAAGTCTACGCACACAACGAAAATGCCAACGAAAGTGAGATCTAAGGCCAAAATGCGAATTATGTGTGAACGCACTTCTGCACAAGACGTGTTCTGCGAGGAGGAAACCAATCAGCTGCAAAATAAATGCTTATGCAAATGGAAATTAATTGATTTCAAATATCGAGGAGCAAAATGTGTGTGTGTGTGTGTGTCTAATGTAATCCAACACCAGTAATTACATGTTACACAGTGGGGGGAATCTAAAAGAAACAATAAAGTTGGGACTTGTGCTGGCCAATGTATGTGGGTAGAAATTTAAGAAATGTATAAAGCGCCCCGGTAGGCGAGTTGGTAGCGTGCTTGCCTATCAGCGTGGGGGTTGTGGGTTCGATTCCCACCAGAGGCTTTGGTCTGTCGCTACAAAAATCTAAACATATGGTCTGTGTCACCCGGTTTACCCGTGGACCCAAAAATTAGAATATAAATTTACTTTGTATTGTAATTAATAATAAATAAATAAATAAATAAAATAGAAATGCATAACTATATGCAGGTCAGGAAGTTCAATGATATTCGATATTGATCAACTTTTCATATATATTGGGCTTGTCTCGTAACCGACCAAAAGTCCCTCCCAAAGTGTGCTCAAGAATGTCCATAAAATATGTCACGGATAAGCCAGTAGCCAAACCCCAAAAAGTTCTTTATGCTATTTTATTCTCTTGGGCCTTAGGGAACAAAAAAATCACACCATGACGCAAAAAACTCTAACCATGGACCTATGATGTCCCAACCAATTTTTGCTCCCTCCAAGATACCTCTCGATTTAAGGTTCTTCCCCCCTAACAGTGACAATTCTGCAAATAACAAACTGTAGCGAACTGAGTCCACATGGGTGTGTATGTTGACAGCCCTTTCTGCTATATTCTTAATATTAAGACACGCATGATCATGATATTTTTTTTTAATATTTTATTAATACAAATTATATAAAATGGGGATCCAGAGTTCGGTATGATTCTCGCGATCCAAAGTTTTAATGCGTGACACTTGTCCTTAAGGCATCAAGACTACTTGTCAACACAATAGAAGTGCAAGCATGTCCAAACATGCTGCTGCATATTCACAGCGCTAGGTGAGATAAAAACATTTTTAACGGAACCTAACTCCCTACATGGCGACGCACGAATAAATGATTTAAAGTAAAGGGTTCTCCAACAAGAAGTGTTATTTTGAATCACTCGGTATTTCGGTAGCTGTCACTTTTGAAGCCTTTAGTCTTTGACATTTGAAAAGCAGAAACTACGTCAATACTAAAAAGGGAACGATACACGAAATTAAATTGTTAAAATTCACAACAAAAATTGTGTAAAATCTTGCAGTCACAGTTCGTAAAACTAACAAGTTTCCGGACCGTGTTATCTCTCGAAGAGGTGATCACAATTGGCCACCGAGATCTTGTGATTCAACACCTTGCGACTTTTGCCTTTGGGGCCACGTTAATTTAGCCCAGCGTCGATTCAAGACCTCAAAGATGGAATTCGTGAGGCTATCAAGGCCATAGGGCAGCCACTTTGCCAGTTGGTTATGGACAATTTCATGAAAAGGATATGGTCCTGCAAGCGTGGTCGTGGTGGCCATTTGACTGATGTTTTTTTTCATTATTAACGGCATACCTTCATCATTTATCTCAAAAACTTAAATTTTTCTTTGAATACCAAAATAACACCACTTGTTGGAGAACCCTGTACATAATTTGCACAATATTTTAACATAATTACCTTTCCTTTGTCGCATTTGAAAATTTCTGTTATTATTTTTATTATTATTTTCTTAAATCTATGTTCAAATTCACCCACTGTGCGACTTCTCAACAAAACTGCCAAAACATTGTGATTGCTTTCGCTTCCTTTGCATTTCGCGACGATTCGATTTAAACGTCCGGAAATGCGGAGACAGCTTAAAAGTATCAAAACCTTTTGCATCACAAAGTGCCAAATGTCTCTTCCGTCGTCGAGCGAGCTTCCACTGATCCATGATGTCAGGTGTGGTGAGGACCGTGCAAGGGGTGTCAATCATATCAATAGAAAATAATTAACTGCAAATCGTATCACGGTGAAATTGTTTCGACGCCCTAAGACAGCCGCAATGTTTACTAATATTCAGCAGTGAATATTTTATTTTCAATTTTAGAACATCTCTAAACCGGCTTAACAATCCCAATGGAAATTCCAATAAAACAAGTAATGAATAATTTTGTGTGTTTTTTCAATTGACAAGAAATGCCAGACGCTTTCAGTCAAAATTACAGGGGATAGGGCGACAAGTGGTGAAGTAGCAGCAGATTATTGGGATTGGTATAAATCACAAACAACAAAAACTGGTCAACAAGGCCTGATAAAGATGATGAGACATGCGTATTAAGATATTGGTGAGATTTTATTTTTTTTTATATGGAACGAAGACAGAAGACCTTTTTCTCCACCGGCACAACTCATATGTAATTAGAACATAAAAGTTGTCTTCTGAGTTCAGATATTAGTATTTTTTTTTCAGTGGATTCACCCATAATTGTTGTCTATGGCATTTTAATTTACCTTCGTCTTTTGCGTCATATTAATGCATTTCACGTCGAAATTCATAGAAGTAATTAGTCTATTACTGTTACAGTGACTTAAATAGATATTCTATTTTTAATTTAGATTTTGTTTGCAAAGAATTTTGTAGAGGCTAGACATACTTTATTATTAGATCCAAGGATCCATAGACTGAATGAATTATTATGTTGATATTTTATGAAAACAAAAATAATACTTTGTTGTTGTTTTTTGTGCTAAAGCTAACACCTGTTGTCTGAAACTCTTGCACAGCTGGATAAGGTGCAAATTAGAATAGAACGTTTGCTATATTTTGTTTACTCAGTGGTGATGTTAAATATAGGTCAGCATTGGGGCTGGAGCTATGTTTTTGTTGTTTTTTGTTTTGTGTTTTTTCTGTTCCAAAGAACGGGCGCAAAAAATTGTACTGTAATATTAATAAGAAGACTTTTGGTTTTATGCCGATCCACTTTATTTCTGTTTCGCTGCTGTTAAACCATATTGCCAATTTAAGGCAATTACATTTGTATTCGATGAGGGGTAAGCGATGCTACCGTTTGAAGCATTGCTGTTAAACTTCCATTACGATTAGTAATCAATTAGATGTCTTTAAAAATAATTGTATTTAATCTTCCATTAAACAATTTGTGATGAATAATTGAAAAATATAACTCATACCAAATACTGGTTGAATTTGATGTGGACAAAAATTTGCATTATCATATTTTTCAATGACAGTAATCACGATTACTTCCGATTATTATAAATAATCAGAAAGAATCAAAAGTAATCTCGGAAAGTAGTCGAATTATTTTCGGATTACTTTTGATTCTTTTTGATTATTTATAATAATCGGAAGTAATCCTTTAAGTAAAAATATATTGATGCAAATTTTCAGTTATGTTGATCCCAAAAAGACAATATCGGTATAGGGACAAAAGAAATGAAATTATTGACCTACTTAATTTGTAGTCTTGTATACATTTTCCAATCATTTTTTTTTAGCTCTGTGAGGAAGTATTCCTTAATTTGGATACCGAAGTAACAATAGGAACCTGAGTTACCAGTATTAAATGAGTCCGCTTTTGAGAGACCAATTTCAATCAAAATGTATTCTAATTAAAATAAAATCACTTGATTATTGACTGACATCTCAGGAATTTCGAAGTCGCCACATGAGTCAAAATTGATTTTAAAAAAGTTATGTCTTACTTACTTAGGATACGTACAAACCCATTCGTCGCTCATCTACTGAGCGCCAGTAAGTGAGCAAGCAAACAGTCTTCAAAAAAGGTCTTTGATGGTTATTGGTAGAGCAAAGACTCAGCCAAAGATGAATGAAGTTTGAGGGTTTTTCGCATCGTGAGTTGTTTTGTGTGGAACAAGCTTTGCTTTTGAGGGCTATCTTCATATTTACTGACAGTGAGGCGGTCATCAAGTCCCTGGAGAATGTGAGAATTGTTCGAGAATGTAGGTTGTCTCTGGAGGAGAGAGTAAGCCGAATGTCGTTACCCTTAAATAAATTCCAGGCCTGCCATGGGCAAACGAAGGACGCGGATCGCGATTCCATCTGAGAAACCTCATTGGTCGCTGTCCTCTGGGCTCACACGCTTGGAGAGTGCGCATCCTCTGCCACGACTTCTGTAGAAGTTGCAACGACGAGGAGGAGGAGGAGGAGACAACAGAACACATTCTCTGCCGACGTTTGTGGACTTAAAATGGAAAATGTCTGGCCTACGAATTATAGTAGACAAAGTCTGATTCTTCAAAGTTGTGGGCTGAAGTTAGGGCTCTCGACTTCTTAGAAAAATCCGACACTTCAGTCATATTTTTATATCCCCCAATAAAGTCAATTTTTTTCTCTCTGGGAATTCATTAATTTTGTTTTGTTTTTATCAAAAATCCTCTACAAATAACAAAATGCGAATGAAGTTGAATGACAACCAAGTTGCTCAACTTAAACTGAATGCAAAATATTTTGATTTTCATCCAACCGGCGAACAAGCAAACGTGGCCATCGCACGATACAACTGGTTGGACAACCAAGTTGGTCGTTCTCCTCACACAATATAACTTTTCAACCAAGTTTTTATCCAATCGGAATTGCAAATATTTTCCGTCGCATCAACATGATGAATTTTTGAATTTTTATTTCAATTATTTGGTTTTTATACTTTGAATGTTGGCATATTTTTATATCCCCCAATAAAGTCAGTCACTTTTTCCAAACATTCATTCATTTTAGGTTATTTTTTCAAAACACCAGTACAAAAATGTGTTTACTTCATGAATTACAAAATGGGAATGATGTCAAGAAGTTGAATGAACAAGCTCGCCCACACGTACCAACCAAGTTGGCCAACTTGAGCTGAAAACAAAATATTTTGGATTTTCATCCAACCGACGACCAACCAGCCCTCACACGTTACACCTGGTTGTACAACTTGATCAAATTGTACAACCAGTTGTAACGTGTGAGGGCCGCATCAGACTCCGACTCCACAGCTCTGGGTCAGAATTCACTACTTCATTTTTGGCTGGAACACGGCAATCGGTGCCAATAACCTTAGAATATCTTTTAGGTGCAAATACACGAGACCACCGGGTGGACCCAAGTGACACATGCTTTGGGCAATTGCGAAATTCACCTAACCTTAATACTGAGGAAAGCCACAGGTGAAGGCTAAGTCCTGCCTCAGTAGTTCGTAGGTTTGGATTTGTCACGTTTGCTTAACGCTGAGAGTTTTAGAGGCATGATAAAATATTTTTTTGTGGTCGAACATTGAAGACACGAACTTGAATGAGCTTTGATTTCAACAGGATGGCGCGTCGCACCACAATCGATCTATTGGGAAGTAAGTTCGGTAAACGAGTTGTCAGCAACCTCGAGGCTGCTATTTGACGCCGTTAGACTTCTTTCTTTCTCATTTCAGATTTTCACCGAAATTCATTATTGTAAATGATACAGCTCGAATATATTTTATTCAGCTCGGACTGTTGGATTGGACAGCCCATCCAGACTCTACCGGTATGGTTTTAATTGCGCTAATAAAAACAACTGTGTAAACATAACAACTTTTGTAACCTGTGTGTCATGCATTTTTGTTTTTATTACGACTGATACGTGCTAATCCACGTTTTAGAATTTCACTGGAATGTGCAAATTGCAAATTAGTGTTTAATAAAACGATAAGAATATTCAGATTGTGAGAGATGAGACAGACAGAGAGACAACGGTAGCACAACGTACGGAATGCAAAGTCCAAGACATATTTTTCTAATTATACATCAATTTTCCAGATCCGGCTCATCGTAACGCCTTGACCAGCGCGAACAGGTCGTTGTTGTTATCACCGAACTAAAAATGTTTCAATATCGACTGTATTTTTCACCAATAGCAGATGTCCTCAGATCGCCAAGAAAAATGCATAACAACATGACAACAGATTAAAGAATTTTGGTTAGGTCTTTTTGCTTTTTAGGTGAGCATGTCTAGAAACTAATTAATTCATGTTTGATAACAAAGACGAACAATGTGCCGCGTACAAAGAATTTAGTTTAGGCCCAAACAGGTTGAATACAACTCGAACATAGAAATTCCATGAATTTAATCAAATTTGTTTTTGTCGTTGTGTTTACATGTTTTCGCCGTTGTCCGAATTGTCACTGCGCCATAGGGCTACACTAAGGCTAGTAGAATGACTTAAATCATGTTGGCTGTCAGCTTAGAATGTGATTCCGTAAAATTGCTACAGCATGGGAAAAAAAACTAAGTAGATAATGGAATACCACTCAGTTCTGGGTCATATTCGCTTATTTACTTCAATAGTGTCCCAATTCAAAATAAACTTTTTTCTTTTTTTGCCTGTCAATCTCCTATTTGTGTTGACTTTTGTTCTGCGTGCATTATTGACAAACATAGCGGGAGTCTAAATTATTTGGAAAATCTATGATTCTTTTCCTGTATTTGTTTGCTAATAGAAAATTTAAATTGTCTTTTGAGTTGTGACACTATTGAGGTAAATGAGCGATATGTAAATGGGCCAACTTGATTTCTAAAACTCAGTTCTGATTGAACTGTTAACTTTTTAATCGACAGACTGATACATTCCTCTGTTTCTTAAGCCGCACTTTCTCTTTTCATACAGCCTCCGATTTGTAAGGCCTACTTTAAGTTTATTATTTAAAGAAAAGCATATATTTTTTAATTTATTATAAACACATGTAGGTAATGGGGAGAATGGTGGCCTTGAATAAATATAAATTATCTGTGTCATTCATTGGAATTTCATACTGCATTCGTACGGATGGCCAAGGAATAGCAAATTGATGGTGGAAAAGTATCGACAGAACAGCTAAACGCCAGCAATACGTTGAGGTTATTTTAAGAAGGCAATAGAGCTGGAATACGATCAATCACGAGCTTTGAACACGACTATGGACGAACTTTCAGCCTGACGCAACTGTGAGTGTTCTGGATCATCTTCTGTCGCCTGTTCATGTCGCCATAGTTGTTACGAAGATTGGAGGTGGTGAATATGTTCATACACCTCTTAAACAAGCCAATGCGATACTTTTTGAATTCCTGGGCAGTCCACGAACATTACACAGTATTGTCAGGCATTCAAAATCTTCTTCATCCACTGAATTCGAGGTCGACGAGGACGGCATCTACCAAACGCTTGTGTGACAGCAGACCAAATCAACTTGGTTTATTGTCATGGGCGTCAGTTTCACAGACGTCCACAAGCATAAATTCGCTCCCTTGCAAAGCTTTCCAAAGCCGCTCATCATTTGACAAATTCAGTATTTGTATGACCGTATACGGCGCTGGGCCGACGTTTCGACTGTCGCGCCTTTGTCCATCCCAGAAGTGTCTGTGTGGGTTTGGCTAACAATGTCAATCTATGCTGTCAAAACAAACTTTACAGTCACAATCGATGTGTCTACAACATTTATATCCCCCACCCCCCCACCCTTTCCGCTACAGAGCCCACAACACATCAATCAAATGTTCATTTGTTAATTTATGCCAATATTGATCTTAATTTGTAATAGAGACCCAACGAACGTCTATTTTAAATCCACACCACAGCCACTACTTACTTCAAGGCAATCCGCATTTGATCGACCAACGCAATATCGAATGACATCTTCTTTCAATCGATTTGGGGAAGTGCTGAAGACGCAATGAATTTATTCGAGTTTGCGTTTATAGAGATTTCATTGAAATCCCTGTAACACTCATACGCTCCGTGTGCCTAGTCAACCGATGTGAGGGAGGGAATTTTGCGCGAAAATCGTAATACGCGACCGACACTTAATCAATGTAAAGATTTGTACGAAAAACAATTGCAATTCTTTTTTTTTTCTTTTTGTTCTTCTTCAGATTTTCCACTAAATCTTAAGACCGATTCGAGCACTTGTTGCCTGCCACTGAATTCTTGCTTCCTTTGCTTATCATGCACATACACACACGTCGGCACACATTCACACACACACAGATTTCAAGAACACAAATTATCCGAAATGTTCTTTAAATTCTTGTTATCCGTTCGTTTAGTTTTCTTTTTGATATATTTTTTTTCCAAGTACACTATAATGATGTTTTCAAGTGTGTGTGTGTGCGTTTGTGTATTTCTTCGTTTTCAAGTTGTTGCTTAGCTTTTTTTCCTACTTCGCTGTGTGAAACGTTAAAACGAACGTTTTTGCACAAGGGTTGCTCAACAACTAAACCGAAATGAACAACGTTTGCAATGTGAAACACACTGACCAACAGAATAAATTCTATACTCTGACGTTCAGCGCTTCGCACAGTGTTCTTCCACATACATACATACATATATACACACACTCCCATTCACATTCACAATACAACGACGTTCGCGTTGCCGCCGCCGTTTGTTTGGCTTTGCTGCTGTTGCTGTTTTTATTTGTGTTGTGGAGAAGCTCCCATTCACATGCATGTGCATGTGTATGTGTGTGTGTGTTTCTGAGTGAACAAGCGAACATGTATGAAAGTGTCATATTATAGATGGGAAATTCATACATACGTACACTTTGTTGTTCTATCGTAGAAAGAAAATACTTTTTTAATAACAACAACTACAACAGCAATACAAAAAAAAAAAAAACTGTGTCTCTTCAGCATAACAAAATGAACTCTTGTGCGGCTTTAAGCTATTTTGTGTTCTCAGCATTATGGTTACACACATACTCGCTTACTCGTATATAAATTATTAAGAGTTTGTGAGTGAACATGTTTAACATGCACATCTGTGTGCAAAACTATAGCATTTGAAGTAAGCAACTAGTGTAATTGATAACACCGTGTTACAAAAAATAGCTTTTTTCTGTCCAATGAACCAAATGCACATATTCGGAAAGAGGGAAAAAAATAAAAATACACGTGTATCGGCGATTTTCATGTACACGTCAGAATTTTTTTTTTTAAGTTTGAAGTATAAAGCTCGTAGTGGCCTGTGTGAAAGCCTTTCGACTGATTTTTAACCCTTTTTAAGTGATCCAATTGAGCTGATTTTTGGCAGGCAGACTCGTGGAAATGTCTGTATCACGTCAAATTTAAAAAAAAAATTTTATCAATTCTCAGATTTTCCCCAATTTTTATTATTTTTGAAAAAAAATATTTTTTTCACTTTTCTTAGCATAACTTCAAGAGACTCCAAATTTTTAAACTACTTAAGCGTTACGAAAAAAAATGTTTTTTGAACTGAAACCTTAAAAAAAAACGATAACCATTTAAAAAAAAAAAAAAAAAAATAGGAAAATCTGAGAATTGATAAAAATCTATTTTTTTAAAAATTTGACGTGATACAGACATTAAAATAAATTTCACTGCAAATATTAACAAATAATACAGAAAACATAAAAGAAAGAAAAAACCATAAATAATTCAGACATACTGTTCAGAATTCGTTCAGACATGTCTGAACAAATTATCCCTCAGATACAGAGATCAGAAATAGTTCAGAATTCGGTCAGACATGTCTGAACAAAATCAAAAATTTATTTCTCAGACATGTAGCACAGAAATCATTCAGAATTCGTTCAGACCTGACGGTAGAAAATATCCCTCGGAAAAGTCGAATAGAATCGGTAAGAATTGTCGGAAGAGATCAGACAGATTTCTATAATGCCGAAATTCTGAAATTCCAGCTGTCGGAACAAGTTATTGATGTGAAGAATAAAACTCGTGCACGTCGCTCCAGAACAACTGAGAATATGGCTGCTGTAGCCCAAAGGGTTGAAGAAAACCCAGGTTTTTCCATTCCTCATCGTTCTTTGGAATTGGACATTCCACAAACGTCATTACATCGTAATTTTGCATAAAAACTTGGGTTAAGTCTTATAAAGTTCAGTTAACACAAGAACTCAAGCCGGCCGATCATCAACAACTTTGTGTCTTTGCTGAATGAGTCCTTCAAATGCATGTAAATGATCCGGAATTCCATCGAAAAGTCATCTTGGCTGACAAGGCCAATTTCCACCTCGGTGGCTACGTCAACAAGCAAAATTGTCGCATCCGGAGCTCGGAAAACCCAAGAGTTATTCTTGAGAAGCCTCTCCATCATCAACGTGTGACTGTTTGGACAACGTTTACTTTCAAACAGACGGCAAAGGAAGAAGGGAACAGTTTCCGGACCGTGTTATCTCTCGAAGAGTTGACCACAATTGACCACCGATATCTTGTGATTTAACACCTTGCGACTTCTTCCTTTGGGGCCACGTGAAAGATAAGGTCTACGCCAACAGCCCAGCATCGATAGAATTCGTGAGGCTATCGAGGACATAGGGCAGCCACTTTGCGATTTGGTAATGGACAATTTCATGAAAAGCATATGGTCCAGTAAGCGTGGTCGTTTTGACCATTTGGCTGATGTTGTTTTTCATTATTGACGGCATACCTTCCTCATTATTATAAAATAAACATCCGAACATTTATCTAAAAAAATTCCATTTTTCTTTTAATACCAAAATACCACCTCTTGTTCAAAACCCCTGTATAATTCAAAACAACGAGTTGTAACCCTTGTGTGTGTTATTAAAAAAATACGAAATAGTTTTACTGTCTTTTTCCATAAAGCGAATTCGTTCTTTCGTTATAGATTGTCAAAATTGGAAGCTACATAAAATGGGTTGTAGAATTTGTTCAATTCTGTATTCTAGATATATGTTAGAGAATGCCACATGGAACGTACGTCCAAAAGAACTAGGTTTCTTTACTAAAAACATCTGCGTTTTATGACCCCTTCAATTTTAACGATTCATCACGAACGATGCAATTCGTCCCTTAATCAGCCTTTGTAATGTTTTCTTTACCTAAATATTATTTAAAAAAAAAAGTTTCAATCATTTTCAACCTCCAACAAAACAATATTTTCCCTAGAATTTATAAAAATTTAAAAAATGCTTGTATTTTCATACATTTTTCCTAGCAAAAAAACTTAATGAGAAATTTCAAAGGATCTCTTGGCTATACTTTTCTGAAATATCGAATGTATTAATGCAATTTTTGTCTCATTGGACTTTTGAGTATCTTAACTCATAAGATATTTATCCTTCTGGTCGCCTTACCCTCTCTATTGATCAGTAGTGTCTTACGCATGCTAGCTAAAATCTAAATTGGATTCACTCATTATTGTACATTTCGGTCTCACATAGCAAAATTATTCGTATTTCTAATTTTACTTACTTACAGTGAAATTAGACAGCTATCTGGTCGAAGTCTCTTTAATGTTAAATATGCGCAGCTATAAGGGTCCAAGTTGGGGAACATCGCCTCTGAACAAACTCATTTCTTGTCTTTCAAAGTATGACCCAATGCGTATTCCAATGTAAGGTCTTGCCTTCATCTGTATGCATTTGTATGCAACACCATAGCACATTGTTGTGCTATTTCATTAGACACAACTGTGGCACAGACCACATACGGGTGCGTGTCTGTGTACGGGTATAGCAAACAACAAACACACAACAATGTTTGGTGGATTGAGAGCCATAAAGTGGGGTATTTTGTATATTTTATGACGGTAAATCAAAATGTTATTGGTTGCAATTTTCTTCAGAGCGCACTCATTCACCCACATGCCCATAGACACACTCACACCAACACACTCTTGCAGTTATTTTAGCCCTCACCATCGTCAACAGCAGCCCCCAGCCCAACTGTCAACTCTGCCCGTTGTGCTACCACTACAAACAACAACAGGTGTTTAAATTTCCGTCGAAGGTATTCTCCTCCTGTCCGCTTTAATAAATTGCCACAATATTATTTTTTTTTTCCTTTTCATTTATTAATAATAAAAGCCTGTCGTAAAGTTGTTACGCTAGTTGTCTGTATCTCGGGTCCTCCCTCGTATTGCTCGCGTACTCGAGAATATTGGCTTTGCACCGGTCCCTGCCCCTGCCGTTGCTTTAATTATTTTGCCATTTTATCGATTTGTTTTTAAATTTGCTGACTTGCTGTGGACGTATTAAATCACAGCCAGAGTACAAATATGGGAAATAAGTTCACGATTTTGTTGTCGTCATCAAATATATTTTGTGGGTATGATGTGTGCGAGGGGGCAGGGGCATGTTTTGAGTACAACTAAGATATTTCACAGTCACGACAGTTTATAGGCGTGAAAAGTCGAGGGAGTGTTGCGACTTCATCTTCAGTTCTAAGGGTTCCAATGACTGCGATTCAATTTGATTATTCTGGCACAATGAATCGTATTAAATATTTGTATGTCTTTTCTTTCTTCAAACTTGTTTAACTTGCTAATTATTGAGGTAATCATATTTATTGTTTATTAAATAAAACACGTATTTGTTGGTGTGGTTGGACTTGTTGATGAACATATTTCGACTACCAATTTTAACGGCTAACGAAGAGGGTGATCAAAGTACTTTTTTTATTATTGATTTTGATAGAGTGCCTTAATATAAATCACGCCTAGACTACCGGACGATAACTGGCGATAACTCCTAGTACAACATGAACGCAAAATGTGTCCAATAACAACAAACAAAGTACATGATAATATTTTGAACACAATATTAAGCGCTTATGAACACAATTGATTAGTATTTTTTTTTTCTTGGGGGGAAACTTTAAAATATTTTTGTACAATTTGCACAACTGTTTCTTATCTCTTTCTTATGCCATTCGTTGCGGGCCGTCAACAAAATTGCAACAAATTACAAATAAATCGTAAAATTATAAAAATTAAAACGTTTATAAAGAAATTCACAAAACAAATTGTATAATTAGCATAAGGCTGTTAATGAAATTCAGTATTGTCAGTACGGAATAAATCACATCACACTATTTAAAATGCCAATGACTTGGAGTGCCATTCATTTGAATGGTGGAGAGGAGGGGGGAGGAAATAAGCCTTCGTTGTACGAGGGTGCATGGTATATTGAATATTGTGATATTGGAACTTTGTGACTTTGGAACTTTAATTCTAAAAAAATGGCAACCAATGGCAAAAGTCATGGTACCCCAGTCAAAATAAAAAAATCCATGAATTTCTGAAAATGTACATACAAATAAATATGACATTTATTTTTATTTTGTGTATTTACTTGTATACTAAATAAAATCAATAGAATATTTCACTTGTTTAACTCAATTAAATATTTAAAAAAATTAAACCAAAATAAGTGCATAATTTAGCACAGATCTCTGGTTTCTCTAGTTTTTGTTTAGTTAAATAAGTGAAATAAGTGTTGGTTTTTTGTTGTATACAATTGAATACACAAAATAAAAATATTTGACATAATTATTTTCTCTTTATTTTTGAGAAATTTGGGTAGATGTCATATTGAAACCGGGGTACAATGACTTTTGCTGCTCACTGTATATTAAAAACATTACTTTATTTGACAGAGCAAATATTCCCCTTATTTATATTTACTTAGTTCCAATAACATTCCACGAGGGAACTTCTGTCAAAGTAGTTACAAGGATTTGTACACCCACTGATCGGGTCCTATTGTTTAACACTGGCTCCGAATGGCTTCGAAAATACACCCATACTCGTAAATTCGCCCGTAAATGGTCAACTGACGTTGCCGATATCTACAGCTATTTCAACAGTATCTGCTCCTCAGATAGCCGACGTCTTGTCCACAATTAAAATTATAAGAAAATACAGAAAATACAAATACACGATTGTGATTTTCTTTGCAATTGTATTTAATGCCACTCATTCATCTGTCATTATCGTTTCGGTAAAAATTCGATCAATCATAAAAAAATTCAAGCAAACCGTTAAAATGTTTAAACAATAACAAAATTAAATATTGGCGCATGTGTTTCCCAAAATACCAACTCATGTACGTGTTTCGAGATGTTGAATAAATGAAGCCGAATACTGTGTAAACTGATATAATGGGAGAAGAGGTGAACAAATTAAATCGTAACATCAGTTGTTAGTCTTAAATGCGCATGCAACGGGTGATGTGTTAAGCGTTTTTGGTTACCTAAAAAAACAAAAAAAACTAACAAAATTGCGGAGTTTATAATCAAAAATAATCCCATTTTGAAATACAATTTCGAGCATTGCGATTTGTTAAATGTTGTCACGACGGACTTCACTAAAACCAAATCGTACGATCTGGTTGGTCAACTCTGTGGTGCTAAACGTGGGATAAATTTCAAATGATTTCAAATGATGTGTGCTCTTGTTGAAACCGCATGTCGATCAGATTTAGTTCATGAATTTCCGATAAAAAAAACGAACATGAAATTGTGGACTTGGGGGTGGTAACAAGGTGGCCCTCGTCATATTGTATTGTCGCTACATTGGTAAAATCTCAGAAAGGATATGGCAAAATTCGAATAGATATTCTGTAACTTGTTTGCACTTGTCGTCGTAGTGGGATCTGACAATATTGAATGGTTTCCACTGTCCACTAATATCATCGCCAGGCGGTGTTTTAGTTTGGATCAATTGGGATTGGTAACTGGCTGTCTCTGGGTAGGGCTGTAATGTATGGCTTCCGCTACACTTAGGCTTGTCTTAGATGATCCGAACATATGTTTATTGCTCGGATCGCACTCCATTCACCGTAACTGTTGATCCAAACTCATTTTCGAAAAAGTAAGCTCCAATGACCCCGTCGGACCATAAACCGCACCAAACAGTCACACGTTGAGGCTTCTCAACAATAACTCTTGGGTTTTACAACTCTTGGGTTTCCCAGATGCGATAATTTTGCATGTTGACGTAGCCACCGTGGTGGTAATGGGCCTCATCCGTCAAGATGATTTTTCGATGGAATTCCGGAACATTTTCATGCATTTCTTGTGTTAACTGAACTTTATAAGATTTAAGACATTTTTTTAAAATTTTCCATTCACAGGTAACGTTGGTATTAAAATTGTGAAAATGTGAAACTCTAATAAAATGAAATAAAATACAAATTATTTTTTTTTTTTCATATCAACACCCACATTGCAAAAATGTCCAAATATAAAGGGCGTAGAGCGTCACCTAATGTTGTTATCTTATGTTTCCCCTATTCAGAATCGCAATCTACATCTCTTGCCGAGTGTTATTTCTTTTTATTCCACTCCACCCTAATATTCAGCTGTTATGAAAATGAAAAAATATTAGTCATTGAGTACCGGGCGAACCAAATTCGTGCGGGTACCAGAATAGGCCTTCAATAAATTGAGAATAAAAACGGAAATCCTCCATCGACCAATAGCGCATTCTAATTGTTAGATATGTGGTTTTCTGATAAGCTATTGAAAATAAAAACTTTCTGTAATTATAGAATTTTAAAAACTGCGAAAAACAAATTGGATTTCTTTAATTTTGTTTGTAACTCTGAAATTGTTATTTAGTGATTATTTTTTAAAATTTATTTTAACAAAATCCGACAAGTAGTTTTCGGTTATAACAATTAATGTCTTCAAATGACAATTTGCAAAGAGCAATCTGAACAAAAATCAACGGCACATGTTGGCGATGTTAATTCTATTTGAAGAATCTGTCGGTTGTATGAAATGTTTTGCAAATAGAGTCCATTTTGGTGTCATCCGCTGTTGGGTTCTGGTTATGCATTTCAATTAATTTTATTTGTAGACACGAGTGAAAAATCTCCAAATAAAATATCTTCATGACATAATTTGTATTCTAACTACGCTAATTGATTCCCCTCACACTCGATGCCAGTCATATTCTCCGTCTTCATTATTCAATTCAATTATTTTAAATTCTGGAAAAATAATTCTTGAACGTATTTTTAGTTCATTCTTAATATCAACCATAAGAATATCAGTTGTTTTAGCAGTTTATGAATCAGCAATTAAAACAATAGTCTAATATGAAATCGAATGTGTCAGAGGCACAGTGGTTCAGAATTGATTTTCATGGGTAACTTGTGATTTTGTATAAATTCTTAAAGACAATCACACCACACAGTCTATGGGTAACAGGTATTATCAGTAACCAGATAACGATGGCCATCAATAGGGTATGTGATAAGACACTTTCAAGTTTTGACGTCCGATCATAACCTAATATATCTTATGTCACTTGGTTTGTGATTTTGAAGATTATCTGCAAATTGTATTAAAATCGGTGAGAAAGCGTTCAGCTTGAATCGTTCGCATCGGTCCCCACAAAAAATTTAAAAAACAACGGCGTCAAATTGCATCACCGAAAGCGACTACTGAACTTAATGCGTAAACCCCAGATCGTCCAAGTTCCTGTCGCACACTCTAGGATTCGCGGTGGGTACCAAAAACTACTTTTCAATTAACGTACTGTCTGAGCATTGACTTTGGAAACATGTTTGCATGTTGTCAGCAAATTAATTAATGATGATTCGAGGTGTAAAAGCCAACTCCGTAAGTGAACTTCGCCATGTGGTGGTTCAAGATAGGGCCAACTGCAGTGAACGCCGCTAAATTGAAGAATTTTGATCTATTTGAATTCTTTCCCTTCCAGCCTCTGTTAAATAACAAAAGTAGTCACCTATCAGTTGGTCGATTTTTAATGTTATTACCACAAAATAAACCCTCAGGCTTTGACAACAATCAGTTTTACACATGTAAACGTTTTGGAAGTACTGTGCCGAGCATTCAACCCGTTGGGGAGCACCCATTCAGTGCCCTCAGAGTTCACTTATGATTAGACGTTATTACTTTTATACGAAGAAATTGGGTTTGATTGCCGGTTTCGTAGTTTAGAAGACGCTGCAACAGACATGATTAAATGGAATTCATCGGATAATTCCAAACACAATTCAAAAGAGATTCTTCTTTGTGGTCAGGTTTACATTTATAATTGATATCAATCGGAGAGTTTTCAAAGAGACAACAGCATTTGTTGGCCGTATTGATAGTTTTGTGGTTGTGGTTGTTAATGGTGGCCTTTTGCAATGAATGTTCAATTATAAAATTGTGCAGTTGCGTAACGAGTAACATGCAATATCAGACCTTTGCATGTCTCATGTACACAATATTGTTTTATTTTATGGTGTGTACTTAAACAGAATGAACAAAAAAAGTTGTATTTATTGTTACAAGTCAAACATATTTATAATTACTTGATTAGTTGTAGATAAAGCTTGTATTACTGGCCGGTCTATGGCGTTTCCAAGGGACAGAAAAACAAAGTTACAATTTATGACAATTAAGCAAGTGAGTGTCCAAACAATGAAATCACTCATTAATGCACGTGTAATTCCAGGTACATGTAATATCAAAACAAAATCCCTCAAATTAGTTGTACAAGATTTAACCAGAAACGTGTGATTTGGGTAATGCTGTTTGTCATACTGGTTAGAGTTGAGGAGGAAGTACTCGCCGATCTACATGATAAACTACAATAAAAGATATAAAGCCGGTCTAATACAATTGTGTTCTTAAGGGCAAACATTTTAAGAGTTCCAAGAACTCTGTACACCACGGAATGGAACTAAACAAGTTGTCGGCATTGAAAAAAATCAGCTGATGTAACTCGGATTACATAAACTCACAAAAAAAAAACAATAAAAACAAGTGACCAATTTGTCAATTAAAAAATTATTTCATTCGGTCTAGGCCTTCTCTTATATGCCCTACATCAGACAGTTCCAATATGGCGTTGATAGCGTGGAAGATGCGGCTGTGAGTGGAGTATGTCATGGTTCCAAACCATTTCCATCTGAAAAATAAATGAATTCATTAGAAAATTTCCTTTACTTGGTCTACATACCTTATTCTGTAGTTAAGGAGGATGGATTTTTTCCAGGCCATGTGTCCATGTGCAAAATGTAGCCAAATCTCAGCAAGAAGAGTATAGATAAATTCATTTTGTATATCCATAGTACATAAGTAAAATGGCCAGGCGAAGCTATACAAATTCATCATTCACAAAAGTTTTAAAATATCTGAAACAGAAATGAATATTTGGATTCCTATTTGTACACCCAAAGGTCCAGGTTCAAAGGGATCGGTTCTTCGGAGTCATGATATCCAGGCTAGAATGTTAACAATAATTCATAATCGCGTTAGTTTTTAGGCCCCCAAAAGACTATACAGCAAATTAGGTGAGTCAACCCCTTAAGAACAATTGGGACATAGGTTTATAATGGTTAAAACAATTTAAATCTGAAATCAAAAACAAAAAGCTGTATAACCACTGGTAATAGCAAAAAAATCAAACTTTTTCAAATTGAGAATTTTGCCCCATTGACAAATACTAACAAATCTACCACATTTTGTTTGGACTCTATCGTTATTACTTTATTAACAATATATTAACAGATTACATAATTACAGTCATTTATTTAAATATTTAACTCGTCTACACCGAGATATAACAAAATAAAACACTTTACAATATTGCCAGTCACATTTACGCTTCCTTTAAAACAGTTCTTTCTTCTTTTCAAATATACTCTCCCATTGCTTGATCTTGGCCATTTCCGGTAAATCGACCACTTTCAACTCGTCATTGATGTTCAGACATTTGTAGACCTCGTCGGACTTCTTAATGGGATCCCAGGTGAGACCTTCCATGCCGTCGATCTCACTTGTGTATGGGTTGCCCGTGGTGGCGAATTGTGTCCATATGCCCACCATGCGTTCGATAGTCTTGTACTCGCGACTCTCTTTGGGCATGCGTCTGGCCAAAACATTCCAGAAGAGATAGGTCAATTCGTCACCATGGCTAACGCCTTTAACACCACGACCATGACGCATAATACGATAGGGATTGATTAGGTCTTCGGAATCGAAATCAAAGCGATACATGTAGACTGGTGATCCGGCCGTGTGATTGAAGCGCAGTTGTAAAAAGCGATGCATGGGCACCCAGAAATACGCGTATGAACAGATCTGTAAAAATTTATTAATTTTTAGCAATTGTGTCGAAAGAGTCTACTCATACAAACGTACATCCATTAAATTGTCGGCTGTGGGTGCATCGCCGGTAACATGGGCCTTTTTAAGTACAGCAGCCATCTCCAAGGTTTCGGGAGAACTTCGCTCAGGGTCCGCCAGTTCACTGGGTACATAGTTCACACAGCTATCCAGTTCTTTCACCAAATCAGGGAATTGCTTAATGGCTAAAATGGATATAAAGTCACAGTTCATGTATATAGTAATTCCGGTATTCTAACGATTTACCTGACAACCATATCAGACCCTCATACGAAGTATTACCCACCATTGTGGGTATAGAATTTCCCCAAGCGGTCTTGACCATTTCTCTGGGCGACTTCGGTAACACACAGTCCGCCGTATCGTACGGTTCTGTTGTTGGCCCAAAGGCAAACATCACCTTGTCCTTCTTTTCCTGGTCTGTCAAGACTTTATGTTCCTCTCTAGCCAAATCGTAAGCATTGGCTTTTAGGAGAAATTCGAAAACGTCCTTTTCGTTATCCTCTCCCTTGTAGCCAACGAGCTTAGCTATGGCAAACGCATGAGATTGACAATCGGAATTGGCCCAGCTACATATGGAATTGCCGGACATCAAAACGCCCCGATGGAATAAACCACGAGTTTGCTCGGTCATCATCATATAGTGAGTTGAGGCGGCACCAGCACTTTCACCGAACACGGTGATGTTGTCGGGATTGCCGCCAAAATTGGCACAGTTGTTCTTAATCCATCGTAGGGCCATTACTTGATCTTTAAGACCGGCATTGCCGGGGACATTCAGCTCTTCGGATTTTAGACTCAGGAAACCTGAAAAGAAATAGAAGAATGAAGGGAAATTGCCATGTATTCTGTTTTAAATGTGCGTGTCGAAGTCCCAGGTTATTGTCATTCAAGACACCCATAATAATGTGGATATGTCTGCTCAAATGATCAGATACAAAAAAAGGTTTTCAATAATAAAGGGACTATAGAAATTTACTTATTCACAGTAGGCTCATTTGAAAGAAGTCTACATTTTTCGATAGAAGGTTTTTAGGAACACATTTGATAGAGTTCATTTTTCTAAAATCCATTAAATGTTGACGATTATTTCATTCATGTCACTTTAGGTGACATTTAAATTTGTAAAATCACTGTGTAATACAATGGTCTGTGAACTTGGAATCCCCCAGTTTTTTTCTTTTTTTGCTTTGAACTCTGTCGGTTTAAATGTCAAAAGATTGACATTCAACATAAATCATACACAAACATCAGACGTAATCGGAAATGGTGGAAAGTAGGAAGTACGGAAAGTAGGGATTGGTTATGAAATGGAAAATATCTTCAAGACAAGTGTCACCAAACACTACTCTAAACTTGGGGTAATACTAATCAAAACCCTCGTGGCCTTCACTAGTCTCGTACAAAACTACATACCTAAAACACCCAAACGATATTGCACGTTTATCAGGACGACATCCTTCTTAATGAAATAATCGGCACCATAAAAGCTGCGATTCGCTTCGCCACATATGAAACCACCACCGTGTATGAAGACCAGCACTGGACGTTTCGTATCGGGATTTAGCTATAAGAAAAAGTAACATTTTGTAATTTAATTGCCAATAATAGAAACAATAAAATAGACAGACTTACGTTATTGGTGTACACATTTAAGAATAAACAATCTTCCGATCCGCTTGATTTGCCCGATATGAAATCCGTTTGTACCGATCTGTCATTGGCATTGCAACAGTCACGTACACCCTCCCAGGGCACCGGTCGTTGTGGGGCCTTGAATCTCAACTCACCCACTGGTGGCTTGGCATAGGGTATTCCCTCGAAACTATAGAACGAATCGTCATAGACTGTGGTGCGTTTGACGCCCTTCACTTTGCCATATTCGGTATCAACAGTTTGTGTTTCATGTGTAATCTGCCGATAATTTAATAATTTGCTCTCTATGCATCTGTGAACGATAAAACAGCAAACGATTCAGTTAGTTATTGTGTGGCATACTTTTAGGAAATCTGATTTAATATTCCTGAGTATGTAAGTGGGCCGGCGTGCGTCTAATTGCTATTGAGTGTGGTTATGAATGTTTTACTTTGTTTATCTCCCACTTCGTTTGGTTTCATTGGCAAAGACAAATGACTGAAAAGAGAGTACACTGGACTCGTGGGTGGGTGGTGGTCCGATGTTAAGAATATATTTACTTTTATGTTTTTTTTGTTTACATTTTCTGAGTACATTTGCACATGAGTTGGATGTCTTGTCTTTTCAGTCGTTTCTCTTTCTATTTATTATACAGTTTATTTGTTGACTTATGTATGCATTCCGTGTTATTTGCCTGGTCTACCATTAATTAATCGTTTTCGAACTTTTTTTTTGCAATTTCTTACTGCGAGGGATACGTGCATACAATATTCGTAACTGGTGTGATAGAATGTTTGCCAAGTTTTCCCTAGAAGTGAGTGAGCAAATCCAACAATGGACTTCATATATACTTGATGACATTGCTTTGCCAAGCATCATTGTAAGGAAGTAGAACATTTGCTTACCTTCTAGGCTACTACTAAAATTAACTACTTTGAAATTAAGTTTCATGGACGCTTGATTCAAAATGCATGGCAGAGATTGAAGCTGAGATTTAAACGTTTAATTTCCGGATTAATCTAAAATTAGTTTGAGATGAGTTACAGCACTGCTTAGAATGCGAAATAGGGCAACAGAAAGAGGACAATTCAACAGTGGAAAAATCAGTAGGACCGAATCATATGTACTTGCGAATAGGGAGTGTTGTAAAATGTCACTGACAGTAAAGAGGTGCGTCGCACTAGGATGTGGATAACAAATTATAGAAACAATTCGGTAAATAGTGTTGTATTGGACAAAGGCATTCAAACCTACACACCTATCCAATTTGTCTGGGCAATTCGAATAAAAACAGATTTAACACAGACTATTATACCAATAATTGAAGCAGAAATCATTGCAAATGAGTACTGATGGAAAAGTATGTTAGCTTCCGAACAAAAAAAAATAGAACAAACACACATTTTTAGAACATTTCTATTTGGAAAAAAAAAGAATTAGTAAACAATCTCAAACTCCAATAACAACAATAGAAATGTAAAAGAAAAAAGATCGAAAAGATCGAAAAGAACAAACTTGAGGAACTTGAAATATAGGATTATCCATTTCGTGGTTTCAAAAAAATATGTCTGGAATTCGACATCTGTCAAACTAAGTTGTTAAACCAATTTCTTCACAGTTGGAAGTCTGACATTGATGAAAATGCATAGCTTAACTATCACACAACGCGTAAAAATTATTAAAACCTACTACAAAAAGGGTGATTCTGGCAGAGCCAGATATCGTGCTTTATGAGGAGATTATGGTTTGTGGTTATGCAGCACATTTCTCACTCGGTCGGTATGTTAATAAACAAAATTGTCGTATTTGGGGTTCCGAGAATCCTCAAGTAATTGAAGAGAGGCCATTACATCCACAAAAGGTCACTGTTTGGTGCGCACTTTGGTCCGAAGGTGTGATTGGACCTTACTTCTTTGAAAAGGACGAGGGAACGACTGTCAATGTCAGTTCGGAGCGTTATGGTCGTATGATAACCGACTTTTTTGTTGCCTGCTATTGAAGAATACGACTTGGAGAATATGTGGTTTCAACAAGGCCGTGCCACATGCCACACAACTCGAGCGAATATGGCTTTATTGCAATAGACATTTCTTGGCCGCGTAATTTCTCGTCGTTGCGACATCAACTGGCCACCAAGATCATGCGATTTGACACATTTGAAATGGATAACCCTTTTCTTTGACCCAGATGTAGATCATTCGTAGACCTCAAATGAAATAGGAGTTTAAAAACTGCTAATGCTTTTCAAGACAAGTTTTACAAGGCTTAGAGATTACATTCTTACTCGTAAAGTCGTCAGCATTTTGAAAATAGTCGCTGAAAAATGTTTGATTTTCTCAATTTAGTTTCCGATGTAGGATTGGTAAAATACAAAATTTTTTTTTTTGCCAAATAGGTTTGGAAATGTTGATGGAATGTTTTTAGTTCTCTTGATGTCTTGGGCTGTTTCTAGCGTACATAGCAGTTTTTGCTTTTGACATGCCACAAAGTATGAGGCATTTCGCGATTCATGCTGTCACATAAATCTACAAATACTCTACGAACATCCATAAACTAATTTAGTGTTTAAAAAAATTATCAAATTGAATTCAAACAAAAAAAGAAAAACAATTGCTGTGAGTGCTAACAATGGTCCAGCATCCCATCTCACATTGTAGTACAAATAAGTCATTTCCAAATTGTATGAATTAATCACTTGTTAAAACAATCTACTCTACACTCTGTGTGTGTGTGTGTAAGGAATTTGTTAAAAAAAATATATATTTATCAAATGGGTGTGGTTGCGTTTTGTTAAACAAAAGGCATACAATGACAGGCATTCACCGCAGATATAGTATGTACTCTACAAATCGACAGATGAACACGCACAAACAACCGGCCCACCCCTACATACAATTGTTGTTCCCTATGCACACTGGCATCTCTATATGTTTGCCAGTGCCTCTGATAATGATAGTAATAATTATATTTTGTGTTTTTCTTTTTTTTTCATTTTAATTTGAGTTTTTGTGCTGAGCTAGCACTACAATGATAGTATTTGCGAGTAAAGTGCATTGTAAACATTTTCCAAATGATAAACCCTGAACGTTGAGGGATGCATGAGTGATTACTGCCATTGCTTGGCTTCTGTCTTAATGTGGTCTTGGTTGATGGAATCGACTTCATAGCATTAATATCGCCTACTGTTCAGATCAAAGTCCAGCACATCTATTTGTATCACTTGTGCCACAAAGGCACATAATTTAAAGAGGCATCTATCAACATACGATTGCTGTATGCTAATGTCAAGGCTGCCGTTGTTGTTGTGGCATTTAGCTATCCAACACATCATGGAATCGTTCTTATCGCTGAGTTTGTTATTGCCAAATCTTTATTGTATACTTTGTGCTGATAACAAGTTGGGATGTTGTTTGTCAAAGGTGTGATTAGGTGGCGAAAATCGAAATGCAATCGAAATATTCTCCGAAATACTTATAGATGACAACACTATGGTAAACTATGTGCTGATTTGTATAAATCACCCAAAAGGAAGCTAGATTTTTAGATAGACTGTCAAATAGGACAAACAAATGTGTTGAGGAGGAAGCTAGATTGTTAGATAGACTGTCAAATAGGACAAACAAATGTGTTGACTTCCTCACAATTTTTCTTATTAGCCAAATTGCAAAGCCAGTCTAGTCCGATGTATTCAAATGATTTTATTGGTTTCTTTGAAAGAAAACTGTTTATCAATTTTTCTTCTTTTATTGAAAATGGGTCGTTTTGAGACAAACAAACATTAACATTTTCAGCATATGACCTCAAGCGAAAGTAAATCCAACAAAATTAATAGTTCAACAGTACATAACTACATTATTTCTGAGTTTGTTGAAAAGATAATTTAGTAGTAAATTTTGATAAAAAGTTAATTTTTTTCGTTTATAATTTTATTAACAACTTTAAGTCAGTCTGCGCCAGCAACGTCAGCAGAAATTAAAATCGTATCTCTTATCAAAATACTTATAGAATAATACCACATACATTAATCGGAATTACTTATTGTGTAAATTATTTGAATTGGGTGAGAACAATGACCACAGACATTCTGGTTACATTTCATCTACAACCAAAACTATTTCCAGTGTAGATAAATGAAACGAACCACGTCTTTGAAATAAATTTGAGTACAATTATATTATACACCAAATTTTGTTTTAGAACTTTTTCTATTGAAGTGAAACATTTTTGATGTTTACTACGGCACGAAAGATGGGAATATCGGATTACTTCAGAAGAATCTTAACAGAACCCTGAGATATGTCGTCCTAGGATGTCCTTTTCACGCTTTTGTGAATTTACGACTATTATTAGTTTTTTTTTCTATAAACTGATAAAAAATCAGTGTCCCCAGTTTTTGCTTGAGACTTTTATATTTTGTCAATCATCTCGTAGAAGTCAATTAGTCATTACTAGAGTATTTCATTTGCTTGAGCAAGCAATGCCAGTTAGAGTATCCCGATTATACAATTTACTGCCTAATGAGTTACAAAATGTTTCTTTAACATATAAGAACAAGCTGCTTCATTATTTTCAGCACTTCATAGTGGGACGTTTAATTCCGATTTTGTTTACCTGTTTTTTTTTTGTTATTGTTTTATTGTTATTAGTTTTCAACTAGTTCTTAATGAGAAGTTTTTTTTAGCTATGCTTAAAAAAATTGTTTTTTTATGAAATTTGTAATTTGCAAATCTTTAAGAAATAAATGAAATAATACTTGAAGAAAATTGCATACATATTTTAATTATGACCAATTTGTTTGTGTACTCAAAGCGTTTACGATTTACTTGAACTGGGTTTTAAGTACAGATGAGTACAACTGTACTCGTTTGCAACGATGCGACTTTTATTAATGCATACCGAGATCACATGAATTACTTATTGCTGTTTTCTATAAAATACATTTGATCGTATGTTCTTAATTAAACGAAATTGTGTTTAAAGAGTCTCTCAATTCCGGTTATTAGATACAAGAAAGAAGGGGGTGGGAAATACATATGACCAAGGCTAAAGGTAGAATTCGTGTTACTAATGAAATATCAACAATTCAGAAGGAACGATAGAGAATTCACTTTACATAAAACAGTAGTTATACTCCTTGAAATTGGATAGGAAACGAAAATATTGCGAACCTATTCTGATTGAGAATTGTTGGTACACAAACAACACAATTCAAGAATGTGGTAAAATTTGTGTCCAGTCGTGGACAACAGTTGCCTTGTCTTAATATCAATCGGTTGATAAATTCACTTATCTAAACCGTCCAAAAATATCAGTAAACCTTGAAGGTGTACAAATTTAGGGTTCCACCATTAAATTTCATTTTCATTTACTTATATTCATTGTAATAACCGAGCCTTTTGTCCATAAATGGTTACAAATTACCACATATTCAATTCATAATGACAACTTCTGAAAACCAAATTGACAAAAAATAATAATAACAGAATTCATTCTAATCCCAACTATTCAAAATACACTACTATCCAATTCCCCCCCCCCCCCCCCCCCCGGATCAGAATTGACAAAAATGCATATACATACATATGTAAAATCAAGTGAGATATGAGATATTTTTTAGCTTAAAAACTCTCTCAAAAAGACCACTACCGAAATTTATAATATCTAATTTTCTAATAATCAATTGAAATTCTCTCAAAAACTCATATTGACAAGCAAGTATAAAATAAGACGTAATAATATGGTCTTTTGAATTTTTTGTTTTGCAATAACAGCTTTTTCCACTGGTCTGAGATAAAAATCCACTATTGAAAACGACTAGAAAACAGCGACCAAATAAGGAAAGTCATCGTTATCAGAATACAGAGTATGCCCTCAACGATGATGACATATGCAATAACTGTGAAGGGTGGAAGGTTTTAAATGAAAAGTTTAAAAAAACAATTTTGAACATTTAAAAATCAATGTTGTTTAACCTTGACTCTAAATCAGAGTAAATTAATACATAAATTCAAGAGGAAAACCTATTTGAAGTAAGGGGAGTCAACACAGACAAAGGGCGAATCTGATTTAAATTACCGCAATTTCAACGTGTCCAAATTCTGTTCTGTCCGTCTAAAACCCTTATTAGCCCTCAAATTTAATGACGTTTCATTTACATTACAATCGCATAGGCTCTACCCAACATCGCCGCCATAGAACCCACAACAGACCTTACTACTCATTATTTGGTTATAAAATTAGTGGAAACATTCACTTTACAATGCAGCAACGTCTCGAAAACTGGATTAGGACGACAAGCCAAATATGTACTGTTCAAGTAAAAAATGGATAGCATTCCATCGTATAATAATGCACACACCTAATGAAAATCATCTGGTAAGATACCATTTTATTCCTAGGACGTTTTCTTTATCGGTGCCGGTGCCAAATGTATCAAATCCCATCTTCACTTCTGTAGTACATCCTATGATATGGTGATTTGTATGGGTGCTTCCACGCCATGTTCTTCAATTCTGAATGTATTTATTCTTTAATATTATCCGTACTTATGGATTCGTAATATTATCAACTTATAACGATCGATCCATTGGAGATATAACAATTTTTTTACAAAGGGCAGGGCACAGCCCACATTTTTACAATGGCGGGGTATTCTGTACCAGCAGCTACTATAGTAAATCTAATTTGTATACCTCTAATAGGTGTATGGGCGACTTAGTCTATGACAACAACAAAATCGTCCAAAACAATATAAATTGATAAAAAAAAAAATTTATATATAATAAAAAAAAAAGAATTAATTTGGAAAAATGTAGGTGAGTGACGTCTGATAGGACAATTTTGAAAAAAAAAATCAGTTTGTGGAAAAATATTTGGCTAAAATGCACTTCAAGCCCCAAAAAAAACTGAAAATGTCACCCTCTTTAGATTACCACTGATTACGAAAATGAGAAGGAGGGAAAAGCCCTCTCAAAGGCCTCAAAATCGAAAAAAAATAACACAGTATAGAAATAAAAAGTCATTCGCGGACGCGAATTTAAGGAGTGGAAAATATTTTTTTTTTCTGAGTACAGAAAACTAGCCATTAATCTCAGAATCAGCCATATGTAATTATAGATTGATCTAGAGTTTTTTACATGTCTGCTCCGAATTGTTAAATTGAATAATGATAAAAAAAAAAAATTAGAAAAATGTAGGTGAGTTACGTTTGATAGGACAATTTTGGAAAAACAAATCATCTTGTTGAAAAATATTTGGCTGAAATGCACTTTAACCCCAAAAAAAAAAAAACTGAAAATGTCACCCTCTTTAGAAATGCCCACTGATTACGAAAATCGATATGAGAAGGAGGGAAAAGCCCTCTCAAAGGCCTCAAAATCGAAAAAACATAACACAGTATAGAAACAATAAGTCATTCGCGGACGCGAATTTAAGGAGTGGCCTAGGGCCACCCTTTCTATAATATTTCTTTATCTGAGTACAGAAAACTGGCCATTAATCTTAGAATCACCCATATGTAATTATCTAGAATTTTTACATGTTTACTCCGAATTGTCAAATTGAATAATGATAATAAAGATTATAATTTTATAGATGGTCTTTTCAACATTAAAAGGAACTCTAGTTGAGGGACTAACATCAGATTCCTTTAAAAATATGGGCAATTTTGTCAAGAATATTTGAATGCTCAGAATTATGTCTAAGTCATAAAAAACAAGTTTTCAGGAATCGCTGAAACGATTTTTTTTTTGCCATATGAACATTTTGCGTTATGTTTCTCACCAACTATTTTTGTTTGGAATTTCCATTTAATTTTCATGTTTTGCCAAACTTAATAAATTCAGCAAATTTTAATTAAAGTTCTTTGGAGAAGAAATTTCACAACTTCACTTTGACCACCGTTCTTTTTTTTTTGTGCCATCCTTTGTCATGTGTTGATATTTCATCAGCCTGTTGCTTTGATTCGTTTTATTGCGTATCACTCTATGCCCTGTGTTCTTTTTTGTTCCATTTCAAAATAAATATCGAATTTACACCGACCCGATTGTTGTTTTTGTAGTACTGAAGACAGCTCTTCAGACCGATGACTCACTCATACTCAAAATAAATAACTTTTGTCATTCTCCGACGACTTAGTTGTTGTTGATTTCGATTTTATGATCGACGGCAGATCCAGCCAGATCCGCACTGCATATTACTTACTTCAGTTTCCATTTCAGCTTCTCCAAGATGCTAACATTGAAATTCATATTTAATGTTGGTGTTTGGAATTGATATCAAATGCCGGAATGAAATTTAGTAGCCAACGCCTTGCAGAGATAAGTGCTTTCGAAGTGTAGAACAGAACAGCAGCTGCATAGATTGCCGGCAAGGCAAGCTTTACTCGCGGGATGATGTGTACGTTGTCCACGGACTGGTCTATGACTGAATATCGGTACTGATTCACTGCTCGACACGGGTGATGACTAGTTGAGGAGGAAGCCAAAGAAGTAACAACTGTATGGCACGAATTGAAGATCGAAACTGAAAATACGAATTCCGAAAAGCAAAGAGGCTACGTCTCCCTGCGCTGCGGTTATACTGATACACTTAAAAAGAGCAACAGCAATAACAACAACTACAGCGCAACATGAGCAGTAGACAACACAGCACAACAACAAACAATCTCCAAATACCCACTGGAGCCATAGACAGCCGGTCATGAGCGGTTGCTGCTTTTTGCGGTGGCGTGTGGCATTGTTTTCAGGCACCGCGAATACGGGGACTGTGTGTGTGTGCCTGCGAGAGTAAGAAAATGTGATGGTGATATTGAAAACGACATCAACGGCATGAGAATTACATGAACAAAACAAAGACGAGAATTACAAACCGTATCGGATATATGATGTGCCCTACACCACCATCACCGGGACTCAGATCGAGTCGGAATGGAAGCTCAGAGTTGGAATTGGAACATAATAAATTGAGGATGTTGAAATGATGGAGATCCACATGTGCCTACATTGTATATGTACACCGATAATTGGGTAATTCCTGACCTGACAGATGCCAACTGAGGATAACTACAAAACTCTTAACTGAATAATATAAAATTACTGATATTGAACTTCTGAACAATTCAGTTCAAAAAAGCAATGCGCCTGAATGAAAACACAACTGAAATAAGTTGAACATTTCTTGAAAATATAATTAGAACTGTAAATCTGTCATCCAATAACAACATTTTCTACCAATATCGTTTAACCGAAACATACTTACTTCACTTATCCGAACTAAGCATTGAGGAAAATACGGATAACTGACTTGCGTTTGCGATACTTTTTGTGGGAGCTATTGAGAAGTACGAACCGTAAAGTATATTTGCAGAATGGAATAGAACTGGTCTTCCCTGCGTTTTGTTTACCGAAAAAGATATTGTTTAATTAAATGAAAAGAAAAAAATATTTAAATATTAGCCTTATCTTTCGAAATGTGGATTTATCGCCCAGTACTCAATATAAGCTCTATTTCCACAAATGTTACCGTGAACATATTTAAGGGCCTTCTGGAGAAATGAAGGAAAACTTAATAACATCCTGATGTGGACTGGTATCCGAGATGTAGGGAATCTCCTGGGAACAGAGACTATCTTGCGAGGATGTTGAGCAATTATTTTGAAATGAATTATTGTAATTTATAATAATTAGCCGTGAGGCTTTAAATTACAAAAATTTAAATAAATGAAAATGAAATGACACGCGAAAAAAACGAATAGCCAAATAAAAAAGTACCTATTATTTTAAATTCAATTTTTAAGTACGATCGTACGCAGTGCCACCCACCTACTTTGATAGCGATAAAACGTGTGTTAGTCACACTGAAAGGGTAATCAATGACCAATACGTTTGTTTAACTATTTTCAGCATTCATTTACCATTAAAACAGTATATTTTACACCTTTTCCCACACCACACATCTTACCTACTAAATTCCATGACGGAACAGACGGGGAACATATATATCTCAAATCAGTGAGATCTGCATGAAATAAAGTCGGCTAAGAACGATTAACGCTTTTCCAAAAAATGTTTGATGTTCTCACCAGGATACGAACCTAGGATTGCTGTGTGAAAGTCGCACACACTACAGCGAAAGCCTTTGGTTTTATTGTAAGTTCGTTGATTTATTCAGCAGATCCTAATGTGAAGGGACGACTGACCCACATTTTTTTAGTTTGAAACATCAAACATTGATACTCAATGTTCCTGTTCGAAGATGAATATACAAAGACCGAAGACAAAGTACAACGGCGGAACCTAGGAGAGAGATCCATGTTTTTATCACTGACAATTATAAGATAAAGTTATATTTTAAATACGAATGACTTTTAATAGTTTAAAATACAAACATGCGGTATATTTTTAGAAAAATAGGAAACTATGTTAAGAGAAGACCTACGGGCACAACAGTCTTTAGAAAAACTATGCAATTGTTTTGGGAAAAGTTAAAAACGACGCAACGCACAGTGTGTACAGTCTATCTATTTGCCTACAAAAAAAAACATTAATTTCACTGTCGCGACAATTTATCGATTATCGTATTAACAGATGATACATTTTCATTTCATTTATTAAAGTAATATTAATATCCGCCCACAATCAGTTCTTACCCCTGAAGATTTTTTAATATGTAATAATAGTTGTTGTTTTTGTAATTATTTTTGTTTGTTCTGATTAGTTCTAAGAAATACTAATTTTAGCTTTAAGGAGACAATAAACTTTATCTCAAAAACATAGATTTTTAAATAAACACACAAGCAGAAATTGAAAATATTATAAAACGGACAGGCGTACGAACTGATTGTTGGCGGAGTAGTATTACATAAATACATAACGTTCCGTTAAGTTAATGCAATTTTAATTGACACATGTACATTTTTAAAAATTGTTAATCCACTTGTCAACTGCTTATCTTATGGAAATTAGGACAATTTCCTCCATATCACATTAGCTCTGTATAATTCAAATTCACAAAAAAGAGTAGCTAACCCATAAAACCTGTTAAGATTTAACTGAAGTTATATTTTCGAATGTTTCATATTTTGGACATATGTCCCAACCAAATCGTCTTTCCCCTTTTCGGAAGTATTAGCAATTTGTAGTGCTTACAGAGGAATCAATTCGAAATTCCAAGACCTACTGTCGCATCACCCATTTAGTTGAAATATGCCAATAAATAAGATCCATTCTTCACATAACTGTTTTTATTCCCTGAGTGGTATCTCTAAAGTCTACGGTTGAAAGGCTGTAACATTTCCCGTAGGAAATATAATCCTTATTTAATTTAATGGGATTTGAATGCCCGCTTTAAATCCGCATAAGAACATTAGACAACGACTGAGTCCAACTCCAAAAAGCTGGTGAGATATTAATCTCAAAAACCTTAAGCATTATGTACCGATCAGTAAGTTAACACACACAGTTCAGAGAACATCACAATCCGTTCCTTAAGGAAATGTTGAGTGAAGAATGAAAGTTGTCGTTGTGGATTTGAATTTTGAATTGTCTGGGTGCGGCCATTCACATTCCTCACCACACAAATAAAGCCTATACAGTTCACCAGTATTTTGGTGATGTTTCTAAAAATAGAAATGAATAAACAATAAATGGTGAGTGGAATTGATCATATCGCAATACATTTATAACTGTTCTTATTAGAATTGTGGCAAAGATTAAAAACGTATTTATTTATATCAATGACAACTGAACCGAACAGAACAGTTCATATAATAATTGAATAATATTACGTAAGAAATCAATTTAATTCGGTAAATAAAATAATCTTTTCCAAATGAATGACCGATATTCTATATTTTTTCTCAAAAAAAAATAATTTTTTGTTGTCCCAAATTTCGGTGTGGTGAACTGTATCATGTAGATAGCGCACTGATTGATAGTCAGTAGAAAGTAGTAATACACGGGCCACCCGGAGCCTGTAATATGATCTGCGAGTGGGGAGAAACTTGTGTTTCTCCGAATCCAACTGGAGACGGCCCTTCCGCTTGATGTAGTTTACCACCTAAATTGCAGGTGGTCCTCGGCTCAGGCTGTGCTACAGAGGTTTTAGTTAGATCTCAACCCCAAACCAAGACAGAATTGGCGCTGCGCACATATATTATTTGGCTTACATTTTTGAGGGGTTGGGACACATGGCTTAAGATTTCACGGTGATAATCATGCTGAACTCCGCCCACTTAAGGATACGTATGATATATTGGCAAAGGAAGAATGGTAGGAGGAGATGGATACAAATTGAGAGCATATCATCCGTAAGAACCTAGTAATACTGATGCTGACGTAATGAATGATTAGAAATTGAAAATCTCCAGCAACAGCAACATAAGAACCACCGATTTGACTCGAAATGCCGCTTAAATTTTCAAGATAATAACCATTATTGGATTTAATTGTTAGGCAGTTGAAAACGTCCTTTTTCTGAATGCTGACCTTCCAAACACCTTCAATTTTATGGGAAATCAAATAGCCCTTTTCGGGATAAGTTTGATACCCTACTTTTGAATTAGCTGTGATTAGGGTCCAGTAACTTGGATTGTGTCCAACATCACCACAAACTTGCAATACTCTCCCAGGCGGCGTAGTGCGCATGCAAAAGCAACAAGGCCAGATCGTACAGTTCCAGAATACATAATGAATGAATGAATTTCGTTGATATGCGTCAAGTGTTTTGGATCGTTGCGACGACAACACGCCCGCCGATCAAGTAAGGAAATTTCAAATTTCATTTCGCCAAAACTCACCAGGAATGCGAAATTATTTTATTGCCTTTGCTTGTTTTGACATGAGCAAATAACATTTAACAAAATATTTAATTTGACTATGATTATTTTGCTGTTTTGCCTCTCCTCCATTTTATTTTGCACACAGAATGTGGGTTTATTCGTTTGTTTGTTTTATTTCTTTTTTTGTTTGCATCATGACAAAAAAAGCCGGTTTTATTTGTTTACATTTACTTTGCAGCGATGACTCTTTGAGTGAAACAGAAAAAAAAGTGATCAAGCCAGTTATCAGCTGTTTGCTTTTACACTGGGCAACACTTGCACTGCTGACAGAAGTGAAATTTTGTTTTTTGTGAAGATTTGTCGTTGGGAGCAGCGTTGCCGTTGATGATACTAAAGTATCAAAATGATACTTTTTTTGGGTCTTGCCACTTTTTTGATACTTTTTGTTTTTAGATCCCTCTATGATCAAATCAAATGTTGATATAGATTATTTCGATTTAATATCTGAATTTAATTATAAAATTGAAGATGCAGATGAATTTGTGAGCGAATATCAATCTTTGGAGGCTTTAACAAAAGAAAAAACATGGCCTTTTCCAAATTAGGGATGCTGAGGAGTTTTGGGGGAAAGTAGGAAAAATGAAAAATTCCTACAACGAGCCCTTGTTCCTTACATTAAATAAATTTGTGTCATATATTTTTAAACTGCCACACAGCTGTGCTTTCGCTGAGCGTATTTTTTCAAAAATTTCTCTTATGAAAAATATGCTAACAAATAGACTCCAAGTTCAGACCTGTAATGAGAGACTATCAGCTCTTAATTTGGTAGATACTGATTTAGAAGATTGGAAGCCAAACCCGGAATTAATTGACAAATTCCGAAAAAAAATTATTCATTACTTTACATGAATTCGTATTTTTTACCTTGGTTTATTGTTCTGCATACTTTGTACCTAATTTGAAGTAATTTTTAAATAAAAAAATCGTTTTAAAACGTTTTATACTTTTTTTTT
Source organism: Hydrotaea cyrtoneurina (assembly GCA_958296145.1). Taxonomy (NCBI): domain Eukaryota; kingdom Metazoa; phylum Arthropoda; class Insecta; order Diptera; family Muscidae; genus Hydrotaea; species Hydrotaea cyrtoneurina. The sequence goes on along the minus strand of OY282512.1, from coordinate 3,570,405 downwards.
TAAAATGATACCATTTTTTTGGTACTTTTTTTTTGAAAATGATACTTTTTGTGATACTTTTTGAAAAAAGTCAACGGCAACGCTGGTTGGGAGTTCTAACAAGGGTTGCCATTGAAGTAATGCTTAACCTCAAAAAATCCTTAGTAGGGCAGTTAATGAATTCTACAGTTGATTTTAAAAATAAGTCAAATCAACAATTGTTAATTAGTTTCAACCACAGCTTTACTTAATATCAATGACTGAAATTTACTTTACCGACATTGCTCCGATTTGTCTCAAATTTTCACAACAGAGTACACTTTTTATTCTAAGAAGATTAAAAAAAGAAAATCCCCCAAGTCCAACATTCCGAGTTAGGGGACCCGAAAGTCCGCAGATATAATTATCCCTAACTCCTGTGTTCTACATCGGATAGGAACAAAATGTGCATCGTTGAAAAGGTCATCGAAATGTCATTTCAGTCGTATATATGCCGCCGATCCATCCACCCATGCCGAGGCGACATCAAATTCAAAGTTTATTATTGTTTTTTTTTTTGGAAAAATGGTCCAAACTCAAGAAATGGCTTATTTGAGGGTATTTATTTCTTGTTATTACATTAAAGCGAAATTTTAATTTGATGTCGCCTCGGCATGGGTTAATGGATCGGATATATATATATACATCTGGAAAGGTATTTCGACAAGCATTCAAATGATACCCTGAAAAACAAACAGGTTAAGGCTAATTATATTTCTGGACTTTTGGGACTTTTTTTTCTTATTTAAATTTGTAAATTTGTTCCAAATTTTTTAATTTTCATTTATTTTCGCTAAAATCGCTTTCCCAAAAAGTTAAAAATTTTAATTTCGAATAACCTTAACGACTGATCATTCCGAGACGCTACCAAATTATTGCTGCTATTGCCGTATTTTTTTACTTTTATTTTGTACACAATCTTCGAATGTTTATTAGTTTTAGTACAGTCGTGGAATTTTAAATATCTATATCGTTTAATAGCCGTCGTACTTAATGGATGTACCAACAAATTAGACATCAAATACAAATTAGACATCAAAATACAGTGGAACTTCCATAAGTATTCCATATATTTATAAGTATTTCCACAACTCAGTCTCCGCAAGTCTAACTTTCCTACGGAATAAAGATGGTGCGAGTTATGGAAGTTTGACTTTATATTAATATAAGAAAACGTGGTTCCTGCATTAAGTTTCAATGCATATGCATGCATTTATATATTTATGTACAGACATCACTTTCAGATAGTTACTGTGATTGCGGTTTATTAGCACCAATTAAGTTCTTTGAAAAAAAAAATGTTACAGCAAAGCTTCGCCATACAAACTATTCCATATGTCGAACTTGTGTTTTAACTCCTTGGGCATATCCTCAAACTTGACATCATCTGAAATTGCTAACCACTTGTGAACATTCGTTTCCGCTACCGTCTTCCATTCGGAATCCTTAGTGTACACACAATTGGGATTTGATGTCTTGGCAAAATTCGTCCACATCTTGATCATTCGTTGTGTGGTCAAATATTCCTTCGAAGCCTGATCCAATTTCCATGAATAGAATGAATGAAAGATGTACGCTAAGTCGTCAGCATGAGCCACACCCTTTTCTATATCGGATCCGCAGAACATTTTGCGATGATGATTAAAAGTGGGCGAATCAAAATCGAAGAAGTACTGATAGGTGGGCGCTGTAGCTTGCAGTTGTCTCGACATGACCACCCTGTGTACACCGTGCCAAAATGCCCGAATAGAGCAGTACTAAATGATAAAGAAATTATTACATATGTTTAAAATCGTTTTGAATGTAAATTGTAAACTTACGTCAAGGTAATTCATTAACCACTTTTGTTTATCGTTGTTTGTATCCTTAAAATATAGCTCGCTTATGACTTGTGCCAGATTAGTTCGTTCTTTATTCGATTTCCCGTCCAAAACTTCGGCTGGAACTAACATTTCAGGAGCTGCCTTATATTTTTCCAAAAGTTCCGGCATATGTTTAATTGTGGGGTATCTCACCAATCCCTCAAACGAGTTGCCTCCAATCATCAAAGGAATTGCATTGCCCCATGACAATTTCATGGATTCCAACAATGGTTTCCTGATGACAGCATCGACACTGTCATAGGGCTCTATAGATGGCACAAATGCATAGAAGGTACCGCTCACGGCGGCTTCGGCGTTAAGTGTATCCGTATGCAGCAGCTTGTCTGCTGGGCAGTTCTGGAGGTATTCCAAAACCGACTGGTCGTTTCGGTCGCCAGTATAGCCTTTTTCGCAGGCCAAGCGGTAAGGCAAATCAGTAGTGTCGACAGTCGAGGCCCAATTATTCAAAATGCAGCCCGACATACAGATGGCTTTGTGGCACAGGTCCTTGGCCTGGTCTGTGCATAACATGAAATGAACCGATGCAGCTCCAGCACTTTCCCCAAAGAGTGTAATATTTTTGTCATCGCCACCAAAGCGGGCTATGTTATCTCTGACCCATTTGAGGGCCAGTACCTGATCTTTTAGACCAGCGTTGCCTGGGGTTTTCACAGACGGATCACTAAGACTTAGAAATCCCATCACGGATACACGGTAATTAAAAGTGACCAGTATGACGTCCTCTTGCATGAAATAATCCGGTCCATATTTCGATTTCACACAGGCTCCTGTGTTGAAGCCTCCGCCATAAATCCAAACCATGACCGGTAGCGGTAGCTTCTCTTTGTCGTTCAACTAAAAAAACTAGTAGATTGTAGATTGTTAAAACTTAGGAACAACTAATTGATCCTGACCTTCTTGGCATACACATTCAAATACAGACAGTCTTCGGTGCCTTCAATTTCTCCCTGGTAGTTTCTCTGTATGGGTTTGCTTCCAAACTCTGAACAATCCTTGACCTCATTCCAACCTTGCGCTGGCACAGGCGATTTGAATCGCAACTCTCCCACAGGTGGTTGACCGTACGGGATGCCTTCAAAGCCATAGTAGTGGTCGTCATAGATTGTCTTACGTCTCGCACCTCTAATTAAACCTTGTGCAATCTTCACTATTGGTGGACTTGGATCTCTATGAAGCGTAACAACGATTTCTATCTTTTTGTTCGTTTCCATCAATAAACTAAAAACTTACTCGGCGGTGCCCATTGCGACTGAAGACCTCGCTCGACGTTGGTTCACTGTGAAATATGTCGATGCTAATGTTTTGCAACTGAAGTATCGATTCACATTCAGTTCTCTTCTTACAAGAGAGTGCGCAGTACATTTGCTCAACAACATTGAAATTCAAAATGGAATGTCGTATTTCACATTGGTGGCAAAGAAAACGTGAACTATTTAAATTTTTGAAACTAATATTCTGCAGTTATTTGCAAGCAACAGAAGTTCGTTATCTGATACAAGTGGTTATGGTCTATAAGTGCTGGTTTAATTGCATTCAGAGCAAAAATAAATAAATATTTGGATTGTATAAGTTAATATCCGCCTTTTAACGTTCAACGATCACTCACAGCTCACTAAAGCACCAGTGTTGCCAATTTATTAGCAAATGCAGTGCCGTTTATCCGTTAATAAAGAATGCCTATAGGATTTTACGAAACTCAACCCAATTACGCACACTAATGAAGATACAAATTTATTCATTGGTCTGATGGCAATCCTTCACGTTGTTCTGTGTCCATACAAGCGAATTGGAAAAAAACGGAGAAAAGCTTGCTTATCAAATTGGATTTTTTCTCACTCGGTGTTCGTTTTTATGATTTGATTGTGTTTGGTAACCCTGCTATCAAATGACTGGAGAGAGGTATAAAAAGAAAAGAGAGAACAATTGGCAAAAACTATTTTTGGTTTCTCTTAAAAGCAACTAAAACAGTGTTGACAACTTCGGGGAAAAATTCGAGCTGTTGAGACAAGTTTCGTGATGTGAAGAATAAAACCCGTGCACGTCGCTGAAGAACAACTGAGAATATTGCTGCTGTAGTCCAAAGTGTTGAAGAAATCCCAGGATTGTCCATTCCTCGTCGTTCCTTGGAATTGGGCATTCCACAAACGTCATTCCACCGTATTTTGCATAAAGACTTGAGACTTAAGTCTTATAAAGTTCAGTTACAACAAGAACCCTCATCGACAACGTCGTGATTGGGTCCTTGAAATGCATGAAAATGATCCGGAATACCATCGAAAAGACATCTTGACTGATGAGACTCATTTCCACCTCTGTAGCTACGTCAACAACCCAAGAGTTATTGTTGAGAAGCCTCTCCATCCTGTTTGGTGCGGTTTATGGTCCGGTGGTGTCATTGGACCTTACTTTTTCGAAAATGAGGTTGGATCAACAGTACCGGTGAATGGATTGCGCTATCGAGAGATGATTAATGATTTTTAATGGTCGGAGTTGGATGATATTGGTCTGGACAACGTTTACTTTGAACAAGACGGCGCTACGTGCGACACAACCAACGAAACCATTGCTCGTTTACGGGAAAAGTTTGCCGACCGTGTTATCTCTCGAAGAGGTGATCACAATTGGCCACCGAGATCTTGTGATTTTACACCTTGCGACTTATTCCTCTGAGGCCACGTGAAAGAAAAGGTCTACGCCAACAGCCCAGCGTCAATTGAAGACCTCAAATATAGAATTCGTGAGGCTATCAAGGACATAGGGCAGCCACTTTGCGATTTGGTTCCTGTAAGCGTGGTCGTGGTGGCCATTTTGCTGAAGTTATTTTTCATTATGAACGGCATACCTTCCTCTTTATTACAAAATAAACATCCGATCATTTATCTCAAAAAATTGCATTTTTCTTTGAATACCGAAATAACACCTCTTGTTGGAAAACCCTGTAGAAGGAAAATTTTAAGTCAGGAGCCTTGCAGGTGCTGTGACCGAAAAACAGTCCCATTGTCCACATGGATTGAAATGTAATGATTAAATTAAATTTTTCACAAATTCAAATATGTTCTAGTTTTTCATATGTAGGTGTCAAAAAAAAAACAGATCCGCTATAAACATAGACATATGAGCCTTAACCATTAAATGCGCGGTGTATCCTATAGGATACAACTTTGTCGCAATAAACATCATACCGGGATCAGCATAGGGAATCAATCATATTTGTCGAATAGTCCAGTCCTGTGCCAAAATAACTCATAACCCAGAAAAAGAGTTCCACAGTTTAGATAAAACCGAAAGTAAATAACACAATCTGATAATGGATTTATTTGCAATGACAATACTTTGAATAATTAATTGGGCAGGCGAGAACACATTCAGTATTCATTTTTTGACATTTAATAAACAGAAACACATTTTTGGGGTGGTGTTATGGCCTGCGCTTTAAGATTTAGCTGCACTGTGCTATGGCTGAAAGAACCTTCAAAAGTGCACGGAAATGTTGTTAAACATTTTTTTTCTTTCAAAGAAATCATAAAGGGCGGATGACCTAAGTCACATGTGTATTTTGTCCAATACAGTTCTATCGATTTTTCAACGAACTAGACACACATTTGATATGAGTAACTAGGTAAAAGTTTGCGTAGACAAATACAGTGTACTCTCTGATAAGCGGACACCTAAGGGACTGAGAATTTTAAACGCTTATGAAAAGTGTCCTTTTATAAGAGGTGTCCGCTAAAAAGAGGTGCCCGCTTAAAAGAGGTGTCCGCAAGGAGAGAGTACTCTGAGCATATGCATATACATTGTCTTTATATTTATCTCATCTTATACCTAAGGGTTTTTCGAAGCCTTCAACTAACATTAGAACAAATTTTTATAACTTTTCAAAAGATTCATAAATGTTTGTTATTTTTTACTTAAATTGCCATCCAACCTATCTAATACCTGCACTAACAAATATTGTTAGATTGTTTTTTTGTTAGACACACAACACTCTTAGTGATTTGACGTGACCGATAAGCTGTGTTCTCAAAGGAAAAACTACATACCTATAACTATTTCTACAAATTATATTGCAATTATAATTACAATTTAATTACAACCTCACCCTACTGGTAGAAGAGTATGTATGTATATCATTTGTTGTGGACACCGAACGAGTCACTTAAATCTGTGTCATGCAACATCGACCAATTACACAGCAATTTAGTGACGTGACTCAATATAAAATTGAAAAATTGCTTTATTGACTGTTGTGGTACGTGCCACTCCGATATTTGTAGAGTTCGTTTCAAAATAAGTAGATGGCTAAGAGTACTATTGCTCAGCTCCATATTTAGTAGAACTTAATATCCAGCCTTTTGTATTATCCCGCCTACAAATGCACCAATACGAGCTAAAATCAAAGCCCCTTACAGTACAGTAGCAATTCTTAGTACAGTAGCAATTCTACCCCAGTTCAATTCTACGGCGAACAAAGCTTTTTCATTGTACCAAAAAAATTAAATTTACTTTGGATGTCAGTACTGGAGTGAAATCTTAATTTTTTTATTTAATTACAATAAAAAGTAAAATAATTTTGGGTCCAAAGGTAAACCGGATGACACAGACCATATGGCTACATTTTTGCAGCGACAGACCAAAGCCTCTGGTGGAAATCGAACCCACAACCCCAACGCTGATAGGCAAGCACGCTACTAACTCGCCTTAAGGTCTAATTAGTCTTGAGGGTTGACGTTAGACGCAATATTGTGCGATTAGTTATGACGGTAGACGACGGTAAGACAAAACAAAAACAGCTGATCGAAAAGCATTTGTACAAAATATAATATGTCTTCGTTTATAAGTATATTATTCATAACTTTAAAATGTAATTTACAACTTATAAACAATTTCCGCGCCCAAAATGTCAAAGTGAAAGCAATAACAATAAACAGCTGATCGGTCTTGACGGTTGACGGTAGATTGTGCAACCTGCAGAAGTATCCATCCATTTTAATTGTCTCTCTCTCTAACACATGCAAAATACAACCCCAACTCAAACAGCTGATCGTCAAGACTAATTGGACCTTACGGGGAGCCTTAAAATCTTAATATAAATACATATTAATATTTTTCTATGCATTTGCAAATTTGCATTTAATTGGCCTACCGGTAAATAAAATGTAAACTTTGGCATTAAGGGTTTTCAATCCGGGACATATATCTCGGGAAATTTGCTTATCTTTTACATCCCGATATACAAATGTATGAAAGTGAAACTTCCATAAATCGAATTTTCTTTAAGTTGAAGCACTTCTAGTGCCAGTTAAGGACAATACAATACAATGGAAATCAAAGTCTCCGTAAGTCGAACTTTTCTACGGGATAATGGTGGTTCGAGTTATGGAAGTTTGACTGTGGTTGATTTACTGACATTTAAATTGACTACCATATTTTAGTCACAAGACAACAGTTTATCTTTATGAATAATAACTACTTTAATTAATTAATTATTTAAAATTGTTTGCAGTCAACACCGTGTGGTCTCTTACATAAATGTAATTATCGGTTTTTGCTTTCTTTTTAAAACACTAGGTGTAACCCTTGTAAATGTTACTAAAATAGTACGAAAAAGTAATAATTATTTTTAATTAAAAAAAAAGTCTTAATAAACTTCAACTTTAAAATTTTTAACACCTGAATTAGTCTAAAATAACGAAATTTTCTTTTTTTCAATATCAAATATATGAAACTTATTTTTTCACATTTTTTTCCTTTTAATTTCCAGAAATACGTGAAAAAACCGACACTTCAACGACCATTCATATTTCGCTTCATTCACTCCACGCTAATGTTCAGTGGTACAAAAACAATTACATGCAATCACACATTGCAATAACAACAGGATTCATTGTCAACAACATCGGGACCTCTCACCTCTTTGACGTTTCGCCGAGACCTGTATCTCTCACTCTCCCACTCTCTTAATTAATTGATCTGTCATTTAGTTGCAACTTGAAAATCGAACAATTCACACGCAGTCCCTACGCCGCGATTTAAATTTCCAAATATCTCCACATAAAATCTATTAATCTGTTTAGATTTTCGGAAAAATATATGTCCTATATCAGATTTAAATGAAGAATTGTAAAATTGTGTAAGGAAATTAGTGCAAACAATGTTTTCTAACTATTTTCCTAGAAACTTTCGGTGTTTTCGTGTATGTCATGAAATTGTGTGTTTGTGTGAGTAATTAGGAAACGAAAACTTGAACAAAAATGGCGCGAGTGAGAGTTGTTGTTTTCGTGTAGTGGTAGGGAAGTGCGTGCGGTCGCGGTTGTTGAAGAAAAATCGAGAAATCGGAAACATAAAAAAATAATGACAGACTAATCTCCAAATATACGGTAAGTTTATCTTCACTTTTTTTATTACGCTTTTCTGATGTTGCAGTAACGAGAGAGTTTTCTCTCTCTTTGAATGCAATAGAAATTGTTTTGCATTTTGGAACATAATGAAAAAGTCGACGGCATAAGAATTTGTTTATTGTTAGGGAGTTTCTATAAAAAAAACAGGTTCTGGGTGGAGTTAATAACGGCATTTTTTTTGTAGGGAAAAACAGATTTTTGGGACCTGATGGTTTTAACAAATTGTGATTTTATGGGGGATTTGGCGAAAACTTTGATTTTTCCCCAAGAATTTTATCACAAACAGAAAAGGGTGATCTGTGGAAGGTAAAACCGCTGTCACCTTAAACGATTTTTTTCATTTTGCCAATTTTTTGAAGAAGAAAACTTTACAATTTATGTTGTTTTTTTTTTGCAAAAATTTAAAAAAAAAAACTAAAAATTACGATTTTATTGAAAAATAAATTAAAATTTGTATGCGGAATTTTTGGATGAATTTGACAATTATTTGGGGGCTGTTTTGGAAAAATTTTGATTAACTGCCTGTTTCCATAAAACGAATTTGTTCGGTCGTTGCAAATTGTCAAAATTTGAATGCGTAATAAAATGGATTTTTATCAGTGATGAGGTCTTACTTGTTTGAGATTGTGTTCCACATGGCGATATTTAAAATATTTCAGAAAATCACAATTCAATAATGTCTGAAACCCATTTTATAACGCTTCCAACATGGACGATTTGTAACGAACGAACCAATTCGTTTTATGGAAACAGGCAGTAACATGACGAACAGAAATTCTGTTTCGTCAGTTTGGGTTCTAATGGATTTTTGTGTGTATTGTCTAATTGGATTCTTTGGAGTTATAGAAACATCATTCATTTTCGTTTCGGCTTCAGACGTTTCTGTTCGTGTCAGACGTATACGTTTCATAAAAACAGCCTGTAAGAATTTTCAAATCTGACAATTTCCAGCCAACACCCACAGTGTTATTGTTTTTGCCAAGAGCGGAAATCGATGTGAAATCTTCCAAGTTTTCCAAATCCATTCCTAAACATACATTAAGTGTGGATATTAAATTTAATTTTAAATGATTAAAATCTCAAAGTATTTGAAAATTATCACGTGTGTTTTTTTAATTTTTTTTCCATTTCTCAAAATATTGTTTTTTTTTTCATTAAAAAGTTGGTCACTCACCACAAATTGAAGTATTTCGAGATTGTCACGATGTCTTGTTTAAATATTCCCCCAAGTCCAGAAGAATTGATTCTGATCAGATCCGGACACTACTATGAACATTTCTTTTGGAATTTGTTAACATGACTACTGAACTTTCGGTTTCTGCAACTGGAAAAAATAGAGGATAGTCCAGGTTGGCATGGACTACCCGATTCGGTTCGATCTGAATGAACTGATTATAACACATTTGTCATATTGAATGTTTCAATTCATAGAGTCCTTTAGGGTATGTTATTGCACAGTGTCCTGTTGGGTATCGTATAACAATTCCACTTGACTTTAGGGTTTTCCAAAAATCATTTTCAATTTATTTTTATGAAAAAAATTAAGCTTTAATCCTGAAATGCAACTTCATCTCCGACTAAAAACTAAGATGAACTCATTAAAGTCAATTTCACCTATCCATAAAACCATTCAACAGTATTCATGTCTCCAGTCTCTTCAACCTCCGTACAATGGACCATTTCGTGTTCTAAAGAAATCTCCGAAACTATTCACATTGGAAATTAATGGGCGTCAAAAAATTATATCCATCGATAGATTGAAACCAGCACATCTTCTTAATACAGAAATGTATGAAGATTCGATTATCATACGCATACCCAACCCAAGACCAATAGAAGTGTCGCAAAGAAGAAGCCGAAGACCGATTCATGCCAAAAAGAAACGAGTTATATTTCTGTAGAGATGTTGTTAACAATATCTCTAGGGGTAGTATATCTAGCTGAACTACTGTAGTATTTTCTACTTTCGTTTATTTAAGTTTTTAAGAAAATCAATTCTTTGTTAAAGTTGTCATTGGAAAACTGGAAATTGTCGTTTGAAAAACTTCATCGAGAAGACATCGGAAGAAGTAATTTTATTAGAAACGAACGTTTTTAAAATAACCGTTTCACATGTCTTGATTATTATTACATGTGAAACGATTATTTTAAAAACGTTCGTTTCTAATAAAATTACTTATCGGTATTCGGCTATTTGTACCTATTTGTACCAGGCGGTGACTTTCGGTCACTATTGACATTGATATTTGTGTACGTATTTTATTTTCTATTAGTTAATATCGTCCCATACGTCTGAGTTTCATCCTTTAAAGAGTTTACTTTAAAAAAATGACAATTAGAATTTTTAAAATTTTTGTTTTTAAAAGCCATTTGCATTTTACTGGCGTTCCTTTATATTACAAAATTTAGATTGGTACGAATAGGGTTAAGGCCAACCAACGGAGAGACTCACTAATCGGAGGGTTACAAAAGAAATCAAATAATGGACGAGCCTAAGTCCGATTCATTTAAAGCACAGAATGCTAGTTTAAAAAAAACAGTAAAAATAATAAGGAAATAACAGCCAAAAGTAAAGCAATGTCATGTATCAGTTTACAGTTTATTGAACTTAAACATTTTGTAATATTTTGCATTTCAAAGAATTCCAAAATTTATTTTCATATTTTTTATATTTTTTTTGTCCAAAAGGTTAACAAAACGACATAACTTTATTTTTACTTTTCTAGTAACAAATATGTAAATCTTAAAATAATTCACTTTTGTTGTACGAGTACATCGAGTCCCACACCAAAAGGTCTTTCTTCTCCGGTATTTCTATTATGTTCAGATTCTCTCCGATATTGAGGGCAATATTTGGGTTCTTGCCATTCAATGGCCTCCAAATCAAAGGACACCCACGCCATGTGTCCCGCGTAACAAGCAGAATATTGTTATTGCTATTACTTGCAAAGTCGGTAAAAAGTCCCACCATCCGTTCGATGGTTGTAAACTCTTTGGAATGTTTATTCAATTTCCAAGAATGTTTGCCGTACCATAAGTACGAAAGGTCATCGGCATGTGCTACACCCGCAGTCAGAATGCCTCCGGTATGTTTCCGGCGATAATGATTAAAGGTGGTGGAGTCGAATGCGAAACGGTAGAGATATGTGGGAGCTTTAGCATAAGCCACACGTGACAGGAGAGAACGATGGAATCCATGCCAGAAATCACGAATGCCATAATACTGAAAGATAACATAAAACTTGGACAATCGTTTACGTACAGTTTGCTCTGTGCCTTACATATATAACATCCTTGAGTCCAATGGTTTTTGCCCCAAAATGTTGATCATAAAGTGTTTTTGCTAATTTTATGTTTGTGGTCCTATTATTGCCTTCCTTGACCGAATGGGGCAAAATCGTTAAAGGATCTGCTTGAAATCGCTCAATGATCTGTGAAAAGTTCAAACATAAGGGGTATACGATTCCCCCAGGCAGTCTTCAGCATGTCCTTTTGATCCCTGGGCACTACACAGTCGGTGCCCTCATAGGGCTCAACAACTGCAGCAAATGTCAGCCTAATACCATTTCTTCGATCTTCGGCCGTTAACAAGTCGTGTTTAACTAATTCCTCAGCATCTAGTGAACGCAGATAGTCGACTACCGAACGATCATCGTCTGCGCCCGCATATCCTCGTTGTTTGGCCAAACGAAAGGCATAATCCTTTGGAGGCGTACTGGCTCGAGAATTCAACATTGAACCCGACATGCAGATGGCTTTGTGGAACAAACCCCTGGTTTGATTTGTGGCCGTCAGATAATGCGTTGAAGCACTGCCCACACTATTGCCGAACAATGTGATGTTATCCGGATCCCCGTTGAAGTATCGAATATATTTCTTAACCCACTTCAAGGCCAATATTTGGTCTTTTAGTCCGGCATTGCCAGGTATTTGTAGTTCGGGATCTCTGATGCTGAGAAACCCTAGTTATGCATATGAAATTCCCTTCATAAGACAATGGATTTTGTATTGAACCGACATGCCATACCTAATGAATCAAGACGATAATTGAGGGTAATCACCACGACATCCTTTTGCATTAAATAATCGGGACTATAGAGATTTCTGGTTGCGCCGCCCACATTGAAACCACCTCCGTAAATATAAATCATAACGGGCAGAAGCACAAGTGAGTGTAACTGAAAGGTGTCACAATATTACTGTTATTGTCGGATAGTCGATCATTTCATTCCCTTTTATCGCATCTCACCCTCTTTGCAAACACATTCAAGTACAGGCAATCCTCGGTACCTTCCACTTCGCCAGTCACTTGATTCTTTTGTATTGGCTTGATATTGGACTCTATGCAGTCTCGCACACCCATCCACGACTGTGCCGGCAGCGGTGCCTTAAAGCGCAGATCACCCACCGGTGGCTGGCCGTAGGGTATGCCCTCAAAACTGTAATAGCGGTCATTGTATATGGTCGCCCTTAGAGCTCCACGTATTTGACCCAGCGGCAATGTTAACTCCTGATATTGCAACCTGTAAAGATTGCCAGTTGTTAAATATCACTTTCTTCACTGAACACAATAAAAACTCACAAGTCTGTCATTGGCAGAGCCCGGTTGTTGACACTCGGAAATTTCTGATTCAACTGATACTGAGTTAGGCACAAAGCAAGTTATTTGCACGCCAGCATTCGGTAATTTTTTCATTTTGGCAAGATATTCTGATAAGCCATGTTTGGAATACACTCAAGTGTGACTAAAGTGGGAGTTTATCTCCAAGAGTTAAGAATTGTCTGTATTTTAGGCTCAAAAAGCAATTTGACAGAAATCGATTAAAGTGAAAGCGTAAGGGCCTCTATTTTTGCATTTCCCAGAGAATAGAGTGGTCTGAAAGGCAAGAGACGTTTAGCTGATTTCGGGTGGAGCAAGTTATATGGATCTGGATTATAGAGGATGTGTTATATGCAATTCGTACTTCAGGCGTAGATGTGTTCCAGTCTATTATCTAAAATTTTAACCACTTCAATGCCAACTGAGTCGACTAAATTTGTCGTTAGATTAGGATGTCATGTCTCTTGAAGAGTAGAACAATTAACGCTTGAATGAAATATCCACAGATTTGATAGACGACAATTATCCACAGGTTCGACAAGAACAATCTATTCCAGGCAGGAGCGACCAAGGCTGTGAGGCAATCAACATCCTACTGCCAGTCTGTATTCGATCTACACATACTTATGTTGTTCCGGTTAGATCAGAAGCCTTCTCACCTGTCGCTGTCAAGCCCCGAAATCTACTTGGTCGTATTCATTATGCCTGAACGCTGTTCGATTGAAATACATGTTTAGGTTTTACTGCTGACAGTCTATCATATGCCTATCGTGTATTAAGTACCGAACGAAGAGAGTACCCAATTCTGAAATACTCCAGACGTGTACAGCTTTAAAACGAACACAAAGATCTACTTGACACATGATATGGCCTTGGAAAAAGAAACAAATGGAATAATTTTGTGGTCTTATGGCCTCTAGAAGTCTTCTTTTCCAATTGCATGTATATATTTTCCATTCTTCGAACATGAACATGAACATTAACTCGAATATGCAAAAATGTGTTTTTTAAAATTGAAATTTTACAAACTTTATTCTAGCTTTAATAATAACAGAGTTCAATCAGTTAAATTTATTTAGATTTTTCTCATTATAAATATGCTACTCAGAACAACTTCACTTTGTCATACACCGAATTCCATGTCATCAGATCTTTCTTTTCCGGTACAGTCATAACTTCCATTTGTTCTCCGATATTCAAAGCCTCATATGGATCATTCGCTTGCAACGGTCGCCACATTAAACCTCCATCCTCGTCGGATGACACCCGCTGAATATCCGGTTTAGGATTTTTAGCAAAATTCACCAGAATTCCCACCATTCGGGTAATGGTTTTGTATTCGGGGGTTTCTTTGTCCAATTTCCAGGCATAATTGGAAAACCATACGTAGGAGATATCATCGGCATGAGCTACTCCCGACTTGACATCATTTCCGCAAAAGCGTTTGCGATGATGATTAAAAGTGGGCGAGTCGAAAGCGAAACGATAAAGATAGGTTGGAGCTACGGCATACGACAGGCGTGACAGCAGAGAACGATGAATGCCATGCCAGAAACTTTTAATGCCATAATACTGTAAAAAAAAAAGATAAATGAAAGTATGATTAGTAGAGTCTTGTACAGTCGATTCCGGATATGTACAATCCGCATAAATGAAACTGATCACTCAACAATTCAATGCTATATTCATTTTATAAAAAATACTTTGTTAAACTAAAACGCATAACTGAAATAACCGGATAACTGCATCGAGCTGGAACAGAAATTGATTGCCTTTCTTTACTCGTTTTGTTTAAAGATAATAACTTTGGCAGTGTTAACAAAATTTAGACTTTGGCAACATTCCAACATCAAAATGAAATTTAGCTTCAATATTCATTCTCCGACTTAACGCTATAGAAGTCATCAACAACTCGAGCCCGGACCGCGAAAAACACGTAAACGCCAAACAGAAAATTGTACAGGAGTGGGTTTTCTGTGTGGTCATGCTTAAAGGCGTCTGGTGTGGTGCTGACGATGCAACTAAGTTTGATATATCTTTGTAAATATAAATTTTTAATATTTTAGAACAATTTACTATCGAATTTCCGTAAAAGGCGAAAAATGTATAACACTGGACAACAAGTTCAAAAAAAGTTTCGCTTCTTGAGATAAAACCACCTGCGCTTTGTAGATTTGATTTGAACTCAAAGAAAATAAGTAAACACTACAAGAGTTTTCAGATACCTTCTGAACTAACTGCCTGTTTCCATAAAACGAATTTGTTCGTTCGTTGCAAATAAAATGGATTTCTACCAGTGATGGCATAATTGTTTGGGATTGTGTTTCTCATGTCGATATCTGAAATATATCTGAAAATAACATTTCAACAATGTCTGAAACCCTCTTTATAATGCTTCCAATATTGACGATTTACATTGAACGAACAAATTCGTTTTATGGAAACAGGCAGTAAATGTCTCTCATGATCTGATTAGTGTAGAATTTCTTTCTTTCTTGTGTCGCCAACGTCGATTGAAATATTTTTTTCATATCTCGAAAATTCAGTATTCTGGAAACAGATTCGGATGTAAAAAATTGTAAAATTCCACATAACTAATAACCAAAATACTTACTTTAATAACATCCGTCAGGGCACATTCATCCGCTGGTTTGTCTCCGAAATGATTCATAAAAAGTTTTTTCGCCATTTCAAGATTTGTGCTTCTCTCATTTCTTGTTCTTATTTCGTGTGGCAATAAATTCTCCGGATGTACTGCGAAGGCCTTCATTAGATGCGGAAACATTTTCAAAATGGGATACATGAGCAAACCTTCATCCGAAGTACCACCGAAAATCATAGGAATGTCGTTGCTCCAGGCTGATTTCATCATGACCCTGGCCTCGCCGGGTATAACACAATTATCCGAGTCGTAAGGTTCGATGCAAGGGCCAAATGTAAACGATACTCCATTGCTCCTGTCCTCACTGTTAAGAACATCGTGGCTCACTAACTTTTCGGGTTGTAGAGAGCGCAGATAGGCTAAGACTTGACTGTCAATATTTTCGCCCTCATAGCCATGCTGTTTAGCCAAACGATATGCGTAGTCCTTGGGTGGTGTTATAGACCACGGGTTAAACATTGTGCCCGACATGCAAATGGCTTTGTGGAACAAGCCCTTGGTTTGTTGAGAGGCCGAGAGGAAATGTGCCGACGCTCCGCCGGCGCTATCGCCAAATAGTGTAATGTTATTGGGATCACCATTGAAGTGCTGAATGTACTGCTTAACCCATTTTAGGGCTAGAACCTGATCTTTAAGGCCTGCATTTCCAGGTACTTGTAAGTTGGGATCTTCCACGCTGAGGAATCCTAAAATTAAAGTATTCAATTATTTGTACATACGTATGTTTGTCTTTTTTTCAGTTTAGGAGAGAACTGATGATATCAGTTCTATCCCAGTGCAAGACTTACCCAGTGAACATACGCGATAATTAAAAGTAACAACCACCACATCTTCACTCATTAAATAATCCGGGCTGTAGGCATTTCTGGTTGCCTCGCCGAAAAGAAAGCTGCCGCCATATATCCAAACCATTACCGGTAAAGGTTTCTCCGATTGCAACTGGAATCAAACACAAAATATAAAACATAATCAGTATTTTTTTTTTAAAGAACCACTTACTTTCTTCGAGTACACATTTAGGTACAAACAATCCTCGGGACCTTCGATTTTCCTCGTGGCCTTATTTAGTTGAATTGGTTTTGTGTCGAAATCGAGGCAATCCTTGACACCTGTCCACGATTGTGCTGGCAGAGGTGCCTTAAACCTGAGCTCGCCAACAGGTGGCTGTCCATAGGGAATGCCCTCAAAGCTAAAGTAAGTATCATCGTATATGGTTTTTCTTACGGCCCCTCGTATTTGACCAACGGGCAAAGTAAGTTCTTGATGCGAAAGACTAAAAATATTCCATAGTTTTTATGGCGTTCATTCTTGACTGCAAAAACAACTTACGTATCAGCCATGTCGTTGTTACTCGTCTCACAGTTGTGAAGAAACTAAACTGTTGTGGTCTAAAATATTGTGACAAAGCGCTATTTGTATACACTCACCCTACAAAACTAAGAGAGTGTGATCACTTGGAGGAGGAGAGCACAAGTAAGATTTCATAATAGGCGATTAAGCCATTCGTCTCTCTGTCCATCTACCTATTCGATTAGATGGGCAACTTGATAACTTGTCGAAATTCATTCCAAATACCCTTACGCCCTAGGTTAGTCATCTGTTTCTAATTATTTTCAGGGTATATTTAAGTCGGTTAAAAGTGTAAACACTTGTTATCACTTTTAACAGCAAATCTATTTCACTCTTTCGACGAGTCATCGAATTTGTGTAGATAAGCGGAGATACATATGTAGTTAGAAAATAAAAAAATTATCTGGAGTACAATTTAAATAAAAATATGTGTGAAATTTAATTGGATTCATAAAACCGGTTAGGTTGTGAGGGCTTTTTCTATTTGATTCTGTTTAAGAAAGTTGGCTCAACCAGCAGTTTTTGTGTGTGTTCTCTTTCCAGTTCATACCACACGGGTTTGTCTCTTAAACGCTTTTTGTAGCTGGTTTAATTCAACTGTCACATGGCATTACCGGGGCGATCACTGTATTTTGATAGGCTTATCTACGTTTATGGCGGGATATATCTTGTACGGATCACGGTTCGCGTTAGGCGTTTATAATCTCATTTATAACAGGGGGATTGTATTAGGGAGCTTTTTATATTTCGGTTGTTAAAATGTTGACAGTTCCCGTGTGTTTCGTGGCATGAGTTAAAAATGTTCAGTTGTCTTGCCGTTTCATCATAAATAGACTTGCAAACGAAAAAGGATTGTAAACCGAAATTCTGGCTAGTGGAAAATTGTTTTTAGATAGGATGCACTTTTTTGGTTGCGTACTCATCAATAAGCAGACTTGCCAACTTTAGTCCGAAGAGTAGAGGCTTTTCATAAGCTGACAATGAACCCTGAAAATCGACAGTTTTTTGAGCAGTCGACATTATTGGATTCCTTCAGAGACGTTGATGGCCTCAACGATAGAGCAAGGTACCGTTTGATGACCACAGATTTTTTTTTTTTTGCCAAAAATGGACCACAAATTGTCTTTGACTTGGTTGACATGTGTTTTAAGCAGAACGGTGCAACACTGCAATGAATCTCTCGTTATGATACCCCTGAAGTTTAGACGAGAAACTTCATGTGCCTCAAACCAGAATTGAAGTTAGTATTACACGCGGGATTGGTGAGAACCGCCTGAAATGTTGGAAAAAGTTTGCCAATAAAAATGAATTTTCAAAATGAACCGTCCGATGCCTAGTTGTGGGCAAAATTAGACTCAAATAATCTTTAAAAGCTTAATGGCAGCCATTAAAGTATCGATTTAAATAAATATTTCCTTCACCTGCACAAATTTTCCTTGTTTTTTTTTTTTTTAATTTTTAAAAAGCAAACGCTTAAGAAATCACAAATAAAGACTTTATTTAATCAGTACTTTGTTTTGCGTGACCCACAATTATAAATGTCCCCCTAACCTTCCCAGAAGGAACAGTACGATATAATTTCTATACCCACTGACCGATACCCACTTTGTAATGACGACTGCGAATGAATAATGCTTTTTCTAGAGAAAACGCTTAGAGATTTGTCGTTTACTTTGAAAGCCACCATCAGGTACAAGGTGGAGTCACTCATATAACTTGACTATTTGAGGGCTCCAACTATATGAACACACAAGAAATTGTTCGCTGGGATTCTAATTTGTATTTACATTCATTCGGTTTGATTGTGTATACTTTTAGGAGTATGCAATACTCGAATGAATTTATTAATTCTTAATAACTACAAAAATCTTTTTAATCTTACAAATCGACATATTGTGCAGCAAGGCAAATGGAAATGTCATAAGCTTTTCTCTATCCGTTTGTAAGCTCAAAGTTGAATTGCTGTTTTTTATTACTGAACGAAATGTTATTAAATTGTTCCAGCCTTTAGGGGTTTTAAAAGATTGACTAATATACATATTATGATTTTCAAAAACTAAATGCAACAGGTTCAATTCTTCAATTTGGAGTCACACAAATGTTTTTCTTTCAACAGCGAATGGTACTGTGAACATACAATTAGATTCGTGAGCTTCCAGGGAACGGAAACATTTCTAAAATTTCACAACGACACTGTGGCCATTTGAAGTATATTCTCGATTGAAACAGCTTGTGATTATTTTAAATCCCACGAAAAGGTTCGGAATATATGCCTTAGATTTACCTACAAAATATTTATCCAGCGGACCAGTAGTGGGCCCATTTAAAGGCTTATTCTTATTTATTTTTTAAATTTTATGTTCTAAGCATATACAACTCCAATGTCGGCCATGTCGTTCTCAACGTCTTAAGATTTGTCAATGTTAATTAGCTCCATGAGTGAGCTTATCTTATTTATTACCAATATCGCAAAAAAATTTGTGCTTGTGTGGCTCTTATCATTTTAAATATAACGAATCGAAATAATAAAAGCTTTGTGATAGAAATATACCTGCAAAGACTTTTGTCAAAAAGACGACCAATTAAGTACATGTTATATTAAGGATGCAGTTCTATTTACGCTTTCCGGCTGATTAAAGGATTGAAACTACCCGATAAGTTTTTACCGAAAGTTACAAATAATTATTGGATTTTGCTGTCATCTGGAAAATTTAAAACAAAAAAAAAACGTTTTGTTGCAAATGTATCTATTCTTTTTTCAACCTTTTTTCAATAACTAAACAAGGGTGAAAGAGATTAGGAGAATGTCTGTAATTTATCAACTGCCCTCGTCAACAACGCACTACAACTCACAAACTGGGTAACGTTAATACATTTCCATATTTTCCCTTTCATAAATTTCATCTAAGGTACAACACTTTTCATATTCCGGCAAGGGTATCACCTTCGTCCATTCATAATTAATATTCAGGCACTGTGGCACTGAGTCGCGTTGCACGGGCTCCCAACGGGCCGGTTGTATTATTCGATTGTTGGGATCTGACGTTTTCGCAAATGCATAAAGTGTCTCAATCATCTGTTCAATGCATTTGTACTCTGGCGACTCGGCATCCAGTTTGTAGGATTCGGGCAAATAGAACAAATAGCCAAGTTCGTCGACATGACCCACACCTCTGACACCGGGACCACAGAATCGATTACGATACAGATTAAAGGTGGGCGAATCAAAATCGAAACGATAGACATACGTTGGAGCGGAGGCATATTTCCGGCGCGACTGCAACAGGCGATGTTGGTCATGGTATATGAAGTTGTATGAGGCATTCTAGAAAACCAAAACGATTATGAATCTCAAATCAATTAGATATGGAGGTGAGGGGTTTACCTCTAAGGTACACTCGTAGTTTTCACAATTCAGTTCCTTATCTCCAAAATGTAATTCCTTTAGTTTTTTAGCCAACTTTGCGGCTAATTTCTCATCTTGCAGCGTTGACAGCCAGGCTGGCAGCAGGCATTTAGGATGTTTTTTGAACTGCACGTACACGCTCTCTTCGGTTTTGAATTTCTTGTAATTACCTAACGCCTCCGTGGAATTGGAACCCATCATTACCGGTATACTGTTGCTCCAACAGGATTGTTGTGCTCTAATACGGGTTTCCGCACCGTCCTCAGCGGTGGGCATGAATGGAAATATCTTTATACCCTCGTGCAGAAGTTTCTCTTCCTCAGAAAAAATATCAAAGTTCACAAGTTCGGATCCCTCCACATGGGTGAGAAATTCACATAAGGCCTTTTCGTCGCCTTGGCGTCCTTTGAATCCCAAATGCTTAGCCAGACGATACTCCAGCCGGGGAAGATGCGGCTCATTCACAACGTAACCGGCCAGCAAAATGGCCTTGTGAAAGAGTCCTTTGGCAGTCGGATTTTGCATAAGAATATGGGTAGCACAGCTGCCGGAACTGTGTCCAAACAATGTAATGTTGTCCGGATCACCATTAAAGTGTTCGCAGTTGTCCTTAATCCATTTCATGGCCAAGACAATATCTTTAAGGCCACAGTTATCCGTCACATTGAGCGATTTATCGGAGAAACTAGCAAAGCCTGAAAACATAAATAGTTTGTACGAATTCATTAAGGCGGTTATTTGGTTAAGTGGTCTTACCGAACACGCCCAGACGATAGCCGATGGTAATGAAAACCACATCTTTCGCCATGAAATAGTCAGGTCCCCAGGCACGTCGTGTGGGATCTCCCGTATTGAAGCCACCTCCATGTATATACACCATGACTGGCAGCCGTGATCGTGTAGTTAACTGCTTCACATTGATATTGAGATATAAACAATCTTCGGATCCTTGAACTTCATTGATTCGACGATTCCATTGTAGGCACTTGTCTGGTGATTGAGTGCAGTCCTTGATGCCTGGCCATTTGGTCACTGCTTGAGGGGCTGTGAATCTCTGTGAGCCTATCGGAGGCTTGCCATACGGTATTCCATCGAAGTAATAATAGGTATGGCCGTATACACTTTCTGTTCTCTGGCCACGGACCTTGCCGCATTTGGTTTGAATGATGGGATTTTCTGCGGAACTTGATATTCACATTTGAAATACCTGAATATGAGCCGACTGTTGTAAACACTATTTGGCTTTACGTACCCAGTTGCCATCGATAATTCTTCCGAAACTCCAAATGAACCTTAAGTGATCAAGTATCTTTAAAGACTGGAATTTTTTCAATTTATTTCCATCTGCCTGGCGCGAAAAAACGATTGAGGCGGCTGAACTTTATCAAAGCAACATTTGGTGTTATGATAAGATGAGAATTTTGGCAAATAACAAAAGGCATTGCGTTCGGCTAGACCGAATCTTATTTACCCTACTCTATGAATGGCGTACCAGCGCAGCGCTGATAGCCGGTTAAATAATGGGTACTCTGACAATTCCCACACTATTTGGATACGACTAAATCGGTGTACTTTTTAATCGTATGGTCTCAGATAAATACTTCAAAGTGTTGCAAACTGAACGACAAATTTATTACACGCACCAGCCTATTGGTGAAGGCTATAGAAATTAATTAAAATTAGTGGCAGCGTAATCTGAAAATCGTTATCGCATCGAACGCCGCTTCAAGCAAACGCTATTCAAAGTGAGTTTTTAAATCTTGTAAAGATATTAGATGGACATTTATATGTTCAATAAATGTTTGAATTGGTGATTATTTTAACCTAGAGACCTTGCATTCTTCTGCATGCAGTTAAACTTGCAAGGGCTCGTCATGTTTTTAAAACATTATTGCCGGAACTCAAATAGAAATATTGAGTTCAAATACAAATTCAAAAAAATAACCTTCGAAAATATCGCTATGCATTTGTGTATATTCTTGTAGTTACCGCAAATGGTCTATGCCATCTGGAAAATCATGAAAACACTTGCTGATTGATTTGCTAGGGACAAATGATTTCTATTTTTCGACGGAGGGATCTAAATTAAATAATGAAAAAGGTTCCATCAAAAAGGTCCCTCTACGTCTTTAGTAGATGTAACTCCACTGTGGTGAGGATGTTATCCATGTCTGTCGACTTCTTCAATGATCACAATCTCTAGTCTACACATGGTAATATTTTCAAATGGTTAGTCATTAATATCTGGATTTTGTCTTGCCCTAGACTGTTGAAGATGTTTCAACGAGATGGCCCAGCAGTTCATCATTCACTGTAACTGAGTTTTGCGAGACTTTATTTACAAAAAACCCTTCTGGCCACCCGCTGCGATATCTGCGTACATAACACATCTACGGGGAAGGGTCATTATTTTTTCTGTTTAATTGAAATAGTTACCGATGTACCCCAATATCATACATTTAACTTGCATTGCCAGTTACTTTCTATATTTGTTATGTTTGTCTTAGAGCTCAATGGTGTGCGTACCATGTTTGGCCATGTTAGATTAGCGTTATTCGATGTTCTCGAGATATGGTGAACATAGTCAAACAAATACAAGTGGACAATTCGATTCGTCAATAATAACGTGAGTAGAGTCGGTCAGGCCGAATATTATATACCCTCCATCATGGAGTTAGTTTACAAAACGGCATTGGCTATGAAGAGTGGATGTGTTTATTAATGAAAATTATAATTTCAATGGCAAAAAATACATCTCATGATGCGAACATAGGACATTCTGAATAAATATTTGCAGTCATCAGGAAATTCACATGCATTTCAGCATACATATGTATGTATATGCTCTTCGGGTATGGCTGTCAAATCTTTCATTGTATTCGCGAGGAAACCTGGGACCCGCCTTAAATTCGTCATTAACATTTTTTTTAATACTCATATGTCGGTGGGTATACACAGAGAAAAATATGACTCACAAGATATTAATTACACCAGTGAATGACCGAAATTTAGTGTGAAATGAAAATATTGACATCAATTGATTTCATTCAATTATTTGGTGTACTAAAATTATATTCTCTGCCAATACGATTGGGATTAGTAAGAAGAATTCAAGTTAATAACTCGCTTAATTGGGAAATTTCACAAGTATATTTTGCATCATATAAATTGACTTGAGGCTCATGCAATTTTACCACAGACTTTCAAAATATTTGGTTTATCGATCGTTTTTAAATGACAAATTGTATAATTAAGGCACATATTTATTAAGTCGGAAGGAATTTCGGTTGGACTCTTTCGTCCATAACAAATATATACGCTTTCTAAAGTCCCAGATAAAAATTTCGGGGAGTTACAATCAGAATGAACAATGGTATGCAAATAAAAGAATCGACAAAACCGCTTTCGTTGCATTCCAGGCCAAATACATGTCGGTGAGCAGATCTAGTGTGCTACCTTACCCAAGGAATGATCCAGATTACAAATATTGAGCTTGCATACGAGGACAGCACATACAATACTGACTTCGATGAAACTAATGCCAACACTTTAAAGACACAGAATATTATCTGCTATCAAACACGAATTATCAAATTCGAGGCTATAAGTCGAAATAATTTCCATACATTAGTCGCCGACCACATCAATTAAAAGTTCTTAAATAAATATTGCCACAGAAATGCTCCGGAATTCTTTACAACTAGAAAAAAAAGATAAGTTAAATGTTAGTTTGGCATCGATAGATAATACGTTCTTTATTCATAAATTATTTACATACATTTGCGATAAAACGAAAGCAAAACATTATTTCAATTGTTGAGGCTCTGTTGTGTGTTTCAATTCATAAAGGCTGTCCCACACTTTTAGCTTTTGCATCTCGGGCAACTCTATCACGGCCAAATCTGTGGAAATATTTAAACATTTCAGATTGTCAACGGTGTGTGACACTGGCAACCACGGGGTGTTGAGTTCCTCCCCAATGCGACCGCCACTGGGGTTTGAGTGCACAGCAAACGAATACCAGATATCAATCAGGCGTTGAATTGTTTTGTATTCATCGGTCTCTGGGGATAATTTCCAAGAGAAACTACCGTAGAATAGATACGAGTGATCATCTACGTGTGCGACGCCACGCATCTGTTTGCCGCAGTATTTGATGCGTTGATGATTGAAATCCGCCGAATCGAAATCAAAACGATACAGATATGTGGATGATGTTGGGGCAGGAATGGTACGTGCTTTTAATGTGCGCACTATTGGATGCCAGAATACCTTGTAGGAAGCGTACTGCAAAAACAAAACATTATTTTGGTTGAATAGTTGCAAACTATACTAGAGGCATGTTTGAGACTAAAACTTGTCAGTAATGAAACTGAAATGTTTCTCGAAACACAAGTGAGAAAGACGAACGGTATATTCTAGTGACCCATTTACCATGAAGCAAAGTGTCCGAAAGTGATTAGTGTGCGATATTTTCCTAAACAGATTTATATTGAGACCAAAATTACTTTCAAAACCAATTTGTGTGAGGTTCCGTTAAAAATCAATTTAAGACATAAACGGTTGTGGATCTGAGTAGATAGGCATTTCTTTTGTAGAACGAGGCTCGTTCTCCTAACTAAGCATTAGAGGTGGATAAGCTTTGGTATATTTGTTGCTGGTAGAGGATGAATTATACCATATAATAAGCGTGGGCGATTTTTAGAAAATTTTAAAATGGCCTTAATAATGGACCGTTTGTCACACAATTTTAACCGCATGGAACACTTTTATTCTAGTCATGCTCAGCTTTGGTGCAATATCTCAACAATAGCCAATGTTGAGGAAATTTGACCGTCCTGTCGCTGATAAAGAAACGTCTCCTCTGAACTTTGGTAGTCTATGTATTGTTCCTTTAGATGTGAAATAGAACGTGTGTCAGTTTCTAAACAATATCTGATGGTCTTAAACTTTTGAGTCGTGACGATCTTGAACGAAAGAAGCAACATCCGGATACAAACTCAATGCAACTGTTCTAGTGTCAAGAAAAACTAATAATACTGAGTTTAGACAAACTGTAGTTTGATGACAGCTCTCAGACGGCGTCGATTTCGGGCATTACGAACAGATCGCTAAACCGTGCTCCACAGAGTGGTTTCGGACAACCTCAACCTGCTGTTCAGTATTTTTCCGTTTCCTAAACATTTCTTTGTTTGTATACATTTACCTCACAGAAGTTCATTACGTTCTCCATGACAGCCTTTCTGTTGCCAAAATGAGTTGATTTCACCTTTTCGCCCAGCGTCCTTTGTACATCCATGGGGTATTTCAGTTTCAATGACAGTGGCATACAATGCTGTGGATTATCTTCCAGTTCTGTCAACAGGAACGGTGCCATATGCACTCGACCAAACATTAGCAGGCCTTCAAATGATGTTCCACCCATTAGCACGGGAATTTCCTTGCCCCATGCATTTTCCAATAGATCATCGGGATGTTTATCTATTATACACGTGTCACTGGTGTACGGTTCTATTGTTGGCCCAAAATTGAACAGGCAATCATTCATCATCTCTTCTTTTGAGGGTAAATAAGGTTTTAGTAAACTTTCGCCAGGCAATTGTTGCAGATATTCGAGTATCGGTTTTTCATCTTCGGCAGAACCATCATAACCGCATGCTTTGGCCAGGCGGTAGGGTAAATTCTCCAGGGGCGTATATGCCCAGGGGCACAAAATGTTGCCAGACATTAAGATGGCTTTATGAAATAACCCCTTCGCCAAAGGGCAGCACATCAGATAGTGGACAGAGGCAGCACCAGCACTTTCTCCCGATAAGGTGATATTGTTCGGATCGCCATTAAATTGGGCAATATTCTCTTTGAGCCATCTCAATGCCAATAGTTGATCTTTTAGGCCGCTATTGCCCGGTGCTTGCAATTCGGGATCCTTAAATGGCAGGAAACCTAGAGAATCACGAGAAAGTATTCGAATGGTTGAACGAGTCGCAAATGTGGAATTATCTTACCAAACGGTCCCAAACGATAACCCACAGTAACGAAAATCATATCCCTCATCATGAAATAGTCCGGACCATGTAAATCTTTCGTGGGATCGCCCTTCTCAAAGCCACCACCAAAGAGAAATATAACAACCGGCAACGGCTTCTCTGACTTCAGCTACATGAAAGAGGACAAAGAGAAAATCTCTTAGACGTAAGAGCACAGCTCTTTTTGAATGGTGATTAAGTTACGTCTACAAACCTGTTTTGCATAGATGTTCAAATATAAACAATCTTCACTCCCTTCGACTTGATTACTCAGTTGATTTCTTTGCAGCGGCTTATTCGACTGCTGTGTGCAATCCAGAATGTCCGACCATGGCCTCTTGGGTTGGGGCGGGCGGAAACGCAACTCACCCACTGGCTTTTCGGCGTAAGGAATTTTCTCGAAACTATAGAATGCATCACCATAAATGCCTTCGCACTGGTGGCCCTGGACGGGTCCTAGCGTTGTTTTCACCACCAACTCGCTGCGGAGAATTTCGGTAATTTATAATTACATACTGTATGTATTTTCTGGCTTTTTTTCGATGTACATTGGACATGATTTGTATTACCTCTGTGTCATTCCGAACATCAATCTATCAACTTTCGATAAATAAAAGAAAACAAGATGAGCGGACCGCGTATGAGTCAACAAATTCGATGTGTACTTTTGCGGCCGTTGTGACAACGTCGTTTAGTAATGTAAGCAACCGCTAGTACTGTGTACGTACCTCGTTGACAAATATCTTCTGTGTTATGCAGTCTAGATATCAAACAACAACAGCGAAACAACCAATCTACCGTATAAAGAAATGTATGTCGGCATGAGTATGTACAAGCTGTGATCGCCACCAAACAACAAATATGAGAGATACTCTCTTTCTCTCACACACGACAGCGATGGAATTGATAGGACCCCATTTTTAGTACAATTCGTAATTCGTACCTCCAACGTACGACTGCGTAGGAGACAGCGTTGAATATGAGGATTTATCGTTTATTTTTTTAAATTTTTGAAGCTCAAACAGATTTCCACAAGAAGAACCAGCCCTGGTGTATGAAAGAAAAAGTGTACATACTACACATAAGAATATTATCGCATATTCATAAAATGCCACATATGTACAAAAGTTAAATTCGTACTTGTATCGTTGACCTCCGCATCTGTATGACATTCCCAATTTCCGCACGCAAAATGTCGAAGTGAAAGCAATAAGAATAAACAGCTGATCGGTCGTGACGGTTGACGGTAGATTATGCAACCTGCAAAAGTCTACAGTCGTCTACCGTCAATTTTAGTTGTCTCCCTCTAACACATGCAAAATGCAAACCCAACTCAAACAGCTGATCATCTACCGTCAACCCTCAGCCGTCAAAACTAATTGGACCTTTATGATATTTTGATAATAAGAACAATCATTACCAAACACAACAAACAGAGCTTTTATTTTATACCCGGAATAACAAATTGTTGTTATTGTCATGAACGTTGATACCACCACAAAAAATAGCTTGTTATAGATTCCAGAATAAGTTTCAGTTTATTTCGGACGATAAGTGTTGAAAAGGGCAGGGATCTCCCACACTAATCTACACGCTGAAAAATGGCAATTTTAACAAATTTCAGCAAACAAGTTCGCATCAAACATATATATATATTTTTCCATACCACAAATATAAACTTGTTTGTTGGTGATAAATATCAAATTTATATGTATGCATTTTTGACTTACTTTTTATTTTTTTTCAATTTGTGAATTTCTATATAACAATCCATCTCATTCTCTCGGTATTGCTTTTATTTTAAAGAGCGTAAATGCAGAAAAAAAAATTACGAAAACAGTTGCAAATACACACTTATTCGCACCCAAATGTTGTACTTTGTTGAATTTAATAAGTTCGTTGTCTGTTTTTCCCAAACACGCTATTGCTTATACACAAATATGTAATAATAATAACAAACGAGTTATATTTACATCCAAATAAGCTTTGTGTAGAAGGAAATAAGCTTTACTTGCTACAAACACCAAACACGCGTTTTACTTGTGTGTAGACAAAAAAAAAGACCTATTTTTCAGCGTGTACCTCTGCAGTTATTTTGTTATCGCCTGTCATCTGTCTGAAAAAATACCAACAAATTCATTTTCAGTGTGCAAAATCCCCCAAAAAGGGAATTTTTCCCCCCCCATTGAGTTGAGAATTCGGCTCGCATCACTGACTACACAGACTTTCTCTCTGTGCGAATAAAAACGAAACTCACTCAGTATTTCTCTTCAATGAGTATGTTTTTCTCTGATATTATTTTGTGATTTCAAAATGTTTTATTTTACTTTGTTTATTATGATCGCTTCGTAAACAATATCAGCTGCTTTTTTTTGAATAGTCGCCGAGTTTGTATTTGTTTTTATTGACATTCGTGCTGTAGAACCGACTTTTTAATGGTTTTGGGCTCGCAGTAGCAATTCAGGCATTTGTTATGTTTCTACACAACATAATTCGAGAGCTAGTTTTCTTATCAAAATCTTGCGTCGTCTGGTATTACACACACTTGCTGATAAGTACTTGAACAATAGGGTGTACTGAAGCATAATTTGTAATGGTAAACCTAAATATTGAAGACATGCCTTTACTGCCTCGTGATATAAAGGAAATATGAAAACAATTTACTTCATGTTCGCTTTCTTTCCATTACTCGGGAAACCTTCTTGAATTCAATGCAGTTATCTATAAAATTCTTAAAAATAGTACACTGAATTTATTTCTCCGGAAAAAGTGAGGCCAGACTGAAAACCACACGTCTAAAGAAAAAACACCATTTATATCTTTGTATCTGCGTATACTCGAAATACACCATAAAATTGTATAATGTCAACATGAAACTTTAATGTAATACAAAATAAGCTAGAGAGTTCTATTGTGGACCAGTGTGTAAATTAAATTATATGTTTTTCATTAACTATTTGAGAACACTTTAATATGGGGGAACCGGTTGGGCATTTTTAATAAAAAACATCACAAAATTAGTCAGACGCCCTGGTATGCAAACAGACAGGCTTTGTTTCGTCTTTGTTCAAGCTGCATTTGTTTAGTAATTTTTGTATCGTTATGTTGAAGTCGTTGAAGTCATTTATGTGTTTAAAAAGAAACAATTCCTAAAAGCACGTCTCTTTTATTTTTAATTCATTTTAATTTGTCACATCTCATAAGCTGCTTTCTGCTACTGTAACTGGCAATAACGAATAGCATCGCATTAAATTAAATCCCCCTCTGCATAGAACTCATCCCAAAGTTGTATTTTATCATACTCGGGCAAGTCCTTGAACTCTATGTCATCTGCTATTGTCTGACATTTAAGTGGCGCACAGAAGTCAAAACGGTTCAATCACCGCACAGTTGGGATTCGAGGTCAGGGCGAAATTGTACCACATGCCCACCATACGCTGAATGCACCTGAATGAAACAAATTCGACAGATCGTCTCTGACCGAACGGCCACAATTCAAACTTGTTGAAGAGCTTCGAATAAACGTCGCCGTGGTAACAGTATGTGGGTACTGGGGCGGTATATTCACGACGAGCTCTCCTGATCGATCTGAAGACACCGTGCCAGAATATGCGTTGGCCCATAAGCTTTAAATAGTGCAATTGGTGGAATAGGAAAGTAGAATATAAACAATCAAATCGACAAAATGATTTTTAACCCTCCCCGAGGTTTGTAGGTAGTATTTCCTATGAAACACCGGTCCTCTCTTGATACGGTTTGATGTTCGGCAGTTGGCAGAACCAGAATAACCGGCATAATATGGAAAATATAATAGCGGGCCATTTAAACTTTTAACCAAGAACATTTATTCCAAATACATTTTTTTTTATTTATTTTTCTAATTTTTTTTTTAATTAAACACGATTTCATGTGGCTGCCTCGACTGGCTTCACAGTAGCGCATCCTGTGAACGCCATGTTACCAGAACTTGGTGACGGTTTCATCTCGCTGAATCTTAAATCGTCGACAAAATGCAGCTCCGACATCGCCGAGACTCCTGACAACACAATTACCAAACTTGGAGAGCAAAATATCGATTGCAGCGTCTCTTCAAGCTCTTGCCTCGTTAGCAATGGCATTTTCGGCAACGAAAAAGAGCCCATTATGTCATCGCTCGAAAATCCGTACTCGACGATCATGTGCTGGATTTCCGATCTCCTGGTGCGACAGTTGTTCTTGTTTCCGCCGGCAGTCACATTCACAGTCTCACTGTGACTTTTTTGCAGAAACTTGCAAAGCAGGGTGCTTCATTTTGACCAAACGATATTTTCAATTATTTTCAAAAACACAGTTTTGACTTGGGAAATTTGCATTATTTCCCAACGTTCTCCAGAGATATTGAGAGAGTAAGAGCTGTCCGTGTTAAAAATAAACCACAAAATCGACCTCCCGTTAGAGGACAATTGTGCCAGCTTAGTGACAACAAAATTTTTAAAATCCATTAGAAATTCCACATACTTTTTCTTTTGATATATTCTCTATAACTTAATAACAAGTTCAGATTGTTGCCGGAGCTGCGGCAAAATCAAACATTAGATTCGGCCAGTAGAGTCTCTTAAAATAGATACAACATTCATGTGATCCAATTCCTACGGCCGTCTATGTCTGCCTGTGTTTAGTGTTGTGATTAGCATTTTCGTTCGCCGTCTGCGGAAACATTTAAATTTATTCAGTGAGAGTGTTTCTGTGCAAGTTTTCAAATCCAGTTTTCTTTAGCGTTTCTTCACAACGCTTTAAACGCTGCGGTCAGTCAACTTGTTTACTATCACCAACGATTTTGACCGGTTGCTGTGCTGGCGTGACATCTGCGTGACAACATAAATAAATAACACACAGAAGTTCAAAAAACTCTCAACTTTATTGTGAATATTAAACTGTACCGGAAGGAAGTCACTCTAATTACATTTCTACTTATATTTACTCGACATTTTGTCATATTAAACTAAGGATTTCTTGGTGTAGAACTCGGTCCACACACGTAGTTTGTCATAGTTTGGCAATCGTTTAAACTCGATGTCATCACCGATGACCAGACATTTGATCGGTTGACGGCCTGGCTCAACCCATTGCCAGGTGGCCGGTTGGATTTCTTTGCAGTTGGGATTTGAAAGCAACGCAAAGTTGTACCACATGCCCACCATCCGTTCCATGCACTTGAATTCCCTACGATGGGCCGGCAAATGCTCCGACCTTGCATTTCGAAACAGATATCCAAGGTCGTCGACATGACTGGCGCCCCTGACCGAGGAGTCGGAGCACAGCAGGGTGCGTCCGTGGTTACAGGTCGCCGAATCAAAAGCGAACGTATAGCAATAGGTGGGCACTTTGGGAGCGTAGACACTGCGAGCTATAATCGCTCTGTAAACCGGATGCCAGAAGGACCTGTGGCCCATGAGTTCTAAATACTGGAAGAGGTGCTTCTGCTGTGTGGGTACTTCGTCATTGAAATATGCCCGTTGTAGTCTGCAGCTCATCTGTTTCAATTCGTCGGCGCTGTGATCTCGTTTGATGTCATTCGGTAGCAGGTGCGCCAATCCCAGATCTTTCAGTTCATGTATTACGTAGGGTGTCTTCAGGGTCATGCAGTAATAGAATAAACCCTCGGCAGCAGTACCACCGATAATAAGCGGTATCTCATTGCCCCAGGCACTGGGCAGAAGTTCCTGGTACGGTCGGTCTGCAATGCAGCCGCCGGTTATGTAGGGCTCGGTGACGGGAACAAAGGCACAGAACAAATTGTCCATCATGAGGTTGTCCTTGGTCAGGAAGCAGCCATCATTGACCAGCAGGCGCCTTGAACTTTGTCGACACAAATACTTGTGGACATCTTTGTCGTTGTTATCGCCGGCATATCCCAGATGACAAGCGAATTTGTAGCCCCAGTCATGGCGTTCTGTATGTGCCCATGGACAAAATGCGGATCCGGATTGCACAATGGCCTTGTGAAAAAGTCCCCTGGCCTGTGGGGAGATCATCAGCATATGAGTGGATACCGCGCCGGCACTGTCTCCGAAAAGCGTGACATTATTGGGGTCGCCATTGAAGTTGTGAATGTTGTCCTTGATCCATTTCAAAGCCAACACTTGATCCTTTAAACCCGCATTGCCGGGTATATTCAGATCTGGGTCGTCCAAACACAAAAATCCTAAACGCAACGTTGAAATGGAAATCATTGGTGTTTGGCAATGGCCACAACATGCTTACCGAAAATTCCCAGGCGATAGTTAAATGTAACGACGATAACATCTTGCATCAGAAGATAATCGGGCGCATAGAAATCTCTGGAGGCTTCGCCGTATTGAAAGCCTCCGCCATAAATCCACACCATAACAGGCAGACGTGCGCCTCGCTCCAGCTAGGGGTGTTTTACAGAAGAGTTCAGTTGCGACATCGACAATTGTGCAAGACAGTCTTACCCTCTTGGCGTATACATTCAGATACAGGCAGTCCTCCGAACCCTCCGGCACTCTGATCAACACCTTATATTGTACGGGCTTGGCTCTGCACTGGGTGCAGTTCAGGATGCCCGGCCATGGTTCCGGCGGTTCAGGTGCACGAAATCGCAATTCCCTCAGTGGCGGCCTGGCAAACGGAATACCTTCGAACGCATAATAATGAGTGTCCTTGGCATGGGCATTTCTACGCTTCACCCCTCTAACTTTGCCATACGCGGTATTGACCACTTGATAGTTACGGGTGTTAAGGCGGGCTTGCTCGAATTGGTAGGTAAATAAGCTGACAAATAAATCACTGGCATTAGTAACGTACTCTATAGAACGTATTCAATACAATTCCAATTTACCTTAGGCCCGCTTTAATAACATTGTAATACCCGCTATTGAATTCCATTTCATTGACAACTGCAACAACTGTCGAACAATTATTCCCAGGGGGTGTTCAATTGATGCGCGTTCGAAGAGATCCGCTTCTGACTAACCGCAATGTTTGCTAGACGGGCCAAGACTGTTCAATTCCAATTGTCTCAAACGGAATGATATCTCTGAAACTTGTTCGGTTTGGTTTCCTTCAGACAAAACTGGAATATTTGATGATTATGTTTTATTTGAATCTGAGTTGAGTGTGATCACATTCCGTTTAATCGGCACTAGTTTTGTTTGAAATTAGTCTATGAAATAAAGCAATTTAAGGCGAGTACGATCTAATCAGACCTATTTAATGCGTTAGAGGGTAAACACGTTCGTAACCCTGCGTACCCAATCATATTTTGTACACCATCCGGTCAATGCAGGCTTAGGACACACAACCAAGTCAAGTCACACAACAGGGACTGAGAATTTTGTATGCTTATGAGAGGTGTCCGCTTATGAGAGAAGTAGACAAGAGGACTGAAGCGGATTGGCTGAAACTGATTTGCTCTTTCAAATTTTATTTGTTGTTCAACTATTGCTCCTGTGTACATTCGACATGTTTTTCCCACTTATGCTTTTTTTTTTGTTAAATGAGTTAGTGAATATAGAAATTACGATCGTTTTCACTTTTTTTTTAGAGTAAAGAACACACACATCACTTTGTAACAAAACAACTATTTATATTTATTATTATCACACGTTGTGGCAAGTTCACAGATTCAGATTTCTCCGCGCTAGTCTAGATTAAGGATTCTTTGGTGTAGAGACTATCCCAAACACATAGTTTGTCATGCATTGGCAAATCTTGAAGTTTGAGCTCGTCATTGATGTTTAGACATTTGATGGGTTGACTCGGATCGATCGGATCGATCGAATCGTTCACTGGTTCCCAGGTGGTTGGCGCAATTTCCCTGCAGTTCGGATTCGAAGTCAGAGCAAAGTTACACCACATGCCCACCATACGCTGCATGCACTTGTATTCTCTCGCGGTGTTGGGTAACTTCTCAGCCGATATGTTGTTGAACAGATACGACAATTCGTCGGCATGGCAGACGCCCTCTACGCCAGGTCCACATTTCAGAATGCGATAATGATTGAAAAACTTGGAATCAAAATCAAATCGATAGCAATAGGTCGGGGAGCGGCGGGCATAGGCCATGCGAGCCCTTATCGTTCTGTGTATGGAGTGCCAGAATGTTCGGATCGACATAAGGTCCATGTATTCCATACTTGTCTCCTTGGCACTGGGCTTTTTGTCGCCGAAGTAGGCATTCTTAAGTTTTAGCCCCATCGTCTTTAGTTCTTCGTCGGAATGGGACTTTTGGACATCGACCGGCAGCAGATTTACCAAATCGGTGAGTTCATTTATTTTGTAGGTGTACTTCCAAACGTCATTGTAGTGGAACAAACCCTCAAAGGAATTGCCACCGATAATGATGGGGATTTCATTACTCCACACTGAGGAGAGTTGGCCAGGGACGGCTGTATTTAGAACACAGTCCTCCGAATTGTAGGGTTCGATGACAGGACAAAACGAGAAGAGCCCCTGATTTGCGATTTCCTCTTTCGTCAGCAGTTGATTGTCTTTGATTGTCAGGCGGCTGGAACTCTGTTTGGCTAGGTAGCGATAGATTTCCTTGTCGTTATTGTGGCCCTTGTAACCAATGTGACAGGCCAAACGGTAGGCCCAGTCTCCCTGCGGCGCCTGAACCCAGGGACAAAGTGCCACACCCGATTGAAGGATGGCCTTGTGAAATAGACCCTTGGCGAGTGGCGTCATCATTAGCAGGTGGGCGGAAGCTGCACCCGCACTTTCACCAAACAGTGTGATGTTGTTGGAATCGCCATTGAAGCACTGAATGTTGTCCTTGATCCATTTCAAGGCCATAATTTGATCCTTCAAGCCAGCATTGC
Source organism: Hydrotaea cyrtoneurina (assembly GCA_958296145.1). Lineage (NCBI taxonomy): Eukaryota > Metazoa > Arthropoda > Insecta > Diptera > Muscidae > Hydrotaea > Hydrotaea cyrtoneurina. Next base: position 3,535,240 of record OY282512.1, on the reverse strand, counting down.
CGGGTATTTGCAAATCCGGATCATTGAGACTGAGAAAACCTTATTGTCGACAAAAGAAAAGTTAAGACAGTTAAATACGCATTTCTCGCAAAAATATCACAGCTTACCAAACACTCCTAGGCGGTAGGCCACGGTCACCACAATGACATCCCTTTGCATGAAGTAGTCGGGCGCATAGATATCGCGGGAGGCTTCGCCGACCTGGAACCCTCCACCGTATAACCAAACCATCACCGGCAACGGTTTCTCACTATTCAGCTAGAAGTGGACAGCGTACATTCAACCGTCGCATTTAAACCGAATTGAGCGAGGCTTACCTTTTTGGCATAAACATTCAAGTACAGGCAGTCCTCGGATCCTTCGGCCAGACGTCGCACAAAGTGAATTTGCATGGGCTTGGCTTTGCACCCGGTGCAATCGAGTGTGTCCTGCCATGGCTCGGCCGGTTGCGGAGCTCGAAATCTCAATTCCCCTGTGGGCGGTTTGGCATATGGTATGCCTTCAAACGAATAATACAGGTCGTCTTCGTCGTACAGTGTTTTACGTTTCATGCCCTGCACTCTGCCGCACGAGGTGTCGATGACCTCATATTCATTTGTGGCCAATCGATACTGTTGCACCTTATGGCCCACCAACCTGCAACATAATCACACAATAGACAATATTTATTTGAAGATCTGAATGAATTAACAACATTTTCACACCACACACACACACAGATAAATACGACTAAAACTAATTTGTTAATGGCACATGGAAGTCATTTTATATTTGAATTTTGTATGTCAAATTAGAATAACGTTACGACGTTACACTTGTTCCCCTTTGCCTAGTGGTGAGAGAGAAAAAAAGTATGAAATCAGAACCTGATCGGCACGTTTTAAGCCCTTACCATAGAAAACTATTTTTTTTATGTTTTCCACATAACCCATCGAAAAATGCGCACTAATGATCCCGAAAGACTTGTAAATTTACAACTTGAATAGTAATAACGAAATCGCCATAAAAGGAACCCATGTTTAAATGAGGAGAGTTCTGATGGCACTGCAGACAGAGCGACACTTGTGTCTATGTCGATGCGAGTTGTTTTCGAGCGATACCGAGAGTGAAGAAAGGATGGACATTTTCTATACCGAAGAAGGAAAAGAGAACTACTGTCATAATATCGTATAGCGATCTAGTAACTGATACGTGGAGTATGCTGAAAATTTGGAAAGAAAAGTTATCCAACATGCTAAGCGCCGAAGATCTATCAGAAGAAGGCAACAATCATAGATCGCTGTGAAAATTCACCCATTACACCGTGTTACACACATTCTGTCCTATGAACCAAATTTACTTTTTCGGAAAGGGGATAAAAAATAAAAATACACGTGTATCGGCGATTTTCATGTACACGTCAGAATTTGAAGTATGAATCTCGTAGTGGCCTGTGTGAAAGCCTTTGGACCGACAGGCAGACTCGTGGAAATGTCTGTATGACGTCAAACTTTTTAAAAAATAGATTTTTATCAATTCTCAGATTTTCCTAAATTTTTTTTTTTTTTTAAATGGTTATCGTTTTTTTAAGGTTTCAGTTCAAAAAACATTTTTTTTTCGTAACGCTTAAGTAGTTTAAAAATTTGGAGTCTCTTCAAGTTATGCTAAGAAAAGTGAAAAAATATTTTTTTTTCAAAAATAATAAAAATTGGGGAAAATCTGAGAATTGATAAAATATTTTTTAAAAAATTTGACGTGATACAGACATTTCCACGAGTCTGCCTGCCAAAAATCAGCTAGATTGGATCACTGAAAAAGGGTTAAAAATCGGTCGAAAGGCTTTCACACAGGCCACTACGAGCTTCATACTTCAAACTTAAAAAAAAAAATTCTGACGTGTACATGAAAATCGCCGATACACGTGTATTTTTATTTTTTATCCTCTTTCCGAAAAAGTAAATTTGGTTCATAGGACAGAATGTGTGTAACACGGTGTAATAGTAAGAATTAATTAAATTAAACTAATTAAATTAATTTTTTTTGTAGAGGTGCAGTAATGATTAAATTACGATTATATTCAGTTTTTCAAGACTTGTAATTGATCCGGATTACTTGCGATTACTATAATTAATCAAAAAGAATCAAAAGTAATCAGATAATAATCCGACTACTTTCCGAGATTACTTTTGACTCCTTTATGGTAATAGGAAGTAATCCTGATTACTGTCATTAAAAATTATGATGATGCGAATGTTTGTCCACATCAAAATCAACTAGTATTTGGTTTGAGTTAGATTTTTCTTAACCGGTATAAATTATACCGGTCGGCCGATCATCAACAACTTTGTGTCTTTGCTGATTGGGTCCTTGAAATGCATGAAAATGATCCGGAATGCCATCGAAAAATAATCTTGACGGGTGAGGCCCATTTCCACCTCGGCGGCTACATCAATAAGCACCTACCGGGGCGCTTTGTAATATATCTAAGTAAGAGCATGTCAGGTCAATATTTCAAGATGTTACAGACGAACAAATTCTGAAGAGATTGAACCAGAGTCACATCATTGAATATAATGATAGCAAATCGCAATACTTTTGAAACAACGCCTGTTTTGTGTGTTGGGTAAGATTGTGGAATATCCGTAATTAATATATTCAAAGATTTGTTTGTTAATAATTTTCCAATGCCAACTCAGCGTCAGCAGCTACAAATTATTGTTCGGCTTCAAGTAAAATATCAATTACGCTACGAGTAGACGGACTACTGCAATGAAAACCAGACAACTTGAGATAATTCAAGTACGCGATGCCCAACTAATGACGGGTGTTACTGCGGAATGTCGACAAGATTCGTCGATTTGAAAATACTTATCAAATGGTACAGTTGGTAATCTTGAAACAGAGATTTCGATATTTATAACATTAATTTCTCTGTAGTCAATTTACGTTTCAGCCAACGAGTGTGTGACAATATTTCCATTGACCTGTGCTTTGCACAACTGTTGCGTGTTTGCCATTGGAATATATTGAACTAACATTTCATTCACCTCGCTGAGACTCACAAATGTATACAAATTTATGCATTCAATTTATAGTCTTTGTTCTTCAGGAATTTGTTCCAGACATTGTCTGTTTATATTTTTAATAGGTTCTGTTTCTCGATTAAACTTTTTAAACGACATGCAAACTGCTGAAAATCGTCTAGGTGGCCACACATAGGAATGTTAGTCAAACAATTTGAATGTCTTTTGTATAAAGATTGACACGAAAGGAATTGACATAAGAAAGAAACACCGAAAAACCACCAAATCAGTTTTAAATATATGTAGCATTTGCAATTGGAAATTGGAAACTTAAAGAATTCGACTTATGAAATTCCAGGAAATCCATATTCAATTGACAAGATATGACCAACAATAATCAACGGTTACCCAGTTTTTAAACCGGGGCGTATTTCCTGGGAAATTTGGGGCAAAAACAATATTTTTTTTTTTTGGGAAAAATATTATTTTTTTTTTTTTTATTTTATAAAGAAAATCCAGTCGAAGAAAGTTCTAACGCACCTGAAGTATTTGGCAAAAAAAAAACAATAACATTTTAAAGTTTTTTTTTTTCATTTTATTTCCGGGAGTTGAAAAATGTGAGGAAATTAAAAACCCTAAATGTGACAGTAGCATTAACTGGCTATCAAAACACCGATCCGATTTACCCCTGATATTTGGATTCCATTTACTTATTGTGTTTGGAAGCTGTGATGGTCTCAGTCGATTGACTGATAACTCGAAAACTAAACGACAGACAAATCAGTCATTGCAATCATCTGATCAATCACAGTGCTATTGAGTCGTCTGTCTGGCTGCAGTGTGATTAAAGAGCGCCACACGAATAGGTCATTTTCGCTGAGGATGAAGAGAATATTTATCGACAAAGGTTCTATGAAAAATTCCACAAAACAAAAATGCAGAATGAAAAAAAAAATTCTTAAAAATCCACCCCAACAATTCCCCAATGAAAAATCGACCCTAACAATAAGGCGGAGACGTGAGCAGGCCGCGCATTTCCCAACATTACAACGTTTAAAAATACAGACGAATTGGGATAAGCGTACGCCTTTTAATTGAACAAATAGCCCAATTGAAAACAACAATTAGTGACGATTGTTTTGGATGATTTTCAATGCACGTTACTTTGCTTAAACGAAAATCCGCTTTATTGACAAATCGTTTATGTGAAACACGTTTTCAATGCAAAGACACGAACTTATATGATACGAACACCGCCTAAGAGAAATGCATACAACTGATTAAAGTACATGCACAATAATAGAGGGAAATTGACGGACCAGGAGATAATAGAAAAGGTGACGTATTCGGCCAATGGACACGTTGAAAATCCTGTAGTAGGTTCAATACAATTTATTATGAGATCATAACAATAAATTCGCTTAAACGTAGTACGTAGGAGACATTAGAATCAATTTGTGTTATGAATCATCAAGCAAATGATGTGTCAGCTACACTGAAGACAAATCAACCAAATGAAAATAAGTGACCATTTTCATCCAAGCTCATTAATATTGACTTTAGATTGTGCAGACATGTATTTTAATAGCAGTGTCACAAGTTTCTATCTTCGTTTCATAGAACAATTTCAAAAGTACATACTCAGTTCGTTTAATTCAAAGAATGTTCAATGATCCGAAGTCCTTTTTATTGAAAATTCCGCATAAGTGAAACAAATTTCTTTATTTTTTTCATTTTTTTCCGCTTAACCGAATTCGACTGTACTATTCTTCTGAATATGCAACGAAGGTGTTTGAAACACACATAAAGCACAATTTGAAAAGGCACAACTCAATCAAATGGCCCCTGAATAAAACAGAACAGAACGCGAAGTCACCTCTTTAATGAAATATTTTTGGTCCATGCAAGACGCTGCCAAATGTTTTCCCGATTGAAAGCATGAAAGCTTTCACTATTGCCAAGTACTTTTGCAGATGTCACGAATGCCTTTTCTGATAAATACTAAAATAAATAAATACTGTAGGCTTCTTGGACAAATTTGGGAATTTTTCATTGTTCAGATTTAACATATGAAAAAAGGGACAAAAATTAAAATTTTTCGGCCATCTTTGTTTTCTTTGCTGGTGTCATTTGTGGTAGGTAGTGTATGCGACTATCACACAAGAAACCCACGTTCGTATCCTGCTAAGAAAAAAACATTTCCCCATGACCAGTTTCCACCTAGTAAATGCCGGCGAATAAGTGACTTTAAGCTAGTGAAAGAACCTTGATTGTAGGCCAAGATGAGACGATCATTATAATCATGTTTCGTAGCTATTTCCCTTAACATTTCATGGAAGTTGTTACATTGAAATCGATTAGAAAGTACTGTGCGGAACATTGATAAGCGAAAGAATCGTTAAGCCCATGGGGTCTTATCTTTTATGGAGTTCTGATTAAAATCTGCTTAAAAATATAGTTTGGATCTATGTCATATCTCTTTAACAATCATATCTACCTTCTCACCAAAGGTAGACACAGACATCGTTCAGTGTTGATATTTCTTATTTTAGCCCGTAAAGGGCAATTGATGTCGAACTGTCGAACGTCTTCTGGTGCACCACTTACTAATAAAGGTTTTCATTTTGAGGAATTTATAACCGGAGTATAATAAAAGCGTGCTTGTTTTCATCAAAGTCTGCTATTAAATTTTTTAATCGGATAAAACGATAACCTTTTAAACCTCAATAGAGTTTTAAACCCGTTTATAGCTTCAATTCGTTTAAAAAACATTGGAGGTTTTTAAGTTCATGCAATTAGACCCCGATGAGATTAAAATATTGTCGAATGTTCACACAAGTATCTGAGTAAACAATTTAATAACTAAATGATGTGATAACACAACAATATTCCGTAAAAAAACATTTGAGATACTAAGAAGGTAGTATTCCATAGAGTGTACGATAGACTAGGAAATAAAGATAAGGAAAGTGTCAGTAAAAGGTTCTAAATATATACTTTTTGTGATACCTCGTAAATCAAAGACTCTTCAGTATTTTTTTTGTTTTTGGTAACATTGAAATACTTTATTCTTAAATACCGTATATTTTTTTTGAATTTTTAATAAATCGCGAACTTAGCACAACAATGTTCAAACTGCACCAACCATCATTAATTACTTTGTTTAAATTTAAACAGTTGAAAATTTTCACTTTTAACATTAATCGAAGGATATTACAAATTATAGTACAATTTACGAAAAAATTGTGTGTTAGAACCTTGTTGTTCTAAGGTCGCGAAATGTTTTCAGTCTGCTTCTTAGAGTTTGTTAGATTCATATAATGGAGATTGCCGGAGCTGAGACACTCCAGAAAACTACCTATCGATTATTCGGATGTGTGCTGAAATTGAGTTCATGATAATTTCCCACACAGAAGTCTAACTAATTAAAACTGAAAAATACTGAAGGATTTCCAACTTGTTACAAATCAATGCAACACATTTCGTTAATGTAAACTTTTGTCTCACACAAAACAAAAAAATTAAATTTAGATTTTCCAACTTAATGGCCGATACGGTTTATTCGCAACAACTGTGTACTTGTAACATTAGGCCATTTAATTCCTCGATTTGTCTATAATTAATTTTTTGAACAGAACTAATCGCACATAAGATATTAACTTAAAATTTAATTCACTTCGATTCATCTATTTGGTCTTGACTTACTTTCCCAGCAGTTTCACCAATTCAATAAATCCAATATTCAAATCCATTTTAATCCATCTGTGTGTTCGTCCCTTGGGAAATTCACAATTTTATTTCCGTCACAGAATTTCTTTGTTTTTTGTTTGTTCTTCTTCCGAATGGAAAACGCACCTCACGCCTCGATGTTTAATCGCTTTTAAATGTACGGCTTTTAACAGTGAAAGTAAATGAGCGAGTCGATTGTTGTATTAAAAAAAAAAACAAAAACAAAACAAAATAATCGCATTTTATTTTGTTTCTAGATAATCCATAATCATTTTATATTCATGTACGTACTAGCATGTGTGTGTCTAGATTTGTTTTGTTCTTTATAAAAGTAAACACAAGCGAGCAATTGTAGCCGCTCGCTAGTACGTAGTCGTAGTTGTTGCCGTTGTGGCGTTCCTCCGAACCCACGACGACGGGTATTTGCGAGTACTAATTGTACCGAACCCATAGACACCGGCCTATCAGACGACCCCGTCGTCATCGTCGTCGGCGGCGTCGTGATAATTCAGTGCATACCGTTACATACGAGTTGTGGGAAATGCTCGAGTCGAGTGTCGTATGTGTACTGCCACTAAAATGGATGAATGAATGAAGTCCACCATTAGCGGCTGCTACCACCCCAAACCTAGACCCTGACCCAACACACAATGTGTGCGGTGAAGTTTAACCGGCTAAAGTGGACTCGTGGTAATGCGAACAGCCAGTTGAGTGAACTATCTGAAAGGAAAATCAATTTCTGTGGTGGGGTCTCCAGAAACTGATCATGGATGCAAACTAGGGTTGCCAGATACAAAGTGGAATCAAGAAAAATGTTGTTTGAGTTTAGGAGAAAAATCGTGATAAATGATATGGTATTCCATTGGTCATATATCGGAAACCAGCCATGATATTAAAGCGATATTATCATTAAATTCTAGCTGGAGTGATGTACGAGAATTGATGTTATGCTTCGAAAGAGCGGCGCCATAAGCTTTACTTGTGAAAGGTCAGAATGGATCTTTCGTTTATATCTCGGAAATCTACAAAGCAATCAAATAGAATCTAGATGATAATTAGAGTATTTTCAATGCAAAAATTACCCAAATAAGAGAAAAAGTATTCGCAAAAAAAAAAAATTACGATTTTTGAACAAAATATCCAAAAAAAAAATTAACGATTATTTAACAAAATATCCAAGTAAGTGGAAAAAAAATGTACGAGGTTTGAACAAAATATCCAAATAAGAACAAACGATTTTCGGCCAAAAAAAAAAAAAAAAAAAAAAATCGCCATAAAAAAATTAACGTTTTAACAAAGTTCTACTTGCGAAAGGAATTATGCGGTCAGAATGGATCTTTCGTTTAAATCTCTACAATCAAATACAATCTACAAAGCAATCAAATAGAATCTAGATGAAAATTAGAGTATTTTCAATGCAAAATTTACGCAAATAAGAGAAAAAGTATTCGCAAAAAAAATATTAAGATTTTTGAACAAAATATCCAAATAAGAGACGAAATATTTTCGACAAAAAAAAAAATTAACAATTTTTTAACAAAATATCCAAGTAAGAACAAAAGATTTACGGCCAAAAAAATGTTTAGCCATAAAAATATTAACGTTTTAACAAAATTTCAAATAATGGAAAAAATATTTCCAACAAAATAAACAACAACAAAAAAATAACGATATTTGAACAAAATACGAAAAAAAAAATTTACGATTTTTGAACAAAATATCTAATGAGAAAAAAAAAAATTCGCCTTAAAAAAATTAGCGTTTTTAACAAAATTAAAAATAAGACAAAAAAAATTCTTTAAAAAAACGATTTTTTAACATTAACGATTTTGAAATTTATCATTATTGAACAAAATATCCAAATAAAAGAAAAAATATTTTCGCCGAAAAAAAATAATATTAACTATTTTTTTTTAAAAAGATGTATGTATGTCTATAAATTTGCTCATCCGGAGCATGTAATTCTGAAGCTGATGCTGTGACAATTTTTGTCTCTTATAAGAATTTTCGGATTTAATGGAATTTTAAAAATGAAATAATTTTAACTTGTCTCACTTCGGAAACCAGCCAAGGTATTTTTGTCTTACTGCCAGTTTCCATAAAACGTATTTGTTCGTTCGTCACAAATCCTCAATATGGGTTTTCTGACCTCATTCATTTCTCCTATTCAGACATTGGACCACTATAATAAGCTCTGATTGCTGATAAAAAAATCTATTTTATTGCACCTTCTGTTTTGACAATTTTTAACGAACGAACAAATTCGTTTAGTGTGATCAGAGGTGTCTACAAAGCATGGAAGCTTGAATTTGAAAATTATGCATTAACTTGTAACTGAGCTTGACTTAAAATATCTCGGAAATCCAGCACATACCAGCCCGTTTGGCAACTCTAATGCAAACCGAACCAGACAAGGTTTTGCACCGAACCATACCTTTTTTTTTTGTCTTAGAACGGACTCCTTATCCAAGCTAATAAAAAATCCAAGCTCGAAAAGAACCTAAAACCTCAAAAAAGTAAAAAAAAACTGTTTCGGTTTGACAGAGAAAAATTTGTTGGAGTGTGGGAAAAATTGCTTAAGTTTTTTTTTTGCGGTTCCTTCAGCACATGTTTCAGTTAAACAAGCTTACTTAAGTTTAAATTAAACAAATATTTTTGAATCACGGAACCATGGCTAACACCGGCTCCGCCTCACTGAATCGAACCAACTCGATTTCTGAAATGCTTTGCATCTCTGGTCCAAAGACTGATTTCCGATTTGTGTCGTGATTTCCGAAATGTCAGCAACTCATGTAGTGCAAAATTGCAATGAAATGTAAACTAAATTCAGTTTTCACTAATTCCTGTTAAGCAGATGTTACTGTATGTTCATAAATTGCATACTAGGGTGTGTCCCGAAACAGAAACGGATAGTTAGACGAAAGCGGAAACAATAAAACCATAACTGTTGATTGCAACCTCAGTGTCCTGTATTCAGTTGACAATAAAAGACTCACAGTTAGAGCATTATACCGCCACCTATTATTTTCAATTCACCGACGCACAGTGGTCCAGAAACCATTTCTGTCGGTCAAAAGTCTGTATCTTCTAGTAAAAATTTTTGTGTTCAGTAAAAATTGTTTTAAGTTATTACTATTAAAAATCGGTCAATTGGGTATATTTAAGAAATATTTCTAAAGTTGATTTTGTTTTTACTCATTTTGAGGCAAATGTTCATACGACATTTATTTCATATTAAATTTCTTTTTACCTTTTTCAGTTTTAAAAATTTGAAAAAATTTAATTGATTTTTCGATTTTTGTTAGGTTTTTTTTTACTCATTTTGATGTAATTGTTCATTTATTGTGGCATTTAAAAAATATACTTTTTTCATATTAAATTTTTTCGAAATTTGAAAATAATGTTTTTGATTTTTCTACGTTGGCTTTTTGTGTTAGGGGGTTATTTCCTCATTTTGACGTAATTGTTCACATGGCATTTAAAAAAAAAATTTTTTTTTCCATACAAATTTTTGTTACCTTTTTTTAATTTTAGAAATTCGAAAAAATGTATTTGATTTGTTGTACAGGGTCCGCCAAATTTTGAAATTTTTTTTTGAAAATTAAAAAAAAAACTACTGGATATTTTCTAAAATTTCTTGATTTATTGAAAGTACAATCCTTCCGGTTAATAAGGGGGAATAATTTCATTCAAATGGCTGCCTCGGCTGCCTCGAAATTAACGAAAACGAAATAAGCACTAGTTGAAAAAAAAACTTTAGATGGCGGACCCTTTACTTTGAAAAGCTATCGTACTCAACTTTTTTTTTCCATTATAATGTGTGGTTTCTTATTTTTATTATGACGTCAACATTTTGTTTCTAGCGAATACAGTTCCACCTGCGAGAACCGTCTGGAGCGCCTTAAAAAGCTTCTAATTTCTAGTTCCCTTACGAACCTTGTGTTGATCTCAGTGAATATTTTTTATGTACTCGTAGTACTGGTTATCCTTTCACAGTTTCAGTAGTAGTCCCCAGTTGCAGCATCATTGCATGCCTTCCAATCAGACCGTATCCTGTCATAACCGACACATCGGTAAATCGCTTTCAAAAAATAAGCGAAAATCTATTTTGTGCTAAAAAAAAAGACAAAACAAAATCAGAAACTCTTAGCCAAAGGTCAGATTAACATTTAATTTAAATACCTTTTATCGTGGAAATGCATTCATTTAGCACGGCTTGAAGTTATTTAACAAGACTTACTTGTTAAATAACAGGCTGCAATTTTGTTCTAAATTACAATTTCTTCTAAATATATTGTGTCTATTTTGACTAATATGGAATGGCAACATTCCAGATAGAGCGGCAGGGCCACAATTCGTGACGAATCTTTGAACAAACATAGCCAAAAATATTTTTCTTACAGTTGCTACTGTTCCATCCTTACAAATCTTGCGAAATGTGATCTATTTGTGGCTCCTATAACGACAGCATCTCAAATCGTAACGATCTGTTGTGTGAGGACCATCCGAGTATTCCATGAAGGAACTGAGGGAGAACTTCTTCCGCATCCGTGAGCGGTGCTCGATGTAATTTCTATACTCACTGACCGACACTCTATTGTAGAGGAGTTTTGCATGGCTTAGAGATTACTCTCTTACTCGTAACATCGCCAGAATATAATACGACCTTTGCAATTCGCCATGGGTTTATATTATCGACCTTCACCATGATGACAATAATAGGTGGACATATGGACGGACGGTCATCTTAAGATCTGGGCTGATGTCATAATTTATTGCAATTAACCTTCAAGAGCCAAATTTGTTTGAATTAACACCGGAAATTAATCATCTTTCGGATTCCTCAAATCGGAGGTAAATTTGTATGGGCGTTATAGCCTATTCACATTTGACTGCGTTTCCGCACAATGCCGGCGTTTGCTCTCTTGAGATGATTTTTAAATCATAGTGTTCACATTACGTTTTTGCAAATTTCGGCATTTAGTCTGACATTTCTCTCATTTCCCTCATTTCTGCTGCAAATTTGATTTCATTGTAAACAAGAGAAACGTAAATTTTTAAATAAAGAAAAACTTTTATAATAAAATGCATTTAATTGTAAAGATTATTTAATTATTCTAAACTTTTAATTTTTAATCAAAGCACAAAGCAAACAACGAAAGGTAAACAAACAAATTTTTTCCATTATTTTTCTGACATTTGCTATGCAAATTTTTTCATTCTTCTCCTTTTTTAACTACAATTGCAGTGCAACACTGTGCTCTCTCTCGTTTTTACTGTGATTTAAAATGAATTACACTAAAATGAACATAATATTTCCTTTTTTTTGTATGGAAATATGTGTAATTTTAGTGTGATTGTGGCGCAAATCATCTCAAGAGAGCAAACGCCGGCATTGTAGTCAAATGTGAATAGGCTATTAGTCCCGATACACACCAGGCAATTTCAATTGCCACAATTCTTAGTTTGTGGGAGAGAGAGCTAAGGGGAATGTAAATGGAAATGGGGGAAAAAATGTTCGTACTGACAATTCTTTTTGTGTTTTTCGTAGTGTGAAGTTGGCTGCAGATTATTTTGACATTTTGCAAGGCATTGGCATTTCAAAAGACAATAATGACAAAAACAAAAATTGTCGAAACCGGATTGGCTTGTTCAAAAGGGAATCATAAATAGTTAAATTGCCTAGTTTGAATAGGGATTTACATATAATCGAATTTTACGATTTCACAAAAACCTGACAAACAAAATATCAGCTGTCAGTTGACGCCGAACATTCGCGATAAACTCCCAAGTGGCATTTCCCGCTGGTCGGGTAAGACCTAAAGTTCTAGGTGCTACTGGTGACACAGCTGGTACAAAATTACAGACTTCGGTGAGACCGCATAGCATCACTACATCCAGTTTGAGCCCAGCAGACTCTGATGGGTAGCAAAATCTTCCAAAGAGGAGGCTACAAGGTTCCATGTGTGTGGTGTCAGTAGACTTCATTCACTGTGACACCCATGACAACCTTCGTGCCTGGAACTTTGTTTTTGCGGGCCACCCTATTATCGACGACTTGGACACATACATTACTGTTGCTGTGGCTGTTGTAGAGATAATTTCGTGTAGATTTTTACGATGTTCTTTCGCTTCGTGCCGTTGTGTTCTATATCGCTGTGTTGTTCCTATTGACGTAATTTTATATTGTTTTATGTCGTTTGTGCAGTTGCTGTCCGCGTACGAGTACGAGTACGAGTATATTATGTTTTCAGTTGTTTTTATTTTGTTTACAGATTTTTCAGATTTTGTTTTCAATTTCGTATATTCACTTTTATAAACACGCTGCAATGCAAAAGGCAAACAAAAACATCAGCAGCAGAGGCACATAAAAATCCGACAACCGAAACTCTGACCATGTATGGCAGACATTTGCGTTCGCTATGCTAGGCGGTCGGTGATACTGTCAAGTAGAGTGTATTACAATTGTGTGTGTGTGTGTGTGTGTGTGCAAGTGCTCTAAATAAAGTATTTGCTTTATAATGTGGGGCTAATGGGCAGACTAGACGACTTCTCTGAACTGCGTGTGTACAGCACGCAATTCACTGGGACTCAGTCATAGTTCAGTTGTTGGAGGCTATCGATTGGCAGATGACGTTTGTGGAAAGCAAATATGGCTTACGGATGCCTTCGAAGTGTTAAGGGAGAGTGCGAGAAGCAGGTCGTCAGACATGCCTTGTAGGACCCCATCAGAGTATTTGCTGAAATCATAGAACTTGAACTTTAAGGAATTTGTTTTTCCAATAATTTTTGCGAAATTTGTAATCGAAAAATCGTAACTATTCTTTTGGATTCTTTTTTGAATTTTCTGCAGCATCTTTTTGAAATATTTAAAAAATTATGATTCTTTGAATTGAGTAGTAGAATTTGACGGCATTGCGAGTATTGGGGAATTGTGCAAATGTATTCGAGCAGTTTGTAAAACTTTCTATTGTCATCTGTTGCGTGTCAAAAAGGGTTTAAATGTTGGCAATGCTGTGTGTAACACGAAATGTTGCATGTAGAGCATGACACATATCGATTTTGATGACATCGTAGTACGAGACACTATGAAAATAATTGCAGTTGGTACGATGTTAACTTAAGGACAATCCGCAATAGATTTAGATCGACAATGTCAAATTGATATGTACTGACAGGCAGAGCGTAGGCGAAACTTTGTTGTAAATGTAAACTTTGAGATCCCTAATAATTTTCTAAAAGTTGCAACGATTTGCAGCATTTGATAACAGGAGAACATCCTCAAAAGTTGTTACCATTAGATTTCCTTGAAAGGCTTATGTTTTCCAATACCCAATCAATTTGAAATAGACTTACCGCACTCAGGGAAATAAATCTGGACACTTGACAGAGTCAGGGCCTAAAAGAAACACCAACTTTTCAAGAACACCCCCCCTATTTTGTAGCTTTATTTTTTATTATTTTTGCGATTATTAATCATTTGGATTACTTTAAAATGTGTGTGGTTGAATGTGATGTGGACAAACATTTGCATCACCATAATCTCGGAAAGTAGTCGGATTATTTTCGGATTACTTTTGATTATTGTGGGGTGTTTGATATGCTACAAAACTGGGGGTGTCCGTATTGAATGATTCGCATTAAAACTGCATCATTAGTTCTTTACACTTTCATGCAATTTCTGAAAGTTAAGTGTAACGTTTCTTTTTTAAATTATGTAAAATTTCGGAAAACATTTTAAATGTGAGAGCTAAACGAGCAAAAAAAATTACAAAACTTATGATTTGTATACATCAAATTAAAGGTCGAACATTTTTCTTGCGAAATGATGACTCAACGACTTTGAAAATCCTTTTTATTGACCAACTTGTGCTCTAAATTTGGGCAAAAATCTCAGAAAAACCGAATTTGTCGCAAAAAAATCTTAAAAAAAAATGTAAAATACTTAATCCCATATTCTTCCAAAAAACGGCTGAGCACCTATGGAATTCGAAAAAAAAAATAATATTTTTGGACAAGAGGTGTTATTTGGTATTCAAAGAAAAATGTAATTATTTGAGATAAATGATCGGATGTTTATTTCATAATAATGATTATGGTATGTCGTTAATAATGAAAAACTACATCAACCAAATGGCCACCACGACCACGCTTACAGGACCATATCCATTTCATGGAATTTTCCATAACCAAATCGCAAAGTGGCTGCCCTATGTCCTCGATAGCCTCACGAATTCTATCTTTGAGGTCTTGAATAGTCGCTGGACTGTTGGTGTAGATCTTATCTTTCACGTGACACCAAAGGAAGAAGTCGCAAGGTGTTAAATCACAAGATATCGGAGGCCAATTGTGATCACCTCTTCGAGAGATAGGACCCTGTAATCTTTTCCCGTAAAAAAGGAATGGCTTCGTTGCTTGTGTCGCACGTAGCACCGTCTTGTTGAAAGTAAACGTTGTCCAGATCAATATCATCCCAATCCGACCATAAAACAGCAATAATCATCTCTCCATTCACCGTAACTGTTGATCCAACCTCATTTTCGAAAAAGTAAGGTCCAATGACCCCGCCAAACAGTCACACGTTGAGGATGGAGAGGCTTCTCAACAATAACTCTTCGGACCCAATCATCAAGAACCCAATCAGCAAAGACAGGACGTTGTTAATGATCGGCCGGCTTGGGTTCTTGTGGTAACTGAACTTTATAAGCCTTAAGAGCCAAGTCTTTATGCAAAATACAGTGTAATGACGTTTGTTGAATGCCCCATTTCAAAGAACGACGAGGAATGGACAAACCCGGCTTTTCTTCAACACTTTGGGCAACAGCAGCAATATTCTCAGTTGTTCATGAGCGACGTTCACGGGGTTTTATTCTTCACATCACCAAACTTGTCCCAACAGCTCGAATTTTTCCACCAATTTCTGTATTGCTGTCCGACAAGGTGCTACACGAGGACCCACAAATGCTTTAGTTTTAGGACTGCAAGATTTTCACCATTTTTGTAGTGAATTTTAATAATTTCAATGCGTTATTGAAGCGTGTATCGTTGCATTCCTAGTAATGGAGTAGTTTCTACTTGTCAAATGTCAAAGAATAAAAGCTTCAAAAGTGACCTCTTGTTGGAAAACCCTTTTATTTTCAGCTGTGTTTTTTGTAGCTTATTGCTGTTTCCTATGGAGGAGGAGAATTCTAGTAAAAACCACATGACATTCAGTTCAACCCTCTTGTCACCCCCCATTGTCACCCATGTGTCGTCTGGCCAGTTTAAGCCATAACAACAGATACATGGCAATTACATCACAGTGGTGCAACTTCCATAATTATCTAAGCTGGAACTTATTGTAAGGGACGAATACCTAACGGATGTGTTCCCTGTCGTTTGTTGCTCCACCATCAAGTGATATGCAAGCTATTGCCTTTGTGTTTCTTTAGCCGTAGCCGTTGTCATGTCTCCACCGCCATCAATCTCATCGATCCCGTTGAATGCACCATGGTGCGAATGTCATAGTTAGCGCTTTCATGTCCTCGTGACGGCGGTGGGACCGTGGCTTATCTGAATTGAATTGTTGCTGTCATCGCCGCGGCGCTGGGGAGGTAGACAAACAATAATAGCAACAACAACAACAAAATCATATCATAAAACTTTTTCAATTTCACTTAATATCAATTTGTGCGTTGTTCGTTCGTCCTCGTCGTCCTCGTCGTCACCGTCCTCATCTGCGGCATCATCTTCGGATTGTCATAAAACCTTCTCGACGATGCGACTTTGTTTTCATTTGCTTTGCAAAGAAAGTAATAATAAAAATTCAATTATACAAAAGTTGGCTTTTGTGTTATGCTTATTCTTCTTCTTGCTCGATGTTGTTGTTGTTATCTGTGATGTTATTTGTGTGTGTAAAGTAATGAAATTACATCAAATAACAACAACGAAAAACAATCACTTTGATTCGGGTAAAAACAACAACAGCAAGAACAACAACAACAAGTGAAAGGACCAACACGGCAACATCGATGCGCTTTGAACAAGGTACGAAGTTGTGTTTCATTATGAAAATGAAATTAATGTTCATATTTTGTATGCGATCCATCGTAGGGCCAGACTAGAAGATACTCCGCTCTCATGCCATTTGTAACACATTGGAATATTGATCGGGAAATTCATATCTGACGATGAGTGGAAATTATGCTCACAGACTGACAGTGGCCGGAGGTATATCTGTGGTTCTAGGTCATTACCAGACTTTCTATGGCCTCATTTACCAATTGCCAAAGGAGTGGGATTTAATTACCCCCATCCCGTCTAAGCAATGGCTAGTGGTGGCACCGATATCCATGTTCCTTTGGAATGCTCTCCTTGTTGCTGCAGGGTACATCTGATTCGCCTCGGCCGAACTTAACGCCACTGTTACGTGCTCTTCTCTTACATCATCATCGGAAAGACACTTTGTTGATTTAACAAATTAAATTCTACACTTTTATTCCGTTTTGCACTTTAATTTACAAATGACCAGTTAGTACAAGTTATCTTTCGCCAGCTAATCTGCAGGGTGTAATAATCACATTTTAATGGAAATCTGTTTTCCAGATCCTAATGGCGACTGAATAGTTTCTGAGCGCATTTACGATTGAAGAGTAACTACGAAATAGTCCGTAATGCGTTTTAAGCGAATTAGAGGACACAGTCTACAAAGAATTTTCCTCGTACAGTAGGCACACTGAAAAAAAAGAACTGTACATCATCAACCATCAATCAAGGAAAACGAGCAATTTCGGTTCAACGCCACAGTCCTGGTACCAGCATCGAATACAAAGTCACCTGTGAGTACCTTCAACGAAAAACATAAACCTGTTCCATGGTCTTCAACATTTGAATGGCCAATGTTTGTATACTACTTTTGTGTTAGCAACGGTTTTGTTAAACATGATTTTCCACCAACCACATTGAATTTTTCAACTGTTCCCCCTTCGGTCTCCGGTCTTACTAAAGACCTTTTCGAATGCTTTCCATCACACACGTTTCAGTTCACTACGGTCGAATCATCTTTCATGCCACATGCAGCACAGCCTTGTGGTCCCATCGCCATTGGTTGGTATTAATTGGCGACGACATTTACATGGATTATTTGAACAAATTCAGTCGTTGTTCGCAGCAATCAAACACAAATACTAGCCTGTGGAGGCTTTCATTAAACTACAATCTGGTGTTGGACAAGGTTACACATCAACTACACGGAAAGAAAAATATTACCTAAAATCAATGTCAAAGGTCATTAAGTAATCCTCATTGAATTGTTTGATTTGATACAAATTCTAGTTACATTGGTGTCTGCGAATGTTGTTCGTAATCTTTTTTTTTTTTCTTTCGGTGTAATAATTTTCTTCCATGTTTGCCACAGTTTGCCTTGGATTATGTTTGTCAATCATTTTTAACCCTCTTGCAGGAGTGGGGATGTGTGAGGTCAATTGACAATCGTTTGGAACCTTAGTTTATGTTTGAAATTAAGTTCTGATCCTAGTTGGAAAATGTTGACTTTGGCTTAGCTGGCAAAGGTTGCAGAAAAGGCTCTGGTAATGCCTGCTTTAAAAGTCCACATACTTTTAAGGGTTGGGAATCTGTTGGCTCTTTTCATATTTCGCAGTTGGCTGCTGGAAATATCTTCAATTCTAATTTACGTAATTGCTCCCCATGAAGATGTCTCTGTTAACGCATATAATTATTATATGTATTTATTGTCTTTGCCGAATTTTCGTTATCCGGCTAAATGGCCGAATTCTTTTGTATTCAATTTGAACATTGTGTTACAATAACAATAAATCTATGGAATCATTTCAATATTGAGATAATGAATTCATATCCTCCTCCTTATAGCCTTCGAAAGCTGCTATTAACAATGTAACAAATCAGTAACAAATATTTTAATTGAAAAGTTTTCGTTTACTGGTGGGGGTGAGGGCGTGGGTGTGGGTGGTGGTGGGTGGCGAGGATGACGGAAGACGGGTGGCATAATCTAATGAAATGTATTCATTTTGTTCGTTTATCGATGACTGCTCTGTTCACGTCTCATATGCGATGAAAATATGTTAAAAAGCAATGAAAATCTATTGAAAACAGATTTATTATGCAAATGTGTATCATTCGATGAGTTCTCCTCATGTATGTACGGTGCCATAAGACGAGCAAACACACACAAACACATGTGTTGACAGTGTCTGGCAGCTGTATTATGACCAGCAGCAGTTGTATTATGTGCATAGACATTTATGAGCTGGTTTTTTTTGTTGTTGTTGAACTAAAGGACATTTTTAATTCCGAAGGATCATAATATTTGCATTTCAACACCTTTCCCTGTAACGACCCGTCAGAGCAAACATTCTTATTAAAAATTTTATTAGAGGTAAGTTCAAATCAAAAGGGAAGATCACTTACCTCATTGGAGGTCAGTACGTTTTGTGAGAGAGAGAGAGACAAAAACTCTAGAGTGATAATAATAATAAATATAAAACTAAATTCTGTAGATATTTAAACTTGCGCAATGGTTCTTTATATTTGTAACTTTACTCTTTGAAGAGCACCGATGAAGGCAATTTAAATGACAGAGATAAATATATAGAGAGAGGGAGCTAGACAGAGATATAGGTAGATATAGAGCGATACAGAAAGAGATATAGAGGGAGATAGAGAGATATATAGGCGGATAGAGAGATACAGATAGAGATAGAGTGAGATATACAGAGATTGTTAGATATAGAGAAATAGGGAGAGAGAATAAAATAGAGAATGATAGATAGAGGGAGAAAGAAAAATATAGAGAAGGATAGATAGAGAGAGAAAGAAAATGTATAAACAATTGCCAAATTCCTAATGATAGAGAGATAGATAGAGTTAGATAGAGAAATGTAGATAGAGAGAGTAGATAGATAGAAAGAGAGACAACGACAGATACAGAGAGAAACATAGAGAGATATATAGAGAGAGGTATATAGAGAGTATTAGCTAGAGTGATGTAGATAGAGAGAGGCAGATAGATAGATAGAGATGGATAGAGAAATATGGAGAGGGGTATATACAGAGAGATATAGGTAGAGAAAGATTTTTTATTTATTTATTTATTATTAATTACAATACAAAGTAAATTTATATTCTAATTTTTGGGTCCAAGGGTAAACCGGGTGACACAGACCATATGTTTAGATTTTTGCAGCGACAGACCAAAGCCTCTGGTGGGAATCGAACCCAAAACCCCCACGCTGATAGGCAAGCACGCTACCAACTCGCCTACCGGGGCGCCTATGAGAAAGATATATATGTACCGTGAGATAGATAGAGTGAGGGGTAGATAGAGAGAGATATGTAGAGTGGTATATAGAGTGATATAGACATAGATAGGGATATATTCAGCTATGGACATATAAATGGCACAAACATAAATTGCGCAAACATATTAGTATTTTCCAACTAACAATTTATAAAAATTCAAGTTTTGTCCACTCATATTGTTGTTGAACAAGTTTTAGTCTCAACAGAGCTAAAATGTTCCGTTATATTCTTCTTACTATTTACCGTTATAATTTTTTCGTTCCCTCGTCGTTTTCAAAGAAGTAAGGTCGAATCACACCTTCGGACCAAAGAGCGCACCAAGCAGTGACTTTTTGTGGATGTAATGGCCTCTCTTCAATCACTTGAGGATTCTCAGAACCCCAAATACGACAATTTTGTTTATTAACATACCCACCGAGTGAGAAATGTGCTGCATAACCACAAACCATAATCTCCTCATAAAGCACGATATGTGGCTGTGCCAGAATCACCATTTTTGTAGTAGGTTTTAACAATTTTTACGCGTTGTGTGATAGTTAAGCGATCCATATTCGTCAATGTCAGACTTCCAACTTAAAAGAAAAAAAATTGGTTTAACAACATAGTTTGACAGATGTCGAATTCCAGCCATATACTTTTGAAAACCTTTTATAAATGCAGAGGGTAATTACATATCGTTACCAGGTGCAAATTGTAATAAGGTGTATTCAACAAGTTTTTCCTGGATCAAAATGGAATGTGATCCCACACAGATATAAAATAGAATTGAAACAATGTATGAATGAGCTTACTTATTTTCCATAAAAGTTGTTACGTATAATTTGTAGTCTCACTGAACGGGAACAGATTTTTAAAGCCAACGAGATGGTTTAGAGGACATTACTCTGTTTGCCGATATTTACTATGGGAAATAGGCCGCTGAGAAATGGTTTTAGATATTCCTTCTAAGGTACGAACCTGGCTTTAGTGTGTGCTACCTGCAGTGCATGCCACTCCACGATACAACTAAGAAAGCTGGAAATATTTCTTCAGTACTGTTCGAATTGTGTAATTTATAATTACTATACACGGATTTGGAACTAAAATATTGACAATTTTAACAAAAAAATATTCCCCATTACCGAGGCCAGTTTTCTTGTCCCAAATAAACTGAAACCTGTTTTCTTCAAAATCATTATTTTCAAATTAACCGAAAACCGACATTTCAAATGACTCGATTTTTAAATACTCTAATCAGTGGTTATTCCATGACCAGTCACTGTATGCACACACATACACACGTATACAGTGGATCTAAATGAGACACACACATATATGTACGTACATCCACATACACACACACATGTGGAACTTGGAGTGGAAAGAAATTTGCATAAAAAGGAACAGCCAAGAAATCTCCAAGATTTGTGCTGTAAGCCATAGACGAGCAAATGGAAATGTCTTGCGTACCCTGAACAGTGAATGAAATTCGAAATCAATGAATTTCTCTTGAATGCGGATAAACTTTAATCATATTGAAAATAAATTATTTATTCTCGAAATTAAGGAAAAAGAGAAATCAACTAATCCGGCGTTAAATTTAATTTGTCAAATGGATCATATTCAATATTTTCTTTTATCTGTTTTTCGTTTTTTTTCTTTCTTTTCTGTCAGCCATAAGTTGGTGGTGTCACTTTGGGATGCATGCACGCACTCATACACGCTCACATTATTCTGCTCGGCATTATTGGATTAATTCGCATAAAAAGTTTTACATGCAAATTTCAATTCGTTTGTTTTCTGTTGTTTTTTTTATTCAGCCAAAAATGCATTGAGGGAAAACTCGCATGGTTTAACAATTAGAAGCCATTTTTTTGTCGTCGTTGTGTGCGACAAAAGAAGTTTCCAAAAGGGGTGGGGGGGGGGATGGGCTTATGCTGAGATTGGTTTAATATGTTGCAAGCTGCATGTATGCGCGTTGTACCCTACATGAAGGCGTGCGATAGAAAAGTCCCGTACGATTTTGGCGGAAGCCAAAGGAGTTCAAGGATCTGAGAGAAGTTCTTCGTCTGTTCCAATATGGCAAATACGTACGTAAGTCCATAGTTAAAGGGCCCGATTTTGTCGGCCACTGTGGACTCGTGAGGAAATTCTTTTTAATTTTTATGCTCTGGTCAGTTTTTAATATCAATTGCAATTTTACCTAATTGGCGGAGATAAACAGATGAATTTACTGCTCAAGAATATGTGGACTTAGAGGGACCTCAGGTTAAGGTGGAGATTCGAAAAATAAGTATTTCCTTTTGGAACAACAAACGATTTCAATATGTTGGCGCTTTTTTGTTCTGAAACTTGTGGTAAACACTGATTTTGCTCTAAATTTCTTTTTTTTTTGCTTAAAAATGCAATTTAGCCAGCAAATTTGTAACATTTCAGAAAATTTATACAATAATACACAATGTTAATGTTGGCCTTTTGACTTGTGCCCCAACGTGTATAACGAGTTGAACGTATGTTTAGTTTAGTTTAATATACTTTTGGCATTAGATTACCATTTTAATTGTTTGGTTTTACTCAATGATAACGGGATATTATACACGATTAAAATATCGTAAATATCGTATCGATTATAATCACAAATTGGAATAACCCTCACTGGACTAATTTAATGCTCTTGCCACCGATGCTATTGGATTAAAGTGTTTCGCTGCAAAACACCTCAAATAGGCGCAATTAGCCGAATGATTTTAATCGGAAACATTGTTTTTGTGTGCAGATTTTGATTATATGTGAGTTCATAGGCTGTGGCGGATTGATATTCCCTAATTAAAAATGGTCAGCTAATTCCATTTTTACCATCCCATAATTCTCATATTTGTTAGACCAATTAGTCCAGCATACAAAAGATGTACGAATTTCATTTCGCTTCATGCAGAGACAAGATATTTGAAAAATATTATTTTGCAATCGAAATAATTCATCTGGCTGCCAAAATAATTGTCAAGGAACAAGCTTTGCAATTCAATTCTATGCGATAGTGCGGCATGAGCAAATCACTGTCTCTGACGATAGTCAAGCAAGTTTTGTTTCTACAACAGCCCAACAACAATGAAAAACAAATAAGGGATAAACGCCGTATTTGTTACTGCGAAATGTCCAGTTTATTTTTCGTACAAATAAGTGGAAGCGATTAAAATTATTGACTATCCAATAAATATTAATTAGCATAACCATCAACTTGTAGAGAAATATGTAAATGTATTGAAGAAAAAACAGACGTGAGGATGAAGTGAAAATGAAATGCGTAAAATATGCAAAGTGAGTTTTGCACAGAATCACACCTGACCAGAGTATCGGGCAAGAATTTCATAGAGGGACCCTAAAGAAAGAATACTCAGATGTTCGTGAGGGTGGAGCAAGTACGGGGTAACCCCCCGTGTTTATACAAATTTACAAGACGTTGCTAAGTAAATTTTATGAAAATACAAAAACAATTAACTTACAACGATTTGTAAAGCTGTTTCGTACTTTTATGAAGACGGAGGTACGTTTTTTTTTTTAATTTGAACATTTTTTACTAGGAAAAGATGTAGTTTGGGAAAATAAGGACAAACAAATTAAAAATTCTTCATCAAAATTTGGAAATTTTTGCTATTTCGTTGTTGATTTGAAAAGAATTTGATCCAAAAGAAACCTTATTCCATATGTACCAGTTTGAGCTAATTCAGTACCCAAAGAAAAATTATTTGAGGCAAAGAAGAGAATGGTGGACCGATATTCGTAGGTTTGAAATCGATTTGAATGTTGAGTTATTTATTAAAATAATAAATTTATATTCTAAGTTTTGAGTCCAGGGGGTAACCGGTTGACCATTAAGACCATATAGCTAGATTTTTGCAGCGACAGACCAAAGCCTCTGGTGGTATTCGAACCCACACGCTGATAGGCAAGCGCGCTACCAACTTGCCTACCGCGGCGCTCCAATGTTAAGTTACTTTTTTGTAGTACAGACTATTTGGGTTGCTTTACTTTTTAAAAAAAAATGTTCGAAAATATTTTTTTTTTTAAATTTCTGATTAGTATTAAAATTGTAAACATTTACGCCCATATTCATTAACAATTTAGAAAACATTAGTTAAGTCAAATGTGTTAAAATTGTTTTTTGTATTTTCATAAATTTTTTTTAACAAAGGTTTTTTCAATTTTTATGAACACAAGAGAAAGTTAACGGAAAACCAAAAAAAAAAAAAATGTGAACAATTTCGAAATTTTCCAAGTTTCATGGCGCAACTTCTAATTTTTTTTTAAAAACTATTTTCCTTGCTAAGGTCACAGACTACATCTCATTCTGAATGTGACTTTTTTTTATTTCACTCCACCCTAATGAACATTTCTTCGCCAGCACAGCATTGTGTGCCTCCGTTTCCTATCTAATCGGCGTGACATCTTTCGGGTTGGTTCCATCTCTCGTTTGAACTTAATATCAGCTTAGAAATAGAAGAAAAGGACAAAGTGTCCAAGGATACCCGCTACAGCTGCTTTGAAGAGACATTAAAATCAGTGTGGGCGATTTTAATCTAAAAAAGGGATGGAAGGAATCGTTGGTCGATCCGTCGGCAAATTCAGTCTCCACGAGGTAACCAGTGAAAACAGAATTAGGCCGATTGACTTCCTCGACGACAGAAACAAAACTGTATTGTAGATAAAGGGGTCTAAAGTATTTCAAACTCGAAATAAACATTTCATGTCAATCGATTAAAATGTGCATTTAATCAAAAAGTTTTCCTTAAAACAAAATTAGAAACAAATGAAACCTTTTCGTTTATTAAATTTCGCAGAAACACAGCTAAATTTTTTTCGGGCTCTGCGAAAACGTTTTGAATTCAATAAATTCGTTGACTCCAGACTCCGACTACGGGCGAATTTGTCAGACTCCAAGAATAACAACAGTTGGGCTGAAGAGGTACAGGCAGAATAAGAGAGAGCAAAAGCGTACGACGGAAGAAAAAAAATATGGAAAGACGTGAGCGTGAGGAAATCAAGATGAACAGGATTAGGAACGAAATCCGAAAACACCAGGTACTTCAACCTCTAGATAAAAATCTGATGATCTGTTATCAGGCCCGAAAGAACACTTTTTCAATCTACTGGCATCCGATGAAGCAGACTAACATCCAAATGAACCAATTGCGGATAATGGAGCTGAATGCGCGCCCTCCGCCATCCAGCTCCAGACTGAACCACACAAAACCAGAATGCGGGATCTGACGCCTTGCCAGCAGAGCTTTTTTAGGCGGCAGGCGACGAGTTGATAAGGAGCATGCATAAGCTTGTTATCAACATTTGGAAGAATATATGTCCGATGTCCCTGAAACCAGAGTTAGCTATGCCCGCTCCATAAAGAAAGATATAAAACAAAATGTGCCACTTATAGAGGGATTCGTCTCCTTTCCATCGCATATAAAATACAATCAAGCGTTTTGTGTGCATGATTAATAACACAATCGGACATTTCATTGACTACAAGGCTTCCTCAGACTGTCCGCTACAAGCAAAGGTCATCTGCGATTGGTGAACCAGCAAAACTGATCAGGTTATGCAAAATGACACCAACTAAAACAAACTCAGTTAAAATTTAGACAGACCTATCCGACCCGTTTTCTACCAAGATGACAGTCTATCGTGTGACCTTTTCAATTTGCTGCTTGAGATGATTGTACGTGAGCCAGCAGTAAACTTTAACGTCATTAAACAACACATCGATATATTAGGTTGTTCACGGCGACCTTGCAAGAATCAAAAAGGAATCGGCAAAGGTGAGTCTAGCGGCAGAATGAAAGCAAGACAAACTTGCTGCTTTCAACGACCAAAGCTGATGTGAGAGGAGTAGTAGAGGTAGTAGAGGCGTTCATTTATCTTGGTACCGCCATAGACAGACCGAATAATATCAGATTGGAGATAAAACAAAGAAGAATAATGGCCCAACGATTTGGCTTTGGTCTGGGCAATCGGTTTAAGAATAAGGCAATCGGTCTCGACAGACAAAACTAACATTCTACAAAACGCTAATCCTTCTACCCGTGCTATTTTAAGGATCATCGTATGAATAATCATGAGCTATATGAGTTGTATGCAGACATTGACATAGAAAAGCTCCTCAAAATACATCGACTACGATGGGTAGGACATGAAGGCTGCATGGATGATAATCGGCCAAACAAGAGGATATTCGATAGTGATACCTAGGGAATGGGCGACCCAGGCTTCGAGTCGAATGACCAGGTTCAAAAACATCTCAAAGACCTTGGAATTGTTGGAGTAGTGAGAAATATCACAACGCCTGGAAATCTATATTAAGTTCGGCCAATGGCAGTATTAATATAATTGTTATATCTTCAGTGTGTAATATTTTGCCAACAAAGCCGAAGACCAGCTTAGCGATTGCCCATTTATGCTGTTGAAAGTGCGGCCCCTTCTGGCTCAGCGTAAACCTGTTCGCAGCCTTGACCAGCTACAGTTACTCGCAGTTTAGCTCAGTTTTAATTTCGCATTAATGCTGATGTTATACGAAAAGTTTTGCGTGCCTGTGGGTGGGTGAGAGAGTGAAAATGAAATAAAATAAAACTAATTTTGAAACAACAACTGTTTCGCCTGAAAACTGAACTTGTATTTTTTTGTTTGTAGTTTTAAAAAAAAGATGCCAACGTTTTTTTTTGTGTGTGTTTGTATCCGCGCCCCTCCGCAGCATTGGTGTACATGCTCGAATCATAACAAACGGCGCAAACATTTTGAAAACTTTGATTTTAAATACGATTTCTAAGAATTTTACGGTTTACTTGGCCTGGAAAACATAAACACGGCCCTGAAATAGTTTTTTTTTTCAGGGATTTTTTTCTGTATGTGTGTGGAAAGTTTGTCCATAAAAATCGGGGCTTCTCTCGTTGCCATTTGTATCAAAGGACGAATAGTTTCGGTTGGCACTCAACAACAACAGCACAGAATCCCGGCCGTAGTAGTTGTCCCTGGGTCAGCAGCGAGTACGAACAGGGAAAACCTTTAAACCTCAATAGAAAATACCTCATGGTGCTGTTGATGTTTTCCAGCAAATATTGTTACACAGACACAGACAGGAATTGTGGTTTCTGTGTTGTTTCGGTTACCTGTAAAGTTTTGTTCTGGTCACCGGAAATGTTTGAATAAGAAAACATTTTCGTTAAGAGGCTGGGTGACGCTCACTCCCCTTCCTACACTGAAAGGCAACCCGAAAAGGACATGAAATGTAAAAACGCATCTGGTCCTTTTTCCCTTTGTCCCTAAAAATATGAAATTTGAAATGTAGCCTTTAACAAAACTCTGTTGATTTAAATACTCGGTATGCTTTAGACTAGTTTGTGTATGTGTGTGTGTGTGTTGCAAAGTGCATACAATCAAGTACATCAACTGTGTGGCACGTAACTTATAAGCAAATTTGCCAAATAAACTAAACTTGAGGAAAACTTGAGTTTGCACTTGAACTTTTATTAGTTTATGTGCAATTTCAACATGTCTCTGAAGAATTTTCGGTCATATTCTAAGAAGCACAAATATGCCATGACCCAGCAAACAATCCCATTGCATGTTTGACAAAATGGACATCAGTGCCGATGGAAACGACAGACGCAATTCTACAAATCGAAGTAGTGACAGATGCAGGAAAATGCATTTATCCCTTAGAGTTACAGACGCCTGTTCATCTGTTTAACAAGGATTATTTTCGTAATTAATATTCTCAAACATCTATTTAAAAATTCTCCTACTAAATTATTTGGGTTATTATTGGCCTAGCTATGGGGTCAAAATATTCAACAAAATGTCTTGATTTGCAGTCGCAGTGTCTTCGTCTTGTGTCGAGCATTCTTTGTTATTCCTACGTGACCGGTGAGATATAGCGAAAGGTATTAATTGATTCTCCATGTCTCCATGTCGGATCCAACTGCCTATATTTGGAAGGAGCTTGGAGGTCTATCGTCCATTTTGACTCTCACCCCATTGGCTTTGCCGTGTACTCTTTATTTCCGTGCTAAGCGTTGCTCTCTACGAATCATTCATAGTTTTGTCGGGCTTCATCAGCAATGTATAGGCATCAAATCAGCTATCAGCTATCTTCGGTAGAAGCTACAGACTTTTCTAGCCGCTTGTCTACACATAGATGTCCATTTTCTCATTATTTGCAGGTACAATTTCCCAGTTGGTACGAGATCCAACATGGGTACACGGAGGATTTAGACAAACAAGAGTGGAAACATCTCATACACGGACACAACTGAATGGGATCTACAAGAGGGTCCAGCCCGATTCCGCCTTACAAGAAAACAGCTCTTTTATTCGATTGCCCTTAAAAGAGAGCAATTCAATGGGAGCGCTGTAGCGTTTAGCCCAGAGCCCACACAAATACCTTCGCTGGGAGTTAACTTTCATTTGAGCTCTTCTGTTTATGAAATGTCGATATAAAGTAAACTGTAGCGTTTGATAGAATGACCAACCAATACGGATATTCAGTGCCAATCAGGACCGCTGCAATGAAATCCTATCGGAAGAGTAACCGCCCATAGATTGTCCACTGACTGCAATCCAATTGCACAGTAACCAAATTGAGTTGCTGTGCGTGCCGTTCGGATCCTGACCAGTTTCCTGGTGTCGCATTTCTACTTATATCTTTTTCAATTTGGTGACATTTTGATGCAGCTGTGGTTTACAATTTAATTTCTATTTTAAAACTTAAGTACTTTGCCCCGTGCCCCCCGTTCTCCGTCGCCCACCCACCAACCGGGGCCACCAGTACTCGTAACACTACTTGGCAACCAAATAAAAGTTGTGTTTACTTTTAAGTTGAAACTTTTCATTAAAAACTCGGCACTTTTCTCTTTTTTAGGATTGTGTGTGGATGGGGTGGAGGGGGATCCAATGTCATAAAGGGTGTGTCAATGTGTGCGTGTGTGCTGACAACATGAAAAAGGACTTAACATCAAGAAGAAGTCCGGTTTGTGCACACAAGCTTAGCAAACCATACAATATTTACCGATTCTGCAGCAAACGCTGCCAAGTTTATCGAACAGCTGCAACATGTGATGTGTCCCTGTGTTTGGTTGAAAAAGTATTAAAACAAGATTGATACAAATAAACACTTACAAACACTCTCTCACACACACAGCAAGCATGCGAGATGCACTGACACATAGAAATCCAACCACCCGAGAACTGTAGCACTCGCATACACTCACACTCATAAAAGTTTTGAAAGGAGATAGAAAATATTCAAAAAGCTTTTGTCAACTCATGCGTGTTTACGTTTCAAAAACTAAAACTGTGTTGAACTGAATGTGAAAAACGCAAAATTAAAAACAAGAAGGATAACAACTGAAATAGAAAAAGTTTAAATTAAGTATTAAGCACACAGGTTAATACCTGTACATACATACATGTCGACATACAGGGATTTTAATTTATCTAATTTATCGGTTAAGTTTTGTTGTGTTTTCTGGGAACTGCGATCATCCAGTAAACGAATATTCTAATGTGTCCTTGAATCTCAGATTTAAACACTGGATCTCCTGGATAAAACACTGGATAAAATCGTGGACAACTGAGGAAAGTTCCCCATCAGTTCCTTCACGACGAAATTGTTAATACAGAAAAAAATATTTGACGATACCGTTGCAATCGGTAGTAGCTCAGTAGTAGTAGCTGTTTTACATGGCTTAGAGATTACTTTTACTCGAAAAGTCGTTATTTTTATATTTATTTTTATTTTTATTTTTATTTTTATTTTTATTTTTATTTTTATTTTTATTTTTATTTTTATTTTTATTTTTATTTTTATTTTTATTTTTATTTTTATTTTTATTTTTATTTTTATTTTTATTTTTATTTTTATTTTTATTTTTATTTTTATTTTTATTTTTATTTTTATTTTTATTTTTATTTTTATTTTTATTTTTATTTTTATTTTTATTTTTATTTTTATTTTTATTTTTATTTTTATTTTTATTTTTATTTTTATTTTTATTTTTATTTTTATTTTTATTTTTATTTTTATTTTTATTTTTATTTTTATTTTTATTTTTATTTTTATTTTTATTTTTATTTTTATTTTTATTTTTATTTTTATTTTTATTTTTATTTTTATTTTTATTTTTATTTTTATTTTTATTTTTATTTTTATTTTTATTTTTATTTTTATTTTTATTTTTATTTTTATTTTTATTTTTATTTTTATTTTTATTTCTATAAAACAAATATTCGGATTCTATCAACTACTTACATGGTAATTTGTATAACCTAGAAAACTAGTGCAGTTTCAAACATTCGTCGCCGTTCTGTCAGCCGCGATGGAGGATATATTAGGTTATGGCCTAACTAAATCACATTTTGACGGACAAATTGCCCACTTGTTTCGGTTTTACATCTGAATATGGGTGTGGGATTTTGGCCACAGAGTCATCGAACTTATTAAGCTATCCTGTCACAGAGTAGAGCTCGCATATGCCTGTGCAGATATTTCGTTGGCTATGCCATCTATTAGTTCCACAAACAGACTTCAGCCCTCTGTTCTCTTTTAGCTGAGTCAGCGTTAGTGTCTGTGTCTAATGTTAACACCCCATTTAACATTTAAGTTGTACTTGGCAGCCTAAAACTATACTCTAAAATTCAAGTGCTGACAGTTTTGAAAATACTTAATAGAATGCCTACTCTTGTCCAGATAAGGCATGCATGCACTGGTTTCTTGTAATCCTTCAAAAAAGGTCTTATGTGTTTTAACTGGGGTATCCTGAGAACGGGCATTTCATTTCATTTTACCGAAAAAAAACGCAGTAAAACATCTGTGATAAAATATCAACCGTTCATAGTTTATCATTCTCTGGAATTTTATCTAAATATCCGTATGCTAACTACCATGCGGACAATGCTTGAGAATTTGTTAGACTTGACGTTGTCTACTACAGAAATCTTAAGTTAAACGAGAACGTTTCACTTGTTGAAATTATCTTCTTAATTTCACTTTTTCAGATCGAAAATTGTGTGACTAATATAAGTGTGGAAGATTGACTTAGGATGGCCTTTAGATTTTCTTTCGGAGGAACAACAAAGCCGCAGACTCGAGCACATGGTGAATTATTCGTTTGTAAATTAATCGTTTTAAATTTGTTGGCAATTATCTGATGCTACCGCATTTTTTGTTCGATAATCAGGTAACGCCTTGAATTTAAGCGAACATTTTAATTAATTATTAAATTTTCACGCAGCATGTACATTAAATTATTGATTTGATTCTCTGCTGCATGTGCATTAGAGTGACCGCAAAAAATCAATGTCGGAATCTTGTTCGTCTTAACCCCACAAAACGAATCCCCTTTCCAGATATTGGGATAGCCAAAATTTGATCCCGATTAAAGGACGTTAACACGTGCCGCTCGTCGCTCAAAATTTGAAAAAAAAGAATTTTGTGGCCAAAAAGTTGACGTATTGAGCCATAACTCGAGAACGGTAAATAATAAAAACACGCACGATATCACAAAAGATAGCTTTTTTTGTTCTTCAAAATTTATGTTATGAACAAAATTGTTGTAACTCTGAGTCAAACCGAGTTACGGCAGCCTTTAGCTCCGAAAACGTGACCTGGTGCCACCAGGAGCATACTTCATATATTATGTTATTATGTGATACATTTTTAATTTTAATTAATTTATTTAATTTTTATTTTTAATTAATTTATTTAATTTTTATTTAAATATATAGAAATCAATTTACCTAGACTCTGAAATGGCATCCACATCAGGTGTACAAAGCCGGAGCAAGGATAAAATATTTCTTGTTGGCTTTCCCATTCACCAGATCACAGGTTGTAAACTACCCTCAAATCGACAAGTTTTGTGTGCTTTCTTTTATAATTTACGTACTGTAAAATTAAGAGAATCAGCAAAACTTACTATACGAGAGGTGTTAATTTTTTGGCAGAAAGCTCGAATCCCGGCTAAAGATGAGCAAAATTCAATAACAAAGCTTGAAAAACTTCACGTCGAGTGGAGAATTCTTCAAAAAGACAGGAAGAAAACATCGGAAACGATCAAAAACAAATTTAAACAGTTTGTTGAAAAGTTAGACGATCTTTTTGATATTGCTCATCAAGATGCCTTGATTCTGATGAAATCGGAAGTAGATCCTTGCGTGGCCCAAGATAGACAAACAAAAATATGACACAGGTATTAGTGACAATCTAATACAAAAGCAGCTATCTCCAGAATTAATTGCACATGTTACTGCTGAATTCAAAAATAAATTAACTGAGAACCATCCAAGAGATGACTACAAGGAGCTGTTGCAGTTGGTTCTCGTATTTGTAGGATCACTAGACGGCAATGTTGTGGGTTTTAGAACTCCAGGCGCCATTCATCACGCTAGATGGATGGCAAAGGCTATTTAATGCTTTAAAATATTTATTTTTCGGCGCCAATTTAAGATGTCTAGAGGAGAAGAAAGTTCTGTAAGTGCTATTGCTGTTTTTCTAGTTAAAATTTACTGTAAAGCTTGGTTCAATGCTCCAAAAGCTCATCTAGCGCCAAAGCAAGATTTAGACATTTTGCTTAGTCTATTAGACTATAAAGAATGTGACACCGACATCGCAGAAATAGCACTCACTAAATTTTCGAATCATTTGTGGTATTTGAATACGGAGTTGGTTGGATTGTCGTTCTTTGATCCCACCATTACAGACGATGAAAAGTTATTAATGGCTAATAAATTGCTCAGTAGCACAGATGAACCATCAGAGCAAGCTAGGGTTGTAAATCCAAAAGTTAGGAAAGAAAAGTTAGAAGAGTTGGTTGATGGAGGATTAATTAATTTACTTTCCAAAGAAACGTTTAATTTGTTTGACCGATTTAATATAAAAATAGATTTTCTTAGACAAAATCCAAACACCTGGCCTCAAAATAATAACTTCCAAGAAGGATTGAAAATTGTCAAAACATTAAAAGTAGTAAATGATATGGCTGAGCGTGGTATTAAATTAATAACTGACTTCAACGACGTTCTGACAAAAGATGAAGAACAAAAGCAATATGTCCTGCAAGTTGTAAGCAAATGCCGAGCATTGTATCCCGACGTTTCAAAAAGTACTTTAACAAAAGCTCTAGAATAAATTGGATAACTATATAATATTATCGAATATATCCCTGATTTTTATATATTAAAATAAAAATGTTCTTGAATTTAACTGTATTACTTGTGTTTTTATTACATTTCTACTTTAAACTCAAAAATATACCAAAAAAAATTAAAAATGTATCACATAATAACATAATATATGAAGTATGCTCCTGGTGGCACCAGGTCACGTTTTCGGAGCTAAAGGCTGCCGTAACTCGGTTTGACTCAGAGTTACAACAATTTTGTTCATAACATAAATTTTGAAGAACAAAAAAAGCTATCTTTTGTGATATCGTGCGTGTTTTTATTATTTACCGTTCTCGAGTTATGGCTCAATACGTCAACTTTTTGGCAAAAAATTCGTTTTTTTCAAATTTTGAGCGACGAGCGGCACGTGTTAACGTCCTTTAATCGGGCTCAAATTTTGGCTATCCCAATATCTGGAAAGGGGATTCGTTTTGTGGGGTTAAGACGAACAAGATTCCGACATTTTTTTTGCCCCATATAAGTTGCGGTCACTCTAATGTGCATGTATGTATGTATGTGTTTTAATATACACACCACCACATGTGTATGTGTGTGTAGAGTAGAGAGTATGCCAATAAATATGTGTCTGATTGTGTGCATAATTTTGCATAACGTAAATATTATTTAAATATTTGTCGAACATGCGAAAAATATATATGAAATAATTCTGTATGTATTACATCAAGGACATTTTCCGCCTAAGTCCACACATTAACGCTATGTGGCGAAATATGCTGGAGTGGCGGTAAATTGTTCTGGTGCATGCCATTCGCATACAATGAAAATTTGAAATTTCCCATGCATTACATTTCGTCAGAAAAGAAAATCGCATTAAAGGGTGATGTCCGTTTCGGAGAGCAGCAACTGTAACATCGATTTGTCAGTGACATCTTAATTAACATTTTTTTGGTTTTTGCGAGAAGTGTTGCGAAAAGAGGAGGTACATTTACGGGGTTAAATGCGCATGAGAGAAATGAGATGCATGTTTGTATACGAGCATCTTCACCCTAATCGGCTGGACATTATTTTGCCAATATGATTTAATGCAAACATACGTTATTCACATTGAATAGGCGATTTAAGTTCCTTATCGTACATATGGACCGAGTCGTACAATTCTAAATCCATACAAAATACAACTGGTGTAGGAGCTGTCGTTCTCGCAGGCTGGGCGACCTACCACAACACCCTGAAAATTGCATTGTTTGGTGCTTTTATGGGCTGGCAGCATCATTGCATGATAACGTTCGATGATCACGGCCTTTTTTGTGTCCCCAGTAGAAAAATTGTACTTGGCTGATATGTGGTTCAAATAAGCCACCCATACCTCCTCAATTGGGCGGCTGACCATCAACCAATTGGGAGGCGAAGTTGGTGTGTATGTCATTTCTTTTTGTCATTAATAAATTTGGTTCAACAAAAAAATAAGATTTTTTCCCAAATTTTTTTTTCCGCAATTTTGACATTGGCCCTTTTAGCATGAAGCCACAGAATTAATATCTCTATTTTGAGCTCATTACTGACCGGCAGTTTAATTAATTTTTAATTCCGGTAACTAATTTTTATTCGAAACGTTGTTTTTGTCCTTTTTTGTATCCCCCTGCTAAACACAGCAAAGAGAATAAATCGAAATAACCATAAAAGACATTTACTAGTATTGAATATTTGATGTCCTCTAAAACCAGGAATGTGAAGGATAATCGTTGGAGGTTAGTGGCAAACGATATAAACATTAATAGTCAGCATATTTTGCGCATAATTAAACAACACGCCCCGATCCATGCGAGCGTAAATAAACACAGACTCTGATATCCACACACACCCACCCACACACACACACTCATAGAATATAATTGTTGGTATCAATAACTGTCATAGTATATGTTTGGATGCCGCCTCTCAGGACGATATGTGTGTGTGTGTGTGTTAAAAGCCCTTTAACCGATATGCTCATATATGGATGTGTGTGTGTGTTTGTGTGTTATTATTATGTTCCTGTTTCAAACAAATGTCCACCATTTGCAGTGAACAGCAGAAATGTTCATGTGTCCGATGCGCTACGCTAACTATTTCAATAACTAATTGTCTAGAAACGGGTGTTAGGACCCGGAATGGAATGCATCATAAAAAATAAATGATACTCACATTGAATGTTTTATAAATTCATTTATTTTATTTATGCCATTTTTCTTGTCGTTATGAGCGAACGGGCGATCCGTTTGGGCTGCTTTCAGGATTTGGCCAACGACCGACAAACCTTAGCATTAAATCACAAGATACTTTACACAATTGAGACTTTCGCACGATGACAGCTGTCATCATTGTTGTCACTGTCGTAACCCAAAACAACAAAAAGAAAAAAAAACAAAAAAGAAAAGGAGAAACAACATTCACATCCACATCAGTCGCAACAGCAACATGTAACAACATCCATGAATAACGCCAGCGAACAGCGGCGAGCAGTGGCGGCAAAAGAGTGAAATGTATTCCTGGGAAAAGAAATATGGCAACAAACAAAAACATTAAATGAAGACATAAATTAAATGCGAAGAAAGGAACGAAACGGAACACAACAACACACTGAACACTAAACTCAATTCACAACTCAGAACTCAACTGAACTGAGCTGCGAGTTCACGCAGATACACACACACAGAGACACCGAGCATGAGGACTACAGGACCAAGACGACAAACAAATGCAGGGAAACAACGAAAAAATATGAAAAACTTGTACTAATAAATATGTTAAAGTAACTTTTCATGTTGAAATATCATTCATTTTTCCCCGTTTTGTTTATGTGCTGTTCCGGTTTCGGTCTTTCTTTTTTCGTTAAATTTTTGTTGCAAATGAAAAAGTTACTTTTGAAGACATTTTAACAAACATGTACGGCAAGAGTAACGAAACTTACGGAAACAAGTAAAAACGG
Source organism: Hydrotaea cyrtoneurina (assembly GCA_958296145.1). NCBI lineage: Eukaryota > Metazoa > Arthropoda > Insecta > Diptera > Muscidae > Hydrotaea > Hydrotaea cyrtoneurina. The sequence continues at coordinate 3,499,072 of OY282512.1, read as the reverse complement.
TGTCAAGTCTGACTAGGTTACATCTCCCCCCCGCCCCTTGTTGGACTGCGTTCGGTAGGAGCACAGTCGGCATACCCACCCAATCGGCTGGCAATTCGACGTGGAGAGTACGCATCCAGTCAATGACTTGTATGTGTTTTATTTGTTGGCCAAAAAAATTATTTTTTGAAGACTCGATTAATTTTCGGAATTGATTTCATAATTTAATTAAACAACATAATAAACTCTTGGCAGTGTGGGAAATTATCACACGGTGCTCTTTCTTAATACGAAGAATTCTCCAGCTGTGGCTCGTCAATTGTTTGTGGTGTTATTTTTATGTTTCAGAAAGGTTTACATCGAAATTGAGTTTCATACTAGACTAAAGCTAAGAAAAATCGCTTTTGCATGTGAGAAATGATGCTGTGCTAGAAAGATCCCGCTTTGATTTGTATCCACTACGATAAACCAAAGAATAGCGAATCAATTGGATCACCTGACCATTAAGGTGTCCAAAACAAAAAAAACTGCATCGCATCTGTGAAGACCATAACTTTGAAATGCCAACAATAAAATCGATAATTTTTAAAACTTTAAAACCATCTTCAAAACTAAATCGTTAGTTTTTTACACTTTCATGAAAATTATGTTACGTTTCTTTTGTGGTTTATTTGAAATTTCCCATACAAATTGATATGTAAAAACGAAACGAGCAAAAAAAATGGCAAAACTTATGATTTACATACATCATAAAGCTCGAACATTTTTCTTTTGAAGTGATGACTCAACGACTTTGAAAATGCTTTTTAATGACCAACTGGTGCTGAAATACGAAAACCTCGGAAAACTTATTTTTTTTTACAAAAAAATAGATTTGTGACACCTCTAAACCTGTTCCAAAAATTATGAAAAAATGCTCAAAATAAGCTATCGTAGTCTGGTTGAGCCAAATAAATACTTTTTTTTGGGGGGGAAAGCTGAATCAATTCATTTGATGGGATCGGTTTGATGTCATGGCCGTTGGCCATCAAGCGATAAAAATTGATGAGTCAACTTAAAAGAAAGTCAGTACCACTCAAGACCCGACAAAACGCCTTCGTGAACAGTGGGTCCAATCCAAAATGTAACATTTACCACAACTACAGTAAAAGCTCTACTCGCAGACAGCTCCCGTAAACGTACAAATTTCTCGGTCCCATGCGGTATTTTTTGGAGAAACTTAATCTCCGCTGGGCGGACAAAATCACTGCGCCCACCGGAGCTTTCACTGTATACGTGAATTTAGGGTGATTTTTTCATATTTTGCTGGTGTCATCGTTCATTTTTAAATTGGAATCTTTTGTGAAATGTGATAATTGGGGCCGTGACCCTACAACGTTATTACTAAAATATGGAGAGATTACGCTCTCAGTATATGCATTTTTCACTTTTGTTTTATGACATTTATGGGACATTCTAAGAATATTTCACTAAGAAACCTTGGGCCTACAAAAAACCGTTTGCTCGGGCAAATCGATTTTGTATTGTTTTAAAAATCCCTGTTTGTTTTAAAATATGTGCTACAACCAAACTACATTTGGTACAAATAAAGTGTTGACGTCAAAATAATGACAAGAAAACATACTTTATAATAAAAATATAATAAAGTATCATAGCTCTTAAACTATCATATAAAAATCTAAAAAAACGTGAAAATTTTAAATATGAAATAACTATTTTTTGTATGCGTAACAAAAAAAAAAACAATAAATGGGCAATTCCATAGTGACGGGTGTGACCACGTTACACCCATTTCTTGTTATAATTCAGAAATGTAAAGATTGTCGTTAAAAACAAGGATGTGATTCCCAAGGATATTACGCTCAAATAATAGGTACACACTGAAATAATATATTTATAATAATATATAATATTATATACTTGCTGTCTGGAAAAAAAATAATTGTTCCTCAAAAAAGGCTATTTTCAAATTGTGACGGGTGTCGGACCTAGCATGAAATCTCCAAAAGTTGAAAGGTACAAAAGCTTTTGTTGAATTAACTAATGTAATAAATGTAAAATAAATCCACAAGCAAAATAATATGACTAATTTATTCACTATCCGTACTCTCGCAGACTAAAGACTAGTCCAGTCGAGTACTTTTTAAAGTAATTATTTAAAATTCCGATAAATATGTACAGCAAAGAAACACTACATCTGCTCTTTTTAATGCATTATTTTGAATGTTTAGTTTGTTTTGACGTCTTACCTCCTCTTTCTTAACAACATTACTATTCATCACTATTATATCTTTAGAAGCGTAAAAAACGAGGATGTAACTTAATTTTTCTTCTACTAGATTTTTGAAATAATCCCTGGCGTTATCGCTGCCCATATTGATTTATTTTAAAATTTGGCTTTTCTCCCTTTTCCGTTGTCTGCTCTCTTGTTTTTTTTTCTCCATAATTTTTTCTTTTTACTTCCAATGATTTCTTAGCATTACCTCTTTTCCGGTCCCTTTCACATTGTAAAGGTAAATTTTGTGCCAATTTTTCTTTATTTTCTTTTAATTTCTTCTCCTGCACCTTTTTTCTATTTGTGGCTTCCATTGAACACATTCGAGTTATCCATGGTCTGGCGGGTGTGACCAAATATTTCCTATAACTAAATACTCGAACCTTAAGAATGTGGTCCACAAAATATCATTATATTATTACTAGAACTGGCTTTGTTATTGTTGGAAATTATCAAGCTTTTATTATGTAAAATAACAAATTTATTTAACTTTTTCAACTTTTACTGTGACGGGTGTGACCGAAAATTTGAATTTTTAAATTAATCCACAAAACTTTTTGTTATGAAACATACATAGTCGAAACTTCAACAAAAACTAAGCTAGAGTATATTCTTTCCAGTGACAACAGTTTTTATTTATTCTGAGAAAGGGTTTAAAAAAAATGCCAAACGTTCAGAGATGTAGAAGAGAGTTTTCAGTATATGCTCATTTCAAAGTGTTGTCAAATCGATAAAAATAAATTATTTTGTTTATTTGTTCATAATTGTCATTTTCTTGTTGACATAGATTGACCGCTTTTTATTAAAAACTAGTAAGTTGTAATGCGCCTATGGCGCCCGTTAATTTGCTTGAGAAAGTATTTGTTACTTAATCTTACAAATTTTGTAAAAAATATTTTGAGAAAACTATTTTGTAAAAAAAATTTCGAAAAAAAATAAAATTGGGAAAAAAAAAATTTGTGGAAAAAAAATTTTTGCTGCAAAAAAAATTTTTGTTGAAAAAAAAATTTTTGGGGAAAAAAAAAATTTTGTTGAAAAAAAAAATTTTTGTTGAAAAAAAAAATTTTTGTGGAAAAAAAAAATTTTGTTGAAAAAAAAAAATTTGTGGAAAAAAAAATTTTGTGGAAAAAAAAAAATTTTGTAAAAAAAAAAAATTTGTAAAAAAAAAAATTTTGGAAAAAAAAAATTTGGTAAAAAAAAAATTTGGGGAAAACACAATTTCTGTACAAAAAAAAATGTTATTTTTTGTATTATTATTATTTATAGAATTATTATAGAATGCCTATTTAAATTCCTACGTACTGCGTGACAGAGTCAGTGAATCAGTGTATCAGTGAATCAGTGTCGAGGGTAAATATATATTAAGATATGTAAATTTTTTTTTCAAGCAAGTGGTCGTTTTCCGTGGAAATCCCTCCAACTATAAAAAATTATCCTTTCAAACTACGAAAAGTCAAGTCAACTTGGGATATATTTCTAAAATATAATCCATAGTCCGATTTTACATATTCAAATCTTAAAACAATCCCTCACTCCTTGCCTACAACTAGTTTTCTATAGAACTCAACCATTTTTACTGGTTTAAAAGTTTCAAACTTTTGGCCGATGAAATGGGGGTCCGGGCCAGATTTTCGACAGATTTCAATACTGTAACTGTTTTTTTATTGGTAAAATGTGACATTAATATTTAGTTTTTTGTAAAATATTCTTAGAAGTTGCCGTATTTTTCGTTTTTGCGAGCTAGGGATTTCTTTTAGTCCCTTGGGGAAATATTCTTAGAAATATATTTTTGCTATAAGCGCCCCGGTAGGTGAGTTGGTAGCGTGCTTGCCTATCAGCGTGGGGGTTGTGGGTTCGATTCCCACCAGAGGCTTTGGTCTGTCGCTGCAAAAATCTAGCCATATGGTCTATGTCACCCGGTTTACCCTTGGACCCAAAAATTAAAATATAAATTTACTTTGTATTGTAATTAATAATAAATAAATAAATAAATATTTTTGCTATACGCTTTGCGTCAAAAAAATGTGACCCGCCCTAATGCACAATAAATACAGGGGCCCAATCACGGCTTCCGTTGTCGAGCGTAAACTCCACATTTTGATTCATGGCATTCGTTTTCGACAAATTATTTCGAGAAGTCTGTCGACAGCTCAGCTGCTATCCGACGTAAAATGATACCAAAGTACATACGACAAATTTCGATCGGAAGTCGTGATCCAAAGAAGTCGAAGCATCTGCAATTATATCGACACGAAAATGTCGCGATTATGCCCGATAATGAGGATACGATTTCGTTGAGCGTAATAATATTATTACACGATATATAAAGTGGACTGTCATACGTAGTTTTGGCAAAATATTAACCCATTAAATCATGTCAAGTTTAATTCCTCCAAACCAGACGGACGGACACAGAAACATGGCTAAAACGACTTAAAAACTCATAAATAAAATGTGTTTCTAAGACCCCTGGTTTCCAAACTGACGAATGTGTTCTAACATTAAATACTTACACTGTGACGTGTACTAAATTCTAGTACAAATTACTTAAGCTAAGTCTTATTGTCTCCTCGCATTGAGTAAATATTCATAAATAATATGTGAAGACATCAATGCCAGCGTAATTCGGCACCAGTGTCTATCATTGTGCTGAAATGGACATCAGATAGGAAATACATTAGTGGCGGACATGACGATTCCATTGTAGAGCCTGGCCAATACTGCGAAACATTTCCCGGATGCGTAACATGATATTGAGAGTTATAATGGGACACCATCGTACATCCTTCCATCTAACACTGTCGTTCAATTACATTTCAACGTTTTCTGACACACACACACACACACACATTTCAAGGATTACATTGATTAGCCGACATGTGAATGTCAGCTCTTGGCCAACAGCTGAGTTGGGCCATGTTTTGTTTACACTGCCAAACAATGTCTCCGGCATATCTACATTTAATCAAAAGCCCAACATGCTGCGCTCGACTCGACTCGACTCGAGTCAACTCGACTCAACTCTCTCACGCCAACCAGAGTCCATAAATATGGGAGTGATTGTAAAACATGACCCCATTTCATTCGCAATTCTGTCTTTTTTTTTTGTTCTTGTCCTTGTCGTTGTCTCGAATGCGATTTGAATATGAGTCCAATGTGGTGAATGTAGAAAAGAAAAAGACCAGAGAACAGGAAGAAGAAGAAGAAGAAGTGGCAGCAGCAAAAACAATGTCTGTTACAGAGTAACCGAAAATCTGCTGCTAATTTAAATTTATTGATGCAACACACTTTACCAACGATGCCAACGTCTGTTCTAGCTGCACACTCTCTCTGTCTCTCTCTCTATATATATATCAGCCGCCGCTCACACACACACAAACGCGCTAATTGTAAAGCACACCCTGTGTTTAGATGCGTGCACATTTAGCCGCTGCTTTTTGTCAGAGTGTTGGCAGTGCCGTTATGTGTTCTCGTGTGTGTGTGTGTGCAAGTTTTGTATTTAAGTTAAAGCTGGGGCTGATACATTTTTTGTCTTCTTCTGTTCTTCTGGGTTCGGTTCCATTCTGTTGTTAGTCAAACAAATTTATGGCAACTAACTGCAATGACATTGCTAAAAACTCCCAAAAGTCAAAGCTGAACAGGACAGGCCAGAACTGCATAGAAATGAGAGAAGAACTCGATGATGAGGATGAAGAAGAGGGAGCTGAGGGTGAAGAAAAAAAAACCAAACACACACAAAAGGAATAAGTTTGAATTACAAAACACTCATATTCCAAATGTAAGAGACGGGTCGAAACAGAACCCAGAAAGATTCGTCGTTTATGTTACACGATAACGTTGTAAGCACCACCAACGCCGCACAGTGGCACGTATTGTAGAAAGTCGGCCAAAAAAAAAAAAAATATTTTAAAATCGGCCAAATTTGGAAGGAGAATTTGCAATAAAATGAAGTCCACAAAAATGTTGAGTCGGCCAAAAAATACTTCAAAATATGCCAAGTTGCGAATAAAATGAAGTCCACAAAAATGGTGAGTCGGCCAAGAACATAATTAAAATATGGAATGGGAATTGGTAATGAAATGAAATGCCAAAAAATGCTGCTTTCATCAGCTGTTTATCCGCTGAAAATTAACTTAAAGCTGGATTATCGCAGCTCATGTTTATTTTATGTCGGGGGAAAATACGCTTTACATAAAATATTCTGTCACAAGTAATTGGCTGTAATCGACTCAAATAACAATTTCTAAAACTGGACCGTTTTTTTTTGGCAATTGCCAATCAACGAAAAACTTGACATAACCAAAAAAAAAAAAGGCGATGACTAAAACATTGGAAGGGATGTGAATGTGGTACGCCTACGTCAGTAGAAGAGCCGTCGATCCCATTCAGACCAACTAGTTCTTACCCTAAAACCGTTGGTTAGTCTTGGCCTTTCTAATAATCGATTTTTAAACACTTCGGTCTTGTGCGTTCTTTCTTTATGTATCTTTCCGTAGTCTCTGTCTTCTGGTCTGAGACTTTTTGGCTGGAGTATTTGGATTCATGCGAAGGACATGGCCCAGCTAGCGCAGACCCGGAATTATAATATTCCCAACTGCTTTTATTTTGGGGTATTGCTCAGATGAGGTCATAGATTTCCCAGGGGATTTTTCTCTCTGGAAAATACCCGGCACTGATTCATCGGCGTTTTCAGTGGCATGAAGAAGCACGGGAATACTTACCAGTATTTTCATTCAAATGTTGTCATGCTAATTACTGACATCGAGAGTGTTTAGCCGAACTAATGAGTCGGACAACGACTTGGGACGTCTGCCTTCTAGATGGTCTTTGATGTCGGCAGTTTCTAGTGCAGATAGACATTCAACATTAGCGGAAATACAAGACATTTTGTAATAAATTTAACTGTCGGTTTTCAGAAAACAAAGTCGTTCGTCATGAATCGTTAACATTGAAAGCGTAATAAAATATCGTTCAATTCTGGATTTATGATATTCTCATGATGTTGAAAGCATGACCAATCGAATAAACTCGCTTTAATAATAAAATCACATTTTATTACGATTTAAAATTTGATGATTCGTAACGAATTTGGTTTATGGAAAGTGGCAATACATTTTTTTTAAAAGTTAGGACCCTCTGAAAAGGAGCAAGTTGGAAAACACAATAATGTTTCGATTATCCTGGAGTCTAAGTCAATCTGGATAATTAACTAGTTACAGGATAAGACATGGGCGACAATGTGTGATAGGTACTGTGTGTCCGACCATCTCCGAGCAAACCCGTGTTCGTATATTGGTAAGAAAACCAAACAAAACCAGTCTCCTAAATGTCAGTGATTTGAAGAGTAAAACTTTAATGGACAAAGCCGTTTGAAGTCGGCTTTAGAATAGGACCTACTAGTGAGTAGGACCTACTATTGATAGAAGACAAAAGGTCAAAAATCCATAAACCCTTTTGAACGAACAGCCGCACTGTGCACCGAATATCAATAAACTGTTTTCGTTTTGGGTGCGAATCCTAGAAATACGAGTGGTTGCTGTTTTGCATTTGGAAAATGCTTTGGTCCAAACTGGATGAATGCCAATAATATGTGATGAGATTTAATTGCTTGGAAATTATGTTTAAGATGCGCCCAAAACAAAAAAAAAAAAAGGCAAAAGCCCAAAAAAACCAACGAAATATTTATGATTTACAGATCTGTTCATGGATGCATCGGTGGTATGAGTCAATTGTGGTCGAAAGTTCGGCTGGCTGGAGTATGTGAGTGTGTGTGTGCGTATGTTTTGTGAGTTTGAGTGGTTGCGGGGATTTGATTTCACGCAACATTGTGGTTTTCGAATCAAACTCATTTTCCACATTTCACGACTCGGAAAATGGATTTGGAAGGCTGCCGTGGCTGAACATTAGGGTGTATTGCAAAGGATCAGTTTAGAGCTCAGGCGATGAGTATTACGAAATTGGTTCTCCAACTACAATTTGTAAGGCCTGAACTTTCGATTTCTAATGTATTTTGGCAAAATGGGAAATAATTTGTTTTCCATTGTCAGCACGCGAATTGAGCACAAATCTTGCCGTTTCTCAGAACACCCTGCTGTTCGTTCACATGTGAACCGACAACAATAAAGACAGTAACAGAAAATTAATCTGGTGCCATAGTTACCAAGATTGCTGTATTTAATTTTGTTTCATCTAAAACGAAGTGAAAATTTCCTCAGCATCGGTCAGGTTGATTGTTGTGAACCCCTTTATATAGATGATTTTCCAATAAGAGGTGTTATTTTGAATCACTCGGTATTGTGGTAGCTGTCACTTTTGAAGCTTCAATTCTTTGGCATTTGACAAGTAGAAACTACGCCCTTACTAAAAATAGAACGATATACGCTTCAAAAACGCATTCAAATTATTAAAATTCACTACAAAAAATTGTGAAAATCTTGCAGTCACAGTTCGCAAAACTAAAGCATTTTCGGGTCGTCGCGAAGCACCTTGTCGGAAATTGTTGACAAAATTCGAGCTGTTGGGACAAGTTAGTCATGTGAAGAATAAAACCCGTGCTCGTCGCTCAAGAACAGCTGGGAATATTGCTGCTGTGGCCCAAAGTGTTGAAGAAAACCCAGGTTTTGTCTATTCCTCGTCGTTCATTGGACTTAGGGTCTTAGGGCTTATAAAGTTCAGTTAACACAAGAGCTCAAGCCGGCCGATCATCAACAACGTCGTGTCTTTGCTGGTTGGGTCCTTTGAAAACTTATACGAATTGAAAGCCACATTTTATAGTCGTTAAATCGTTTAAGTCTTCAATTGTTTCCGGTTTTTGTGAATAAACTTTATCTTTGCGATGGTCCCACACAAAATTCCGATCATGGCGCCCAAAGTGCTTCAGAGATTCCTAAAATTATTTTCCCCTTTAATTTTGTTCGAAATGTTTCCATGTCGCAAATTTATACGACCAAATCCTTGCGTCAAATTAGCCATGTGGCGGTTGGAAGTTGGCCCAATTCTCAGCGGGGATATCTTCCGTTGAACGATAGGGACGATGATGTACTGGTGATTTTTGTTTCTTCTACCGAACCAGTCGACTATAGACTTTCACAAAATGTTGCCCTTTCTAAGGGCACTGTCAAACGGCTGGTGAGACTGGCGTGTTTTTATCAATTCCCCAAACATTCGCTCATATTAAGTATTCACCAAACGTCTGAAAGGTAATGATATCTTATTTATGCGATTCAGACTGTATATTTGTATTCGACCAGTGATTTGCTCCACATGTAAGCAAATGTAAGGAAAAAGCTAACATACTTTCCAGCTCATAGGGTGAAGGGTCTTTAAGAACGATACGTCTACTGAGCACTGCGTGCGAATTACGTGAAGTTCTTTGCAGTTCCCCATACCGACTTTACATTGAACACATTGCAAAAACAAGAAGAAGAAGAAGAAAAAAACGAACGAAACGAAAGCAAAAAAAAAAACCCGTTTGCAAGGACGCAGAAAATGTGTGGGGAAAGTGCAACTATAGCAATTTCATCTCATGTATTCTATTACTTGTGTTTCAGCATCTTGCATTGCTTATGTTTTATATGACTCTCTGGTGGGTGGTGTTCGCCAGCTCAAACAACTTTTGCAATTGCCAATGTTTACTTCCACACACGCACACATGCACACACACACATTTGTTGAGAAAAATATACATACTCACATACATAAGTATGCATTTTTGCATACAATTTTGTTTACAAAAAAAAAAAATGACTAACAAATTTCTGCCAACAACACATGCGAGGGACTGCGTAAAAGTTCACCTTGAGGTTTTCCGCAACTAAACACACAGCTCTCTGTAAGCGGCAACTATTTTCATACTTTCTTCTCCAGCAGCATAGGCGATTTGTGTGTTCCAATAATGTTGCCCGTAAGTTGACGTGAAAGAAAGGAAAATAAGAAGCCAAAAGCGACAACATTAAGCTTATCCTTCAGGATATGGAAAGAACTGGATATGGAAAAATAGAAAATGTATTTAGTATCTCGATAAGAAGCTCAGTAGTATTCCTACAAAGCTATACAAGATAATAGGTCAGCAATTGCGTGGATTTACAGTGGAGTAGTAAATGTTGTTCTTATTTTTTAAAAAAAAAAAAAAAATCATAAAAATGTAAAATAGCCATCAACCCATAAAATTGGGTTGACAGGATGTGCTACATGCATGAAATCGTGTTCCATAAATAATGGGAATGCACTGTCTTTCCAATGGAAAATGCTTTCTATTGCTATTTTTATTTGGAATCTTGAAACGAAAACACTTGTTGTATTTGGTCCACCCTTTACTAGCAAAACACCGAATTGAACTTCGCCAGCTAACCTCGCATTAACAAACTCAACTCCACTTCCAGTCGATGGCATTCTTGTCTCTCAACCTATACAGATGAACATAATCATGCATTTATGCACACATACACACACTCACATACATTTACAGAAAATGTGTGCATGTTGTGCATAAGTATACGTAGACGAGATCCGGCAACATAGGAGGATTGTATGCGTTACTGCCAGTATGAGTAATGTTTCGTTTGTTGGCTTACCCAAAAAAAAACACAAAAAATGAGTAGAAAAAACTTTGACGTTTTCAGATTTTGTTTTTCTTTGTCTTCTTGTTGTTGTTGTTTCTCTTCTTGCCGTGGATTTATTAGAATTTGAGACAGACACACGTACATACAAATCGGCAGGCTTTCATGTATTTATTTTTGTTTAAAGTTTCATTCGTTGATTTTCACAGTCGAGTGATTCGTGAAATGGATTTTTCACAATGCCTTTTAATCCAAATTCAAGGATGTTAAACGATGGGAATGAAAATGATGAATAGTGTCGTGTTGTAGGGGAATTAATAACTGAGCCAAGTAGTTTTTTTTTTTGGTGTACATGGAACCGATTTACAAAACTTTGTAGGCAAATGTAGTTTCCATGTAATTTTGGCGTATGTGAAATGCCCAATTCCAAAGAACTACGAGGAATATGCTCAGTTGTTCTTGAGCGACGTGCACGGGTTTTACTAACTTCACATCACTAACTTGTCCCAATTCAGTGTCGAATTTTTCGGCCCGACAAGATGCTTCACAAATTTGGAGATTGACGATTTTGTCAATCATTTGTGTACATTTTACCATGAGTTTATGACTCTTATCTGTTGCCATGTCCAACACCAGCTTAGTCTAATAAAATCACTCAATATCAGAGACTTTTGTGCGGGCTAAGGGCTGCTTCCTCCAACGAAGCTTTTCTGCTAAGATTTTTCTTTCTATTGGAAATATATTGCAGATATGCTTACCATGAACAAAAAACCTCTGCTTTTACTGATATCCGTCTAATATGTAATTTGCCCTGGCTGTCCATTTCGGTCTGATCATATCACAGAATTTCTATATCTCACGTGACTCATTACACATTTTACTCGATGCCAAATTATAAATGTAAACGGGATGGGAGGCAACGAACGGGATTGTGTCAATTTACGAAGTTTATATTATGGACTCTGTTTGGTTATTTTTGTTTCAAATTGCGATTTTCTCTGTTACGTTTTTCATTGGAAATTCGAGTCTGATGAAACTTTGATTTCGTCTGAACATTTATCATGTTACACTTGTTTGATTACACAGCAGAAATGTGTGTATCATTGGCATACACAAATGTGTACGGGACACGGCGGACTGTGTAAAATAAATATTTGAAAACTGAAAAACAACACTAGATAGATAGATAATCAAAATAAATTTCACAAATGGAATATACAAAAAAAAAAAAAAGCGAAAAAAACCAACAGAGTAAAATACGAGCTGGATGAAAAATCAATATACAGTTTAGAAAATGATTTTGTATTTATGCCACATAGGACTTAAAAAAAATAGTCTTAAGATTCTACAGGAGAAATTAAAAAAAAAAGGAAATTGGAAAAGGTGCACGTGGACATCGAGAAGAGGGTAACAGATTGGTGGGCAATTTTTCTTTTACAATTTCTATAGGAAACGCCATTTCTGTTAACGGCGTTATGATAAACCATGTTCTGTGGCCTGAGATTGAAGACATATGTGTGGACGGTCTACCACGGAGCAACTATTTTACGCCGTCACTGCGGTCTTGCAAGATTAAGTTAACAGGCTGTGCTACAGCGAAGCTACTCGGGGCAGCCACACCAATGAAATTGTATCCCATAAATAAATCAAATATGCCAAAGAAATGTTGTTTTGTTAATTTTTAAATAAAAAACCCTTGTGGCCTTTAGAAGATATTCTACCAGACCGTGACGAGTTTTTCTATTACACTCCTGTAGTTTTAAAGGACGCATGTTGGAATAACTCGGGGAAGATTGCGGTAACGGCCAACCCACAATTTAATGTATTTAACTTTATGCCGAAGATATGCTTCTATCAATCGAACTCTGAGCTAAGCTTGGGTATGCAATGCAGCCAGACCTCCATTTTACGAAAGTGTGGCTCAATAAGATAATTCCAACCAATGGGGGTGTTCAGAATTGAACATGAGTCTTATTCTCTTTCCTTTTGTATGTACGGGCGATGCGGTTATGACACTTCAAGTGTGTCATTATCAGCAGCTTGAGCTGTACTCGCGTATACATTCAATTGGTAATCGACAATCGAACCCTTCAAGTGGTTTACAATGGCATACACTAGTGGTATACACTAGACGTATTTTCGAATTCTATTTTATTTAAGTGAGTGTTTTGTTTTGGAGAATAAAATCGGTGTCTTACCAGCACTCAACGCGTAGAGTTTTATTTCTGATATTAGGTCTTTACATTTGGTCCTTCGAACCGGATCCTCTTTACATTTGGTCCTTCGAACCGGATCCTCTTTACATGTGGTCCTTCGAACCGTATTAATACTTTATATTTGGTCCTTCGAACCGGATCCTCTTTACATTTGGTCCTTCGAACCGGATTAATACTTTACCTTTGGTCCTTCGAAGTTTCCAAGATAAGACCAGCCAGAAGTTCTTTCATAGACCTTTTTATCATTTGGTTGTGGGTTCCTATTAATGTCATGGTGAAAACTTTGGAATCAAAAAGGATGTGTTTTTTTTTGTGTAATGTATTTATGTTTAGTTTGAAAATACAAATGCGGTGATTTGCAATTGCATTGTTCGTGTAGTAACTTTTGGCTCATTCTGTTTATATTTTTATTTTATAACACACATAAAGCTTTATAATAAACTCATATATCTCCTGGTGCAAACACCACAGATGAAGTCCATTCCTGTGCGTACATTCATGCTCACAGGCAGGTACACTCCGTGTTGTACATTAGAGTAAGTTCTTTTTTGTTTTGGGTTCACCTGGTCTTCATAGACACTGATAATTAAATACAGATATAACTTCGCTCACACATTAACCCTCTAACCTCGACATGCGCTGAGGCTCATACAAAATATGAACCCTCTAACAGAAACAGAAATCGTGGGAAATCTTGGCAACTTGATTTTTTTTTGCGAAATTCAACACAATCAAGATAATATATTGAGTTAACAAAGGGTGTCTCAGTAATGGTGCACATTTTTGTATTTAGTCTCATTGTTTTCGATATATGTTGGGATAGGTTGAAATGGAGGATCGGTCATGTACGAATGACCGTCTCATGTCGTTGAAATACACCTAGGCCAGCAATTCGGCCTGTTGTGCACTCCTGGTTTCTTCTACAGATTTCCTTCCCCTTTTTTAAGTTAGAAATTCGGTCCCCTCTATAAAGTTCCTTAAATTCCTTATGTCCATTCCTTTGACGACCGACAGGTCATCTAAGGTGTCCTCTCCTAATTGGATTTTCCGGATCACCGAGAAATCGGGGTACTTGCACGGGATGTGTTCCGCCGTCTCGGCGTCCTCTCCGCATGTCCTTTATTTGTCGTTCTCGGAACTTCCTATCCTAAATAGGTGTGTCCTGTGATGACCCCAACTAGCTTACTCAGCTCATTTTTGTTAAAACCGAGTATTCTCCTTGTTTTCTTGTAATCGAGATTTCCCCCGCTTTCCCACCTGTTCCTCTTGCCATCCGCAGGCATGGGTCGTCCTCATCCATTCCCTTAGCTCATAGCTTCCCATTGTAGGCAGTTCGTCGGCCCTAACATTGCCTGGAACCCTTGGTGGCCCGGTATCCAGTTTGTAAATATGTGGTCATTTATCGTTTCCTTACAGTCCATGAGTGTCCTTGACATTATAATCTCTGAAGGATCTAATTAGGTTTTGACTGTCTGTGCAAATACAGATAGTTTTGCCTGTGACACTATTCCGCAGCCATTTTAGGCATTCTGTGATGGGCTTGATCTCTGCTTGTAGAATCGTTGAGTACTTTGGTAACTGGTCTTCCAATTCAGTCCTCGGATTGTGGATGTACATCCCTATGCCTACTCCTAACTCGGATTTTTCGCTAAATTTAAATTTAAAAAGTGCCCTCTTACAGAGACACCCAGTACAATGTAAGCAAATTAGAAACCAATGATTTTCTATTGCACAATTTAAGTCACCAAATTTAAAAAAATAAAAATACAACTCCTTGAAAAACCTCACTCTAGTGTGCATTTGTGTTAAATTAAAACAAAGGCAAAGTTGGTTACAGTTTTAGTCATAAGCACGCACACACACACACACAGAAATGTTGAAAAAAGGGAAATTTTTTTGGGAAATTGCACACCTTACATTCAATGAACATTAAATAAATTTCCGAAAATCACCCATAAACTAACACATATCTGCCCGGAACATGCAACACCAAAAAAAAGGACACCAATCTGAACATTCTCCTGTTGTTGTTGTAGTTGCTGTTATTAGGACAATATTGTTTGGCTCCATGTATGAGTGTGTGTATGTGTCTGTGTACGTGCCTTGGTACACAGGCCGACAACATTCATTAAAACAACACAGCTACCTTAAACAATTTACTTTATGGACAAATATAAAATTTCATTTTCCAAAATAAACATTCTGCCATCGTGCCACTTGCCACACAGACATCCACACACTCGCATCCCTCCACTGAGCCCTGATGTCGGGGGGCTAAGGTCCAGCCAATCTCGCCCCAGAGGCACTTGAGTGTGGGCAAATAACTTTAGGGTGTCTTAAAGGTATTACCCCAGCAAACAAATGGTAATTATTATTTGCAAGAAACCCATTTAAGACTTCCAGGTGCTGCCCCGGTGCGGGCAGAGTGGCCAAACATATTTACAAATTTTCATTTTCATTTTGATTTTCAATAAATTGTCACAATTTCCATCGAGATATCATCTCGACAACATACACTCGTTATGCATAAATGTACGTTGTCCTTGGGAAAAAAATATGGACAAGGATGTTCTGTACTCGTAAGAGCAGATGTTAAGCAAATCCGTTCACACAAGATGCATAAACATAAAACTAACTACTTTTTGTCAGGAGCTCTCCTTTGAAGGGAGGAGCAGAACGAAGGAAGTGGAAACAGTGTGCACCTGCTTTATATTCATATATTTATTATTATATGGGTATATAACTTGGTTTAGATGGCACATAATGGTGGGATCCATGATTGACGGCCGGTGAACGTGGCTGAGGTCGATGAGGTTTTTAGTGGGTGATAACAACATAAGACGATTTGTTGGAATCGATTTATTTGCCTATGACTAAGTTTTTGTGACCGGGGTAGCACGTCAATACTCTCAATATACATATCGCCCATTTTCTTCAATAGTGTCACAATTTTTTTTTTTTTTTATATTGTTATTACTTAAGAGGAAGCTGTAAATCTGTAACACAAGTTGACTTTCGTTCTGTGTGTATTACAGATACATATGTCAAGAGAGTAGTTTATTGGGGAATTCTATGGGGTTTTCCTATATTTGCTAAGTAAGACGCTATTGAGAACTTTAATGACTCTGTTGAAAAAATCATGTTTTGAGTTATGACACTATTGAAGTAAATGACCGATATGTTTATGAAACTTTTTGTCTTCCTAGATCTAAAATATTCTTCAACTTCAAAATACTCTTCAACATTGAAAAGAACTGTAGAATCTTCCCGCTGCTGCATTCAATTGAGTCGGTGTCGATACCAATTCGATTTTGTACCTCATCGAGGGTGTTTTTCATTCCACATGTCTTTATATAAAATTGAATTTTTGAAAAAAAAAATAGAATCCATTCGACTTCGACTATGAAATTTACAGGGAACATTTAGGTTATATTGAGGTTTAAGCAAGGTTGTTCGACTTGTTCGAAGATGCAGGAAAACCGAAATTATGTAAAAACTCCCCAGAAGGGGAGTTGCCAGACTACCATGTTTTTGTTCAAAACTTTGTCTTGCTATAGCTTTACTAAATACAGAATTTGGACAAGATCGCGTTGGTCATATCGAATTTGGTTCAAACATTACACGGCTTATATGGGGCGGAATGGTGAATTTGTATGGGAGGTACCAGACGGGGAGTTGCCAGACTTCCAAGTTTTTGTCCGAAACTTTGTCAAGATATAGCTTTACTAAGTACAGAATTTTGGCAAGATCGCGCTGACCGTATTAATATTATTACACGATTTATAAAGTTGGTGGAATGGTACATTTCTATGGGAGGTACCAGAAGGGGAGTTGCCATACTTCCAAGTTTTTCTTCAGAACTTTGTCTTGCTATAGTTTTACTAAATACCAAATTTGGACAAGATCGCGTTGGGAATATTGGTATTATTACATGATTTCTAAAGTGAGCGAAATAGCAGATTTGTATGGGAGGTAACCGAAGGGGTGTGGCCATATAGCCCATATGCAATCCCATAAGCAGTTTTGGGAAAATATTAAGCCGTGCCAAATTTCAGAGTGATTGCTTAACTCTTTCGAAAGTTATCGTGCGTACCAGCAGGACAGATAGACGGACATGGCTCAAATCATTTAGAAAGTCATGAATCGAATTTGGTTCAAAGACACTTGGGTTCTAATGTGAATATTTCTAGGTGTTACACTTTTGGGTCGTATCACCCTACGGGTAGGAGGGTATAAAAAACAACAATAACAAAATATATTTTTACGCTAATACATGAACAACAACAACATTGTTTTTGGATGACCTCAAGCCGAACTGGAACAAAAATAGTTCATAGTTCAAATAACTTTACAATAATGTATTAAACTTTTCCTAGAGGAATAGAGTAACGCACAATTCTTCATCTTCTATTCCAACTCTCATTATCGATGACCAGATTGACAAAGCTAACATTCTGGCGGAAATATTTGGAAAGGATTTCATATTTTTTCAGAAAGCAGTCAACCACTCCCCGTGGTAGAGAAACGTATCTAGTTCGATGCCTCAGATATTTTTTCGAACACGTGGAGTTAAAAGGGTTCTTATAGATCTCAATGTAAATAAATTTCCGGGCCCGGAAGGTATTTCAGCATTTAGCCGGAATACACGGCTTTCCAGGGACTCTAACAGGTTCGTTGTCAAGTGGCTGTTTGATCGGACGAAGCATTTTTGTAAAAATTCGTTCTTCAGCCGACCCGTTCGTATGTGGAATAATCATCCAGCAAGTGTGTTTCCTGCCAGCTGTGAAATTCTCAAATTGTCAAATGTCAACAAACACTGCTTCCTCTATCCTCCTTCCTATGCCTAATTTTTAAAACTTGCGTTGTATGGAAATGTGGCCTTTTTAAGAACATTTGTGCTTGAATTTCCATAATTTTGTCAATGAGCGTTCACGTATAATTCGACAACACAACACGTTACAATTGATCACGAACGTTGATGAGTTTTCAACGTGTTTTTTCCTTCAGTGTACGCCTACAATCTCAGCTTCATGTTATTATTATTTCAAAACGAATGTTAAGCTCTCAACACGTTCCACAGTTAGCATCATACGCCCCTGTTCTGTCTTTCGCTTTTTGAGTGAAAGTGAAAATCTTTCCCGCCGTAGGTGTGACAACTTTCACTTTCACCGAAATTTTGCAGAATGTGTTTCACTTGAAAATACTCGGAGAAAGTAAAATGAAAATCCTGTTTTTTTTTTTGAAAAATTGCCCCAAAAAATACAAATATTTTTTATAAAAAGCGAATAATATCCCAAAACTTTAGAATTTGTCGTATATAAAAATTACCCAAAAAAAAAAAAACGATTTGGGCTAAAACGAATATGAAAAAGACCCCAAAAATTCAATTTCAGTTTAGATTTATTGAGTCGTTGTTGGGATTACATGTATGATTTTGTCAACATCATAAGAAAATACTTAAAACTATGGTGTACAGAAAATACAAGGTAAAGAAATATAAAACGTCCCAACATTTGTTTAAAAATGATCCCAAAATCAAAAAGCCCCAACATTTTTTAAACACATTTTGTGTAATTTTTCATTATGGAAAAATATCCCAAAATCAAAAAGACCCCAAAATTTAAGAAATTTGGGATAATTTTTATTAACGCAAAAAATAACCCAGAATTGGAATAGGAAAAATTACTTTGGTGAAACTAGAAAAATTAGCCCAACTTATCAAGTTGTTGTCGTCGGTGGTTAAATATCGAGTAACTTTAAATTTTCGCCTTAATGGAGCCATTAAATGTGTCTATTAGAGTGGCTGCAATGGATTAGGTTGCTGGTCCATTTAATCAAATTTAATCAACACAAACTTAAACATAAAAAGTGTAGACTAATGTGAATTCAATTTGGATGGAAGATTTCTGTTGGGGCGACGCTCAGTTAGCCACATTTTTGAAGTGTCGAAAGAAGCGTTTAACCACCAGCAAACGCAGGGTACTGAAAATGTGTCCTCTACACCGAAATCATCGGCCCAAAGACTGCTCTTTGCCGCATTTGGATAAGGAAGCACAGGCCCAGAGACCAACGTCAAATAATGGAGGCATTAACTTGGTGGGATTTCCCGGAGTACGACATCCATATCAAGTTATCCGAAGACGTATCGTACGAAAGACAAAACACCAGTCGGCCTTTTGACATTTTTGTTTGGCTGAAATGACAGAAACATATTTAGTGGGATGCCCCATTATTCTTTCATTCGCAAGGATTTTCGTTGGACTTGTCATTCTGATGTCTGTTAGTGGGACGGCTTGACCAGCAGGTGCGGACCTCGGGGAGTATCGTGGTGGCTGTGGTTTATACCCAAATCACGGGCAGAGTTTCGGCTCGGTGTGGTGTTGCATTGCAACCGGGTGCTGCTTCGAATTGGTACCGGCGGGCTGGGCTTGATGGTCTCTATCTCGTTTTTCCTAAAGGGGCGTTGACTGTCGCATTATAGCAGTCCTTGTACGGAAGCGTACCATGGTTCAGGCCTTTACGGTGATAATCATTTAATACTCACGACTTTATGTTAGTGGGACGCAAATCAGGCACAGTTTGTAAATCTGCTTATTCAAACGAAATGAAGACGCTCTTTCAATCTCATGGCTTAAAATGTGTTCTATCTGTGCGTTTGTCTGTGATATCAGAAATAAAGTGAGAACCCACTTCTGCATCCATGTAGACTCATTTTTCTGTCTATCTATTCATGTAATGAATTTGAACTGACAAAGAACAATATTCACATGCCGTGAAGGAACTTTCACTGAGCGGAGCTCGGCCGGCAACAACGGCTAACTCAGGGATAACTGTCTTACTCGTCAAGTCGCTGGTTTTTCGAAGTGGAAATGTTTAATGTTCTTATGAGGATTCCAACCTGACTTTGCTGTGTGTTAGCCGCACACTTTGCCACGGCCTTGAAATCACTGGAAATCATTCCGTTTAGATTTCCCAACAATTCAACTGTTTTACAGTTTTTAATGGGTTCGTTGCCATTACAAAGACAAAGGCCTTAAATAAATAAATAAAAAAAACGCTCAAACACTCTAAGCCTTTATAGTCCAGAGGATGAAATGACCATTTTTCTTTGTACAAAAGGCTTTTGAAAAAAAAATATTATTTTATGTGTGCCTCGTTTTTTATAGCAAAGTCATAGGCACGTTTATGACCTCCCCCTCGTCCCCCCCACCCTGAAACTTTCCCACTCAATACAATAATGAAACCATTCAAAGAACACTTTTACGAGAAGTCTTTTGTTGTCGTTCCAACCGAAAGGGTAGGAGTCCTGCGGTGCCAGACCGAAACGTGTATCATCAAAGTACGCTAATTTATGGCATTTTAATGCGACGTCACCCCCACCCTCGCCCACATACCCACGGGCCGCCCATCAAATTATCTGCTCGCGCTTATACGAATATAACGCCTTGGAGCGTCTATTACCTGGACAATTTACGTATTTTACGCTCGCTACACAATTCAGTTTCGCTGCCGGTCGGTCCGCCTCATGTACTTAATTTAATTAAAAACTAAAAGGATATAGTTAATGTGGGTAAGCAAGGACGATATGACGATTACTGTTCACATTGTTGAAAAAATCATTGTTGCTGTCGTGGCCATTGTTGTTGCTGCTGTTGCCATAATTGGTCATTGTTGTTGTCGGTGCTCAAGGAGCTCTTGTTAGCTGTTGTTGTATTGTGAATATTTTTGCTATATGCCAGCGTTGTTAATGGAACCTGGTGCTGCAGTCGTGTATTTCCGGTGGATGGATTCCATAAAGTGGCTAAAATATTATTTTGCCTTAGCATACAAAGTCGTCGGTGTTAGCAGGGTGGGGTGTGTCTGTGTGTATGTGTGTGGTTGAAGTATTTCCAAGAACACGAACAACACAACAACAAGGAGAAGAGGAGGCGTAAGCATTGGTGTAACAAATTAATAAGTAATGAATGAAATTACAGTGAAAGAGAAAATGACAGTTGCACTTAATTTCCCCGAGCATGCAGGTAGTATGAGCAACATAATCCTCCGATTAATGTCGTTAATCATACGCCACATTATGTTGGTCGGTTGACGTGATAAGGTGTACATTTGTGTTGGCACCATTAACCATTGGTCCCACATCAAGAACTCCGTTGTTCTACGGCTGAACTTTTCATCGGTCGATTGGCCAGCTGTGATTTGACTCTGTGATACTTTTTTTGTGGGGTGCCGATGTTAGGCGAACTAGTCTGGCTCTTGAAGCGAATATCGAGTAAGCCCTCGAAGAAATAGAGCAAGACATTTTGGGTTACTTGGAAGCCAGGCGAGGCTGACACGTGAAATAAATCGTGTTCCATAAATAAGGGGAATGTTTGCTTTTTCGAAAATATTTTTTTTAATTTTTTTATCCACCCTTTATACAACCATGCCATTATGCAACCAACACGAAGCACAGCATCAATACGTTTATCCAAATTCTAAAGAAATCTAATGAAATCTAAAGAGTCGTCCTATGATCTCACCAGCTTCAAACGGACACTGCACCGTGGACAAATTGAGTTGGGTCAAATCTTTGTATACATTTATGGAACTATCAGGGTTTTAGTTTACTTCATTTATTACATTTCCCCGACCCCAAGTCCCAAATCAACTTTAGCGAAATTTCATTAAAAATGCCAAATTTATTCCCACACAAATCCCAATTCCTCCCCGTTGTCATGTGTGTATTATCTAAACAGAAAAAAAACAGTTTCCATTCCCACTAATCCGTAACATTTCGAAATATTTATTTCCATTTGCGCATAACGTTCAGAACTTGCCACCCTAAACGCATCCATATGCATCCACTTAGCCAACTTTTCAGAAATATCCAACAATTTCCAGCTACACCGGAAGTTGTAGTTACAATTGCCAGAGATAAAACTTTCGTATGGAAACCTCAAACGACACAGCTTTTACAATTGTTAAAACTAATTTTATTATATTTTTTCTTGTTCTTTTTACGTTTTTTTTTTGTTTTTTTTTTTAATGTTTTGTTGGTGCTGTCGCTGTTGTCGTATTTAACAAGCCAAACTTTGTGTACCTGCCACAGTTCACCTGGCCAAATACGGCAGACCGAGCGCTGGTGTGCTGGTGCCTGTGCTACAAACTGAGCTAGATTTCGCTTTTTTTGAATAAAAACATCATGCGGTACAAATGTCAAGTTGGTCGGTCACATATTACTGACTCCTCGCCACGGAGTAGAGGAACGAGACAGAAACACAAAAGTTGAATGAAAAACCAAAAGCCAATTTGTGGTCGAATGGCAACAAGAACCGGAGAAATGACAATAAAATTTAATTAAATATTTAATATGGTGTATTAAATTGACAGTTTACATGTACTCTTGTTTCTATTTTGTTGGCTAATTATGCGCAAGGACATGGCGAGAACATAAATAAATTAAAAGTTTATATCGTGATCTGATAACATATTTGCCTAAAGTGTTAATGTTGGGTTATGAGAGAGGATTGCGTTAGAAATTTTTGGACAATTTCTTTTCACTTGTCGTTCAGCACTTGACAAAAAGCCAGCTTTTATTTGCGTTGGTCGCTTTCGATTATATACCTGTTGTTCATGCCACAGATAAAGTACACACTGGTTTACGTCACCCAACAAAACCACTGCCTGATCGAGGTGCACGCTAGCAAATACTGTTTGATTTTTGAAAACATGACGTGTACACTGTTTATTATATTTCTAGTATTCATTTTATTCGTTTTGTTTCCTCAGCATGAAGTGAATATATTATGTAGACAATGAGTACACTTTACAACTTTCGTTAGATCAAATATTGAATATGCGTCAATTGTTTGGAGTTCATATTACACAGACTTCAATATGTTTTTTTACTATTAAATTTGCACTATTTTCCATTCGTTTTTCTAGTCATCTAGCCTCTCATGAATCCAGATGTAATTTAATACATCTCGATACATTAACTAGCCGCCATTGTAAGAGTTTTATAATATTTCTTTTGAAATTGATATCTGGATTAATTGACTGCCCTCTACTTCTTAGTGTTATTGGCGCCAACGCTCCTGCTGGAAATTTACTTGTTAGAGAATATATATCTGCCTGTACTCTGTCAATAAACCTATTTCACGAGCCTTGAACGAATTAAATACTATCAGCCCGATTCAAAATAACAATTCCCCGTAATGTTCCCCTATTCTAAACGAACTTCGAAAATGGGAATTTTTTTTCCCGGGGAAAAAAGTAGGTATTATGAATGTCAATAAAAGGGAGAATGTGATGTGATTTTTTGGGAATTATTCCGTCAATAAATTGCAAGGGAGTTCGGCTTTTTTACATTTTTTTTTAGTGAAATGTATGAATATACAGAAAAAAGATTAATCTGAAATTTATTACAAGTTGTTTCCAATAGTATCTTAATATATATTTACCCTCGACACTGATTCCCTGATTCACTGATTCACTGACTCTGTCACGCAGTACGTAGGAATTTAAATAGGCATTCTATAATTCTATAAATAATAATAATAAAAAAAATTATTTTTTTTGGTACAGAAATTGTGTTTTCCCCAAATTTTTTTTTACCAAATTTTTTTTTCTTACAAATTTTTTTTTTTACAAAAATTTTTTTTTTCCAATTTTTTTTTTCAAGATTTTTTTTTTTTCCAAATTTTTTTTTTCAAGAAATTTTTTTTTTTCACAAAATTTTTTTTTTTCAACAAACATTTTTTTTTTCAACAAAAATTTTTTTTTTTAAGCAAAAATTTTTTTTCCACAAATTTTATTTTTTTCGAAATTTTTTTTTACAAAATAGTTTTCTCAAAATATTTTTTACAAAATTTTTAAAATTAAGTAACAAATACTTTCTCAAGCAAATTAACGGGCGCCATAGGCGCATTACAACTTACTAGTTCCAAAATAATGTAATAAAATATCTTGAAAATTATGGCATCACGTGACTTTTTCCTTTCCAACCTCTTGCATATTCTGCTCCTTCAGCGTTTTGTGCTTCAGCTGTCATCGCAAACGCAACACTGAAAATTTCTGTATGGTTTTCTTTAAATATTTGTTTGAAACTTGATAAAAATAATATGGAAATTGTTAGCCAACTGACTTCGAATACTCGAAATTGTGTCTCCCTTATTACTATTCTCCCCGTTTTTTTAGAATATTTAATTATATATTTCAATAAATATGATTTCAATTTTTCATTGTTTTTGAATAAGTTTAATGAAATTTTAGATTAATTTTGCTCCTCAGAAATGTAATTTTCTCTAGACTAAATAAATAAATTCAAAGTACTCAGTGTACTTAGTGTACTCAGTGTACTTAGTGTACTCAGTATACTCAGTGTACTTAGTGTACTCAATATAACCAGTGAACTCAGTATATTCATTGGTGTTTTACACAAACAGGTCGTAGGGAACGGTTTATTCGTTCATTCAGACGACCAAAACGCTCATGCATATACATCAGTTAGCAAATAGAAGTCATTCTATGATACAAACAAGAAATGTTCATGTGCATTGCTGGTCATAACAAAACACTCGATAGACAACAAGCGATCATGACGTCTATTTGCAACCGGAATAAAAAATATGGAAAATGAATTATGTTCGGTCTCATTACACCGAGTTACACACATTCTGTCCTATGAACCAAATTTACTTTTTCGGAAAGGGGATAAAAAATAAAAATAGCTGATTTTTTGCAGGCAGACTCGTGGAAATGTCTGTATCACGTCAATTTTATTAAAAAATTGATTTTTATCAATTCTCAGATTTTCCTAAATTTTTTTTTTTTGTAAATAGTTATGGTTTTTTTTAAGGTTTCAGTTCAAAAAAAATTCGTAACGCTTAAGTAGTTTACAAATTGGGAGTCTCTTCAAGTTATGCTAGTTATGGTTTTTTTTAAGGTTTCAGTTCAAAAAAAATTCGTAACGCTTAAGTAGTTTAAAAATTGGGAGTCTCTTCAAGTTATGCTAAGAAAAGTGAAAAAAATATTTTTTTTTCAAAAATAATAAAAATTGGGGAAAATCTGAGAATTGATAAAAATTGTTTTTAAAAAATTAAAAAATTCTGACGTGTACATGAAAATCACGGTGTTATTAACAAAAACTTGTTATTGCCCGTCAAAATTTGTTTTGTCAACTGTTATATATTTTTCATCTGAAAGAAAACCTAGTACGGTTGTGAAGTGTGCCACATTTTATTGCTCTGCATATATTCATATTCCCATCTCTTGGTATTCACTTGTTTTGATGCTTGTTTGTCTATGAATAATCTCTTCACTATTCATTGGGTTTTCAAGCATCGAATGAATGCACTAAATATTCACCTTTCAACTGAATGTCGTTTCAAAATATTCATTGCCGGGGTATGTTGGCTATCCAAAATATAGAAAATTAATTTGTATTTGTGTTTGTGAAAAAGTCTACTTAATTTTGGAAATTTTACGTCCTATTAGATAAATAAATTTCTTTAGTTAAACTGCTTTTTGAGGAATTCATGAAGAAATGTCGTTAGGAACCTATTTCTGGACCAAGAACCTCTGGGTCAACTGCCTTTTAAAAAGCCACCTACACCTACATTTACCAAGCAATGACGGTTTAGTGAGGGACTTTCTGACAAAATTTAAATTTGTTCAGGGCTTGTTTTGATCTCGCTAAAGGGAAATTTCCTGCCAACGCCCTGATTTTGTCCATTGTGTTTACTAAACGGATCCACAACCGATTAAGTTGGGTCTGTATAACACCTTGTCGCTGCCTTCTCGATGTTAGCCAGTCCATGTAACAGACAAACCTCATTGTAAGCTGGCTAAGCTTGTGCGTTTAAATCGCCGACAGTCGATTTGTCCTCAATTATTTGCGAGTAGCTGAAAACATCTTTCAAACATGAACTTTGAACAATGTTTTGCCGCGCCGGGCATGAAATGTAGTTGAACACAAAACGAAGTGCTACGTTGTGTGCTGAGGCAGCCCAATGTCAATTGTGAACTTGATGCAGATGTAATAATTTGTGCTTAATGAAATCCATAGGAAAACAGCCAGAAATACTCCCCCAAATGACACTGAAATGCCACTGACAATAAGCACCAACGAAATGCTGCTGATCAAACCGTTTGTTGTCTACATTGTTGTTGTTGTTGCTATAGTCGTTTCAGCAGCAATCGCAGATATTTATACCAACTTCTATTTTAAGCAATTTAGTTGGAGGACGCTACAAAAAAAAAAAAAAAAAACGAAAAAACCGAAAAACTGGGCGTTTGTATACATAATTTTGTGAAAATAACATTTTGAAAGCAGCAACTGCTATTGCTGTTGTTGTTGTTGTCTGTTTTCACGTCTGTCGGACGGTCATAGTTGTAGTGGCTGTGGCAAGTGAGTGGCCTTTTGTGTGTATTCCTCTTACCACCACATCCGCTTCCGTTAACTTGCTCTGATTATTTTATATCCTGTCGCGCTGTCACTCTTTCGCAAAAATTCCATTCAATGTAATGGAGAGAAACTGTTTTGTTATTTCGATTTGCCGTCGTCGTCTACGTCGTCCTTGCTGCTACCGCTACTGTTCACATCTTTTTTGGCACAAACTACTTTTTTTTTTTTTTTTTTTTTTAATGTTACGTTGGAGCAAAGCCGAAAACAGATTTAATTTTGTTTAGTTTTGTGTGCAAAACCCACAGCTCGCAGTCTCCAAAACGAGTGTCCTTGAGTGAATTGTTAACATTTTTGCAGGCGTTCTTTTTCTCTCTTCCATTTGGGCTGAATAAAAATTGTCCATAATGAGGTTTCGTAGAAGAGACGCTGTAGTTTACTTGATTGCTAGACGGACGGGCCAACGGTGGCATTGAGTTGTATTTTGCCGGAGCAGGGCCGGTTCGAATGTGTGGGTGAATGGTAAAGGGCTCCCGAGCAGGGAGAGGGCAGGGCAGGGCGTATTTGCAGTTTGATTCGCTTACAATACAATGTTTTGCCACTGAGACTATTAAAACGTTTTTAGAAATAACATATTTCATTAAGTTATAATACAAAATTGTCAATTTACTGAGATTCATAGATTCATTTCAAGTTACAATATTATTAAATTAGTTTTAAGATTAGAGATTTTCGGCAAGTCTAAAATATTAATTTGAGACACCAAACATTCCAGGGTATTAAAGACTGACATAAAGTCTGAATATCGTCAGGTAATGTGAACGATAATGTCAGGTTTCGAGAAAAAGGTTTCGAGAAAAAAGGATGAGGATACGGAATACACTTATTAAGACTGTTAATAATGACTAAATCGAGTAGATTAGCACTTGTTCTCACGAAATTGATGCTGTGAGTCCAAGATTGTCAGCTTATATCCCTCGAATTCTACAATGTTGCCAGCCACATAATTTCTGTAGAAAATCAATATCGAACATTGGATCCAAAGCTTTGTACCTGAAGTTTTTTTTTTATAATTCTAGTAATCTTTATAAAAAATTCAGTCTCATGGGCATATTCAGAGTTGGAGAACAAAATTAATGTCGATACGAAAGAAAAAAAATCACAAAAGCTATTAGTTTATTTGCTGTGTCTGATTGCTCTACCACACATACCCTTGGGCCGGGCCTGCTTCGCATCGGGGAATGCTAAATGCATTTTAATAATTTTTAAATATTTTGCTGTTTGTCGCTTCATGAAACCAGAATATTCGCATTAACTCCATCTCAAAATACGTGCATTTCGTTTGTCTTCTGCTCTTAATGCTCTTACAGCTCGCCATTAAACTTTTATTTGCTTTCCTTGTTTGTTAATGGTTTCGCCGGAACACATAAAATGACGTCCTCCAAACCGATTACCTCTAAATTCTCTGTGTGGAGGGCGAATCTATTGAAATGGTCAATTAAATTCTGTTCTTAGAACAATTTTTCAAATATTCTTATGGAAATTATAATACAGCGCCATAAACAACCGCTGGGTGGCTGTCAGACTGAGTGGCATGGCAGAGATTTTTGATTTAACAACAAAATAAAAACCAAATCAAGCGGCTTCTTTACAAAGGCACAGAGGCCGGATTACAGGCGGATGAAGACGAATGCTGGGTGTTACAGGCATTAATGTTGACATTGAGTCGGTGTTTTCCGTTCCCTTCGGTTGAGTTCAGTGAGATTTGTTGGCTGCTGTGTTTTATGGCTCAGTTTATTTACAAAGTTAATAAGACTCCCAGTCTATGGCGGCACCCCTTTAACGCAAAGGAAAGCGAATACACACTTTCGTTTTTACGATACCAGCATAAGCCCAATGGAAGAGGATGAAAGTTCAGGGGCGTTCTATGAAATCCTATCTAAGTATAAATAATAAGGAGTGTAAGTGTATTTTGTGCATTCGCAGGCAATGAGTGGAGACCTTTGTGTTGGTTACTTTAAGCTAATAAAAATTTTAAACATGGCAAATACTACGTGATAAAAGACAACAAAATTCTTGCCCAAAGCGTTTTTTTTGATCCCCAAAGATTTGAGGCCACGCTGCAAAAAAGTGAAATCTATTTATTCAGTTTCTGAGGCAAACTTGTAGCTCATAAAAAATACAAATTGTCAACATGTAAAATGAAAAAACTTCATCTTCAAAGTTAAAATTTTTTTATTAAAAAAAGTCGATTTCTTTAACGTTTTTTCCCCTGCTTTGGTTCATAGGTAGCAAACCGTTCTAAATTCAAGGAAACAATTAACTACAAAGATGTACCTAAGATCTCAGTAAACAACATTAAAAATGATCAAAATCAAAATGAAAAAAATCGCCAAAATAAAAAAAACCCCAATATGAAAAAACGTCGTAATGAAAAATCGCCAAAAATTCCTTGGAATGATTCTTAAAAGTGTATCAATTCACATTTACTTTCTAGAATAGCATTAACCAACTTTTGATGCGTATGAGCAATATTAATTTGAAAGCCTATCACTCATACGTACACTGGACAGTATTATCAAAACGCCAAGTAGAACAGGGTTACCACCTTATCCCGTTCATATCAGATCTTTCCAAATATCTGTGTGGAAATACGACAAATCCTGTAAAAGATCCAGGAAATAGGCCTCAATTTTTGGGGTGTATTCTCATCCCTTCAATGAACATTAATGAAATTAGGCCCCACTGCTAATAGTTGGGGCCTTTTTTCCATTTAGTACACATTTTGTGGTGTACTTTCCTGGACTCTATTTTCATAATTTTCAATTTGGGGTGTATTTTTGTGTGGCCTAATTTCCTGGCGCAATTTTAAATCCAAACTGAGCCACACAGCAAGCTCTCCAAATTACACTAGTCAACAGTCAAAATGTACTCGGGATGCGATAATTTTTTCTGTGTAGATAACCTTGACATGAGCTCGAAAAACGCAATAAAAAATTTTTTTTTCGTTTGGTTTTTGTTTTATTTTTTTTTTTTTAAATTTTAAAAAAAATTTTTTGGTTAATTTGTTTCGTCCGGCATAACTCGGGAACCACTAGCCCGATTTAATTGAATTAAATTAAATTTTTTTTTTTTAAAAATCCATAAAAAATCCAAAATGAAAAAAAATGTCAAATCTTATTACTTTTACGTAAAGTCACATAACCTATGAGCAAAATGAGACAAAGATCATGAAAATCGATGCACGCGTTTCGCTTTTATTCGCAATTGAGTAAAGGTATGAATTTCAAATATATTCAAATTTCATATATTTTTGTCACCCAACAAATTTTAATTTTTTTTGTAATAAAAAAGAAAAAACCTTACCATAGACAAAGTTGTGCATATGTCGAGCAAATTTTTGAAATTCATACCTTTACTCAATTGCGAATAAAAGCGAAACGCGTGCATCGATTTTCATGATCATTGTCTCATTTTGCTCATAGGTTATGTGACTTTACGTAAAAGTAATAAGATTTGACATTTTTTTTCATTCTGGATTTTTTATGGATTTTTTAAAAAAAAAAAAATTTAAATCTTTAGGCAAAAAATAAGTTTTTTCCTTTATATATTCATTTTTAACTTGGAAACTGTTGCTTGTATAGGAAAACAATATATGAACAGATTAAGGGAATTGTAATTTTAAATTTTTTAAAATTTAATTCTATTAAATCGGGCTAGTGGTTCCCGAGTTATGCCGGACGAAACAAATTAACCAAAAAATTTTTTTTAAAATTTAAAAAAAAAAATAAAACAAAAACCAAACGAAAAAAAAATTTTTTATTGCGTTTTTCGAGCTCATGTCAAGGTTATCTACACAGAAAAAATTATCGCATCCGGAGTACATGAAATTTTTTTCATTTTGTTGAGTAGAGTTATTCTCTGTTGCAGGTGGTCTCAGGCCCAGGTGACAACTTATCGTGCAATTTCTTCAACATTCTGATGGAGAAAAATATTGGCGGAAATAGTCTCAAATAAAAGGCGCACACAAGTGCCCCGGTAGGCGAGTTGGTAGCGTGCTTGCCTATCAGCGTGGGGGTTGTGGGTTCGATTCCCACCAGAGGCTTTGGTCTGTCGCTGCAAAAATCTAAACATATGGTCTGTGTCACTCGGTTTACCCTTGGACCCAAAAATTAGTATATAAATTTACTTTGTATTGTAATTAATAATAAATAAATAAAAAAAGGCGCACAGATAACGCCAGAGTCATATACTGCTCACATACGGGCTTTCCACAGAATCGAGAAGCAGAATCAAGGAAAATTGTTGGGAGGAAGACAAGGCCAGAATTGTGGCGGTACAAAAATGAAACTCCCGAAAATTCGTCCTAAAAGTGAAACAAAGTATGGTCTGAAATTAAGGGAGAGTCCCAGGAAATTGAACCACCAAACTATTAAAAGTGTGCACTGAAAATGTTTATCGTGGCCCATTTTCATGACGTTTTTTTTCATACAAAAAGAAAATGCACTCCAAACTGATGAATTTGTCATGTTGTTGGGTTTTGGGGTGCAATATTCATTTATACCTGTTTTCTGTAGAAAATATTGCCCCAAGAAAAGGAGCCCCACAAATTTGTGACCGCTATTTATTTAAGAATTTTCATTTTGCTTTTATTTATTTTTAAAGAAAAAGGAAAAATTATGTACATAAAAAGGGCTCTATGAAAAATGAAGAATGCCCCAAATGGAGAATTCCCAAACATAAATGAAAAATCCCCCAAAAGCTCAATATGAAAATTTCTTCAAAAATTCCGGAAAATCTCCCCCAACAATTAATGAAAAATGAGCCAAGGCAAAATTATGAAAAATACCCCAAAAAGACAACAATAGATTTTCGTAATTTGACCCCGGCAAAATGTGAAAAATCATCCCAAATTGTTGTGGTTAATGTAACATTCTGGTGTTTGAAAAGATACCCACAAAAATCGACAAATTCCACAAAATTAAAAAATTTGGGAATTTTTATTTGTTAAATTTTCGGGGCATTTTTCATGTGAGAAAAATGGGAATATGAAATTTACCTAAAATTTTTGAAAATCTCTCCAATTTTGTTGGGGAATTTTTAATAATGAGATTTTGGGGGACTTCTTCATTTTTGTTTTTTTTGGGCATTTTTCATAGAGCCTATAAAAAGTCGGAACCAAACAATGTTTTGTTTAATCCCATAGCGGACTGCATTTGGAAAACACATCTTTTTGCTTTCCATTTTTGTTTAAAAATTTAGCATTTTGCTTTATTTTGTTTTTGAAAGTAGGCGATCCATTTTCGTCAATGTCAGACTTCCAACTGAAAGGAAAACAAATTGGTTTAACAACTTAGTTTGAAAGATGTCGAATTCCCTTTAACCCTTTATTTTAATATAATTTGTGAATTTTTTTAAAAATATTTAATTTTAAGCCTATAAGCTAAATATCTCAACTCTACCGAAATGGAGATGTGACTTTCTTTCTTAGGCGGACAATTTACCACTTGGTACGGCCTAAAATATTCACAATGTATTATTTAAACAAATCCGTTGTATTCATTTGAAGATTTCAATAGCTCCACATATTATTGCTCTAATAAACGAAATTTGCTTAAATTGAGTTCTCCCAAATGGTTTCGTTACAGGTGTGTACCTTTGAGAAATGGCCCCCATAGCAGCCTTCCATACAAATGCACCATTCGGTTCATTTATCAAAATTGCGTAATCTCTTGAACACGGTCCCAACATAAAGCCAAGCTTTAAAGAAAACATGTTAATGGG
The DNA here is from genome assembly GCA_958296145.1 of Hydrotaea cyrtoneurina. Lineage (NCBI taxonomy): Eukaryota > Metazoa > Arthropoda > Insecta > Diptera > Muscidae > Hydrotaea > Hydrotaea cyrtoneurina. The sequence continues at coordinate 3,466,876 of OY282512.1, read as the reverse complement.
TAAGTACATATGTATATAGATAGTTTGGCCCGTAGATTGTTTTAATTTTTGAAAATTTTATTAAAAACAAAACACGCACTAACGTCTAATGCAAATGTTTCATAGTTAAACGGCAATTGTCGTTTACTTTCTATTACTCCCCCCTAAAAACTCCGCTTTAGCGTTTTTCGTATTTGTATCGTTTAATCTACTCCACCAACCTTAGCTATCGAAACACCACCATGTACATGGATTGGAGCTTATTTTCTTAACACTTATTTGCATTTGTTTAATATAATTCTAAAATATAACGACATCAGCATTGGAATTCTTCGTAATTAAATACTAAAGCCCTCCAAGCTACACACCGACATAGACGTCAAGAAATTGTGTATTTCATTTTTTTTTTTTTTTTTTTTTTGCCTTTCTGAGCTGCTAAACCATTTAGAAGGGACATTTAATATTTTCAGCCATTAAAACGCCAGGCCACTCCTTTCTCATCTTCATCTAGTGGCTGGTACAACCAGTATCGAAGGGGTGGGCGGAGGGTCTATTATTATTCAATTTAAAAAGAGTGTTTCTTTTTTTGTCGGTTTTTGTGTTTTTATGGAAACCTCTTAAAACACGTGCATGGAATTAGTTGTATCCTTTAACAAGTAGGATTCCGTTTAAGAAAATTGAAATGAATGTGGAAACATTTTCTGACTGACCTTTATTAAGTTTCGTTTGTTTTTTTGGTTTCTGTTGAATTGTGTCCATAACTGAAATACGTTGTGAATTTTGAATGTTTTTTTGTTGTTGTTGTCACTTCATAAATATTTCAATAATGGCGTTTATTATCTTCCTACAATCGCTATCGCCGGTTTCACGTATTCGCAGTTTGTTTTCGGAAAATGGCACAATTTTAATAGATTTTTTTGTTTGTTTGGTTAGCAGCAAATATATCGTTAGTTTCATACTTTATTGAATAATTGAGGATACTGTTTTGCTGTTCATCCTTTAGCTCGAAATTTGCATACACGCGTGTATGTGTGAAGGTGGACATTCAGTTTAATTGTTTGTTGAATTTCCGGCGAATTGAATGAATTTAAAAATAAATGCGACCAACTCAGTTGACGATTCCTGGAATTCAATTAAAAAAATATGAATCTGAAATGTGTGTCTGCTTGGAAATGGGAACTTACGATGCAACCGGCGGGATGTGGTTGCTGGTTGCGGTAGTTTTGCCAGTTTCAAACTTTATAATTTTTTAATTTCACCAATTTGCAACACATGCATTAGGTTGATAACAAACAAAAAAAAAAGAGAAAGAAAACTAAAATAAAATCAAATTCCACAATTATTATTTCGTTTATTAGCAAACTTTACTAGTCATTAAATTCTACTTCTGACAATTTGTTTTCGAATCGAGTTATTTTCTCCGAGATACACAATTAATATAAAAAAAAACAGTAAAAGCTCTAGACCTAGGGGTTTTCCCCAACAATGTTTAATGCTCATGGAAGTTTAGTATCGTCTGAGGAACTACACGTTGGTTGGCTAATGAAGGAACTCACAATACCAGAAATTCACATACTCAAGTTCTGTTGTAGTAGGAGTTCTGGCGTCGTTTTCTTTCCCTCAACAAACAATTGATGAAGAATTTGAAAGTAGAAATAATAATAAACAGGCAAAGTCTTATACATATGTCTTTTGCCATGAAAAACTCTCGCAATTTCATTGGTTTTGTATGCGGCCATGAAATAAATCTAAATCACTTGATAATCGAAATTTTCCGGAATGTTGGTGCATCCGTTTGTGGAAATGAACTTTCTGATTGTGTAGACAATTTACACATTTGAGGCCTACTTAGGTCCATTGATTAAAATTTGCCGATTACAAGGACTGTTGAAAGATGAACACTTTTCTGGTGGTGTGTCTGGGTTGTGCACACTATCAAATGACACTCACACCCATAACAAATGGACGAGGAAACAGATACACAACGATAAGGAGAAACGGGCATTTGGTCCTTCGAGCCGGATTGAACTTAAAGAGTATCGTACAAATACTCGGCGATTAAATTAAATTATTTTTTATTCGTCGGGAATCATGGAACCAAACCGAGGAAAACCCTCCCATATAGGAGCAAAATCATTAAGGACCTCTCATTGAGTCTCACTAGAGAGACTCATTGACAACTACCCTAGGGCAAGGGTAAGGTCATTCACACTGCATGAATTGGTAGGTTTTATTGAAGGTTCTCTTCATCAGATAGAGACATTCAAAAACCTAACCCCAAACCTAACGATAATAGCGACACTATCCCACCTGAATGTTGATGCCGGTGTCAGAAGCCTTGTTTATGATGTTGTGGCAAAAAAACTCCCCAGGCCAAATGAAAGTCGTCCGATTTAGACAGATATCTTTACTCCGATCTATTGAAACTGGGGAATGTTTCGCCACTCACCCGGGTGGGTGATCTAACCACCGTGTGTCAGACAACTCACTACTATAAACATTTAATTTTTCATAATCCTGACTGCATTTGGAAAAACAAATGCATCATTACCATGAAATCCCCACTCAATTGCAATTCCGTTGTCGTCCAGTGGCCAAAAACTGTTAAAGCTACTTGTCATGTCATGGGGGTGTCTTTATGGGACTTACTCAACCAATTGAAGGTTAAGTAACGAAATCTACTTATAAATAATTCATAAGAAAAACAAATGCCAATTAATGGAAACATTGATGGCTGTGTGCTGTGGTGGCAAAACTGTGTCTCGACGGTAGCAATGACAGCAAAAATTAATTAAAAATAATCAACAAATATTTTTGTGTGAGCAGAAGGCGTAAGATAGCAACTCGGCAAGTACATTCAGCCAGCCAGCCAGCCAGACAGACAGACAGAAAAACACGTCTAACAAACATAACCAGAACATAACCAACCTACCGACATTCACACGCTTAGTAGAACAAGTAACGCTGGTATTCCCAAAAGTATCAAGTGGATGGGTTTGGGGTGATGTGCGGTGGGGTGGATAAAGAACATAAATCGTATAACCAGAGAAATGGCATAACGGAAAGAAGGCAAAATGATTTCTATAGAAAACAAAGCAAAATTAATGAGAAGAAGTGCAAAGGGAGCTTTGATTGAATGTGGGTCAACAACTGGCAATGGCGAAAGGTATCAAGATACCGACGACAAAGGCAGTGGCAACGACAACGACAACAGCACCGGCAGCATCAAAAGGGTACAAGTTCACCAATAACAACACTCACAGTGAAATATTAATGCTGTTGCCACAGTTTGTAGCACCAGCTACAGAATCTGCCCACCCACACCCAAACACGCACACACATACGTATGCTCTACACACACTGTACCAACATGAACTCACACAAACATACAGCGGACACAAAATTTGATAAATTATTAAAATTCATCATCACAAAAGTACTGTGGTTGTTGTCCTTGTTGTCGTTGTTTCAAAGGACTTTCAGTACGAAAGGTACTTCTCGTAAACCTTTGCTTCGATGGTCCTCACCAACTCACCAACTGTGCTGTGGACGGGGCCCAAAGCATTTGAGACGAGTACAACTGTTGACGAGTGAATATTAAGTTATTTAAGGAGTTGTGGAGTTGTTGTTGTTGTTGCTGTTGTTATAACTGCTGCTGCTCCTGCTGTCCGTCTTCCTGTCGTGCTGTTGTTGCTATACGAAATAAACAAGTGAAAATGTTAAAAATGGTCACAAGGATATTACATAGAAATCCTGAGTCGCTTTATGTACACATGTATATTTAAACTCTGGGTGCTGGCTACGGTTCGAGTGACGAAAATAGTCACAATGATAATGATGACGATTATAATGCTGACTATTATGATGATTTTGTCCGGCAATCTTCCGCTTACCCATATGAGGGAGGTATGATGACAATGGGATTTACTCAAGCAGGAATGAACTGACAATGGGGCAGCACGACGTCAATTCCAAATGGTCCCAATGCCAGAAACAACAAATGTCCCTAATTTCGGGGTGAGTTGGATAACGAAAAATCTCCGCACAGTAAAATAAAAAGAAAAAGTAGAAAATACAAAAAATAACCCCATAACAATTTGAGGAAATTTTTCAAAATGGCCTAAAACCAAAATAGGAAGAAATTAAAAAAAATTTATGTAATTTTTATTAATGAAAAATAACCTCAAATTAGAAATACAAAAAATTAACCCACAATGATTTTTCAGTATCCAAAATGGTCTAAAACCGAAAAGAAACAAAAACGCTAAAATATATAAAAAAAATCAAAGTAACCTCAAATTAGAATAAAAAAAAATTACACCAACTCAATTGGAAAAAAGTGCTCCAATAGTATAATTTGGCACCATTTTTCATTTTGTGCTTTGGGCCTATTTTCCATTGGAGTCACATTTTAAGGCTGCCCCAACCAATACATATGATATGTTTCAGTCACCACTGACCTGCTCAGAGATCTTGAAGAGAATTTGGTTAGCGCAAATGGCCAGATCATTATCATACCGCTTCTGGGGTTTCATGCCATTGTTGTGATTAAGACATGAAATTTGTAATGACAACTGTTAATTTCTACTCGTTCTTCTAATATACACACGTCTACGCACCAAACAGCCAAAGCTAATAAGGAACTTCGGCAAACATGTTGGACACACATGTGCACCACATGACACAGGGACAGAACCGGGCGACAGAAGTGCCCACAGTCATTCTTTTGAAACCCCACACACTGTTTTGTGTTCTCTTCATAACAGAAGTTGTTGTTAGTTTATCTGGGTCCATACATGAAAGCACCGTATGATTGATATGATTGGGTATTCCGGCTAAATGTTCTAACATCAGGGACTAGACGACGGATATCTAAAGAGCAGATACCATTGAAATACCTAAAAAATAGCGATACACAACCCACATTCCGGCGATGCTGAAGGAAGACAACAGAGCTGGCTACCCTACTATCCCCTATCATCAGAACCGCTCCCCACTGTATAGAGTCCTGGTGATGGAAATATTTACGAGATCAGATGGGGTGAAGTATTTCTTGCTCCCGCTTTAAAAAGCCTAAACACTTGAATGCTTCTTTCGACACTTCGAATATATGGCTAGCCCAGCGAGCATCACCCTGTATCTTCATGCCCAGAACATCAAGAGTGTCTGATTCGTCGATATCCACACCACCCATAGATATTGACGACGATGCTGGACCAGTGGAACGTTTGTGTGACAACAAACAGCACTGACTCTTGTGGGCATTAAAATCTACTCTGTTCATTTGGCCCCACTCACAAATCGTCGCCAAATCGCGGTTAAGTGAGTCGTTCATCGTTCGCCTTTTGTCCTCGACCTCCTGAGGACCTGGCCGATGATCAAATGAGTATGAATGACATAGGTTGCTGTCATCCGCAAAGGAGTAGATCGGGTTCACAGTCTGACCCAACAGGTCGTCAATGAAAATCAGAAATAGCGAAGGAGAGAGGACAGAGCCTTGTGGCACTGCTGTGGTCAACCTATGCTCGTTGGATGAGACCCCATCTATAACTACTCGTATAGAGCGATCCCTGAGAAAACTTGATATGAATCGAGAGAAGATATTACCGACACCAAATGCAATAAGTTTTGATATGAGTGCTCCGTGCCAGACCCTATCGAACGCCTAGGAAATATTCAGAGCCACGACCTTGCTTTCGCCAAGTCGGTGAATGGATCGACTCCATCGCTCCGTAAGGAACGCCATCAGGTCTCCAGTAGATCGATTTCTTCGGAAGCCATACTGTCGATCATTCAGGAGGCCGTTAGACTCTAGATACCTTACAAGATGGTGATTAAGCATGCTCTCCATAACCTTCGAGAGCGCAGAACATATTGCAATGGGACGGTAATTCGCTGGATTTGTGGCCTCACCTTTTTTGGGGATCGGCTGAACATTGGCAACTTTCCAAAGTGATGGGTAAATACCAGCATGGTACTACATGTTGAAAAGATTGCGCAATGGACGAGCTAGCGTCGAGGAGCACTTACATAGGACAAGTGCTGAAATACCATCCGGGCCCGGAGTTTTGTTTACATTGCGATCTGCAAGAACGCTTTTCACAGCATGCGTTCGAAAAAATATCTGGGGCTTCGAACTATATACGGTTTCGATCACGGGGAGTGGTTGACTGCTGTCTGGCAAAGATGAATTCTTTGCAAATATTTCAGCCATAAGATTAGCTTTGTCAACCGGGTCAGTGAATATCTGGTCATCGTTAACGAGAGTTGGAATAGAGGACGCAGAACTTTCCTTTACCCTTTTAACCAATGACTAAAAGCTCTTACTTCTCCAGGGAGAAGAGATAACTTTAGCACGAAGACGCTGTTCGTAAAGAAGTTTTTCGCGCCTAAGTACTCTGGCACACGATGATCTTGCCTGTTTGCGTAGCAGCTCAGTAGTGACGTTTTTATTTAAACGTCAATTTTTGAACGCTCTTTGGATCTGACAGCTTCTTTGCCTGTCTGATTAAACCAGCAATTCTTTGGAGGTTCAATCGAAGTAGTCTTCTAGGAAATAAATGTGTTTATACCAAGAAGAATTATTTTCTCAACCATTTCAGCAGCAGCATCCACATTATGGTCAAGGAAACATAATTTCCAGTTAAATTGCTGATAGAAATTATTTAGCTCGGCCTAACGTCCCTCTTCGCAACGTCCCTCTTCACAACGTCCCTCTTCCACTTTAGAAGTGGACCTTAGATCGAGGAACGAAAACAGTGCTGATCCCAGTTACCAAGAGGTGAAAGAAGGTCATTCTCGCACTTTTCAGGCTGTGTGCTAAGGAAAAGGTCAAGAATATTTTGCTGTTGCCCTTCAACATGCAGAATGTGTGTTGGTTCATTCACTAGTTGCGTCTAGTTGTTATGCGCGGCGAAAAACTCTGCATATCGGCCCTCCGGATATGAGAATGAGACTGAGAAACCCCAGCAACTACAATTTCACTGTCCGTACAATCTTTTTAAATTGTATCCGTTTTTGTGTGACTTGAAGCGATATTCTGCCACACGACTGAAGCTTGCAACTGTTTCCGGTAAAAACCATTACTGAGGTCCGAGCCTGGCAAGTTTCACCGTTGGCATAGACCTCTTCAAATCTTCTGCTCTAAGGCCCCACTGCGCCTGCTTTGCGACCGTGGCAAGTTTCACCGTTGGCTTAGACCAACACACAGGTTCGTGCTTACCTATTCATACAACAGTCACAAGTAATCAGTTTAGCTGGGCAAATTGTCCATAGCCAAAGAGCTCAAATAGTTGCCGAGCATCAAGTGGAGTACATATTTTAAATTATACACAAAGTCATGCATGATTACACATCATGGACGTCCTTAGATTTATTTCAAATTGTGTGGCAGCAGCAGCAGCAACAACAACAACAACAACATAAGGACCTGGTGCTGGTGACAGTGACAGTCTATTATTTATCCTTTTCACATGGCATCAGCCCTAGCCGAGTTAGGGCTGTGTGGGAAATTCGAATGGAATTTTCATTGATTTCATAATAAATGAATTGTCATGAATGTGTGTGTGTACATACATATGTATACACTATATACATGAATTTGAATGTCTCCTAGCGAGTGTGAGCATGTGTGTGTGTATAGATTGGTATTTTGGCATGTATTAATGTATGGTCGATTTGGTTTAGTGTACTCTATTGGAGTCGACATAATGAATTCAAATTATTTCTAATCAATTTTATATGATGATGACATAGACATATAGATATACCATTATGGCTGTATGTATGTGTGTGTATGTGTGTGTAAATGGTACTCCTTTTACATAATGATGACACATTTTAAATATTGGATTTGTATTTAAACCAAAACATGCATGTATTTGGTTAATATTTCAAATGATTTCGGTCTTCGGCAGTAATCCTGTGAAGTGTACTCAATCTTAAACTTAACGCATGATGTTAATACTTTCCGACATATTCGGTTATATGTTTTTTAAATAAACCGACAATGTGAAGAGTACACATGACATTTTGTGGCATTTAGTATGAGCTGCTGTTGGGGAGGGCCGAAGTTTGACCTGGGCTTAAAAACGATGTGTGTATAAATTGGTAACACATAGATAACACTGGCAATACAATGATATATTTTTGAAATGTGGCCTAATGTACTGTGGTTCACCTTTTTTTCAGCTTATATTTTATTTGTCGAATCTTTGATTTCTTTCATGTGGTGGTCCCCAGAGTACAATAATCGTCTATGGTTAAGTTTTTATCATAACTCAACAACGAATAGGCCGATTTGGTTGTATACTTGAATAAGACAGTCTGATACTCGGAGGCAGTTCAAGACGCATTTCGGTTAAGTGTGAGCGCTTAGAGGCCTGACCAACCATTTTTTATGGCAGGAGATTGCAGAAATGACTGAGTCTTGCCTGAATGGCTTGGATGCCCTTTCCAACTCCACTTCAAAAATAGAAGCTTATCCGGACACTGCTGGGAAAATTTTATTGACCATTTCTTAATCTCCTACCCTGAAAAATATGAGGTTAGCATTCTTGCGCCTCATGGAAACTCGGATCATTGCACCATTTCAGCATCCTTTTCGTTCTCTCATATTCTGCTTGGTATGAACACGTTTATTCCCTCGAAGACTACTTCGATTAAACAAAGAATTGAAATGCAAAGAAACTGTCAGATCCAAAGAGGAAGCGTTCAAAAATTGACGTTTTTGAATGAAAACGCCACTACTGAGCTGCTACGTAAGCAGGCAAGATCAAATTGTGCCAGAGTACTTAGGCGCGAAAAACTTCTTCACGAACAGCGTCTTCGTACAAAAGTTATTTCTTCTCCTAGGGGAAGTAAGAGCTTTTGGGCATTTGTTAAAAGAGTAAGAGACAATTCCTCGTCTTCTATTCCAACTCTCGTTAACGATGACCAGATATTCACTGACCTGGTTGACAAAGCTAATCTTATGGCTGAAATATTTGCAAAGACTTCATCTTTGCCAGACAGCAGTCAACCACTCCCCGTGATCGAAACCGTATCTACTTTGATGCCTCAGATATTTTTTCGAACGCATGCTGTGAAAAGCGTTCTTGCAGATCTTAACGTAAATAAATCTCCAGACCCGGATGGTATTTCAGCACTTGTGCTATATAAGTGCTCTTCGACGCTAGCTCGTCCATTGCGGAATCGTTTCAACATGTCGTATCGTGCTGGTAGTTACCCTTCACGTTGGAAAGTTGCCAATGTTCAGCCGATCCCCAAGAAAGGTGAGGCTACAAATCCTGCAAATTATCGTCACATTGCAATATGTTCTGCGCTCTCGAAGGTCATGGAGAGCATGGTTAACCACCATCTTGTTAAGTCTCTAGAGTCTAACGGCCTTCTGAATGATTGACAGTATGGCTTTCGTAGAAATCGATGTACTGGAGACCTAATGGCGTTCCTTTCGGAACGATGGAGCCGATCCATCCATCGTCTTGGTGAAAGCTCGGTCGTCGCTTAGGATATTACCAAGTCGTTCGATAGGGTCTGGCACGGAGCACTCATATCAAAACTTATTGCATTTGGAGTCGGTAATAACTTCTCTCGATTTATATCATCAAATGCTGCCAAAAGTGTTCGAAAATGGGGCCTCTCGGCTGGAATTGATTTGAGCCAGCCCGAAATCATGTGTAAAACATAATGGCGATCCCTTACCTTTATAATAAAAACAAATTCTTGGCCCTAACACTAACACCGTGTTACAAAAAATAGATTTTTTTCTGTCCTATGAAGCAAATGCACATATTCGGAAAGACGGAAAAAATAAAAATACACGTGTATCGGCGATTTTCATGTACACGTCAGAATTTTTTTTTTTAAGTTTGAAGTATGAAGCTCGTAGTGGCCTGTGTGAAAGCCTTTCGACCGATTTTTAACCCTTTTTCAGTGATCCAATCGAGCTGATTTTTTGCAGGCAGACTCCTGGAAATGTCTGTATCACGTTTAATTTTTTAAAAACAATTTTTATCAATTCTCAGATTTTCTCCAATTTTTATTATTTTTGAAAAAAAAAAATATTTTTTTCACTTTTCTTAGCATAACTTGAAGAGACTCCAAACTTTTAAACTACTTAAGCGTTACGAAAAAAAAAATGTTTTTTGAACTGAAACCTTAAAAAAAACGATAACTATTTAAAAAAAAAAAAAAAATTAGGAAAATCTGAGAATTGATAAAAATCTATTTTTTAAAAAATTTGACGTGATACAGACATTTCCACTAAGAGCCTCATACTTCAAACTTAAAAAAAAAAAAATTCTGACGTGTACATGAAAATCGCCGATACACGTGTATTTTTATTTTATATCCCCTTTCCGAAAAAGTAAATTTGGTTCATAGGACAGAATGTGTGTAACACGGTGTAATTTATATGCGTTTTATTTCGTCTTGAAGACCAAACGTCTATATGAGAATTATCTTTTTTAACAGTACAGTATTTTCGATGAGAACAGCATTTTTAAAAAAAAAAAAGGAGAATTATCTTGTTTAAAGAGAAACATTTGTTATTTCCTTTCAGATTTTTTTTTATCAGATAAGTCGCCCTCACTTACCTGCAATTTTGCATTACATGTGGACCCCCCCAACATAGAAAATGAAATAATGTTTTTTTTTTTTTTGTTATGTTTTCATTTTATTTTATTTCTTTCGTATATAGGTTTTCTTATAGATTTAGTTTTCGGTTTTCTGTCTCTGGTTTTTCTTTTGGTTTTGGTTTTGTCATTTTCTTTTCTGTATACCACAATTGAATTATAGTTAATAATATTTTGAAGTGTCGTCTCGTCTCGTCTTTCCTTTTTCTTTTTTACATATGTTTGTATGTTTTATGGATTGGTATTAGATTATTATTCACTATTTCCTTTTAACATTTGTTTTCTTAATTATTTTTTGGTTTGCATTCAGTTTTAGTATTTTGGTTTTTATGATTTAGTTGTAGTTTAACTTATTTCTGTTTAGAAACGATTACATTTAACTGCAATTTTCTGTGTGATACTTTTCTATTTCCGGTTGCAATGACTGCGCGGTCTTAGAGTTATTTTCGTTTCGTTTCGTTTCTGTTGGGGTTGTTGGTAGTTTCGTAACCTAAATGTAATATTAAATCCTATGTGTGTGTGTGTGAGTGTGTGTTGGTTGGTTGTCTATAAATAGTATTTATGTATATAACTATAAATGTAGATGTACTAAGTAGTTGTAGATGTAAATGTCCTAAATAACTTTACACTGTAATCTAGACTATGGCTAAATATACGCTCTCGAGTGCGGAAGGTAATTGCCCTAATGCTGGACTGTATTTCCCGCTCATCGTATTGGTTTTTCCGAACTTACAAATTGTTTATTTACTTGGGCAATAATTACCCACTAACTGTATCCAATGTTTATAAACATTTAATTAAATTATGTATTAACTATGTGGTAACTATGGATGAATGTCGTCTGTATGCATGTATGTGAGTGTGTGTGTGTGTGTGAGTGTTGGTTTTTATGAACTTATCCAGTTTATTCACTTAATAGTTCTACGTTATACGTTGTGTTTGTTTTACAATATTTATAACTTAATTAACAAATATGGTTTCTGCTGTTGACGTTTTGCGTGTGTGTGTGTGTAGGTTTTTTTTTGCTATGTTTCCTTTTCCGGTTATATAGATACATTGGATATTTGTTTTTGTCCCGCGCTTCTAACGACAAATTTGTTTACTTTTTACAGTTTTTTTTTTTGTTTGTTTTTGTTTATTTGGTTTCATTAAGGGTTTCCTATGTGTATATGAGTGTGCGTTTTTTTTTGATTTTTTCTTTGTTAATTCGCTTTAAAAATGTTGGGCATTCATTAATTTAGGAGCTGTTGTGTTGTTTTTTGTTTTGTCTGGGATCTGTATTTGGGTTTCTGTGGTATCTATAGTTAATATTATAATTTTTCAGTGTTGTTGTTGTTGTTTTTGTCTTTAATTTATTAAATTTACATACATAATAATTCAGTCTTTGGAAGAACAACATTTAATAAGTAAAAAATAAAAACACAAAAAACTGAACAAGGAAATTTATTAATTAAAAGAAAAGAAAAAAGAATCGACAGAATTGAGAAAATAGTTTTAAATACTCGAGTTGATCGGTAAGAGTTGACTAGTATTGTTCGAGCAAATGTTTTGGGACGGCTCATTAAAGGTGACTTGGAAATTGTTCAAGTGTTAAAGCGTAATGAACTTTGCATCAACCCTAAAAGTCGAATGTTCAGTTTTAGTAGAAGATGTCATGCGTAATAGAAATTGCCGTGGGTTTTAGTCGCTTTGTCTTTTTACGTTGTGGAAAATATGTGCGTTTAAAATCTTCTTGTTACGAAATTACGAATATATCAATTCGGAAATATAAGGATTTTGCAATTTACGACATTATGAGATTCAAGATCGTTGATTATATTTTTGAAATCGTGCAGTGCTCTAATATCTGATAGAAATGTCATGTCAATTAATATTTGTTTATTAAAAAAATAATCGGAATTTCTAGAAATTCATTTCAAAAAGCCAGTAGAATTTGAAATTTGAGGATCTGCTTAATAAACTAATGATTAATGCATTAGTGGGGGATCTATGAAAAATGCCCCAAAAAATCAAAAAAATTTTCGTAACAGAAGTCAATTCGGGGAAATTAAGAAAAAATGTCCCCCAAACAATTTCATACAAAAAATTGGGGGAGTTTTTCATAATTTTTAGGTAATTTAATTTTTAGTTTTTTATTTTTGGGTATTTTTTTTTTTTTTGGGGATATTTTCGTAACAGTAGTCAATTCGGGGGATCTATGGAAAATGCCCAAAAAAAATTAAGAATTCCCCCAAAAAAATCTCATACATAAAATTTGTAGAGTTTTCCATAATTTTTACTTAACATTTAATTTTTTGTTTTTGGAAAATTAAAATTTTCCAAGTTCTTTATTTTTGGGTATTTTTTTTTTTGTTGGGGATATTTTCGTAACAAACGTCAATTCGGGGGAATTATGAAAAATGCCCAAAAAAAAACCAAGAACTCCCACAAAAAAACTCATACAAAAAATTGGGGGAGTTTTTAAAAATGTTTAGGTAACTTAATTTTTCGTTTTTGGAAAATGAAAAATTCACAAATATTTTAAATTTGTTTTTTTTTTTTGTGTAATTTCCAAATTTCAGTGAGTATACAAATTATATAGTACGCAGCTCACTGATTCGAGAGAAGTTCCCCGTCTGTTCCTTCATGGAATGTTAAGGGAAATTAGTAATTTCCAAGCAGTAGTCAATCATACATCGCGCTCGTTTTTTGTTTTATAATTTTGTTTCTTTTAGTAAATTTTCATAAATTGTTTGGGGGATTTTTCAGAATTTTTGGGGAAATTTTCATATTGCGCTGTTGGAGAGATTTTCAATTCATTTTTAGGAATTCTTCATTTTTTGGGGGCATTTTTCTCAGAGCATATTTTGTGTGTCCCGTCTTAGCGCTCTACAATGTACTCACGCCATGCTTCCTCCATAAGGACTCCTTGCGTTGGGCCCAATACAATTTATGTACTCCAACATTTTTACAAACAATTGTACTCCGTCCTAGACCCCGACACCAACTGTATCTTAAAATAAATTTTGTGAATGATATTGCAGATGACGCCGTTAAGACTATAGGAGCCTTAAAACGTGTGTTACCTTAAAACGTGTTTCCCAGAGAATAACGTGTTTGGTTCGTCATCGTTGAAACACTTTTCGACAGCGGTCGACTTTTGCCACGTCTGTAAGGGCACAATCTACTCAAAAGTCCCAAAGGACATGTATTTAGAGCCGATGACAAATGTTAATAGTCTTAAAATTAAGAAGAACCAAAGCTAAACCCATAAAAAGTTAGAAATGAAACAACCAATAGCTTTCTAAAAAGACAAAAAAAAAGAAGAAAAAAAAACACAACAGAAGATAATTCTTCACTAAAATACATTTACATTAAACAGAAAAAGGTTCGTTTCCTTTTTGTTTTTTTTTTGGTCCTAATGTCAAAAAGGAGTTTTTTTTTTGTTTGCGTTTATAGTAATTAACTAACATTTACTTACATGTACTTTAGTCGAAAACTAATTGTCAGAGATATATATATATATGTGTGTATATATATATTTTGATAACTATATACACAGATTTGCTAGAAGAAACAACGGTATCAAACAACAACGAAACGAAGAGATATTTGGTTTTCTTTTAAAGAAACATAACATTCATTGATTTAAGAAGATCTTTGTGTGTGTGTGTATGTGTGTGTTTATTTGTTTATTGGTTTGATTTCCTTTAGAATTATCTGCAGTGACAAACTTGAAGTTGCTTCTGTTCATTGTAAGCGCACGCTATGCCGTGCAATCTCTGTAGGCGACAGGCGGATCGTAGGAGATCCAGATGGAAAAGTTAGAGTGAAGTTTGGCGTCAACCAACCTTAGAGATCACACTTGAAACGTACGGTTAATTAATGTCACACCCGGAGTTCATCCATTAGCGGATGTGGTTGGGCTTGGGACAGCGGATGTTGTTGCATCGACTGGGCCGTGGTCACCGTCACCTGGGGCGGTGGAGGCGGTGGGCCATTGCCCGAGCCGGGACCAACCATGCCGCCGCCTGTGAGCGCCGTCGTCATTGTCTGATTGTGCGAGTTTTGCAGCTGATGCTGGTGGGTCACTATCATCTGCTGTTGGTTCTGTTGCACCTGTTGTTGTTGCTGCTGCTGCTGCTGTTGTTGTTGCTGCTGCTGATGCTGCTGTTGCATGGAGGATTGCTTCATGCAACTCTTCTTCGTGAGAGTTCCGCACTGATTGCCCATGACCTGTAGGGCATGCGGCGGCAGAAGACCCATGATGGTGGCACTTTGTGCATTGCTGTTGTTGACCACCCCGACATTGCCACCTCCGCCGGGATCCTGCTGCATGGACTTCATGTGCTTGGGCGGTGGTGGTGCCCGATGCGGTATGTCGGCAAACTCTGGCGGTGGTAGCTGATGATGCTGCAAGGCATGATGATGCGATAATATGGTGGCCGGATCGCTTTTCGTATGGATCGTGAGGGTCTCCAGGTCGCCGCAAATATTGTTGGGCATTTGGCCACTTTCCTGGCGTTTCAATTTGGTCTGTGAGCGCGGCTCATTCAGGCGTGTCTTGTCCCGCTGATAGTAAACGCCGGCAAATATGAGCACATTCAGTATGAGCAGACTGCAGCCAATGGCAATGGTGACACTGAGGGCGGTGGAATAGGCGGCAAAGCCGTCATTGTCCTGGGAGGCCTGACTGCCGCCATGGCCATCGCCGTCCATCATGTCTTCCGGGTACAGTTTGCTACCCGGATAGCGGGTGCCATTGCGCTGCAACGACGACGACGGCGAGCTGAGATTGAGCAGCGAAAAGACCTGATTGGTGAATATGCTGAAGTTGCCCAAGGCGGCACTGCCGACACCCGGCGAATAGGGCGGATTCAACGGCTTCACGGCAGCATCATTGGCAATGTTATTGTCCATTTCATCGTCGTCACTGAGCTGGTGATGCGATGCGGGCACATTGTCGCCGCCCGGCTTATGCAGATCCGGTATGAGATTCAACCAAAACGACAGACGATGGGCGCGATAGTGATTTTTCAATTTGGGTTTTGTGTCTGTGGAACAGAAGACCAAAAAAAGTGATGGAAAACAGATAAAATCAAGGAGAATTAATCGTGAGATCGGGTGGTGGGGGGTGATTGTGGTTGACTTACCAAAGTTCAAGTACTTCTTGTGCACACTTTCATATGCCGTCCAGTCGATGGTCTTGTAGCGACTGCGTTCCTGTCGGCTGCCATGGTCACTCTCCATTTGTTCGTTCGGATTTCTGTAGAATTTCCAAAAGAACTATTATTAGTCAACGCGAACTGAACTGCGTGCGTTGTAACGTACCCCGTGCGCACGAAATTCGACCAGTACAGCATAACAATCTCCGACAGGCTGACTTCGGTCTTTGTGTAATTTCGGGTGAAGTGATTGAAACCGCCCACCAACGGCGCTCCAAATATGTACGGCAGGTCCTCGCCGTGAATGCAACCTTGACGCTGTACAGAACAGGGGAAATTTACCTAGAATCTGTTTGACTCGTACGGTCTTCGGCCAACTTACCTGCGGATAATCGCCATAGCGGGTCTGATAGTCGAACACATACAAATAGGAATTGCGATGGTCGGCCGAATGTAAGTCGACGGTTTGAGCAGCGGGAGCCACCACTTGGGCATCACTCAACGCCTCCAACGTTTCGTCTCTGCAATGTTGAAAATACGAATTCGTTAAATTTCAAAATGATTTCATTTAATCGAATATAAATGCGTATATTGTCCTTGATTTTGTTTACTTTTTCTGGTGGTTGTTGTTGTACGTTTATCGTACAGCTATGCGGAAACTTGTGTTGTATTAAATATGAATTGAATTTAATTAAAACAAAATTTGACATTTCGCTGTAAACAATTTTCCAAATTGTTGCCTCTTTTTTATTTTTGCACCACATGACAACTGCAATGTGAATGTGTGGAAACCAGCAAACACAGTGGAAGACATTTGTTATTCTACAATAAATTTTGAATTTGTGGCCCAGCAGTTTGCTGAGTGGGTACACTATTCTACGATGCTCCACTGTGCAAAGGATTCGAGCAGCTATGAATATTGATTTTTTTTTATTGAATTATTTCGAAAAATTAAGCAATCAGTGGTTGTTGGTGGCATTTGCCACGAAATGCAACCAAAAATCTGAATTCAAATGGCCAAATACACAAATGTGTCGGTATGTGTGTTGTAGACAAGTAATTGAAATAAATACCAAATTATAAACGTGTGCTGCATAAAACTATAAAGGGTAGCCCATTGGCTGATAGATTTCTCTGGGTGACTGTTGTCATGAATTGTCACATTGGAATTGGAGTCGTGAGGCGTTCTTGCAAAGGTCATACGGTAGGCTCTTCCTGGTGGAAGGCTCTTTCATCGATCTACCGCATTACATTTTTTTTTAACACCTGCATAAAAACTTTTCTCAAACATTTCTGTTGATTCACTTCACGGATGGTTGTTAAGCAGTTCTTTACATTCAAATTATATACAGCAGCGAGTTTCCTTTGGCATGATTTTGAAATCTTTAAGCAATTCACGTTTTTCCTCTTTCTGTGGAGCTCATCATTCTTTATTAACACTTTGTTGGACTTGATTGATGGAATTCAGTGACTTGTCAAACTGTAGCTGTTTGTTGAGAAATTGCACTTCCAAATCAATTTGATTTGATAATGAAAATATTTAGTATAAAATACAGTCACTCGAAAAGGAAACAAATAATTTACAATGGCGTTTAGAATTAAAATACAATTTCACATCATTGTTGTTTGGGTCATAATGGAAAGTTTGTATGAACTGTTTGCATTCTAATTTTATATAAGATGATATCCTAACTAAACAAAGCCCTAATGTACAGAGTTATCTTTTTGCATCAGCTGTTATTATGCCAGTGATTCTTTGCCGCTTGAAATCTTCGCAGAAAGTCACTGCTTTACCCCAAAACAACAAATTTGGTGATCGGAAATTCCGCACGTGATCGTCGAGAAGCCGGCCAAACAGCTGATGAAATTTGGGGAGTATGTAGCCCTTGCATCCTGGACATCCGATAAGAACGGGTTTTTGGAAATTCGGATAGAAAGGGAGCGAATGAAAAAAGGGAACGAAAACGTAGAAAAGGATACCGAAATGGGGAAAATTAAAAATATCTACCGCCAAAAATTTTAAAAAGGCTATAAAGGTTCTGCGTCTGTATAAAGTATAAAGTATTTTTTTATAAACAACTGCAATTAAACAAATATTTTGTGTTTTACTGGGATGGAAAATGTACGCCAACGAAGTAGCGGGTAATCACTAGTTATGCATAAATAAGTATGGGGTGGCTGAAACGGGGGACACATGAGCTGGTACATTTCCCATACCTTTAATTGGCCGTTGCGGGAACATTTTGGCCGTACCACCGGCAAATGAACTTCGATTGTTATAAAATTTGTTATTAAAATGTATTTGGTATTCCCTTTTCATTTGAGATTTCGTCTGCTATGAAACACGATTCCACTTTACATTACTCCACAAATTTGCTTTCGAAGTGTATTTCAAAGGAATATAAAATGGAAAAATTGGGAAGAAAATTCATTGAGCTATAAGGAGACAATGTTACCAAATAAATGCATTTTTTTCGAAAACAATTATTTTCTTTGCATAACTGTCACATCACTCTCATGTAGAAATACATCTGGAGTGCGTTGTCAATAGAATCCGCATTTCATTACATTTTCAATGCTGACGGCTCATAACGAATGAATTTAATTGAGGTTCTACAAAAACATTTCAGAACTCTGAGCGGTATATTAGACTGTTAGACTGTTACCATTGCATAAGTCTGCTAATACTGTTACAACACTCCCATATACAGGGTTCTCCAACAGTAGGTGTTATTTTGGTAGCTGTCACTTTTGAATCTTTTATTCTTGGACATTTGACAAGTAGAAACTACGCCATTACTAAAAATGGAACGACACACGCTTCAACAACCCAGTCGCAGTTTGCAAAACTAAAAATTTTCCGGACCGTGTTATCTCTGGAAGAGATGCTCACAATTGGCGACTGAGATTTAACACCCTGCGACTTATTCCTTTGGGACCACCAACAGCCCAGCGTCTATTCAAGACCTCAAAGGTAGAATTTGTGAGGCTATCGATGTCATAGGGCAGCCACTTTGCGATGTGGTTATGGAAAAGTTCAAAGTTCGTAAGGTGGCCAATTGGTTGATGTTGTTTTTTTATTATTAACGCCATACCTTTCTCCGATGATTTATTTCAAAAAGAGGAATTTTTCTTTGAATACATAATAACACCTTTGTGGGAGAAGCCTGTGCCATAATAGTAACAATTAAATAATAAACTAGTAACCTTTTCTGTCTTCATTTCTTTACGAAATCAAGCTAGATCGCTGTATCCACCAAAAACCAAACAAAAACAATCTAACCCTTCAGTAACACCCTGTGTAAACATTTGTTTTGTTGGCTTCAAAAATACATAATCACAACCACTAACAACAACATAACACGAATATAAATAAATAAATTGTGGTTTTTTTGTAGAGATTTTTCTATTTTTTACAATACATCCCTCCGAATTATCCTCAAAATCTCCCTCTCACAGATGACAGGTTTTTTTTCCAAGCTAAAGCAATCCTCTTTCGTTCAACGAAAAAAAAAGCAGAAACATCTATTTTGTGTTCCATTAATGGTGTTTCTTCACCTGATTGCACAAATTTCATAGAAATTTTAAAAATCGTGTGTATGTGTAAAAACAATTTTTTACACACATACTTTGTTCTGGTTTTTTTGTGTGTTACATCCGGTCTGGGTTGGAGTTATCATCCGTCAACCACTGGAGGGTGGCACTGCTGTGTGTGGGTGTGTATGTGTATGTGGATGGGAGAGTGTGTTATTCTGTCAAACTTCCGTTGTTGATGTGAATAAATCAAGCACTGATACAGGCACCCCACCCCCAACCAATTTAGTTTAAGCTCACATTATGGCCAAGTAATATTGTTAGCAACAACAACAATAAAAAACATATACGAATTGTGAAATATCTGTGTCCCCGCGTATGTGTGTGTGTGAGTTTAAAGTTATGTTCAAATTGGGGGTGCTTTAAATCCTACCTGCACACCACAGGATTTGTTTGCTGTTTTTTTTTCTTCTCTCACTCTGTCTCACACTCTCTCTCTGTGTGTTTAGGTGTTGAAAGTCATTCATTCGTTGCTAGTCTGGTTGTCCTGTATTATAAAGTCGTGGGGTTGGGCGGGAAAGTTTGTTCCGTTTTTTCTCTCTCGCCATTGTTGTGGTGGTGATGTGAAAAGTGTATGTGTGTGTGTGTAAAATGTGTAATTTGAGGGAAATTGTTAAAAACTTTTTTACAGCCATTGTTATTGCTACTGTGGAAATTCGTTGTGTACGTGTGAAATACAGAATTGATTGGTTTCATACAAAATTTGTTTGATTCATTTTGACTGCGACAGTGTGTGTGGGTGTGTGTGTGTCCTATTTGATGATAATATCAATTTAGAAATTGCTGGTAACCGAAATGAAAAATGTTATGTTTTTATCCCTTTTAAGGGCACAGGACAACAAATTTCTAAAATTTGAATAAGCAAACATGTTTTTTTTTGTAGTCTACGTCGTAGAGGGGTAGAGCATGCTGTTGATTCTTTTGGTAAATTTAAGAAAACATAGAAATTAGGTACATGTGGAGGAAATACCACTTGTCCCTAAGAAGAAGAGTTCACGTGTGGCGTCAAATCGCACGAACAAGGCGGCAGTGCTAATTCGTGAGGTTATCTCTGTGAATAAAATGAGAGAATTTTTATAAATAATGTTTTAATATTAATTAGAAGCTACCAAAGGGTGACTACTGGCCACTGAATTGATTGTCCTTTTGTAAGAGTAACCAAACTAATGGCTTTTCAGATAAATAGACTTAAAAATCACACGATTATCCAAATGTTAATGTAAGTTAATGAAATATTTTACAGTTTCCTGATAGTTCATGTATGTAAGTCCTTTTTGATGTTCGTGATTGTGCATGGGCTACAGTGGCGCACTGCTGTCGTGATTTCAAACGTTTAATGTTCGGAGAATCTGGTTATTTGGATTCATAACTACGTTGCCCATTAGTCGCATATCCATATCGCTCATTTACTACAACAGTGTCACAACTCAAAACACGTTTTTTTCAGCAGAGCCCTTTAAAGTTTTCCCAAATACACTAGACCCTTACCTAAATACAAAAGTCTACTTAAATAAGAGATTTTTATCTTTTTCTTCAGTGAAACCTTTGGGGTTTATGTACCACAGTGCGGTGTTGTCATGTTTCACTACATGCCTAAATGTGCGCGACTGTGCTTGCACATTTGTATAATTTGTAAATCAATCAAAATGTAAAATACGCAAAAGAATGGAGGTAACAAGAAATATTTCCCCAGTTTTTATTATCCGCCGGATATGGAAAAAAGGTCATTTCGATTTTGGGATACTTTTCGGAATATTTGACAGTTTTCCTTCCACTTCCTTTGACAAATGTTGGTGGGATATTCCTCTGCAGTCATATGTCATCCGCAAAAAGGAGGGTCGCATCAGACAAGATCCCTTTGTAAGACGGGGTGATATCTTAAGGGCGGGGGGTATGTCTAATTATGATAAGACTGGGGTTTTTTTTGTTCTTTTTTTTTTGTGAAACGCAAAAGATACCATTTGCCCTTATCAGAAAGTGTTGTGAAACGCTAAAGGGCTCGCAAGTCAGCTGGGGCCGATGTCAAGTGTAAAGGTGGGTTGACTTTAATGTAAAAAGCTTTGAGAAAACAAATGCATGTTATTGAAATATGAAGAATAGATGATCCTTTAATTTGGATAATATTTAGGTATTTAAAAGGAGTTTTTTATTTATTTATTTATTAATATTCCAAAAGTAACCGAGCCTTTAGGCCTTATATAGTTACAAAATCTACATCCAGTTATAAATAATTTTTTTTAACTTAAAATTAAGATTCACTAATAAAAATATTTAAATAATGTAGCGACCCCCAAATTACGCAATAAAAAGGTAAAAAAAAAAAATGATTTTGAACGTAAACACTGTTGAATTGCTACGTGAGCGTCGATCGATTTATATCCACAAGCTAAATTCTTTCAGAATAAAACCCCAAAAACGTTTGTTTGTGCAGACATGCCTTGGAATTCCTTACTCTCTGCATTTGAGTTGAGTCTTCCAGCCCTCCCAAGTGAATGTCCCATTAGACGACATACGACATGTGATACTTCAAAAAAAAAATTAAAATTGCTCACTGACGGCTGGAAGCCATAAATTTTCCATAAAATTATCTTTACTGCTGCCGAAGGTTTCCTCTGGAAATTTAATAATTTTTCACGTTCATTTCTCAATGCTAAACATCCTCCATGTGCGGTGCGCATATCAGTCGTTAGACTTTAAGGATATCCTCAATAAGGACTCTAATGTTTTGACTAAGAAATATATTAAGTCTTATCTCTGATAAAGTATGTGTATATATACACATATATCATTATCTTTCGTTCTTTGTGATATGTGGCAAATGAAAAAAAAACACAACAGCAACCAACAAATCCAATTACTTTGCATTACCTTCGTTGTCATATTTTACCAGCGGGCAATGTGGAACAGAAAATGTTGTTTGCTGTTCTTCTCTTCATGGACGGCGTAGAAATCATGTATGCGCCTGATACTTCATTATAGAATTCGGAGAATGGCAATTGCATAAATGGAGTAATTGTGCGCTAGTCACATTAAATGGAAGCTGAATTGAAATTCGATAGAATTTCACAATTGCAGGTCGGCGTATGAGTAACATGTGCTGCAAATTATTGTTCATACGCACCATGGTGCGTGTTCGGTGCTAGCTCAAGCACAACACAAAAGAAGGAGCAGAAAGAGAGAAAAGAATGAAACAGCCGGCAAATGTTTGCCAACGAAAGTAATTGGTAACCGGGTTGACATGCTTAAAATGTAATTCATTTCTTTAACTCTCCTACGAATGTTCTGCACAATGGGCGATTGATGTGTGATCGGTCGTTTTTTTTTCTTCGCTCTTTTAAAAAAATTTTAAAAAAAACCTGTCTATTGAAAAAAATTTGGGCCATTTTTGTACTCAGGAGTACTGCAGTTGTGGTTCATTAAAATTCTGATCTACTGTGGCCCCCTGAGTGCATTAGAGGAAGCTCACGGTTTCGTTTTGACATTGTCATAACTCTGAATGACTGTTTTGGAGTAATAAACATATTTAATTCGAAATTTTTTTTTTCGTTATTTTGGTGACCAAAATATATAAAAGTTAGAAAATGACTATTATCGAAAATCCCCTAACTTTTTCCCCAGGAGTTTTCTTGATATTTTTCTTTTGTATAAACAATATAAAATTTAAAAAAAAAATCATATTTTTTGTTGAAATTTTCAATTCAAAAGTCAAAATTCCTCCCAAATTCCATTTTGTGACTTTTTTTGCTACCCCTCTTGCTTCTCTATCCCCATAGTCAACAAACGTCGAATGTCTTGCATTCTCAAACTTCTCAACCTCGCGTAAATCGGGTCTTACATTTAAAATCGATGAAGTATTTTAACATTTATTATCAATTCTCTGAAGTCTCCGTCTTGGTCTCCTCATTGTTTCGTGACCTGAAAATACTTTTTCGTTATCGTGGCACAGACACAAAGGGCACTTCACACTTGATGGCTTTCGACATTAGTGAGACTTTTGTTATTTTTTCCTCAAATTAAAATTCAAATGAAATTAATTTGTTATGCTTTTCATTGGAAATTTTGTTTTTTTTTTCTATAACTGAATACAAAAATATTTGCATTGAAATGTCAAAGCCGAAGATATTTCCTAAAAGTAGAGAGATGGACAAAATTTTGTCTCGCTTTGCTTGTTTGCTACATCAAATTTATATATGAAAATAAATCTCAGTTTGAGAATGTCATCCAACTTGGATTAGAATGACTGGTAATGTCTGGTAATGTCTGGTAGTTTTCTGTATTTATTTATCGAAGAATTCAGTCATTTTATTCGGGATGACCATCGTACCGCCACTTAACAATTTGAAGGTGTGCCAGCAGTGTGTGTCCATTCCGACGCTTGACTTAATTAATTATTTCTCCCAGTACCTTCCGTAGTTTGTGAACATTCGCCCAACCACCCGTAGAATTTTTACATGTTTATGACATTTTCATCCATGGTGCAGTCCCACCACAAGGCCTCACATATATTTATTTTAATTGAAAATATTATTCATATGTATGCACGGTCGTCCCATGCTTACGGTCCATCCATTTGGACAGTAAAACGAATTTGTAGAATGCCGCCGGCAAAGGCGGAGAAAGCTTACAACTTCACATCGACGAATTTCTTTTGTAGGCAACGGTTTGTCAGTTTTTCGATTGAATTGAATTTACCTGATATTAATTGGATGCTGCACTGGCCTCTCCCAATCCGTGTACTCATTAACAATGGTGGCAAAAATTTCATTCAGATGATACGTGTATGTGTTGCGCACGTAGGCCTTTAAGATTTTTGAACGTCTGTCAGCCTCGATGCCGTACTGAACATCGCCCGAGTTGAAGGAGAAGAATGCCTCGGCACGTGTTACTCCAGCCATTAAATCATATCTGAAATTACGGAACAAAAATGGAATAGCCCGCACAACAAAGGCGTACGATTAAAATCGAGCAATCACACAAACGACTCAAAAAGAAATGGCCATATGTAGATGGGCAAGTGAAAGGATACGTGTGTGTGTGTGTATGTGAGAGTGAGTGGTGTTGGCATGAAGGAAGTGAAAGCGAAATGAAAAAAAAAAGCAAATAAATCTAAAGATAATTGAATGATATCGATGAGAAATATTTAAATTTATGCATGCAGAGTAAACGATCAAAAGAAACTGAAATGAAAAACTATAAATACGGGATTGTGTTAAATTGTGGTGAATTTCGGGGGAAATCAAAGAGACCTCCATCATCGAAGAAAAACCATTTGTAAAGAACAGAAATAAATGTCTGCATATGTGTATTAATATAAATAAAAAATTATAGTTGATTACTTAAACATCCTGTGTGCGGCCAGCAAGGCACAGTGTCGCAGTTTCGTCTGAAGTTCACAAAATCGAAATTCTTATGATTTTGTGAATTTCAGATTTCAACTAATGCAGGCTCAAGTCTTTGTCAGACTTGGCGTTAGACACCAAGATTGTGTGTCCGATTTTTTTTTTGCTTGTACTATCGTCATCTTCTAAATTCTTCATTATGAGGCTTAACTTCTGAAGTTTCCCATTTTGTTGGTGTTCTCCAAATTTATATTTAGTTTTAGTATACACAATTCACAGCCAATTCCGCAAGGTCTCGCAACACTGTGTGACTCCTTTCCTTTAGTTATTTATATATCTATTCTTTTCAGTTTGCACCGGTTCTTCTTTTCAGTGTTGTTGTGGAAACTTATTTATGGCAATTTTTTTTGCCTGTACCGAATGTCTTGGTCTCTTTTTCCATGTACCCTTTTTCGGAAGTGTCATTAACAATTGGTTGCCTTTCTCTCTGTTGTTCGAATTCTCCCCTTTTTAAAGGACTGGCCATTTTAAGTATCTTTGTTCCTTTCATAAAAATGTTGTACACACCCACACTTTTTAGAAATAAGTCATCATTTTTGCCTTTGCCTTTTTTTTCTGTTGTGCCCTGAAATATGAAAGTTTTGTTGTTTTGTACGAATATATGAACAACGCCAACAAAAAAATACCTTTGGAAACACACACACACACAAAATACAGAAAAATACCAGCAGAGAACACAAAAAAAAAGGAGATGAACGGCAAGCCCTGTACTACGCGTAGTTAGGTTTCCTTTGTCGCAAATAATAGTTTTTGCAACGGCAATTTATTTTTACTACTTTTGTACAATTGTTCTCGATTTTTTGATTTTTTTGGGATACACTCCTCCAGTCCCACCACAAACACACACATACATACATCCCCATAGAGACCAGCAAATCAGTCAACCTCAAACATAAAGTTAAATGTATAACAATTTGCCTTCGAGCGGTGATGGTGGTGGGGGGTTTTATGTTAGTCGGTCGTATCTGTTTTTCCCATTCCCTTTGATGAATGAAACGAAAGGGATAGTAAATGCTGTGTGTGGACCGGCAAGGGTGCGGTGGGAATGCTGCTCGGTACTTGTCCTGTAGTGACCATTGATGGAAGGATTGCATTGATATTGTCCTTTTTTTTCATGTTTAATGGCAGCTTAACAACGTTTCCGTTCACCAGATGGGCCGACGCAGCACAGTCAGTTTGCAGTCAGTCAGTCAGTCAGTTAAGTCATGACCTTTTACATCAATGAATTTTATTTAGTGGCCCAGAATCTTATGAAATTCGTACTCTTGCCCAACAAATACAATTTAATTTAACATCATTGCCGACAATTTTATTTATATTGAATGGAAACGAAGACTTTGCAAAAAGTAATAATATTTCCCAAGGATTGTTGTCCGTGACCCAAAGATTAATTCAAATGCGTTCTTTTTCTTTTAATCCGGAAAGAACTCTCAGTGAACAACAGGAGTCTTAGTCGACATAACCATTTGCTTCAGCTGATGATGTGGGTTCCATGTTCTGAATAGAAGTCTCGAAGACTTTTTCATTAAAGAAAATATGTGCCGTGACTGATAAATCTCCAATAAGCCATAGATGTAATATAAGGAATAAGTACAAAGTATTTCAAGTTAGAGGTTAGGTTAGGTTAGGTTAGGTTAGGTTAGGTTAGGTTAGGTTAGGTTAGGTTAGGTTAGGTTAGGTTAGGTTAGGTTAGGTTAGGTTAGGTTAGGTTAGGTTAGGTTAGGTTAGGTTAGGTTAGGTTAGGTTAGGTTAGGTTAGGTTAGGTTAGGTTAGGTTAGGTTAGGTTAGGTTAGGTTAGGTTAGGTTAGGTTAGGTTAGGTTAGGTTAGGTTAGGTTAGGTTAGGTTAGGTTAGGTTAGGTTAGGTTAGGTTAGGTTAGGTTAGGTTAGGTTAGGTTAGGTTAGGTTAGGTTAGGTTAGGTTAGGTTAGGTTAGGTTAGGTTAGGTTAGGTTAGGTTAGGTTAGGTTAGGTTAGGTTAGGTTAGGTTAGGTTAGGTTAGGTTAGGTTAGGTTAGGTTAGATTCACCGTCGTTCTCAACAATTGAACATTTCGGAGTCGAATTTTATTAATTTTTGAGGAACTTACTGAAAACGTCTCACTCAACCCCTAAAACTGTGACAAACAATTTTGCACTCACCCCCACCTCCACCCGCCGTGCACATTGACATCCGTCTTGCTGTGCAGACTCATCAAATCTCAAAATCCGATACCTGAGATTATGCAGATATTCCTGTGTAATTTATTTTGTGCACAAAGTTAGAAAAATAGAAAACATGCAAGTTGCTGCCATCACGAACACTTATCCACCTCATTCAAATGTAATTACTTATACGTAATTGATGTTGTATTTCGAAAGTCAATTTCCTTCGTATCTCTGTGCTGTTGACATTTATTCAATTAATCCGGTGAGAAAATAACCAATCACGTGTCGTCTTCATGTCTTCGTTCCAATGGCAAATATTTTTGCATACCACATACACTACTCACACACAGACACACATATACATGGTTCTAGGATGAAACTCGCGCCATCTGCACGTTCGGTGGTACACTGGCAGACGACAAGTGTACGTGTGCGTTTGTGTTCATAGGCTTGTTAAAGCATTGTTAATTACCTGCTAAAAACAGATTAACATGACATCATCGTATTTAATAAATTACATTTTGAGTAATTAAACAAACATGAACGTACATACGTTCTACACTGAGCCAGCCACCTTCCTCGCACTCCACTCGAGACCACACACCCGAAGAGAGTTTGCATTTGCATGTGTGCGAGTGTATTGAAAAGAAAGTACACACTTTAACTGCGAGTACAAGTACGAGTACGAGTACTCTATCAAGCACATGCCCACACACATTCGTCCCCGCCGTAGTTGTACTAGTAGTGGTAGTTAGACGTTAATAAATTTATGTTAATCTTCATAAAGTTGGCCAACACACACACGCACACATTCGCATATACCAATGTGACTGCGTGTACCTTTTGCCGGACAACGAGGAGGAGTGGCATGTCGGACAAAGCATGCTCACATACTCGCAAATGTATTTTGAGGGCGTGACTGGTGGTGTAACCGTACGAGTCTTTGCCATAACTAAAAATGTATTCCTGATTAGATTACTTTAATGCCACAGCCATAAAGCTGCCACAGAAATGAAAAAAAAAATAGAAAATATTTATACATTTATTTACTTTGTGGAAGTGTATAGAACGTGTATGAGAATAAGAAAGTCATCTATGCACTGTGGGCTTGGATCTCGTTTTTTTTTTTTCTGAAGCAGAAATATGTTTTCGGTGGAAACTGAGAGTATTTTTAGTGGACAGAAATGGCGAAAAGTAAATACTTCAGTGTGTCTAATTGTCTTTCAAAGCTTCCAACTGCAAAAACGATCTTATGAGGACATTCTCAAGCCAGACTGGATGACGGCAGTTGCCACATCGATATGGTGGATGCATTCCAAAAAAAAAAAAATTTGGGCAGGAACATAAAACCACCTCTCGAAGAACAAAAGTCTGGTTTCAGAAATTGATATAGACTATTTTTTTTTATAAACAAATCACAAAATAAGTTTGTCATTTGGTTTTTTTTTTTATCAATGCTCTAATAGTACCAAATACTATACAGAGGGCAGACGTCGCAAGTCGTTTTTGGCACATTAGCTCGGAAGCACACTCCAGATGTCACTAATTCGCATGGCAATATTTGAAAGGTTTTCAAAGCAAATAATGTTTTTTTTAAAACAAATACATATATTTTCAAAACAAATACTGTTTATATACCCTCTTGGAAATATTCAGAAAACGACTTGGGACGTCTGCCCTCTGTATGGTCTTTGATAGTACTGGATCTATTCAAAAACATTCAATAATCACAGATAGTCTAAAGTAATACAATGGACGGTTCTCTTAAAAGCTTTTCTGGCAACGCTATTTGGGTTCACATGTTCCACCAACGCTTGGATTACAAAAACCAAAGGACAGATTGTAGATCAACTCCGAGTGATTCTGATGGCCGACTGATTCACGAGTACAAAAGGTTGACAGTTGATGGTTGGTGTTTGTCCGCATTGTCTTTGGAGTGTTCATTTTTAGTCCCACCCTGGTGGCCATCGTCTGGGCCATATGTATTTTGAATGTATAGGCAAGTAGGCACGTAATTCAGATCCTAGTCGAGTTGCTTTTCGTGCAAAACACGACGGTTAGCTTCGGAATATGAACTTTGTACAGGATGTATGTACGCCCTAACATCTCAATGCCTGTCATACTGTCTCGTGTGTCAGAGTATCAAAGGCCCCATTTATAGTGGGCAGTGTACAATGTCATACAATTTTCTTCTTTACCACTTATATATTTGTCCAGCGTGATCGAGGTAGAATTCACAAAAGATTTCAAGCTAACGTATTTAATATTTCATACCATTTATTTTATCTTAATATATATTTACCCTCGACACTGATTCCCTGATTCACTGACTCTGTCACGCAGTACGTAGGAATTTAAATAGGCATTCTATAATAATTCTATAAATAATAATAATAAAAAAAAGAATATTTTTTTTGTACAGAAATTGTGTTTTCCCCAAATTTTTTTTTTACCAAAAATTTTTTTTTCGAAAATTTTTTTTTTCCGAATTTTTTTTTAAAAAAAATTTTTTTTTCCAAATTTTTTTTTTTTCAAGAAATTTTTTTTTTCCACAAAATTTTTTTTTTCAAGAAAATTTTTTTTTTTCAACAAAAATTTTTTTTTCTACAATATTTTTTTTTTTTTTTCAAAATATTTTTTACACAATTTTTAAATTAAGTAACAAATACTTTCTCAAGCAAATTAACGGGCGCCATAGGCGCATTACAACTTACTAGTTTAAATATATTCATTTATATATTTCAATGTATGAAACTAGTTCATTGGATGAAAAAGTAAAAAAAAATATATTTTAAATATTTCCAAAATAGTTGTCTAAAAAATTATGAAATCAATTCTAACCACCTTCAATTATGGCTCACGTCATAATTAAAGCTGCAGTGACTGATGCAACAACCTCTTGACCATCTTGAGGAAGTCATTACTCTTTTTAAATGAAGTCTAATATCAATCGTTGTCTTGATATTGAAATCTTGTTTTCAAATGTTCGGGAACGGTCAAATACTCGGGGAAGATGTAGAAAATAATCCACAATTCAATTCTATAACAAGTTTATTTAATTTAACAACAAAAAATATGCCAAATAGAAATTTACACTGTGCCAAAAAGTAATTTGAATCCTTTGGCCTGGATCGTTTGGAATTCTTTCCCTCCACCTAAACTTTCCCTCCGTTTTGCGAAAACTTCACAGTTAGTATGCCACCGCCTAGAAGGTGTCTACCGTTCTCATATATTTATGGGTGCTGTTTACGTGCCTTAACTCTGTTTAGAGTTGCGATTAAATGTTGTTATTGTAGACCGCCCAAAATCTCATACTCAGATATGTGTGCATGTAGGTACACCAAGTGGTTTGGTTGGGGACTTCAAGAGTCGAAAGATGCCCACTTTTGGGCGTGCGGGAGTTAGGCTGGCAAGTCAAGATGATGTAAGCCATGTTGCCAGGCAAATGTATTGAATCAATTATAATTG
Organism: Hydrotaea cyrtoneurina; assembly: GCA_958296145.1. Taxonomy (NCBI): domain Eukaryota; kingdom Metazoa; phylum Arthropoda; class Insecta; order Diptera; family Muscidae; genus Hydrotaea; species Hydrotaea cyrtoneurina. The sequence goes on along the minus strand of OY282512.1, from coordinate 3,436,516 downwards.
TCGCGTTACTCTTACATTAATTATAGCAACACTAATTACACATAAATGTTGCAATAAACCGCAACACATACTGCATGAATCCACACACACACATACACACCCAGCGAGTGTCATACACTGGCATGTGATTCGGTGGAGATCAGGTAAACTTGTTGGCTTGTTGACACAGACACTGGCAGATGCATTGAATAGGAACGACTTTGGCAAAGGAGATGGCGAGAAACGGGGCTTACACCTTGCCCTGACGTTCTATCCAGCCATGGTTTTGAACGATCTAGAACTTGCAAATCGTCAATGGGACATTCTTTTTTGCCATTGATGAGAAGAAATAGTCCCCTGCTTACGGTTACATATTCATCGGCTTTCAACTTCGACCCTTGCTAATAAATGTATAGGTCGTGTTTGCATGTGTATAGTTGAGTGTGTGTGTGTGTTGGTGCATTGCATGTCCTGGGTGAACATTTTCTGCTGATGTATGCGTTGTTCTTTAGCTTGTACAACACACATGTTGATTTAGATTAATAATGATAGAACATGTTGGACCCTACAACATAAACTGCAACATACTTGACATAATTTTGTTAACTTAACACACACACACACATACACAGACAGACAGACATGCATGGTTGCACCGAAATCATTTGAGGCACTAACTAAGTGGCGTTCAAATACTCCAATTACTATTTTTAATTAATTGAGGGACGTTACATTTTATGAATTTGAGACAACTCCTGTGATTACCCAAACATTTCGGCAGTACAAGTTGCATTTTAAACGGCCTTAGACGGCCTACTTGAGAGCAGACTTGAAACTGAGTATCCCAAACAAAATTCAGAGTGATTATGTTGATTGATAAGTGGATATGCTGTTCGGATATTAATCACTAAATGTCTTCAGCGTGTAAAGTTTAATTTAAAATGGACCGGCCAGATAAAAACATTCATCGAACTTTCAAAGTTGTCAAGCATTTTCATAACTGTGGAAATTTCCCAATTAACCGCCCAAGTTTTCGCAACTTTCATTTAATTTCATTAAACTGAAATCTAATTTATATCAATTAACAATTAGTTAGTCTTTCTGGCCCTCACCAGCGTTTTCTATGCCTAATTTTGAAACTTTGACATCGTTTCAAATATTCTTTACAAATGGCCCATCGTCGCAATTTGTCACTATTATGCGAGAGATGGAGTTGGAATCAGACGATGATGGCGATGATGATGATGATGATGATGATAAATAATAATTGTTAATCATGAATTATTAAAATGATTACTACAACGTACCTGGACAACTTGTTAATGGCCGTTTTCCTCATTAGGACTGCATTAACCACAATTAGATCACGAGTCCGGAATAACAATTTCCCCATTAATGGTGGCCACAAAAGACAAAGACAACACGATAGAGAGAGATAGAAAGGGAATATGAAAATGACATCACAAGTTGGCACACTTTTAATGTTATACTTCTTAAACATACACATATGTATATCTTGCTGTTATATTGAATTGCTCACCTATGTTCTCCAGTTGTCCCGGTGTACCCCAGCCGCCGTGCGCTGCATTACCCGCCTCGCCACCCAGACCACCGGCCACTGTGGAGGCCTGGGCATGCATTAGGCTGGGTGGTGGTGGCACATAATCGCCGCCATCGATAACGACTCCATCTATGCTGGGGCCAAATGCAAAACCAAACTCTGGCTGTCTAATTGGTACGCTCAACAACTGGTCCAGGGTTTTTTCACGCAAACACTTCATGAAATGAGCATGCGGTAGATCGGGCGCACAGTTCACATGATGTGCCACAATGGCGGCATATTTGGCAGGATTACTAACTAAAGACCACGGCGCTAAACCCGAGCCCGACATTAGTATGGCGCGATTGAATAGTAAACCTGGTGCGAAAAATAGAAGAAGACCATAAAAAACACACACATACAAACCAAACCAAACCAACCAACCGACATGAGGAACACCGAACGTGGAATTATATTTTATTTGAAATTCATGAGTTGTGGGATTGAGCACTTACCTTCTGGCACGGCCATCGATGATATAAGGAAGTGAACACAGGCAGCTCCGGTGCCATGACCGGCAAGCGTAATACTTTGCGGGTCACCACCAAATGAGGCAATGTTCTCTTTCAGCCAATGCAAGGCGGCTATAATGTCCATCAGACCATAATTTGCTGGCAATTTTGAGTAACGGTCCGTGTTGGCATTGAGAAAACCTGCAAGGATAAGCACAGCGACAGATGTTTAAATTCAAAGCCAAACCAAGGAAAATGGCATTTCAAAACTATAAACATGTGTGTGTTTCGGGAAACATTTAGTTGGTGGCGTGTGAAGGACACTATTCGCTCTGGGCTTTTGTATGGACGTATAATTAAGATTTTATTAATATTGATCAGAAAAATTGATCATAAGATATACTGTTAAGGAGAAGACCAATGGCAATCATAGTAGAAATTTAGAGTAGAAATTTACAAGACGATCTTGGTGGACTTGGTCTCCAAATAGAGGGAAACAATCCTAGATCACCTCTTGCTTTGATGATATTTTTTTTTTGTAGAATTTTAACCAAATTATTCCTCATTACATAATGAACTCTGCCTGTCACACCAAGGCTGTTCTATAAATGGATTTTTCTGAAATTTATGTTAATTTGTACCCCAATACAAGGCAAATATGTCATTGTTAAGATGAAAAGATGGAGATTTAAATCTTTTGAAACGAGTCTGAGGTAGATGATCGATTTGATTTTTACAAGAAGCTGTCTGGCGATGCGAGTATGTAAAGGGTTCTCCAACATAAGGTGTTATTTTGAATCACCCGGCATTTCGACCCGTACCAAATGAAGATCCCCTAACGACGGGATTGAGTGCATATAAATTTTAAGGTCATCAAGGCCTAAGATTTGAATTTAATTCAAGGAAAAGGTCTGAAAATGTCCAACAAATACGTGCCAATTAATTGTTCACCCACTTCCAGCCCACATCGTAGGTCGGATCATTCGCCTAACAAATGCCAATATTTGTGCCAATATTTAATAACTTTTAATGGCCGCCCATCAGAAGTCATTGAAAGCAATAGCCAAAGGATAAATATTTTAATTTCTCTCAGACCATCGCAAATCGTGATGAAATCACGGCAATAGCACTAAATACATGCTGCGACTTACCCAACAGTCCTAGTCTGTAGTTAATGGTCACCACGAGCATCTGGCCGAAGCTGGCCAGCACTGAGCCGTCGTAGGGGTTGCCGCTGTTCCACTCGTACGATTCGCCATGGACGAACACCATGACGGGCAGTTTCGTTTGTGCGGAGGAGGAGGAGCCCGATGAGGATGATGAGCTGGCCCCACTGCTGCTGCTCGATGACGATGACGACGAAGATGATGATGAACCACTGCTGGTTGAAGAATCTCTTGAGGCAACTGCAAAGAAGAAGAGAGAAAAACAAATTAAGAAAAGTGCTGATAAAATCATACAGCAGACACCGAATGCCCGCTTAAGTCGTGTGTGGCATCTTTGCATTCGTTTAGTCTTTCGGGCATATAAACAAATACAGAAGACGGACGAACTTCAGGGCAATTAATTATTGGTTTTGTGACTTTAAGAGTCTGTGCGTGTGTGTGTGTGTGTGTATGGCTCTTGGTTTTTACCATTTGATTAAAAATTGCCAGCTGTCAATTAAGAACGGCATTTATATATCAAAAGTCTTACTTGTTCGCATGTATTATTCCATCTGTCAAACTGGCAGCAGAAAACATTCTTTTTTTTCTCTCTCTCTGCTCTGCTCTCGCCTTTCCTTTCCTTTCATTCATTTATTCAGTCAGTCAGTGGGTCGGTTATTCGTTTTCTGTTTGGTTTTTTTTTTTTTTGTCAGCTCGTGGGATCATTAATGTATTTGTTGTTGTCCATCCGCAATATAAATCCATTTGTCAATGTGAAACATTTCGTTTCGTTTCGTTCGGTTTTGTGTTGTTATTAAGTTGGGTTCGAACGGTAACTGACATATGATTATTAAAACCTTTAAACTGTCACTTTGTGGGGCGGAGCGGGGCAGTGGTGAGAGTAGTTGCTGGCAGGCGGAGCATGGGGCGTGGGTGAAGGGGAATGTGCGTTGATTGGGGATAAAACGTGCTGACATGACATAAGAGTAAATAAATGTTTTCAGGTGGATATTTGTTTGCATTCACACCATATACATATAATATGCATACACACACACACAGACAGACACAGACAGACACATATGCGTGCATATAGTCGATATCTATGTATTTAAGGTTACATTAGGGTGTATAGAATTTAAAATTGAGGTGTTGTTCAAGGGAAGAGAAGTGAATAACTAAACAACGGCAGCGCCCTCTATTATGACACTTCAAGAATACCAGATCGCAAGTTGAATTTTCAAATGGAAAACATTTAAATTGTCGTTTTGTTACAAAAGTAAAAATATCGTTTTGCATTTCCACTGCCCGCCCGCCTTGAAGTTGGTCGTGGTCTCTTAACCCTTTCCCTGGATTTGTCGAATATATTTGACACATCATATGATTTTTAGCTAAAAAAAAAAAATGTATTTGCCAGGGGAAGTGGTTAAGATAATAATCACTTTGAATCACAATTTGTCAATTTTTTTTTGGTTTCTCTCTTTTTTTCTTTAGTCGACCTTAGGATCATTTACTAATTTCTGTTCGAAGTATCATATTCGAAGTATTTTTAAAATGCCTTGTTTCGATTTGCAGGAAAGGTATACGGAACCGATTTGAAACCTACCACACACATCTTTATCGGTACCCTTTTTCTGCTCCAATTATTGGTCTAAATGATGGAATAGTTCTCGTGATTAAACGAATCAACTACTGTTTAGTAGCTCATATACCCAACTTTGTTTGTCTATGGTTTCTTAAAAACTTAAATTTGGAAAAACTGCGACGAAATTAATAAAATTGTTGGCAGATTTGGGTTGTTTACCCCCCAAATCTTCCAATGTGCGGACATACAATTTCATAACAATACGTCGATTGAGTTTTTTAGCATTTACACAAACTTAATAATTGACCTTCGCTGCGGTCTTGTGCAAGCTCTCTCCAGTTCATGATACCAAGAATATGCATGTCTTCCTCCACTTGGTCCTTCGACCGGTGTCTCAGTTTTCCATGTCTGCATCTTCTGTGGTTCTTAGTTCCGTAGTTGTCATCGAACGCTTTTCTGACTAGAGCGTTTGAAATCATTCAATCGACATGGCCTAGCCAGCGTATGTTGATGTGGGTTTGTTCGTCACGGTTCGTTCGACATATATGTATATACTCCTCGTTAAGACAGATCGGGCCACAGAATTTGCAAGGATTTTCCTATAGAAAACACCCAGCACAGCTTCAACTGCTTTTACGAGTATCCATGTTTGAGCGCCTTAAGGAATCATAAGGTAAAACAAGCGAATTGTGTAAAGAACTGCTGAACTATTTGCTTAGCCTACAGTATTATCAATTGGCCAGCACGATCTTATTTCGATGCTGACTTTATTATTTCTATTTATGACTTGTATAAATTGTGGTGTATAAATTCTTCTACTACATAAAAGCTGCAACTAATAACTTTCATCCGATAACTTCTTAATTCTGGAAAAAGCGCCAGTTAAATCTTGCTCTATCTTTCCGGCGATGACCATATTATCCACATTCCATTCCATTCCTAAATTTCACATATATAGGGTGGGCCACTTTACATTTTAATCGGCTAAAAAAATGTACTAGTAGAACTAGTAAGTTGTAATGCGCCTATGGCGCCCGTTGAAATATGGAAAAAAAATTGTGTTGAAAAAAAAATGTTTGTGGAAAAAAAAATTTTTTTGTTGAAAAAAAAATTTGTTGAAAAAAAATTTTTTTATTGAAAAAAAAAAAATTTTTGTTGAAAAAAAAATTTTGTTGAAAAAAAAAATTTTTCTTGAAAAAAAAAATTTTGTTGGAAAAAAAAATTTTGTTGGAAAAAAAAATTTTGTTGGAAAAAAAAATTTTTGTAAAAAAAAAAATTTTGTTGAAAAAAAAAAATTGTACAAAAAAATTTTTGTAAAAAAAAAAATTATGAAAAAAAAATTTGTTAAAAAAAAATTTGGGGAAAACACAATTTCTGTACAAAAAAAAAATATTATTTTTTTTATTATTGTTATTTATAGAAAATTATAGAATGCCTATTTAAATTCCTACGTACTGCGTGACAGAGTCAGTGAATCAGTGTATCAGTGTATCAGTGTATCAGTGTATCAGTGTATCAGTGTATCAGTGTATCAGTGTATCAGTGAATCAGTGTCGAGGGTAAATATATATTACGATGAGTGCATTTGAAGCCTTAGAATTAAAAACACTGGAAATATTGAGTGGACGGTGTATGTTTATAATTCCAATTCGTATCTCTGACAAATCAGCTTCAATGAGATCTTTTGGGCCCATCTTGACCCACTGTGACCACTGTTATTTTAACAATTATTTTACTTAAATTGAAGGACCACCATCCTAATTCTCGCCTGCAATGTTTACATGCCCCTCCTTTGTCCGGAACACCCTAGTGCAGCAATTGAAATTTATTTTACTTGTTTTTCACTCCTCATTCAATGCGAATATTTATTTATTTGGTTTTCTTCAGATGATAAGGTGTCTAATGTTTACATTCTGTGCCATTATTTCTAAGCATATTATTTGGGGAGGGGTTGGGGGCTGGTGGTAGGACGAGGGATTCGTTATAAAGTGTAAATTTATGTTTATTACGTTTGCGTGTATTAGCAGCATAAATGTTGGGGGCGGGCTTTGATTGCGCGGTGGCACTGACTGCACGGCCGTACTTTAGCTTTGCGAAATATTTTTGGAATTTTATTTGTGTGATTTATTCTAACGTTCGTTTCGTTTCATTTTTGTGCGGGGGGGGGTATAAAAAGGTAATAAACATTATTATTTATGGTAGTTGGCAATCATTATTGCGGGTTAAAGGTACAAAACTGACTTTTTGTTGTTTTCTTTTTTTGTGAAACCCCCCAAAAAGCTTTTTCTGTTCCTTGGTATCTTTTGCTTAAAGCAGAATCGGAGAAGACGTATGCGAGGAATGAAAGAAAGTCTATCATCTTGGCCACACAAATGGATAGACATTTGCCAACATATGTATGTACGTTCGTATGTTCATTCCGAGTTGCTTTAAGTCAGATTGACTTATGGATGTTGCAGTGGCGCCGGGGGGGTGAAACATAACCTAACAAAGCATTCATAATCACTGGCAATTATTTTTGCTGGTTTTTGTTTTTTCAAACATACATCGAAAATACCACAAAAGAGTGTAATCTTTCAAAATATAATGCTGTTGTAAAGATTAAAGGCAATCTCTAAGATGAGTGTATGGATTAATTTCGTAAAAAGTATGATGTATACATGCAGATAAGTGTAATCAATTTCTGTTTTTCCCTGCAATTAGTTTGCTGCTAAATAGATTGAACAATAGAAGATAAATGCGACTGAAGGGAATTGGCTGGCAAAATGGTCTTAAATACTCCACACTCGAGAGTCAAATGCCAGTCGACAATAATTTAAACATCTGTTTGAAATCATTAAAGATCGCTGCATTTCTTTAATTTCTCCAATTCATGAAATACTTTTACTCGTTGTTAAATTTAATCTGTCAATTGAAAAGTTGCTTTGCCTTATCAGTAAGTGTGAAATAATTCATTCGTCAGACACAAGGCAAGTAAATTTAACTACACTAGATAAGAAACGATACCGTTATCTGGTTTCTTCATAATATACAGTAGGGTGGAGTGAAAACATGCTTTTTTTAATTTGAAAAAGTTAACCTCGGAAAGAGATGTAGTCTGGGGTCCTAATGAGGGGAAAAATAAAGAAAAAAATTTTAAATTATCGATATTTGGAAATTATCTCTATTTTGGCGTTGATTTTAGAAAAATCCTAAAAATTAACGACTTAACTTATTCGAAATATAAAAGTTTGAGCTTGTTCAGTGCCCAAACAAAAGTATTTGAGGCAAATATGAGGATAATCGACTAATATTTGTATCTTTGGTGGCGATTTCATTGTTCAGTCAATTTTCTGAAGAAGGGACGATTTGACTTGAAATTTTTGAACAATGAGAAATTTTTTTTAAATTTTTTCATGCCCTTATTTCATTGTTTACGCTATTGCAAACATTTATTACCATAAAACTTTTTACGATTTTTCTAAAATCAACGCCAAAATAGCGATAATTTCCAAATTTCGAGGGAGTGGCGCGACCCCTAAAATTTGTTTAAAATTTTTTTCTTTATTTTTCCCCTCAATAGGACCCCAGACTACATCTCTTTCCGAGGTTAACTTTTTTTTTTGAATTTCACTCCACCCTAATATACAGGGCTCTCCAACAAGAGGGGTTATTTTGAAACACCCGGTATTTCGGTAGCCGGCACTTTTGAAGCTTTTATTCCTTGACATTTGACAGGTAGAAACTACGCCATTACTAACGATGGAACGATGCACGCTTCAACAACGCATTCAAAATATTAAAATTCACCACAAAAATGGTGAAAATCTTGTAGTCACTGTTTGCAAAACTAAAAAGCTTCCGGTTCGTGTTATCTCTGAAAGAGATGATCACAATTGGCCACCGAGATCTTGTGATTTAACTCCTTGCGATAAGGTCTACGCCAAGAGCCCAGCGTCGATTCAGGACCTCAAACATGGAATTCGTGAGGCTATCGAGGACATAGGGCAGCCACTTTGCGATTTGATTAGTGGAAAAGTTCAGGAAAAAGATCTCAATAGCAATAAACGAAATTACCTCGCAAAGTGTGAAAAAGATCACCAAAAATGTGCACCAAAAACAATTTGCGTCTCATTGTCGTTCCAGTTATCTGACTGATTTCATAATGAACAATTTATTTGAGCACTAGCAGGTATGTCTTCCCATTTTCATTTGTGATTTTGGTTGCCTCATCTTGGGGTGCCCATATGCATTTCGTCTGCTATGAAACACTGTCCACGATGAGCGGGGTATACGATTTGATCGCCCCTGACATTACAGGCGTATATGGACAGTTTGATTGCCTTCTTATCGGTATCGATTTTAAATGCTGCTCATGTGCTGGCAAACGTTCGATAAGACCAAATTGTTTTGTTTATTACAATAATTGGTGCGGCTTTCACATCGGCGAAACATTTAGTGTAGTTTTGGTTTTCGCAGAACACCGGGAACCCCTCCCGGAAATAAATAATTCGAAAAGTAGTGACTATATAAGGGGAAAACTCTAGCTCACTAGAGCCAATCAAACAGTATTGGAAAACCATTCGTGTAAGGCACTAACGTAAGAGAGGGAGAGCGGACTAAAATGCCCTCAACGTGTACGTTTCAATTCAGAAATCCGGGTGTGCCGCATTCGGCTGGCGAAACTGTAGATGGCAACATCATTCTACGGCTGGCATCTCAGAAATCAATTATAGGTTCGATCCATCAGTCATGTACTCTCACACTCACATCAATTAAAACATTCCATTGTAGACCTCTATGTAAATTTAAACGGGGAAGGGCAAGTTTCGTGGAAAGAGGAACTGGAAAAAACCAAAGAGGATGGAACAAAATTCACCGAAACTATCGTACACAGTTCTAAGGATGTGTATGTTCGCAGCCGACAAACTCTGAGCGGTCCAGTTAATTTGGGACCGGGCGAATTCACCTTTCCCTTTTCCCTAACATTGCCGATCAACTGTTGCAGTTCATTCGAAGGCCAATACGGTTGGCGACGGTACCATTTGGCGGTGGTCTTGCGAAAAACCGGACAGAATAGGCAGTTCCTTAAGTTTTTAAATGTTGTCAAACCGGATGATTTGAATTTGAATCGGCTGCACAGGGTAAGACTTTGGAATTTAAAATTATTGTGAAATGAATAAAAATTAAGTGAATCTGTAGCTGCCTGTGCAAACGGAAGACATTAAGAGTTTCTGCTGCACGAAAGGTAAGCTGTCGTTGACGTTGACCGTTCCGCGCGGAGCCTATGTGGGCGGCGAATACCTACAGTATGCGCTACACCTGCAAAACCATTCGATGGGTGACATCAAAGGTTACCGGATTGCGATACTGCAACACAACACATATATGGCGAGGTCACCACACAACAGTCAACGCAGCGAGTCGTGTGAGGTTGTTCGTAGAAACTGCGACAACATTTGCTTGCGTTTGTCCACGCGCCTCTTTGAGGAACAAATCAGAGTTCCTGTCGTCACGCCCACCACCAACGAAACGGGCATAATCAACATCCGCTACCAGATGTACGTAAAGGTTAATACGGGTGGGTGTACTGTTGACCCCGTACTGCTGGTGCCCCTCCACATCGGCACCGTACCGCTCAGAGAGACTTTGGAATCACACCCTGCTGGGGTTTCAACTACAAATGCGCCAGGCCCGTCTTTGAGAGCGACAAAGGGGGATAGCCCGCCGACGTATGATGGTCTCAGTGGTAAGTGCAAGAAACCGGCTTCAAACTCAACCGTATACCAACTACTATTAAATACATTACAGAGCCGCCTTCGTTCGAAGAATCTACCAGTCATGGTGCTCCTCCACCTGAGGATGTGGGCCAGATGAAACGCGACCTTACGAAAGAGGTGTCACAGAAGGAGTAGAATTTCGGTGACGATTTCGGCTTCAGATATAATTGTGGTTTCGCGTAAAATACCAAAGGCCATTTAGCGGAAAGACCATGGGATATGGATTAATATAAATTGGAACTATTCAGGTTTAGCCCTGTGGTACATAGACTATCAGGGTGGCCCACAATATGTCACCCTGTCGGAAGATATGTGTATAATTGGTGACAACTGTCGGTATTGTTTAGATATTTGTGAACGAAAGAAACCCTTCGCCAGGCTATGGGACGCTGCTCTTCTCCAGAATGATGAATATTCGTGACTATTTTTTTTACCATGAGTGACGAGTACCTTTGTTGAACTGATCGGATATGTACTGGAGAAAAGGTCGATGCTCTGTTGACCCTGTTGAGAGATACTTTGTTAATGTAATGACCACCTACAACGGATACATCTCCAAATGTCCTTACATCTACTCACAGTCATTATTTACGAAGTAGCTGTCATCGGACCTTCTTATTTCGGGAATGACGTGGTTAATACCGAATTATTATCACAGAGTTTTCAGTGTAGCACATGATGAATTGCAACTAGAGGATATGTGATTCCAAGAGGACACTGCAGCTGCACACACATCTCACATTACAAATGGAGATTTTAATGGATGACTTTCTGTGTCGCCTTCTCTATCGTTTTGTGCAGTTCCTATGACCGATAAGATCGCAGACTTTTACAGCTCCAGACTTCCTACTTTTGGGTTTTTCATGGGTCTATGCGAACTTCTAGAACTTCTCATAGAGAATTTCGGACAAGAGTACATGAACTTTTTGTCCGAAGATCTCAACAGAACAATAAAAAAGTATGTAAAAGACAGCCCAAGGAGATATCAACAGTGGCGTCATCCACATGATCGATATTATGGCCAAAAAAAATAATGGGAATATCTTAAAGGTCCCAATATACATTAAAACAGAAAATATGAAATTATGTTGTTTCCTTTGGGGGAATACTTTTGGGTTCATACTCTACACACAGTTTAAAAGAAGAGACACTTTAAAAAGTGCGGACTTATCATTAAATTTATTCCGGCCGCTTCGAGGTCAGACACCTAACAGGAAAGTGTACGCTGAGATTAATTGGAATACTTTTAATAACCTCCATTTGTAAACTGCCACTGAGATAGGTTTGATGTTCGGTCTAACCAGAATACGAACGTGGCTTTGCTGTGTCATTGTCGAACGCGCTACGGCGCACGTGGACCATTTACAAGCCCTTGTTGATTGAAAAATAATGAACAATTCAAACAAATCAATGTGAGAAATGGTTAATATAATAACGTTATTTCATTCAGTGTAGTGGACAGTAAACATGTATTTATTTAAATCTAAGCCCTTACAGATCTATTTCCGACAACTATAAACTTAAATCTAAAACAATATATTCGAAGAGAGCCTTTTTAAAATTTAATCAATTCATAAAAAAATCTATTACACAAAAATATACCAGGTTCTGTTCCCATCTCGATTTAAAGGAACACACTCCATGGTGCCCCATTAAACACTGTCCAATTCACTTTAAACACTTTTTGACTTTGGAACAACAACAGCAAAAAATCATATGCCAACTTTTCATTTTTCTGGCCAGACCACAAAACCAGAGGGTGGACCACGAAAGAACAAAAAATGAAGCATCTGATGAAAATACTCAAATTCACTCGTTTAACCCACAAATAATCATTTATCGATTGGAAAATATACATCGCCCCCCTCCCCCGGCACTGGGCTGAGTGAAAGTTTGCCTTTTTTCAAAAGTTCTTTCAAATTATTGTGAAATCTTTCAAAAACTTTTTGTTTCTTTGCTATTGTTAAAGATACGCAACAACAACAATTCGTGCTCTCTTTCAACGAATCGAGCAGTTGCTTTTCGATTTTCTAAGAACATTTTTCTGCAGAAGAAGATTCCTTTCGTTTCGTGACCAATTTTCTGTGCGCTTTAAAACAAAATTCATTTTGAGTGGACGTGCTCTTTTCTTTTGCCATTCATCCACACACACACACACATATAGGCGATGTTCACTTGGTGTTGGTGTTGGCTTTCTTTGGTGCTTTTACATTTTGGTATTTCACAGAGCAGCACAATAAACGCTTCTCTTCCTCGGTGCCGGTGTAGGTGTCCGGTGTGTGTGTTGGCTTGAGAGTATTTTACAGAACTCTGTAAGCCAAGTGTATGTGTGCGTGTGTGTGTGACTACGTAACGTGTCTGTGCATTTGTGTTATTGACAATGCAATCGTCGTAAATGGCATTGCATTAACTGAAGAATTACTCAGCAAACAGGGACGGTTCAAGGGTTCACTCCAACTGGGATATCCGCATATGGGAGTCCCTGAAATGTTTGCCGTGATAAAACCAGTTGCAGGTGAAATCATATGCCCTTAGCCAAAGGTAGGTGATTGCATTGACGAGTCCACTGGGTTTGGAATTACTGCAGTTTGGTTTGTGAGACGACTTGAAATCGATTAGTGAATTTCCACATTTGAAATTATGGTGAATGATCGAGTCTTCACAGAAGTCTTAACAATCGGCTGATAGTTTTTTGTAATAACTCTGATCTGTCGTCTTGTCTTACTTCAAGTTTACCGCATAAATTAAGAGATATCCAATTCATGATCGAAATTGCAGATTCTTTTTATTCTCTTTATAATGTTTTTGTCATATTAAGGAAATAATTGGTTGACTAAAATAAAAAAAGGAAAAGTGAAAATAGCTTTCAACTCGTACCTCTGTCGCTCCGATCAGAAACTGATTACTTTCCTTAGTTCGTGTCCGCATTGCCGGCCCTGTCTGTATAAACTTTATGCTGAGCATCTTTCGTTTTAGGATCATTTTTCAAAAGCTAATAATAAATGGAAATTATTGATTGTCACACATACAGGCACTCACACGCACAGAAACCCCTATACAGCTTTAGCTTTAAATCGATTGAAATTCGAAATATCGGGAAAAATTGCTGGGAAATGGAAACTTTAGAAACTGAAGCGCCATTCAAGGTTGATGTAATACGAATACTTCCTGCGCTTTCTTCTTCTTCTTCTTCATCATCTCCATCTCCTCATGCCCTTTGTTTAAGCTTTGTGTTTGTGCATTATTTGTTTACAACACATGAGTCTTTGGGAGTAACACAAAGGAAATGAGGAAGCTCAGCACAAACTCACACACACACACAGAGACAGACTCAGGAGATTGAAATCGTTTATCAAAGCGTTAAAATGTTTGTTTTGTGTTGACTTTCTATTCGCAAAAGGCAGAAGAATGGGTGGAGTTTTCGGGGGGGGGGGGGGGGGGGGGACTCTTTCAAACTTTTGCTCGTGTTACTCAATGTCAGTCAATCTGTTGTGGTGACATTCCAACAGCCCATCACTCCATGATATTTCCTAAAGCGAATTCTTCGCACAACGGAGCCGTAGCCGAAGTCTCTTTCACACCTCCTGTTAATTTAGTGAATCCCATTTGAATGCGGATGTGTTGTGTGTGTGTGTGTGATGGTATCGTTGGTGGTTGTATTAAATGTTCAGTAAGCCCTTAATGATTTTCAAATTAAGTGGCGGCAACCAGGGGTGGGGGGGCTGAAAGTAAATACCCGGATCATGGTACATCTTGTAATCTCGATACATTTTTTGTTACTTGGCTGACGATGGGTTTGGCATAAGTTTTGTGTAATAAGGATACTCTTTGAGAGTTATTTAGGTTAGTCTATGGTTTTCGAAACTCGGTTTAGAATGAAATTCTTTAGAATTGTCTCCAAGGCTCTTAATACCAAAATATTACAAATTTACCCCCGTATTCATAAAAATAAAAAAAAACCTTTGTTAAGAAAAATGTGTGAACATAGTTTTTGTATTTTAATTTTCTTAACACAGTTTTTTTTTAAATTTTTATTAATACGGGGGTTAAAATATATATTTACAAAAATATAAAAAATGCGATTGCATGGTAAGCGTCAGCCGCCTCTTTGCTTGACCACAAAAACCGCTTCTCCTGTAAACATTTTCTTTTTGGCGCCAACGACTTTTCGGACTTGATATTCTGACTGATTTCGGACTTCCTTCATACAAAGGTCCGTGATACATCATGATCTAAGCCCGCCGACTTTATCTGTGTTCTAATATCTACCGCATCACGATATCTACCAAACCAAAGTATGTCCTGCTTTTAGCTAAGCCGAAGCAAATACAAAAACCTTTTCAGGATTTACATTATGCCCAACTGTAGAGGCCAATCATGAAAATTAATCTCCCCCACCCCTTAGCATACACAAATACACACCGAGTTCAATTCATGTCAATTCGTACATGCCTCAAAATCCCTTTTGCATGTCTAAAAGTTCTTCTCACCACAGAAAACTTTGAAATATTTTTAATTTATTTTTAAATTTGCCAAAGACAACATTGAACCACAGAAATCTTTTCAAAATCTATGCCCTGTCTAGCCTTTCGCGCCCCAAACTCCATGCACAAATCCTGCAAAAACTACGAAAATGCTGTGACGTAGAAGAAACTCGTCAAAAATCTGAACAACAAGAGTCTTGCCACAAGAACATGCAAACACCATTTAAAAAACTTTCAACTTTTGTCATCTTTAGTTGTACATGTTGAAGATGTTACAACATTTGCCACTTTCGCCCCCCACCTCCCACCAGCTTTCTCTCTATTTACAGCTGTTTGTTTGGATCACCATACCGACCCCCCCACCGCCCCCAATTTGCAGTCATTTGTGTTGGGTATTGTGGAGGATAACTGAAATGCTCCTGCACCTCCAGATTTAACCCCAGAATAGTTGGGAAAGAGTAAACTTTGATATTTGTCTTATCTTTTATTTTACTTCAACTACCACTAGTAGTGGTGTTGGTAGTAGTGGTGGCATTACCACCACCACCTCCACCATCATCATCATGAGCATTTTTCTTTGTTTGTTTGTTCGCATTACTTTTCAAACATCCTTTGTACGTAAATAACGTTCGAAGCACACAATGTGACACAAACACACACACAAACAACATCAAAATTTTGAACTTTTTGTTTTAGTTTTTAGAAGATGTTGCTACTGTTGTTTCACTTACTTGACATGGCTCTTGATAGTGTTAGTGTTTATGGATAGAATCCTTTGCCTCCACACACCCACCACCACAACAACACCTATACATGCGTACCAGCAATGATGGTAACAACAATTATCATTATGATCTTTTATTTAATACGATTATGATACTTCTTACGAAAACTTCAATCTGTGTGAAATGATGTCAACAACATGAAGAAACTTGTAAATAGTTTATGAGCTTTCTTTTCGTTGTGTTTATTTTTGTTGTTGTTGTTGTTCTTCTTCATCTTTGACTACTTTTTGCGTGTTTTGTCGCATATTGTGAAAAATGTTTCCAAAAGTTTTAATATATTTTACAATTATCGGTATATTTGAAAGTTCTTGATACAATCTGAACAGGATTCAGACACATTCCTTACATTCACTGAAAATACTCTGGGAAAATGCAGGGAAATTGTCAGCGAAACGAGAAAACAGGCACATGTGATGGTAAAGTTTTCACCATCCTCGCTATGGTAAATTGCCAATCAGAATTTTTGTAATGCCATTTACGGGTATTTAATAAGTCAGCTCATGCTAATCAGAACAATTTCCCAAACGAATGAACACAACGAACGAACACACACAAAATGTAGACAGAAAATGTGATAAAAATATAAACTGCCAATTCTGTACCTTAAAACTTCTGGAGTTTCCTTTGCCCCAAATTTCCTTAAGTGAGCTGGTACGATGACTTTCCGCCCAGGATGAACCGGCAAGACATTCAACAGACAGGGTGTCAGTCTGGGGTTTTTATGTGACTACCTATTACCACACATTTATCATTAGAATTTTTTCATAATTCAAAGAAGTTTCAATTTAATTTCATTGGTGTAAGAAAATGTTAAAACGAATACCAAATGAACACCTCTTGTTCGAAAACCCTATACATTTTCCAACGTCTACACGAGTAAGAGAGTAATTTCTAAACTCAAATAGAGCGATGGGGGAATGGAAAAGGAATCGCCAAAGATAGGTCTGATTAAGAAAGAGGACAAGACAAAACTTTTGATTGCAACTGCCGAGAAAAGTCGCGAAGGTTCGCAGGTTGGAAATAGTGAACGACTTTGCACCAAGAATTGAAACGAAACGACGGCAGCATCGAAATTGAGAAAAGAATAGTGCTAGAATATTGATGATACTTGGGGTTAAGCGAAACAATAAATGAACATGGCCCCATCTGTGTTTGCGAGCAGTATTCTTAACCAATAATTGCTTTACAAATACGTGCTGTATTCTGAATCAGTTGTTGCATCTCAGCTTACAACATGTGGCACAGTTGACTTCGTCACCAAGCCCAAATAGCATGGGAGTGATGTCGTTCAATCTGAAGTGATTGGGACGTTATTGATAACTAGTAAGTTGTAATGCGCCTATGGCGCCCGTTGAAATATGGAAAAAAAATTTTGTTGAAAAAAAAAAAAATTTGTGGAAAAAAAAAATTTTGTTGAAAAAAAAATTTTTTTGTTGAAAAAAAAAATTTTTGGTGAAAAAAAAATTTTGTTGAAAAAAAAAATTTTTGTGGAAAAAAAAAATTTTCCTTGAAAAAAAAATTTTTTGTTGAAAAATTTGGAAAACAAATTTGTAAAAAAAAATTTTGTTGAAAAACAAATTGTGTAAAAAAAAAAATTTTGGTAAAAAAAAAATTTGGGGAAAACAAAATTTCTGTACAAAAAAAAAATATTATTTTTTTTATTATTATTATTTATAGAAAATTATAGAATGCCTATTTAAATTCCTACGTACTACGTGACAGAGTCAGTGTATCAGTGAATCAGTGTCGAGGGTAAATATATATTAAGATTCTTGTAAGTCGTATGCCACCAATCTAGAAAGCCTCTTCATCTTTCAACATTCTGATGTTTCGCTTCTGTGAACCCCCCCCCCATTCTTCCATTGAGCACATTAAAAGTTAGCAACTCTGGACTATCACAGGGGTAATTTTCACATACCTGTAACCTCTTTAATATTCTGGTTTACTGTTCGTTCAATCGTAAATCGTAAACAGCGGCGTGTTCACTATCTCGATACCCATAATGGTGACCTTTATTTTTTCCTGTTTTTCTTGTTGTTAAGGTTATTAAAACCGTCACTTTCTGATTATTGTCGGTCGACATTTACAGAAATTCAAGCAAGCACTACCCTTCGTCTGCGAACCACTAATATGACATTTTGTCACGCACCGAGGCAGTAACACCTCATGCGGTCTCCCGAGATTCAAGACCGTCGGGATTCGTTTTGCATGAAACGAATTACTGCCATCAGAAATCATTATTACTCGTTACTGGGAATGAGTCATTTCAAATGCCTACTGTTCGGTTTGCGCCGCAACCAGAACGAGCGACAGAACACGTTTCATTTGATATGCGATGACGTGATGGCTGCTCTTTACGCGTAACAGCCACATTGCGTTTGTAGTATCAATTATTTATATCACAAACAAAAAAAAAAGAAGGAAGTTTGTGGCACATTTTGTGGCCTTTAAATGTCACAGACCAACACTTACGAACACTTTAAGCGAGCAACGAAAATGAGAGTGAGGGTGGAATCAAACTACCAGCTAAAGACGCACCATGGCATGTATTCGGGCAAAAAGGTGGATATTTTGTTCCAACGAAAATCATTATCACTTTCTGAATAATGAAACAACTCTAAATGATTTACCTCATTTCTGGATAAAGGAGTTTTTGGATAATTTCATGGGAAATTTTGATAATCAATTTAATTACTTCCAATTATTTGAAGGTATCGAAATCTCTTGATTGAAATGTGAAAACCTGCGCCACTGTGCACGGTGCAGAAAAAACACGTGATTCGCATCGCCTGCAAGCAATTGTAACACATTTTAAACAATGGCAAAATATTAAATAATAATAACGATGGTGTGTTTATCTCTGCCACGGAATGAGTTCAACAACGCCCGGCTCCATAAAGATCAACACGACACAGACACAGCCACAGACAGAGAACACCGAATACAATACAAGAGAACGCGGCAAAAAGGCACTGGCAAGACGAAAAGAAAACTGTGCAACATCTGCGTGTGAAATTATAAAAATTGTTATTGTGTTCTCGGCTGTCGCAACTTGTAACAATCACTGACTGCTTTCCGCTGCTCTCTGGCAGTCTGTCCGTCTTTTTGGTGTTATGGCAGAAGTATATTTTGGCAATTATTTCGTGTTGTTTTTTTTGTTCCTTTCCTTTTATTTTCATTTCTAGCTGGTGTGTTAAGACACCCGCCCGCCACGGCTTTTGTCTTGTCGGCAGGTGTTTCTGGTGCCTGCTAGGCAGAAGCAAGCGAGCCAAAGTCGTTCACAGTCTTGACATTTCTCGGCCTCCTCGTGCTGCTGCTGGTGTTGGCCTCATAATTCAAACATTTGCTATATATCTCCAAACAATTCCGTAGTACGTCTGGTCCAGATTCATTTGTCGTTTTGTGTTTCATTCGTTTTCGGCCGAGGGGTGGGGGGATGCTGTGTGATGTGCCGTGGTGGCATCAACGTGCTGTCAGCCAAATAAGGTTAGTTGGACAGAAGTTACGGTTTATTTTTTAAACGTGCAAATTATTGTTCTGTAACGTTTCTTATGATCAGTGCTTACCGAAAAAAAATCACAAAATACACAGAATCTCCCAAAGAAGGAAAGTGAGTGTGTGTATTGGAAAATGAATGTAATAAAACTCGCATTTCTCAACATTCCCCCGTCGCCCACAAAAAAAAAAGAACAAAAATACATGACAGCCAGTACAAACAAGTTTGATTAAGAAGAAGCCAAATAAAGGGACACTTTCTATAAAGTTTCAACTTTATGTGGGGGGTAACAAAACGTTGTTGAAACGTTTTTTTTTTTTGCCGGCCTATTTTGAATTTTTTACTCAGCGTTATTTCTTTTTAATATATTTTGGGTATGGGGCAAGGCAAATATGTTGCATGTGGACGAACTGATGAGGTTGATTTGTAAGCGTTACAGATACACTCTGAAACAGAAGCGTTCAGCCGGAGAAGGCAAATTCACTCGGTAAAGATTTAAGTTAACAAATGTTTAATGCTTGGATTTATTCAATTGCTGGAAATAAAAATAAAGAACAATTTCCAAGATGATTTCAGTGAATATTATTAATGGATGATTCTTGGTTGCAAAATACATGTGATACATTCCACATTAAGCAATCGGCTCATAGTTGGCTAAAAATGATGCCATGAGTTAAACATGTTTTTGAAACGTCAATTGATGCTGTGTCTACCATGAGTCGCTTCACAGTCAATTAACGCTCCGAAATATTTGAATTGAACATTGTGGTTCATTTGTTTCGACTGAAAGTGCATATTGTTGATAATATGGTGGCCCACACTCACTGTAGTCTGGTCGTAGCATTCATCGGTTGGTGTCAAGTTATTTCAAGTCTAGAAATGTTGTAGATCGTTTATCAACAGTCTGAAACGTTGCAATGGACTGAATGAAGGTGTAAGAGAAGAGAGCTGGAGAGGGAGAGATGGAGAGAGGGAGAGAGGGAGTTGCGATCGCAATCTGTTGCTGCTGGCCAGGGATTAGCGAATGTGTTAGTCTGAGCTAAACCCGAGGCTTTGCTCACCAAGTGAATTCTTAAATTGGCCTCCCTGGCGTACCGAGTTTATTGGAAATGCTTGGGAATGAAATTAGCCGCATTAAAGTTACCCTTTGCATGATTGCACACAGAGGTTCAGGACTTGGTGGTGATAATCATGTAAAACTCACGAGATTTCGTTTGCGTCGGCCACAGAGCAAAAGCCATCAGTGGGCCATTTATCTTTTGTAAAGGCGAAGCAGTCGATGGGAATTGATATCGGTGGATGTCAGACCGCAAATGCGTTTAATATAGCGAAACGATTACAGGTTTCAACAAGATTGCCATACCAAGCCGCTCTTCAAATCAACACATTTAGTTTCTGCAACGAAAATTCCCTGGACGAGTGGACAAGTTTTCCGGAGTCGCAAGTCTGGAGTCGAAGTTTGATTTACTTCGAGTTTTAGTTACTTACATTTCCCATACAATAAATAAAATGTATTGTGAACAAGTTCATCTGTTAATATTTTTTTACAATTTGAAATATTTTCGGTTATATTAACTATTTTATCTTTATGTAATACAAAGTATACAGAGTGTAGTACAAAGTGGACAGAAATGCAATTTTCGTAATTTTGTTATCGAACAATCGAAGTCGGAGTCGAGTCCGGTGTCAGATTCGAGCTATTTAAAAATGCTGTAGTCGTAGTCGTGCAATTATGGCTCGACTCCCCAGCCCTGGTGATGTCACATCTGCAGAGTTGACTACGGTCTTTGGTTTATTATTAATGGTTGGAAATAAAGAACATCGACTAGCTGCAACGGAATTTCTTGCCCGAGGAGGACAGGCCAATAAAGGCTGATTGATGTTCTTTTTTAGAAGGTGTCTAAGTGTAAAATGTCGCATTGCATTCAAAAATCGGCCAAATAAATTCTATTTACATTCAATACCTCATGGTTTTTAAAGTAATTAATTTTAATGATGGTTCGTTAGTTTATCCAAAATGATGACGATTGCCTAAAGGTGTTTTTTTTTCATGAGGCACCCGATTTCGAGGGATGCCCGCTTGCGCTCCCCTTTCCCCCTTTTGTTATCTTATGGTCTTTTGTTTGCCATAACTCGGGAAGGGCTGTGCCGGGACTGAGATAGCTGAAATAAATTGGGAAAGATTAAGAATTACCATTCCTTTTCCCATACTGTTTCCCCTATATTATTAACAGTTTCGAAGACATAAATGAATTGATGAAGAAAAAAATATTTTTTTTTTAATTTTTTGCCTACAGCACCCAAATGTCTACGATGCTGAAGAAGTTTCATTGATTGTATGAAATGTTTTCTGGATTTTATGAAATATTCATTTCGTCCGGTGAGAATTAAACAAATTTTTTGATAATTTTATTATTATGTTTGCTTTACTCTTTCAAGAGTACAAGCATTATTATTTTTGGATGCGTGTTAGGGAAGCTCTAGTCACCACACATACTGCCCCAAACTCTGTTCCCTGGTGTGTGTGTGTGGTATATAAGATTCGACCCAGTCGCGAATATGACATCATTTTTACTTGGTCCTCAAACTTTTAACAAATTATTATTAATGAATGATGGTGTGCATAGTTTTTTTTTATCATCCAAAAAACATCAATTCTGCCCTAGTATATGTTTTTTTTTTTTTTGGTAACCGCACAAAAACCCATTTATCTCCCACCTCAGCATCCTACGAAGCTGATATAATTTGTCAAAACATAATTTGACCTCATCCCCAGTATTTAAAAAAACATTTATTATTTTCTTAGCCAGATGTAGACAAAACGAAGAGGCGGAAGCAGGGCGACGACGACTAGAGTACACAAGCAGAGAAAAAACCAAGAAAATGGTAAACCTTTTTGCACAAGTCTTCCTTCCGTTAAGTTTCTTATATTTTACTTCCACTAAATTTGTTTGCATTAATACGAGTGTGTTCCCGAAGACAGTAACTTTTCAGCAACTAAACTCTCGAAGTGCAATACTCCATCTCCATTCATCGCCCGCCTGCTCTTCACCTGTACTGAGGGGGGGCGGGGATTTATTACAGTTTTCCTTTTCTCTTTATTTGCTGACGAAGCAAGTGCATGTGTGTGTACAATGCGGATACAAATATGGTTGGTTGTATGTGTTTGTGGTGTGTGCATATATAATATAGTTGTTCAAACTAAACCGTTTTCTGTATTAGGGTGTCCTCGGCCACATTTCTTGCATTGCGCAAAAAGCACAAAACATTTTCTGGCTTTGTGAAATCGCCAAGGACCACCCTAATGTATATGTACATTGATGTAGGGTTGTGTATTTGAAATTTGTTCAAGTATACCTATAAAGCTGTACAAGTTAAAAGTATTAACTTTTCCTTCGACTACTTTTGTACATCTTTTAGCACTCATGACTGACGGCGCTCGGGCTTCTTTCATTTTGCAATTTTTCACTCATTCTCCCCCCACACCGTGAATACGGGCAACATGTTTTCGGTTGCCGGAAAAATAAAACAGCTTTGGAGTCTTTGGAGTCTTAGCCCAGGTAAAATATGTGCTCACACACACACACACACACACACAAATCAATATGGCGACCGACGATGAAGAGGTTTCGTATTCTTTAACTTTTGGTTGCTTTCTTAACGCTTCATGTTCACATTTTAATAGATTCGCTTGTTGTTTTTGTTTTTTGTTTTTCAATTTATTTAAGCAGTTTTTCGCATGAACGCCGCATTATATCGTTTACCGTTAATGTCGGTCGATACTGGTGCGGGTGGCGGCAAACGGTTCACCTCGCCCCATAAATCCCAACGACAAATTGCATTTCTTTCGTCTCCTGTGTCGTTTTAATGTTTATGGTCTAATATTGAATGTTGTGTGATTGGGGGGTGGTTGAGGGGAAATCATTTTTGTTGGCAATTTAAGGGCGAACGACGAAATTGTTACATTGAAAATGTAATTAAAAACAAATTTCTCTTAATCACCAGCCAAGTGAAAAAGGTACGAGCAATTTCAATCAATCAGTCAGTCAGTCAGTCCATATCTTATTAACGTTGAAAAAGGTTACACTTATTTTTAGCCACAAAGGATAATTTCGTTTGAAATATATAAAAGGGTCAAGTAATTAGAGAGCTGCATTACTTCTGATTAGAATTATTCGATATTTTTGTGACAAGGAATGGAGAGAGAGAAAGAGAGAGGGAGAAAGACCAGGCCAGTAACTGGTTGTTATTGGCCAACATTTGTTCTAAAATGTATCGTGGTAATATGGAGTGAGTTAAAATTCCACAACCTCAGGTTTTAAAGTTTCGACACGGGTATCTTAACCCTCTAACCGTCCAAACAGAAATACTGGAAAATTCTTGCAACCTATATATTTTTACCAGTTAGGCACAAACAACTATTTTTTACGAAATTATACACCTAATTAATGAGACATCCTCAGGGTGGTACTGTTCAACTGATCACCGTCAAGGCCTGAACGCAAGAACTCAACGTAAAAGAAACTCCGGGCCCGAATAGTATAGCAGCACTTGTCTTGGCTCCACGACACTAGCTTGTCCTGTGCGTAATCTTTTCAATATGTTGTACTGCTCTGGTATTTACCCTTCTCCCTTCTCCCATCTCCGATTTGAGAGCGCTTTCCGTTGGTGAGGGCAAAAGCAAAATTCGTTACTATCGAATGTCAATTTTAGAAATATTCCTTATTTGAAACAATTCAGTTTTATTGACATTTACTCGAGGTGTCGCATACCCATAAAATATTTCTGTTCAGGTGTCGTTGTGTGACAGCAATGTCTCCGTTAAATAAACGGCATCCCTGTAAAGCCATAACAACTGTATATTTAAATATAACTCTCAGCAACTGACATGTACGGGGACAGAGAACATGTCAAATGCATTACAGCACATGTACATTAAACTGAACTATATAGTTTTATGTAACGATGGCTGAAATCATATACATATATACGGTTATAAATAATCTGATACAGACGGCAGAAGGCGAATCATAAACATTCAGTTTTGGTCCCCCCTCAACAGCAGCTGAGCTGAGCGGATGTGTGAGGTAAACAGGCAAACAAGCGGCGCGCCGCGGCGTTGTAGACCAAAGTAGAAAAGTTAAACTCACAAATATGGGACATAAAGTACACATGGAAATGTCAACAGGCAGGGATGACTTCTTGGCGAGTGGATGCTTCTCTTTGAAAGTCAAAGTGACAAAAGGACATGCATAAATATGCACATACAAATATATGACCCCTCAAGCAGGAGCAATACACTCGCATACAGACATACATTCTTTTGAGAGGTAACGGCGGTGTTGGCATCCGCTGGATATAAACTTGTTGAATTCCGTGAAGCGGACTAAATTAAGCAAATTTTCCGTCTGGAATATGATGTGTTTATATTTAAAGACACCAAGTGGATTTCCGTAGACATGTTAAGCGGCTCGTCTCAACTCAACTCAAATCATATCATTACATAACACCATAACCGTGGGCTAAATAGTTTGGGAAAATTCTCATCTCGTAAGGGGGGAAATACGATTTTTCTCATTTGTCATTTGGAGTTTAGCACAACAAAAAACCGTTTTAGAATGTATCTTTTTAGATTCCTCGATTTAAGTATTAGTTTTTGTAATAGCTAGTCTGTAAATAAATTAAATGAAATTTGTAAGGTTTCTTTTCCCGATTTTTTTCCTTTTGGCACAGTATAAATAAACGATAGATATTCATATGTATTTCAATGGATTACCAATCATTTATGAACTGAATGAAAAACATTTCATTCATTGCATTGCATTGACTCGATGAAATGTTTCTTCGATTTGAAGATTAGCAGTTATTTTGCCGAAAAGTAATCACACTTGAGGAATTAAATTCGATTTTTATATTAAAATGCTTTACTTACAAAAGCATTTAATTCAAATATGTTATGATAATAGGGGGGCAAATAAAGGCGGAGCATTTCCACCTTTCCTTAATATCTCTTAGCTGTAACATTTAGTGGTGGTGTAAAGTCCAATTTTTTCAACCTGGATATTTTTTTTTTTTAAAAGTTGCCACAACCAAACTGTATTCGATAGACACAAAATGTTGACATCGTTATAAATATAAGAAAACAGAAGTTTTGATAAAATGAAATTGATTGCGATTGCTTTTAAAGTGTATGAGATACAGTTCGACAATGTCGAAAAATCAAATTAAGTTTTTTCGAATTTTAAAATCTGAAAATGGTGAACATTTTTAATATTTTTAATAAAATGAAATTTGAACAAGTACCCCATAATTTGTTTAGAAAAAACCACAACAAAATGTCAAAAAAGTGTCCACCTTAAAATCAAAAAAATTTAAATATATTTTTGAAATACATAAAATTTTTCGATTGTTTATGAATATACCTTAAAATATTTGCCCAGTCCTTGCCTATAACTAATTTTTTGCAGAACTCACTAATATTTACTAGATCAAAAGTTATAGACTTTTTCAGCGGTGGAAATGGATTCCATGAACAATGTCCCCAATTCAGAAATGAAAAATCGTTCTAAAATGTTACTACGACCACAACAACACGTACCTTTAGAAAATTTTCATATTTTGGAAAGATTTTCAGTTTAAAGATGGGGTTTTTTTTTTCAAATGTTATAATATATGAATATTGTAATTTTTGTTTGGGAGTTTTTATACCCTCACCCTACGGGTAGGAGCGTATATATCAATTGATACGGCTCAAAGTGTAACACCTAGAAATATTCACATTAGACCCCAGGTGTCTTTGAACCAAATTCGATTTATGACTTTCTGAATCGTTTGAGCCATGTTCGTCTGTCTGTCCTGCTGGTACGCACGATAACTTTCGAAAGAGTTAAACAATCGCTTTGAAATTCGGCATGGGTTAATATTTTTCCAAAACTGCTTATGGGATTGCATATGGGCTATATGGCCACACCCCTTCGGGTACCTCCCATACAAATCTGATATTTTGCCCACTTTAGAAATCATGTAATAATATCAGTATGACAAACGCGATCTTGTCCAAATTCTGTATTTATTAAAGCTATAGCAAGACAAAGTTTTGAACAAAAACTTGGAAGTCTGGCAACTCCCCTTCTGGTACCTCCCATAGAAATGTATATAAATTCGCTCATCGAATCTTTCCGAAATTCTATATTTAGTAAAGCATTAACTGCATACAATTATCAAGAAAAAACTCTGCTTTATATTTCGTCCTTTTTTGTAAAAACATGTAATACAATATTTTTCTAGAAAATTCGGTATTTTGAGTTTGCTATTATGACATTTCATTAGAGGTAACATCCAATTATGGTAGTCATTGGACCACTGTGCATCGTTTTCTCGGAGAATCTTCTGAATCACAAATTACATTATGTTAACCCCAAAAGGGTGTGGCAAAGCCCATACACGTCAACAATATAAAGGGCCATCGTAACAGATAATACAAATCTTTTGAAATAAAGTCTATACACACATTATATGCTTCTGACATAGATATTTATTCCGAGGTAATTAGCATTTTATTTGAAATATGCCAACTATCCCCTTAAAAACCCTACTTGCGCTGAGGCATCTAAATATTTGAAAGAATTTTTTATATTTTAAATTTTAAATTATAACACAAAAAAATGTTATCCATGTAAAGCCAGGCCGGTAGTCGTTTTTTTTTATTTATTCAACAGCTTTGAGTTTCTTTATACAGCGTGTGTGTGTGCTATTCAATTTCATTCACCTTACTTTCGACCCATTCAACTCTATCGATTTTGTTTTTCTGCATTATTGTTTATTTTTACTGTCTTTGATTTTAGTTACGTTCAGTTTCTTCATTCAGCTTGAATGTTGCATTCACTTGAAATCAAATTGCTGCCCTTCCATTGAACTCACTCGATTTGGTTTTCGATGTCTTAATCTCATGGAAATGCGGTTGTCAAGCAAAATATTTTCGACTAAAGCCTGAATTTAATTAATTTTTATTTGCAACATTTCAACATGACTTTTCATTTGCCATTTTCGTTTACATGTGACTTGCAAGTACACCAAAAAAAAAAAAATACTTGCATGGAAGCTGAAGATGACATCTTAAAAATGGAACAGTGAATAGCTTTGCAGCGATGAAGTGGTTACTTTTTACCCCATATTTTTTTAAGAATAGACAACTGATGACAACAGCTGCAATTTGTTTGAAAAGAAATATCGTGAGTTCGGTAAGGTTCAATTTTGAAAAGACTTTAGCTATGGCTGAGTTCCAGTAGGGCATTGGTACTGTACTAAGTAGAAATTTCCATCTTGTCATGTATTGCAAAATTATGTCAAAAAAAATATCGCTGGATCTAAGAAAAATTCTCCATAAAAAAAAATCAAATTTTTCATAAGTTTTTCATAATTTTTAGGTAACATTTCATTTTTTTAAATTTATATTCTAATTTTGGGTCAAAGGGTAAACCGGGTGACAAAGACCATTTGGCTTGATTTTTGCAGCGACAGACCAAAGCCTCTGGTGGGAATCGAACCCACAACCCCCACGCTGATAGGCAAGCACGCTACCATCTCGCCTACCGGGGCGCTTATTTTTTGTTTTTTTTTATTTGAAAAATGCCTCCTAAAAAGGACAAATTTGGTGTAAATTTTTCGTTTTTGTGGGGACGTTTTCATAACAGAAGTCAATCATATATCGATTTTTTTATAATGTTGTTTTTTTTGGGGTATTTTTCATAATATTTTAGGATGGTTTTGGGCAATTTTCCATAAATTGTTTAGAATTATTGGGGACATTTTCATTTTGGGCTTTTGGGGGATTTTCCATTTATTTTGGGGAAATTCTTCATTATTTTTCATAATATTTCGGGTAGTTTTTCATAAATTGTTTGGGGGATTTTTCAATATTTTTTTGGGAAATTTTCATTTTGGTCTTTTGGGGGATTTTCTATTTATTTTGGGGAATTCTTCATTATTTTTCATAATATTTAGGTATTTTTTTTATCGATTACTAGAATTTTCTCCGCGAATTTTTGAGGAAATTTTTCATTTCGGGCTTTTGTGGTATTCTTCATTATTTTTCATAATATTTGGGTAATATTTCATAAATTGTTTGGGGAAATTTTCATTTTTTTCTTTTGGGGGATTTTCTATTTATTTTGGGGAATTCTTCATTATTTTTCATAAATTGTTTGGGGATTTTGCAGAATTTTTGGAGAAATTTTCATTTTGGGCTTTTAATTTATTTTGGGGAATTCTTCATTTGGTGCATTCTGGAGTGCAAAAGTTCTAAGTCCTTTTTTGTAAACGGAATGTTTTTCCTTATTCAAAACGAAAGAGAAGATGATCGAAAATAAAACGTATCAAGTCCATGGGTTGTCAGAAAACGAACAACTTAGAACGAAAGTCTTATCTCATGTAAAATTTAAAAAAATGGACTTATCACTTTTTCACTTTAAGGTTTGCAATAAGATGGAAATACTAATTTTACGGCATCGCCTGATTTCTTTCAGACTGGCTTCTATGGCTCTATGAAAAACACCCCAAATGAAAAACGGCCAAAAACCGTAAAATGAAATATTACCTAAAATTTGTTTCCATTTTTCATAATGAAAATACGCCAATTTTCTATGAGATTTTTTTTGTGGAACTTCTTTTTTTTGGGTCATTTTTCATAGAGCCTGCATCTACTCCATTAAAACAGAAGATCAAGGTTCTCGTAAATATGCAATTTAGTTAAAAGACATTTATTAGGGACTGTCACTCGATGAATGTTCATCTTTATCTGCCAATTGTTTTTTTCTACTATCGAAAAGAGAACGACTTAAGGGCTGGACCGGTTCCCGAGTAAATAAACTAATTACAGTAAAGAACTAACGAAGTGGTTTTGTTTGGCCGGGCCAAACCTGGTGTACCCTACAGCAAGCAAACCTTTTGAGTGAAATGCTTAAACTATTGAAATGTCTCATAGGTTTGATTTTTCTTGATTTTATGTCAAACTGCTATAATTGAAATATTTTCCATTACACCAACTCAATTTTGCCCAAAAAAAAAAATATATATATATATCTTATATAACAATTAGTCCGGTTACCAATGACATGCGATATGACGAAGGCATGCTCTACTTTGTTAGCTGTTTGATAATATTAGCGATAATAAACAAGATGTTAATACAATTTGTACGAGAAAAAAAGAATCGAAAATCATAAATTTTCTCCAAAGTTTACCCTCATTCAGTGAAATGGTATCTCGCGACACATTTCGTTACCCACCCAAAGATATTGTAAATCATATATTTCTATCTATTATTTCCACAACATAACATTTCCATTTCAGTTCAGTTCAGTTCGTTGACAAAGAAAACGGCAGCCGAAAGAAAAGAAAAGAGCCCATTAATTTCACCGAAGACAAAGGAAAGAAATAGAAAATGAAGAAAACCTTCAGCGAACAAATAAATTGGCACTTATAATCTGTAGCAACCCGAAATGTATCACTGTCGCCCGTTACGTTGCGCTCTCTGCTGTGTGTGCTGTGTTCTTTGCAAAAAGACAAAAGGCCAAATCGTAGTAAAACGTTAACCTTTTTTCTTTTCTCTCCTTCAAAAACCAAACCAAAAAAATATACAAACAACAGCAAAGAAAACGAATGAATGAACAAGATTTGTGTGAATTTGCCGGGGATGAAGACGAAGATGATTTCTTTAATTTTGCCCATAAATCATTATTTATGCGTCTTCAATGTCAAAATAAATTTCCTGCTTGAACACAAAAACAATGCCAACGACGAAAGCAGTAAAAACCGTCGCCGCAGTCAAAGCCAACGAAAGGAAAAACTTATAAAAGATGAGCACTTAATGTCAGTATTAATGAAAAGTATTCAACAACAACAACAAAATCGAAACGAAACAAAACAAAAGAAGCCCGAAAAGCAAATCCAAGAGAGACACAACAACAGCATCACAAAAAGTAAATCGGAAAAATAATCTGAATATAATGGTTAAGTAATAACATTTCAAGGGCTAGCCGACTGCGACTGCGGGAGGTGGAGGGATATCGCCGCAACAGCCACACAGGCGAGGTTTTTATTCTGCGAAACTGCACTTGGATCAATAAAATCTGCGATTTATTTGCAAAAGAACTACACGAATCGTTGGCCAATATAAATGACTTAATTATGGGCGAATGGGCAAAATAATTAAAGCCAGTGGCCACACAGCGGCTGAATCGAGCTGAACCTTTTGCGATTTTACAAAACGATTGCGTTTAAGGCTGATCGACAAAGGCGAAGACTGCAACATTTGTCTTTTTCCATGTCAGTGATAAACAAGTGAGGAATTCTACGGCAGAAAGGTGTTTCAGTTCGGCCGGACCAAATCTTGTATACGCTCCACCCAAAAAGTGTGACATTTGCTTTACATCGCCCGTTGTAAGAGCTGGTTTCGATCTTTTGTTATGAATCCTGATGGTACATGATTTCTCAAACTTCCATGCCAGCGGATGTTAGAATCCGATATCCAACTGTAGACACATTTGCAACAGATTCGATATTTGGTTTCAAGGACAAACACTGAACATTTGGCAACATTTTTGCTAGACAATTGTTGACCGATAGGAAATGGATGTGTGTCATTTTGGTTACCCATAGATCCATTTTGGTTGACTTAAAAAAAAAACGCATTCGTAATCAACTCTAAATGCTGAGGAGTGCAAAGTCTTCACTAAAGTTAAGAATGTGGCGTAGATGGCCACACTCCAATCCTGTGGCAACGTCAGCTGTATTGGAGCATTACCTAGAGTTGGGGACCGGAAATCGTAGATTCCGAAGAACCAAAACATAAATGGAAAGACCGATAAACGGAAATGTCGATGCGGTGATGCCAGAACATTCTAACAATTGAAAAACACCTGTTCTCCAGCTTGTTGAAGGACGAACAATCATGCACCGGGTTGCTGACGGCAGCCAATCAGAGATGTTGGTGTTGAATGTTTACTCTCGAACACAATGGAAGTCCAATCAGCAGTAAGAAACCCAAGGCCTCAATAGTCGACGGAATGTCGATCGAGCTGTATGCGACCGAAGGAGATGAGCTGATTGCTAGACCAATCAATTTGGGAGAATGAGAAGATGCCGGTTGATTGGCACCTCAGTGTAGACGTTCAAGACTTATAATTGATTGCAATTACAAATTATCTAAAAGTAATCACGATTACTTGCGATTACTATAAATAATCAAAAGTAATCAGAAAATAATCCGACTACTTTCCGAGATTACTTTTGATTCTTTCTGATTATTTATATTTATCGTATGTAATCCTGATTAATGTCATTAAAAATTATGGTGATGCAAATGTTTGTCCACATCAAATTCGACCAGCATTTGGTTTGAGTTATATTTTTCTTTACCGGTGTAAATTCTGTATGAATTTTGTTTGACGTTTTTAGTATTGCTAAGCCTGGTTGGTTGAAAAGAAATTGCTTGTGGAATTCAGTTCGTTTAAATTAGAGTTGGTTCAAATATCCGAAGTCATTTCCATTGAAAATTCCGCATAAATGAAAAAAAAATCTTGATTTTTTGTATTTCCGCCTAATTTGATCTGTGTTGAGCTCTAACCCGAAATGAACGTAGTTTAGCGTATCAAAATACTGCGCCATGTGGGTTGAATGAATACAAATGCTTCAGCCAGAAAGGAGACATAAGACTACAACTACCACAGAAGGCGCAGATAGGGAAGACCGAGACTCCAGTAAAAAAAAACCAAGGGGAAGTTGAAATGCATAACTTTGGTATGACGAACTGGATAAAGTACACTCAAGACTTGGAAATCATTCTTTAAGCTGGTCAATTCCATAAACAGATTGTAGGCAAGTTGATTTCAATGAAGGTTTCAGAGTGAGGTTTCAAGTAGTCAGCACAAGCACAAATCGCGATATTTAAACTCCAAAAAAAAAATACAGAATGTCAATGATAGGAAAGTTTCCCTTTGAAATTGTGTTTTTGTTATTTAATAGTTTTTTTCGTCATAGAAATGCGGTTTGTTCCAACAGAAGCGGAGCCACTCTGGTGGTACGACTATCACCCACTTAACCCATGTCCTTATCCTGTGAATAACATCAACCGTTTTCGGTAGTTTACACCTCCTAAATGCCAGCGAATTTACGAGATTCCTGTCTGTTACTTCATGGAATGTTAAGCATGAACTAGGGTTCAAATACCCAACACAAGCCAAGAACTAATAATTAAATATTAACATTGAATATAAATTAGAATTTCCTCCACTGACACTCTGTCAGTGGTTGCTGATGGGGGACCAGTCATGCCTTAGCCTGCCCCGAAAACCTTTAGCACATGCTACCGCTACAAATCATCGCAATCGCAACATATCCAGCTTGCCAATGCTTGAGAGAGTGTGTAATCCCAAATGTTTTTGACGGTTGCTTAGCTGAGGTTAACATTCAAAGTAAAGCATATTTTTTAATTTTTTACATCCCCTCCCCACCACCCTTCCAGCAAAGGAAAGAAACATGGCACAATGACAAGCCCCGATGCGGTTATAATTCTCCGACAAGTTCGTGTTATTTATTTTCTACAATTTCCTTAAAAGAAGAACAAGAAAAATGAGAGAACAAACAAAAGCAAAAAAAAAAAAAAAACGAAGAAATGTTGCATTTCTAATCCACTTGAAACTGACAATAAAATTTATGACCATTTTAATAAACATAGGAAATACGAAACAACAACAACTACAATGACGACGAGAAGAGTCATGTTGTATCCCCGGTTGCCAACCAACACTCATGTGTATCTTTTCTTGCCACAGTCGGTGTGTTTTCTTGTCGTTCTTCTTCTTATCAGTTTTTGTTATCTAAGGTTGTGTTGTTCTTGTCTGCTTTGCTCGTTACAAGGCATCTTATGTTCATACACAATCAGAGCGAGAGAGAGACAGAGAGAAAGAAAGAAATCATCTACGAGACCCTTAAAAATGATTTGCTGCTTTTTGTCGCTGCCGCCTTGGCCGTCTCCTTAAGCCATAATAACTTTGGCTTTATATCTCTGTTATAGTCATAGCTTGTTATGGTATCCGAGATAATGAGTTGGCACTATTTGTTAGCCACGGCACACACACACACACACACACATGCATGTTGGCCACGGTCCCTTTTCGTTGTTGTTGTTCTGCTTCTGTGGTGGAATGGGGACGTGGGCGGCGTTGCGAGTGCGTAGATAATGCCAAGTCTTTATTTGCAATGTATAAGTTTTACACTTAATTAGCTTTCAATTTCTTAATTTTTCATTAAATACGCTCAAAAATATGGCAAAACTTTATCGTTTAAAATACTTTGTGCTTTGTTGGTTCGTTCATGCGTCTCTTTGGCATCGACACTTTGAAGAGAGGGCAACTTTTTGATTTGTCATTGTGTCGTTTTCTGTTTCTGGACATTGAATATTTCAGACTGAAATTAAATGTAAATGTCAATTAACTTTCAAACATTTTGCTCGGTCGGTTCATTGTCGCACAGTGGCTACGACCGATAGCAATGTCATTCTCGTGCTGACTCGGGAAGATGATGTCCGACCACAAAAAAAAAAAGATCACAACCGACGAAGGACTCAGGTCAGTCTTTTATGCAGACGGTGTAGCAAGTCGGCAAAACCATCAGACAGCGTAGTTCGCGAGAAGAATAATTTCACGATATTCTGCAGCCAAAGAATTTATTGAGACATCCAAGTTCGCAAGAAGAATAATTACACGATATTCTGTAGCCAAAGAATTTATTGAGACAGCCAAGTTCGCGAGAAGAATAATTTCACGATATTCTGAAGCCAAAGAATTTATTGAGATAGCAAAGTTGGCGAGAAGAATAATTTTGCCATCGCCACGAATCACTTTGAACTATTTTCTGTGGGAAAAAGTAGATTTAAGTAACCGGAAGCAATTGCAGCCTTTAAAGATAATATTTGTCACACTTATTCCGAAATGTTTTTTTTAAATCTCAGAGTGCATGCAGGGGTCCTTGCAAGGCCTCATTCGACAATTGTAGACCCTTCCCTCTAAATATTTTAATTAACAGTTGGATACATTTCTATTTGGAATGTGTGTTTAATATGCATTTGAAAAGACACTGGAACTTGAAAAATCCTGTATAATTTTCATAAGAATGCAATTGCTGGTTGCCCCCTTCCTTCACTCTGAAACTTCTATTAATGACTTCTAATACACCCTACCGTCCATTTCATGCCAACTGACTTCTAAACTGACTTTAGAATTCTGATAATGCGGGTTACACAGTCACCCTGATTAATGGGCCACTTGCGATGACAAATGTTTTCCAGCCTGAGCCACTGTCCGTCTTTGGATTTGTTTGCCCAGTAAAGTCAATGGGAACCAGCAATTGGAGATGCCGGCAAAGAGGAAAGAGGCCACACGTAATGGTTGACATAGAAAGTTCTATTGGAAATCAATGGCATTCGCAAGAATTTGAATTTCAAATAACTTTGGGAATTAATTAAAAATTGACCAACGTTGTATTTGTTTTTTGTTGTTGTTGTTGTATGTTTGCCTTTTAACTCTACCCCCTTGCTCCATTGCCCCTGTCCCTTTTCGTCCGGCTTTCGGTAACAGCAAAAGGGACGAGTGTAATCAACCTATTTATAATGTAATATATACACGTTACAAAAACAAAAGGAATGCCTCCTTCATTCGGTTTTTGGGTTCGTTTTTTTTTCTCTCTTTCGATTTCTTGGGATTTGTAACATTTATGCAAATGACAATTCATTGAGGTTGGTTTACGGGCTGGCGGAATGGATGGATGGATGAATGAATGGATGGCTGGCGGTGGCTGTTTAACGACATTTTGTGGTTTTCTTTTACGGAGGCACGAGAAATGTTTGCCACCAGCCAGTCCTCAGGTTTGAAGCGTGATGCTGCTGCCTAAGTTTGCGGATCTTTTTCTCATTACGCGTTGAGATGGCAGCGTATCATGGAGTGGGCTATAATTACACGAGCGTACGAGTGTGCTTCATAATTAAATCTCAGGTTCTTACACATCTGCTGCTCTTACACGTTTAGCTGTCATTATTTTGTCTCGCCTCGTTGCTGGTGCTGCTTGGCGAAAATAATGTGAAGCGTTGAAAGAAAAAGAAGAAAAAAATCACACACACACACACAGAAGAAATCACTGAAATCAGAGCAGTTATTACAAAATCATGTTAACCGGTATTAGTTACATCAGAGCGGTTTTGTTTTTATGTCAACGGTTCCTTGTTAAGACAATGAGGGCTCAATGGACGTGTGAGTGTATGAGTGGGAAAAACAAAAGACGCAGAAAGCAGAAACACATCCTTAGCATGAAAAATTAATATTATTTTACCGCACTAATCGCCCCTTGGCATGAAGTAGCACCTTGCCGCTGCTTTGCCTTCGAGCGCACGCACTCACATTAAATGTCCCGCTTTGAGTTTCCGCTGAATACGGTTGAAGAAGTCCCATTAACATTTTAATTAACTGAAAATTTCATAAGATTTCAGCTTATGCGAGCGGTGTGATAAAACGAAGAAGAAGCAGCAACATGTACAGGTGCACGCCACCAACACGGCCACTCTGACTCACACTCACTCAGCCACATACATAAATAAATACTACAATAAACCCCAAAAAAAAAAGAAAACAACAAGAATAATTTTATGAAATTAATACACAAAGGAAGTAGGAGACAACTCACACACACACACCCACGGACAGAGCAAATACGAGTCAATGCATTGAAAGGTGAAACTCTTGCTTTGTGTGTGTGTGTGTGTGTGCTTTTTTTACTTAAAAAGAACCTGTGTTTTTTCCCTTAAGAACTACAGATTATACGTTTTTTGTTGCTGTTGTTGTTGGAAGAAACCATTTCAAAACTTTTTGTTTCAAGCACGATTGCAAGGTAAAGGAAAAATGTGCTGAATGAATGAAAGAAGCTTTACAAGTTTAATTATTTTCTCATATGAATTTTTAATTAATATCATTTGTTTTTTTTGGTTGCGGAAATAATAAGACAGTATTAACATTTATCATTTAAAGGGTGTGCTTCACCAAAATGCTACAAGTGTGTCCTAATCGGGGCGAGAAGGGTGGCGCATTATGACCGTGTATGGTACATGGTAAGAGATCGGGGATTAGTAATATCTTTGGAAACTCAAGTTTTAGTAAAAGTTCCAAGATAGTGTCTTCAAGAGATCCAACTATGTACCTGAGTGTTGAAAACCTACTGCCTGTTTCTATAAAAGAAAATGGTTCGTTCGTTACAAATCGTCAATAATGGAAGCGTTTCAGACATTATTCAATACTGGTTTTCGGTTATATGTTAAATATAGACACATGGAATACGATCACTAAAGAATAAGCCCTCATTAATGAAAATTCATAAAAGGCAGTTAGACTATTGCGAGATTCGAAATTTGAAGAAAATAATTTTGTAAATTGCTGAGAATTTTTAATTTTTTCGAAGACCTCGACAATCGAACTTCCTAAACGGCTAACAGTAGGGACCTTAAACTACATGAAATGTCATGGCGTTTCCATTGTAATTTTATAGACGATCCATCAACTAAACTCGACAATACCACACGAATCAGTTCTTCACATATTAGTTTATGTTATCGTAAGGTGTTGGCTCGCTGAATACCAGAATTGATGGATCAACGGATAAAAGTTGCTAAAGTGAGCCACGTCTAAACCCTCAATACTGGTTCATCCCAAATGGCAAGACTCAAATGTATGACATACAGACAAGCCAATACAAATATGAAAATTGAACAAGAACACCAATTGTTTGCAATGAATGATCTCTATACAACTCTGATGTTTTATGGCCCCGATCTCAGAAAGGAGACTAAGGCCATTGAATGAGTGGATTGAGGATGAACCTCAAACACAACATCAGAGAATATTGGAACATCTAGGAGGTTTTCCGACAACAAACTCTCAGACAGATCGCATCCCAGAAACACACGTTGTTGCGAACTGCACCACAAGAATAGGCGATAGACGCGGTCCAGAACACGACACATACACCCAAGATGGCGGAAGAGTGGAGTGCGACACGGACGTATCCAAATTCGAGTTAGGAGTAGGCATAGGGATTCACATCCACAATCCGAGGACTGAATTGGAAGACCAGTTACCAAAGTACTCAACGATTCTACAAGCAGAGATCCAGGCCATTACAGAATGCCTAAAATGGCTGCGGAATAGGGTCACAGGTAAAACTATCTGTATTTTCACAGACAGTCAAAACGCAATTAGATCCTTCATAGATGATAAAGTCAAGTCAAGGACACTCATGTAGTGTAAGGAAACGATAAATGACCACATATTTACAAACAGGATACCGGGCCACCAGGCAATGTTAGGGCCGACGAACTGGCTAAAATGGGAAGGGAATCCGATCAAAATACTCTGCAATTGTCTAAACCTTTTCTGGAGACAAAAGAGGAGCTCAGGGAATGGATGAAGACGACCCATGCCTCCGGATGGCAAGAGGAACAGGTGGGAAAGCTGGGGAAATCTCGATTACAAGAAAACAAGGAGAATACTCGGGTCTAACAAAAAATGAGCTGAGTAAGCTAGTTGGGGTCATCACAGGACACACAGGATGTTCCGAGAACGACAAATAAAGGGCATGCGGAGAGGACGCCGAGACGGCGGAACACTTCCCGTGCCAGTACCCCGATTTCTCGCTGATCAGGAAAATCCAATTAGGAGAGGACACCTTAGATGACCTGTCGGTCGTCAAAGGAATGGACAGAAGGAATTTAAGGAACTTTATAGAGGGGACCGAATTCCTAACGTAAAAAGGGGAAGGGAATCTGTAGAAGAAACCAGGAGCGCACAACAGGCCGAATTGCTGGACTAGGTGTATGATAGATCCTACATTTCAACCTAACCTAAGTACATGGTGGCAATTTTTTTTTATTTTTTTAAAAATCGTTTTTGGCATAATTTGTCACAACTCGAAATCAGCTCGTTTGATTTTGGTAAAATATTTTTTGTAATTGCTCACTAACATTTTTTTTTTTGGCAAATAAGCGTAAGCTTAGTGATAAAACTGAAAATCCCCCCCAAAATCAACAAGAAATCACGAAAATCGATATGAGAAAGGTGAAAAATGATGCAGAGGCTGTTGGGAAGCCGCAAAAAGTGGCCCTAGGAACTAAAAAATCAAATAGGTACTCAAACTTTAGGAAATTACAATGGGATAAAAGAAATAAAATACAAAAAAATCGAGGGCGTGGCCATAGGTGGCTCTGATCCACGCCCATTATACAAGTCTGGGTTCTCAAACTTCCTGAAATTGCCTAAGGATGAATAAAATGCAAATTGTATTGGCATTAATAAAAAATTTAAAAAAAACAATCATTTAAAAAAAATAAATTTAAAAAAAAATATAGTTAAAAAAAAATATTTTAAAAAATACACACATACTCCCGGAGGTAGCTGGGGACCTCCAAAAATGGTCATCAGACAAATCGCATGAGGATACAAGAAAATAAATAAAAAATATGGGCGTGGCCATAGGTGGCTCTAGGCCAGTCCTTAAATTCGATCGGCCTCCTATTGTGTAAGTAAGTGTGGTTACTCAAAATTCATGTAATCGCATATGGATGAATAAAATGCAAATTATATTGCCATGAAAATAATTCAAAAAAATTAAAACAAAAAAAAAATTTAATTAAAAATTAATTAAAAAAATTAAAAAAAATGGAATTGTCTATTTTTTTTTCTACACTGTGTCATTTGTATGCAATTGTAGGTTATTTGACGATTTTTTTTTCCATTTTGGGGCCTTTTTGTGGATACCTAGGGGCCGAGGGGCTTTTTCTTCACTTCTCATATCGATTCTCGTAATCAGTAGGCAATTGAGAAGGGAGTTACATTTTCATTTTCTTTCGGGGGGTGTGGGGGGTTTACGCATGTTAAAGTGCATTTCAGGCCATTTTTTAATATTTACCTTTTAATCTTTTAATGTTTTGATGTTATAAACAAATTTAAGGGAAAATACTTTTTTTTTTATTTCTTTTTTAAATTATAAGTATTGAAAAATGCCATAAATGGGCAATTGCCCATAGTTTATTATAAAGACATATAGTTTACAATTTAAATGAGATGGAGGGTTTTCGCTTTTCTTTTCAATTTAGTGACGATCCCTTCGGGTACCTCCCTTTATGGCAGTAATATAACATGCATCTTGCTTAAAGTCTTCCCCCATGGTTGAGATTTTTCTATTTTTTTCCCCCTTTAAATTTGAATGTAATTAATTTTAATTGGTTTTTCATTTGATGGCTGTTCACAACTGTTTTTTTTTATGTTTTATTCGGAACATGAAAACAAAAATATTTACTTCGAAATGTCAAAGCCATTCGAATTACAAAAACAGTTAAAAGTTTAAGAACTTTTTACCTCACCTTGCTTGCCTGTTGCGAAGTGAACTTTTTATCTGTGTCATTCCTTATCAATGCCGTATTTTTTGACAGAAGGTAGAAGCAAAAAAAAAAAACACTGTGAGACTATTTTTTTTATCTGTCTGGGCCTTTAAGCTACGTTCCAGTGTAGGTATTTAGATCCACATTCCCTGGTACAAATTGGAAAATTCTCCTTCAAAAATAGATTAACTTTAGTGAAATTTGATAGATGGGGTGTATATTTTCTACGCATGACATTTTTAATAAAAAGGACCGATGAGTACCATCAACGCTATTCCGAAAAAAGCTTAGTTGAGCTGAATGTAATTTTATCCAGATTTTCTGATTGACGCAGTGTGACCCCATAGAGACGAGACTTCACGTATCGCCAAAAAATAAAGTCGGGGTTTTTTTTTTGGTTTCAAATCAGAAAGCTGCTTACGATATAATTTTTCATAGGGATGACCATCGTACTCGTGAATTCGCCGGGAACAGGCGCAGAAACATGTTTTTGATATCTTCCCGGATGTGAAACTGGGTTTGCTGATGCACACACTACCTACCACTGCACGGCTGTATGAGGCTGCCTTCAACTGACAGTGACAAATGTAAAATTAATTCCCTCGCCTCTTAGTGGTTTATTTAGAAGGCGCGCCGTCGAATTGAAACCACATGTCAATCGAGCGGAAATTTGATCCATACTTTCGAAAAAATCTTAAGAAACATATATTGTTTTTTTTGTCTAATATCATGTCCTTCTATAATGTTTGCATCGGACCCTTACGGAGATTATCCAGACAGTGTTTTAATCTAGATTCAATTTGATCTATTGTCACTTCTCAGAAATGAGCTCGGAGATTTTAAGACACCACCATACTTTTCAGATTATATTTCATACGCTCAGTCAACCCGAATTGGATGATTAATATTCTTCTGATGCAACATTAAGTATTCATCATACGTTGTGGTTATTGGGTACATTACTATTAATCTGTAGCCAAATATGTCTGTATGTAAATATGTGTGTGATCATTTTCCAAGTACATATGTATTTATTTTGTCTTAGTCACTTCTAAGACATGGGCCAAACGGCTGCCATGACAGATATATTACATGAGAGACTGGAATGTTGTTGGAGGAAATAGTCTACTCACTCCATAATATTATCGTAAAAGTTTTCCGTTTTCTTTTTGTTGTTTTTTTTGAAGATTCACAAGTTTTCTCCCTCCGCCGGTGATAAGCTGCGGCGAAAGTATTGAACTTTTCGATAAAAGTGATATAGCATAATTAACGCAAATGTTGTCATAACTTGCCATATCTCTTCTCTCAAAGTTTATTTGTTTACTTTCTATAGTCACAGCATATTTTATGTATGAGCCGAGAATGCCTGCGAAAAGAGCGAAAACTTTCTCGTCTATGGATGTTGGGGTGCGGGGGTTTCTGCTTCTTTATTTGTGTTCCTAAAATTTTTGGCATTTACAGCACAGCAGATATTAATATGTGCCACTAAATTATAACTTTTCCCTTTAGTGAATGTTACAGCAGCCAGCAACAACGAAAAAAAAAAGAAAATAGTTACAAAAAAAAAAAAAACTGAACGAGAAAAAAGTTCAAATATGCAAACACTCTTACTCTGATAAAAACACATGAAAAAATAACTCAGGGCACAGCATCAGAGAAGGCGGCGAGCGTCGAGCGAATGTACCGAAACTGAAGCATACATTAAGGCGCTGCAGCGACGAGAAAATATTTGCATAAATTTGAGGCTTAAAGTTTCGCCACTACACAAACAAACTTATTGAACCGAACTTCAGCGGGAACGGGCCGGGGGGGTGGAATATTAAATTTCTGTTGAATTTTTGCTTATTATTACAGTTTTGCCTAGTTTTCGCCTCCCCCCCGCTCATAACTTTGGCATAAATCATTGTCGAGAAATATGTTATTGTCCAAAGCCATAAGCAATTTTTATTTCTGGCCCAGTGATTTATAGATACACACTAAAAGCCATGCCGACCATATGTATACACGTTTATAGACGGTCTATATAAGTAGACCAATGTCCATATATTATTATATAGAATTTTGGAAAACATTTCTAAATTCTTGTTCAACATATGACAAATACGGGCAGGGTTATCAAACTGGGACTACAGATGCTAAGATTATATTCTAATGACCAGGCGAAGTAGCGAAAATGCTTTACATTTTCATATTCTCAGCAAAAGGGGATTGAGGGAGAATGTTTAAGGGGATTCCCAAAGGCATGCTTCGCACAGTTGGCCAGCTTTTTTTGTTGTTGTTGACTAATAGGGGATGCCCCCTACAAATGCAATGCGCACTGTGTTAGCTATAGGAGGAAAGGTTATTGGAGGGGGGAAAGGGGGAAAAGGGAGCAGTGTTTGTTGACGTTGGCCTTGAATTTGATAATGTCATAGCAGGCAGGCAAATCACATACATACAGTCCGGCTGAAGAACGAATTTTCTCTATAGTGTGTCGTCCGGTCAACCGGCCTATTGACAATGAACCGATGAGAGACCCTGGATAGCCGCGTATATCGACTAAATGTTCTAACGTCAGGGACCAAGATTGACTGATTCGTCGATATCCACACCACTCATACAGATTGAAGACGATGCTGAAACTAGTGAAGGTTTGTGTGATAACAAACAAACAACAATTATAAAGGGTTTTCCACCTCTTGTTGGAAGCTTTTATTCTTTGACATTTGACAAGTTGAAACTACGCCATTACTAAAAATGGAACGATACACGCCTCAACAACGCATTGAAATGATTAAAATTCACTACAAAAATGGTGAAAATCTTGCAGTCACAGTTCGCCAAACTAAATCATTGTTGGGTTGTCGTCGTGAAGCACCTTGCCAGACCGCAATACAGTGAAGAATAAAATATCGCTCAAGAACAACTGAGAATTTTGCTGCTGTAGCCCAAAGTTCTGAAGAAAACCCAGGTTTTGTCTATTCATTCCACAAAAATCGTTACACCGTATTTTGCATAAAGACTTGGGTCTTAAGCCTTAGAAAGTTCAGTTAACACATGAACTTAAGCCGGCCGATCATCAATAACGTCGAGTCTTTGCTGATTGGGTCTTTGAAATGCATGAAAATTATCCGGAATTCCTTCGAAAAATCATCTTGACTGACGAGGCCCATTTCCACCGCGGTGGCTACGTCAATAAGCAAAACTGTCGCATCTGGGGCTCGGAAAACCCAAGAGTTATTGTTGAGAAGCCTCTCCATCCTCAACGTGTGACTGTTTGGTGTGGTTTATGGTCCGGCGGTGTCATTGGACCTTAGTTTTTCGAAAATGAGGTTGGATCAACAGTTACGGTGCATGGATTGCGCACCGTTGAGTTGACCACAATTGGCCACTGAGATCTTGTGATTTAACACCTTGCGACTTCTTCCTTTGGGACCATGTCAAAGATAAGGTCTACTCCAACAGCCCAGCCTTCATTCAAGACCTCAAAGATAGAATTCGCGAGACTATCGAGGACATAGGGCAGCCAGTTTGCGATTTGGTTACGGCAAATTTCATGAAAAGGATATGGTCCTCTATGCGTGGTCGTGGTGGTGTTGTTTTTCATTATTAACGGCATATCTTCCTCTTTATTATAAAATAAACATACGATCATTTATCTCAAAAAATTCAATTTTTCTTTGAATACCAAAATAACACGTCTTCTTGTAAATCCCTGTCCTTAAACA
Organism: Hydrotaea cyrtoneurina; assembly: GCA_958296145.1. Taxonomy (NCBI): domain Eukaryota; kingdom Metazoa; phylum Arthropoda; class Insecta; order Diptera; family Muscidae; genus Hydrotaea; species Hydrotaea cyrtoneurina. Next base: position 3,393,048 of record OY282512.1, on the reverse strand, counting down.
TATCTGAGAAAAGGCTACGAAAGAAACGAGACTCCTCAGGTATTTCCTGAATCAGAAGTTACTGAGTTTTGATCTATTTTCAATCACTGTGTGTCGAGGAGACAACGTCTTATAGGAGACTTTTCAAGAGTTTCGAACTTTCTCAACCACTTTTTCATTCTAACTTAAAACGACTCCGCCGACAGATCAAATCAGCAACTGATAGTTTAGCAGCTCTGAAAGTCATAAAGTCTCATGTATTTCAAATCAGTGATCTTTGCATGATATTCAACGATTGCGATTTACCGAATGTTTTGTTTTATGGTGGATTTTAGAAAATCACCTCCATGTACAAGCTTCAACTGTCGCAGAAAAATGTCTGATGTTCGGATTAGAACCTAGGTTTTTTTTACCAAATTATCTTACATTGTGCTGCAATGGTAATTTTTTTAGCAGAAGTTGCCTAGGCCCAACATTTTTCTGGGGCGGCTAAGCAACAGACACTTATTTCTAGGTGAGCGATATAGTTTTCATAATCGCTTGCCGGTTAACAATTTATCTCAGTTTTAACCAAAAACATTCTATTCGGAATGGAATGTCAGTCGTAGAACTTAAAGAACGTCAGCTTGTTGGAAGTGTCCTCGACTATCAGCACTTCGATTCCCCGGAGACAAAAAAAACGGTCACACATCATGTTCGTTGTATTGTAATTCCGTAATAAATAAATAATGTTTCTGCCATATTAAATAATAAAAATGAACAGGGCCATTCTGGTAACCCGCTGTATGCGAACAACAACAGAATCGGCAAAACGAAAACAACCGAAATCCATTAGGAACAATTCTCAAACAGAACTTTTGCATGTGGGTTAGATCCACTTAAAGGTGAGGATTTCATTTTACATAAAATCACACACACACACACACACAGAGACAGACAACAATAACAAACACAACTGACAAAACATTTATCTTTTTGACAGTTCGTATGCGTATGTCCCGTTCCGGTGGGTGTGTGTGTGTGTCTCTTCCCGCCTGTCGCAAAGTATTAAACAATCTTAGTTAGACACAAGCAAGGACACCAAAAGGTTTACGCACATATTAAATCTTTCCATGTTGGATGGTGTGTGTGTGTGTGTGTGGGGGGGGACCAAGTGAAAAATTGAAAAGTTTTCTTTGGCCCCCCCATTTGTGTGAGAAGTGTTGAAGGAATTTATTTAAATTCTTAATGGTTTGTCACTTAAGTCACAGGACTTTTTCGTTTTTGTTGGTTTGTTTGCCTGCTTTACGGCGGGGGGTATAAAGTAAATCGAAATGGAAACAACAATACTAAGACACAAACGCAAGAACAACAACACGAGGCACTTACCTTGTATGGGTACGTAAATATTTAAATACAAACAATCCTCGGATTGATTTAGCAAATATGGCAGTAAGCGTTTTAGATACTCATAACGTCCTTTCGGCATACGTTCCAGTGCAGCTGTTTGATTGGCAATATCGGGCAGGCGTTGGGGGCACACCGGACTGAACCTTTTTTTTGTTTTGTTTTGTTTTGTTGTCCATTATTCATCGTGTCGTGGCAGCATGAAAAGAAATACAAGAACAGAACGAAAGCAAGAAATGCAAAAAGATTAACAATGTGTATCCGCAAAATGGGTTAAAAGGGCTTTTGTCAAAACTCTTCACAAATGAAATGGGTGACATCGATTTGTATACACCAATAAACTTTCTTTCTTTAGTTGTGCTCTTCTCTAAAGTTTTCTTCATATTTGAAAACTTTCACAAGATTTCTGTCCCGCTTTTACTTTTTTTTTTCGGCTTCCGACAGTTTCATAGTTTAAGTGACATTTTTTTGAAGTCTCTTCAAAGTTGATTTGTAACAATTTGAATTTGTTGTCAACGATGTGACTTTTCTTCGATGGCAATTTCAAGTTTGAATGTAACAAAAGTAATTTGAGTGTTTTATTTTATTTTTTTCATTCTTTGGCAAATTCAAAAATTTACAAACATTTTTTTTTTTTAAATGCTCGATTATTAAAGTTGATGGAAGTTGGTAGATATTCCGCTATAGGTGGGTACAAATTGCCGGTTTCAATCTTAGTGAGGTCTTAGCTAATAAAGGGCCCGATTTACACGGCTTGATTTTGAAATCATGTCGTTCCAGTTTGTAGGCGAAAGGTGTTGAGAAGATTGTGGGGTCGAAAAAGTCACAAATTCGATTTTTTTCTAAATTTATTATTTAAAGGGTCCGCCATCTAACGTTTTTGTAACCTTAACGGATTTTGGTCCAGAGGCATAATTGGGCCTTTTTTCTTTAAAAATGAGCAAGGAGTGGCCGTTACAGTCAATGGCGATCGTTATCGGGCCATGTTGAACGAATTTTTGTTTACAAAAATTGAAGGGAGGATATTGGCAACATGTGGTTTCAACAGGATGGCGCTTTAAGAAAATATCCAATAGTTTTTTTTACAGAATTTTCAAAATAAAAAGTTATTTTTTTTAAATTTATTTTTGACATTTTGCTTTTCGTCAACTTTACGAATCAACAAAGATTAGTGTGCAAATTTCGAAAAAAAATCAAACGGAGTCGCTAGCAAAAAGTCAACGTATAAATTCATATGTCTTTTGGGAGCAAATCCAAAAGAGAATTTACAAAAAACAGTAAAGCTTAGAAGTCATCCTGTAAATGGGGACTAATTAGTTTACAAGGACTAAGTTTCAGTTGGTCAGCTTCGCTCACCCGACAGCCCTCTAACACGTTAACTGCACATACAATTGACGTGCATTCATGAGTGCGATGCCAAACACGAGGATGGTATAAAATCTACTAGCCTTTTAAGAAAAACATATATTTTTTTTGTTAAAAAATGTTTTTTTGTCGCCTTTTCATTCCAAATTAGTGGTATTCTCAAGGCCCCCCCCCCAAAAAAGTTGAGATCTTTCAAATTCGTAGTAAACATCTTGCCGCTGACTCATGTTCTTAGGTTTGGAAATATAAAATAGGAATTGATCCTAAATGCATTTGGTGGATTTTTGCCAAGGCGACTAAAGTTTCTCTGTCGTGGCCGAAAAAGTCTTGTAATATCAGCCGATAATTGTTTTAACGAAATCACCCCAAATAAATGCCACCATTATCTTGTCGGATCTTTTTTTACATGGAGAATTCGAAGACTTTTTCCCACTCCTCCAGTGGAAGTTCCGAAAATGACGAATTTGTAAGTTGTGCCTGTTTCGGAATTGAAATGGAAGTTGTATAAGAGACGCCCTTATCCCTCTTTATTACATGCCGAGTATTCTAAACACATAAATTTCAGTTTAAGTAGATAACATTATTTCAGTACTCCTAATTCCAAACTGTCTTCCCAGTGAACACATCTATTTGTCGAAATATCTCATTAAAAACATTAGTATTTCATTTAAATTAATTTCCATTTCATTCGCCAGAGATCACAAGAATGCCAAAATGAAATTATGCATGTTTAACTTGTTTAACTTAAATCCGTTTAAAACTTCGGAATTATTTCAAATAACACTTACATGGCCTGAGGCAACAAATGCTATTTAGCAGCCATATCCTTTTAACTCAAACTACAGCCAACTTTAACGCCCAACACACACACACACAACACACACCACACATACATTTCTCACAGCCTCCATAGTCCGGGTGTTATGCGCATTGTAAGGAGTTGCTGAAAAGTTTAAAGGATTTCACGAGGGAAGAGACAGTGAAGCCTTTGTCGGTATATCCCGTATTAGACATATGAATTATTAAGCATTTGGGGTGTTTCTTTTCCGTGTGTGTGTGTGTGTTCATTAATCCTTTGACAATTATAAGGCGCACACCGAAAGTCCCCCAAAAATATCACAACTTATATTTATTGTGTCCAATCACAGCGATTAGTTTAAGCATGGCCATCACCTCTCCCCCTCCCACATCGAATGTAAAACTTAAATACGTCAAACGTATGAAATTGTTGAAAATCTTAAATTCGTATTTAATTATCAGCACTTGAACTGCGATTCAGCCTGGGGTTGCGTTCAGATTTTATGGTGTCCATGGCAAAAACAAAAAAATCTCAAATCAATAAACATTTGTTACCCAACTGACTGGCTAACGCTGTTGGCCGCTTTCCTTAGTTAAGGTTATGTGCAAATATTAAAATAACAATACAATCGCATTACGATAAGTTTGTTTGGTCTTAATGTTTGTCACAAATTTCTCCGGTGCCTCGTTCTTTCTTTGTTTCTTTCGGGGGCAGCATATCAAAGGAAATTATTGATATTCCATGGACATTACAATTCTTAATGAAGTTTTCGGGGCACTGAATTCAATGACCAAGAGTGTGCCAGTAACAATAATGTTCAATATTGTTATGGCTGTGTTTCGTATTAAGATAAGAATGAATGGAAAAGTTTGCCCCATTAAAATTTATATTTTACCAATAGGTACCTGCATACATTCGAAACAATGGCTTTTATTAAAGGGCAATATGCTTTAAGATTGTGTGCGCATAATGTTGTTGTCCTAGCAAAAGTCATTCTAGATACGGCTTAAAGAAATCGAAATACAATTACCGTAAAGAGAAGGCAGAGAATATTTCGAAGTGGTCGCTTGAGGTGAAATGCATGCCAAGACTTTTTTGTCCGTTTATCTTAGGTGATTAATTGCATTGAGGCCTGATATGGGTAATTACTACTTAAGGACGGTCGTAAAAAGGGACCTCTCAAAAATTTTACTCAGAAATCGGTTTAATTCAAAATATTGTATACAAATCCAAAAACATTTTCTTACAGGTTTACAAACCTTTGTTAAGAAAAACAATTGTCACACATTTTTCTTAGTAAAGGTTTGTAAAGCTGTTCTATATTTTTAGGAATACGAATATTTTGGGAATTGTTATAAATTTTTCTGAAAAATAAAGAGTCCGCCATCTAACTTTTTTTCTCCAAAGACCTTGGTATGACGCCATACAAAGTCCAATTGGTTCAGGAGTTGAAGCCAACTGACCATCCAATGCGTTTTCGCTTTGCTAAGTTGGCCTACGATCGACTTACAAAAGATACCGATTTTTCCACAAAAAAAGAAATCATCTTTTCAGATGAAGCTCATTGTGATCTTGGCGATCTTGTAAACAAGCAAAATTGTCACATTGGGGGCGCATACATAGAAAAGACGATGCTTCCAAAATGAGACACTGTGCGGTGCGGATTAATTGGGCCATTTGTCTTCGAAATGAGCAAGGCCATGTTGAAAACAATTGGACTGATCGTGTAGGCTACTGCATGGGCAGCCGAGGCAGCCATTTGATTGAAATTATTTTCCATTATTAACCGGAAGGATTGTACTTTCAAATAAAAAAAAGAAATTTGGGAAAATATCTAGTAGTTTTTTTTTTATAGAATTTTCAAAAAAAAAAAGTTATTTGGCGGACCCTGTATAATTTTAGTAGGTATGATAAATACAACACAATAGAACACCTTGTGATTTCTCTAAATATTTTGACATAATTTCAACGATTAAGAAATTTTCCTTTTTTTGACATTTGTTTTGAAGTTGAGAATGTCACAACTGGTTGGAAACATACTTGTTGGAAGAATATTCCACATTCGAACGGCTAAAGAACTAATTTTCTTTGTAGTGAGTCGTCTGATCAACCGTTATTTGTTATTTGGCGGATAACTGATATATTTCCTATCTGGATTTTCTGCAAGCCTTCGGTTTGCTTGGCCATTTCATCGTGAATAGACTTACAAACGAACTTGGAAATCATAGAGTTTTGCCATGGGAATTTTTGCTCTGTGATAAAGAGACAACAATTTCTAGGGAATAGATTATTGGCTGCACAAGGGGGCATCACAAGGATGAGGGTTGAGATTTTCAAGGGGCACTCGATGGCTGAACGACAGGGAATGCAGTTACCCAACAGACTGAAGATACAGCGAACATGATTCTCTCTATCATATTTCCATAACTAATAAGTTATCTTAATTCAAAATTATGAAATGCTACTAACATTCTAAGTTTCTTTGAATATTCTAAATTTTTGTTCTCTCTATAAATGCAAAATGTATTTTATTGTCTAGTAAATGTAAGTGGTTGCCAGCTACACGCTGAAAAATCTGTTTTTTTTAAATGTTTGCACACAAGTAAATCTGGTGTTTGAAGTTTGTATCAAGTGAAACTTATTTGCTTCTAAACAAACTGTATTTGGATGCAAATGTAACACAGTTGCTAAACTTATTAAATTCAAGAAAGTACAAACATTTGGGTGGGAATAAGTCTGTATTTGCGTTTGCACATTGTGCACATTTATTACCAAAATAATGGCCGATTACCGCAAGAAAATTTTGCTCAGCGATGAAGCTCACTTTTGGTTGAATGGCAACGTTAATGAACAAAATGGTGGCATTTGGAGTAATGGAAACCCACATGCCATTGTTGAGATGCCGGCCGCTACATCCTGTCCAAATTTCATTGTTTGGTGTGCTCTATGGACAGAGGGAATCATTGGTTCATATTTCTTCAAATATGAAGCTGACCCTAATGTTACTGTCAATGGGGAGCGCTGTGGAGTCCTGATTCATGACATTTTCGTGCCTGAATTGGAGGATGTTGATGTGAACGACGTTTGGTTACAACACAAGACGGCGCTACATGTCATACAGCCAACGAAACAATCAGTTTATTGAAGAATTATTTTTTGTGATCACATTATCTCGCGTCATGGACCGGTGGCGTGGCCTCCAAGATCGTGCTGGACTTTTTTTTGTGGGGTTATGTGAAGTCGCTTGTCTACGCAGATAAACCCGACACAATCGACGCTTCGGAAGAAAATATTAGGCGCGTAATTGCTGACATATGGCCTTAAATGCTGCAAAAAGTGTTCGAAAATTTGTCCACTCGGCTGGAATTTATTCGAGCCAGCCGCAGCGGTCACTTGCCTGACATCAATTTTTATAATAAAGATAAATTCTACGCCATTCCATTAAAATACATGCGTTTTATTACTTCGTGAAAACAACACGTTTAAAAAAAAACACCCTTTATAAGTCTGCGGCGTTAAAAAGATGCTCCCTATCAGTTAGTCTTCAGATTATATCGTACTCGCTGTTATGAGAGAAATTTTACAACAGCATTTGGCTTATCCTAGAAATCTATGAAAATGCTTGTTAGATCATTTTGGATTTCCGGTGACGAAAAGATAGCTTTGTGAGTTAATCTGAACATACATTTTGGGCGGAAAGGAGCTGTCTCCCTGTCACAGTGACTGTTTCTTGATTTAAAGACAATCACTAGTTTGCACAACTATTATTTCTGCTTATTAATGAGGTTTTATTTAATTAAAATGAATTTTTCTCGGATCTCATTAAACCGGAGAGCAAAATAGCACACATTTATTGTTGTAAAATATATTCGGAGAAAAAAAAAGTTACATATCAAAAAAGGAAAAGTTTCCAAATCAACTTTGGAGTTTACCTTAAGGCCTGAATGGTTTTCTTTGCCTTCCATTACATTATTACTTTCCGTAAAGGGGACTAGCCAGCCTCATCCTCCGCCCGCACCCCCCTTTAATTGAGATTCATTGTAATGGAAAATTATCTAGGGTACGAGTGATACTTGAAGGAGCTTCGACTCCATTTGCAGGTTCTTCACGTCAAACCTTTTTTCCAGCACAATAATAACGCACGTGGATTTCATTTTCGCATCAAAGACTTAATTAAATTTATGTAAATGCCAACTAAAACACAATTATACTAACAAATTTTTCAAGTTTTCCTGAAGGGTCATAAAAATCAAAATTCGCCTTGAACGGCCCACAGAAGAACGAAACGAAACCAAAAAAAAAAACACAAAAAACAGAAAGGAAACCCTACATAAATGAATTGTGTGCGTTTTTTTCTTTTCTCTCTCTCTCTCTTCAATTTCTAATAAACTTTGATACGCACCAGGAGCAGGTGGGGGGGAAAAACGGTCAAGAAGACAACGACAAGAAAAGCGAACCCAAAAGTATTTAAACATTTTGTCGGGAAGGTTAATTTACCAAAACGAAGGATGTGAGAAAGGCACACGGACAGAGAAATGACAAAGTTTAGGTAAATCTTTATCATTTGTGTGCTCCACCTCCCTCCACCTCCAACTCCATCTCCAAAAGGTAATGTAAAATCCAGAAACAAAGAAAGACGAAGTAATCACCAAGAAAATAAAAAAAACACAAAGAAAAAGAAAAAGTAGCAAATAAGTCAACTTGAAGACAATGTCAGAAGGTGGAGACGATCGAGGTAAAAATTAAGTTAAACAAAGTGGGAGCGGGCAACAACAACAAATACAAAGAAAACGAAAATGAAAACTCAAATAAAGTGAGAAAGGTATTTATGAATTTTGCCAAGTATCATACATTTTTCAGGCAAACAATGCCACCATAACACCTGCGTCATCCTTCGGCTCCCCTCTAGGGTCATTCCCTGCGACCACCTTGCCCATCGCTCATCCATAACAAACGCAAACAGAATCGTTAATATTCATGAGTTAATTAATGCCTGAGAAGCACAACAACAACAACAATGAATTTGTTGTAACTTTAAAAGCTAATAAATATTAATAGGCCTTCGTTCTAACTATAAAATTCAAACATTCTTGTAGGTGCAAATTTGTTTTCGGGCCTACATTCATTCATTCATTCTCGTACTCATAGAACTCTGTGTCATACTCTCCGATGCGGATAAACTGCAGGGACACAGTGGCGATACAGGGGCGGGGGAGCGACAAAAGATAAAGAGAAATGCTCTTGATTAGAATGTGGACAGGTGTCAGGTTGATTTCATACCTTGCGTCTGCCTTCGGCCAGATTCTGTATTTTCGGCTCAATTTATAGTCACAACTTTTGCGAAAACTGTGCTGTAAAATGTCAAACTAAGAAAATCTCTGCACTCTCTTTTATGGCCTGGAAATTGATGGCCCTAAAATCCAGGCATAGTTGTTGGCTTTAATGAGATCAATGGTGTATTCCATACAAGGAGGTGGTCGGCCGCCCATGTGTTTGTCGCCCGGCCATGACAACTTTACGACCTATTTGTACTTTTGAATCGTAAATTGTGACAATGTACCGTGGTTCAGTTTGTTTTTGGTCAGAAGTGGGTTTACGGTTAATGAAACATGTGAGGCCACTGCAGAAATGTGACTTCAACAATATTTTACATTGTGATTTGTCGTATTTGACCGAAGCCAAAAGTCTCATTTGAATATTTCAGAGTCGGTTTGAACTATTTTCTTTCTAAATTCTTACACCCAGGGTGAGCGGACACGACTTTCGCCGAATGTTGGCGAAGGGGGTAGAGTAGCAAGAGAGGGGCAGCAAAACAGTTACATAATGGAAGTTAGGGGGTTACTTGACTAGTTAATTGAAAAAAATTGGGCGTTTCTTTTGACATTTTCTTTGAAATATCCTTTGGAAGTCAAAACGGTGTCACTATGCGCTACGTGTCAGTCCTTGCGGCCACCGAAACCTTTGGAAGTTATAAGCCTTTAACCGATGACTTTTTCAATACAAACATGCTTGCATGTTTCTGACGTGAACATTTCCCCACTCTTCAATTTCCAACCCCTTGTGCTTCTTGCTTCTCCCTTGAGACAGCAATCGTCAGAAGTCCTGCCTACTAACTCTGAGTGGACACTTAGAATGTAATGAGAGTCTCGAAATCGATTGAAAAAACTCCAAAAAATTTTACGTTAGTCTTCATTGTTTAAAATGTCAATTTCATTCAAATTTGAAAAATTGTATTGTATTAATTGACGAAAACAAAGAAAATATAAATTAGTTGCCTTTTGAAATATCAAAATGTTTCTGTTGTTATTCCAGAGTGGCCAGTGGCAAGAAGTTCCTTTTTTTTTTCAGCAAAATTTTTTTTTTCAACAAAAATTTTTTTTTTCAAAAAAATTTTTTTTTTTCAACAAACATTTTTTTTTTCAACAAAATTTTTTTTTTCCCACAAAAATTTGTTTTTCCAACGAAATTTTTTTTTCCACAAATGTTTTTTTTCCCAATTTTATTTTTTTTCGAAATTTTTTTACAAAATAGTTTTCTCAAAATATTTTTTACAAAATTTTTAAAATTAAGTAACAAATACTTTCTCAAGCAAATTAACGGGCGCCATAGGCGCATTACAACTTACTAGTTATTTATAGAATGCCTATTTAAATTCCTACGTACTGCGTGACAGAGTCAGTGAATCAGTGTATCAGTGAATCAGTGAATCAGTGTCGAGGGTAAATATTGTTAACTTATATAAACATATAAACATATTAAGAATATTGTATATAGGTTAGAACCTAAGGTAGCCACCAGAGGACATCACCAGAACTGCGTAAAATTGAAATCCTCCAGACCAGAGACGTGCCTGGCAGCCCCGCACATTAGGGTGTCCAAACTGATTTTGATAGCTTATGGTATTTTTGAGAACTTTTTCAGATTTTTTGAAAAAGATTTAGAGTTTTTGCAAAAAAAAATCGGGTATTCTGATTTTTTCGTATTTAAAACAGAAGTTACATTTTCAAAGTCGTTTGGATCATCATTTCAAAAGAAAACTGTTCAAGCTTTAATTTGATGTACATAAATCGTAAGTTTTGGATTTTTTTTTGCTCGTTTAGCTGTCACACATACAATTTTTTGGGAAATTGTATTTTAACTAAAAAATAAACGTGACACAACTTTTAAAAATTTCATGAAAGTAAAGCGACAACTTTCTGAGTAATTTCCAAAAAAAAATGTATCGATTTTACTGTTGGCCTTTCAAAGTTATGGTCTTCAAACCTTTGTAGCCACAGAATCGATGCATAACTTTTAGAAATTTCATAAATGTGTAAAAACTAATAATGTCGTTTGAAAGGCGGTAAAATTTTAAGTAATTTGATAGAAAATAAATTGTTAACTTTACTCTTGTCGTTTCAAAGTTATGGGTGTCAATCGATTGTAACAAATGATTCGTTGGTTGGTTTTCAACTTCGTAATCGATACACAAAGTAGCGAATTACCCGATACTGCAATTTTTTGGACACCCTACTGCACATACACACTTGCAGAAGGCAGCTCGATAATGGAATTGAACCCACCGGACGTAGCTGGGCTGAAATGAAACCGATCGATAGTGATAGAATTGTTTGTTTCTTGTATGAGTTTTTGGGAATAATTTTAACAATTTAATGTTAATCTTCATCCCTGAACTGGCTATATTTTCCAAACACTTCTGTGTACCAGACTCTTATGTTCGAGCCAGACTTGATCACTTATTCCTGTTTAATATTTGGCAGCGAAACAATTCTTTGCTGAAAGGGAAAATACGAGCAGGGAAAATGACTCAAGACAATATTAGTGATGCCGAACCTCATCCGAGCAACATTGTGTAACATATACACAAATACATATATCGAACCATGGGATTAACAGATGATTCACAGTCATGATAGGTCAGGATAGTTAGAAAGCTAGACAGCGGAAACGTGAACTAATTACTGTCCACGATGTTTCGAATCCTGAAATTTTGAAACAAGACACTGCTGTCAATTCCATAAAAAAAGAACTGAAATTCATTGTCCAATGAAGGAAATGTTGCAAATTATATACGAGTGTAATTAAAAAGAAAAAGTCAGTTATCTGTTATTAGAGACCTGTGTGTCTAGACAATACATTGTTCTCGTTTGCGGGCAGTTCGTGTTTCAGAATGTTTACGTTTCCATGAGTTGAGTGTATCACTATTCTTAGAACGAAGTTGTGCAGGTATCCTTCGATGCCCGGCATTTTGTTTGTTTTGCCATTTCCCCTAATGCATGAATGAAGGTGTAGTTGGCTGCATTTAAAGTCAAATAACCTCCTAAAGCTTATCGATCCACCCAGACTAGTAATAGCGTCTGTGAGATTTGTTAATTTGTTTACCTTGTTGCCTTGTAATTAATTCGGCCCAAAACTATGGTCGACTTTTAGGCATTCACTTGTTTTCAAATTATAAAGCCCATTTGTTGGGATTAACACATTACATCGTTGCATCGTACTTTTAGGTTTTCAATGGGGAAAACAAACTTGTTTACTTGCTGCAACACTCCCATTCAACTTAACGAGAGTGCCCAGCTGTACGGGCGGGCAAAACAAGCGATTAGTTTGTGGCGGCATGTCCTGTTCAGAATTTCTCTTGGATAACACTTCGAGAGGCCATAAAAACGGCAACAACATTTTCCGTGTCTGCATTTGTTATTTTGCGAGGGAGAACAATACGAAGCAATAACGTGATGTTGCATTCCAAGACGAAGGCCACACCTTCAAATGTTTTAGGCACATCTTGGAAATTAGTTTGGTTTACGACACGACAATGTCTCCAGGGCGGTGTGTGGGGAGGGCAGGGATTATGCCATTAGGTGGAAGCCTAATGGAATGAAATTCAATTTAAAAATCATTTTAATTTTTGCCCGGTATTACATTATATTTCGTTCAATTTCTGCATTCTGCAAATTGCTTGCTCCGCCAACCATCAACTCGTGAAATCTCATTATTGTGTACTTGTGCTGTTCGTTTTCTTTTTCCAGCAAGAGTTGTTAAGTCATCGTAGGACACGCAAGTCGGCAAAAGGTGGAGATTAGGGCTCCTCGCCTTTTCCTTTTCAATGATGAACACACAATTTTCATTTCATGTCTGCTCAAGTCTTCTGTTAACCCAAACAGATAGCGTTTTTGCCCAATGAAGCAATCATTTCATTCGAAATCATGTTATTACGGGTGTGTGTGTGTGTTGGCCATTTCCGTATCAGTTTTTTACGTACGCATTCATTAAGATTTTATTAGGCGAGTCGTTAACTCGAAGTTTTCTTTTTATGGCCAAACCATTGACTGCGTCGCTTCTTGCGGCTCGGGTTACTCTGATACGCTGACACTGCAGATGGCAATGGAAGGGGTGTGTGTGTGTGTGACGGCGAGCAGCCAAAATCCAAAGCATCCATTAAACGCATCTAGAAGCTGTCCATTAAGGACTTAACAAAATGAGTATTTATGTGGAGCATAGAAGTTGTGAGAGTTTATGGCTGGCATTTTACAGTTCGTTTATGATTGCGTTTCCGGACAGTCGTTGGCACAGCTCTTCTCTCTAATCTGGGTACATTGTAATCCTGGCCGAATGGTCCCGACTAACAAAAAAAAAAAAACAGTATAAATTTTATTGTTAATAAAATTGTTGAGGCTATGTGCCAAACTCACACATTTCCGTGTGATTTGCTTGATTTGGAAGCAGCAGCAGCAGTCCAAACCCCATGCAGTTGTAAACTGCAAACTTTTGCAAGCTTCGTTCTCACCGGCACTCATTGCTTTGTACTTCTCCGCTCCATGTTGTTGTATGTGTTTTTTTTAATTTTTCCTTTCACTCGTCGTTTGGTATTTACTGGTACATGTGAGTGCGGATGTTAATCTCCTTTTATTCGTTGCCATTAAATTTCGTTTCGAGTTTTGAGCTAAAGTATCCTTAAGTTGTGTAAGGAGCTCAGTGTATGCATGTGAAAATGCGATATTCCAGAAAATTGTTAATGTGCGTTATAACTTGTTAACGATTGTGGCCTGGATTTGAGGGGTTTCAACGGTATCATTGCCGATGTACGGGGGTTTCTTTACACAGACAATATCTTGATGTACACGTGTATATGTGTGAACACCCACACACACCCACACACACACACACAAACTTAAGTGCTAGTATTTCATCCTTTCGGAGAATATCAAGTTCAGTCTTTGTAGATACCCAACGAATTGTAATTTTCCGAGGAAAATTAATAACGAAAAACTCATTTGTAAGGCAATGATTTGCAAGACTCCCACATTTTTGAATTCGTGGAAAATATTGTGTAGAAGTTACAACAACAACAACACAAAGTAAGATGAAGACGAGAATAATATTTATGCACAAGTAAAAAATAAATGAATCGTGTAAAAACTAATTAATTTCCATCCAGACTGCTTAATTAGTATGAATACATTTTGTGGTGAAAATCTCCGCGAATACTTTGGCGTAAAGTAAAGTAAATACAGTTTATGATTTAAGACACGGCTGCCAGTGGATGCAGGGGGATCCATCAAAACTGACAGAAACAATGAAAACTGCCCCAAATGAAGAATTCCCTAAAATATATGAAAAATCCTCCCAAAAGCCCAATATGAAAATTTCCACAAAAAATTCTGAAAAATTCTAGTCACAGTTGGCAAAACTAAACAAAAGTGCTTTAGTTTTGTAAAGCACCTTGTCGGACCGCAATACAGAAATTGGTGGACAAATTCGAGCTGTTGGGACAAGTTAGTGATGTTAGGAATAAAACCCGTGCACGTCGCTCAAGAACAACTGAGAATATTGCTGCTGTAGCCTAAAGTGTTGAAGAAAACCCAGGTTTGTCCATTCCTCCTCGTTCTGTGGAATTGGGCATTCCACAAACGTCATTACATCGTAGTTTGCATAAAGACTTGGGTCTTAAGCCTTAGAAAGTTCAGTTAACATAAGAATTTAAGCCGGCAGATCATCAACAACGTCGTGTCTTTGCTGATTGGATCCTTGAAATACATGAAAATGTTCCGGAATTCCATCGAAAAATCATATTGACTGATGAGGCCGATTTCCACCTCGTTGGCTACGTCAACAAGCAAAATTGTCGCATCTGGGGCTCGGAAACCCCAAGAGTTATTCTTGAGAAGCCTCTCCATAATCAACGTGTGACTGTTTGGTGCGGTTTATGGTCCGGCGGGTGTCATTGGACCTTACTTTTTCGAAAGTGAGGTTGGATCAACAGTTACGGTGAGAGATGGTCGATAATAAATTAATAATAAATTAATAATTTTTTATCGTCGGAGTTGGATGATATTGATCTGGACAACGTTTACTTTCAACAAGACGGAGCTAAGTGCTACACAAGCAACGACACGATTGGTCTTTTACGAGAAAGGTTTCCGGACCGTCTCGAAGAGATGATCGCTATTGGCCAGCGAGATCTTATGCTTTAACACCTTGCGACTTCTTCCTTTGGGGCCACGTGAATGCTAAGGTCTACGCTAACAGCCCAGCGTAGTTTCAAGACCTCAAAGATAGAATTCGTGAGGCTATCGAGGACATAGGGCCGCCACAGTGCGATTTGATTATGGAAAATTTCATAAAAAGGATATGGTCCTGTAACCGTGGTCATGGTGGCCGTGTGGCTGAGGTTGGTTTTCATTATTAACGGCCCACCTTGCTCTTTATTATGAAATAAACATCTCAAAAAAATCCAATTTTTCTTTGAATACCAAAGTAACACCTCTTGTTGAGTTACCTAAAAATTGGAATTCTTCATTTTTTTTTTGGGTATTTTTCATTTGGGGCGTTTTTCATAGAGCCGTGTCTGCTGTACGCGAGATGGTGTAAAATGTTAGTGAGTCTGGTAGGGAAGAATTTTGCTCGAAAACTTATCTTTTCTGCGAAAGCGCATCTCGGTGGTTAACTTAACTTTCACATGGTCTTTTGAGATACCTGGAGCATCCTCGGATGGAGATAGATAGACTGGACCGGTGCCATAATTGACTCATTTTTCTTTCGTAATCCTGGAAAAGTCATTGCGATCAACGGTGAGCACGGCAGAGGCAGCCAGCAGTTTTTGTGGCCGTAGATGGAAGATATGCTTCTTCCTTTGGTCTCGGAAGGATGGCTCGCTCAGCCACATACATGCTCTACTGCCGAGCCAGCGGTGGCAGGCACATAAATGAAATCGTGTTTGCTCTTTCGAATTAACCCAAATAGATTTTTGTGATTTTTTTTAAACAGACTTTGTTCCAAATCTTGGACAGAATTGTATTCGAGTAGCTACAATTTACAGATGATTCTATTTCGAATTCTTTGTCAAACATTACCAAGTAGGGTAAGGAATTCCCTATTCGTTAGAACATTTCATTTTGTCATGGATTTTAAAAAGAATCTATGACGTTGACAGTTTCATAAATAACATTCAAAATTCCGTGTTCAATCAAAGTAATGTTCATTTAATTGTTCATTTATTTCGGAAATACATGCCGCGTTTTCGCTGCAATTAATTTTCATAATTATCTCAATCTTTGGCCCCAATTCTATATTAATTTGCATACTAACAACAAATTATACCTACACACACACACACATCCCTGTGTGTGTACGTGCATGCACATAGTTGTACTGTGCATACACATTTGTTATATGGACACAAAGTCTATAATTCATAGAAATTTTGAAGAGTTTTTGTTGGTCGTGCACCAATCGTGAGAGGTGCAACAGCGACACCGATGTGACGTGTTCACGCCAAAAACTTACCTGTCTGCCTTGCGGACGCCTGACCACATGGCTGCCGATACTGGTGGCATAAATCGTAAATTACCGACAGGTGGCGATGCATACGGAATGCCACGATACGCTTCGACCGGATCCAAATGGCGGCCATCTAATTGTACAATTACGCCCGATAAAGCCCCGTTGCGTGTGTGGATAATACGTGATGAAAGTTGTGAGGGCAATTGGTCATGTTGATTGTTGTTGCTGTTGCTATTACTGCCATACTGGCGATTACTGCGGGAGTTCGTTGATGAAGACGACGACGACGACGACAAGGAAGATGATGATAATGACGACGACAACGACGACGCGGAGGAGGATGAGGAAGATGATGACGAGGAAGACAAGGAACTAGAACTGCCGCTGCCCACTGCTGTGAGAGATAATGACGGCACCCCATTTGCATTTGACCCGGCCAATAAGGATGGCGACGACAATGACGTCGCCGCTGACAATGACGATGAGGAGGAAGATGTGGATGTTGTTGTTGAGGCGGCTGCTATTAAAGCTGATGTTCTTAGATTTAAATTGTTATTGTTTACATTTATGCTATTTAGAGAACCTTTATTGTTACTATTGTTGTTGTTGTTCGTATTGCCGTTCATGGATATCGAGGATGCAGATACTCTGCTACCGTCCTGCCAGCACATTGTGCATGCGGCAACGAGCAGCAGTACAGCGGGCAGAGGCATTCGATTGTTGTGGCATGATTTTCTTCGGCTGTGCTTGGGCTGTTGCAGACGCAGCGCGGTGGTCTTTAGGGCTGCAGGTGTGATGGATTGTAGGGCGTCTCTGAGGGCTGTACGTCGTCGTCGTCGTTGCATGCAATGATGCAACATAATCATTATGGTTTAGATGCGAAACGGTTGCATAAGCAACCGCTTTCGTGGGATGGAAGGCAATTTTCGTGTGTTGCTTTGTTGGAGCCGTATCCTTTTGTGTTGCAATTGTTGCTGTGATTGCCGCTGCCGAAGGAAGAGAAGGAATCGTTGCCCTTCTTTCGGTTTGGTTTGCGGTATCCTTTTGTTCACCACCACTAAAGGAGATTACTATGATGATGCCATTGTGTCTGTGCTCTAATTACGTTTGGTTGTTATTATTGTTGTCTATTCTTCTCTCGTTTTGAGGAATTTATGTTTTCTCTTCCCTCACACAGAGTGCGACAAACACGGAGAGCGTGAGCGAGCGAGAGAGACACACAGATATTAAGGAAGGAATCTTTCAATTATAATTGTTGTTGCTAAACTATGCTTCTTTGCCAATACTGTGTTGTGTGTCACACACATACACACGCACGCAAGCAAATGTCTATGCCTATGAGTGTGAGTGCGAGTGTGTACGTGTTCGTGTTACTTTTTTTGCTGGCAGCCTGTTAAGCACTTAAAAATGTTACTTGTACAAGTGCCACTTAACAGGATCTTTTTTTTTTAGCTCTGTTCTGTTCTGTTCTGTTCTGTTCTCCTCTCTTCGAGTTTTGTTGTTTAGTTGTGTATTCAGTTTGTTTGTGTCTTTTTGGCATTCGTAGGTACAAGAACCCTCATGCATCTCTTGTGTTGTTCTCCAGCACCGACATCGTCATCATGTGCATCTGCATCAGGATCATTATTAACATGGCATCTCTAGGAGGAGGGTCTGATAGACGGCTGCTCCATACGTGTGCGTGTGTCTAAATTGCTGGAATGCTGTTGCTGATGCTGCTGCTGTTCCTTTGCTTTTATATTCATGTGCATCCATGTGCGTCACTTTTCACTTTTATGCCACACGTGCAACGTGCCATATAGGAGGGTGGGGGGGGGACATGCATTCCTTTCGTGCCGTTTTTTTCGGGAGACAGACTTTTCCTCGTTCTTCTTTTGCACTTTGTTTAAAACAATATTTGCATGCAAGTGCTTTTGCTGCTGATGGGGTTTTTGCGATGTTTGTATGTGTATATGTCTGTGTGTGTGTGTGCGTGTGTTGCCGGCTGGTGCAAAACTCAATATTGCCTACATTTGGTTGCACCTGCTGCCTGTGCCGTGTAGTGTTGACAAGTTGCTCGGGTTTTCCATGCAGTTGTTGCTTTCTTCCTATTGTTCGCCGTTTCTTGTTTTTGTTTTTTTTTTTGGTTTTGTTGCGCTGCTCTTCTTCGCCAGTGCTTTTGTCCGCCTGTAGCTGTGCTGACGCTGTTAAACACCTCTCACATTGTTGGGTGTGTGTGGGCCATTGTGCTGGAGTGCTGGCAGTTGTGGAAGAGTCTGCTGCAGGCCCGCAGGCAATGTGGCATTTTATGAGCAACTTAAGATTTGTCTTCTTCAGTCTGAGTTTTAAATTAACAATGGTTGATTGTTAAGCACAAAGCTGCAGAGAGCTCACTTGCACACGCAAGGAAGACAAACAAGAAAACACCCACCTGTCAAGAAGGAAGAAAAGAAAATGCCAAGAATGGATTATTTCAGATGTATGCCAAAGACCAGAAAGATAAACAAAAGTAAAAGATTGTTTTTTTTTTTTTTATTAACAACAAAATAACAAACGTGTATGTCATCTGGTGTTAAATTGGATTTAATGGCAAAATTGTATCATAAGTTCGAAAAAGGGATAAACATTTACAGTTCAATGGGAGCAAAATCCCTTTTTGATTCGATTTTTGTGTAATCTCATTTAAAAAAAAAATTAAAATTGTAGTAAGGAACACGATGACTTTTTGGTTCATTTTAAAATCATGATTTTCAAGTTTTTCGGCGAAAGGTGTAGAGAAGATTGCGGGGTAGAAAAAAACGTCACAAATCACAAATTTGAGTTTTTTTCTTTTTGGCGAAATTCGCACATTTTCTACAAGATTCAAGTATAAATTTGAAAAGAAAAAAATCAAACGAAGCAAAAAGTCAACGTATAAATTCATATGACTTTTGGGAGCAAATCCAAAAGAGTCATCGACAATTCGACAATTCAAAATAGAAGTTTTTTGTGAAAATAGTGATGAAAGGCAAGTAACCATTTTAATATTTATTTTGATATCTCTTGTGATCAATCGTATTTTGTTTAGAGGTCTCCATTATGTCAGCTGGGTAGTGTGTGCGACCATCACAGGTTCAAAAAGTTAAAATAAAATACATGTTTTTATAAAAAAAAGACTTTCCGGTCGATCTTGGGGAGATCGAAAGGTCCAAAATGCCCATTTCTTAGGATTTCCATAACTTCCACTTCTACTTTGGGCGTTATGTCCATGGGCGCTAAGTCCGAGCACCGTTGTCAATATTGGCCACTCGGTTTACCGAGTGCTAACATTAACAGCCCTTTCCTCAAGTCTAGCTCCTTCTCTGAAACCCACCCATACATTGTATTGCAATCGGTGCAGTAGGACGATTACTCTCACGTTTCCTCCAGGACGCTTCAACTACTTCTGCAGGATTTTCCGTCGATTAATATCCAAAATAATATCCGTGGTGTGGTAGGTAGCGTGTGCGACCATCACACATAAGAACCCGTGTTCGAAACCGGACAAGACCATTAAACAATTTTCAGCGGCTGTTTGCACCTCGTAAATGTTGGCCATGTAAAACTTCTCTAGAAAAACATTAGCCGTTTCAGGGCCGGCTTTAAACATTAGGTTCTGGTCAGTGAGTATACAAATTATATCGCACACAACTCACTGATGTGGAATGTTAAGCGGAAAAAGTAAAGTAATGTTGATTAAATTTAATCCGAATTTAATTCAGTCTGTAGTTATTTATTTTCCTACTCTTATCTAACGAAGTATTAAATTTTCTTGCATGGGCATAATTGGGCACATTTCCCCACTGTGCTCGTAATGGGAGTTGACTTCATCATCTTACCATTCGTCTTCTTCTTCATCTACCTCAAAATGTCCGGTTCATATAACGCTCTGCCAATTTATTGCCCAATCGATTGTAGTAGAAACACTTTTAAATAAGTTGAACTGGCCTGCCAGTCGGCTTCGGCCATTCAACTTTGGCCAGCTAAGCCCAACACTTGTATTGGGGAACATAGAGCGGCAGCCAGGTATGCACGTATGTGCCTGCGTATGAATGTTGAATGGTTTTGCCCCAAATCTTGTTGAGATCATGTTTGCTTTGCCAAGTGGAAAAGAAAACGCTTTTAAGATTTTAAATCTATTTTTATGGCTTTTGCCAAGTCTCATTACATTTTCATTTTCATTTTCTTCGTCTGATCTATCGTATGTTATACACACAGAGGTATGAGTGTGTGCGTGTGTGTGTTTGGATAGACGTACGTAGCCGGCTGTTGTCGGCTGCTGCTGTAATACTTAAGGTAAATTATTTCCTGCTATTAATGTAATTTACTTGTTTCATCTAAATCTGCTTTAAGACAACATCATTACGTCTCTATACACACTGAGCGATGCCGAAAACAGAAAAACAAACGGCACTGGCAACAACACAGCCTCAACAACAAACAAACTAAGTTACAAATACAAATACAGACACACAAGTCCACAGATACACCACCACCCACACACACACACACACCTACAGCCACACAAAGCCAGTTGTGCATTACACAAATATGCTGGGCTGCTGTAGCAACCGTTTTAATACGTCTAAAAGTATTATGCACAACATTAAGTGCGTAATTAGTTGCTCTTCGTAGAATCACCAACGTCAATTCCTCTCCGGCGGATACCCCACTCGGCCGGGCTCCGCCTCTTACTCCTATTGGCTTTTGTCACGTTTCTAGGAAACTTGTCTTCAATGTTCATCCATTTCTTGTATTTTTGTTTCCAGCTCAGTTCCTGTGCATGGAAAACACATTTACTCCCATTGCCTTTGTGTGCACAGTGGCTTGAGAATCGCACGAATGCCCGCTTTCCTGCTTCCAATCGCTAACACAGTGCATTGCATTCATAGGGGGCATCGCCTGAGAGTTAGTAAAAAAAAAAACGTAAAGCGATGTATGTGCTTCCATTGTATAGAAGGTTTTCCGAAGCTAATGCCAATAGATTCCGAACAATACGATTTTAATTGAAAACTTTTTTCGTTTTTGCCGAGAAACCGAACTATATTTTTTTTCTATTTCCCTGAATACCGCTACTATTTTTCAAGACATATTCCCTAATTCTGCACATAATATAATAAAATAATGAAACCAAATATGTATTCCCCAAAAAAAAAAACCACTCAATAAATCTAAATTGAATGAAATGAGCTTCAATTTATATTCTTTGATAAATAAGCACATCGATTGCAAGTATTTGGTCGATGGACTTGTAAATTGTCCAGTTAGGCTACTGATTGTTGATCTACATCGATAACTTTCCCAAATTTTGCATACACGTAGAACCTGTATGGAGTTTTCAATAAGGTCGTTCTGCTCTAAGGCGGAGAAACACAACTGTGTCAAAGTTAACCCATTGTGGATTTGAGTCCCAGGGGGTTCTTTCATGAAAAGACACTTTTACTTACTTATTTCCCTTAACATTCCATGAAGGAACAGACGGAGTACTTCTCTCGATTCAGTGAGCTGTGTTCGATAAACTTTGTATACTCACTGATCGGGACCTACTGTTTAAAGCCGGCTCCGAACGGCTAATGCTTTTCTAGAGAAGTTTTACATGGCTTAGAGATTACTCTCTTACTCGTAAATTCGCCAACATTTACAAGGTGGGTACAGCCGCTGAAAAATTGTTGATGGTCTTACCCGGTTTCGAAATCGGGTTCTTCTGTGTGATAGTCGCACACACTACCTAACACACCACGGCCTTCCACACTTTTACCAAACCAAAAAATCACCTGTACAAGAGTGGGCTTGAATGTCTGAGAAACTCATTTCCACTCTGTTATAAGAAAGTTTTGGAAAAAATATACCCTGCTCAAGCCGAACTTGTTGACGAATCCAAATGTGAGTATCCAAAATATTTAAGTGGGGAAGAAAATAATATCCTCACGAATCCACGGATATTTTTTTAAAACTTGACAACATTTGGTCTCCGATTACATGACTCACTGGCCTGAAGAGAATTGTTTTTTTTCCCAACCATATGCTCTGTTGGCCAAGTCGAGCATTGTCTAGGATGGAGGATATACACGATTGGGCCAGACCGAACGAACATACGTAAAGGCGGTGGACTTAGCAAGTATGGGAGTAATATCGATTCCTTTTTCTCAACAAAAAAAAAACATCAGCCGTTCGGCTGTAAACAGCACTTTCCGGTCAATAAGTATAAGAAATTATATCATTGATTAAGAGAAGTTCCCCATTTGTTCCCTTACGAAATGTTTAAGGGAACTTTCTTCCAACATAGCTCACTGACATGAGACTACCATACATTTCATTGACTGCAAATTAAGTTCCTCCGCTTCCAACTTCACAATTTTCTCCAATCAGTCGTTTACACATTATTATTTTCTGCTTGAGGCCACTGTTGTACGTACAGTGAATATGTCGAGCCGCATAGATGACATCAGCATCTTGGGGTACCCGGTAAGCTGGTAAGATCTGCCAGAGAAGCCTAAAAAGAAAATATAAAAAAAAACCACGGGCACACACACACAGCAGCAGACATAGAGGACGCTAGTAGAAGATAGCTACTTTCGGTATAATGAAATGAAGAAGAAGAAGAAGAAAAAAAGTAGATACTGTATAAATTTCCATACGCAAAGATGATGGTGGTGAGCTCAAAAACTAATTTGTAATAAAACAGTACCAGTTAGAAGTTAACCTTTTTCTTGACTCAGCCCGACCGACCGCCCGACCGCCTGCCATTCAGTCTGGTAGTCAGCCATTTAGTCAGGTTATGTGTATATGTATGTCTAGGTACATAATATATGTATGTGCCGGTTGTCTGCTTTGGGTAATTTAGATAGATATGGATGGCTGCCTGATGCGGGTGGGTATGTGTGTGTGTGAGAGAGAGCGAGAGTCTGTTTGTAACGGCCGCTTAGTGAGTGTGTGTATCTGTATCTGTGTCATTGGGTAATAAAGTCGTTTAAATATTTTTCTTATTCGTCGTCCCTCCATCTCGAAAATACCTCTTAGAATGACGTGGTTGGCCCGACCGGATGTAAGTGTTGATAATGATGTTGCTGATGAAAATCTAATGAGAAGAATTGTGATATGCCGCCGCTGCTGCTGTACTTTTTTAATAGAGTTCGTTAACTTGTTGGGAATATTTGTAGCGAAGCCGTGTAGGCAAATTCATTTATATTCATTAAAAAAGTTTAAGTAATTTACCAAAGAGACGGCACAAAAAGGAACACCGCGCTAAAAGGGGTTAAAAAGGAAACGGGCCAACAAGAACAGAAACGCAAACGTTTTAAAGAAACTTTGTCAATAATTGTTTAATTGTCACGAAATGTAACAAATGAGTCTGTGACTGTTGACTTATGGCGAACTCCTTTCAACAACATTTAAATGCAAGCAAAAGTTCAAGGATTCTCTGTTTCTGCTCCTTCTGCGCAATATGCCATCTCTACCCTTTTTGGAACACATTCATATGCACATATAAATAGCGTCGGCAAAGTTTCGTGAAGTTCTGCAAACTGAATATAATTTTAAGACTATTTCGCCTGAAATGAAAAACATGTCAATGAATTGGAATATTTATATAAAAACAATAAAAGATGGCAACTTTTGCTGGATGTTTGGACAATGACGTCAACGAACCCGAAATGATTTGTGCCAGCCGACATTCATATGCTGCAACTAATGATTCGTTACAAATTCATATTTGCGCAGTTAATGAATTCGCCATAAGTATCCGACGATGAAGTCATAATTCCTTGAATTCTTAAATTGACTGCTAAAATTATGCTACAGAAACAAATGTGAAGTTGGTAGGAAGGTTGAATTGCGGAGATCTCAGGTTTCGGGTTGTTCAATGTGCGGAGTGTCGATGGGAACACGGGCAGTAGACTTTCACTTTCCGACTTAGACTGTGTATAAGCGAACCATTGAATGAAATGTCCTGTGAATGGCGTTCACTTAAAAATTATCTACAAAAGCTCGATCAAAGCAGTAGTTGTAGCTGTTTCAATCCATTGATGATAAACCCGGGTTTAGGTTAATTCTAATGCCAGCATTTGAAGTTACACTGGACTCTCATACTGACTGGGTCAACTCATAAAATTGATAAAATTTTGTAATAAGAACAATTCCTTCGTTTACTCCAGCCAACCTCTGTGAGATGTTCTGGAAGGCGATGAAGATTAAGTTTCTCATTGTCCCTGTGTTTACCCAAGTGATTTTAAAAATAAATATCTTGTCCTCAGTGTGGAATATCCGTTAAGATCTCCCATATCTTTTATATTTTCGGATTTACTCACACTGATTTTGTAGACTCACTCACTTCTGATATGTGAAATGAAAGAGTTAACTTAAGAAGATTCATACGAAATGACGGTTAATGAGATGGTAAATTTCTGATTCTGGGTGCCGTACACCCCGCTCCGCAAAGGGAATTGAGATATCGGTTCTATAGGTGTATACATGCAACTGTCCTTTCAACTTGTCTGTTCGACGTCTTCATTTGAACGTATTCGCCCCCACCCTTTTCAATTGTATACAACATACATCACTCATACGCACTTAGTGCCGAAATAGAATCGAATGCTGACGACGACACGCCACGCCACGACACAATTCAATGAATATTTTGTTCGTTGATTTCAACTTATTTTTCAATTAGATTTTTCCATTTATTTCTTATTTTTGTGTGTGTTTTTTTTCCTTTTCTTTTACGCTTTGACAATTGAAATTAATCAAAAGGAACTCTATTAATCCATCATTGTGATGATTTCGTTCTTTTCTATTCTAAATCACAGTTCAACATTGGAATGACTTCATATACAAAGATTTCATTAGTGGCAAAAGGACACACACACACATACACATGTAAGTCTAAGAGGACTAAAACAATAATTTTTTTTTTGTAAGATGAACGTACATACATGTGGTGTACAACATTCGTTTAGAATTAAAATCCCTTTTATCCCTTATTACACCGTGTTACACACATTCTGTCCTATGAACCAAATTTACTTTTTCGGAAAGGGGATAAAAAATAAAAATACACGTGTATCGGCGATTTTCATGTACACGTCAGAATTTTTTTTTTTAAGTTTGAAGTATGAACCTCGTAGTGGCCTGTGTGAAATCCTTTGGACCGATTTTTAACCCTTTTTCAGTGATCAAATCGAGCTGATTTTTGGCAGGCAGACTCGTGGAAATGTCTGTATCACGTCAAATTTTTTAAAAAATAGATTTGTATTAATTCTCAGATTTTCCTAAATTTTTTTTAAAATGGTTATCGTTTTTTTTTTATGTTTTTTTTTCGTAACGCTTAAGTAGTTTAAAAATTTGGAGTCTCTTCAAGTTATGCTAAGAAAAGTGAAAAAAATTGTTTTTTTTTTTCAAAAATAATAAAAATTGGGGAAAATCTGAGAATTGATAAAAATTGTTTTTAAAAAATTTTACGTGATACAGACGAGTCTGCCCAGTCTATGCTTGCAAAACAAGCGAGTGAGAAACAAGAGAATACCAAGACACACTAATTTATGCAGAGCAACACAAAACCTCAGTGATGCATTGTACTCTTCGCTACTGTACTTGGTGTTATTTTAGATAAACAAAAATGTTCTTGTGTATGAGAGAGAGTTTCCTCGCAGAACATAAAGTTCTGCCTAAGCGCACATGTAATTGATGACAGCCTCTTTGTGTGAAACAACAATGAATACACTGAATACTCACTGTCATCATAGTATATTCACATTATTCTGACGAACCAAAAAGAATAAAACGAATGCTAGAAACAAATAAACATTGTACAGTATTTGCTTGTGTTTGTTGAATTGCCATTAGAATAACGAGTGCAGTAACTCAGTATGCACTGAAGTAAGTCTAGCACTGTAGAAATGAATGTCTTGATGCAGAGTAGAGTAGATGTAGTAGATGTAGCGTATTGTTGCGTTATGTCGTCGAGACAGGGCTAAGTTTTATGAATGGTTTGTATAGCCCCAAGGTCGCAGTATGTGTTACCCGCATTAGCCTTCACTTTATTTATAAACTGATATTGTTCTTTCCATTGATGGCAACTTCACTACGTAGCGACGTTTGCCTTGTACCATCAGACTCATCTAAGACATTTTGGGACTTATAAATGGGCATGGTAATTGTTGTAATGCCTGCGGAAAATCAATGAATCACTTGATGAGTCAAATTCTAATTTAAAATACCACAACTGTCTGCTCATTCATCTTCAAGCATTGAAAGAACAGAAATTTGTTCTCTTTCATCGATGACCCACCTTAAGGTGGACTGCGGACTGAGTGAAAGCTGTCAAAAATATAATTGAATTTTTATTTGGATGTGAAAAATGAATAGCAGCGTCAACCTTGCATTTTCTTTCAAAAATGACAATGATGGTGGTAAAAATGTCCTAACTGGATACTCTAAAAATATATATGAGTGTGTGCGTGTGTGTGCGTGCGTTTGTGTAGCGTTTGCATTTTAATATTAATGATGATTTCACTGAAATTTCGCGTAAAATAACGCTATAGGTTATGGTTCTTATTCTGCTTTGTTCCCCAAAAATATT
This sequence comes from Hydrotaea cyrtoneurina, assembly GCA_958296145.1. Taxonomy (NCBI): domain Eukaryota; kingdom Metazoa; phylum Arthropoda; class Insecta; order Diptera; family Muscidae; genus Hydrotaea; species Hydrotaea cyrtoneurina. Next base: position 3,366,166 of record OY282512.1, on the reverse strand, counting down.
ATTCAAGGCATCAACCTAGTTTACAACAGACAGATAGACAGAGATGCGGGAGGGGGGGACACACGCATCGTTTGTTGGGATAATATATTCATGAAGCTCAGGAAAAACTGATATGCGTTTGTCTGTCGGTCGGTCGGTCTGTTTGTATTCTTTTTAACTCATGTGTGTGTATTTAAAATATCGTCTGTTTAAAGCGTTAACATTATCACTATCGCTGTTGGTTTGCTTAAGTACTCGGTGATGTATGTCTGAGTGCGGGTGGGTGTGTGTGAGTATATTCTCTGGAGTAAAAGTTAGGCCTAGGTAAGGCCTTCTTGGGATGCTGCAGCACGTGGTTGTTGCATGCCATACTCGTTTGAAATTAAACCGAGGATGTGTTGGAGATCTGAGGCATTTACTCAGACTTCTATAGAAGAGCCACCATAAGGGAAATACTTCCAGAAGGTGAAGGCAAATGGGTTTGGAAGTTATTACCATTTATTTTGTCAATCTTTAGAAGATTTCTTTCTAATGGAAGAAGGACTGCTTGTGAACGATTATGTTGAAGAAGGTTTTCCGAAGCGAGCCTGTGAAGGCCTTTTTACAAATTGGACATAGGCAGTGCTTCTTCGAAACAAGATGAGAATGTGAGCTTGATTTTTTTTTTGTTTACAAGAATGCATTCCGTTGGACTTTCTATATGCTCACCCGCACCTCCCAATCTACCCATATTTTAAAACTGCCATATCGTGGACGCTATTCTGGCCAATTTGCTCAAACTTTAGCTTTAAGTTGATGCTGATAGACAAATGGTCGCTGGATTTATGAAGTGATAATTGAACAAAGGGGCGTGGCACCTCCTACTCAGCTTATATTTTAAATCTGCTATTCGGATCAATTCGTTGAAATTCTAACAGGAAGTTAGATTGATAGCTAAGTCAGTGTTTTTGTAGGTAGGAGGAAATCTGTTATCAAATTATCATAAAACTCATCTCACTTTTTGTCTAATAAATAAGATTTGACATTTCATATGAAACGTTAGCCCACATTAATATCGTTGTCAACATCCGATGTCTCATTGGTTGTATCCGTCATGTAGGCGATTGTCTGATTGGAAGTGACATGCAATGAGCCTGAAGACGGTGTGGGATAAAGGGGAGGAGGAGTCTATAAAGCATGCCCTGTGGTACAAGCTGGGATCAATCCCAGGTTCTCATCACTCTGGTTGATATTGGTATTGACCAATGCAAGTGCTTTCTAGGAAGCTCAGGATGTTTCAGCCGGATCAATTAGGGATTCGTTTATTTTGCTAGTTTCCATGGTTTCTCAATGGACTGCAAAGTCTAAGTGAGTCGGTTTCTACAGAAAACAAAACTGGCCATAAACTGGTAATTGTTGCCATTCCCTTCGGGATCTCCCACTACACATTTTTGTCTAATGAATAAAATTTATTAAATTTCATTTTCATAGACGGTTGTTAAAACTCCTCTATTGACCTCCCATAGCTTCCGCACAAAGCCCTTCTGAAGGCCTTGCAAAATGTTTCCCCTGTTTTACTCTGACATGCAGACACATGTATACGTGTACACACAACTAAATGTACACAATTTTCTGTGGTATTTGTATATCCGTTTCCTTGGTTTTACATTTTATCTCTCTCTCTCTCTCGCGTTGACTCTGTAAATAACTGTATATTTTTCCGTTCTTTTTTTTCTTCTTTTTTTTTGCACTGTGTACTGATTGTATTTTCCTATATACGATTATTTTATGCCTCGAGCTAAGTAGTGGGTAAACGTGAGTGAGTGTGTGAGTTGCTATTTCAAGTTTTGCTTAAGCTTTGCCCCCACTACATCTGCACAGACACAATAATTTATTTCTTCCGCTTACTCGCTCTCTAGCTCTTGTTTGTTACAGCGTCATAAAGTACCCGTCCGTAGATGAGCAAGTGGAATACAGATTTTTGTATTAGGATATATGAACGTACACACAGACACAGCCACACTCATGCAGACAATTTAATGTCGGTTAAGAATCTGCCTTTCAAGTGTCTGCTGTTGTGAGCCTGGCTGGGTTAAGCTACTTTTTCCTCAGGCACTGTACAGTGATTCGGAATGGGTCCTGTGGACAATCAAAAATCCTACTCCTACACTGAAGGTGTAGAAGGAATTGTTGTTGCCATCCATCACAAACTTTATTGTAATGATGTACAGCTGCATTCATCGAAATCATCTGAGAATTATATGAAGACAATGCAAAGAGCACTCCCCAAACCACTGTGCGTGGTTTGTATGCCGGTATTCCGGGCGTTTCAGAGACTGTTAACTCGTGCAAATGTAATTTATTTTCATTTTGTACTTGAAATGAAATGAAATTCACTTGTAAAACGAGAGATATTAAAACACAATTTAAATACACGTACAGCACTTGAGCTCTACGGCTGCAATTGGTATTTAAGAACGGCGAAGACATTGATTAAGTTAGAAACGAAAGTGGCGAGGAGAGTAGAGTGTATAACGAACAGATAATCGAATTACCCAACGGTGGTGAATGTTTTACATTGAGGTTGATGCCATAGCAAATCCATCGCACACCTACACCCTCCCCCCCATACTACTATCCACATGTATGGCCCCATCCATGGCACAGATCTGTCTTTACATTGAACGCATATCGAGCATGAAGGGCCAACATTCATAATGCTTGGGCTAAAACAAAAGTTTGTGGGATTTTCTCTTTAATTGCCGGGAATCTACTTAAATGACTTGTCATTTATTATTCGTACATACGTACAACAGTCGGTGGTCTTTCTTCATATCTTTGGCAATTTGTTTGTAATCGAAGACATTAAACAACGTCGATTAAAACTCCATGACAAACGTTCGCATGGAGGGGCTTTTTGCCGGGAAACCTGAATGATTTGCTGTAGATTTTTGTTTTGTTTGTTGTTTGTCTTGATTACATTATAATTACTATGATTTCCATACCAACTTCTAATGATGAAAGACTCGAAACAATTTGTACGAGAAGTTTTGCATTGGACTGAAGGAAAAAACCCACACACACACACTCTACAGTCGTGCAATTTGGTAATTATGGAAAAATGAATATAAAACAAAGCAGCTAAATGCAAAATTGGGGGGGGGGGGATCACGGTGGGTTACTTTTGTTTAAGTTTGTGAAAATAATTGAAATAGTGCGGTATTGGGATTGAAGGCATCCATTACAGCAATGAGGGGAAATGTTAGGACCTTACGATCGTGTATCTTCCAAACCCTGTGTTTTTTATAGTTAGTTTTTTTTTTATTTTTTTATAAAAATATACAAAAAATACAATTATAATAGTAATGAATTTAAATAAAAAAAATTGTTGAGAAACAAAAAGAATAAGAATAAAAAAAAAGGAAAAAAAACGAAAAAATTTACAAGTTTTGGTTAATTACACCGTGTTACAAAAAATAGATTTTTTTCTGTCCTATGAACCAAATGCACATATTCGGAAAGGGGATAAAAAATAAAAATACACGTGTATCGGCGGTGTTCATGTATTCATGAAGTATGAAGCTCCTAGTTGCCTGTGTGAAAGCCTTTCGACCGATTTTTAACCCTTTTTCAGTGATCCAATCGAGCTGATTTTTGGCAGGCAAACTCGTGGAAATGTCTGTATCACGTTTAAAAAAAATGTTTATCAATTCTCAGATTTCCCCAATTTTTATTATTTTTGAAAAAAAAATATTTTTTTCACTTTTCTTAGCCTAACTTGAAGAGACTCCAAATTTTTAAACTACTTAAGCGTTACGAAAAAAAAATGTTTTTTGAACTGAAACCTTAAAAAAAACGATAACCATTTAAAAAAAAAAAATTAGGAAAATCTGAGACTTGATAAAAATCTATTTTTTTTAAAAATTTGACGTGATACAGACATTTCCACGAGTCTGCCTGCAAAAAAGGGTTAAAAATCGGTTCAAAGGCATGTCTTCTTCCACTAGAGCTTCGCTCTGTGGTCTGCGTATTTCTTGATAGTTAGTTGCCATCCAACGACTTTTGGTTTGAATCGTTTGGATTCATTCGACCGATCGCTCTGTTTTGCTGCGCTAAACTTCATTCATGTCTGGATGTGGCTCATCACAGATCGAGTTATACGTTTTGCGATGTATTTTTCTACCGGTAAGGTCACTTCCTATTTTCTGGGATAGTTTAACATTTATTGGCGCGACGTGAATGACTTTTTTATTTTTCAAAAACATTTTTTTTCAAACTAATTAATTTTGTTAAGCAATTTTGAGATAAATAATGTAAATCTGTTACAATTGTTGCCAATAACCTCGAGAAAGCCTTTAGGCCGCTGAGGCTCTATAATTTCATCTTCTATCGTCGTAAGTACCATTTTAAAGTCATGACTGGGACAGAGGCCGTATGTTTGTTCTAGGGGCTCCTAAAACTTATCTTTCTGTCTTTCTCAGGATGATAGAAAATAATTTGACCTTGATGCGGATTGTGGCCGACCATTTGTACACAGTTATGAATCCGGCGACCAGGTGACGTATCCGCTTGTTTTCAACCAATCCGGTTCCCATGGAAATGTCGCAGTTTTGCACTTTATAAACGTCGTCTTCCCTTTCATTGAATTTCCGGAATGGAACTGATGCCATCCCTCTATTCTTCGAGGATATCCACCATCCCTGCTAACGGTACAGTAAAATCACCTTCATAAAGGTATTACCAGAATGGTGGGTTCATTCTTTCATTTTGATTTTCAAAAATTAAATTTCTTGCGTTCGTTGTAATTTGATATTTTTTTGAAAATACCAATTTAACACTTTTGTGTACAGACACACACATTTAGCGTGGAAAAGCAATTAAAAAGAAAAAGCGAAAACAACACGGGTGGTCCCAAAATGAGGTGTGCAAAAGTAATTCCGAAAATTATTTCACAAAATTCAAATCCATGTAAAATTCTCATTATTTACCGGGTTGTAATGCTTTGCATACAATTCCAAGATTTTTAATGTTCACCGGCAAAGGTGTGTGTTATTTATACACACACACACATACATACATGTGTATATGTGTGGGTATATGTAGCGTATTATGTTTGAATAAATGCTGCATACGCTTTACATGTGTATGCGCCACAGCGATGAGTGTACATTAGACTGGCCTCACAAGGTGCGGAGAAATGCTTATTGTGAATATTAGCGATCGCTGGACGGAAAATTTGTAAACAAATGTAATTTTATTTGCTACTAAGTTCCTTTGAAACCGTTCTGTTTTCAAAGCCGCCATAATACTAAGAATTGTTGGCCACGCCTGAGAGTTCTGCGTTCAGACGTACGATTTCCAGCGTAAAGGAGCTGTCATAAGATTCAATTCAAAAGAAGCTGCCACCCTAGTGTGCACACACTCTCAAGAGTGCCTTCTTTACAAACGTCTGAGTAGCAAATTTATACACACATTCATAGAACATTAGTTCCATTTACTTTGCCAGCGAATCTTTCTGCCATTGCTGGCTGATGTATTTTAATATGTAAAAACTTGGAAAGTAAGTTTTGCTTTCCGTAGAACGAAACAAAACATAAAACTTGTACGGAATTTCACAGGTAATCAGAGAAAAGGTTTTTATTTTTGTTTGAATAAGTTGCTTTTTCTTTTGTAAAAACAAAAGTTGCCTGTATGTGTTAGAATCTTAAAGAAATATTAAGTTCAACATTAAAATATATACACATTTATATTTCATTAAATTTGAAAGGAGTGGGCAGAATAACAGCACAGCTTCAGAAGAGCAGGTTTGTTTTGACAGTGACAGCGGTTTGCTGATCGAACATCAGTAGCATAGATTTTTGCTCGAAGACCTCGCATTATTCGCCTACCACCTACAATTGACTCATTCTCCCCCACAAGGGTCCAATTCGTGGCTTGTCACCCATTCAACCTGACCCCAAATTTTCTTCATAAAACCACAGTTCTGCATCGGATATGACTAGACATTAGATGGAAGACTTCTCTGAAATGTGTGTGTGAAAGTTTATTGAAAGTGCATTTGAAATACTGACAGAGAAAACGAAACTATAAAGTTTTAAACATTGAAAGGAAATAAACATCCTAGGCCAAAAAGGATAACATACTCAGTGAGGAGCCCCTGAAAAGGTCAACTTATGACAGTCACCTTAAGTGGGATGTAGCAGTTTCATGGTACATCCGAAAATGATCTTACTGTCAGATAATCTCCATGGTACGGATGATAACATACGAAATATCTCCATTGCAGCTCTTTTAGTGAACACTGCTGTATGAGAGAACTCAAGTGAAATGTAAATGTTATTTTTAAAGCTCAGTTTTTGGGTTTTCTTTGCGCTCCTTTAGATAGTGTTAATTTCTCTTTGGCATTTTGTTCCTAATTAATTGTTTGTTACTTGAATCCGAAGGTAAAATTCTTCTTTATTATCTTTGGGCTCTGTGTGTGTGTGTGTGTGTGTGAGTTTTTAAGCATCAGTATGGGTATGCTTTTGAGTGCCAGATCCTTGTAGTTTTTGCTTGCGTTTGTGCTGTCTTAATGACCGCAAGCTTTTCATGTTCATACTTGAAATTAATGTAAAGCAATTAATTAGCTTTAAATACAGGCGACTTAGTGTTTCTTAAAAGTCACTTACACACACACACACACAGAATTTGTGGTTTCTGTGGAAGACTCCAAAGCATGTCAAGAATGTATCTAAAACAGCTGCAAAAACAACGAATATACAAGCTACCGTTAGACTTTAATTAGGCAACAATAACAACAACAAAAAGAAAGCGATATTTCAAATTTGGTCCTCTTCTCATTGGCTTGGCTTTTACTGGGCTGATGAAACAAATAGATCGATTTGTTTATCTTGAGCAACATATTTCACATGATTTAAGAATCTTTCAAATTATTGGCACTTATTCAACATCCATGCGTGTGTGTGTGTGTGTGAGTGAGTAGGTACTTAAGTATGTTGGTGTTTACTGCAGTGGCATTAAATTATATACACACACACACACATAGTGAGCGAGCAAAAAGAAAAGAAAAAGAATAAACTCAAGTATGATGCCCTACTGCGGAAGTTTTCAGTTGTTGTAGCTTTGCTTTTGCTCTGTTCCGTTGAGGCTTTTAAGGAAAACATGTTTCATTTTTCTTTCATCATCGTCGTTTTCTTCTGCTCTGCTTCATCGTCTCCTGTCTCTGTGATAATATCACACATCTTTTTGTTTGTATAAGTGAGTGACTGTGTGTTTGTATGTGTGTGTGAGTGTGCGTTTTGTGGCCCAAATACGCACCAAACCAAGAAATGATTTTCATTTCCTTGAAAGCATAAAATACCAACACCAGACTCAAGTGCGTTCTTCAACATTAGGGATGTCCATTTCAGTTGCTTTTGTGTGAATTCTGTCCTTCGACCCAGTAAACATTCTCGATTAGTTTTCAATACTCGGGATTGTTATTTTTATTACAAGAAAATATTATGACTTCTGACGAATGTGAAAAATTAATAGGGCTCGCTGAATTTGTACAACCTTAACCATACCCACCACAAGTATGATAGAACCAGGGTATCAAATTCTAACATTTTTGTTTTTTCATCTACTCATATCATCTGATGATCGGTGTATATTTAGATCTAGACAAATAAGGGCATTGCTTAGCTCAGGCAGAGGTCATTTTGAAATGCTGAGAAGACTTATCAGTTCTTCACAATTTAGAGCTAACTAAACATATTGCAATGAATACTCTTTACCTTGGAAATATTCTATATATTCTATATATTCTATATATTCTATATATTCTATATATTCTATATATTCTATATATTCTATATATTCTATATATTCTATATATTCTATATATTCTATATATTCTATATATTCTATATATTCTATATATTCTATATATTCTATATATTCTATATATTCTATATATTCTATATATTCTATATATTCTATATATTCTATATATTCTATATATTCTATATATTCTATATATTCTATATATTCTATATATTCTATATATTCTATATATTCTATATATTCTATATATTCTATATATTCTATATATTCTATATATTCTATATATTCTATATATTCTATATATTCTATATATTCTATATATTCTATATATTCTATATATTCTATATATTCTATATATTCTATATATTCTATATATTCTATATATTCTATATATTCTATATATTCTATATATTCTATATATTCTATATATTCTATATATTCTATATATTCTATATATTCTATATATTCTATATATTCTATATATTCTATATATTCTATATATTCTATATATTCTATATATTCTATATATTCTATATATTCTATATATTCTATATATTCTATATATTCTATATATTCTATATATTCTATATATCCTATCATCGAACGTCATCATATCGTTCATGGGCCCCAAACATGTATCGACAGAAACACAGACCTTCAAGAACAAGGAAAATTCTATTCTCAGCACACCCTAATGTATTGTATGTGTAATCTGAAACTCGATGTGGTTTTATATACATATGTGTTGGTTTGTATTTCTTTTTTGTGGACTCCCTACTGTGCGTGTGTGTGTGTGTCTGTGCTACGACAATTTTCATAAATGTAACATTTTAAACCACATTCAGGATTTCCACTTTTTCCACACAAAAGCTTTAAAGTGAACGGAAAATCTCACACTGTTCACACTGTGTTATCTTCAAACAAAATGCTCAATGCCAAATGAACGACAACAAAAACAATGTTGGCCATCGAACAGACTTCTAATGCATCTGGATATTTATAAATTCAAGCAGAACGAGAGATAGTGAGCCTGTTTCGTTCAAGGATACAATTGCTTTAGTTTCAAGAACATTTCTTTATCGCAGGAAGGAAATTCCAAAAATGATTTAAGAAAAGTAAACCATGCGAAAGACAGAAGATAACATACGCTCAAATCAAAAGGAAAGCATGTACTATGTATGTATGCAGTGGTAGTGTGATGTGTGTGGTGCTGAGCACATAAATAAATGACGGCACATTCGTATCAATCATACGCTCCAGTGTACTTCGTTTAATAATTCATTATTCATTCATTGTTGAACGATTCAATATTCTCCGCATATCCAGCCGATCCACATCATCAGCCGTCGTTCAGTGGGACAAGTGGTACATTTTGGGCAAGACAATGATAATCCGAACATATGATGAACATAACAAGAAACAAATTAGCATTTGATCTTATGTTGGGAAGAAAACCCACCACCCAATTGAGAAATCTTGTATTTTAACGATGTCCCTTTTGATGGATTTACCATCGTAGCGTTTATTAAACCTGTGGCTTGGTGCTAAAAGGGCCATTGACACAATTTGTTTGTTTTAAGTGAACATTTGTTTTAGATTTGTTTTCCGGCTCTCCTTTATAATTGTAGAACAACCAATGTAAATTTTTTGAAGACCTACACTCGGAGATCTGCGCTATAAATGCAATGCATTGTGTTAGCGGAAGAAAATTGGGGTATTGGAAGGAGGAAAGAGGGAGTAGTGATTGTTGACATTTGTTTTCAACATTTTTTTTTTTTGCTGAAATGTATTTAAAATAATTTTGTGTACAACCTTTAATTAAAATTTTCTCAAAAGAGAATATTTTAAATATTTTTGGAAGACTGACCCACTTAACTTGATACCCTTAGAATATTGCACTGAACGTGTCGCTGTTTACCTATTTTCGAGCATGCTGGGTGTAGTGTGTATCTCAACATTTATGACTAAACTACCAACTATTTCGACACCTTCTCTAATTTCTTTCGTAATAATCTTAAGTTATCCCTTTTCACATCCTGGACTCGATAAGTAAATATGGAACTCAATATTGTTGTCGAAGGCAGGCGTATCCCCACAGTACACAGTCCGAAGATCCTTGGGATAGTCTTCGACAACCTTCTCCACTTCTCGTCACACGCCTCCTCCATCAACCAGAATGTGAAAGCAAGGAATAAGTTCCTGAAAGCCTTAGCCGGCACAAGGAAACCCTGGAGGTGACATAGAAATCCATAGGTCGCTCCATTCTTAATTATGCTGTTGCTAGATGGACCTCCCAAAATGGAAAAACTTGCAAACGACGCACAATAATGCACTCTGAATTACTACTGTGTCCAAATGACGAGGAGACCAGAATGCTGGCAGTCAGACTACATAATGTGCTAGACAGTTTCTGTTGCCATGTCACCTGCCAAGTCATACTAATCATCCGATCCTGATGGCAGATCCACATCGGCGACACATCCGTAAGGACTTCAGGGGCTGTCGTAAGGACATCTAAGACAAGATTCCCTCGGACTTCAACTGACTTCTCAATATCGAATGCCCTAAAAACCACACATTAATTGGCGATCTCCCAAGCCATAAATGGCTCCAGATGCAATCGACTCCTTAACCAACATCCTCTGTCAACCGATTGTCAATATCAAATCAATATTTTTCAATTATCGCAGAGTAGTAACGTGGGTTGGCCACTTCACTTTGTGCAATTAAAATGTGATCTTTTGTAACGCCTGTGTAATTGTGTGTTTGTACGAATGATTCATGGGAAAGGACACATTGACATAACTCATACGACACCGAGTACAACAGAAGACTGCGCTGCTAAATCATCATTAATGTTACATTAGGATGATTAATATTAAATATCGCACATGCTTTACGCATACACCGCTGAAGTTCATACAAAGACGACAAAAGTGTGGTGGCTCGTTTAAAATACATTTCTTGTGGGTCCATAACAAAATCTTTCTTGGGTATGTCCACAACTCAGCCGGTCTCCAATATGCCAGACAATTTCAATATGTATGTAAATATCACAAGCAGTCGTACCTTTTTTTTTAAGGGGGGTTATGGGGATGTTTCCTAAGAAGTACGGTGTGGAATTGGAGGACAATGTTGGACACATTGAATGCGAATTCTAATAAAGAGAGAGTCTTTTCTTGGCAGATATCAAACAAACATTCGTACAATTTAGAAAATCATTCCAAAAGTATTATAAGGATTTGTTAAGAGAAATAACACAAAATAATAGAAATTAGTTTTCGCATGTTTCTTATGGACAGAAAAGAAAAAATCACTTTTTCGTTTGTCTGTATGTGAGTGCCATTGCGAAGGGGGCGGGGCGGGCAGTCTGTGTTGAGTTTGTGTGCTTTCAATTTGAGTTCGTAAATTTATGCAAATGAAATTACAGACAAACAACAACAACTAGAACATATTTCTGTGAATAAACATTTGCTTTGTATTATTCGGTGCTGTTGTACTTGTTGTCATTTTTTTTTTTATTTCAATCTAAACAATTTTATTAAACTTTTGCAAAAATGATTTTATTTTTTTTTTTTTATAGATTTGTTATTTTATTTTTGTTGGGGAAAACAAGGCATGAAAATTGGTCAGTGCTCTTTGCGGCTCGTGGTTATCGGAGAGTTTAGATCAGAACGACGTCGCCACTTAAAGGACCTTCTTAAGGGAAATGGAATCAAATAAAAAACAAATTACAAATAAACAAAACCATCAATTTTCAAGAGGCCAACAAATAATAAAAAAAAAAATAGAAGCGACACCCATAAATACAAAGAGAATAAATTGCGTTGACCAACCATTTGCAGTAGTTGGTCAATGAATTCTCTCTGACATAGAGATTTGCCAATTTTCTATTCAAGGACGTTTTCTGCTGATGATTGCTGATGATAAAGCAACCATACATGGGAGTTTGTCGACTGATATACATGTATATAATGTAGGTACGTAGTGGCATTTAATTATTGCCCTCGATATGCGCTGAAGTAGCAGCTGGGGAACTTCTGGCCAACCCGTGAACTGTGCATGGTGTTTGTTTGTATTCTCACTGACCGGGGCCTACGGTTTAAAGGCGGCTTTGAATGACTAGAAATATTTGAACCGATTTGCTCTCCACCAATAGCTCGTACGTTAATTTCAGGCCTCGATTGGCTGGAGAAAATGTTCTTGGTTCACGGACCGACTCCATAACATGTTCCAAAATAAAAAAAACACCCCAAAACTCCACCTGGCTCTACAAAACCTCTTGAGTCCACGGAGCTAACATTTTGAGATTTGACCATGGTGTAGAAAATGTACAACAGCTTTACAAACATTTGTTAAGAAGAATATTTAAAAATTGTTTTTGTATTTTCATACATTTTTCTTAACAAAGCATACGGGGGTTAGCCCTAATTTTGGTAGGGCAAATCCAAAATGAAAGATACGTTATGACAGAATAATCAAGGCGGATGGATACTTTACAGTTTTAAGCCTCATTGAGCCACAACGACATTTTTATCAACTGATATTAAAGCTGTTCTTATAACCTTTAAAATTGCAAATAATACTTTAAAATCCATCAACGCATTCAAAAGTTATGCCGTTTTTAAGTCAGGTCCTTTTTGAAAAAAATGTACGGAGCAAAACTTTTCGAAATTGTCTTTTCGAAATTGTCCTCTTAAGACAACAAAGGATTCGTTTTTATTTGCTTTTCCAAAGATATATTTTAAATGTCATTATGTTGCTTCTGGTACATAATTTGGGCTGCCATACTAACTCCAGTTTCCTGTCGCCAGCTTTCTCAGCTGAGTAACCTTCAGTGAAATCTTTTCAATGCAGCTGTTTGCTAAATCAAACTGCCAGCCCTGGATACTAAAGGGTGTTTTTTATTGAGGTATAGAACTTCGAATTGAAATAAAACACAAGAAAATCGTTTTAATGTCCATCAATTTGGCTTTATTGGAAGGATAATTTTATGCCATTAATGTTTAAATATGATTTCGGGCATGTGGCCGCCGCGGCTGGCTCGAATAAAGCCAATTCTACAGGTCCAATTTTCAACCACTTGTTGGAACCACAACTCATCCACATTCATGCCATCCAATTCGGGAACAAAATAGTCGGTTATCATGGCTCTATACCGGTCTCCATTAACGGTAACTGACTCTCCAGCATTATTTCGGAAGTAGTATGGCCCAATGACTCCACCAGCCCATAGAGCACACCAAACAGTCAGTTTTTGTGGATGTAATGGCATAAAATGGACGGAGCTTGCGGTGAACTTCGCGAACTGAACCATTACTTTCGAAATAAATTTGCACGATTTGCAAGCGTTGTTCTTTTGTCAACCTGTTCATGATGAAATGGCAAACCAAACTAAATATTAATCACTTGACAGCTGACAAAATGGCCGCCAGTGAAAAAAGTGATGCCAACTTAAAGTTCTACACCCCAATAAAAAACACCCTTTACAATCGTTTGTGTGACGTTTATTTTTTATGCTCCATTAAGAAAACTAGCGCAATTCCGAAGAATTTTCTTTAGTGGCAACTTTGAAGCTGCTACTGAAATTATCAATCCATACTGTACGATCAGGGATTGCTCCACTATCTCTTCCCATAACACCAACAAACTTGTATTTGTCTCGTGGCTGATTAGACTTTTGTGTTACCTATGCAACATTAACTTTTCCCGAAGGACGTATGTGCAGGGAACAAAGGAGACTTGTTGCCGCTCCAATTATCGAATTATATGAAAATTGTAATAACGCAAAAGTTTATTTGTGCCATATCAGCAACAGCAATATTTACTTCACTTTAGATTTGCTTAATTGTTTCGTGTAGTTGTTGTTGTTGTTCAGTGCTTTTGCCGATGCTGGATCACGACTATGGCTGCAACATGTTACCTTAACATGAGTCCCAGTGCTTAGAAAGTTTTGCTGAAAACATTCAACTTTTCCGCCTGGTCTTTCCCTCCTTTATGTCCCCAGCGAAAATGAGTTGAGCATATGCTGCAGCAATTCACAAAACCAGAAAAACAACAACAAATGCATGCTTGCTGTTGCATGAACATTTTTGTTTACTCTGCCATAATGGGAGTTGATGTAGTTCTTCTCTTCTATTCTCCGGTCTGTTCTACTCCAAATACATACAAATGAGAACATTTTTTTTTTCTTTTTTTTTGCTGGACGTTTTTCTTTCATTCTCGTCGGTTTGAATGGCGCAGGGTGCAATGACTTTCATATGGTGGTTTGTTGTTGTTGCTGTAGCCTGTCAGAAACTGTTGTGGCTGATTGTGTCAGACACATGGAGGTGGAACTTGGATTCACTTAGCATACACACATACAAACTTATAAGACTGTGAGTTCTTTGGCGTTATTTAGATGGCTTTAAGTTGATACTTTATGGTATGCACATAAGTATGTGTGTGTGTGTGTGTGTGTGTGTACATATAAATTATCGTTTTGTATGTACTTGGTCAACAAATGGTGGGCAGGTAAAGAATGTTCACTTAAATTAATTGAGTAATTTGAAGTACTGGCAGGACCCTTGATATTAGGAATGTAACGCAGTTCACTTTCGCATATGAGAATTATTCACATCATTTTGAAATATTCGCTTACGCCAAAACAATATTTCCGTATTCGCTTTCTTATTCGACAAATATGAGAAAGTAAAGGGTTCGCTAATTTAATGAATTTTTAAATCAATTTGATCAATTCTTACATCAATTTCATGAACTTGAACTTCATTTTCCAACCTACTACACTTTTCTTCAGTTTGATGTATAATTTTTCAGTAATTGTTCATTAATTCCGTTCATCAATTTAAAGAACATTGTACGCTAATTGTAATTTCTATAAAAAAATGAAATTTTTACATTAATTTAGAAAAAGTTTCGGATAAATTTCTAAAAATAATAAAATATTTTCATCAATTCCGTTCATCAATTTTAGGAACATTGTACATCAATTTGAAGAACATTGTACATCAATTATAATTTCTATAAAAATTCTTACACATTTTAGAAAAAAATTCTAAAAAAAATAAATCATTTTCTTCTTGAAAAAAATTCTAAAAAAATGAAAAAAAAAAAAATATTTTGTAAATGAAACATTTTTATTTTGCTACTGTACTCCAAATTGAAGAATTCATTCATCAAGTCAATGAATTTCTTTATCAATTTGATGTAGAGCTATTGAAAACTTGTTTTCATAGATTTGATGTACTGTTTTGTTTTTCAGTGTGTTCGCATCATTTTGGAATATTCGCTTTTGCAAAATTTTATATTTCAATATTCGCTTCCGCTAAACCCGCATTCGTTACATCCCTAATTGATATGATATTCGATATTCGATTGACTGATACTGGGTTTCCAAACCTCACAATTTCAGAATGATTGGACTTATTACACGAATTCCAATAGTTTAATTATATTGAAATGGCCAGAAGATGTGGCAATTGCGATCGCTTCATATGTACCAGAGGGTCCAACAAAATAACGATAGCTGTAATAAATGTCAATGATTATACGAGGGTTGCTAATTATATTTTGGGTCCAGAAATGAAACAATTATTTATCGTTGGAAATGATTTTGTTTTTCAAAATATTCTCCGTGAAGAACAAAACACTTTTGCCTGCGGTTAAACTAATTTTCCAATCGCTTCTTCCACTCCGGTGGAGACACCTCCACTCCAATGATGTTGTGGGCGTCGATGTGAAAGCTTGTAGCCAAGTAAATTCGAAAAATGTCTTAAAAATACATACTTATAAGGACAAATAAGGCTATTGAGTTATTTTGTTGTCTTTGTTATTTTTTTTTGCCAAACTCAATTAAACGACATCACCAAACAATTAGTCATGTCAAAATATAAATTGAAATATACATTGAAATCAATTAATGTAAATGGATTGCATTTATTTTTTTTTTGTTATTTGAATAAAATACTTCATTACTAACGGCACAAAAATGTGCAGTTGAATTAACCTTAAAAAGACAAACGGGTGAAGAAGAATATGCAAATTGTAAAAATACATTTGCATACGCGGAACCACCCAGTCATCACATTTAATTCAAGCATCAATAAATTAATTGCTTTCAAATCTACGGTGCAGGTTTGTATGGGTCATATGGGTCATTCACTGTCAAATCGGCAATGCTAAAAGGGCCATTTATATATTTTATAAACAGTCTATGGACAAATAGATCCTTACAGACTAGCTTTTGGTGGTGAATTAAAAATATCTCAAATGCAAGAGATACGAGGAAAACTTGTGTGGTTAGACGCATTTAAAATGTGCCACCCCGACGCTGTCCCAGCTGATATGGAATGGCCCATAGACAGGTATGCCCTTATGTGGCATATTCCCTTTAACATGAAACGGCAAGATGAAAAAAAAAAAACATTTAATTCCGTAAATGTATGAAGTACATCCTTGACATAGATCTGTTTCAGGCACCACCTGCCACACCACCGCTCTTCTCGGGTTGTATGAATGCATGTATTTATTATTTAATTTTAATTATGTGCATATTTCAATAAACCATGTCAAAAATTAAAAACTGACGCCGATGTACATTTTCATTGACGGTCGGTGCGAGAAAACTTCAACTGCCTTTCTGTAGTTTCGTGTTGGCCGGGGCGACGACAATCAGCACGTCACTAATTACTTAACTGTCATAATTATCGATGGCAAACTAAAATTTGATGGGCACCGACCAACATCAATGACATCTCTGCGTAAAGGTGAAAGGACTTTAATGTCGCACAACGAAATTTAATATTTAAGTTTCTTGTTTTTTTTTTGGGTGTACCTGTGTGGCAGCCTCATGCATGACATGTATTGTCTGTGCGTGCGGCATAAACATGAAATATTTATGAAAAACAATCTCTGGGGCATAACAATACACCTATCGTGTTTTTATTCATAATTATTTTATGCATATTATGCGGCCGTAATGTGGACGTGTTTTTATGTGTACAAAAGTAGATGGATACACACAAAATTGTTTCTACACTGTCAGAAACTTAAATACGGAAAGGTGGTTTGAGGTATCACAGTTTCCCAGGTGGACGTAGAACAAACAGCTCAAGTCGTTCGAGGTGAACTCGTACTTATCCATTCAATTTTCTAATGGGTTTGCTCTAGGCTTTTAATTTAATTGAGGGCGGATACAATTTCCCAAATCGGCTCCAACGTAACATCGAGTTTCGCCTAGAACGATTTTTATTCGCCACCAGTTTTTTTTTTATACACAAGACAAGATGGATATGTGATGGCCACGTTTAAATCTAAAGTCTGGATGTCTTTCGGAGTCAATAGGTATTTTTTTGATGCGGATCTGTGGTATTTATTTAAATACTTCTTTCCCTTAACATTCCATGAAGGAATAGACGGGGAACTTTTTAAAACTCCTCGACAACTACCACTCGGAGTGAGGCATTGACTAGAATTTAATTTACACTTCATTTTACTTATGAAGTCTTTGCAAATTCTATATTAAATTTTCGGATCTCTCTTATCCATTTCTGTGTTCCTTGTTGTATTGGGTAATTTACATTTAAAAGTAAATTTCTCCCAATTTACTTCTGACGTTCCCTCTCTATTCAATCACCGTCCTCTGTTCCCATAGGAGCAGACCTTTTCCGGCATTAAATGACTTAACCGAAATAAAATCAACAACATGAAGTAGAAAAGGAAAACGCCTCTTCCAGAGTTCAATGAATTGTTTATGATAACAATAACAACACAAACAACAACATCTTCGAATACAAAGTCAGCTGAGTTTATTCAACTCAAGGCGAAGACCAAACACGTTCACCAACCAAAGGGATAAATCCTCTTCTAAAAGGTTTTTCCGACTAGAAGAACGTAATATCGTATGCTAAAGCATTTATCAAGTTCAATGAACTTTAACTGTGGGGCTTCTTTAAAACATAACACTGATAGAGTTTTTTTTTTTGACACCAATCAAAAAAATCTGTATACGAAAATTCAACAACTTTTTCCAGTTTACCCGGATTATGTCCAGTTGGTAAGGTAAAAATCAAGATATTTATAAAGTGCCAATCCAGTGAAACCGAAGTGATTTCGAATACAGTTTTTTTTCTTCTCGAAATCAAATTACAAAAATCTTCTCGTCTTAAGGGTATTTAATAGTTTGTGAGTTACCAAATGTTGTTAGAAAAACAAACTGAATAACGGGGACTTCATTTTCATTGTGAGATATGGGGCTTCTGGGTAAACCAAAGACCATACGGAGGGCAGACGTGGCAAGTCGTTTTCTGAACATTTTCGAGAGGATATTTAACAGTATTTATTTTAAAAAAACACATTATTTGCATTGAAACCCTTTCAAATATTGCCATGCCAATTAGTGACATCATGAGTGTGCTTCCCAACTAACAACATTAGAAAATGACTGGCGATGTCTGCCCTCTGTATGGTCTTTGGGTAAACTAGAAAATGTCATTGTCATTTTCGAAGTTTTATGATTTTTTGTGATGTTTGTTGTCACACAAACGTTCCACAGAAACATCATCGTCGTCAATCTCTATGAGCGGTGTGGACATCGACGAATCAGACACTCTTGATGTTCTGGGCATGAAGATACAGGGTGATGCTCGCTGGGATAGCCATATATTCCAAGTGTCGAAAGAAGCATTCAAGTGTTTAGGCTTTTTGAAGCGGTGCAAGAAATACTTCACCCCATCTGATTTCGCAAATATTTACACCACCTACATTTGGCCTAAAATGGAATATAACTCCCATATATGGGCAGGGGCTCCAAAGACATCTTTGCAGCTACTGGACCGTGTACAGAGGAGAGCGGCGGTGATGATAGGGGATGGTAGGGTATCCAATTCAATTGTTTCCCTACAGCATCGCCGGAATGTCGGTTGTGTATCGTTATTCTGTAGATAACTAAGCAACTTTACATGCACCTATGGAACATTTTTAATATTTTTAAATATAAATGAACAAATGCAAACATGTTCAGAAATAAAACTAAAGGGTTATCCGGTTTGCTTTTTAAAAGTAAATGTAAACAAAACACATATAAAATATTTTTTTTTCATGATATTTCTCTTTTATTACAAAGTTTGAACGTTGAAATTCTGTGTGAAACACTACATCATTTAAATGACCAAAACGCGAAGTGTTGATTCTTTTGAGGTAGTTGTGGACCACTTTTTGGCACATATTGGGCGGTATCTCAGCCACGACGAATGTTGGTTCTTCAGTGCTCAAGAGTTAAAGGTTTATCTGCATAAACACGGTCAGTCGCGTAGCCCCACAAAAAAAAAAGTCTAATGTTATCAAATCGCATGATCTTGCCAGTTGATGTCGCCACGACGAGAAATTACGCGGCCAGAAAATGTCTCTTGCAATAAAGCAATATTCGCTCGAATTGTGTGGCATGTGGCACCGTCTTGTTGAAACCACATATTCTCCATGTCGTATTATTCAATAGCAGTCAAACAAAGTCGGTTATCATGCGAAAATAATGCTCCTAATTGACGGTGACAGTCATTCCCTCGTCGTTTTCGAAGAAGTTAGGTCAAATCACACCTTCGGACCAAAGAGCGCACCAAACAGTGACTTTTTGTGGATGTAATGCGCTCTCTTCAATTACTTGAATTGTCAGAACCCCAAATATGACAATTTTGTTTATTAACACACCCAACGAGTGAGAAATGTGCTTCATCGCTGAAGAAAATTTTGTTCGAATAATCGCCGTCCAATGTCTGTTGTTCATGCACCCATTCCACGAATCTACGACATTGTGAATGGTCAGCTGGCTTCAGTTGTTTTGTGAAATGGATAACCCTTTATTGCTTAGTCTTTTTATGTATTAATCAATTATTACATCAAATGTCCGTGCAGCAACTAACATTCGGTTATGCTGATGGAATTTTGACATCCAGCCTCAATTCAATTCCATTATGACAACGAATCTGTTCGCTCTGCGTGTGTGTGTACATTTGATCTTCGTCATTGGACCCAGGTATTTAAACATATTGTTACCGTATTCAAGTTAGGAGCAGTGTGCACCCGTGCGTGTATGTGTGTGCCTGCCGAATAACTACTGTTAACATTTCGCCTGCCTATCTACGTTTTCATCGGATGTATAGTGTGTCATTACATACTCAAATTCATACGTTTCGTAAACACTTCATGTGTTTACCATTTACATGTGATCGAGTAAATATACTCGCGCCCATGTCTCTCCATACATGTCGATATTTTTTTTTTTTTTTTTGTATACACTGTGTACCCACAGACATGTGCACATACTTACAGATATAGAATTCCATAAGCACTGAACTTTGAATGTTTATTTTCATATTCATCCGGTGCAGAAAATATCATCGGGCCATCTCATACGTGGGTGTTTACGTACGCACAGGTATTCGGTTCGTATCGCAACGCAACGCAACTGGCATCTGTGTGCACGGAAATACATGCAGACGCAAGTATGGGTTTTTTGTCTATGACTGTTTTGTGTGTGTGCGTTTGTGTGAGTGGTGTGCGTGTGTTTTGGCAGATACGTGTGCTGGCTTTAATTAAAAATATCTTAGTGGCGAAAATTTAATTTAACTTTTTTTTTTTGGGGTAGGCAGGCCATATAATGCCACCACCTCTTGAGCGGATTCCACCTTGGGACACATGAAAGTTGGTTACTTTTCAAGGATTTGTGCATAGTTGTTGTTTTCGGGTTTAATTTGGCTAAGCTGCAGGCATTTTTTTCTTTTCACTGTTAATTATGAACAAAATAAAAGTCACGTTTCACTTTTTTCTCTGGCTGAGTGCGGCGATGCACAGTCTACGGACATTGTGTACAATCTGTTGTGAATGTCGTCCTTAAACAACTTTTCAGCGTCAAGAACTGACTACGAGTGTGCGTGTGTGTGTGTGTGTGAGAGTGTACATGTAAATTTTGATTGGACATAAAGGGCTGGCCAAAGTAACCCGAACTGTTCGGTGAAACATGGCATGCGGTTCGTTATAGTTTTTCGACAGTCAACACTATTGGCTATGCCAACGGTTTTTGAGATTAATTAAAGTTTATGGCCATTTGGTTGTAACGTGATATTCGACCCCTTAACGTTGTAATTGAACACAACTGAAACCGTTTCGAGTACGTTTTCTCTTGAAGCGAAAAACCAATTGATAATTTTTAGCTCAACTCTGGCGTTGCTAATTCGAATTGATATGTGTTGGCAAATGTCTATTTGCATACGTGTATGTATTTCCTTTACCGTTCATTAAGGCAGAACTGGAGAGCTTCTCAACCATCACTGAGCTGAACAAGAAAAACTCTTCATGCTCTCCCATACATCTCAATCATAAATTTGACAGAATTTAGGATGTTTCTTATATTTTTAGTAATTAGACTGAGTGAATTTTAAATTCATAGATTTTACACCCATTGTACCAACGAACCACCTGCTAAGATTTGAGACTTAAGGCAATTTTACTAGAATCAAAACGAAGACACGTACAGCGACACAATAACTTTGTTTTGTAGAAATCCACAGAGTAGGAAAATCAAAATTGTTGTTTTTAATTTTAATCATTTATTTTTCCTTTAATAGTCCCAACCAATTAATGATTTTGTGAGTGCATGGCCAAGCAGTCTAATTACTCAAAGGGTTGCTCCGCCCTGAACTTATCAGTACAAATGAAATGAATATGACACATTTGATTTGTCCGACAGGCTGGTCGGAACTAGGAATGTGTTCCCAGCTATTCGGGAGCATTTACATTTTCTCACAGTATAGGGTTATCCATTTCGGGGTTTCAAAAGTATAGGGCTGGAATTCGGTTTTCGAAAATTATGAAAACCGAAAACCTACAAAAATGGTGATTCTGGCACAGCCACATATGGTGCTTCCAGAGGAGATCATGGTTTATGGTTATGAAGCACATTTCTCACTCGGTGGTTATGTTAATAAACCCAAATTGTCGTATTTGGGGTTCTGAGAATCCTCAAGTAATTGAAGAGAGGCCATTACATCCACAACAATTCACTGTTTGGTGCGATCTTTGGTCCGAAGGTGTGATTGGACCTTACTTCTTTGTAAACGACCGTCAGTCAATTCGGAGCGTTATGTTCGTATGATAACCGACTTGTTTGTGCCTGCTATTGAATAATACGACTTGGAGAATATGTGCCACATGTCACACAACTCGAGCGAATATTGCTTTATTGCAAGAGACATTTCCTGGCCGCGTAATTTCTCGTCATGGCGACATCAACTGGCCACCAAAATTATGCGATTTGACACCATTGGACTTTCATTTGTGGGGCTCGCGAAAGACCGTGTTTATGCAGATAAACCTTTAACTCTTGAGTACTTAAGAACCAACATTCGTCGTGGCTGAGATACCGCCCAATATGTGCCAAAAAGTGGTCCAAAATTACCTCAAACACTTCGCGTGTTGGTCATTTAAATGATGTAGTATTTCACACATAATGTCAACGTTCAAACTTTATAATAAAAAAGAAATATCATGATAAAAAAAATATTTCATCTGTGTTTTATTTACGTTTACTTTTAAAAAGCAAAGTAAGCTGAAAAAAAACTTCTTAAGTTTCGTGTGGCATAATTTCAGTCTATTCTCTTACCATTTCTGGAAAAACAACTGTTCATATCCGTGACATATTCTTTACCCTCAAATAAAACTAAGAGAGATCGTTACAACTCAAAAGAAAACTAGTAATTTTGAGTAGATCGGTAATAATAAGAAATGCATCCAATACTATTCATTATGGATGTAAAAAACTCACCACAGTAAGTGTGAGTGTGGATTAATGAGATATCGACAGTGTTGAATTTACAACCCTCTGTATGTTATCTTCCCTTTAAAATAAACTAAAGTTTATTCGGTTTCCTGTCAACGTTGTTGTCCTTTTATGTCTCCTCCTTCCATGGATATTTTCCAGCACTCCGAACAGCTCTTAATTAGAGCCACTGGCAAAAGACACATATAATAATAATAACAAATAAACTGTATCTATCTATCTGAGGATACAAATCTGAAAAGAGTAAATTGAAAAATGGCCACTGCTACAAATGAACATATTGCCTTTGATGGGTCATTCACCAAAATACGAGTTCAATTGCAATTTAATAAAGTGCAAATGACTCCATGAAAGCTGGAAATTAAGCAAATGGCAAACACATGACTTCACTGGCAGAAAAAAATCATAACGAGAAACAGAGAAACATAAATCATGTGTGCTGCCTGCCGAAACCACAACCATAAAAATGAAAATATAACATTAAGGTCGAAATGTCTTCACAAGACAGCAATTCATTGACTTAACCGAGTGGGTCCCGCACTGCCAATACATTCGGTGGCCGTTACTCGTTCGAAAGATACAAATGCCTTTTCGAAGTCCATAAAATAGATAAGAGAATATCAGACGACTCAGATACATTAGCACACATAAGGAATTTCTATCTTTATTATGGATATGGTGTATGTGTGTGTGTGTGTGTGTCTTTATGTATTGAATATAATAACAATAATTTTCTGCAATCTTTTTAAATGGCCAGAAACACGTAATAACAAACAAAACAATTATTATTTGTGGCCATAGCAATATACGGTCACAAACAGTTCCATTCATTGTCTATGATACGAGCCAAACCGAAAAGTATATGAATGCATGTGGATTTACGTGTGCGTGTGTGTGTGTATGTGGTATGGTATGAGTGCACATCAGATTGTATGATTGTGTGCGTCTGTGTGTGCAATTCAATAATAATCTTATGATAGCTAACTAAACATGTATAACCAAATGTCTGTGGGGAAATGTTGCCGAGGATGTGTGCGTCTGTGTGTGTGGGGGTCCGCCTGAATGGATCTCTATGTGTGGTTGTTTGCTGTCTTCGTATTTACGATTGTGTGTGCGCGAGTTTGGAAGTACGTCCGTGGAGTTCTACAGCACCTGACCATTGGAATTATGAACGATGGCAATATTGAAATAAAAAAAAAGTGCTGAAATTCATTTTGAAATGGAACATAATCCGATGTTCAGCAATATCAATTAGAATACGTGACACCAAAGCTGTCTTAGTTTCAGGAGGGTACAGGGGGGCACGATTTTTTTCAGTAAGTCTTTCGAAAGTTATAAATGTTGTCCAGTTAAATTAGGGTAATCCTCCATAGAGGACAGACCAAATGGCTGTGCAGTCATTTTGAATAAAATCCAGAACAAGCTTCTGATTCGATAACCATGTAGTCTATCTCACTTCCTTGTAGGTGTTACAAAATCAGCACTCTTTAATATCGTGTCCCACAACTTATTATAGTGCGTAGAAACCGACTGAGACTGACATTCACTCCGAAATAACTTCCTAGATCGTAAAAATCAGGAGATGAGTAATTGTAAAAAAAACTCCATTTATGGGATTTTTATCGAACCATTTTGGATTTCAGAGAAAATTAATAAAGGTCATAAGAATCATATACAGTCGAGTCCGGTTATAACGAACTCCTAGCTACTAAACAAATTGGTTTTTTATAAGCGAAGTTCGTCCGCTGTACGTTATAAACAATGCGTACATAGGCAGCTCTTCTCCGTTCGAAGCATATCTTTGTGAAACCAATGAATGAATTGCTTTAAGCTTGTATAGCCTTGGAGAGTAATGCAAATAGACAGACAGTGCTGAAGTTTTGTCTGAAACAAGGCACGCGCTGCTACTATTTCTTTACTTATTCCGTCTAGAGATGTATTTTTCCTGACAGATAAATCCTATTAATATATGTTACAGTCGAACTTCCATATAGCGAATCTCAAGGGGACCAAAAAAAATTCGTTATATAGAAAATTCGTAATATAGAATTATTTTAAAAAAAATTTATTTTTATGTATGTTGAATTTTATTTAAAATAATTGGTAATTTTTGTCTGCGTTTGATTTTTCCGTGTAGTCTACTATGCGAGCCTACATTTCTCTCACTTACAGAGAGTAGAAATGTGAATCTCACACACAAAAACAAATAAAAAATGAAAATATGTGTGTGTATGGTGAGAGTGAAGAATGTGTTTATGTAAAACTCGTTATACGGAGATCAAAAACGCATGAGCATTCGAGTTACGGGCGTAGAAAAAATTCGTAGTAAAGAAATATTCGCTATAAGGAAACTCGTTATAAGGAGATCAAAACATACTGAAAATTTAACGAAATTGCAGTGTTCTGGAAATAAATTCGTTATATAGAGAACTTCGTTGTACGGAAGTTCGTAATAGAGAAGTTCGACTGTATTATAAATATAGAGACAATTCACTTTGCGATTTGGTTATGGAAAGTTTCATGAAAAGGATATGATCCTCTAAGCGTGACTGGTTGTGGTGGCTGATGTTGTTTTTCATTATTAACGGCATTCCTTCCTCTAAATAATGAAATAAACATGTGGGTATAGGGAAACAGTCCAGGTTGTATGAAGGAGCCGCGGTATTCTCAGGCTGGCACCCTGTGAGAATCAGAAGCATCATTGGCCCAATTTTTCGTTCGAAATGCCGCTGGAAAGGCCATTTCTGTAACAGAGGCATAACAAACCGGAAATTGAAGACATGAACTTGGACGATCTCTAGTTTCAGCAGGACGGCGTGCCCCACCCTCCATGCGAAGCCCAAGCGATCATTTGCACAATCGTCTCATGGCAATGCCAATTGGCCTTTGTGGCCTTTAGATTTACGTTCATACAACAAAAACATACGTTGATGCAACAATTGTTACGTTTATACCACGATACGGAAACTTTTTTCGTTTGCGATTTGATTATACAACGTACAAATTCGTTAATGCTACGAAGCTTTTTCTTTCAGTGTAGTCAATCTTTAAATATTTTTTTAAATGAAATATTTTCGATTATGTTGCTCATTTACTTGAATAGTGGCATAACTCAAAACAGAATTCAAATTGTCAATTTCGTTCTACTTAGCAAATATAGAAAAAAACAATAGACTATCTCAATAATATAGAGAACTGACATATGAATGTATAATACTAAGCAGACCAAAATTCAATTTAAATTAGAGATTTACCACTTTTTCTAGACCACAAATATGAAAAGTGTATTTTTAATTATGTCACTATTCTAGTAAATGAGCGATATGACATTTTTTTTTACCTCAGTTTAATACAGAGTACTGGATTAGTGGATGGAAAAACAATTTTCGAAATTTTGTTATTGAAAGGGCTGAAGTCGGAGTCGACTCCGGAGTCGCTGTCGGAGTTGAGCTATTTAAAAATGCTGGAGTCGTAGTCGAGCAATTTTGGCTCAACTCCACAGCCCTGGCAAAAACTATGACTGTGATTCACATTTTTTTTTCGGATGACCTTCCCAATCACTTGTTTCCCTTGGCCACCAAGATGAGCTGTGCTGCAGTTCTAAATCCGGCTCCGAACTAATCCTATGTTTTTCGTGAACATTTTAGAGATTGCCCTCTTACTTGGAAAGTTACGAATTGGAAATCAACGCTGAGGAATGTTTGATGGTCTTACCAGAATGCGAACCTAAGTTTGCCAGTCGCACACATCACGATCGCGTTATTCTACATAATTCTGTTCTGTCTCTCGTGTTCAATATTTAAAAACTCTTGCCCAATACAGTGACCTCTTGCTGTTGCAGTGATTAAATTTGCCGGAATCCCCTTTTTTTTCTCTCCATCAATATTTATGGAAAATATTTATGAAACTGAAATAACCATTTCGTTAACTATTTATACAGACGACTAACTATGTGCGGAGTTGGCTTTTGTGTTTTAATATTTAGCAATTGCCTCTAAAATGAAGGCGATGACAATAAACCTCTTCCCACGAACGGAATGAGATATCATTCGGTAGTTGGCGTTGTAAATTACAATTTGGTGCGGCCGGTCGCTTTGTTTCTCATTGTGTGTCCTTAGGATTCGGATTTGCAAAATTTGTTATCAGTTTCCGCTCTGCGATATCCGCTTTTGCCAAGGCTCCACAACTCCTTTGCAGTTTACTATTGGGCCCCCAAGTGTTTCTTTTTTTTTGGTTGCTGATTTACACTTACATGCGTAAAGTATTTATTTGTATGTGTGTGTGTGTCTGTGTGTAAGATTGCTTTATGGGGTTTCATTAAGCATTAGGCCTGTAGGCCGGTTAATTCAAATGGCTCTGCTTCCTCTGGCGTCTTTGTTATTGCTATTATATGGTCTCATACAGCCTTTTGTATTGCCAAAACAGCAACAGCAACGGCAACAACATCAAAATGTCTAATGAATTCTTTTATTTTCTCTAAAAAGGAAAATTGTTTGTTTGTCTACATGCGAGGATATATGTGTGTGTGTGCGTGTGTTTGTGTGTGGTGAATAGGAATTACAGCCTTGTATGGCTTAGAGCCTCTGTGCATTTGGGCTAGAAAAGAGGAGAAACAACAACGGAGAGAGAGAGAGAGAGAGAGAAAAAAACAACCGAATGTACCAAAACAAATTAATGGCATCTGTTGTTTAATGCTTATATATGATTATATTTTGTTGTTGCCGTTGATGTAATTGCTGTTGGCGCTGCCGCTGCCGTTGGTTCTCTTTGAAGGAGCAGTTGTTGGAGTGTTGTTGGCTTTATAATGTTTTAATTCATTTGATGTTGTTAAGCATTATTTAACTTTTGCACTATGCACAAACTTTGTGATTATAGAAATGTTAAGCTGTATTTATGTTCCATTATGCACATCTCTGTCTCTCCCTCTCTCTCTCTCCCTCTCTCTCACTCGTTCTCTCTCATTCTGTGTATTTTTTTCTGCTTAGTTATGTTGGTGTGTGTGCGTGTGTGAGTTGTTTGAAATTTAAAAATTTTCAAATGTAATTAAAAACACAAAAGAAATCTCTTTGTCGACGAAATGCACATAGACACACACACACACACCCACACATATGCATAAGCACACTCACGCATTTGAGGTACTCAAAAACAGAAAAAAAAGCTCGGTTATAAACTAATATTTCCTTTACAAAGGGAATGTTTTGATGTTAAACAAAATTTCTTCAAAAGCATCTGTGTCGTGAATACACACACGCACTCTTAACGAACTGGCAACTGTAGTCGCACTACACTGAAACAAAAAGTTGCAACAAACTGATAAAGTCCTACATTTATTCTATGAAAATGTTTTGATTCAAGGAACTCCAATTTGCTGGCCTCAGGCTCAGTGTGGACCATAAAGACCTCATCCCTTCCATCAGGGGGAAAGTTTACTTGACCCGTAACGATAAATGTAAGCTGACTGATTAATGAAGAAATCATTAACTTTGCAAACCTGTGAAAACATCTTCCACTTGAAGACATTTTACATCTAATCAATGCAATTTGACATCAATTCACTGTAGAGCAATTGATATCACTTTTTTATTTTTGTTGTACTTGTATATACGATATAATTCATGGGTCATGTAATTTCGCGCCAAAGAAAGACATTTTAGAGGAGAGTTGGCAATAGGTAGGTAGGTTTTCGGATCATTGATTTTAACATTGATTTTATGTAGTTAACCGTCCTTTCTCTCAGTGTAGATAAAGACGGACGTATATCATCATATATCACGGAAGGAATTTTGCCGCTGTCAATGGCATGTGTTTAGTTTCCCTTAGAGCAGGATGTGTTATTTTTGGGTTAAGGAAGTAGACAATTTATTATAAACGAAGACGATAACATCTTTAATCACCAACTCATCGTCAATGCTTTACACATTTTCCTTTCATCAGTTTCAATGGTGTGTAGACCTTTTTTTTTTTTTTTTTGGCGAAGAGACCTGCACAGTTGATGCATTTGAATGTTTCAAACAATTTCAATTTGTTGAGGTGCCGTAGAACAGTAGAGTCAAACTTAGACCTTGTTTGACAGTGCCGGTAATGGACGAACTCGTGGAATCATACAAAAAGTATTTATCGCTTGTAAATGGCCACCAAATCTGTATTTATTATCTAAGTTTGAGAAATAGTAGACATGAGCAAGGGAAAGAAGTTAGTAGAAGACATGAACAACATTTTACAGTCAAGTGTTGAAAACAGTGTAGACCAAACTCCGGTGCTTCGGCTTTCACTATTCACAGAATTCGTTTTTTATTTATTTACTAGTAAGTTGTAATGCGCCTATGGCGCCCGTTGAAATATGGAAAAACAAATTTGCTGAAAAAAATTGTTGTGGAAAAAAAAAATTTTGTTGAAAAAAAAAATTTTTGTTGAAAAAAAAATTTTCTCTCGAAAAAAAAAAATTTGCTGAAAAAAAAAAATTTGTTGAAAAAAAAAATTTTGCTGAAAAAAAAAATTTTTGTTGAAAAAAAAAATTTTGTTGAAAAAAAAAATTTTGTTGAAAAAAAAAATTTGGAAAAAGAAAATTTTTGTAAAAAAAAAAATTTGTAAGAAAAAAAATTTTGGAAAAAAAAAATTTGGTAAAAAAAAATTTTGGGGAAAACACAATTTCTGTACAAAAAAAAAATATTATTTTTTTTATTATTATCCTAATATATATTTACCCTCGACACTGATTCACTGATACACTGATTCCCTGATTCCCTGATTCACTGACTCTGTCACGCAGTACGTAGGAATTTAAATAGGCATTCTATAATAATTCTATAAATAAAAATAATAAAAAAAAATAATATTTTTTTTGTACAGAAATTGTGTTTTCCCCAATTTTTTTTTTTACCAAATTTTTTTTTTTCCCCAATTTTTTTTCTTACAAATTTTTTTTTTTACAAAAATTTTCTTTTTCCAAATTTTTTTTTTCAAGAAATTTTTTTTTTCCACAAAATTTTTTTTTTCAACAAAATTTTTTTTTTCAACAAAAATTTTTTTTTTCAGCAAAATTTTTTTTTTCCACAAAAATTTTTTTTTTCAACAAAATTTTTTTTTTTCAACAAAAAATTTTTTTTTTCAGCAAAAATTTTTTTTCCACAAATTTTATTTTTTTTTACAAAATAGTTTTCTCAAAATTTTTAAAATTAAGTAACAAATACTTTCTCAAGCAAATTAACGGGCGCCATAGGCGCATTACAACTTACTAGTTATTTATAGAAAATTATAGAATGCCTATTTAAATTCCTACGTACTGCGTGACACAATTCTGTACAAAAAAAAAATATTATTTTTTTTATTATTATCCTAATATATATTTACCCTCGACACTGATTCACTGATACACTGATTCCCTGATTCCCTGATTCCCTGATTCCCTGATTCACTGACTCTGTCACGCAGTACGTAGGAATTTAAATAGGCATTCTATAATAATTCTATAAATAAAAATAATAATATTTTTTTTGTACAGAAATTGTGTTTTCCCCAATTTTTTTTTTTACCAAATTTTTTTTTTTCCCCAATTTTTTTTCTTACAAATTTTTTTTTTTACAAAAATTTTCTTTTTACAAATTTTTTTTTTCAAGAAATTTTTTTTTTCCACAAAATTTTTTTTTTCAACAAAATTTTTTTTTTCAACAAAAATTTTTTTTTTCAGCAAAATTTTTTTTTTCCACAAAAATTTTTTTTTCAACAAAATTTTTTTTTTTCAACAAAAATTTTTTTTTTTCAGCAAAAATTTTTTTTCCACAAATTTTATTTTTTTTTACAAAATAGTTTTCTCAAAATTTTTAAAATTAAGTAACAAATACTTTCTCAAGCAAATTAACGGGCGCCATAGGCGCATTACAACTTACTAGTTATTTATAGAAAATTATAGAATGCCTATTTAAATTCCTACGTACTGCGTGACAGAGTCAGTGAAGCAGTGTCGAGCGTAAATATATATTAAGATTATTAATTAGAATACAAAGTGAATTTATATTCTATTTGTGGTCCAAGGGTGAACCGGGTGACACTGGCCATATGACTAGAATTGTGCAGCGACAGACCAAAGCCTCTGTTCGGAATCGAAGGCACAACCACCACGCTGAGGTGGCAAGCAGGCTGCCAACTCGCCTACCGGGGCGCTTAGTTCACAGTTTTTATGAAATTCGAGGCTTTTGTGAAGCAAAGTCACTGTCACATTTCATATATATATATATAAGAAAGAAATGTTTGATTTTTCGAAATAGTATTTGAATTTTTTTAGTATTTTTTTTTAATGAATATTTATTATTTCTTTCTTATTGAACGTCTCATCTTTTGACATTTCCCAATTGAAATCAAAAGTCATTTTATTTTGTGTGTAACTGACATCTTTTCTACTTAGCCCTCTTGTTATTAAGTCGAGCGAATCGAATTTATTTTTAGTATAGATATTCCAATCTGATCAGCTATCCTTTAGTTCTTGTTTATTTTAAATATTGTTTTTGTGGTGCTAAGCATGACTCTCAATGGTTGATCACCAACAAAGGACAAACTAGATGTGGTCCTGATAAAAATGGAAAAGAAAATTAGAATATTTATTTATTCGTGCTAAAATATAACCGGGCATTTCGGTTATACTCCATTTAATATCGTTCAATCGATGAAATTGAAGAGAAACCCTTAACAAATTTTCGAAACGGGGAAATTTTACACATTTTTTCCAAAAAAAAAGCTAACGACCTAGAAAAGAAAGATATAAGAGGACAACTGAAAGCTACCCCAAGACTGAGATAATAAAAAAAAAACATTGTGCCACACAATTATTGCCACTTCCAGCCAACCGCCAAATGAGCCCAGTTAATTCCCTGGAAAAGGATTAACAAATTATTATCCACATTCTCACCACATTCAATCATTGTTGCCATGCCAAAAGGACTACGGCATTAAAATAAAACTTGAAATAATGTCTTAAATATTAATTAAGAAGAGGAACTTTTAACCATAAACTTTATTACCTTCTGCAGTGCACTCGAATGCTGTAAAAAAAAAATCATAATAATTCTCAGCCAAAGAATTTTAATAATTTTGCCAAATTAACAGCAGAAGCGACTTCGGCAACAAAGCCAACAAGCGCCGCCAGCATCCTCATCGTCGACAGACCAGAAATTCTTTGTTAGTAAGCGGAGTGAACATTTCGCAACCAACTCAAAACAATAAAAACAATGCCAAACACACACAAACACACACACACATGGGCACAGAACATCATAAACCACAGACAGAGAAGGGTTAACACCTCCTCGGAAATATTTCCGAGGGAATAGTGGAATTCAGATGGCAAAAGTATTCCGGCCATAATTATTGAGCTTATTATCAGGCATCATTAGAAATGAGACACCAAACAAAACTGCTGCTCTTTTACAACTACAACATACGCTTCTACCACCGAAAACAAGAACGTCACATTTTTGTGGTTATGCAAAAAAAAAAAGGTTATTACCCTGAACTTTGTCAATTAGTAATATTGAAATATTAAATACCAAAGGGGCAACGTCAGCCCACCGCCACACATGAAAGTTGTGGGGGAATTTTGAAATAAAGTTCTCACACTATGAGCTACTCACAAGAAATCATAATAACACTGAGCTTAATATGAGTTATAATTGTGGAAAGTTGATGGTTTTTATGAAGAACGATAATTAAAAGAGACCTCAGGGCAGGGATTATGAAATAAATGTGAAGCTGAAAATATGCTTGCTATGGACAGAACTTTATACTTGGCCAGGAATAGTGTGTGATTCACTTTATGTGATTTAATTTGGAAGGTTGTTCTTAACTTTGTTGACAATTTATTAGCTACGCCTGGCTGTCTGTGCGAAGAATGGCATGGCAAAGAATTGGCCATACAGATGTTTTTTAAGAAGGGGTTAAGGCAAATGTTTGAAATGTAGTGGAAAAATGTCCTCATTCCACTGGTTTGGGTGGGTCGATGTATAATTGGAACACGAATGTTGTGGTGCCGATATTACAGATCAAAATCCTTCCTCGCTGAAATAGTAGCCGACTGCCGTCTGAGCCTCTGAATCCAAGTCTGTTAGACAAAATACTCGTCTTTTACATTAAATGTGAATTTTTAGAATATTTCGAAGATTCAATCAAACTGATGTTAGCTGCGGGAAAAATCGTTAAGGTCCGAACAATAAGGATCTGAAGTAGGGTTATATACAGTCAACTCGTGCAAACGTCCTTTTTTGATGAGGGTGTTCACGATTGCGATTTCGTTCAAGTTTTCGAATACTGAAATTTTAAAACAAGACAGTGTTTTTTTATCTCTCAAATGGACTTTTGTTAATACCGAGTATTACATTTTGTATAAAATGCGTTGCCCAATGACGGAAATATTGCAAATTATATATGAGTATAATAAAAAAAAAAATCAGTTATATTTTATTAGAGACCAGTGTCGCATTCATGTTCATGTTTATGTAGCTACAACCAAAAGTCGACACCAAAAAGTGGATTTTCTCCAATTTTTTGTAATCAAAAGTCGTTTTCATATTTCACCATGTTTTTTTTTCTTTAGGAAAAAGTCGACTTTTTGTATATATAGGGTTATCCATTTCGTGGTTTCAAAAGTATAGGGCTGGAATTCAACATCTGTCAAACGAAGTTGTTAAACCATATTTTTTTTTCAATCGGAATTCTGACATTGACGAAAATGGATCGCTTAACTATCACACAACGCGTAAAAATTAATAAAACCTACTACAAAAATGTTGATTCTGGCACAGCCACATATCGTGCTTTAAGAGGAGATTATGGTTTACATAATCGTCCAACTACGTCAGCAATTGGCAAAATTGTGAAGAAATGTGAAAAGACTGGAGATATTGTAAGGCCTGTGCAACATCGTTGCGCTCGTTGCTACTGTAAGTGAAAGTGTTGCCGCCGACCCGAATGTGTCGATTCCTCGTCGTTCTCAGAAATTAGGACTGTCGTACGGTACATTATGGCGTATTTGGATTTGGGTATTGAAGAATACGATTTGGAGAATATGTCGTTTCAACAAGACGAATTCGCTCGAGCGAATGTGGCTTTATTGCAAGAGGCATTTCCTGGCCGCGTAATTTCTCGTCGTGGCGACATCAATTGGCCACCAAGATCATGCGATTTGACAACATTAGACTTTCATTTGTGGGGCTACGCGAAAGACCGTGTTTATGCAGATAAACCTTTAACTGTTGAGCACTTAAGAACCAAAACTAATCAACTCTTATAATTAATAAATGTTTTTTCTTTAAATTTGGTATTCCATACTTTTAGGGGCAATGCCCAATATGACGGAATTTCACAGTTTGCGTCTTCTTATGGCGACGTTGCGCAAAAGTTAATTGTTGATTTTTAACAATATGTTGTGAGTTTTTTTATAAATACGGCGATATGAGTTTAGAATGCAGCACACAAATAAAAAACGCTTATTAGTTGTAAATCAATTACTGCCTACTTTTAGGGTTGTATGGCCCCGATCTAACGTAGTTCATTATGCGGCCCTCACACGATACAACTGGTTGAACAACTGAGTTGAACAGCCAAGTTTATCGTTCTCCTTACACGGTACAACTTTTCAAAAAATTCTTATCCCATCTCATTTTCAAATATTTTCCGTACATGAACGTATGTATATTTTTTTTTAATTTATATATTTTTGTTTTCAATTACTTGGTTTTTATACTTTGAATTCAAAAACTGAGGCATATTTTTATATTCCTCAATAAAATCGATCTCATTTTCACACCTCTTTAATTTTTTATTATTTTTTTCAAAACACCAATACAAAAATGTGTTTACTTCATCACTGACAAAATGCGAATAGTTATCTGCGAGGAAGTGGACACTATTTTATAAGTTTTTTTGTAAAGTGCAAAAGTTCAATTACATTTTTTTTTTATATTTTTCAGTTCCAGTGCTCCTTTCATGAACGACGTGATTGACAATCATTTATTAGGCCATGACAAACTGCAGGTTGTAGAGCCAAGTTAAGTAAGTAAATACCGATCAAATTGATTTAACTGTTTCCGTTGTTATTTTACTATTTTGCTTTTTTCACTCGACCAAAATAGGACATTGCATTTTTAGTTGTATTTGCATATTTATTCAAATGCGTTTAACTGGTAAACTATTTTAGAAACTTTAGTAGAATTTTGAGAATATTTTTTGAATTCTCTTTCAAATTATGTCTGGCCAATAAGTTTCATGGGCGTAACAGGAACAGTGCTGTTGGAAAAACTCTGAGCCCCAAAAATCTACAATTCGGATGGAAAATAAACGAGACCTCTTGGTGTACGATAATTCCAATTAATCCATCTTTCTGAGTAGATCGAAAAGTTACCAATCGAGTGTTTCCTAAATGAGCCATGCCACTCACTTCCTATAACGTTGGGCACAATAATTCAGATGTCATTTAGAGCTCAAGTTCCTTTTTGTCATCAGCACCAGTGGCATGTGTAATTTTCCAAACACCCAAAATTAAATGCCACCTCCACCCCTGGAATTATGCTATTTTTAGTTTTAGTTTATATTCGTAACAGTTCCGATGACGGGCGGAACGGTGAAAAGGTAAAACCAAAGGAATTTTCTCATTAAGCAAATATTTCCTTTGGAAAAACCCACAACATTTGTGGCTGAATTATAACAAAACTAAGACTTTACCAATACAAGTACGAAACCCAAACAACAACAACAACTACATGCCATAACAATCAACCGACAGAGTTTTCAACATTCATATACACGTACATTCCATGTAGCATAAGAATGTCTGTAGTGTATGTGGTATTGACATGTGCGTCTGTGTGTGTGAGTGCATTTAAGGAAATATTACAAATGTCTGAACAGGAATATTTGAACATTATGTTTAAGGTTTCTGAGGTTTCGACTTTAGTTATGTTGGTTTTTTGTTTAATATACTTCATACACATACACATACACATCTGTTGTCATAAATCGAATGATCGAAAAGGCTGCGTATGGAAAGTATGGATGACGTAATTATTTGTACTCATTAACAGTAGGAATCTTCAAACTACTCCCTATGGACTTCATCTGCAGGGACATGAACCTTTGGGGCTGTGCATGTGTGTGTGTGTGTGACACGATTTGATATTGACAAAACAATAATGAGTTGCGGTTTATTTTAATGTAAATTTGACATGTGTGAGTGAGCCGGCATACATGTTCGGATGTGGTTGCCTAAATGATGTGGCTTCTTTCTGGGGGTGATAATTGTTTCTTTTCTTTTTTCTCTCGATCTTCTTGTGTCGAGTAATTGTTTATTGTACATTAAGTGGGGTTTAAACTAAAGAAACCAATGTCACTTGCACCTTGTCTCCTTGCAGGACAATGTCCTCAATAATGAAATACTGTGGTTTGTGGTCTTCAATTCTGTCTTTGTTGAGTGAATTTACGTGAAAGACTCATTAATTCTGAACGAAGCTCATTAAAGACTAAATAAAGATTTGACATCTTTTGGAGGAGTAATATTGTCAGGAGATGGAATATCATTAGATTGTATTTGACATTTCCAAATGGAATTAAAATGTAAGAAAGCTGTTTTGCACAACAATTGGAAAAGTCGTCTCATTATTTTGCAGAATATTTTAGGGTGTTGTCAGGAATGTGGGGAGGGTGTGATAGTGGTTTAAATAGAGTTTTTTTTTTTTGGAAAATCCTTCTGCCAATAATTGTATCGTCATTGTAGAGAGTTGGTCCCTGGATTGAGAATACCTCAAGGTATTCACAAAACGGGTCATCCTAAGACACCATGGAAGTAGACGTATGCGGAAAATCGTGGAATGAGCTAAAGGTGCTAGCAAAGAACAGCACCAGATGGAGATGCTTCACTGAGGTCCTATGCTCCAGTGTGAGATAAAGAAATTGATCATGATGATGATGAATGGAATATAAAGAACTACAAAAAAAGGACAGTAATCCGATACGTTGAAGGCAATTCTAGTAAGGGAAATGAGCAGTCCGTCCAATTTATAAACAAATTGACGATTTCCAATGTTCCCAAATGAATAAGTCTACATCTTGACTCACTTGCTCTTTTAATGCAGCATTCCAAGGAAATCGTCAGACGACATTACGAGCATGCCAAACATTGCCAAGGCCACAGACGTGTTGGTAGACCGGCCAATACATGGAGAAGACCGCTCTAATTTGAAATCAGAACTTCAGAATAACAACTTTCTTGCGACCCGATGTACCTTGGGCTCTATGAAAAATGCTCCAAAAAAAATATGAATAATTCGCTAAAAAAATCGCTTACAAAATGTGGGAATTTTTTGTTATGAAAAATTTCCCAAACCAATGGGGGAGTTTTTCATAATTTTTAGGTAACATTTCATTTTTTGTTTCATATGAAAAATACCCCAAACAAAAAGGAGAATCAAAAATTCTCCAATTTTTATAACAGAAGTCCGCGTGCTATTTTTTTAAAATATTGGGTTTGGGGTATTTTTCATAATATTTAGGGGATTTTTCATAAATTGTTTGGGGGGTTTTGGATGACATCTTCATATTAGGCATTTGGGGGAATTTTTCATTTATTTTTGGGAATTCTTCATTTGGGCCATTTTTCATTTGGGGCATGGTTCCCTAGAAGTGGTTGGACCAAAATCTCTCTAATAAGTTTCTAAATCTTTTCTTTTAAATCTTTAAACAATAGTTAGTACGGGATTGAATCAGAATTATCCGGATTTGGCAATTGTGAAGAATCAAAAATTCTCCAATTTTTATAACAGTAGCCCGCGGGCCATTTTTTTTAAAATATTGGGTTTGGGGTAATTTTCATAATAATTAGGGGATTTTTCAAAAATTGTTTGGGGGGTTTTGGATGACATTTTCATATTGGGCTTTTGGGGGAATTTTTCATTTATTTTTGGGAGTTCCTCATTTGGGCCATTTTTCATTTGGGGCATGGTTCCCTAGAAGTGATTCGACCAAAATCTCTCTAATAAGTTTCTAAATCTTTCCTTGTAAATCTTTAAACAATAGTTAGTACGGGATTTAATCAGAATTATCCGGATTTGGCAATTGTTACTGCCGAATATGATTGTAAAGCTTATGATCTTTTTTTGTATCACGAAGTGCATGAGACCGGGCAATTATCAAGTTTTTTTTTATTTATTTTTGTTGTTTGTTCTCTTTTTCATATTTAATGCTTCACATATTGCTTTCTTCTTTCTTATGTCTGCAACAGATAAGACTCAACTTATAAGTTGAATTACTTTGTGTACTACTCAAATAT
This sequence comes from Hydrotaea cyrtoneurina, assembly GCA_958296145.1. Lineage (NCBI taxonomy): Eukaryota > Metazoa > Arthropoda > Insecta > Diptera > Muscidae > Hydrotaea > Hydrotaea cyrtoneurina. The sequence goes on along the minus strand of OY282512.1, from coordinate 3,328,244 downwards.
TACAAGTAAAAGGGTGGAAGGGGGGACGGACAAATTAATAACCATCGTATATTGAGGATACAACAGTTGTTGTTTGCGCGAACTACGAAATAAGAAAAACGCCGCATGAGCAGAGATTAATCCACCGCAGTATGAAGGGAATACAATGCATTCTGTTTCGTGTGGATTGTGTTCGGGTGACTGTCAACGGAAAAACCGTATGAGGTCATGATAACCGACTTTTGCGGCCTCAATTGAATGAGACGTGGTTCCCAGAAGATGAAGACACTACTTAACACTCTGGCAATGATCATTGGCTTATCTCTTGTCTTGTGGAAATACAAGTGAGGATTTAAGGAAGCCCTCAAACAGAGGGCCCTCCTAACTTTAATCCTATTCGTACGAGGCACTGACATTGGGTCCCTGTTGAAATGAAAACTTGTATATTTTATTTTACATTAATCATACCGTTCCATACGTCTAAGTAATCCTCCCTTACTTTCGCATTCATTTTTTTACTTACAAACAGCAGCTGCTCCGCCTTGGAAATACTGGCAACTTTACGAGTAAGAGAGTCTATTCTCTGGAATAGCATTAGCCGTTCGGAGCTGGCCTTAAACAATAGCTTCCGTTCAGTGAATATACAAATTAGATCACTGATTCCAGATTCTGTTCTTTCATGGAATGTTCAGGGAAATAGGTAAGTTGGTAAGAACTTATTCTACAACACCTTGGGGTAGCCAGACCTACCGATGATAATTTTCATTACAACCGATGTAAATCAACACAATGTATGTAGCGCGTTGACTTCTTTCTTATATCTCTGAATATTTCTTTTGACAAACCAATTTAAATGTCTAAAGAAACGTCTGTAATCATCCATGGTTGGTTCAGTTGCCTTCGACCATTCGTGAGAAAAATGATAATTCTCAACATGTTTGATGTGTTCAATTGAGTCTGCTCGTAGCAGTTCAAATGAAAACTCATTAACTTAATGTGAATTCGTGTCTGGGCAAATGTTTGCACTCCGTTTCATTTAACAGTTCTTATCATTTCGTGCAAGTCAGTTTGTCTATCGTTCGGCCACTTATGTGTCCATGGCAGAATGTAATCACTCTGACCAAAAATGCTTACCTACGCAAATATACATGTATGCGTGTGTGTGTGGGTGTATGGTGATGATTGTGAAATCTTTCAAGTAATTTGAAATTTAAACTGGGATATTTAAGAGCTTAGTTTTGTTAAGTCTTAAAGTGTTTGTGCTACGAAAGCATCGAAGTAGTCAAGATCATTAGAGTGATTGCAGCAAAAGCTGTCTAATAAGTTTTGAAGTCCTTTGAGCTGAGCTGATGTGCTCACTGGTGAACACGATACAATTGCCGGGAATAATATTTATAGAAAAGTCACTGCGGGAGTGAAAATGTCCCTATTTTGTAACATTTCATACAAATCTAACATTCCTTTAATTCATTTAAAATATACATAATATTTTCCAAGGCCATTGTAACAGGCCAGTACATCAAGCGACCGTTTTTCACTTCGTAAAAAGCTCGCTTATGCTTTTGTCGATTTCCCTATCGAGATTTTGTTTCCTTAAAACTGAGACCGTTTTTTTTTTCTTTCCTAAAGTGTCAACTACTTTTAGTAGGACGTATTTATCGAAGAAGGGACTATAAGTGAGGCTAATTCTTTGCTTTGTTTTCCGTCGATAGGACGAATTTTATAAAAAAAAAAGAAGAAGGGACTATAAGTGAGGCTAATTCTTTGCTTTGTTTTCCGTCGATAGGACGAATTTTATAAACAAAAATATTGTATTTCAAAATGTGGTCACGGTGGCTTTAAATATACCGCAAAGCGTAACTCTTGTGTTCAAGGTCTTCACAGTTACACAAAACGACGACTTATGAAAAATTGTCTTCATTACTTTTAAGATTATCTAAAATCGCATCTGTATGGAACTCCAATGTAAGACAGGTTTCACAGAAATCCATCGTCTTTTCATTCCATCTTCCTTTTAGGCTCTTAAGGCGTCATTTGATGACTTAATGAAAAGGAAATGTAATCATTTCATCTCAAACCTCTATAGTTCCGATTCACACTAGGAATTTTAATTATAAATGTAAATTTTGGAATGCCGAACTGCCAAACGTGAGTCATTCAATGAACTTGCGCCATGGGATTTACCCCACCGTCCTCCACCATCCTAGCCGCTTAGACAACATCGTTGTTGCGAAATCTACTCATAGAGTTACTTTCTGCTTGAGCATAGAATCCTCTGGGGATTCTTCCAGATAGACATCATATGACACACGTCGAATGTTGGAAATTGTAAAATTGTCAAGCGTCTGTGTCATGAGCATATAAATTATCGGTGCTCCGCTGACAGATGCAACGATATGACTCCAGCCACAGACCAGACCATAACCATGGGTGGCAAGAGAATTTGTGCACTTTCAACCGTTCAAAGAATATTTTCCAATTCGAAGAACATTCCAAATACACATTATTAAGGAGAACATTTCGTTTATTACAAATTCGTCCTTGATGCCGTCGCATGAATCAAGCAAACCAACAACAACAAAATGCCATTAAATATTTCACATCAAATTGTATGTGTTATTCGCTGGGACATGTTCTATGTATTTGTTTTTGTTTTTTTTTTTGCTCTCATACAATCGCATAAACCTTTCATCACACACAGAGACGGCACATTGATACACATGCACAGGGACATGTACATAAAAATAACAATGAATTGCTTGTGATTGTTTTGAATCGATCAATGTTGCAGAGGCAACAAAATCAGCACAGATACAACTGATACAACTTTGAAACTCGGCACTGGCATGAGAACTAAAATTGGTGTCAATGGCATCAAAATGTGGCGATAAGGAACAAACAAATATCATTTTCCAATTTTATATTGTTTCATTTGCCCACCCCTGCTCCTCCATCCGCCTCCTCTGTACCCTTTGGCCGCATGTCTAGGGCGAACAAGAAACCATCGAATATTGAGAATTGTCATAACGTACATATCGTGTCTAAGGAATGGAGGGCAATGTAATAAAACGAAAGTACAGAAAAAAAAAACAAGCGAACAATTCCAAATAAACCAACACGAAAAAAAAACCGAGAATACATGTACTTTAAAGCTGTACATGCTGGGGTGGCTGGTACATGTAGATACAATAGTTTTGTCATCTCGTATTGGAAATAGATGGCGATGTGTGCGTGTGTGTTTCTAACAAATTAGATTGCGACGGCGCCGAATTTTACATGCCCTCTGTGGATGTGGAGGATGTGGCATAGCCTTACATCGGCCACTGAAATATGAGTCCATAATTTTAGCGATAGTTTATAATTGCAAATGTTATGTGTGATTAGGATTATGAGCAAAGGGAAATCCTGGAGAAAGCACGGCACCGCTTGGAAATCATTTATTAAGCCGTCCAAGACCAACTGCAGATTGAGCTACTCAGAGGCCAACTGATTTAGCTGCCCTATTAGAAGAGATTTCCATCTCATTAAAAACACATCATTTCTCAAAGTAATGCCGTAATTATCAGTTGAACAGTTAAGTTTTATCAAACATTGACATTTAAGAGTATTTTACAAACGGACTGAACTCTGTTTCTCCCCTGGCTATTTCAGCAAAAGTTCTACTTAAACAAACTTTAATGCTGATTTAATTTATTGAAACACTTTTTCAAAAGATTATTAATTTTTGCCGAAATCTTCAAATTCTCTAACGTTCGCGAACTTTCTGTTACAAACGCCATGACAAAAAGGTCTATGCCGTCACTTCGTTGGTGAGGGCACCACAGACAAACAGACAGGCATATATGACGAAGGCCATGTGGAAGCATATGGCTTTAACCATACATTGTAAAAAACAGTTAAATGCTCCTTAACCCCTTAAGGATGCAACGAATAAAATATTGCATGGCTGACATTGTTACATGTTAAAAGAAGTCATTGTCTAAATATTCAAGTCTCCAATTGGAAACTCAGCATCGTCTTTCAGAGATGGTAATTCTTCTAGATGACAGTGGTCCTGGACTTCTAGATGAAGTCCAGGTTCTCTAGAGAAATACTCATATGTTCATACCGAAATACCGGGTGATTCATCATAACACCTCTTGTTGGAAAACCCTTTATTATTACTTGTAATTTTCGCATCCTTCAGAGTTTTGTCTTTCAGTTGCAGTTCTTATATGATTCTTCTCCGGCTGCCTTGGGTATTTCATTCTATTGCTGTCCTTGAGCTCATGTTATTATCTCTACCCATTTCCAGTCCTTTTTTAATTTGAACTTTGTTACTTTTTTTATTATTATTAAATGCAAATCTTTCGAAAACATTAAGACGTCTGCAAAATTGTTGGAAAATGGTATGACAATGATTATGGATAATAGATGGCTAAATAATTCTCCCATATGTTACTTTTAACGACTAAGTCTCTTTTTGACTAGGGACTTTAGGAGTTTGGTTACGTATAACTTTCTTTAAAAATTACCCAATTGTTCGTGAAATGTAAGTCTACTAAAGTATACTTTTAAATTAAAATTGTATCCGTGGGAAGAATAACTTACCAACTCCAATGAATTATCTAGAAAAGAATTAAAACATATGTTAAATTAGTCTGCCAGGTTGTAATTTAGTAGCAACATAAGATCATAGTTATACAGTAAGGCTTAAATTAAACTACCTGGAATTCAACCAAAATTATTTATCTATTTCGATATCCCACAAATTTCACTATGAAGCAATTTAATTTAACTACAAAGTCCGTTTAAATTCATTGGAACGCAAACTTTGCGAAACGTATTGTAGTGTTTCCATAGAGTCCCATTGACCCCAAACAGTTGCTACAGAGAGTGGCGCAAAAATATTCGTTTCGCAAGTTAAAAAATGGAAAACGGAAATTCGATGAAACACATATACGACACGGGAATACAAGTATGCGTACTAGGGTGGAGTGAAAACATGCTTTTTTTTTAATTTGAAAAAGTTAACCTCGGAAAGAGATGTAGTCTGGGGTCCTAATGAGGGGAAAAATAAAGAAAACAATTTTAAAAAAATTTTAGGGGTCGCGCCACTCCCTCGAAATTTGGAAATTATCGCTATTTTGGCGTTGATTTTAGAAAAATCCTAAAAATTAACGACTTAACTTATTCGAAATTTAAAAGTTTGAGCTTGTTCAGTGCCCAAACAAAAGTATTTGAGGCAAATATGAGGATAATCGACTAATATTTGTAGCTTTGGTGGCGATTTCATTGTTCAGTCAATTTTCTGAAGAAGGGACGATTTGACTTATTTTACTTTTTGAAATTTTTGAACAATGAGAAAAATGTTTTTAAATTTTTTCATGCCCTTATTTCATTGTTTACGCTATTGCAAACATTTATTGACATAAAACTTTTTAGGATTTTTCTAAAATCAACGCCAAAATAGCGATAATTTCCAAATTTCGAGGGAGTGGCGCGACCCCTAAAAATTTTTTAAATTTGTTTTCTTTATTTTTCCCCTCATTAGGACCCCAGACTACATCTCTTTCCGAGGTTAACTTTTTTTTTTGAATTTCACTCCACCCTAATGCGTACACAGTGCCCTTCACTGATTGCAATATCATTTGTAACCGATGACGAGCGCTGTTATGTTGTAATGATTACCTAGCAAGGATATCAAGTGACCTGATCGATTGGGTGCGGCGATTCTTCTTAAAAAGAACATTTCAAATTTATGAAAGTCGTTATGTTTTCCGTTTATAGTCAGTTTTGTGATCAAAGCAAGCAAAGAGTCCGCAAGAAAGGTCTTTATTTTTGTTGGTGCCTTAGTTATTTCGTCACTGGCAAAACATTAAACTGGAAGAGAGCAGAGGATGGGGAGCTCATTTGTGTGCTCATGCGTTAATGCTTACCTATCCACCAGACCGTTTGACGAGATTTTCGATGTAAGGTGTCTCGAGCGAACACATGAGCCGAGCGAGCAAAAAAAAAACGCTTGTCGATTGAGCGAAGAGCAAACCATAGAAGAAGGAAGTGTGAGTGTTTTTTCGCAACACTTTCATGTCGTGTCAGTGGACGAGTGATGTTTTTCTGACAACAAGCTCGAGGGAAAACAATTACTGTGAACCTACTTCAATGTAACTCCGGACGCACCCCTTGTATACTGAACCATTAACCCCACCCATAAAGGGTTAATTTTTCTCGAAATAGAAATTTCTACCCCTTTTGAAAGTTACAATAAAAAAAAAATCGCCAAAAACGATGGTGGGGAAACAACAAACCCATACAAACAGACAAAAATCATGCAATAATCGTTGTAAGGGAAATTTCTATATGTGTTTTCTGTCATTGTGCTTGTTGTTGTTGTTGTTATTCCTTGTTCCATTGTTGTTATTGCCGTGGGTGTAGTTGTGCTGTGTCCTCAATTTCAATTTCATAGTCACGACATTACTGCTGTCATTGTGTTCATCTTGCATGTGTGTGTGTGTGACTCTGTTTAGAACAACATATGTGTGCGTGTGTGTGTGGGAGTTCATGTATTAGTATGCGGTGTAGGAATATTCAGGGTGTTAGAACTCATTTATGGCACAATTTCCCTATGGCATATTACAGTACTCTGTGGGCCTCTCTGGCTGGCATGGCCGACGACCGTAAATGTTTTTTCTCTCTTTTGATTAAGCCCGGTATTATCACATTAACTGATCAGTCGATGGCATTTTATTTCAATTTTAAAGCTTTACGGGAAATCTCTTCTATCCTTGAGTGTGTGTGCTGTGCACACTAATGGCGCCGTATAAATGTGTGTGAGTTGTTAAAAGTGGTTTCTCCCACACACAAAAAATTTAACAACAAACACACGATGGCATTTTGAAGCTATGAGTTTCCGGAGAAGAGAATTGTTTGAATTTATTCTATACACATCTTTAACAAATAATTTTTGGAAAAATTTTCAGAAATTTGCCGAGAGAAAAATAGAGAGAGAGAGTTGAATAAAATCTTACAAATTTAGAAAATATCGAGCCGTAACCGCGAATGCCAAACAAACATTTTACAGGAGCGAGTTTTTTCTTGGGGTCAAGCAAAAATGCGTTTACGGTAGAATTGAATTTGCTATGACTTTGTAACTATAATTTTTTGATATTTTTGTATTAAAATCGTTGGCAAATTTTCTATCGAATTTCATTAAAAAGCGAAAAAGGGTTCGATATTTTCTAAAAATCCATGATTTTTTTCAACACTCCCTCCCTATAAATTCTGTCAGCAAATTTCTGAAGAATATTACAAAAAAATGTTTGTTAAAGAAGAAATTGAAAAAGTTCTCTTCTCCGGTGCGTTTTTGCTCTGATCAAGATATTTTTTACTGTGCGGTAGCATTAAGTTCCGCAGGTAATTCTTTTGTCCCTTTTCAGGACATCACTCGGTGTGCTGTTAATTTTAGTGGACATTGCGTTTGCGAAACATTTCCTTGTTTATTTTCTAGATAGCAACATCAACAACAACAATGACAGCTACACCAATATTAATGTAACAAATATTTATTTTGTCATGACACGCTTACGTCGCTCTCCCTCCTTTTCGCCAAAGCTGAACCGAAATGAGTTTTGACTTGCACTGCAGTAAAAATAACGTAAACACTACGACAATCTCGTTGGCACTTTTGCCATTTGCACATCGTAGTTGTAAACTTTGTTAATACTCGGAAACTGAAATGCTGCATTGGCTGTTGCCAACGACAACTGCTGCGAGACAACTGCAACAGCCGGCAACAATGGCTTAATGTCAGATTTTCATTAAGGGATTGTCACCGGAAAAACACACACACACATACACACTCTCTCGTTGTGGCATTTTGTCGGAGTAATGTCAATTGCTGGCTGGCTGGCTGGCTGGCCCAAGTAAAAGTGCATCAGCATCCAGTTGTGGCTGGCAGTAGTTTACGGACTCCGCTCTGCTTTTTGTTTGTTGATGTGGCAACTAATTAACGGTCATTAAAACACCTGCACTTTTGCCGCTTCCATCATTAACACAAAATGTAGTGGAAACAATTGAAAATATAGTTAAACACCTCGTTTCAACGGATGACACACTTTTAAAGTGTTGCCGCTTCTTGTTTTTTGTTTCCATCAGCAGCGGCTTTCACTCACCTTCTGCGAGGGTGGATGTTGATGTTGTATGCCAAATTGTATGGATGACCTCTTGCAATCTTTGCCTTGGTAGAATTTATGGGCAATTTAAAAAAATTAACTTTTTGAGTTATATCCTTTTGCTGAAGTGTGCGGTCTACAGCATCTACGAAATGATGTCAAATGTTATGGCCTTTAAATGACTTTGGTTGCTGGCGACCATTCTTCCTGTAGTTAAAAAGTTAATTAAAAACTTCATAGTGAACACTTTCTTTGGCAAAAACTAGCAGGCACTAAGATGAGAGTAGCTAAGTTCGAAAATCTCCCACGGCAGTTATTAACGACAATATTGCCAGCGTAGGGCCCAACATGTCTGCTAGAAGAAGTGTACTAAATGGAACAGTAGACCATAGACTTTCCAGAAGGGACTTTTCATTTAACAGAATGTCGATCGATTCACACTGGTTGTTGCAGGACAACGTCTTTGGTTTTCGTGAAGTTCGTTAATTTTTTTTAGTAACATAACAAAAGTGTTATTTCAGAAAAAATGTAGTAGTTTATCATACATTTTTTTTTTGAATTTTTTTTCCTCCGTCAACATCTTGTGAAGAAGAAACACCTACGTTCTATTGCGTGAGTTTTATTTATTTCTTATTTGGTGTTGTACTCCCTGATGATGTTCTTCAAAGAAGAACGAAATATTGAAAAAAATTAAATACAAAATTTTTATTAAAATTCCCTTGATCTTGAATCATTAAAAAAATTTCAAAATTCAATATAATTGAAAAAGTCCGAAACAAAATATTGAACATGAATGTTTTTTTCCTAATTTTTTTTTGCGGTGAAAAAATTCGTAACAAAATCGAATTGTCAATAAACAGTGTACATTTTCAGTGGTTTATCATAAAGTCGGACATGTTTTAATTAAAATGAGGTATGTATCATTGGAGGATTTACGCTTCTCTTGCCAATTTAGTGAAGGTCCCTTCTGAAACCAATCATTCCTTGTTTTTGTTGTTATAAATCACACAAAACGTAAATTGGATATTTCAAGGAGGAGAAACCACATCTTTAATGTCATCTCGAAATTTACAAATCCATTCAACAACAGAAAATTTAGAAAAAAATAAATTCGTGAACAACTGAAAATGGACACTTTTCGTCAATTTCAAGTTTTTATGAATTTTTTCACCAAAAAAAACCATGAAAACTATTTTACTACTTAATTCGTTTGAAACTCTGAAACAGTCATTAATTTTTTCACCAAAAAAATTTACGAAAAAAAATCATAAAAAAATAAAAAAACAAATCGACGTAACTTGTTTATAACTCTGAAACTGAAATTCATTTTTTTTCACTAAAAAAAAATGTCATGAACAACTGAAAATGGGCTCTATTTCGTTTCATAAAATCCAAAAAAAAAAAAAAATTCGACTTAATTTGTTTATAACTCTGAAAATGTCATTAATTTTTTGACCCAAAGAAATTTAGGAAAAAACAACTTTTTGTCATTTTTAATTTTATATAAATTCACCAAAAACAAAAAGGAAACAATTCTGAAAATGTCATTAATTTTTTCACCAACAAAAAATTTTTGTCTCTTATTTTTTTTTTTAAATTTCTTCACCAGAAAAATAACGAAAAAAAAAATTTCCATTTTATTTCGTTTGTTACTCTGAAACTGTCATTCAGATTCAAATGCACTCATTCAAAGGAACAGAAACTGAATTGTGTTTCTATAACTCCAACGAATCCAATTAGACAATACACACAAAAATACATAAGAAAAAAATGTCAATTAGAATTTAACTGAGACTTTGGTGTTACAAAAACCCAAACTGATGAAACAGAATTTCTGTTCGTTATTTTAACAAAACGAAAAACCCATTCGTTTTATAAAAACAGGCTGTAAAGCTAATTTTGTGGTCGATTTTTTAAAAATGTGTTTCAGACAGATGTCCATTTATGACAATTTATGTCTCAAAAAATGTCATGTTTTTATAAAAAATTTTAAAAAAAAAACGTATCCATAAAAGAATTGGATTTTCGTACCACATTACAAACACTTTTTTACTTTTCTGTTGCATAGTGTAATTAATAACAAATGTGTATGGAATAATATGTGAGAGACGAACAAGCTGGTTTTAGGCACAGAATTTGCTTAGACCAAACAAATACCCTACGCAGTATAATTGAACAGTCCATAGAATGGTAGGCCTAAAATTAAATAGCGCAGAACCATAATCAAAAATGAGTTAGAATACATAACACATTCCAAGACATAACAAGGAAGTTCTTGTGTGTTCCAAGTGAAATAAGAAAGTCACAAAAATCTTTCAGTCCGGTTTGACGTCATTTATAATTTCTATTTATTTGCAAAAGAGTAAAGGATACAAAGGAAGATTATGATGTAGATATCAAAGCTTTCAAAGGCCTAACATTATTTAAATATTAGGATAAATAATTATTAGGATTCATGCGAAAATGTTCCTACATCGGAGGGATTGCATTGTTTAGAAAACCAATTTTATGTAAATATAAAAAAAATGGCGATGGAAAACGACAAAAATGCATATTTGAATTCATAACAAGTTGTCTACCATGACATTTCGTTATATTCTGGGTCTCTAAAATGGTTATTGTCATCGGTATTGTCACCAGCTTAACTCCTTCACTACCAACCCTTTCCATTTTGCTGAACGGCAAATCTTGGCCTTTCCCATCAATCTATTATCGTTCTTAACAACGTCCTTTCAGAATAGTGCCTGCAGAAAGCTACTAAAACATCTTTTGTCCTTTTGAGTTTCTGACGAAAACTCGTGTATTTTTTTTTTGTGGACATTCAATGTTATGAACTCGGACACACAGCAACAAATTTAGGAAAATCATATATGTATCTGTTGGAAACATCTTTATTGCCCCACAAATTCCCAGAAAGGTGGGCTGATGACATGTGGGTGAAAAAAATTAGCTGCAAGTAATGTGTTACGTTTTTTTTTTTTTTTTGTAATGACTTTCTCTTAGAAGATGCCTGCTATGGAAACAATGGCATGTGAGACAGTCACAGCTGTCAGGGACTCCTGGAAGAGTATTCTTTAACTTTACATTAGTATTTTCAAGGATTTTTTTTTAGTAAAACGCAGTAAAATAAGTTTTGCTTGAAATGACACGGATCCAATTTATAAATGCACCAATTCCCTGATATTTCATATTATTAAATACACATGTCAGAAAGTTTCTTCAAATTAAAATATAAAATACGTGTCATAGTCGATTTATTTTTAAAATTCTAAATATTTTTTTTTTTTAATATTTGAAAGTATTCAAAAAATTCTCTTGGAAATGTAATTTGGTATTTTTTTTTCGCTGGCAACTATGTAATCACTGTTTAATCTGTATGCACGGCATTTATTGTTAATAACATTAATTAAACAGCTAATGACATAAATTTGAACTGTCATTTAAAGTTTGTTTTGGTTTTTTTTTTGTTTACCCAATTTATAAGGTTTTGCATTTGTCATAAAATGAGTTTTTTCAGTTCTGTTTTTTTCTACTGGCAAAATTACATTCCTGATTAACTTTTGTTGATTATTCCGACCCGAAGAAAAATCTATGAATTTTTCATTATATTTTATATTATTGTTATGTTTCCATGAATATTATATGTGTGTGTGGGGTTGTGTGTACGAGTTGATTATCAAACTTCATTTTATTTGCAATTTATGTGCTGTAAAATTTTTGCAATAAAATTCCATATTCATCTCATATTTTGCCATTTCGTTCCTTCATGTCGACATATCAAACGAGAATCTATAAAATAATATACGACTGTATAACAAACCAACACACACATACACACTTAGGAGTGTGTAACATTTGTATACACAAACACACACATCAATTTATGCTGATATTTTTGCTCGGTCTCGTTTATTTTGCAACCAATCAAGTCAACGTTCAAGGTGAGACTTATGGCTTGGCGCCTTCTGATATGCTTCATTAAGTCACATGTAAACATGTTTTGATATTTGTTTATACATTTGCAAATCCAATTTTTCTCTCATATCATCAAAGCTGTCGGTATTGGAATGTGTACTTGCGTGAGTGTGTATGTGTGTGTGTGCATTCAAATATGGCAATGTTGTGATGGCAGCTGTACACGACGAGATTTTGATTGCCATATCTGCGAGGGACATCTGAAGGTAGACAGACGTGTTTGTATGGTTGACATATATTATGTGTATGTGTATTACGAGAGATGCGATTGCTTTCACGATATGCTGGGGATATCTGTGACATATGAGGGTGGGGGAAGGAAATGGGGTATTGACCTTGATAATGTTAACGTCAAAACGGGTCGTGTATGACATTCCACTCATAACGATTAGAAAGGGTTATCAAATGCGAACAATCAGCCTGTTTTTATAAAACGTATACGTCTGAGACGAACAGAAACGTCTGTAGCCGAAACGAATCTGAATTGTGTTTCGAATCCAATTAGACAATACACAGAAAAATACATAGGACAACAATTTCAATTAGAATTTAACTGAGACTTTCGTGTTACAAAACCCCAAACTGAATTTTTGTAAGGTAATAACCGATCGACTTCGTGGCTCACAAATAAAAAAAATATCTGGGAGTTTTTTCGAGCACAATTTCATAGGAGAATATTTAAAAAAAATTTAATCTGTTGTTCATTTCTAATATGATAAAATACATTGGTACCCATTACCCGTTTAGCCATTGATTACTCTGCACCACTTCAACTTAATACTATGACCCGCCTACTCGATAACCCTTTGCATAGTGTTGCTGTTGTTGGGCTCTCCCTGTGTTCAGGGGGATGGTTTTGTTGAGTAATTAACAGACATGTGACACTATAAATTTGCTGATGAAATTCAGAGAATCTTACCAAAATCCCTTACAATCCCATATCGTTAAAAGTTATGTCAACAAATTTCCAGAGGTTTTCGTTGTTTTTTTTGTTTCTCTGGTAAATTTGCCTGACGTTTTCCTTTGTCTGGCGTAAAGTGATTTTGATACCAAATACTGCTCAATTTCGCCTGGCTCTAATAAAACTGTTCCCGAGAGATTTAAATAATGCCGCAATAAAACCCACATTTAAATGCTGTATTTTATGAAGTTCATTTCAAAGTTCCTTACTTTTTTATTTTTTTTTTTAATAGGGCTTATCAAGGAGAAACAGGCATGATTCGACGCAAGCATCGTAGCGGCGGCACACACATTTCGAGAGCCATAAAATAAGAAACATTTAAATTTTAGAATGTTCATTCGCCATGTACGTCGGACCGGTCCGGCCAGACAAGGATTTGCAGCAGTCGTGCTGGGGGGAAAACAACAATGAGCGAACAACATACATACATTTGAACATCCTTAATGGTGATACGAGAGGTCATAACAATTTCTCAAATAGAGCCAACAAACAAATCACAAAATCATGATATCATGCAAGCCATATATGGACTTGTTTCCTTGGCCCGAAATAGCCACTGGCCTTTGCAGTACAAAGAGAGTAACGAACAACACAAACTAACTCCAAAGACGAAACATTCATATTAGGCCGGACACAAAGGGGTGAAGAAAGTCGGGATTCTTTATGTGTTTCACTGAAAGTCATAAAGCCGTAGAGTAAAGCCAAACAGAAGAAATCCAACAAAATCTTTTCGGCTTTAACCACATGGCCAAACCAATGCAAACACACTCGCAGACACACACACACACTTACGCAAGTACACATGGCCAGTAATACTTATTGAGGAGGAATTGTGTGAATCGTTTTTGTTTGTGTTTTTTTTTTTTCTGTTTGCAACCAAATATAGGAAAAACTATAATAAAATCAAAACAGTAAGAAGACGAAAACCCACAGATCCATACGCATGTATGTCTGCGAGTGGCTGAAACTCTAAAAATGGGGCCGAACCGCACGCACAATTCGCCACCCCTTGGTGGGGTCTTATGAATTTATGTTCGAGATTTGCGTGTGGGTTTTATGAGGCACCCAGTTAGGGCCCAACTAACTTGTGCGTCGTACTCGGTTACGCACGATATCTTTATGCTTCTTCTTCTACTTCTTTGTGTATGGATGGGATGGCCATTAAGCTTAAATCGGTATTTGGCCTCGTGTTTTATATTTGTTGGAATCTTTCACATGCAGAACGACGAAAGAGCAACGAAACAAAACAAGGATACAACAAAAAAAAAAAACGAAGAGAAAAAATAAAGTTATCAATAGCTGGAAACCGGGCTAGCATCTGATGAATAATTTCAAATTGGGGGAATGATCCTACCCATGGCCGGGCACATTGGTGGATGGAAAAGACAATTTAAAGTTTGGAATTTAATTTGGGACTTTGTTTGGCTATTAGAAGAAATGACAACATGTGGAGAAAACAAGTAAACGAGATGTATTCATAGTTTATTTATTAAACGGAGCCAATAATTAAAATACGAGGGTAGATCTGTAAATATCTCTCGTAGTTTAGTTAGTTAGTTAGTCACTCTGGCCAGTTTTTTTTTATAATTCGACTCATACGAAGTTGATGCCCCCAATAAATGCAGTGCCCTGTGCTGGCGTTAGAAATGAAAGAGGAAAGTAGCCTTGAATTTGGCATGGAACACACTTACCGGAAAAGTATTCCATAAAACATTATGTAGTGGCGGAAAACCATTACCTGGCAAGCTGAGACAAAAACTGTAATTGTAAAAAAAATAGTTGACAAATATTCATTTCGGTGGCCAGTTGAGATCACTACACAAAATCACGAAATGATGTCGTCCAACAGGATGGTTAAAGTGAGCGGTTATAGAAATCGCACGTCTTGATGTTTTCGATTTTGTATGAACACTACGGGTACGCAAACATGTACTGAATAGTACATAGAACAACATACAACGGCAGCCACGGCAACAAAATTCCGTGAACTGACCTAGGAATTTCTATTGGTACGTCTATTTCCCGAATTTAGCCTCCTGCGCATCAAATATTGTATATAGTTCCACAACCAATGCCATTACTCGATGGAATGGGATTTAGCACCAAACAAATGTATATTTTGAGACCTTTGAGAAATTATAAACTAATTGGAGACACTTTCAACAAAAAGTATTATGCTAAAAATTACACAATCCCCCATTGAAAAAGTGACAGATTTCTTAAAGAGATCTCGTACATTTTAATAGCAAACGAAGTGTATAGAGCACGCTTATGTCACGACTCATGCAGATAATAAATTCAATTTTAATCTCGCTTGGAAACATTCGGATTTGTCAAAAAAAAAATCAATAAGTTAAGACTCTAACCCCCGTACAAAAACAATTTTCATAAATTTTCTTAACAATGCTTTTTTTAAATTTGTATGAATTCGGGATATCTACTGAATTGTCAAAGTGATTGCCAGGAAATTGTAAAACAATTCAGCAGAAACTTTAAAATTTCGTTTCCAAAAAAAATGAAGAACTCACCAAAATAAATGAAAATTCCAATTTGAAAATTTCCCCAAAAATTCTTTAAAAAAAATACCCAATGCAAAATCCCCCCAATGTTATGAAAAATAACCCAAAAAATTCAACATTATTAAAAAAAATCAGTTATGAAAATACAGTGAAACTTCAATAACTCGAAGCACTTCTAGTGACAGTTAACAAGACAAATTCCCCAAACAGTTTCATAAGTAATTTCATAACTCAACGTCTCCGTCAGCCGAACTTTTCTACGGGATAGTGGTGGTTCAAGTTTGACTGCATCTCAAAATTAAAATTTTTCATTGTCCAAAAAATTAAGTGTTACCTAAAAATTATGAAAAATTCCCCAATTTGTTTTTACTTTCAAAATTTCCCAATTTTGTATGACATTCATTTTGGGGAGTTCTTAATTTTGTTGTTTTATGACAAAGCATGACACTGTATTATCTATCTTATTATTTTAAAACAATACATTATAATTTTAAATACAGCTTTTGTTATTTGATATATTCAATTATTATTTAAAAAAAATATGTAAAAAAAATAGTCTCAATAAAATTAATTCTAATTCTAATTCTTGGGCATTTTTCATAGAGCCGTCTGAAACTTGAGGAACATCTTGAAATCAGACGAGGTTTGAAATTGAAAACAATGGAAAAGTGTTGTCAACTTCCTAATTCAAGTTATGGAAGTTTGACTGCATCTCAAAATTAAAATTTTTCATTGTCCAAAAAATGAAGTGTAACCTAAAAATTATGAAAATTGTCAGCTTCCTAATTCCTCATTCGATTTATGTTTTTTTTTCGGATATCAATCTGTCCGACCTTACCAATTAAGTAATGCTAATGGCATTTCTCACTAATTCCATGTTAGCAACTAATCCCATTTTAGTCTATCAAAATTGTTATTCAACTTAACGCCTCAAATTCGTCTGTCCAAGAATCAATTCCGCTTGCACAGCAATAATTCGCTTTAGCTCTGTCACCCTATTGAGGGTTAGCTGCGTGCTCGTTAACGTTGACAGGACTTAACAATAGATGAAATGAAAATCAATATATTTGCATTAGCTTCATTCCCCTGCTGGTGCATGCAATTTTTCCACTCGGTTCCCACATTTCGACAAACATGAAATAAGCATAAATTTTTAAGCCAACAAACAATAACAACCCATAAAAGTCTCCTCCATAAAAATGAGAGCAATCACGGAAAGTACCTAACGACAGCAGCAACAACAACAACCACGTCAATGGCAAACATCAATAGCTACAAGAGAAGCGGCAGTGGCAGTGGCAGCAGCAGCAGCCATAGCAACAATCCGACACTTTTGCTAACTCTTTAGCTTAGCCGGAAAACGTGATGTTTTTATATTCGCAGAAGATTTGTAAGTTTTGTCAACGAGACCCTTTGCCAATTTCTCTGAGCTGTAGTTTTTTTTTCCCTTAGCTGCTATTATTTTTTCTCTCTCTAGAAAAGGGGTTAGATTTGCCGGTGAAGCAATCAATTTGTGTTTTATTGAATTTAACGATTTCACTCTAGGAAATCGTTTCTTCTTCATTGTCCCAGTGGATATAATATCATCGCACCCACCCCTGCGTTGCCTGTGCCGCCTACCCTATCATTGATTTAACTGTCATGTTGCACGGTGGTTTTGGAAAATACATTTTTGGTTTAGAGCTGAACAAAGACAAAAATGGAAATAAATTCAAATTCAAAACAGTATACAGTCCAGTCCTAGGGACTCGACAAATTAGTTCGTTACAAGCGAAGTTCGTTATATCCAGGGTAAAATAGGGTAGAAGCAAATCTCGTGGGACATAAAAAAGGGTTCGTTATAGAAGAAAGTTCGTTATAACCGGACTCGACTGTATTTAAAATGGACTGCAAAGTATATTTAATTTCTTACTAAGTTCCCTTAACATTCCATGAAGGACAGGAGCAACTTCTCTCGAATCGGTGCACGATATATTTTGTATACCCATTGATCGGGACCGGCTCCCAACGGCTAATGCTGTTTCTAGAGAAGTTTTGACTCGTACAGTTGACAACATTTACGAGATGGGATCAGTCGCTGGAAAATGTTTGATGGTCTTACCAGGTTTCCGACCTGGATTTCACACATACTACCTTCCACATCACAGCCCTACAAATTATATTTCGGGTTCAAAAGAAGTTGAACCAGACTCGCAGAACTTAGAAATATTGTTTTCCTCTCTATTCTTGAGTCAAAATCCTGCATCTCGGCAAACGTTCTCATCATGTAGCCAGTGTCTGAGATTTGTATTCGTTGGAACTACAATTCTTTAGAGTTTTTGCTAAAGTTGAATTGAAGAAGTATTCCCTTGACGTTCAGTTCAAAATTTATGGTTTTAATTCGCTCTCTGCAGTCGCTGTTTAAGTTCATGGAGTATGTACGACTGCAAATCAAGCGGTTGACAATACAGAAGAAGCTCTTCAGCCGATCTTAACATTTTCCATTGTTCTCAATGCAAAATATACAACAGAATTCCGGAGTTTATGGAGTAATTCATTGTGTCCTCCTTAACGTTCATTGATTTAGTTTACATATAATCCAATTATATTGATTCCCATCCCATGATCAACTATGATTTCATTCCTACTAAGACGAAGACACTGTCTGGCATTGTTTCTCTGAACACAATTCCGCCTTTCCAAACTACTGTGCCTAGTACAAGTATCATGGCATGACATAGGAACATTGGGTGGCATGTGGCATAGGAATATTTCTGTAGGCCAAGCAATTTGTAAAAATAAGGACAATTTTACCTGTCGTTCACATGATGTATGAATAAGCATTTTATTATACTCTATTCTGCATAATGTCTTTGCTTTACACCTCTTCTCTGGCCACCACTCCCATTTCCACTTGCAAGGGGTTAGGTTCGTGTCGGTGGCCGGAATTGGAGAACAACAGGAAATATAAACAACATACAATTTTCCAACTTTTCGATATCCAATCCGTACGTACGAATTGATACTTTGCACATTTGCCTTGGCTGACACACACGGTGTGTGTGTGTGTGTGTCAGAGTGTGTATGGGTATTAGGGATATTGAGTGAGCTAGCGTGTGTGAGTGGTTTTTTATAATGGCCGTTTTTTTTTTGTGGGCTTATTGCCATAAATTGTGTATGTTGTTGTTGTAGCTGTGGCTTTTCAGAGCATAACGTCGTTTGTGTCTGTCTGTCTGTCTGTCTGGCTGACTGTTTTTGTTGTATGCGTCATTTTCCGCCAGCAACATATTTTGTCTTGAACATTGTTCTCGTTGCCTGTCCTCGTCCTTGTTGCTGTTGTTGTTTTTCGTGGCATGGCTTGTGTTTGCCACCAGCACCATAATTTTCTTGGAATTTGGAAGCCAGTGAGTGTGTGAGTGAGTGAGTGCCTGCCAGTTATTGTTGCTTTTGCTGTAACTGTAACTGTTGTTATGGCTCAGTAGAGATAATTTTTCAAATTGATGTCTGTCATGTGGTCTTGATGTGTTCTATTTTCCCCCACCCCCACCCCCCGCAGCTATACCTTGCCTTTTTCTGCTGTTAATGCATTACACCCTGGGATGGCACCGGAGCATATTTGTTGTTGTCAGTTCTTTTCTTTGCATTTCTGCCTCGTTTATTGATGTTATTATGTTGCCCGGTCGGTATATGCACATATTTTCCAACTTAATTGAACTGCTGCTGCTGTCCGAGGCAACGGACGATATCATTTGAGGTAGCCAACTGTTGTTGGATACATGCGGTAGGAATATTGCGAAATATAGAGTGCCAAACAGGATCGACCATAAAAAAAGTTGTCATAAATTAATGTTGAAAAATACAAGCTGGAAATTCTTGCAAGGGCTATGCTGTATTCGCTGAGCAAGCAAATGTTTCCGCACAGTGGTTCCCGCCCTTTTATTATATTTTAATTAAGTTAGAACATTTATCGTACACTATCTTACTATCGTACACTTAAGCCGAATCTTTTGTACCTATTCTGGGTTTCGATCAAATCTGAGAGGTAACACAGAATTTGTGTAGTCACGTATATTTGCAATGGTCACACTAGCCGGCTGGATCTTGTATAGGTGTGAGAGGAGACATTAACCCTCTAGTTCCCAAATTTTTTTTCAAAAAAAAAATTATTTTTGTATTGGTTTCGCCTCAAAATGAAATGTTTGTTCTGGAAAAATTTTATATTCTTAGAGAATTTGGACTTATAGCGTCAAATACTTATCCCGCCTACAGGCGGTCTTGGGAAACAAAGCCAAAAAAATTTACGATACATAAAATTTTATTTTTTTGTTTATTAACATAAAAAAGTGGGTAAAATTCATACATTTTTAATTTTCTTAAAAAATAATTCTAAAACTGAACAAAAAAGTACATATTCGGTAAACAAAAAGGGACTATTCCAATAGTTTCAACATAAAATAATATAAGAAATTGATGAAGAAAAGTTCATTTGTGATGAAAATCAAAGAAACAATCTTTTTGCTGGGAAAAACAAAGATTTATTTTGCATTTTCGGCACATTACTTGCGTTTCAGAAGCGCATCCTGGATTTTTACAAGTCTTTTTCCCCCCATTTCGTGGCAAAAATTCTGGAAAATGTTCAACTCCATCAAAGCGAATCTCTACAGGCGGTAAAAAAGTCTTTTTACCATGACCTTTGTTTTGAGGAGCTGCGCGTGGACGTCCAGCACCTTTGGTAACGTTTTTTAACGTTCGAAAATTATAATATGGTTTTTGAATGCTGGCACAATACGTGACAATCGAACGACTACGTTTGACGACGCTCCAAGATCTGGTGCAACAGGTTGAATGACATTGTCGCCAGCACCACCATATACTTCAAAGTTGTAACAGAAACCGGACGAATCGCACAAGACGAATAGTTTCACTCCCCATTTATGTGGCTTATCTGGCATGTACTGCCGAAGAAAGGACTTCATTTTTGTTGCGCACATTTGTTCGTCTACACACAGATACTGAGGCATTGGCACAGACTGGAACTTTTCATTAAAATGTTTGGTAATCGGACGGATTTTGTACAAAGGATCGAAGTCCGAAGAGTTTTTGGCAGGCAATTTGCTATTATCATTAAAATGTATATTGCTTCGAATTTGGTCAAAACGATTTCTCGACATTGTGTCTTGGATGCTTTGAAATGCATAATTGCTCCAATAAGAACGGATACTTGGATAGTTAAATACTGACATAAAAATCAGAATGCCAATAAATTGACGCATTTCCCAGTTGTTTGTAGTAAATGTAGTCGCAATGTTTTTTTGGGCGGCATAAATGTTGGTCTGCTGAACGATGTGAGTTATTATTTCGTCATTTAGAAAATATTCAAAGCATTTATATGGTGTGTCGAAACTTTTAAATTCTTCCAGATCGGGATCACAAAATGAGATAGCCGATTTATTTAGCACAAGATTTTTTTGACGCCATAATATCTTTTTGAACGCCTCTGATTTCGGATTTATATCCAGAACTGATCCTACAAATGCACCAGCATCATTTACGTTGTTTTCTGTAGGCTCATTATCAGTGGCATGACGTCTACTGACACGACTTTCAAATGCGCCTTTATTTTTTGTTATATTTTTAGGGTCAATGATAGCAAGCGGACGGCGTTTACGTTTCGGTATCGGAGAATTATTTGAAGTGTTCGAAGTTGATGGTGATAACATTGAAGCCGTACTGCCATCTAAGCAAATCGCTGACTGAAGTACTGATTCCGACATTCCGACAACCTCGTTTATCCCCATATCGATTTCATTATACTCACAAGGATCTTCATCTAAATCGTCTTAATTTTCTTCTTCATTATTCGTGTCGCCATCAAAATATATCATATTTAAAACTTTTCTGATGTCATCATCAGATAACGATGATAGTTTAAGAGTTTGTTTACGATCCATGGCTAAGGAAAGGTCTTTTAAAATAAAACGATTCATATATAATAACCCACTTTTGATACTTACTTTGAAATATTTTTTTTGACAAGCTATCCCAATACCGCCTGTAGGCGGGTTACCTATGCACACAGCTAAAAAGCTCACAAACACGTTCCTTTTATAATTAAATGACTTTTTGTTAAATAAAGATATGCAGCAACACACAGATAATTTTTTTTTTCACCTACGTTTATTAATAATATTTATTTTAATTATTTGATTTTCGCACTCCGCGCAAAATAATTATTTTTGGTGATTTTCACAAACTTCTGCATTCAAATGACATTGACAACTGACTTTCGTACTAGCGCAAGCTGCAAAAGCACCAATATGAAAAAAAAAGCAAAACCTAATTAGAACCATGATTGACCGTGTACTGAACTTAGACCGCCTAGAGGCGGTCGTGGGAACTAGAGGGTTAAGATAACCTGGGAGTCATTGTAGGGAGAATTTTTGGAAATAAATCTCACATTTTTTATCTCATTTGATTGACATTTCACACAGACCTAGCTGAAGTGTGTTCGAGCTTAATTCTGGGAGATGAAACCAGTGGGTTCAGCCAATGTACACGGTTCGGTATTTCGGTAGCTGCCACTTTTGAAGCTTCAATTCTTTGACATTTGACAAATAGATAGAACGCCCTTACTAAAAATGCAACGCTTTAACAACGCACTGAAATTATTAAAATTCACTACAAAAATGGTGAAAATCTTGCTGTCACAGTTCGCCAAACCAAAGTGTGTTTGGGTCGTCGTAAAGCACCGCAATTCAGAAATTGGTGGACAAATTCGAGCTGTTGGGACAAGTTAGTGATGTGAGGAATAAAACCCATGCACGTCGCTCAGGAACAACTGAGAATATTGATGCTGCAGCCCAAAGTGTTGAAGAAAACCCAGGTTTGTCCATGCATTGTCGTTCTTTGGAATTGGGCATTCCACAAACGTCATTACGTCGTATTTTGCATAAAGACTTGGGACTTCAAAAGACTTCAGTTAACACAAGAACACAAGCCGGCCGATCATCGACAACATCGTGTCTTTGCTGATTGGATCCTTGAAACACATGAAAATGATCGGGAATTTCATCGAAAAATCATCTTGACTGATGAGGCCCATTTCCACCTTGATGCCTACGTCAACAAGCAAAATTGTTGCATCTCGGGCTTGGAAAACCCAAGAGTTATTGTTGAGAAGCCTCTTCATCCTCAACGTGTGACTGTTTAATGAGGTTTATGGTTCGGCGGGGTCATCGGAAATCGAAATCGAAATCAGATTGGACCAACAGTTACGGGGCATGGATGTTCGGAGTTGGATCATATTGTTCTGGACAACGTTTACTTTCAACAAGACGGCGCTACGTGCCGCACAAGCAACGAAACCATTGCTCTTTTACGGGAACAGTTTCCGGATCGTGTTGTATTTCGAAGATGTAATCACAATTGGCCACCGAGATCTTGCGATTTAACACCTTGCGATCTCTTCCTTTGGGGCCACGTGAAAGATAAGGTCTACGCCAACAGCCCAGCGTCGATTCAAGACCTCAAAGATAGAATTTGTGAGGCTATCGAGGACATAGGGAGCCACTTTGCGATTTGGTTATGGACAATGGCATGAAAAGGATATTGTCCTGTAAATGTGGTCATGGTGGCCATTTGGCAGATGTTGTTTTTCATTATCAACGGCATACCTTCCTCTTTATTATGAAATAAACATTCGATCATTTATCTCAAAAAAATCCATTATTCTTTGACTACCAAAAGAACACCTCTTGTTGGATAACCCGGGTTCATTTCCTTGCCGATAAAAATTAGTATACAAATTAGTATACAAATGTAAAAGAACATGGCAAATATTTGATATGAACATATATTTTTCGAAATTTCCATGATTTAAATACAATTTCCAGTAACTTTAATTCATTAGTAAAAAAAGGGGTTCCACTTCATATTCATAATTTTGTTAGCTCTTATTTATTTTTAAACAAAACAAACATCATATTTTTCTTTTTTTGTTGTTATCAAACCTTGCGTTACCGCCTTCATGCTGTTGTGGGAAATGTGCTCATATGAAAAATGTATGTTTTCCACCCACATCAAATTTAAGGCCATAAGGCCAAAAAAATGAAAATTCAAGTATTTCCCCCAAAGGTTTGGTACTCGTGATTCTGTTAAATATGTGACAAAAGATGCGATTACTAACCAACGTTACCGAGAACATTTAATACCAAATTCGGGGAACACATCTTGTACAAGTGTGATTCTTGTATTTATTTCAGCGAAACGAAAAAAAATTAAATACCGCATGTGTGTGTGTTAATGGAAAGAGTTTCTCACAATGATGGCGGAGTACTAAAACTTTTTATGATATGTGTTCCATAAATTGTATACCTCGCATTGGGCTTGAAAGGCAATGGTTGTATTAAATTTAAGGTGCGAAGACTCTGGCCAATGCCTAAGGAGAAGAGTGGGAGAGGCAACAATTTGTATTTATTCTCAGTAGAGTCGCATGACCAAATGACCCGCCGAGGAACCCAACTCGGTACTGGGACAGGTTGCTATCCATGAGGGGCCTATCATGTGATTGGTTCTGTACCGGTACAATTTCCCGTAGGGAAACCACACATTACGTATCCGAAAGCTGGCCAGATAATCATGAAATTCCGACATTTGAGTTTAACAATTTTAGTTATGCTAATTTAATCAGTGAAAAGAAATTGCATATTATCGAAATTAATTAAAATTTTATGTCGAATTATCAGAGAAACAAATGTCAATGGTCAATTTCATAGAATGGATACATGTGACAACTCTGGCTTCAATAAATAATGAAACAATTCGGTGACACCATGAAACACACCACGTATGAGTGATATATGGCTGATGTTAATAATACGCCGACAACCACTACACAAACACCAAATGAGACTCGAAAAGGGAAAGAAGAGGACAATGCAGACTTGATTCCGGATAATTGTTAGCACCATGAGCACATTGTTTCTGAGTTTTAGCCAAGCTCAGCTGGTGTTTTACCTTTACCACGAAATGGGTTTATGTGCGAGGCCCCAAACTGTATGCCCAACATTGCAGCAACGTTTTATCTTAAGCTGGTTTTGATTCGCAAATACGTGTGCGGTCTTTGAACAAAAAAGAAATTCACATGTAGCTTGACATGGCCCCCAAAGGTTTAACCTGCGGCTTGACAATGCACCACATTCACTCAGACACACTCACACACACAAACACACACATGTCAACATGATCTTGACTCGTCCCACATACAGAGAATGTATCAAATGTATCCTTGCTGTTTGCCATAACCGGAAGGAGCGTGCGAACGGGCAGACGGAGGGCAACAACAAAGAAACCGAATAAAAATAAACAACAACAACAGCAACAAATATATCGAGATGCCTGGGCAACACAGAAACTATGAAACATTTGAATCCAACATTAACATCAGCATGCGTGGGCAAACAGAATGCATTAACCAATAAACTCTGGCACACGCACGCACACATGTTTATGTTTACATAACGTACACTGTGTACATACAAGTGTACATACAGAACCACATATGCATATGCATTTTTAACTAGAACAAGGACTTTTCAGAGCATCAACAACAACAACAGCAAAAAAAAAAGTGAAAAAATAAAAATAACAGAAACGAAGGCAAAATGCTGGCATTATTTATTCATTGTGCGCTGGCACAGCAAAACACAACACAACATAGGCAGCAGCATCGGCAGCAGCAGCAGCAGCAGCATGTGATTTGTACAACTTTTAATTAGTTTCTCTTTAGCTTCCACATTTTCCATATCTTCCGCCACAACAGCGACTTTTTCCATTAAAATGTATTTAATGCAAAATGAAAATTCCACATTGACTTGGACGGGGATGAGGTCAGTGCTGTGACCTTTCACGAGTCTGACGCTGCCATTTGTGTTTATTTCACTTTTATTTTCTTACTTCCGCCGTGATTGCGCCAAAACAAAGAACAACCGAAGAGCAGAGGAGTTCGACTTTTTTTTTTGCCTGTTTTTTACTTTACGCTTCCAACTTCCGTCACCGGACCTTTAGTGGCAATATAAAATATTTAAAACAGATTTATCTAAATACAGTCAGCGCTCGACAGACGTGCAAATTCGTTAATATTCTACAAAATAATTTAAATAACTTTTAAACATTTGCTTAGAAGATGAATGAGAACGCAATAACAGCCCGCCTTTTTCAAAGTTAGTAATCGAAAGATGGTACAATTTCGAACGTTGGCGACCAATTAGGCTGGAGCTGAGATGTAATAAATGTCATTATTTCCGATAACTAGTTCAATAGATGCTCCGCATGATGAAAGGGTTTTTATTTTTGAGTTTTTTCGACTTTGTCGCTGTAGAAAAAGAACTTGGTTGTACATCGAATATAACCAGACCTAACTTAATTGTTAACATTTTACGATAATTTTGAACTGCTGTGACAATTCGTCTATTTTTTTGGTCACAATAAGTTGCGAGGGGTTGTAGGCCCTCTCATTTATATTTCGAAACTAGGTTTTTATCAATCGGTGGGATGTGATCTTTGAAAAAATACGATTTTTTCCAATTCTGAAGGGGGATCTACTCTGATTGTGAACTTTTTAAAATGGTTACATACAGGGTTCTCCAACAAGAGGTGTTATAATGGTATTCAAAGAAAAATTTAATTTTTTTGAGATAAATGATCGGATGTTTATTTCATAACAAAGAGGAAGGTGTGCCGTAAAACTACATGGCCACCACGACCACGGTTACAGGACCATATCCTTTTCATTACATTTTCCATAACCAAATCGCACAGTGGCCTCTCCTATGTCCTCGATAGCCTCACGAATTCCATGTTTGAGGTCCTGAATCGACGCTGGTCTGTTGGCGTAGACCTTATCTTTCACTTGGCCCCAAAGGAAGAAGTCGCCAGGTGTTAAATCACAAGACCTCGGTGGCCAATTGTGATCACCTCTTCGAGAGATAACACGGTCCGGAAACATCTAGTTTTGCGAACAGTGACTTCAAGATTTTCACCATTTTTGTAGTGAATTTTAATAATTTCGTTCCTTTTTTAGTAATGGCATAGTTTCTACTTGTCAAATATCAAAGAATAAAAGCTTCAACTCTGACAGCTACCGAAATGTCGGGTAATTCAAAATAACACCTCTTGTTGGAGATCCCTGTATCAAGGAACATATACCGACTGACACTTCTCAGAGATCGCAATATTCGTTTCGTTTCACAACAGATCTCGACCAACGAACCCAAAGCCCACAGCAGGACTACCACTTGGCTACAATGTTGTGTCTGTCAGTCCTGCAATCAAAAAAGTCCTTGCTGTTTACAGAAATATTAAAACGTACATATGTCTGCTACTTGAATCTCAGGAGACGACCAACCATCTAAAACATGACGATTCCATTTGTTAGTTTATTCGTCGAGCACCAACTGTAATCCCTGGCGACAAGAAATAGAAATTTTCCCGAAAAAACAAATAGCAAAAAACACACCCAAAGTCAACGAATTTTCACAAAGACCAACGGGGGCGGTTTTCATAAGATAAAGTCGATGTGAGTGTTTCTCAGGTTAACACTGGTCCAACTTTCATTTTCATTAGCTGGCCAACATGAAGTGTATCCAGTCTTTTGCCGTTTGCCACCACATCGCTGCCGTGTCGCCGCTTTTCAAAATTGCCCCTCCCTCCTTCTGCTGTTCGAGGACCGAACGAAAAAGGAAACATCATAATAATAAAGGCTGTCCTTGTTAATGACAAACAATGGCCGTTAGCTCCAAGGCGTCAGTCGTTCTTATTCTTTTTTTTTTTTTGAATGCTGACTTTACATTTCATACCGCAATTTTGTCTGTTTTTTTTTTCTGGGACTATCTTGTGTCGCTGTTTTTGTTTTTGTTGTTGTTGTTTTTATTTTGTTTGTTTGTGGCCGCCTTTGTGTGGAACAGCTGTATTCCTCTTCTGGGTTCCTTTTTGCGAGCGTTGTTTGCAAAGTATGTTAAAAAATTTCAACATTCCATTTCTTTATTCATAAAATATACAAACAAAACAAACCAACATTAAGATGAAATGACATTGGCTTTCAGATGATTTTAAACATACAGCAGCAGCAGCAGTCTAGCACTACGGGGACACACAAAAAGATACAAATTCCGAGATACAGATACACGTTCAGACATGGGGACATACGGACAGATTCTCTTTCATTTCTGTTTAATCTTTACATTTCTGTTTGTTCGTCCATCCAAAATCTGATTGTATACATGTGTGGTAGGGGACGTTTTTTTGTTTTTTTGTTGAGGGCGACATCAGCCGCAACGGTAGGAGTACATTTCCATTCCATGTTCCATTTGGCAGAACAAAAAGAAAAAAAACAAAAATAATCCCAACATCCTTAGACCGTAGAATTCTCAACAAACCTCTGCAAATTGCGACTTAATTCATAATGGTGTGTAGCCGTGTTGATACGATGATTTGATTTTGGCCAAAGTGACGTTATGACCACGCACTCACCACCACCCCTCCACTAACCCCTAAATAACAAATTGTATAGACCATGACCGACGGAGGAGGTCAATAAAGAGAAATACTTAAATTTCGCTTCAATGGTTGGCATTTTTTTTTTAAGTGCCGAATATTATTTCAGATACACATTCATTTTCAAGTGTAAACTAAATTGGGTTTTATTAGATTTCTACCCACTAAGTAGTCCATCCGGCTTTATGTGCTCGAACCAAATGAACATAAAATCCGGACAATAGAAGGATCCGGGCCGGCGGACGAGTATGGGGGTTTCCAGTGAATGAAATTATAGATTTCGGTGAATTGATTTCGAAAAGTGTGTTCTTTTATTGTGTTTAGAATACAAATAAGACCTTCTCTATAAATTATAAGAAACAATTGTTGAAAATACTTTTTGTGGCGGTAATGCCATGCAATTCAATGTCAGAATAGACAATGGCCGTTGTTTCAATAAAAACTAATTTATGCACTTTTTGGGCCCTTTTATGATTATTGGATGGAGGTATAACCTAAATAAAAAATTAGGTTTCATTATTACTTTACGAGAAGAATAATGTCTTGAAAAGATCCTTGGCTTCGTTTCAGAAGGATAGTGTGTAAAAATAAGTAACTATCTTACCTACATATTTCCTTTAAGAGACGGGGACTTCTATTGAATCAGTGAGCTGTGCGCGATATAATTGAGTTTATTTATTAGCCCGCCGGCTCCGCAGGACTAAAGCTTTCTCTAGAGTGGAGATATTACATTATTGCTCTCTTACTCGTAAAATAGCCAGCATTTACAAGGAGAAAAACTGATGGTCTCACCTAGTTCTGAACCTTTATTTGTTTATTTCTGTGATTGTCGCATTCACCATCTACCACACCTGGGCCGTCCTAAGGGAAGTCTAAAGACTGGGTATCCGAAGGAGTGTTTGTTGACATTTGTTTTGAATTTCTGAATGTCACAACTGACAGGAAACAAATTTGATGGAAGAATATTCCACATGCGAACAGTACGGCTGAAGAACGAGTTATCTCTATTGTGCGTCGTCCGGTCAACCGGCCATTTTACAATGAACTGATGAGAGTCCCTGGATAGTCGAGTATTCCGGCTAAATGTTTTAACATCAGGGACCAGACGACGGATATCTGAGGAGCAGATACCATTGAAATATTTATAGAATAGCGATACACAACAATTCAGGCAATGCTGTAGGGAGACTATAGAGTTGGATACCAATGAAAATAAGAAATAGCGAAGGAGAGAGGACAGAGTCTTGTAGCACTCCTGAGGTCAACCTATGCTCGTTGGATGAGACCCCATCTATAACAACTCGTATAGAGCGATCCCTGAGAAAACTCGATATGAATCGAGAGAAGGTATTGCCGACCAACTGCCATAAGTTTTGATATGGGTGCTCCGTGCCAGACCCTATCGAACGCCTTGGAAATATCCAGAGCCACGATCTTGCTTTCACCAAGATGATGAATGGACCGACTTCATTATTCGATTTGCCATCAGGTCTCCAGTACATCGATTTCTACGGAAGCCATACTGCCGATCATTTAGAAGGCCATTAGACTCCAAATACTTAACAAGATGGTGATTAACCATAGTCTCTGGACAACATCTTGCCATTACGAGGTCCCCAAGTTGTCCTGTCCTTACTGCAACTGACTTTTTCATGTGAGGTTATTGCAAACCGGAAATTTACTAAACAAACCCAACCAATTGGAATGATTTAAAGCAATGAATTAGCAGAGCATTTTATAAATAAGATTAAATAATTTTTTAAATAAGATGTCCCACATGTGTCGCCAAATAGTATTTTAAAAAAAAACATTTGAAAGATTTACCCCGTATTCATAAATATTTATAACAGCTTTGTTAAGAAAATGTATGAATTTTCACACATTTTTCTTAACAAAGGTTTTTTTTTTGAATTTTTATGAATATCGGTGTTAAAAACTATGAATGTAGTTACGGTCATAATCTAGTAAATAATTTTTCAAAATTTACTATTATTAAATAAACATCAGAACGTAAATTCTAAATCCTATCGATGATCCTACTGGCAACTCCTAAACTGGTGATTAGGTTCAAACATTAATTCAAATCCACATAATATTTTAAAACAATAAATTAGCTCAAGTTTGGAAATCGCAATATTTACATAACAGTTATAAACATAACCGTAGCCAACTTCATGTCGGAGGCTCAGAAGGATAGCCCACTTTTCCCGTTTGTAATTCTGGCTACATCCCGGATAATCTTTGTACGCAAACCATACACTGGTGAGTGGACTGAATTCTGTTCACTTGTTTCTATCATGTAGTTCACTTTGCTGTTCCAACATCCTTAAATCGCACAGATAAATCTATACGTAGAGGAGAGAGAGAGAGACACAGAGAGGGTAAACAAGTTGATATTGTTCCATGACAATGAGTCTTTTCGCCATAGAAATGCCGTTGTTGTTGCTATTGTTTTTTGATATCCAACATTATGTATTTATGATATTTACACATACAGCCATACCATGTGAGACTGTGTGTGTGTGTTTTTTTTTGCTTAGACTGGTACCATAGAAACACACAGACACATGTACGTGCACATTTTGGTGCGTGACACATTTTGTTTGTCGGTGTATGTAAATGTCAGCAGCTTTCTTTTCCCCACCCGCTCTACGTATGTGACAATGGGTTATGCAGTGACATTGTTGTTGTTGTTGCTGTTGTGCTTGTGCTTGTGTAGGAGTGTTTGTTTATTTTCAATTAATCATAATCAAATAAACAAACACATGCATGCACAGAAATGACATTATCAAGGTCCGCATCCGGCTGTATGGCAAATCTATGCAAACAAGAACACAAAACCCCCGAGTAGAATTTTAAATAAATCGCACAGTGTTTTTCCCATTTTTGTTTTTTAATAAATTTTAAATTATCCACCATTGTTTTTATATCCTTTGATAAATGTACATTTACGGGCGAGGGCATACAATTGAATGGCATTTATTGTAAACTTTTCGTGGCGTTCTATTGGGTCTTTAGAAGACACCGCACAACATTGACTGCGAGGCTGTGATGTGTGTCGGTGTTTGAACAGCACCCCAAAGACCAATAAAACCTAAAAGAAATTGTGGTTGTAAATAGGAAAAAAAATTCAGAGACGGTGAATGAGAAACATAAATCTCACAAATAAATGTGGTTCGACACAAAGATTGTTAAGCAAATGCCGCAAACTGAATGTTGTGACATTAGTATCGGTGGGCGGACATGGTGATGTGTGCGACTATCACTGGTAGGTTTATCAAACATTTGATGGTCTTAACAGGTTACGAACCTGGATCGTACCCTCTCCTCATCATACATTCAAATTTAGTTCCCCTTTACTCACACAAATGTTTACTACGCTAATTGTAAAAGGGTCATAGCGAAGTTCTCGGCGAAATATCCTGGAATCCCCGTAAAATACTCCTGTACACATCCCATGTGTGCTCGTCGTCAAATCACACTAACATTTTCGTTGAGCTTAACCCTGCAAAAAGAGAACGACGCGTCCAACCCACATGCGTTGGCGTTTCAGTGTCGCTGAAATTACTTTTAATTCAAATACCCCAAAGGGACTGAGGGCTCTCAACATTGTCAGTTAAATTACGTACAGACTGTGTGTGACAAGTTATCTGTATGAACCTGGAGCTTTGAAGCGTTACACACATATGAACATACTTAAGTAGACATAATGCCGAGCTTTGAAATGGCTGAAGCAATCATCGTCTAAGTGAGCGTAGGCAAGACTTTTAATGACAATAAATCTTATTTGTTTACAGACATGGTAATTTTTTAAGTCTTGTTGTTAAAAGTCTGCTTAATTTACATCTCACCCCCCCCCCCCCACTCACAATTGATATCCAGAAGGGAAGAAATGGGGGGAGAGAATTAAGAACTGTTCCCCTTTCTTAATGTTGCTTTGCCAAACGAACAAGAACGACTTAAGGAGTAATTTACTTCTGGTGCAAAATGGTACTCTTTTTCCTTGTGTGTCGCATCCGAAATATTAAAAGCTGCAAAATCCCATCATGTCATTAGTCATATCAAAGACCTATTCTGCGCCGGAGTCAGTTGTATGTGCCACATCAAAGCCTTGTTCGGGCTACCACACATGGCTCCCCTCCGTGCTTTCAGAAAAGCCCAACATAGATTTCATTTATATGTGTGTTTGTGTTTCAAAATGAAAGGCTGCCCGAGTTCATTGGACGTTCCATTTAGAATTCATGTTAAAAGACGTTTGTAGTTTTTTTCTTCTGCGGAGTTGTGTTGACCTGTCTGTCGAAACAATCGGCAGGCTGGTTAATCATTTGAAATCGTCATGACTTTCAAAGGCGTTTGCTATTTTAATTAGTATACCGAGTTTATTCAATAGAAACCAAAGCCTATTTACATTTCTTGCTAATGAGGTTTGACTAAATGGAATACACTACAAACTATTTTCAGAGGGATTATTGCACCCAAACCAGTTTCGCAGTCTGGTGAGGCCCACTCTGATATTATTCAGCAGCGGCTGCTACCGGTTCGTAAGCTATGAAAAACAGCTCTAGAAAAGACAGCTTCTCCCAGTGATTTGGGAGAAGATCCCCTTGTATTCCATTGTGACATTTTAAGGGAAATTTTAGTGTGTGTTTTTTTTTTCATTTACTTCTTATCCAGTTCTTGAGTCGGTTTGACATCGGTGCTTACATTGCCCACCGAATTACAATAACTTTACTTTAAAAACTCCTGCCAGAACATTTCTTGTCATACTCAAACTAGTGGCGTAACATGTTTAAATTTCCATGATATTAAATTCGAAATTAATTAATTCTATGCATGTTATAATTTCAATTTATTTTTAATTTTCAACAGCTATGCTTTATTTGCCATAATTCAGAGAGAGTGAGAGAGAGAGGGAGACAAATTGAATTTAATGCTTGGCCAAATCTAGTCCAGCCAGATATTCAATAGCTTATTTCCTATGCAGCGCAACAATTTCAAATATTTCACTTTGTTTTCTTTATTTTCATTTAATAAATCATTCAGACGTCGTCCCGCTCAACGATAAATATTTATAATCATTTTCTCAACATACAATTTAACATCACTCATACGCTTATTGGGAACTTTTTTTTGTAGTGTGGATTCCCCCCTCCCAACCTCTTCTATGCTCTGTTTGTGTTTTTCTGGTTTTCCATCAGTCATTTTGGCTTTTGCGCTAAAAACGCTAAAAATAGAAGCACACAAAGGCATTCCATATCATGCAAAAATGTAATAAATAAAAATGCTTTCGTTTCGGTGAGGAAAGAGTGTGTGTGTGTGTGTGTGCGTGCGTGTGTCAGTGTCTGAGTATGCACTTGTTTGTCGCTTAAATTGTGGTTAATTGATAAGGGGACGCATACACTCGAATGCGAACTGTCACTTAGATGTGGTTAGCCTTTTGGCATTAGTTGTGCAGCCCATGTACCCGGTGGAGCGTGTCCAGCGGACAAAGGCAAATAAATTATTGTATGACTACCAGCTTGGGCTCAGAACGGGGTTGTGGCACTGGGGATGCTGTAGTGAATGTAATTCAATATATTTGCGGGGGACTTGATGAAGGGTTTTCTGGGGTTTCTGAAAAGGGTTTTTCGATTTCAGAAAGGCATGAAAAATTACCTTATTATGATATTCCTCCAACAGAAAGAAGTATCTACAAATCAATAATGCGAAAAGTTTTATTGGCTCTGCAGAGCATGGAGTTCAGCAGGAAAAATGATTAGGCCCCCCTACTTTTTTCAGTTTATCTAAACGACTTGAAAAACCTTCATTTGACTGGGAGACTGTTTAGGTTTGCAGATGATGTTTGTTTTGTTCTATCCGCATTCGTATGACTAAGTACTGCGAACTCAAGCTGAGTGTGACTCTGCCTTTATATGCGACTTTGCACGATTGAATCGTCTATTGCTTAATCCAGATAAAACAAAGCTAATCCATAACAGACCTCATTCTCCAAGCACTAAT
Organism: Hydrotaea cyrtoneurina; assembly: GCA_958296145.1. Lineage (NCBI taxonomy): Eukaryota > Metazoa > Arthropoda > Insecta > Diptera > Muscidae > Hydrotaea > Hydrotaea cyrtoneurina. The sequence continues at coordinate 3,294,129 of OY282512.1, read as the reverse complement.
GATATTTTTTATGTAAATAGTTGAGGGCAACACCGTATGTGAATCACAATCTGTGAGATACCTAGGAGTTGCATGAGAATGCAATTTATCCTCGGATATGTTTAAATGATTTCTATTACTGTCTATATTCTCAATTAGTGAACATGGGATCTGAAGAATTGACAAATTTCGTTAAGATCGAATATCCTATGGGACTTCTAGATCGGCAGGATCTCAGTAATACATGTACACTTATCCAACGAGCATAGGTTGACCGCAGGAGTGTCACAAGATTCTGTCCTCGCTCCCTCTCTATTTCTTATTTTCATTGACGACCTGTTGCGTCAGACTGGGAACCCAATTTAATTCTTTGCGGATGATAGCAACCTCTGTCATCATCGGCCAACTCCCTCGGAGATAGAGGACAAAAGGCGAACGATGAATAACTCACTTAACCGCGATTTGCGAGTCCGCATTATTTAGAGTCTGTTGAACTCAAGCCCTAAAATAAATCTGATAATCTCATTAACACTGTTTTTTTTAGATGTTTGATTTCCAAGAAGAAATAAAACGCATATTTATAAGGATTTTGGGCACTGTGGCTGTCTCAAATAAATTCCAGGCGAGAGGCCCACTTTTTACAGCATTCGGGGTCATATATCAGCAATAACGCTCCGAATATTCTCTTTCGAGGACTCAATCGTATCAGGCTTAACTGCGTAGACAATCAACTTCACATAGCCACACAAAAATAGTCCAGCGGTGTTAGATCGATCTTGGAGGCCACGCCACCGGCCCACGATGCAAGATAATGCGCTCATTAAAAGTTTCCTTCAACAAAGTTATTGTATCGTTGTCTGTATTGGCATGTAGCGCCGTCTTGTATTGGAACCAAAGGTCGTCCACATCAACATCCTGCAATTTAGATTTTCCTAAATTTTTTTTTTTTTTTGCATGGTTATCGTTTTTTTAGGGTTTCAGATCAAAAAAAATTAGTTTAAAAATGTGGAGTCTCTTCAAGTTATGCTAAGAAAAGTGAAAAAAATATTTTTTTTTCAAAAATAATAAAAATTGGGGAAAACCTAAGAATTGATAAAAATTGTTTTTAAAAAATTTGACGTGATACAGACATTTCCACGAGTCTGCCTGCCAAAAATCAGCTCGATTGGATTGGATTGGACTGAAAAAGGGTTAAAAATCGGTCGAAAGGCTTTCACACAGGCCACTACGAGCTTTACTCTTCAAACTTAAAAAAAAAAATTCTGACGTGTACATGAAAATCGCCGATACACGTGTATTTTTATTTTTTCCCCTCTTTCCGAATATGTGCATTTGGTTCATAGGACAGAAAAAAAAATCTATTTTTTGTAACACGGTGTTATGGTCGGCTTCATTTTTGAAGAAATATGAACCAATGATTCCCTCTGTCCATAGAGAACACCAAACAGTGACATTTGGACAGGATGTAGCGGCCGGCATCTCAACAATGGCTTGTGGGTTTCCATTATTCCGAATGCAACCATTTTGTTCATTAACGTTCCCATTCAACCAAAAGTGAGCTTCATCGCTGAGCAAAATTTTCTTGATGAAATCACGATCGGTGGCCAATAATTTGGTCATTATTTTGGTAATAAATTTGCAACGTTGTTGAAATGGCAAACAAAACTGACCATACATCAAATGGCAGCTGTAAAAAAGGTCAACTACGAAAAAAGTGTGGCCAGATTGAAAACCACACGCCTAAAAAGAACACCCGTTCTTAATTCTTTCGTTTCCTTAACTACAAGCAAACATAAAACCTAACAACCGATATTACAAAGCAAGTAATTCCACACGCCTGCAAACATGTTTGCTTCTCAACAGTCACTGGCGGTCAATTCGTCCATTGCGTTAAGTAGCCAAAGATACTTATCGGATTTTGGCCTCCCAGCATAAAGGCCACTTCCACTGACATTTCAAACGAAAGTACACCAATCAATAACATTTAAATCATAAAGGAAACTTCACTTACACGATGATGATGTGGCTGTGGCTGTAAGTTTAGTTAAGTTACACAAAGTGCACAGCGACATGACAAAGGCAACGACCGTAATTATCACATCATCATTATGGCGTTGCTGCAACATGTGATATCGCTGGCAGCATTCGCAGAATGGGTGTACGATTACAAAGGACATTTATCACAGTCGTACAACTTTCGAGTGTATCAGTACAAATTTACACGAAACAAAAAAAAAAAATAATGATGGCAGCATTCTTAGTCGGTATGTGCACACTTGTTACACAGTTTGCATGCCCCGAACCGGTGCACAAAATATGGCATTATCCAAAGAGTTTTCCAGTTTTACTGTGACAGGGAATACCAGGCAGCAGACATATGTACATACACATGTACACAGATGTATGCGCCTAAATACGAGCATAAATATTTATACTGGATGTACGAGTAGGTACACATACATAGATCATCGGCTAGGTATATAATATATGCACATAATATTATGGGCGTGCAAATTGTTTGTGCAATTACAATTGGTCGCATGCCTGATGTGATAGGTGGTAGGTAGCTACATGCCCCTACATAGCAAACACTTGCTCCTTCGTCCGTATCGCAAAAAGCAGCAATTAATTTCACTCATTTTATGTTGCGCTACCACCTCAAAGCCACGCAGACACACACGCCGCCATGAATCCGCCATAAATATCAACTTATGCATGTGTGTACGTCTGTTGTGTGTGTGTGTATTTGTGTAGAGTCGATTGTTTTATATGACACTTGCGGTGTCTATCATGCGGGGCATGCCATGGGTTGATCGGATGTGTGAGGGGATGCAAGTAACGTAAAAACATACAAAAAAAAAGAAAAAATTGGAAATTAATTAACGCCACAATTGGTGTGAGCACCCGGCAGCACAACGGGAAATTGTGGCAAACGACCTTTTCGCCAAAGCATGTTACTTTTTTTTTTTTTCTTTTTTGTTGGAAAGGCACAGCTGTCTGCGTGCGTTAATTCGGGGGGAAAAAATAAAATTTCTGGCTTTTGTATGAAAAAGATGGATGGCTAAAATTCAATTTCGTTGCATAAATAAAACGTATGTAAATTTAGTATATCCTGTCGGATAAAGGCTAAAATAATTTATAATGAAATATGTAAGGAATGTGGAGAAAAAAATATCTAAATTTAAATTCCATCAAGGAAACATAGGAAATAGGGTAACAGAATAGGCCGCTACTGACAGAGTAACTGTGATGCGCGGGAAACCTCAACTGCATTGTGGACACCTGTAAATAAAATCTCACAATACTGTCAAATTGCAAACATAGATTGTGTGCATTCTTAGTTGCAGAAAATAAACCAAATTAATTTAGTCTACAAAATATAACGGAAATAGCTCAACAAGTTGAAAGGAGTTCCCCATATTTTCCAACTTGGAATCTTCAGGACAATACGTTCATTTCCAGCCATTTCTTATGATTCGGAATTTTCGAATTGACGTGATAGTTCTTTTCATTGCTCATCGAAGAATTTTGGTCTTAATTATTGTACTCCTGCCAACTATAAACAAATTCCATGTCCTTAACGATGATTTGATCATTGGAGTCGCATCTCTATCTGCTGATTTTATGTACAAAAATTATTTTGGTTTTGTTTTTAATAAAAAAAATATATATATTTTGTAAAACAATTTCATGGATGTATGTAAGATTTACTCAGTCGCCCCAGTAAATATTTCCAATTTTCATACATTAACGATTATACTCCAACGCTGAAGTCACCGTTTAAGACATGGAATTTTCTTATAGTTGGCAAGAGTACAAATAATGAAGACACATTTGACCAAAATTCTTTGATGAGCAATGAAATGACACTTGTAGCCGAACTGAAAAATGGTCGCAAATCGGAATAACAGAAACAAAAATTCAAATCAAAAAAATAATCGATAAACAAAAACTTGCAAAAAATAGAAATAAATCAATGATCTCCAACAACAGAAACAGAAACAAAAAACTGCACGAAGAATGAAAATACAAAAAAAAAAACGAATAGATAAACAAAAACCCGAAACCTTTCAAGAAATTCCAGAATAAAATCAATAATTGTCATGAGTCTGACCATTGCCCATCAATTTCAAATATAAAACCAAAGACGACCATTTAAAGGTGGCATTAGGCTATGTTGAAAGGGAGGATCGGTCGTTTACGAATGATCGTCTCATGTCGTTGACATACTCCTAGGCCAGTAATTCGGCCTGTTGTGTGCTCCAGATTTTCTTCTCCAGATTCTCTGTCCCTTTTCTACCTTAACTTCCTTTTTTTTTTTGACTAACACTCAGGGGATGCGATGGGAAATAAGGGTATTGGAGGGAGGAAAGAGGGAGTAGTGTTTGTTGACGTTGGCCTTGAATTTGGCAATGTCATAGCAGGCAGGAAAAACACTTGCAGGAAGATTATTCAACAAACGAACAGTCCGGCTGAAGATCGAATTTTCTCTCCTAATTGGATTTTCCTGATCTGCGAGAAGTTGGGGCACTGGCACAGGAAGTGTACCACCGTCTCGGCGTCCTCGTCGCTCTCATAATATCTTATCCGAAAAAGGTGTGCCCTTAGGCTTGAGTGTCCTGCGATGACCCCAACTAGCTTGCTCAAATCATTTTTGTTAAACCCGTGTATTCTCCTTGTTTTCTTGTATTCGAGATTGCCCCAGGATTCCTTTGTGGTTCTTCTCACCTGTTCATCATGCCATCCGTAGCCATGGGTCGTCCTCATACATTCTCTCAACTCCTTCTTTGTCTCCAGAAAAGATTTAGACAATTGCAAGGTATTTTGGACGGATTCCCTTCCCATTTTGGCCAGTTCGAAGGCCTTGGCATTGCCTGGATACCGTTGGTGGTCCGGTATTCAGTTGATAAATATGTCGTTATGTCTCTATACTTCATTTATCACTTCATTACAGTCCATTGACACTGTCATCTCTGAAGGATTTAATCATAAATTAATATAATATTTATTCATAAATAAATAAATCCTTCAGGGACGAGGAAGGATCTAATTACGTTTTGACTATCCGTAAAAATGCGGATAGTTTTGTCTGTGACCCTATTCCGCAGCCCTTTTAAGCATTCTCTGCTTGTAGAATCGGCCCTAGGATTGTGGCTCAAGATCCCTATGTCTACTCCTAAATCGGATTTGGATACGTCCGTGTCGCACTCCACTATTCCCCCCCATCTTGGGTGTATGTGTCGTGTTCTGGTCCGCGTCTATCTCCTATCCTTGCAACCACGTGTGTTTCTGGGATGCGATTCGTCTAACCGTTTGTTGTGGAGAATTCTTCTAGGTTTTCCATTATTCTCTGAGGTTCATCCTCCATTCACTCATTCAGCGCCCTTAGTCTCCTTTCTGAGATCGCTGCCTCAGATTTAATTTGAATATCTATTGGGTGGATACATAGCAATATTTCGAGAGCGCTCGTTGGCGCCTTGCCGCATTGCCCCGCAAATCCATACGCAAAAGTGGTGTTACGTTTTCCAGCTATCAATATTACATAAACTATACCTGGGATTGAGGCCATACGCCTACCTAGAGCACAGAATTTTTACTTTTGTATTCTGTCCACGTACCACACAGTTTTGTTCCATCATGATGTAATATATTTCCATCGGATGATGCTACCAATTTGACAAATGTCGGCAGTTGTCAAGTTCGTTTGGTTGTTGGGACGTTAACAGGCAGAGAACAAACCGCGATAGTCAGTGAAACGTCATACTCCTACGACAATTCGTCATTCACTAAGACGTTAAGTTGCTCACTTTGCAAAAAAATGTACCAACATTTGTCAGAAGAACAGCCGAGCCAACAGAGCACTACACGAACACGGGCGATACCGAATAAGGTAGATATTATCACCACAAATTGAGTAATTGGGATTGGACGTTGTGCAGCGGCACCCGCAGATACCGTGGCATAGAAAAGGATGCATTATAGAGCCGCCAAATGGCGATTTGCAGTAGGCCCGCTTTGACGTCTGTGGACTTTTCTCATTGTGGTTTATTGAACTGGTGGATTTTTTCGAACAAGCGGAATCTATTCGCCCGACACGTTCTCCAGATTCAGTAAAAACATTCCTCAATGAGTCAAATTTAATTAAGATGGCTATTAATATTCCATGTGTAAAGGGACCTTTGTAGAAAATTTCTCTGTTTGTTTAAGATGACTGTTAATATCCCATGTCTAAAGGGACCTTTGTAGAAAAACTACAGCCATTGGGAATATCCATATGTAACCTAGGCCGGCTATCCTCTTGAAGACCACCTCTTAATAATCCAGTGCTTTTTCTTCTTTTACCATAAATACATTCCTCATTACAATTTCCGTTTCGGAATAAATAGAGAAAAGAAAAATGAAAAATTTAAAATAGAAAACCTCGCGATTTATTTTAAAACATTTTCGCCTTTAAAGCTTTTTCATTCTTTTGCCATAAATACATTTTTATTTTAGTTTGGGACGAAAATGAAGAAAATCGAACTGCCTGTTTTCCTATGACGAATTTGTTCGTTCGTTACAAATCGTTAATATTGAAAGCGTTTTAAAATGGCATTCAGACATTATGCAATTGTGATATTTGTTAGATATCGATATATTAAACACAATCACAAAGTAATGAGCTCTCATTACTGACAAAAATCCATCTCCGCTTTCAGGACGTAACCACTCTCTTAGTATCTCTCAATATAACAATAACTTATTAGCGTAAAGGCAAAACCAGCATGTGTTCCTAAATAATCATCGATTCCGAGCCACTGTGCACAGTGGCATTTATAAGGTGAGGCCGCCCGTAGAAAATGTCAGATGTTAGTGGGCTTCCTTTGTGACGGTCATGAACACCTCGCATCACACCACGCTCGACCACAATACCTCAGGCCGTCTTATGAATATTTATTTGATACATCCTTAGAGAAACGTCATTCGCACTTTCTCTGTTCCGGTGTATTCTTGAGTAGGGCCCACCTTAATTATGCATTGTTTTCTTATAGTTAAAATTCAATTTGAAACAAATTTTTTTATGCGGACCAATTTTAACTTTCCTACAACAAGCCCACGAAATACTGAAACCCACTCTCTCTGGTTTTGTGTGTGTGTGTGTGTTGGTATATTTATATTCAAATTTTCCGTATTTAACCTTCAAGCAACACTTCCCAAACAGCGCCCAGTCCGCCAGCACTCTGGGCTGTAGCGCCAGTCCAGATATCCTGCCGAAGATAAGCAAGCAACGTCAGTTTCGAAATGTGCACGAATATAAAATATGTAAAAATAAATATAAACACGAATCATTCCAGCAACGGGGAGAATAAACATAAATCATGAAAAGGGCCAAAACATTAAACATAACCCCCCTCTGAGCAATTACTGGCGAAAACAAACCCGGAGCATTATCATCAACAGCAGCGGTGGCGGTGGCAGTGGCGATGGCAGTGGCACTTGGAGGACAGCAGTAACATCCACACAAGTGGCAGTGGCAATGGCAGCACAAGTGCCATCAACAAACGGCAGCAATAGCAACAATAACAGCCCAAAATGGCAGCAGCTGTAAGAATAAACAACTGTAATAGTCGACCACTAACCGCATATAATTTATCTTCCCGCGTCTTCTCCGGCTTCTTCTGGTTGCCCTTCTTATTTTTGGTTCTTCTTACGTTTGTTTCGTTTTTTTTTCGTGGCAATTCGTCGAGCGTATCAAAACTCGTCAACGCTTTTATTAACACTCATTCCCATTTAAAATGTCGGCGGGCAAAATAAGTGTCAAAAATTGCAGAGGGCCAGCAGTGAGAGGAAAGGCGAAAGAGCGAAATAAAATGATTATGTTTCGCATGAACTAAAACAGTTGTTGAGGATATTAAAGATAAGAATTCTAGGCGATGAGCAACGCATGATGTATGTGCCTGTCTCAGCGTCTGTGTCTCTATTTTGTGTGGCTCAGTCTGTCAGTCGCTCAGTTGTTTGTGACAGTCAGTCAATAAACGCACAGTGTAGTTGCAGAACTATGAATATTTTTGGAGGACCATAAAAATAGAAGATGACTAAAGTTTATTATTTCATTTTCACGACAATCACGGCCATCAAATATCAAATGGGTGACAAATTAAGGATTCATTGAATTAAAATGTTCATCGGTGTTTTATTCAAAAATAAAACATTTAAATGATGGTAGATTTTTATAACCTAATTATGACATCTCCATGCAGGAGCGTGGGCATCAAATTCTTCTCTTTTGGTTTATGAGATGCTGCTCAAATATTGACAGCTCTGCAAGATGGAAATACTTAAAAGAAGGCGACAGCAGCTGAAGTTGATTTGAGCGTATTCTCAAGGTGGTTTATTTGAGAGCACCTGCCAATAATTGAAATTTCAAAAGTCTCATTTATGATCAGTATGCTTGGGCAAGTCATCATGAATAGATTTACGCTTGAACAACGCTACCAAATTGTGTAAATTTACTTTGCAAATCAGTCATCGATATGCGCAGCAAACAGAGCCCCAATTCCTGCGACCGACGACGAATCGATAACTTTGGATCTTCTTCCACACTTTCGTTTACAGCGGGACAGTTGGTCATAGAGGGAAAGCTGTCACCCTTTTGGAAGTTCTACCAAAGGAAAAAATCGCCACCCTCTACCAGCTGTTGGACTCCATTCGAAAGCCAAAGCCCAGGGGTCTAAAAAGTGAATAATTGGCTATTACTAGCCGAGTGTGTGATTATATGAGTGTTTGTACCCGTTTTGGATAGGAAACTCTATCAAGCTTAGACTGGAATCATGGGAAGACCAGCAAAAATATTTTTCGTAGTCTGCTTCCATCTTGCCAAAGCCGACGACTCGACGAGCAAGGGCGTAATCTCTGTATCATGTCAAAACTTCTCTTTAAAAAGCATTTAAACAGTTGCTCTCGATCAGTGAGTTTAACACATTGAAACATACAAATCCGCCAATTGTTAAAGTTCAAGCCTCTATCTCACCTCTATTTATTATTTTAATAGAAGGCTTTTAGACAGACGGCCGAAGATGTTCTCGAAGAATGTTACAACGATTTAGAACAAATATATTAGAGAGCCCGGATCTGACAATGTTGCACATGCAATTGTATTTATAATTGTATTATAATGTTGAAACGAGAATAACTTTAAAATTATTTAATGCGTCCGAAACTGTAGGACAAAATAAATTAACTCCATTGGATTGCCTCTTCCACACAGGAAAATGATAATTTGGCTCTTTTTGAGATGTCACTCCAATTTTTAAATTTACTCTGTCTGAACAACTTTTCGACACTTGCGTGGAAATGCCGAACTCCTTGCATATGAGTCATTCCATGACAGATCGAAAACCTTTTTTTACAACACCTCTTCCGATTTACTTTAAATATTTTTTACTTAATTTCTGTTTTCCACCATCTTCGAACAAGTCGAAAAATTTGGAAAAAAAAATATTTTCTTAAATCTCATTATAACCTTAATATTCCATGAAAAGTGTTTTCCAATAAGTGGTGTTATTTTGAATCACCCGGTATTTCGGTAGCTGTCACGCTTGAAGCTTTTATTCATTGACATTTGACAAGTAGAAACTACGCCATTACTAAAAATGGAACAATACACGCTTTAACAACGCATTGAAATTATTCAGATTAACTACAAAAATGGTGAAAATCTTGCAGTCACAGTTAGCAAAACTAAAAAGTTTCCGGACCATGTTATCTCTCGAAGAGGTGATCACAATTGGCCACCGAGATCTTGTGATTTGAAACCTTGCGACTTCTTCCTTAGAGGTCACGTAAAACATAAGGTCAACGCCAACAGCCCAGCGTCGATTCAAGACCTCGAAGATAGAATTCGCAAGGAAATCGAGGACATAAATATGGCAGCCACTTTGCGGGTTTGGTTATGGAAAATGTCACGGAAAGAATATGGTCCAGTAGGCGTGGTCATGATGGCCATTTGGCTGATGTTGTTTTTCAATATTAACGGCATATTCTGAGATAAACATCCGATGATTTATCTCAAAAAAATTAAATTTTTCTTTGAATACCAAAATAACACCTCTTGTTGGAAAACCCATTACTTAGTTATATCCCTTAATATTCCATGAAGAAACAGACGGGGTACTTCTCTCGAATCAGTGAGCTGTGTACGATATAATTTTTGTATACTCACTGATCGGGACCTACTCTTTGAGAAAGTTTTACATGACTTAGAGATTTCTCTCTTACTCGTAAAGTTGCCAACATTTACGAGGTGGAAACAGCCGCTGAAAAATGTTTGATGGTCTTACGCGGTTTCGAACTCGGGTTCTTCTGTGTGATAGTCGCACACACTATCTACCATACCACGGCCTTCCACAGAAAACCCATTACATTTCAGAATTAAAGTCAAATGGATTCTATTTTTCCCCGATGCATATGCAGTTTTGTCAATCGAGGAGTTCTAACTCTCTAAAATATTGTAATAATTAAACAAATAATTCTCTTGAGGTTCTATTGGCTAAGGAGATTGTCTTGACTACCAATATCGTTCTTAGAGCTCCAGAGTCTTTCTTCCATTTTAGAACAGATTATTGGATGGGTGATTATCAAAAATAAGTTGGCTTGTGATAATTGAAACATGCGTATAACAATTCAAAACGCCATAAATATTTCGGTATTTTTTGTAAAGTTCGTTGTTTAAATTCGAATATTCATACTACTTCTTTGCCAAAGGGCTTTTCTACAAATGAAAATATGATAAATCTTTTGAAAATTAGTTTTGTCCACATTTATTTGTAATCTTACGCCCCTGTTCTGTCTTTCGCTTTTGAGTGAAAGTGAAAATCTCTCCCTCCATAGGTGTGACAACTTTCAGTTTCGCCGACATTTTGGAGAATGTGTTTCACTTGAAAATACTCGGCGAAAGTCAAATGAAAATCCTTTTTTTTATATTGAATGATAAGTTAATCGAGTAAAAAGAAGTTGAGACACAAAGTTTGAAATGTTTTCTGTCTATTTGGATACTTCATCATGTATTTTAAAGCCATTTACTAAACAAATAATTGATTTTAAAAAAGTGAAATGGCATGAAAATGAAAGCTGGAACAGGGCTGTTAATACAGGACACAAATATTAACTTTTTTCAAAGATCGAACGTTGTTTGAAACTGAGCCATATCGGTTCATGCTCTGATAATGCTCTCTTACAAATATGCAATCTGATTTTATATTCTGCCGCACTAGATTCGCTCTTATTGTAGACACATGTCACCTCTGAGAATGATTTCGTCTGAATACGTCCATGCCCTGACATGATACTTCACCTTGTTGGCATATTTAAAAGTCCTCCACCATTAAAATAAGCATGGACTTAGTTAACCAACGTCCCATTGAATTATGTCGCTTATAATTTAAATGGACCCCTATAATTTGCATTCACCAAAAACACATATTTGTAGGCGTCTTACTGAGGTATTTTGTTTTGTGTTTTTTTCTTGTTGTTGTTTTTGGCCACTTGAAACAACACTTCAGTCTAACGATTCCTCTTAGCATTTATTTTCTCTAATGACTTTCAAGAACTCTTCGATACGAAAAGTCACAAGTCGACATGCTCGCACAATGGATGTGGTAGAAAAATGTCGTTGTCTATTGTCTGGGCATCGACATCGACATCATTACAAATTCAATGAATCTGTGGATTATCATAAAGTTCGAGATAGACGAAATCAATGAAACTACATGTGATTTATGCACTCCGCCCACTTTACCTGTCAACCGACGCAAGTCACTGAAGATGTGACGATGTAAAGATGTTCTCTGAAAGGACTACACCAACAACAACTTATCGGTGTCCTTTATTCGATTGTGTTGTCATCTAAATTGTCATTTCAGTTATCTCTGCCAAACGCCTGGCAGCCATTGTCAATACGATTTATCACCTTCTCCCCCCCCGTCTCCCCCTGACGTGTTGGTCTGATGATATTGTTGGTGTTGTTGTTGTTGTTTGTTGGACGTGCTCAACTGTGTCATTTCACTTGTCCTTATTGAAAAGAAATTATGAAACTATTTAAGTGTCATGTCCTTTTTGGGTGACAATGTTCAACCTACTCGTTGGACGGTTTCTGTCGCAGTCCTGTGTGACCGAGGCAAAGTCAGCAAGTACTACTCCTGGTAATTACTTTCTATTGGGGAGACATAAAATAAAACTTTTAGTGTGTTGTTGCTTTGAATTAAGTAACAGTTTTTTGTTGTGTTGTGTCTTGTTTTGTTTCGTTTCGCTTAAGTTTAATGTCTCTGCCAAAGAAAACAATAAAACACTTGACCGAAAAGTTTATGGCACATAAATACTTCTGCCACTGGCCCAAGGACAATTCAAAATGGATGGACGGACAGAGTAGTTTTCCAGGCATTCGGAAGACAACGAAGACACAGTCATAAAAGTGCACAATTAATTGGAGAACTTTGAGTGGTTTATTTATGGTCACTTTCAGACAATCGCACAATTGATAAATGATAATAACAATTCAAATGACCCCGAACAGCAACAACAATTGATTAGTTTAAAACATGCCGCCAATTGTGGTTTTGCGAACTTTAATCCGGTCATAATGAACACTTAATTATTTATGACAATAGATGTCGCAAATAATTAAGTGGTCGGTCGTTATTGGAAATTTGCACTTTTGAGCTGTTCGTGTGATTGGTGCTGCGCCGCAATAAAAGCCGCTTTTATGGTTAACTTTTAATTAGATTAATGTTATTCGAAAAAAAAACTATTAGAGCAATTGAAATTAGTACGAAGTGACAGAGTTTTTCAAGTTAAAACAGATACCACCAAAAAAAAAAAAAAACTATGTGTGGTCAAATTTCGTTTTAATTGCTCAAACTAATTAAACGGAATTATTCCATTTTGTTTTTATTTTTGTTTTATCGAATTGTTCACAACAAATGGCATTGAGTGTCCCGAGTTATTGAACATGTCGAAGTCTTGCGATGAATCAACTTTATTCAAATAGTCTCTACCTTAGGAGGACAGCCCAACCAAAAGTGGTCGAGATTTGTTGGACAATGTGATTCTCGCTCTAGTTTGACCTCAACAGCTCACTTACGGTAAGGAAATGGTGAATGAAATACATACTGTGTCTCACGAATCAGTTCGTACCATTTTAAAGTATGATTTAGGCATGAAAAGCGTTGCATTATTATTTTTTTCATTAGGAATCGCAAGAAGATTACAGCAAGTCGTGATTTTGTTGTCATTGAATTTGAGAACGAAAGATACAGATACCTTCTGCCTTCTGTAAATGGTCCCAGTGTCTTTGGAGCCCCCGTCCACACATATGGGAGTTATATCCCACAATAGGCCGTATGTATAGGTGGTGTAAATATGTACGAGATCATTTGGGGTGAAGTATCTCTTGCACCAGGGCTGTGGAGTCAGGCCAAAATTGCTCGACACCGACTTCAGCTGTTCATAACAAAATTTCGAAAAATTCTATTTCCGTTCACTATTCCTGTACTCTTGACTATACTGAGGTGCGTTTGTATCTTAATGATAAAAAATATTCTTGCAATCGAAAATATTTCAAAGACTTGTTTTCAAAATATTTTATTTATTTCAAGGGAAATCTTAGTAATAAAACATGGAGTCTCGGAGACGAGTAAATTCTTCGTCTCCAGACTCTTACTCCGGGTGAATTTGTCAGAATTCGACACCGAAGCCCTGCCTTGATCCGCTTCAAAAAAAAAACCCAAAACATTTGAATGCTTCTTTCGATACTTCTTTCATCCTAACTGTACATAATTCAGCTGAAACTGGATCAAATCTCAAGGCAATGTCTGCTGTGTTTGTTTAATTATCCCAGTTCAGATTTGTAAAAAGAAAACTGATGGCTGATCGCGGTAACTTCCCAACACTCACAAGTCTATCATTGTGAACGTAGATCATTTCAGTTCATTTATTAAGTCAATGGACATAAATTCCTTACAGTCTAGCAATGTATAAAGTAAATGTCTTAATTGTCTCTTGGCTAAGTCCCGATTTACACGATGACTTTTTGCTGAATATTAAAATCATGATTTTCAAGTTTGTAGGCGAAAGGTGTGGAAAAGATTGCGGGGTAAAAAAAACCACAAACTTATAATTTGAGTTTTCTTTTTTAAATTGTCTTTTCGACTTCATACCTGTTGTTTTCGACTCTTGAAAGCACATCCAAAAGAGAATTAACAACGAATTGCTTAAAATCGTATCACCAAAACTTTTGCAGCTAACACCATTTAATGTACCGAGGAGAAATTTGAGGGACCATGCATTTTTTCATCAATACTTCCATAGATATAATTACTGTCTAAATGAAGTAATATCTAGAAGTCTTACTTTATGTAATGCTGCTTGCAATCATTTCGATTTTTTTTATGGATCGATTACATTTGAAGGAAGGCTTTCTTCGAATATGTTTTTTTAGATTTCAGGTTATAGTTGTATGAAATAGATCTGTAAGGGCTTAGCCCATTAGATGTAAATAAAAAAAAATTATAAATAAATATAAAAAAATGTCATGCCAAAAGTCATCGTCTAAACTGGGACTATGGGTCCGGTGGACTTTCCTCAAACCAATTCGTGGCTCTCGTTTGAAGTGGTTACGAAGAGAATTCACGATGGGAACTGAAGGCAATTCCAGAAAATGATTGGCTGCGATTTTTCGTTTTTATTTCGCAATGAGCCAACTTTGCATTATAAAACTCTGTTCGCTGTGTGATAGTGACACGCACTGATAACTACTACAATAACAATAATTATATTTGTAATACAGGGTTTTCCAAATTTCGGATTACCATCCGTTTTCGTAGGACGCTATGACATTCACTCAACATTTGTAGTTGGATATCTAAAAGAAACTGTCTTGGTTAAACTTTCACATTCACTCAACATTTGTAGTTTGAAGAAACTGTCTTGATTAAACTTTCACTGGCAAATTTGAATATCGAAGTGGAGAAAATACGAACCTGTTCTTATACTCACACCAACTCGACTGCGTAGTATCACAAATTGTTTTTTTTTTTTAATTCAATAAGTCGCACGTTTCTTCTTAACTATCCACGAGTATTTGTAAAATTTTACTGGATATCTTTTCGATGTTCTGCCACATTTTATATGTTTCCTCTTGGCATTACTGCACTTAATTTGTTTGCGCTTCCTTGGATTAATTTCACAATTATTCTTTTGGTTCGTCAGGGATTCTCGGAATTTTGCCATCAAGTCATTTTCAGGGTTTCTGGCCGCATTATTTAATTTCTCTTGTGGCGGCCATCAATTCTAGGATTTTAATTGGCCGGCTTCATTTGAATTCTGAAAATCAATGTGGGGCCATCAGAGTTAACGTTGTCATACAAGAAAAAAAGCTTTTACTTGACGAGATATTTTCGAGGCGGTTATGGTCGAATGTGGGCTCTCTATTTTGCGGGAAACCGAATCATTGAACCTGTTGGCAGCTGCGATAATACATTCGGGTAGACTTGGACGAGTTATATTTTTCTAAGAGTTGTTTTCCATGGCTTAGCCAAACTTCGAGACTAATATTATTAGAGTTAAAAGATACACCAAATGCACGGCATGTAAGTACCGCATGCCAATTATTTTCGCCATAATATAACGACTTCTCAGTCAAACTCAGATCCGAACTCACTGAACAACATCCTACGCTGTATTGCCATCCAAGTGTAGCACAGTGTTACTGTGTAAACCACCAGTGGGCGTACGATATAATTATTTCCTTGAGGTTGTTTGCTTTATTTTTTTTTTTTGCGATGTCCTTTAAGGGAGTTATATTTCCATTTGTCATGTTTGCTGTGGCACAGAAAACCAACGAAACGAAGAGAAAACACGAATGGAATGGTTTCAATTAATTACAATGGTCCAAAAAAAACAAAAACCATTCAAAATGTCACACAACAGAAATGTGTGTTTGTTTAATTATTTAAGCGATTTCTGTAATCTGTTGGCAGTAACTCAAAAATCCCCGAAAACTGCTATTATTATAATCCGTATTTAAATACATACATACTCTAATTCTTGTCACACAAACAAGAAAGTGTGTGTGTGTGTCGCGTATGGGTTAGTACAAAGGGTGGGCATAACTTATACGCACCGGTGCCCAGATAAATGCAGCTTTGCGGATTCTCATTTAGTTTTGCCCACGTTCTGCATTATACGACTGCACATAGAAGGTTTTCTGCATAATTACTTTGATGGCAGAACAAAAAGAAATGCGTTTTTTCTTCTTCTTCTCATAATCTTTTATTTTATCGCAGTCTTTATGCTTTGCGAAGAAAACTGTAAAATGCTAGAGATGGAAGGAGAGTAAGAGTGTTTTAATAAATTAAAAGAAAAAAAAAACGAAACCCCTTCACCCAAAACAAGGGCACAATCAAACGACATCAGCTTTGTTTTATTTTAATTACATTTCTGAATTAAAAGCGAACTGCAAACTGAATCAACCGGGCCATTATAGTGTTGTATTTTCACCCATGTGGGGGCAAAAACCATCCAGACCAACCATCACTTGACAAGACGAATTTGCAACAATTAGTGGTGGCTTTATAAGGGTACACCACACTCACGTATAATTACACACACACACACATATGAAGTGTATGAAACATATGTAAGTTTAAGTAAACAATTAAATTGTGTTCAAATTAAATTAACGTCTGTATATTTTTCGGTTTCTTTGGTTTTATTTCGGTTGGCGAAATGAAATGAAATTAATCACGTTCTCGCAAACAGCTGAAAAAAAACACACACACACACAATGCGTGATATCTGCGAGAAAAAAAATTCTGGTTTAATTTGTTTAAGCCAAAACGAAATACCATACACGCATACAGAACATACATACATACATATGGTGGACGAAGAGGCGAATATTTTAATTTAATTATAGGCAAATTTATTACCAGCAGCAATTTCTGCCCAAGCACACTAAGAGGGGAAAGAACCAAAAAAACAAAACAAAAAAAATAATGCCTTTTACCGCATTTACATAATAAATACGTCGGTCATTGGCGAGTTGCACAGTGGTTTCAAACAACAGCCAGCAATGGACCGGTCAGTTGAAGACACCATTTAATGCATAAACAGTCGATGTGGATAAAGAGAAAATCCTATAATTTGCCCAAGTATTCAACAACAACTATGGAAGGTGCAGTGATAAATCTCCAATGGTGAACTCTTCAATACTTGCCAAGTATATGGAAGAAAAAAACCGGAAAACTTGTAGAGATCTGAAATAAAAACTATTGACATTCCTATTTCCCTTAACATTCCATTGAGGAAAACAGAGGGTAAACTTCTCTGGGATCAGTGAGCTGTGCCCCACATACTTTGTATACTCACTGACAGGGACTCTTTTCTAGAGAAGTATCACATGGCTTAGAGATTACTCTCTTATTCATAAAGTAGCCAATATTTATGAGGTGAAAGCAGCCGCTGGCCAAATGGCCACCACGACCACGCTTACATAACATTTTGTTGATCCAACCAACCTCATTTACGAAAAAATAAGGTCCAATGAACACGCCGAACCATAAACCACACCAAATAGTCATACGTTGATTATGGAGAGGCATCTCAACAATAACTCTGGGGTTTTCCGAGCTCCAGATGCGACAATTTTGCTTATTGACGTAGCCACCGAGGTGGAAATTGGCCTCATCAGTCATGATGATTTTTCGATGGAATTCCGGATCATTTTTATGCATTTCAAGGACCAAATCAGCAAAGACACGACGACGTTGTTGATGATCTGCTGGCTCGAGTTCTTGTATTAACTGAACTTTAAAGACTAAAGACCCAAGAAACCACTTCAGGAGATAAAAAGAATCGTATCCTTATTATATTGGAGGGTTTCAATTCACTTCGAATTCAGAGACATTTCGAAAACAATCAGATTTCACTCGCAGTTCATAAAAAACACTATGGAGAAAATGCGTTCTTTAGCCGAACGTTTCGAATGTGGAATACTCTTCCTGCAAGTGTGTCTCCCTCTTACCTTCCACCAATAACATTCTGTCCTATCGCTGTATAGGGGACATCCCCGAAATGTTAGTCACAAAAAAGAAAACACAGAACGAACTGAGATTTTGTCTCAGACGGATGTTACATCGCCATTTACGTGGTACAAAACGGCGATTATTCTATTTATGTCATTACCAGGTCCCTGCACATACCCTACCACCTATCCAAACACTGCCCGTCAAAAGTGAACATCGAATTAAATCAACAACATTATCAAGCGCTGGACACATTTCCCAACTCATAGCCCCACTCTGTTCTGCAGCTGAGTAATCACTATTTTCAATCTGTGAACACCGACCATCTCCTTTACAATCTCTTGCAAACAATCAGCGTATTTTTATCATGGAATCTTTTACGATTTTCCATTTTAGTTAACGATATACGAATCATTTGTATCCATACAATGGCGAGTCCATTTGATGGATTTGTTATTAAATGTTCGCAAGCTTCATGACAACTAATTAATTAAAATGCCTAATTATGATAAATGTTGGCAGTGGCAATGGCCACACACACACACACGCACAGAGTTAGTGACGTCAACACTAACCACAAACAGTCTTAAACAACATTTAGTCAAAATGTTAATATTCTTTAATTGTTATGGATTATGACTGCAACAGCACCAACAACAACCACCGCCGCGTGCTGTCAAAATGTATTTAAAATTCATACCTAATGATATAGGTGTATGTGTGTATGTGTGGCTGTGTCGATGCGTTATCAACGTATGTGTGTTGTGTGAGTAGCATAACATTTACATCACTCATACGCCTTCGATGGCTGTGCTTGATGTTGCCACACGAAAAGTTTATTAAATTTCCATTTATGTGTATTTGTGTGTGAGTCATCAGATTTTTGCTTGTTTTTTTTTTGTTTGTTTTGTAAAATGATATGAAGTTTGCCAACCCTAACATTCGTCAGCCCTAAAATATTAAATAGGGCTGACGAACGAGACCGAAGTCCAGAAGCGGCAGACGGGGACTTTTGAAGTGAATTAAAAGTATTTGGAGTTTCTGGTTCTTGTTATTTTTTCAATTACGTTCCGTTGAATATTTTCTTTTTGCAGTTTGCAGTATTAATATTTTGCTGATCATCAGAGATATGTTAAGGTGGATCGGTCTCCAGACCTGCTATTATGGGCATGTCAAAACCTTAAGAGGATACATCAAAATGAATCAGATGAAAGAGGATCCCCAAGGATGTTCTGACCAAAATTGTAATTTCATTAGGTGTTATATCAGTTATTTTTATTAAACTGATTATGCCGCCATTTCAAATTGTTCTTTCTAATAAATGTGTGAGAAATCATGGAAACTCTCAGAAAAATGGTCAATCTCGTACGCCTGTGATTAGAACAAACTTCTTGTCCCGATTAGAACCTGCAGTAATTGTGCAGGTTGACTGATGTAGCTGGAAAAACGAGAGACGAATAAAGAACTTCTCAGGTATTTTTCTGACTCTTTACCCAAATAATTAAACTAGAACAGAAATGCAATCCAATTAGTACCATAATTTATTATAAATAGTCTGTGGCTGCAATAATCTAGCCAAATGCACTGTGTCACCCGGTGTAGACTGTGGACCCAGAATTAGAATATAAATTTACTTTCTATTGCAATTAAATAAAAATAAAATAATTTTATTAGAATAAAGCAATCGGTACCAAAATATGGTCTTTCTCTACAAGAGAGCTGATCTGAGAGCGTTAAACTGATTTTGTTGGCAGTTGTCGTTCATGTCCTGGCCAGAGGTTGAATCCTTTTTTTAAAGATCTTCGGAAGAGTGTCATAAGTTAGCCATATGAACTTACGCAGATAAAATATTAGCCTTGATGTACTACCTTCCGTTGACGGAGTATGCAAATTATGTTGAGCCCAGCTTACGGAATTCAGAGAGTTCCCCGTCTGAAGCTTTTATCGAGAAACTGAAAACAGATGAATACAAAATCCGCTGACTAATCTCCTGCAAACATAGTATTGGGCTGTGTAATTTTGTCTTCCCATTAAGTCAACTTATAATTTAATATGTTATGAAACAAGAACAGCCTAAATTCAAACTAAATGCCATCAATATGGCGGACGACTTGACTAGATGGGTGGCGGTAATTACTTGTAAGCCCACACACGACTTCCGAGGAATTACCAATTATTATTTGTTTCCTTTTAACACACAACACTCGTATATTAACTACGTAGAATTGTTGATTATTATTCTTTTTTGCTCGCATGTGAACTTAGTAATGCTTCAGCAATTGACTAGGAGACATCGACTGTTCGTCTAGTTAACATCTGGCAAAGGGTGGCCGCACCAACGAAGGCAAGAGCTGCCTTCATGCCGGAAGGGGTTTGCAATTGTATAATTACAAAATTTAAAATGTAATTTACACATGTATCTACGCACCGCCAATCTAAAGTCACCGCCAATGATGTTTCCCTTTTGAAATTTGTTGTGAGCACTACAAGGAATTGAAAATCTCTTGGAAATGCGCACGTGTATCTTGTCACACTCTTGTATATGCTTTGTCTTTCCTGTGAATACTTTAAATCTCAAAGGATATTTGAAGCTGGCCGAGTGGGGGTGGGGCGATGTTTTTGTGATTGACAAGTTCAGTAACTAATAATATGATGTCTGTCTACCTTTTGATTGATACGAAATACACATTTGGCATATTAATGATATTGTTAATAGAAACTTGTTTGTGCACGCCTGCATGTATGTGTATTAAATACAAGTTCGCAATGAAATGAATATGTAATATTCCCCTGAAATACTTTCTCTTAAGAACTTGAAACATAAGAAGCTTAACTAATTACATATTAATACAAATTAAAAATATCCAGATAGTGATTCAAGTTTAAGTGGTTGTCTTGCCCCACAACAACAACAGCAGCACAATGGGCCTGTCTTGCAGAAATCGGGTTCAGCCAATTTTAGGGAAAATTCGTCAAGGCGATTAAATAAGACCAGATATGAACGTTTTCAAATACTGGTGGCTAAAGTGGTTCAAACTTACAATTTTCGGGCACTCTGATTAAGAATTTCTGTGATTTCCCGACGAAAGTTCCTTTCAGATGGATTCCAATATGTTAAGTTGTTTTTCCCCGAACAACTTCGGTTGTAGTCTCTCTAAAAGGTTTTTTTTTTGGGAAGATCTTTCAGAGCTCCCATTGAAAGCTCCGTCTCGAATTTAATGCTGTGCTACTTTGGATTGAGTGTAGAACGAATAAAACTGGTATTGAAAATCACACAAAAAGTCTCTTACAAAGCTTTGACTTGCAATTTCGTTTACTGATTCAGTCAGTATTTTGAGCACCACGGATAGGACCTAAGAAATGTGCCTATTCCCCATCCGCTTGCCTGAACTGATATTATCATTTTACGTTTTCTTTTCAATAATTAACAATTTTCAATATCACACAAGTAAATCCAGGTTCAAAACCGGGTAAGATCATCAAACATGTTTCAGCGGCTGCTTCCACCTTGTAAATGCTGGCGACTTTACGAGTAAGAGAGTCATCATTTAAAACTACTCTAGAAAAATACTAGGCATCCCGAGCGGGTCAGTGAGTACACACAATTATATCGCTCACAGCTCACAGATTCGAGACAAGTTCCCCGTCTTTTCCTACGTGGAATGTTTAGGGATATAAGTAAGTAAATATTTAACTAAATTTTTGATTTAAAAGCTGGAAATCTGCGAAAAGTCTGTAATGCCAGAGAACCACCCTTTTTAATTTTTTTTTCAAAAGCTACCTTGAATTCAACTGTTCCTTAGGGTTACCTGTCCTTCCGCATCTTCTAGAGTTGTGTTTCTTTTTTTTTGTTTTACAGTTGAACTTGAATTTATTTTATTATTCGAACAGCTTTATGCAGTGATGGAGAGAAGAACATTTTCGACAAATAATTTAATTTTAACTCTTGTACATTAAAATACTGATCCTCATTGGCCAGATTTTAACTTTAAATAAATGTAAACAAAAAACAAATGTTCACCAGACAGATTTAAATTTCGTGCCATCTGTGTCAAAAAATAAAGGACAACTTGACGACTCATAATTCCGCATAACTAAACCCCTAAGCAGAAGAACATTCGTCAGCCAGAGTTACCGCTGAGATTTTTTGAAAAAGTCGCACAAAAAGTCGTTTTCTAAAAAAAAAAGTCGCACAAAAAAGTTGTTTTGTCAAACGAAAGTCGCACACTTCTTCTAACGTTTCAGTTATAAAAAAATAACAGTAAACAACATGAACAAGTTAATAAGAATCCATGGTGAAACAATAATTTTATACACACTTTTAAAAAAAAACAAAATATTTTAGAAACTTCGTTTTTGCACTTTTCTTCAAGATCATTATTTGAGGCGTTCTCGCGAATAACGTTGTAAGCGAAATTTGTTCGACTGTTGTTCCTTGTTTCCCTGTTAGAAATAATAATTCTAACATCAATAATGTTACAAATTCCGACTTCGCACAACGGTAATACAGATATCAGAATTTTAAGAAATGGCCGAAAATTCAAGTATCTCCATGAGTTTCCAACAATGCCAGTCGATCATTCCACGCAAGTTTTCTTGAAGTCGCCTTCTTGTAAAAGAAAATTTTGTTTTGTTTTCGATTCGAATAAACAAACAGTTTTAGGATGTAAAGTTTTTTTAGTATCAAAAAATTATTGGAAATTTACAACACAAAAGCTTGGATATTCATATTCTTCTCACTTTTATTTTAAATGATTTTTTGTATGCAAAATTCACATTTTTTTTAGAGAAAATCATGATTTCCCCGTATGCCATTTTAATTACGACAGTGGGAATTATAGAAGCCACCATAACTCTCAAATACACTCTTGTTAAGTCCTGCACCTGTCTGGTATTTTTCTGGAAACTGGAAAAATACTCAAAATTTCGTGCTGCAAAACAAATGTTGTTGATGTTCATTGTTTTCAACGATAATTTCACAGAATTTGCCTTGCGCTTTTGAAATACTTTCTAGTAATTATTTTTCTTATTTGCTTTGGCTCCCGGTAGAGCATGGGATGTTTAATCATTGATAAAGAAATTTTTTGATGTTGCTAATTGGCAAATTTTTTTTAAAAAAGACATATTCTGCAGAATTTGTTTCTTATACAATTTTTTTTTTGTTTTTTATGAAATAATTGCCTACAGGGTGGCAATTTTTTAAAAAAAAACCTCTTCTGCAGAATTTGTTTCTTATAGAACTTATTTTTTTTTTTTTTTTATGAAATAATTGCCTACAGGCTGGGCAATTTAAAATTAACAATTTGAATCGGCTATATAAAAAAAGATGAAAATCAACTTCTCCCAAGGCTTTGTCTTTGAGAACCCAACAAGTCCACCACCCAGATAGAGATTTGCCGGTGAAATCCTTCATCTGCTGCCGAACCAGTTGTGGAAGTCATATGAATGATATTGTGTTCCATTATTATTAAATAACAAAGTACCAGCTTTCCTACAAGGCCAGAAATTTGAAAAAATTATCAGTATTTTTTAATTTCCGATTTAATTTTAATATTTTACATGGTCCACCCTTTACGTGAGAAGCCCCACCACATCTATAAATGCAATTTTTCCATAAAAAAAATGGTAATTGGCAACACCAAAATATTTCTTTACTAATAATTGAAGACCCGACCCTATGCTCCAGTGGTAGCCAAACAACACGCCTTCCGATTAATTTATATTTGATTATACATTGGTACAGTCTTTACTCCAACTAAGAATCCGGTGACTCATGAAATTGTTTGTCCAATATTCTCATAGTAAATTATAAAATTGCCAAATATAACTTAATTCTACGGAAATTCTAAATGGTAAATGAAACCTTACTAAATCGGTTATTTTTGATTTGTCAATGGAGTGGAATGGAAATGGTCTCTTCAGCATAATCCACACAATTTTATTAATGCAGCCTGGTCATGAGGAAATATTTTACAAAGGCACGTAAATTAAATGAAATATTCGATTCGCTGATTTGGATTTTTTGTAGAGAATTTCTCAGAAATGGTAAATTTTCATTAAACGATTTGAAATTGCTACGAAACTAAATTAAATTGTTAAAAAAATATCATCCGAATGAAAACTATTTTATTTATATATTTACTACAACAATAAAAAAGTATAATAAACACAAAATATAAGAGCACTGGCAACAACAAGGCTATTGGCCTGAATGAAAACTATATTGTACATCGATGCATTTTACAGACCCTTTATTGTCACCAAATTTTGTCACTTGGCATTTTACTAAAGAAAACAAAAGTATTTAGTGTATAATTTATTAAGTTATTACAAAAACCCATGACAATTTTCATTACTCTCGAGGATTGCAAAAGAAATAATTACCATTCTCATTGCTCGGCATTTGAACAAAAACGTTCGCTTCTTAACCCTAGAATGGTATAATTCGTCGAAACCATGAACATAATTTGTGCTTACAGCAAATCTAGTTTTATCTCACTTGTTATTTCTCGAATACATAAACTTACTAAAAATAAAAACAGAAGGGACAGTTTTTTTTTCAATTACAACACAAAGTGAGTTTATGTTCTAATTTGTGGGTCCCAGGGTAAATCGGGTGACACAGACCATTTGGCTAGATTTTTGGTGGGAATCGAATCCACAATAGGCACGCTAGCAACTCGCCTACATGTTTTTGTATAATTTTGCTTATGATAGACAACGAAACGTATCCTCAACATTCCATGAAGTATAACTTCTCTCACTGATCTGTGCGAGATTTAATTTTTATAATCACAGAGAGGGCCCTGCCGTCTAAAGCCGGCACCGAAGTTGTTAAATGGCTCATAGACATCTTTCTAATTAGATGAATGTATTTCGGTCTCATACAGTTGTTCCAGACTCGCAGTGGCTGCCCCCATCTCTCTCTCTCTCTCTCTCTCCCTCTCTCTCATTCTCTGAGCAATGTGTTTCACTTTGAACACTCTCCGCTCATTTTCAACCATAGCTAATAAATTTCGATTACGATTAGTAGCCAATTAGATTAGATTTTAAAAAGAATCGTAATGATTATAATATTCTCTTGTGAATCATTTCTAATTAATAATAGATTAGGATTACAAATAATCTAAAAAAGAATCCGGATTACTTGAGATTACAACAAAATCATCGGAAAGAATCAAAAGTTTTTAAAAAATAATCCGACGCAATAGTCTGTACAAATAATCGAAAAGAATAACAAAATAATCCTTGAAAGAAATCGGATTATTAGTTAAGTTTAGTTTTTTCCTGTAATCTCGAGTAATCCCGATTACATTTAGCTTAATTTACATTCATAATCAATAGACAATTGCATGAAACTGTATATAAATGGAATCGCACTCATTACGGCACCCTTTCAAATAACTTTAATCTAATCACTAACCAGCAGAAAGAACACTAATACATATGCATATAAATGTTCAAATTAGCTACATTAAAATGGACTCTAGATGGCTTTTCCTTGCCAAGTAGAAATATTACGTTCAGAGATCAATATTTCGAGGACTCGAAATGGAAAACACTCACCATACTGAGTGAAGCTATAAATGCTATTATTTTTATACCCCCAATTTTTGAAAAGTTGTTTTTCTATATCATACATTTTTCTTAACAAATATTTTTTTTCAATTTTTATGAATACGAGGGTTAGACTTTTATTTTTTGAGTCGTCTGATTTCTATTTAAAACACATCGAACATATTCGATGTTTGCCTACCTAACTAAATCAATCGAGATATGAAAACACGTTCTGGCATGTATGTGAGCCAGCATCACTAGAGACATTGGAAAGTTCCATTTAGACATTAAGGTCGAAACACTGGTAAATCCAGCACATGAAATCTATGTATGGTAGATTTAACCCGTGTTCTCCCATCGATATGTCCCAATAGAGACTCTGGAAAGTATTTAGGATCGGACGAATTTGCTACAAGTATGAGCTCTCCACTATTGTCCAGATATTGAAACAAAATCTTAACGACAAGTTCAACATACAGGAGAGCAGCTGTACTTGCACCTAATTTGCCCAGCCTACAGTCATATTTCATCGATGAAAGACTATTCTTATATTCGTAATCAAACCCAGCTGATGTATATTGAAGTAATCGTGCATGTGAATGAACCACGACATGTCTTTTCTTATAATTTTCAACGGGAGGGCCGCTTATTTACGACGAAACAGAAAAGTGGCAGCCTTAAAATTGATGTTATGCTGTTTACACGAACCAAAATGTTCAATAAATCAATTAGTCTGATATGTAAACTAATCCGTGTCGTCCGGCAATTCATGCCCCATAAAATTCCTCAATTATTTATACTAAACACTAGGAAGATGAACATAAACATTTCAATTTACCAGTTGTCTATGTACTGCCGCCCAATGCTGGTCAAAAGAGGGGGGCGTTGGTGGGGGGGGGGGTCTACGATGCGATGTATCCACTGACTAGTAACAATCCGGGCTGGCTGGATTCTGCTGCTGTCGTCGGCTCCGTGTAGAATTCCAATTGGTGGCACGAATAGCACAAAAGTAACAATTAATTACGTTTAATTGTGGGACAATTTATAACACTTCATTCACATTCACAACTACACACACAGATACCGATACTGATGCACGCACTCATACATGTGAAAGACGTGCGGATATAGACACAATAGTAACATCACTTTATTTGCTTATTTCATTTGCTCCATTTATTCTTATTTTTTCTCTTCCTGCCAGTTTTATTTCCTTTTTCTTTTTCTTTTTTTATTTTTTTTGCTTACTGCCTTCTTTAGGGGCTTATTATGGTTTTAGTAATGTGGCACAGGATGAGGAGAATGAATGCGACTTTTCAGGCCACTTTGCAGAGACGGAGAGAGAGGCTCCTTATGTCGGTGTCAACATAAAAGAATTGCTGACAACTGCATAAATTACAAATATCGGAGGCGTTTGGAGGAATGACATTCAAGACAACCGCACCGACCGCACCGCAACGTACATTCACTTGTAGGGAATCGTATCGAACGAACATGGATATTCAATTACTACGAACATTTTCTTCTCTCTCGCACTCACTTTTCCAGTTTGTTTTTGAACTTTACTTTCTTCGTTTTTGCTGCGACTTGTAACTCTTGATTACTTGAGGAGATTTAGAGATTATTTTTTTTTTAAATCTTCTTTGCTCTTTGCTCGCTATTCGTTTGATTTCCTTTGCATTTAATTAAATTCCTGTTGAAATTTATTACACTTTAGGTCAACAACATTTACGTGCGTTCGCTGGAGGTCTCTGTATGGGCTGGTGGCATTTCGGTGTGTATTTGTCTACGTACAGGACAACAACAACAGAAGCCGAAAAAAGGACATGCCGCAAATTACATCGTCTGCGAGAACGAGCGATTTTTTTTTTGTTTGCCTTCGCTTAATGGAAACACAACAGAACACACAAAGTCTGCGGTTTTTATCCTGTATGCTGTGTTTGTGTGTGCTGTTAAAACTTTATCAAAGGGCGTTGTTTTTTCACCGAATTTCTATGCATAAATTTTGCGTATTTTTTATTTTGTCACAACCGAAAAACTTTTTGACATTTTGAATGTATTTTTGTTGTCGTTGTTGTTTTCTTTGTATGCCTCGTTATCCTTTTGAGATGAAGTGAAATGGATACCGAATAGTAAACGCGTAATTTGATTACGAGCGATACGCCACTTTTGCTGCCGTTACCAATCAACACAAATATCGAACATAAACTGATATTAAAATTGTAAAAATTCTTCAACTCATTTCAAATACTTCCAATGGCTCAGCGTAGCCTTTCCTGGTGGGCACACTCTCTCATTCGCTCACTGCGGCTCTCTTTGGGGGCGGTGACAGCAGCGCCAGTGGCCAACACTTGAACTAATTGAACGAACTGAAGAGAGCGCATGTACGACAAGGACATACTCGGAGAGAATATTCCAACTGCTTACTGGCTTAAGAGTAAAATGTCCTTTTAATAGTGGGAAGAGCTCACCAACGGGATATTTCTCTTGAGGTGTATCAAATCCATGGGCATTTTTCTCAGCGACAAAAGTGCCTGTTGAATGATGGATTTGCCAACATAGAGGCACACAATGTAGAACATTTGTAACTTCTGGCTTTCTTAACAACTGTGCGACGCGTGTTCGATACACATTGGACTTGGACGATGTTAAATTACGTCTGAACTAGATTTCCAGAAAGAAAATTTCACCAGAAGATTTCTGACTGATACATATCATTAAATCTTCATGCAATTGTATGGGTAGTGGGAGACGGATGTTATTTGACAAATATTGAAAATTTTAATTTTTGGTATCCGATATCGCATAGACACATGAAAGCCATCTTATCAGCCGTTTGTGTAACTCCTTATAGAACAATCACTTTTAAATTAATTTCGATTCTTTTGAGTGTTGAAACGTTACTTCGAGGTATATGACAGTATTGTAAACATGACAGAGTATTGGGCTAATTTTAATCAAGCTTGGACACCATATGGGAATTTTAGAGCCACAAAACTTAAAATCGAGACGGAATTTTACATGAGCGCCATATCAAAGACTAGGCTGAGGTGATACAACTCATCTAGAAATAGGAACTGAAATCATATCCAGATGTAAGACAATGGGTAATGTTCTCGGCGCTAGTTAAGCTTCAGAATGCTTCCTTTTTCGATTCTAGAATTGCAGGAACTGAAATCATATCCAGATGTAAGACAATTGGTAATGGGTTGATATCGCAGTGAGTTGAAGTTTCTCGGCGCTAGTTAAGCTTCAGAATGATTCCTTTTTCGATACATGAATAACAGCAGAAGCTTATCTGCCTCCATCGTAAAAACCGAACATCCAAAGCTTTGGTGAAAACTAAATCAGACTAACAAGATGGAAATGAAAAAGTCGACACAGAGAAACAATTAGTCATAATCTATTGTTGCATGTATTGAGTTTGACGAAATATTATATGCATTCATTTCGTTTACTTTTCATTGTAGCTTTTTTTCCTGGAGCGCGATATAAGTCCAACTGCAGCCTTTTAACCTGAGGGAAGGTTTCGCTGTTCGCGTCTGTTGATCGCAATGGGTTCAACATATTGAACCCATCAGTGACTCTACCTTATGATCCACACCCACCACTCACAACAGCGAAGTGCTTGCAAATAATTTGTTAAACTGGTTGCAGAAAAAACTGAAGTAAGTATAGAAATTAATTTCTGTGTTTTTTTTAAAAGCTCACATTTACAAATTACAAGTTCATGCGGATTGATGCAATCCCATATACCACTTTCTTCGTTACAAGGTTTGGGAATGCATTGCATTTCTGAGGTTTTAGTTTCTTAGGAAATTAGTTAATGTTGAAGATCCGATATGTCGAGGACACCCACCTGTTGATTGTTATTTTGTAGATTTCAAATGAAGCCATATAACTTGATAGTTTTATTTTGAAAAGTTTATTTGGACTGAATTAATGCCATTGACTTGATGAGATCGGTGATAAGGTGAAGCCAAGTATTTTTATGTTTTGTGCCAATTTAGTTTCTGTAGATGCTACACTGAATCGTTAGATCAAGATGATGTCTCGCAACACCTGCTTCGTAACTCTTCTAGTTCTCAAAATATTCTAATTAAAATTAATCCAACTAGAGGCAGTTCTGTTTATAGATTCAAAAAACGTACAATAACACTTCACAGAAAGAAAAATGACATTCTAAAGTTAAGTACGATTCGTACTTGGTTGTCCTTTAAACAATTTCTATCCCATTGAATACTTAACTATTTTTTTTGTCTTCAAATAATATTTTTCGTCTTAAAACCTAGCTCACTCGGGGTCAACTATGGATACAATTTATACTCTTTTTTTCAGTGTTGATATTTATTATTGTAATTGTATAGTTGCAGCGTAGGAAAACATTGTACACCATACAACAGATTGCAATTATTTTGAAAACCCATTTATTTTCCAACCATCAATCGTGCGTAAATAGGTTAAATGTGGATATACTACAGCTTGGCAAACCCTAATTTTAGCTTCTGCATTAAATCTGCTACGAGTTACTTGGTCGACTCGATCTGTCCAATTTTGGACTACATTTTGCAATAAATCTAACCGGCGTCAATGATGGCTTGAATAATGGCACGTTTGTCGGCATAAACCAATGACTTAACATAGAAAGTAATCCAGAGGCGAACGAACTTAGGGGGCTTGTGAACAGAACCACTTCTGGATATAAAGTTGCCAAATTGATTTTGCAATGAATCGATTATTAAGCGCTTGTTGCGACAAGTTCCGTCTGCTTATAGGAACCTAATACAGTCGATGTTTACCTGATTTATTTTTGGAAACAAAAACTCAGCGCACGCATTTATCGTAACGGTAGCTCTTTGCTCATTTCGAAGGAAATAAGGACCGATAGGGCCACCAGCTTGGAAATCGCACCCAACAGTCAATGAAGGTGATTCGTTAACGGCCTATGGATTGTCTTCGCTCCAAATTCGGCAATTTTTTTATTGCCTTAGGTTGCTGGCTTGCTCAAAAGGGCAAAGGGCTCTATGAATTTCGCGATCAGCTTTTTTTTAAAGGCAAATCTCCACATTTTGGAATTCATGATGATTTGCGAAACCTCAACACAGTATGACATTATCAGCCGGTAAACGATAGTTACCGATGTCGATAGTTCTTATGCAGCCAAAAAAAACACCCTAAATACGAATATGACATCAAAATTCCATAAAATCGTTCTTAATTTAAATGGCAAGGGCTTGATATGTTCATGGGCATGTCTTACCCCATAAACATATCGAACTCTTAACATTTTTGTGAAAGTCGCCTTTTAATGAAATTCGACAGAGAACTGTCCAAAGCTCGTAATACCAAAATATTAAAAATTCCTAAAAATTTAAAAAATGCAGTCAGCCTAGAACCATATGTCTCTAAGTCACTACTCTTTTTCTGGTGACAAATGAACTAGTAAAAATGTCAACAGCTTTTCTTTTATGTGTGAGTACCATGGCACAATAACTAAAGGTAGACGCAATTGCCCAACAACAAAATTTTAGATACAACTCTGGGTATTTTGATTGTCAAATTCTGATATACAAATGCCAGACAGTTACAAATCGCGGCACAATTTTTAGAGAACTATAACATTATTTTTTAATAGTTTTGAGAGCCCCAAAATTCTTTGTTTGGCTTTTTGTATTGTATTCTTTGATTTGAATGTTTAATACGAAAGTGTATTCGACATTTGAAAAAAAACTAAACCAACAATTGAAATGTAAACAATGATTTTGACAATCAAAATTCTGTCAAAATGAAAAAATTGTAATCAGCTGTTTGCATGACTCTACCTTTAGTTATTGTGCCATGTGTGAGTACAGAAATATTAGAGACAATAGTTCTAGAGTATTTCTGGTGACATTGTCAACAAACGAGTCAATAGTTTTTTTTTCAGATTTTGTAGTCAAAAGTATTTTTTTCTTTTGACAATTGTTTCTTATTGTCTTATTGTCTGAGATATTTTTTTTCCAAAAAAGACGTGTTTTATAAACTAATTTGTGTTCTAATCAGTGACACGGTTCTTGAGATTTTAGCAGAGCACAAAGTTTTGCTGGATCGCGTTGTTTCCCAAAACAAAATTTCAGAAAATATAATGTAAATTTTTGCAATAAATACAGAGGAAAAACTGGGAGAATTCGATTCTTTATTAGCAACGCAAGCAGACCCATATGTAAGTACTTTCCTTTTCCGCAAACATAATAACCAATTAATTAATTTGACATATAGCAAAATGTTGTTGCAGATTCGACAAATGAAATCGCTGGCAACGTCGCTAATCGCTGGCAACGTCGAGCGTAATTTGCACCAAATATTTGGTCAACAAATTATAATGGGGTTTAATGTTGACGGTACATTTGGGAAAAAGAGGCTACCTGACTTTGGAAATGTGCTTGCAGCAATTATTGGTACTCAATTTTTCAAAAAATCATTTTCGAAAACACCACTAACCAAATAAACTGTTTTCTGTTTTAGATGGTATATCAGTATTTAACGAAACACCAGACAAAACTTTACGAGCAGCTTTTCAGCGACTAAAGAAGAACATTTTTAAAACAGCCGCAACAATTCTCTTGGGAAGGAAAATTTTCAGGAATTATAATTTTCAATTTCATATTAGGCCAGCCATGAAGGAATAGAGCATTAAAATGTATATAAAAACACTCTTTTGTAATAGTTTTAAACATTTATTTTTGTTTAAATAAACAACAATGAAAGGTTTAGCCAGCCTCGAAGAAAATGAGCATATATGTATGTGTTTTTGTGTATTGGCAACCCTTTAAAAAATTGTCTACCATGGTCACTAAAATGTACTACTGAATCTTTAGTTCCAATATCTCCACTTGGTCTCAATACTGACTACAGCACTACTGACTAGGTACTGACAGAGTGGTACTACAGTCTACTGGTAGATTTCCAATGACAAGCTAATGTTTTTTTTTTTTTTTTTTTTTTTTTTGGCTAACACTCAGGGGAGTGCAATGCACTGTGTTAGCGATGGGAAATAAGGGTATTGGAGGGAGGAAAGAGGGAGTAGTTTGTTGACGTTGGCCTTGAATTTGGTAATGTCATAGCAGGCAGGAAAAACACTGGCAGGAAGATTATTCCACAAACGAACAGTCCGGCTGAAGAACGAATTTTCTCTATAGTGCGTCGTCCGGTCAACCGGCCATTTGACAATGAACGGATGAGAGACCCTGGATAGCCGAGTATTCCGGCTAAATGTTCTAACGTCAGGGACCAGACGACGGATATCTTCTGAACAGATACCATTGAAATATCTATAGAATAGCGATACACAACCCACATTTCGGCGATGCTGTAGGGAGACAATAGAGCTGGATACCCTACCATCCCCTATCATCACCACCGCTCTCCTCTGTACACGGTCCAGAAGCTTCAAAGAGGTTAATGGAGCCCCTGCCCATATATGCGAGTTGTATTCCATTTTAGGCCGGATGTAGGTGGTGTAAATATTGACGAGGTCAGATGGGGTGAAGTATTTCTTTCACCGCTTTAAAAAGCCTAAACACTTGAATGCTTCTTTCGACACTTCGAATATATGGCTAGTCCAGCGAGCATCACCCTGCCCAGAACATCAAGAGTGTCTGATACGTCGATATCCACACCAACCATAGATATTGACGACGGTGCTGGATCAGTGGAACGTTTGTGTGACAACAAACAGCACTGGGTCTTTTGTGCATTAAAATCTACTCTGTTCATTTGGCCCCACTCACAAATCGTCGCCAAATCGCGGTTAAGTGAGTCGTTCATCGTTCGCCTTTTTTCCTCGACTTCCAGAGGACATGGCCGATGATCAAATGAGTACGAATGACAGAGGTTGCTGTCATCCGCAAAGGAGTAGATTGGGTTCACAGTCTGCCCCAACAGGTCGTCAATGAAAATAAGAAATAGAGAGGGAGAGAGGACAGAGCCTTGTGGCACTCCTGCGGTCAACCTATGCTCGTTGGATGAGACCCCATCTATAACAACTCGTATAGAGCGATCCCTGAGAAAACTCGATATGAATCGAGAGAAGATATTACCGACACCAAATGCAATAAGTTTTGATATGAGTGCTCCGTGCCAGACCCTATCGAACGCCTTGGAAATATCCAGAGCCACGACCTTACTTTCACCAAGGCGGTGAATGGATCGACTCCATCGCTCCGTAAGGAACGCCATCAGGTCTCCAGTACATCGATTTCTACGGAAGCCATACTGTCGATCATTCAGGAGGCCGTTAGACTCTAGATACCTTACAAGATGGTGATTAACCATGCTCTCCATAACCTTCGAGAGCGCAGAACATATTGCAATTGGACGGTAATTCGCAGGATTAGTAGCCTCACCTTTCTTGGGGATCGGCTGAACATTGGCAACTTTCCAACGTGAAGGGTAAATACCAGCACGGTACGACATGTTGAAAAGATTGCGCAATGGACGAGCTAGCGTCGAAGAGCACTTACATAGGAAAAGTGCGGAAATACCATCCGGGCCCGGAGTTTTATTTACGTTGAGATCTGTAAGTACCCTTTTAACGCCACGTGTTCGAAAAAATATCTGAGGCATCGAACTAGATACGTTCTCGATCACGGGGAGTGGTTGACTGATGTCTGGCAAAGATGAATTCTTTGCAAAAATTTCAGCCATAAGGTTAGCTTTGTCAACCGGGTCAGTGAATATCTGGTCACCGTTAACGAGGGTTGAAATAGAAGATGAAGAATTGTTCCTTACCCTTTTAACGAATGACCAAAAGCTCTTACTTCCCCTGGGAGAAGAAAGAACTTTTGCACGAAGACGCTGTTCGTGAAGAAGTTTTTCGCGCCTAAGTACTCTGGCACAATTTGATCTTGCCTGCTTGCGTAGCAGTTCAGTAGTGGCATTTTTATTTAAACGCCAGTTTCTAAACGCTTCCTCTTTGTATCTGACAGCTTCTTTGCATGTCTGATTAAACCAACAATTTTGTCAATAGACGATTACATTGCTTGGGGTACACTTTGTCAGTAGTACTACTGACAATGTCACTAGAAAATCACTACAATTTCACTAATGGAATTTCCTGCAGGGTGTGTTCAAATTGTTTTTGTATTTACAAATCTGTAAAAGTTTATATTTTCAAACTCGATTGTATCCTAAGCAACATACGCCTTTATGCTTGACCACCCAAAAAAAAACCCTCTGCTGCACAATATCCTTTTTAGCGCTTATGTCTTTTGTGTTCTAAATGTTCTAAATTGCTATGATTTTATTCAACTCTCTGTCTATAGTTCTCTCAGAAAATTTCTGAAGAATTTTCTTTTTATGAGATATGACTTTTCAAGACCATATTTTTTTTATCGGGTTAATGATACTCATAAAGTTTTGAAGATTGCTCATAACGTATTTCGTTGTACGCATATATTTGGCAAAAAAAGATTCTGGGGCACTAAATAGTAGAACACCTTCAGATTTCGATAACATTTTCGATTACACCGACATAAGGACTACTTTCACGTTGCCACAGATATTAAATAAGTTTGTTTAAGCAAATACTTTTCCCATGGAAATGTTTTGTGTTTAATATTTTTCTCATCTACCAACCAACTATGGAATCTGGTTGAGAGGTGGCATAAAATTATTGTACAAAATTACGGCAGAAATCTGAGAATTGAATGTTTTTAATAAACTGCATGAGTGCTTTTACCTCGCCTCTTATTCACTATGATGCGGGTGAGTGACGAAAATAAGTTCACTACAAGTGATTTAACCAAGACAACCGCCTTTATAGCTTCAGAGAACTTCGCTAGAAGCTTTCGAAAGCCCTTGACACTTTTAAAAATGCTTTAACGAAAGCTCTTTTAATTGGTTGGCTGTATCACAGGGTGTGTATTTAAAATACATTCGATTGTTTACAATAAAGTTCTATTAGGGTCACACTGTCTTTTATCCTCCGCTTTCAGCCATCATAGTTGTGGATTGTGTCTGCGATATTTACACACTTGGCATGGCTTTATCTTATTCCACACTCTTTCTAACAAATTAATTGTTAGTTGCACATGAATGTGTCGCTCTCTGTTGTTGTCGTTGGTTTTTCGAAATTTCTGGTTGTTGTTATTTTTATGACTTCGTCGCACTCTCCGCCAGGCTTTCGTCGCACTTATTTGCATTATACATTTCACAAATTCTAAATTTAAACATTTCATGTCGAAGGGGCTGAAAACACACAAGCCAAACGAAATGTTTACGTTTTCCTACAAAATGTCATTTTCAATTTTGAAAAAGTCAAAACCGAAGAAAAAACAAAAACATGAAACGAGATTAACGTTTTAAAAATACGTGCTACATGTTGCATTTAACTGCACGAATCTAAAAACAGCGCGTCACATTAAAATACTCTACATCTGACATTCGCGATGAAAATATCTTAACTCAAAAGTTGTTGGTTGAATACATTACCGGAGGATGTTCATCAAAGTTTTCCAATTCAGCAACAACTGAAACAAAGGTCCCATATATGCCGATTGAAATCTCTGTACATCGATTAAGGTAATCACAAAATATGAACCCTGTTTGCTTATAGAGCTCCATTTTTGTAATAGCCCCAATTAGAAAAATATTTTAATATTCCTATGGGCTTAAAGTCCCGTGGAGGTAGATCATACTCAGGTGAAATTCGACCATTTCTGTTAATTCCCACATCGAAATATCCCTATCGATTTATTGTCATGCGACTCTGGAAGCTCTAGGTTAAGCCAAATTTACGTAGCATTTCAATTTGTCGTATAGTCCGTCACATCTCATATTAATTAAGCCAGATCTGGATCAAATTTTCCATAGGCAAATAAAAACGTTTACCGAAATTTCATCATTACTTAATTTCTACTACAGTGTCTTATTAATGTTCCACATTTAGGGTAGCTTAGGAGAATTTAACTTTTGCTTATTTTTTTGCTTTGAGTTTTAATTATCCAGCTAGTTTTTGCCAGCCGGAAAAAAAATAGCTGGATAATTAAAACTCAAAGCAAAAAAATAAGCAAAAGTTAAAAAATGTCAAAAAAGGGACAAGTAATTTTACGCGAAACGTCGTATTTTGAGTTGTGACAGTCTGTTCACAACTGGGCGATATGTACATGTACAGCCCGCAGTATTTAGATAGGTTTACAAGAAATAAAATAAACTCAAAACTAGCAAACTGATATGGTGGGGCTTACTACAATTAAATGTGTACGAACGTTAATATGAGGAAACTCAGTTATGCACGGACAAAGATCTTGCCAGAAATATGTCTGTGGTTTTCGCAAGCAACCGCTTAAGTGCATAGTTATCGATTTTGGGGTTGGTTTACACCAAATTGCTAATTTTTTTATAATTTTATTGATAAATAATGCACCGTTACAACTTAAATGGATTATTTCTTAAACTTATTTTCATCATTAGCGACATAAATAGAAATACTTCATATCACAGTTTAATTTCTTTCGCAAATAAAAGCTTATATGCACATAAGTTGTTACTTATGCGAAAACAAAACTAAATTCCGATTCGATTTATTTCTTTTAATACAACCTTTAAAATAATCGTGTGCTTCTTGTTTGCTGGTAAAACAACATAAGTCTCAATGGAAATATTTATTTTCACAAAAAACGGCTTATGTGGAGATACGCTGTTGTTGTGCTCACACTTTTTGCATATACTAACTTATTTTTATTGCTGTGTCATTAAAATTGTATTTTGTGTAGTCGAGTCTCGATCTTCCCTATCTGCGCTTTTCCTGGCAGTTGGCGTCTACTTTGAATTTTGAATTTGAATTTGAATTTATTTTCCATTTTGTAATTTAAAGCATGACGGCCAATTAGAACAAATTACAATATGCAACAAATTAAATAGAACTACCAACATATTTTTAAAGAAGAATAAATTGTTATAAATATAAAAAAAAGTATAAAACAAAACATTATATATGTAAAAAAAAAGATACATACAAACTGTGGTTATACATAAGTAAATTAAATTAATTATATTAAAAATGTAATATAATAAATGTAATATAAATGTGGCTTTATATCGATGCGATTTTCATATCCTCAGCTTCATTCTCTCTTTCATCCTCCAACTATCCAATAAGTTATTAATTAATATGAAAGATGTTAAATCTTAAAAATTAATTTCCCCCTGACCTTATTTAGGTGACGCGGACTGTATGCACGTAGGGTGGTTAGTTGTGTGTGTGTTCGGAGACGATGTGTTCGAAAATAAGAATGCCTAAGCTAATTATAAATACGGGCAGAAAAACAAACACTGCGTTGCTGCACTCGAAATCGTAAAGAGGGACATGCAGCACCAGCATTAGCGCATCTGATGATGATCGTCGTCATCGTCCACAACATCAACAATAACAACAACAACAACAATGCTGGCAGCGGCAATGGCAACCAACAACATGAAGAAATATTGATATAAACGACCAGATGGTTTAAGAAGATGCTTTCAGAAGCCGATGTCTCACCGAATTGTTAAAGGCCTGAGAATATGCACTTGTGCGACGAGTATGTGCTCCTCGGATATTTTCACAATTTTGGTCGGTCGGTGCACATTTTTATTGTGACTTCAATGCGCGATGCTATTTTTATGCAGCCACATTCTACTTAATACACATTAACATATGCATAAAATCCCTCTACACACTGACGCACTTTCAGCACACCGACTTGCAGTGCAGTAACGTAACGTACAGACATACATGTATCCGAAATGAGTTTAGCACGCGCTTGGGGTTTACTTGGTATTTTTACGTTGCGGTTAGATTGAGCGTCTTTTTTTTTCTCGCATTTGGACTATACGTATGTGTAGTGCATAGATTTACGCATTTTTCGGGTCACCCTATGTTCGGCGGTAATATTTGTTAAAGTTTATCAACCTAATGGGAAGATAACGTTTCGGGGCGCCTACTACATTTTCTGGCGGTGAGTTGTCCTGATTTGGACCCGAGACTGATCTATGTGGAAAAAAACACTTATAACGGGTGGCGCAAAAGTAAACTTCCGATGTTTTTGGCTGTAATTAAAAAAAAATGAAAAACTTTGATTCTTTTTGTGGATTATTTTTATATGGTCTTTTAATTTTTTTTTACATCAAGTCGAGAATATGATGTCATGTAAATGGCCACCGCCACAGTTGCCACTGACATTAGGGGCCAATCGCAAAATGTATAGCATTTTCTGATAGGAGGATTACTTTTGTTTCTTCAGAACCAACACTGACCAAAATAAATACATAAAACATGAGAAGTAAATTAATATTAAGCTGGAAAACATAAGTTTTGTATTATGATTGTTCTCTTTTCAAATGAAATTTATTAAAGAAACTGAGAAGCATATTAATGATCAAACAGACTAATTGCCTGTTTCCATAAAACGAATTTGTTCGTTACAGATCGTCAATTTTGGAAGCGTTATAAAATGGATTTCAGACACTATTGAATTGTGATTTTCAGATATATTCTAGATATCGACATATGAAACACAATCCCAAACGAAGAAGATGTCATCACTGATAAAAATCAATTTTATTGGGCATTTAATTTTGACAATTTGCAACGAACAAACAAATTCGATTTATGGAAACATGCAGTTAATTTCGTGGAAAATATATAAAGCATGAAAAAAAATAGTTTATCCAACATTTGTCTTCATAAGCACCAGTAAAATTGTCTAAATCAATTTTTTAAAAAAAAATTAAATGTTGGACAGGTCTCTAACAATTGTTTGGCTTTTACAGATTGAAAAATATTAATTAGTCGACGAGTTATAGCCAAAAAACGACACAAAACAAGTTCGAAGGGCGATTAGAAAAAAAATTCGAACCAACATAAATAAACGCCGCGATACGGGTCTTCTAATTTAGCCTATATTTTCACCACTCACTCACAGAATCTACCTAACTTTTGCTAACCTGAATTTGTTCCACAGTGTTATTATACCCGTATTTGTTTATGGTGCTGGGTGTATTCGAGAGCGAAATATTTGGAAAAACAAAGACGTCATCTGTATTAACGAGGGGCGTCGAAAGAATCGGGAGCAGTATGAACTGTATCCAGGGTTTTTAATTTCCCCACTTTTTTCAACTCCCGCGAATCGGAAATTTTTTGACGTCTACCCGGGACTTGATTTTCTTTATAAAACATAATGGAAAACAAAACTGTTTTGGCAAAAAAAAAACCTAAAAATGTTGTTGTTTTTTTTAACCAAAACGTAAACGTAAATAATTCGGGACTGTTAAAAACATGAATAAAACTTTAATTGAAAATCATACGAAAATAATCTTTAAAAATTTAAATGTATTAAAAATCCATTAGTTCGTGTTTATTTCAGCAAAATCTTACAATTTCCCGGTTAAAAGTTGGAAAAAGGGGCGTTAAATCATTTTTTTGTTAGCTACGACATGAACGTAGCTAAGCTCACCAAAATACTGTTGGTGCGTTGGCTGGGCTATGAAAGAATTCCAGCGCTCCCATTCTAAGGAGGGTGGAGACAACTAACACAGAAAGCGCAAACAGGAAGAAGGCAAGCACAAGACCAACGAGCTTCGAGAGCCTGCACCAGACCAAAGTACATGACAACAAGTAGGTCAAGGACAAAAGCGAATACAAAATTGGAATTTTTTACAAATGAAAATATTTTTTTGAAACACTTTCAGTAAAATATGTAAATTTGTAACTGCATTTATCCAGTTTTGTGCATTTTGACAATTTTTTAAATATATAATATTTAATATCTGGTCCAAAGGCCCATATTCTTCATAACGCATGCTTTCTTTCCACTAGATTTTTAAATGTTTGATAAATGCTCGTGACCAATGTTCGTCGA
Organism: Hydrotaea cyrtoneurina; assembly: GCA_958296145.1. NCBI lineage: Eukaryota > Metazoa > Arthropoda > Insecta > Diptera > Muscidae > Hydrotaea > Hydrotaea cyrtoneurina. The sequence goes on along the minus strand of OY282512.1, from coordinate 3,253,655 downwards.
CATTCATTTCAGATCGATCGCATGGAGACCGCCTTCTTTTTACAACTGGCCACAAATTGTCAAGTGGGTTTAAACCGGGACTTGGCGGAGGCCACTTCAGTGTTTAACATTTTTGTTCAGCAAAACCACTTTTGAACAATTTAAGCTGTATGCTTGGGATCTCCAGCCCTGTTCCCAGGTACATAGTATTCTCTATTCATATTTTCGCCTATTTTTTACCAAAGAGCAGGTGCACCAACATGTGAACCACCCCCCGCCCTTTCGATGAGCAACCGCAATGTTTAAACGTTTTCTTAACGTGGCTGGTGCCTCTGATTCAAGTCTTTTCATCAAGTCTTTTCTTATATTATATACCATCTGATTGAAATCGATTGACTTTGACTTTCGTCAAACCAAATCACTATTTTCCAGTCACCCATAATCCACATTTGATGTGTTCGTTCCACGTTCCTCTCCGAGAGTGCAGATTTATGTTTTTTACAGCAGAAACAAGTCCAATTCTGTAACAAGCTTTCCTTACTGTACGATCAGCTACCGTTTTACTCAGAGCTTCTGCAGCTTTTTTTGGTGTTCTGGCTTACTTAGTTACTAGATATCGTTCCACCAAACGGACATCGCCACCAGAGCAGTGTTGTTGCTCATGAAGATATCAGGAAAAAGTACTCCAAGTGGAACAATACCCGAAGCGATATGTGTATAACGTCGTTTCCCCTTAGAGCGGACGTTTCTTATAATAGAGAATCTAAAAAATGTTGCCCTCCATTTTCTCCATCGCATTCATTATAGTTCCACCCCAAATAATGGACAAACAAAAATCGGTTTATTCGAACGATGTGTTTTGAAATTTGGCATTATTTCTCCCTCCCTTTCTATATAATCCAAATTCTGTTCGAATCTCTGCAAAGCGTATGTCAATCGAATTTAGCGGTTCTCCATTTGTCCGACAGTCGTCCCAAACTAAGTAACATTTGAAATAAATAAAACATTTGACATGCAATTGGATTTTGAATGCTGCACTCGATTAGCATCGAAAGATCTATTTAAAGCTCACATCTGATAGAGGGTGCTCAGAGGTCGGTTTATGGCGGCTAATCTCATTCGCTGTGTCTATCATCTCAGTGTGCTGTTGTTGTTGTTGTTGGCAAATAGCAATTTTTAGCTGATTGTAAAGTGTCAGATGTTAAAGGGATGTTATGCATTGCTTACTCGCTGATGCACAACATGTTGTTCATGTTGTTGCTCTGGCTTTCGACGTTTTCGTTTTCGGTTGTTGTTGTCGTTGTCGTTGCTGCAGTTGTTGGCAGCAGTAAATTTTCCAGAAATGATGCTCCCCTCTTTTGAAGACGGAACCAACAACCCAACGAATGCTGGCTACATTTTATAAATTTCAAATTTATTGACTTTAAACTCTTTGCGTTTAGTGAAAATAAGTTCATTTACCTTCAACTTGCAGACGAACACATGTACTTTACGATTCTTGGGGCTGTTCGGTTTGCCCCAAGTTTTTATTTTTGAAGGATATTCCGTTGTCATGCATGAAACGCACAGGGGAGCCAGGCAAAGAGTTGGCTGACGGGAAAGACCCCTTGGTTTAGAAATGCAATTTATGAAAAGAGCAGACAATAAATTTGTTTGGGTTCGTATAATGTTTTTTTTTGCTTCGGTGTTGTTTTGGATACAAAAAGATAACTCAAGTTGAAAATCTTGCCATACTAATATCCAACACCCTCCCCCACCCCCTTTTCAAAATACACACACAGGGTGCACAAAATCCGACCGAGGTTACAAAGTTTATAAAGTAAATGATTTCAGATCAAAACAATACCAAAGGACCATAGAATTGATTGCTCCCACCACCAGAGTCAGAGCAAATACGTTTAAGTTTAAACAAAAGAATATCAGCGATATGTGGAAACCGACGCAAACAATAATGTTTAAATTTGCATGAGCCACACATTTCGGTTGCTTTTCCACAACATGACTGCAGGAAATTCCAATTGTTCGTCCCCCCAATGCGCGGTGCCCTTGTTGTTATCCATAAAATGTATTCCTCGTTTGGAATGGAGTTTAACCTTTAACCGGGGTATGAATAAAAAAGACTTTTCGTCATTCTTGTTGTGTGTGTGTGTGTGGGTTTTTTTTTTTTTTTTTTGGATTGTTCGTTAGTTTTGCTTGTCTCTCAATGTTCGATGAATTTCTCGATTTATCTCTTCATCCATTGGCATTGTGTGGCATTTTTGTGAAAATTGTATTTCATCAAAATCCAACCAACCGACAAAACAACACCAACAATACAAAACATGTTGTTTTGTTTTAACATTTCCGAATATATAAAATCAGATAGCAACGATAACGATAACAACAACAACAGCTGCAACTGCCGCACACAGTCAGCACCAGTTTAAAGATACACCCTCGCGTGCATAAGAACGACATCGTCAGTCTGCCAAACTTGCTGCAATTCCACTGTTACTCCATATGCAAGTACAAAAGGGTGGCTCATGCCCAGGACACAAACAACTCGGTTGCCATGATTAAGGAAACATTTTCGTATGAATTGAATACTAGGCAAGAACAAACAATCAAATGAAATGATTGAAATGAAGAAAAGAAAAAGTGGACATCAAATTATTTGAAATTTCATCCGAATTCCGTAGTTCATCCGGGGTACGCGGCTGTAGAAATTGCAACCACTCCATCATTGATCTGATTGTAATCGATAATTATCGAAATGATACACACGAATGACTCTCTTTGCAGAATATTCCAACAGGACCAATTGGTTCTGAGAATCAAAGGACTGTAGCTCTGCGAGACTGAGACACCCACATTCGTGAATGTTGGGCTGATCAAAGGCATTGCTGGGAGTGGTTGCTCCCATTTAAAATGTACTTCAATACATTTCAAACAATCAAACAACGGGGATCATGAACAATTTAAACATTAGCCTTCACACACACAAATTATCCACATTAGTTCATTGTAGTTTTCTCGAGTAACATCTCTGTCAAGGTTTATAACTAAACGACGTATAGGTAAATCGCTTCACATTATTAATGGTTTTTAAAAGCGTTTGTAATTTTTAAAAAAAAAAAAAAACATTTGTAAACCTCAAAAACACCAACTGAAATCTAAAATGAGTTGTTTGAAGTTCACGTCACATCTGTATCGCCAATTTGCTCTGTTTTCAATTAGGCGAATGAGTTGTATTGCCCGACTCTACAAAACACGGCGACTGAAAGTAGTGCCAAGCGAACACCCACGATATAAATTGATATTCCATTTTAATATTTGTTGTCGTTGCCCATCTGCTTTTGTTTATTTGCAGGGTTGGAAACATTTATGTTTATTTTATGTGTTGCGACAAACAAAAATAGCAAAGAGAAACTAAAAAGCGTATAAATGTATTTTCGAAAAAACTATGACTGGGACTTGTTTTTTTTATTAATCGCACTAAACCAAGTGCATTTCCATCGACTTAATTGACTACATATGTATGTCTAAATATATATGAAATGACATTTATTATTCCTCCAAATATGTTGAATTTTTTAAGTAGCGTTTATTGGGTTTTATTTGGTTCATTGTAGTTTTCTACATACTCCGGATGAGAATTCTCCACAACATTCTCCAACAAAACTTTAGTTCGAGTATCAAACAAAAAACTGGCAATGACATCTCAGCACGATAACTCATTTTAACAGGTTTTCTATTTATGTATTTGGAATTTATAACCGAAATGTCCCGTGTTTATCCCTTACACTAAATGAAATTTCCTTCAATAATATCCCCATGGAGTAGGAGTGATTCGTATGTGCGCCGATTTGTCGACGAGGTGCTGACGAGGTTTTTTTTATTGTATACTGGGCATAATTCACATGGATTATTTGACATTATCAAATTCAAGTCAAGGTAACAAGAAAAAATACTCTCCCTTTCCTAATCTGAATACCCTTATCTTCTATCGCTAACAAAGGGCACCGCACAAATTAGGGGCATCCACAAAAAAAAAAAAAAAAAAATGGAGAAAAATTTGAAAAAAATGGGAATTACTTTATTCCATAAGTATTGAATAACCGTATTGAAAAAAATGTTTGGGCATCCTAAGGTATATTGGCCTGAATTGCCCACACTAATAAACACATAAACTCATATGTGTCTAGATGCGTGTGTGTGTGTGTGTGAGCGAAAGAAATCATGTAATCAAAATAGCAGCGTATTGTTCCCCATAATAACAACAACAATATCAGCGACAACAAATGTTGCCATGGAACCATGAAACACAGTCGCCCAAAACGAAATTCACATGGTACGAATTTGTCTACGATCGATCTATGGCAGGGGTGGCCAAGCTTCACTCCAAGAAGAGCCGAATTCCAATAATCTGTCGTGACGGGAGCCAACATAAAATTAAACTATCAAAAACATCAGTTGGTATAGAATTTTTATTTTTTTGAATACGTCTTCAAACATACACATACATATATTTAAATTAAGCTATTGTTTGCTGGTAGATGGCATGTGTGCTTGTAACTTAGCCGAGCATTTTTTGAAGTTGGGTTCATAGTTAGTAAGCGCGGTACGAATTAATTCCGTTAAATGTTCATTTGTGAGTTGTGAACGGTGTTTTGATTTTATAAACTTCATTGTTGAAAAAAGTGACTCACAACAATATGTTGTGCCGAATATGGACAGTAATCTGCTAGCAGCTTTCCTTAAATTAGGGTACTTTGATGGTGATACTAGTTTCCAAAACTCATTTGCAGATTGTGTTGAATTGTGATGCATTTTAAGACTGTGATCCTCTTGAAGTTCTATTAATTCCATTTCTCCTGTGGCACTTTCATTCAAAATATAATGAGGAATCGATAATCCGTCGTTAATTACGTCAATCTCGAATGGATTTACAAGAAAGTTTAGAGAAATTTTTAAATTATTCAAATCATCAAATCGGAAGTGAAATTCTTTTAATAATTCTCCTAATTTACTGTCGTATTCACTCAGTTTTTTTTCATCAATTTTAGAGAGTCTTGTCTTCAGACGAGGAAAGTGATTGAACATTTTTGTGTTTAAGTCGCGTTTAAAAAGCTGAATTTTTTTAATAAAACTTAGAACAGTTTGAAAAAGATCAGTAATAACTTTATCTTTGCCTTGTAATGCTAGGTTGAGGGATTGCAGATGCTCCATTATATCAGTTAAGTCATTAATCCACTCATCATCCTTTAATTCCGGATAGTTTTTTTCTTTTTCTTTGAGAAAATTGCTGATTGGTTCCATTAAATCAACAAATCGGCTTAGAACATTATAGGTGGATAACCATCGCACTAGGCAGTAAAATGTTATATCTTGAGAATGACCTTCAACGTCCAATTCTTCAAGAAAGTTCTTGAATTGGCGATGGGTTTTTGAATTCGTACGAATATAGTTAACGATTTGTAGCACAGTATTCATTACGTTCTCGTATTTAAAATATTTAGCAACTAAATGTTCACGATGAACAATACAATGAAGTGGTAAAAATTCAGGTATTCTTGGATCGTTTTTTAACAGACCTATAAGGCCTACATTTTTGCCTACCATTGCAGGTGCTCCGTCTGTTACTACGCTTACCAAATTGTTCAGTGGTATACCTGTATCTGACAATATATTATCAAGTGCTACCAAATCCAGTAGTTCTTCGTTCACAATTAAAGATGCGGAAACATATCGGATAAATACAGCTAACTGTGGACTGTCCCGTATATCGGTTGATTCGTCAAGGGCTAAGCTGAAAGCTACACTATTTTTTACTTCTTCTTCTAGTCGCTGTTTACAATCTTTACTGATTTCCGTAATACGTCGCTCGGTTGTATGACGTGATACTGGAACATTGCTAAGTAGTCTGTGCAGTTTTATATTTAATGGATCCAGAATTTTAACCACCTGCTCCATATTCTTTTTAATAAATTCTCCCTCAGTGTATGGTCGTTTAGCACGGGCGATGTTCCAAGCGGTCATAAAACTAGCTTCTGTAGTATTATCAGCTTCTTTACTAAAAGATGATAATAATGTTTGCTGACTATTTAATCCAGACTTTAAAGATTTTATTTTGTTTGTTCGGATGTCGGTATTTAACGGATAATTAGCCAAAAATTTACAATGTGTTTTCTCATGATGCCGTTTTAAATTACTGGCCTTATAATGAGCAAGTGACTCATTGCAGATAAGACACAAAGGTTTTCCCCCTTTATCGACGAATGCAAATGCTTCTTCCCATTCTTGCTTGAAGTTACGATTTTCTTCTTCATATCTCCTTTTTTGTGTTCTAGCGACATATTTAAATTTCAATTAATCTAGAAAAGAATGCACAATTTATTGTACTAATAAAATAATAATTCAAACTTAATAAAACAATTGAAATCTGTGCATAATTACCTTGTAATGATCAAAATGAATTTCACAATATTACACAGAAACTTATAATTGCAGAAGACGTAACTTGAAACAAAAACAACAAATATAACCTTTCAATCGGAAAACAGCAATACAATCTTTTCACTATGTTATGCACGATGATGATTTTCTGTTATTTCAAAATTTGTTAATATGAATTATTTTGTTTTCCTTTTAGTTTAGTGATTCCCCTAACTATACAATTTATATTTTTTCATTCTACTGTATTGTTGTCCCTTTTTATCAGCTCTTTTTGTTTATATTCAGCGTGGTGTGGTGAAGGTGGTGTTACGAGATGTTGATGTTGTCGTCGACAAAAACGACAGGCATTTCGTTTTGACATTTTAACACTCATGCTGGAGTTGCAACGCGTTGAGATTAACTGCTCTCATACAATTTCATACGATTCAACTTTTTTTTGACATTTGACGGCGTCGACGACGTCGACATTAACTCCAGGGTCATGCTTGCACACTCATACAATGCAAAGTTATGTTGATGCAGCGCAACGGAAAATATGGTACGCACTTGCAATAAAAAGTAGATTTATGCACGAAAACCGATGAAAATGAAAATATAATTGGAATATATATATATGTATAACTTTAACTAAGGAACTTTAATTTATATTATTTGGCACTCAATAATCCATTTTTTTAAGCTTTTACAAAAAAAAATTAAATATGTATTATTTTTTTTTTTTATTTCTTTTCGAGAGCCGCATTCATTCATTCAAAGAGCCGCATGCGGCTCGGGAGCCGCAATTTGGCCATGCCTGATCTATGGTGTACAGACGAAGATTGCTTTTGCATATGCGAATTATTCGCATCATTTTCGAATATTCGCCTTCCATTTTTGGAATTTTTTAAATATTCGCTCTCTCATTCGACAAAAAAAAAAATAACGCCTAAAGCATTAAGTTTGATTCCTTTTTGGCAATATTATAATTCAGCGAATTTTCGGTTTCGCATATGCGAATACGAATTATTCGCTTCATTCTGGAATATTCGCTTTCGCTAAACCCACTTTCGTTACATCCCCAGTACAGACACTGTAAATTTGGCCAATGGTTCCTGAACGATTCAAACTAAAAAGATGGCTCTATTTTAACAGCGACTTTAAACGAATTCGCTGGTTTGACTATGAAAGTTTTTTTTTTTTTTTTTGGTGATCAAATATTTTGACCAGAGCTCTTTCTGAAAATATGTCCATATTTTAGAAACAAGAGATCTTGTTGATTTTCAGTTTTGAAATCTATATTGAACCGTGTTCAACCACATTAAGTTATGATAGAATAAGTAAATAAAGTCCCAAATAAGGATTACTTTCCCGCCTTTATGTATATTTTCGTCTCACGTGGAAACTCTTTAGATAATCCCTATTGCATAGGCGAAAGCTTTCGCCCAATTATCTTAAAGTTTTCCATCTTGAGTCGACGTTTTGAGTACGTTTTCGCTGAATGGCATCCGGCATCATCGCTACCGCTTCAATAAAAACCTTTGTCTCAAATTAACAAGCGAAGTGGTAAGAACCCATACTCATGAATAAAGGAAACCTTTATAACAAATACTGAAATTCATACTGTCTTTTTTTATAAAAACTGGAAACGGACCTTAACATTACAATTCTGGGAGTTTTCATCTCTAAAACTACAGTTCACATCCAGCAAAACAACCACAGAATTGTACAATCGATTTGTTATTTTTGATTTAGAATCTACTGCACAGCCTAGAAATCTGTTACACAACACTTGCTGATCTTTCCTTAAAAGCGACCTCTCTCAGGCATAGAACATGATTTTTAGTACATAATCCTCAAATTTCAAATGTAGGGTTCTCCAACAAGAGGTGTTATTTTGGTATTCAAAGAAAAATGGAATTTTTCGATATGAATGATCGGATGTTTATTTCAAAATAAAGAGGAAGGTATGCCGTTAATCAGTCACGACCACGCTTACAGGACCATATTCGTCCATTGAAATTTTCCTTAACCAAATCGCAAAGTGGCTGCCCTATGTCCTCAATAGCCTCATCTATTGAGGTCTTCTATCTTTGAGGTCTTGAATCGACGCTGGGCTGTTTGCGTAGACCTTATCTTTCACGTGACCCCAAAGGAAGAAGTCGCATGGTTTCGGTGGCCAATTATGATCACCTCTTCGAAAGATATCACGGTCCGGAAACTTTATACTTTTGCGAATGACTGCAAGATTTTCACCATTTCTGTAGTGAATTTTAATAATTTCAATTTCAATGCGTTGTATCGTTCCATTTTCAGTAATGATGTAGTTTCTACTTGTCAAATGTCAAAGAATAAAGGCTTCAAAAGTGACAGCTACCGAAATACCCGGTGATTCAAAATAACACCTCTTATCGGAGAACCCTGTATTAAAAGTTTGCACACTGTAAATCGGCAAAACAAATTGAATCAAATCAATTCGCTAGCAAAGCCGTGTTTACCATCGACCAGGCTGCATATTCAGCAGCATTAAGTGATTTTGGAAAAAAGCCTAACAATCGGAAAGTCCTGCAAACATTTGTATATCCAATTTTTGGTTTTTGATTCATGAGATAATTTCCTTTAATTTCTTTTGTAAATTTTCTTTTCGATATTCAGTTTAGAAACACTGTGCCAAAGAGGTATCTACGTAACCATCCTCATCTGCTGCGGAAACAACATGTTCCAATGTAAAATATCGCTTGCCCCTCGCCCTCTCTTGATGGGGTGGCATATATCAAAAAATGGCGAAAAATCGAAACAGCAATTGCAAAGAAAAAAGCACAAAGGAGGGGCAGCAGGATCGAAAAATGTTCAACTTTACTTTAAAAACAAATCCAAAATATACAAACACCACCACAACAGAAGAAAAAAAGAAATGGCTCAACACACCCGAGCACACCCATGTGTGTATGTGTGAAGGTATGTGCAAGTATTTCAATGTATATGTGAGTGAGTGAGTGATTTCTCCTTCCTCAAGTTTGATAGTTGATTTGTTGTTTTATTTTACTTTGTATGCACATGCAAATCATCATCAGAAAAAGTGATTGTTTTCCTATTTTCCACTCTTTTTTTTTGTTTTTTTTTTTTTGTTGGCAGTGGAAACCATCATCGGAAATTCGATTGAGTGTTTTAGTTGCTTTGCAAATCAATACTACACATACCGCCCTACATACTTTTCGTCGTGAGTGTGTGTGCGTGTGATTGCATGCGATTTGGTTTTCGTTAAACAATTTCGCCCATTCCTCCGCAATTGTCTTACATCCTGTTGCGGGCATGAATGCGATAGGTGATAAAGAAGAACAAATGATTTACGATCAGGTTGAATTTGAAAAACTTTTTTCTTTTTTTTTTTCTGCGGTTGTGAACAAAATTGATGAAAGTGTCTGACAACAAGTCACTGACGGGGTGATGGATATATCGAAGTTCCCTCCAAATGAAATATAGTTCACCTTCGCAGTGCACACAGTGTATCAGTTGAAATTTAATAGCACACGGTTAAACGAAAATATTATGGCAATATAATGAAATTTCCATAAACTTACGTATATACGAGTGGTTGCACTTATAAGCAGTGAATTGTGTGGTCAGTCTTCCGCATGGTAAACTTGAAAATAGGGATTCATTTCCAACAGAACTCGTAGTACTTTCGAAAAGCACCTTCAACGATACACAGGGAAAAATAGAGAAACTAGCACACTCAAATAAAAAAAATTAATTAATTGGGAACCTAAAAAGAATTTATGCAGCTTTCGAATAATCTTGTATTAAGTTGCACATGTGAATTTGTAATAAAGTTGCTGCTGAATTTTCGTGATCATTTCAATTACATTAACCGGAAGAGTTGAAGCTTACACAGTGTATTTCTGAGCACATTCTTTCGCAGTATAGAAAATAATGGGACAGAGATTCCGAGTTGGTGTAATTCTTATTGGATAATTCTTTACAATATGTATTACAAAATTGAAAATAAATAGATATAGGTTTTTTGACTCAACTTGTAGACTTAACCTACTGTCTGAGCTTAGATCGGGAAGTCTATCAGACAGTGTGCGGTCTGCACTTTGATTATCATCAGCGGCTGCTTTCAACTCTTAAATGTTGGCGGCTTTTCGAGACTTTAGAGTAATATCGAAGCCATGCACAACTTCTCTAGAAAAGCATTAGCCGTTCGGAGTCGGCTTCAAAGAGTATGTCCCGATCAGTGAGTATACAAAAATTATATCGTACACACCTCACTGATTCGAGAGAAGTACCCCGTCTGTTCCTTCATGAAATGTTAAGGGATATAAGTAATTCTCTACAGTATGTATTACAACATTGAAAATAAACCTATATCTAGTTTTTTTTAGCTTTATTTCTGAGCTTCCCACTTTCGTATCGTTTTAAAATCATCTAAATCAAATGTTTAGCGGCTGTTTTTCATCTCACACACGCCAGACTTTTTCAGTCTTTCAGAGAAGGTCATGGCCTGTGCGTTTGAAAATTATATCAAAATGTTCATCGTCTAATCATTGATGAAGTAATTATTAATTTATTCGTAATAATTTGTGTGTATAACCCTTTCCCCCTGAGTTTTTTTTTTTGGATACATTTTGTTTGGTTTATTTAAATTTTACGGCAACTATAGTTATAAGGATACGATCGAAGATGTCAGGTATACATGATATAATCACCATCGCTGGAACATATGATACCAATAGGGGCGAAAGGGTTAAATAGCTTAGTAAATATCAAAGATAAACCCATGTTTTTTTCTTAATGTGTATCAATTTCTGAGAATTCCTGGAAATTGTTAAATTTCCCGTTTCCCGGAAACTAAAAGTTTCCCATGGAATCACAACTTAATGACAAACTAAATACACACACAATATCCTATGGGTGATGGTATACAAGTTATTGTAAACTTGTAGTTTTTCGTTTACTTTGCAATAATTTTAATAACCATAACTTGAAAACAAATTAACAAAAGCGAAAAATAAACTTTTCGCTTTGTGAACGAAAGACGAGTATAAGCCAATTTAAACTGTAATTATTATTGTCAAAACCAGACCGACTTCAAACTCAAGTAATGAGAGGAAAACTGTTAAACCCTGTCTACGTGTGTGTGTTTGTGTGAGTATTACGAACAAATTCAAAAGGTCTAATAATAAATTAACTGCAGCACAAAAGGGGAGGGGGGGCGAAAAGAATCATTACAATAGCGAATGTGCAAACAAAGTAAAATGACAGAGAAAAATTGCACAGAAATTTTTCATTTGCCCAGGCCACAATATAGTTTCCGCTTGAAGCCCTCATTCCCACTCTCCGATTTGCTGGCTTTTTCAGTATCAATGACGCTGTAAGCAAAACAAACTTGCAAACAAAAACCAAAAAAAAAAAAAAAAAACCTGCAATAAGGAAGCTTCACAATCAGAGCGCATTTCTCGTAACTGGTGTAAAAAATAAATAAACCATTTGCTCCCGTCTGAGGTCACCTTCTGTGGTAGCGCTACGAAAAGGAACTGCTTAAAAAAAAACATCTTTTTTTTTCTGTTACTGTAAACGATTGTGAAAAACTGCAAAATAACAACATATGAAAAATGATGAAATCTACCACTGATTTCCATGAAAGCCAAATCAAAAGCACCGCCCTTCCCTCATTCGTTGTGCAGTTTTTCTTTTATTTTGTTTGCCGGCGCAAAGAATGTTAAGTGCATTCTGAATGCAAAACGAACACGATAACAAACACACACAAAAAAACACGCCAAGGAAATGCGAAAAGAAAACAGCTTATTAAAGACACAGTTGGCAAAAGACAAGTGTGTCTAATACGGTGACCACTCTAATACGGCGCTAGCAATGTTGAAAATGCTCTATCACTTTCAGGCAGACACTTGAGTGGATGAATGACAGGGACGGTAGGGGGTGAGTGGAAGCAGCGTTGCCTACAAGTGACGAATATTCGACATAGATCACAGGTGGGTGTGAGCCTTTCAAATAACCTTTTTTTTTTTAAAAAATTCTATAAAAAAAAACTACTGGATATTTTCACAAATTTCTTTTTTTTATTTGAAAATACATTCCTTCCGGTTAATAATGGAAAATAATTTCATTTAAATTGCTGCCTCGGCTGGCCATGCAGTAGCCTAACAACATTAGCTCTGCGGCTGATAATGCGATCTTCAAAAACAGGGCGCAAAACATCGAGTGTAGCTTCGGCTGTGTGGCACGTAGCGCCGTGCTGTTGAAACCAAATGTTGCTAATATCCTACTCTTCAATTTTAGTAAACAAAAATTTGTTCAACATGGTCCGTCAACGAAAATAACGAAAACGAAATAAGCACTAGTTGAAAAAAAAAACCGTTCGATGGCGGACCCTTTATATCATGCTTCGAATTTGTGCCGGTGGTATGAGCAGGGTGGTGTGATCTTGCTTAGCCCAAAGGTTCGTTGGCTGTTGCATGAAGCAATCCCTGTGCGGTAGAGCACCTGGTTCAGGACTTAACGCTGATACTCATGTGGAACTCTTGATACATTACTGGGTATAGGGTTCCAGGAAAGAAACCACTATGGGATGAAACCAATGTTAATGATGATGTGGAAGACCAGAGCTGAGGGATTATTTTAACGTATTTATTCCATATCAGACAATAATAACAATAATAGAATTAGGAAATTTGCTCATCTTTCAGCTGGGAAACTGATTTTTAGAAGTTAAGGAAAAAAGTTAGTTAAATCGCGTTTGCTTAATTCTTCTAAGGCGCCAATTTCGGTTGGGCAAAAGTTTCATACCAATAATGAGGAACCCTTTCACATTTCTAAATTGTAATGGCCGTCTCTACATCTACAACAAAACAAAACGTGATAAATAACAAAACCTAAAGAAATGTTTTTTTTAAATTTTCAAATTTTGAAATATTTGAAAATGCGTGGGCATGCTAAACCCTTTTCTGTGGCTGAAGTTTGAAGATATGTAGTTGGAGAATTGTTTACTTCAGTCCAAGCCATTCGTGGGATAGAGTTAGAAACCCTCAACCAAGGTCTTGGAAAATTGATTTGACAAGAGCGATTTGTGTTCTGTAAATAAATTGGAATAAAAGAAGAATTAAAGAAGATTGCATTTGGAGCGCCCTGTTCTCTCCATTATCCTCTTAAAATATATCCTCCATTGAGAATTTTCCCACAAATCCAAATATGCATTAAATGCTCGTATTACGATTTGCCCCCATAAATAACACCGGGGACAGATTCTCGGATCGCCCTCAATCATAGTGAGACAGACGACTGCTAACCAAATGTGCCAAAAGAAAGTATCTCCTACATGACATACAGCTTTCTTTTCTTTGGTTTTTCTTTGACGCCATTGCACGATGTCCAGTAATCCAGGAAACTCTACGACCCTTTCATTGCCTGTCTCTCAACCAACACTCAGTTGTTCACGGGTGTCGAGAAACAACACCAGCACCGCTGCCGCCAACAACAATTGACAATGGTGGCAGGATGAACGAAAAAGTAACTCTCCGTCGCTTTCTGTACAACCTGTGGAAGATGCCCCCGGGCAAAGTTTGCATTAAATTCACCTATTTTTAACAGAGTTATCTCCGTCAGTTGTTACGTTGTTTTTCGACATACCTTTACCTCGTTCGTTTCAGTTTTGTTTTCAGTTGTGGCAACCACGAATGTTTTCTGTTACCAAACCCTTTTTCGAAACTTTAAGTTGCACTCCGGTCTCCATCTAAGGACTAAGGACAAAAACTTAGCAGCAACAATAACAACCGGGCTGAGCACAAAAAACAAAGTAAAACGTTGAGGTTTGGCATGAAATATTATACTTTAAGCTGTGCCACACAAAACCAGCTGCGGTGTTTTACTTTCGCAACTCGACCGGGAGGGGTGCAGCAAAATGGAAATGGAAAGACAACCATCACCGATGGCACTGCAACAACCGAGGGGGGGCCGACAATAAAAAAAAAACATTGTTTTTGTTTTTATTTGAGTTTATTTTTCACAAGGGCTAAGAAGAGACCCTCATTCTGCGATTGTTCTCGAATAAATAGCAAACAAAAAACGAAGCGCTGAGCAAAGAAATGATAGTTTTGTGCTCATTCCTCCTCAGTAACATTTAAATGTATGCATTGTTCACGACTTTACTGCGAGGAGACGACTAGAGCACAGTTATTTATTCCGCAACTACGGCCACGGATGATGTTCATGATGATGGCGACGGTGCTGATACTGATGAAGACGAGGAAGACGAGGAAGCCAAAGCCAGCCAGGCCGAGATACACGAAGTCATATGACGGGGATCTTTCTTTCGTGTGAGTGTGTGTGTGTTTTTTTTTTGCTCAGGCTTTTGAGTTAGTGTTGCTGTTGCTTGCTGCTGCTGCTGGTGTTGGTGAAGGATGCATTCGTGAGTTGTTTGTGTGTTTCTGAAGTGGCCTCTTAAAATGTCTCCTCTTCTTGTGTGTTCCTTGTGTGTAATTTTTTCTGATTTTCTTTTTTTTTTGTCTGCTGCTACATTTCACCATTGAAGTTCGACTATTTGTAGCCTAAAGGGAAACCTAAATACTCTCTGTTCGGTGTGTACTATTCTGTGTGTCTAGTATTGCGCCCAACAAGTTTGTAGTAGACGGCACTGCTGGTGGTCAGCTGATTTATAGATTTTCTAATGTTCTCAAGGATTGATAGTTCCCGCAGGGCTCACACAGACTGATGGCTCATTGGTTGCCAGCGTAAGTAGACAATTTTCAGTTAAATCCACTGTACACCAGCTGGGGAAAAAAAAGCTTTAATACCAAACAACACACTCGTAACACAGAAGAAGTTGGAATTATCCACAAATTAGAAAGTGTTGAGAATATGTTGGATTTTAATATTCCAATGAGGTTAGCATATTTTTCACCTTGTGTGGACATTAGGGTGGAGTGAAAACATGCTTTTTTTTTAATTTGAAAAAGTTAACCTCGGAAAGAGATGTAGTCTGGGGTCCTAATGAGGGGAAAAATAAAGAAAACAATTTTAAAAAATTTTTAGGGGTCGCGCCACTCCCTCGAAATTTGTAAATTATCGCTATTTTGGCGTTGATTTTAGAAAAATCCTAAAAATTAACGACTTAACTTATTCGAAATTTAAAAGTTTGAGCTTGTTCAGTGCCCAAACAAAAGTATTTGAGGCAAATATGAGGATAATCGACTAATATTTGTAGCTTTGGTGGCGATTTCATTGTTCAGTCAATTTTCTGAAGAAGGGACGATTTGACTTATTTTACTTTTTGAAATTTTTGAACAATGAGAAAATTTTTTTTAAATTTTTTCATGCCCTTATTTCATTGTTTACGCTATTGCAAACATTTATTGACATAAAACTTTTTAGGATTTTTCTAAAAGCAACTCCAAAATAGCGATAATTTCCAAATTTCGAGGGAGTGGCGCGACCCCTAAATTTTTTTTAAAATTTTTTTCTTTATTTTTCCCCTCATTAGGACCCCAGACTACATCTCTTTCCGAGGTTAACTTTTTTTTTTTGAATTTCACTCCACCCTAGTGGACATGTAATGGATCGTGGCGCAGTTGCTTGTGTGTTAAGCTATCATAAAATAAAACCAGGTTAGAAAGCCGATGGTTTCAGCAGAGGTTTCACTTCATGTGACTAAAACTATCCACCACGTTGAATGTGTGAAAAAATTTATTTCATAATGGAATTATATGGACCTCACATTAATCCCTACTATTCGAGAATTTAAATTACTTACACACTTAGTTCAGCTCCAGTTGCTGTCGTGTTTTCACTCTGTGCGGGAATAGGACTCAAATTATTTGTTGTTATGACCCACCGAATGAAGACGACATCGTTGACAACGTGTCTACACTTTTATTATTAATTTTTATATGTTTTATCACAATTATTTTAAAAACCACAATACGAATACTATATTTAAATATAAAACTATCCTGTGTGGTCCTCTTTCCAAAAACAAACCTTAGCTACGGCAAATGAACAGAAACAAATGGCAACGCTCGTACTATGAGCCGGATTTAATTATCATTAGATACCGGAGGCGGTGATGTCAGGCAATAGTGGCGCCGCACAGTGGTCCAGAATCCAAATCCATTGGCAAAAAGTTTGCGCATTCC
Source organism: Hydrotaea cyrtoneurina (assembly GCA_958296145.1). Taxonomy (NCBI): domain Eukaryota; kingdom Metazoa; phylum Arthropoda; class Insecta; order Diptera; family Muscidae; genus Hydrotaea; species Hydrotaea cyrtoneurina. The sequence goes on along the minus strand of OY282512.1, from coordinate 3,237,114 downwards.
GTTAGACAATATACTAAACTTGTGATTTATGTACATTAAATTAAAGCTCGAACGTTTTTCTTTTGAAATTATGTCTCAACGACTTTGAAATTGCTATGTTTTGACCAACTTGTGCTTTAAATACGAAAAAATTAAAAAAACCCCGAATTTTTCGCAAAAACCCGGTTTGTGGCACCTCCCAAAATTTTCCAAAAATTCTCAAAAATACTTTACACCATAAGGTTACTCAGGTTGAGCCAAACTCAGGTTTGACACCCTAATGTTCATTTGGCCCCACTCACAAATCGTCGCCAATAGGACAAGTGCTAAAATACCATCCGGGCCCGGAGTTTTATTTACGTTGAGAGATTACTCTCTTACTCGAAAATTAGCCTGCATTTACGAGTGTTCCCCCTGAAAAAGCCGCTGATAAATGTTTGATGGTCTTACTCGGATTTGAACCTGGGTTTACTTGTGTGATAGTCACACACACACACTACCTACCACACACGGCCTTCCACAAAACAGCTAAAAGTACTAAGTAAACGAGCATATAATGAGTTCTGACACTTTTAAGTCGGTAATGGCGAATTTCAGCTTATTGAAAGGTCAAAGTTCCTGTCCCCTGGACCATATGCGTTAACCAGTTCGACACTGTCACACAATCCTACTTTCTGTTGTTCACATTTGCCTGCTCTAGTCAAACAATTGGTCTTGCCCCCTCACCGGAGCTGGCCGTTGAAGCCTCCACTTCTCGCTCGTAATACATTACCAACGAGGTCAGAGTATTTCGAACACGTTTATACTACTTGGCCGTTTGTTGTAGTTTTTGGAATTTATGCTAATCACAGCTCCCGCACTTAACTCACTTAAGTGGGCGTAGCATCCCCAAAAACTATTTGTCGTCATCATCGTTTTGTTGTCTCTGTGTCGCTTTCCACCTTCCGCCAATTCCCAAATACCCCGCTCGGTGCCGCGAAGCAAACTCTTAATAAGCTCCATTGTATTTTATTACAGCCAGAGGCGGCATTTGGTGTTCAGCGCGAACAGTGGTTTTGGCTTAGTTGGGGTAAAATGCATGTGGACCGAGGCATGGCCTGAGCCGGAGCCAGAGCCAACGCCAGCGAAGTTTAAATGCTTTATGTGCACTTACGTCTACCCTCGTGATAATGAAAATATTATTTTTTGTACATCTTCATTACCATGAGCGCCAACTAAGCAAACCGAAGTACTTTCAGTGCGGCTGTGGCAAGTTGAAGCGTCGTTGCTTGCTGCCACACTCACACACACACACACATCGGCCACTCTGCACTGTTGTTTCAGTTGGTTTGATTGCGAGTGCTTTCTTTGCACATCTGTTTTACATTAAGCATGTCATATCCGCTTCCTGTTCCAGTGCCCTTGACGTTTTTTCCCTTTGCTTTTCTGATTTTTTTTTTTTTTTTTGTACAGATTTTCATTCGTTCACTGGGATTTTTTTGTTCATTTTTGCTAAAATAAACTTATACACTGACACTAAACTAAATTGTAATCAGAAAATGACAGCTGAAACGTAGAGGGCAAAAGAAAAACTACTCGGATTTTATGAACACAAAAGTTGTAAAAACCAACAACGAAAAAGATGAGGAATCACAACTGAGGGTGGGTGGTCACATTGGCCACAACAAAAAGCCAATAATAAAGTGCTTGTTCCACACAAGCCAGCATCTCTGGAGATCTATTACAAGTCTACTACATTTTATCGTTCTGCTCTCATCTTCTGTGTTCTTTATTCTTGTGCGTTTAATTAAAAACACTCCTCAGCAAGGCCAAGCAGCCAAAGGAGCAAAATATTGCTGCCGATGATCATCATCGCCATTGTCATCGTCATCGTCATCGTCATCGCCATCATTGTGTTGCTGTTAACATATTTTCAATTTCAAATTATTACATTGTTCAATAAAACATTGACAAAGTTGTCCTCATCCATCATTGACACACTTCAGACGTTGTCTATTTTCTTTTGTTTCATCATTTTCAGCATCCTCCGTTTTACGCCGAAAAATGAACTCTTAAATGAAATTTAAGCATATCAACTGTTCTTTCACTTCCCCATTCCCCCCCAACCGCCACTTTGTGTTTGGTTGTGACCACATTGGTGACTAAATGACTGTAGACGGGTATGTAAGTGTGACAGCAATATTTTCCGGAATGGCCAAAAAAAAAAGAAAAACGTTAGAAAAACATTGCGTCGTAGTGTCTCAAGGAGAAGTGAAGCCAAAAAGAAATGTGCATGTACTTTTTGTCCTGTTTAAATTCCAACTGGTATTTGTGTACGTGTACCCTACAACTCGCTGTAGTATTGGGAACAATTAGGGTGTTTGTAACATCAAAACAGAAGTAAGATTCATCATTTCTTGTAGGAATCGTCTCGTAATAATTTGCTAAATCAGACGAGTATATAAATTTTTGATTGACGGATGTGCTAATCTCGGCGATTCTTTAGTTTACTAGATTCCGATCAGGTCACTTGGAATACGGCCGAAAACTCATACGAGTTATTGAAATTAAACCCGTTTTTGAGGGAATTTGGCCTAGTCGGTCAGGCTAACTAGGTCTGTGGCGGATCCTACAAAGGAAATTGCTGTCTTTGGAGAATCCACACGAGTAAATGTTTTTGAAGGCATTAGCGCCTAAACAACAATTTGGACATTTTTCTTCAGAGAAGGTAAATGCATCGAATGTAATCGTCGATAATGGTGAATGTTAGTTCTGCAGCAAGAAATCACTGGATGTCAATAATGTCAAGAAGTGTGTAGTATATTGATGAGATGAGAAAAGCAGTGCGTACGTCAGTTCACCTGAGTCCGTTGGCGAGCTCAAAGCGAACGTTTAAAATTATCGTTAGACAAGGTTATGAAAAACTCAGCAGAATGAAAGTGGCCAATAATAAAGGTCATGAGGTCAATTAAAACAAAAAAAAACATCATCTGGGACAATTTTTTTTAAATTATTCACATACCGTCTTAACAAATGGATCAGTCTGATATATGTCCGTGGTGCAATATTTATGTGTGAGTCTATAACGCGACAAATTCGGATTCCTGTCACGGTTCGAACATCACACATTTTGTAATAGAGCTCGTTCTAATTCATGTAGCACTCATCTAGAAAAAACATTTGCAGTTCGGAGCAGGCTTTAAACGTAGTAAATCTTATAAAGAATATTTTTTTTTGCTCAGTTCAATTCTTTGAGTGAAATTCCTCATGGAATATTCTGGGAACAACAGTGCTGTGGTGTCGGAGTTTGCCAAATTTGCCCGAAGTCGGAGTCGACTCCATCTCCGATTTTTAGTTGCTTACATTTCCCATGAAATAAATAAAATGTATTGAAAACAAGTTAATCTATTAATAGTTTTTAAAATATTTTCGATTTCATAAGCATTCTTATGTTTGAGATATAAACGCAACTGACTGTTATGCAGCTGAGTCGACTCCGCAATATGAATGGAACAATATTGGCTCGACTCTACAGCCCTGGAGAACAATTCTGTTATGACAACGTATCTGTCCTTCTTGTTTCATTACTGGCAATTATCCAAATGTTAAAGCTCGCTTACCATACCCGAATCTAAGTAGGCGAGTAGGGTGCTTGCAACGTGGGGGTTGTAGGTTTGATTCCCACCACAGGCTTTGATGTGTCGATACAAATATTTAGCCAACTGGTCTGTGTCACCCGATTTTACCTGGGAGCCAAAATTAGAATATAAATTTACTTTGTATTGTAGTTAAACAAAAATAAACTTTATCTCTTAGGTGCTAATTATTCTTTAATGTTTTAAGTACACTCACGCCGGAGTACATTTAAAATTGAAATCTATGTTTTGTTTTTCAAGAATTCCGAAACGGATGTTGTCACCATAGAGTGTTTTACAGATGACATAAAACTCGTCCTCTTTTCTTCTGTTTCTATTTCTTTTTGTTTCGTTTGGTGACCTTTTATTGTTGGATTTGGCGTTTTTTCCCCCCCTCATAAACATTCTTGCAGGGAATTGTCTTCTTCGAGTCCATCAACAATGGAAAGCAACATATTGTTGCTCACTCTGGTCTGATTCCTAGTTGTTTTTACTCCGATCAGGAACATTTTTTTAGGTATATGTATTCGGTTGGGTTTTTGCTAGCTAAGTTGTGGCAGGATGAACCAAAACATTTTACACGCAATACAAACATATTTTTTGCGTTATTTTTTTTTTTTGGGAAACTCAATAAAAACATCACACTTATACATATGCACATGGGTACATGACCTGACACACGCACACACACACATATATATGTATATGTGTGAACATATATGGCGCAAGAACCAAAAAATATGGAATCTAATAAAAATCCTGTCGTGTCTGTCTATAAAAATCGGTATCGGCATCGGTACGTATATTGTGGGTACAGGGAGTGCGTGCGTAGTTCACGTTGTGTGTATTGTATTTACGCATACATATACATATACATGGATGTGTGTTTGCTTGTTCTTTCGGTATTTACTTACGTCGCACAGTGTTTCGTGGCCGCAGAACGATTGTACACAAATTAAAGGTGATGTTGCCAATAAGTGAACTTTGGTTTATGGTGGACCACGTCTCCTTACATGAAGAAGTCTACAAAGTTATTTACATTAAAATATCCATATTGGATGATCTTATTTTATCAACACATTTTCAATAGAATTATAAAATGCATATTTGAATATGGAATCGTCATTGAATCGTAACTGTAGCTGGTGGCCAAAATATCCCAATTCAATTATTACAAATTATTTCAAATCCTGAACGATGAGGCCAAATAAGAATAACTGCCCACCTAACTCGCGTTGCTTTGTCAGCTCTTAAAAAAAATGTTTATTTTGAAAAATTAAGCCAAAATTGAGCCTCGTCGCTGGAGATGATTTGCCTTGTGAACCGCATCACGAATGTACTGGCAAACACTTAAGACTGATAAGTTCTCTGTTCGAGCACACAGATTTCCATTTAGACAGCTGTATTCTTTGATAGTTAAATATTTTTGTATTTATGCGACATCTTCTGAGGAGAATGACCACAACAAACATCTAAATTACTCTTTATTGTATGTTAATAAAATATTAAAATACACAACTTTTTATTCATGAAATTAAACACTGTGCGTCGTGTTAAGTAGAATGAAAGACGAAGAAAATACAAATACGTTGTTTTTTTTGCTTGGGATGTCTTTAAAGAACTTTATAAATAAATTTAAGCAGTGTAATGAAGTTTTTCCAAGAATAATTGACAACAAATGTCCTTTGATTGGGGGGCGAACCTAATCAGATTGTAAATTGAATGGCGTTCTGTTGAGCAAAAACACAACATGACTTCATTAAAGATACATTTTGACCACAGGCAGGAGTTCGGTGGTACCCCAATCATGGGTCATTGTTATAAATACGTGTATCCACTGTATCGTTGCCGGATGTTTAAGTTGTAGGCCAATAATATTTGTATCAGGTCATTTGCATGGGCGAAGCCAATAGAAGTGGGTTACAGCAGGCCAGGTTGCATTCATGATCGTTCTATAAATCATATAGAAATGTTCCTTGCTCCTGATTTGACAATTGGCATTTCTAGATGTCACATATTACATCTGTATTATTTCGGCAAAATCAATTCCACTCTCTCAAGGACCCATGTGTCAGATTGAAAATTAAACCATCTTTGGTCCAGGACTGTGGAGTCAGTGTCGGAGTCGATGTTGCCATATATTGTGTGCTTCTCGAATACACTTTCTGAATTCCATAGTACATAAATAAATTATGATATTGACAGATACAACGCATTTAACAATTTCATTAACCATAAAATTGTATATTGACAAAGATGAAATTGATTAAAACTTTATGACGCTTAAAAGCGGCTAAGTCTCATGTTGTCACTGCTTCTACCGATAGATAGGAGCGTATGTGTGTGATTGACGATATGGCAAAGACACGCACACAACTACATGAATAAGAATGTGTTGATGAAATTGACAAAATATAAGAATGTCTGGTTTGTCAGACAGGCGAGGCAGTAAGTACGTGTGTATACGCACTTAACATTCCATGCAGGCGGGGAATTTCTCTCACACCAGTGAGCTGTGTACAACAGAATTACTCACCGAATGGGATCTGAGTCGGCTCCGATCGTCGAATGGCAATATCGTACATATGGTACACTGTGAAATCGAAATACTATTGACCATCTGATTGAATTGCTATTTCGTCATTCTATAATTATTGTTTTGTGTTATTTTATTGTTATTGCTTGTCATTTTCATACATTTTGTATTGGACTGTCAAAAGCAACAATAATCGATATACTAAACAAAATAACACAATAAAGGACACAAAATACCAATTAGAAATGGAAGAAAATATAATTGAACAGTTTGAGGATTTGATTTTTTGAAACTTGTACAAGTATTTGAAAGATAACATGAATTTCATTTCATTTCAAAGCAAACTGAAAACTATGATAGCATATCATTTGAATTGTTTGTACAAATTTGATTATTAGCAACATGTTGGTGTGAATGGGTTGTTTTAGTTAGTTTGCTGCAGGCTCTGGGCAGGGTCTCAATTATTTAATAAACGAACGGCTCGTTTATTAAAAATTAGGAAACTGTAAAAAAGTCCTTTGTAATATCTCTGAAATATTCTTCATTAATCTAATATTGAATTATTTTAAAATATAATTTGTTTACAAAACCGTTTCATGGAAAACTTCATAAAATATTCTGCGTCGTAAAATGATAAGACCACGACAGCTGTAGCAAAGGTGGAGCAAGGGTTATCGTCATAGTGTCGTCCTTTACATGATGCCTGACATAGCAGCGTTGACTCTACTATGGCCGAACCAACTGTTCATCAAGACATACCATTTAGTTATACAGGGTTTTCCAACAAGAGGTCTTATTTTGGTATTTAAAGCAAAATTGAATTTTTTGAGATAAATGATCGTATGTTTATTCATAATAAAGAAGATATGCCGTTAATAACACCGTGTTACACACATTCTGTCCTATGAACCAAATTTACTTTTTCGGAAAGGGGATAAAAAATAAAAATACACGTGTATCGGCGATTTTCATGTACACGTCAGAATTTGTTTTTTTTTTAAGTTTGAAGTATAAGGCTCGTAGTGGCCTGTGTGAAAGCCTTTGGACCGATTTTTAACCCTTTTTCAGTGATCCAATCGAGCTGATTTTTTGCAGGCAGACTCGTGGAAATGTCTGTATCACGTCAAATTTTTTAAAAAAATAGATTTTATCAATTCTCAGATTTCTGACGTGTACATGAAAATCGCCGATACACGTGTATTTTTATTTTTTTCCCTCTTTCCGAATATGTGCATTTGGTTTATAGGACAGAAAAAAATCTATTTTTTGTAACACGGTGTAATGAAAATCAACAACAGTCAAAAGGCCATCACGACCACGCCTACTGGACCATATCCTTTTCATGAAATATTCTATAACGAAATCGCAAAGTAACTGCCCTATGTCCTCGAAAGCCTCACGAATTCCATCTTTGAGGTCTTGTGCTATTGGCGTGGACCTTCTCTTTCACGTGGACCCAAAGGAAGAAGTCGCAAGGTGTTAAATCACAAGATTTCGTTGGCCAATTGTGATCACCTCTTCGGGAGATAACACGGTCTGGAAACTATTCCCGTAAAAGAGCAATGGTTTCGTTGCTTGTGTGGCACGTAGCGCCATCTTATTGAAAGTTGACGTTGTCCATATAAACATCATCCAACTCCGATCATAAAATATCATTAATCATCTCTCGATAGCACAATCCATTCACCTCATTTTTCGAAAAAGTAATGTCCAATGACTCCGCCGGACCATAAACCGCACTAAACAGTCACACGTTGAGGATGGAGAGGCTTCGCAAAATAACTCTTGGGTTTTCCAAGCCCCAGATGCAACAATTTTGCTTGTTGACGTAGCCACCGTGGTGGAAATCGGCCTCATCAGTCACGATGATTTTTCGATGGAATTTCGGATCATTTTCATGTATTTCAAGGATCCAATCAGCAAAGACACGACGTTGTTGATGATCTGCCGGCTTGAGTTCTTGTGTTAACTGAACTTTATAAGCCTCAAGACCCAAGTCTTTATGCAAAATTACGATGTAATGACGTTTGTGGAATGCCCAATTCCAAAGAACGACGAGGAATAGACGAAACCTGGGTTTTCTTCAACACTACAACAGGATTGTTCTCAGTTGTTCTTGAGCGACGTGCACGGGTTTTATTCCTAACATCACTAACTTGTCCCAACAGCTCGAATTTGTCCACCAATTTCTGTATTGTGGTCCGACAAGGTGCTTTACGACGACCCAAAAATGCTTTAGTTTTGCGAACTGTGACTGCAAGATGTTCACCATTTTTGTAGTGCATTTTAGGAACTTAAACTGCTGATGCTGGGAAAAAGCTTCTAAAAGTTTCATTAACATCAACTAACAATCAGACCACAATTAGCTTATTAAAATCATATATTTTGTCTCATTTTGATATTCTCTTCAATGGGAAATAAAAATCACAATTCTTGTTAGAATGAGACACACTCATTAAATTGCGAATAAAAGCGTATCGATGGCTTGTTTTATTAGAGGATTTTTGATTTTATGATATCGTAATGAAAATATTTGTTTTACCGTCGCGTCAATTGAAATCAAATTCTATCAACATCATGAACAGGCAGTTACTCAACCACCACCTACTATTTTTAACTATTTTTCGATTTCCGAATTGCGGAAATCATTACAGATGACATTACCAGGTATTGAGATCTCATTACTCCCTGCATGACGTGCAAACTAATAACAAATGCTGTTGAAAGTTGTCTGTTAATAATTGAATGACGCAACCCTCCCATGTGTTTGTCACAAAACAATGTAGACTTATTAAAAATGATATAATTTTATGTTGGGGTTAGTTTAGTTCATTTAATTTTATGAGGACTATAGGACAACTGTACCCAAGTTGCACAGAATCTGCCAACGGCATTACGCTGGAAAATGTCCTCGAATATCCTCATATTCAATGATCCATAAAAGAGCTCACAAATAAAAAAAAAAAATAATCATAATTGAATTCGACAATGAACTTAAGTCCTTTGCCATCCTACCCGCTAATGGCCCAGCATAAATGTCATCTTTAACACTTAATTTCAAATCAAAGTGTTTTTTCGTACTCTTGCGACCATTCGAAATTGCTTTGACTCGGGTACATTGAACGCTCTTACAAATGCAATCATGCAATAATAGCATTTGCTTACATTACTCACCCCCTCGATACCCCTCTGCCATCAGAATGACAATATTTTTACAGATTTTATTCCGCGTGCATTTTTCATGTCTGCTTTTGGACCACTTTCGAAATTGCCATCATAATGTTGCACACTTTTAATTTAATTATGAAATAATTATTCGTTCTCTTCGGAACGAACATTTGCTGTGTGTGTGTGTGTGTGTGAAAATGCTCGAGCGACCGAATAGAGAAGAATTCAAATTTCAGCGCAGATATTATGCAAATGTAGATTTGGCAAATTATTTTAATGGAATTCATGATTTGAAAAAATGTTTTTTAGCTTACACATTTACAGTTATTGCACTATTGGCTGCGTTAGATTGTTTCAAGCGCATTACAAAGGATGCGTAAAAAATTGCTAATGCAATGTTTTAATTTTGTTTCCAAATGGGAAGTTGCATAATAATTTTCGTTTTCATTGATTTTAAAATCAGATAAATATTTTTAATATTATTTTTTTTCCACGTTTTTTTTTTTTGGCATAGCAAAGGCCATACGTCGGTTGTTTTGGGGAATTCTTGGGCAATAAAGTGGGTTTTTTAGTATTAATTTGTAATTCCCATGGTTCCTAGATGGAACGTAGGGACTCGCCATGAAAACATGCCCATGTTTATTTTTCAACAAAAATCTCAAAAATTTTGCTTTTAAAAATCTTTGTAATTCAACATCAGAATGTGTAATTTTTGAATTGACTGTGAAATTCGATATTTGTTTGATGAAATAGAAACAACGAATGACTGAATTGCATGGTTTTTTCTTCATGAATTGTTTCTTTGTTCACAAAACATGACAGGATTTATAAGAACTGCGTTTCTCAGCAGAAAATCATAGCTATGCCTTTGGGGAATTGGTAAAATGGCGTACGGTGACGTAATCAACGCATAAGGCGGCAATAAAAGAAATTTTATAAGAAAAAAAATGAGTGTGTGGGAGTCTCATACAGCCTGAGCCATACATCAAAAATAATATAGCGTCCGTTTTCGCCTTGTAAATGTCGCCGCCTTTACGTGTAGGAGAGTAATCTCTAAGCCATGAAAAACCACTTGCCATTCGGAGTTGGCTGTATACAAAAGGTCACCACCAGTGAGTTTACGAATAATATCGTGCACAGCTGTAAGTCGTACCTTATGAGATTTGAGAAACTTTCACCGCCATTGAGTGTATAAGCAATTATAGAATTTTGGAGGTCATCCCACCCAAGGCTTCCCACTCAGCACAACGTTGACACACATCAAAATTGAAAACATAAAATTAGATTTTTGGTGTTTTCAGATAATCCCGCATAAACATGTGTTTCCTAACATATTCACAACTCATCACGGAGATTATATCGTCACCTGAAATTCAAAATGACCCAACATCAAAAAAAACCCGAAATCGTGTTTCTGATTGATTATGGTGAAATGGCCTAAAATACATGTCTCACAACTCATTACGGAGAATATATCGTCACCTGAAATCCAAATTACCCCAAATCGTGTTTTTGATTGATTATGGTGAAATGGCCTAAAATACATGTCGCTGCTACATTTTACACTTCAATATCTAACATTTACAATTTTATAGGCGAATTCCTAAATGGCCCAACACGAAGAGTGTTTACAGGAGATGCCTGTAAAGTTAAGTCATTTTGAATTTCTGCTGACAATTATATGGATTAATAAAACACAAAGTTCAACCTTTAAATATTACCAACAAAATGTGTTATTAAATCACAGGCCACCTACGTGACGCAACTGTGAAATATTGTAAACATTTTGTGTAAAAAATGCATAATTTATTTTGTAATATGAAATCATTTTTCATACACTGTCGAATGGAGCAAAAAAAAAAAAAAAAAGACAAAATAAACTACACAAAATACTAACGAAAGTATGCGCTAATTTGTTTCCTCCCAGAGATTGTAACGAAATTGATGTCATAAAGTTGTGTTTGTTGGTGGCCCACATATTAAACGCATGTGGTCGATCGTCGGCCGCTTGCAACTGCAACTGCCACAGCCACAGCCGTTGTTTTGGTTGTCGCTGTCGCAGATGCTTGAAATACATGAATGGATGCCACGTAAAGTGCACAATTTTTGGCGTACATTGGACTAATTCGAATATCACACAAGCCCCAAAACAGCGTCAACAACGGCAGCAGATTATGAGAATATAATTTCCGTAATACAAATTTACATACATGCATTTGAGTACATACATATGGTCCACGTACATGTGAGTGTATCATAAAACTACGATTTGCAACAAATTTCAATATTTGGCATTTAATAATTTTATTCGCACTGAAATTAAATTTTGGTATTTTGGCGCATCTACGTGCATGTACTTTGAAATGTATACATGCATACATATGCGAATAAAAATTTGAAAATCTGTTGGCATACCCTAAAGGCGGCGATTCACAATATATTCGTCAATTAATTCGGGGAATTAATTCGTCAATGTTAAGGTCTTATCCCCCCAAATAGTTTAAAAACAAAGTTTCGTGTTAATCTAAGGGAATTCAAAGGTAGCTCAAAACGAAAATGTTGTATAGTGTTGGAACCGCAGTACCGCTTTTCAGACCATTGTACATTTTGAGTGTGAACCACCAAAACTTGGTTAATATTCGAATTCGATCCATTGTAGAATCTATCTTTGTGTAGGTTAGTATAGCATCGACACCGCCCCTCTTTATATGTATGCCCTACTAGTTTATTGTTGGTGGTGAATGTGCACGCTTTTTTTTTATTTAATAAAAAAATAATAACGAGGAATTTGACAGAAAATGCTGTATGCAGACTGATGCAAATCATTAGTGTGATGATAACAAAAACAAAGTAGAAAACTGTGAAATGCACCTGAATTGGACTATAATGAAACATTTTTACAATAACGCTGTACGCAGAGTCATGTTTCAATTTATTTCTGACATATGCCTTTTATTTATGTTTGATTCAACTCATTAAGTAACTATGGTTGAGGTCTATGCTTTTTAATTTAATTATTCGGTTTACTAATTCCAATGTACATTCAATATGCACATCGTTTGTCGACTGTGATATTTATCGAAGAAAAAACATTTTAAAAAACTGAATAGGTTTTTATTACACACAACATATTTGGCTGAACGTAGCAGATAGGGCGTACGACTATCACATAAGTAAAGCCGGGTTCGAAACCGGGTAAGACTATCAAACATTTTTCGGCGGCTGTTTTCCACCTCGTTAATGCGGGCCACTTAACGATTAAGAGAGTAAAGCATTAAGCCCCAAGTAGTCAAACAATAAAGTAGGTAACGTAAAGTAGTGTTGTCGTAACCGTAGAACAACAAGTACTCATCAAACGATCTTCGCTTAGTAGAATGTTGTATTAATGTTGTTGAACAGTTTTATTTTGGTTGACAATCCCTGTATTTCCCTGTATTTTTGGAAATAAATAATTTTTTTACTCTCTCGTTCCCTTTGACGTTGCTCTCTACTTACTTCCCTTAACATTTCATGAAGGAACAGACGGGGAACTTCTCTCGAATCAGTGAGCTGTGTGCGATATAGGTTAGGTTAGGTTAGGTTGAGAAGAGGAGGCGGTTTTTCTCCGCCTCATGTCCTTAGACATACACCTAAGCCAGTATTCGGCTTGTTGTGCGCTCTAAACTGTACATAAAAAGGTCTTGAGAAGTTATTTTAAGAACTCTGTACTGTTGACATAATCTTTAATTGTTTTCCAGTCTGCGCCCCTGAGATGGGTCAAGTCTGTTAAAGTGTCATTTCCCAAGAAACGGGATCTATTGTTTGCGAACGCTGGGCAGTGACAGAGGAAATGTTCCAAAGTTTCGTCATCCTCTCCGCATGCCCTACATACGCTATTGTTTACAACTCCTATTTTGTGTAGATGCGATTGTAAGCCTATGTGCCCTGTTAGAATGCCCATGATCTTACTAGTTTCTGTTTTGCTCAGTTTCAGCAATGTTTTGGTTTTATCCTCGTTTGGTTCACCCCACAAGATTCTTGTCGTTTTCCCAATAGTTTCACTATTCCATAGTGTGATATGGGCGTCTGCCGCCCATCTTTTTAGCTCAGAACGCGTAGCTCCGAATGGTTTCGCGTTCTCTAAATTTATTGTTTGCAACTCCCTGGCTCGTTGAGCCAAGGTATTGGCTTTCTCGTTTCCTCTTACCCCGTGATGACCAGGCACCCATATAAGGCGTATTGTGCCATGTCTTGAGTAAGAGTTAATAGCCATTTTACAATCTAAAACTGTCCTTGATTTAACCGTTTTAGTCGTTATTGCCTTGATAGCCAATTTGCTATCTGTGAAGATATTTACGTTGGTTGGTCTTGTGTTAGCGCTAAACCAGGTCACACACTCTGTGATTGCTCGGATTTCCGCCTGTAGGACCGTGTTATGGTCTGGTAGGCGGAATAAAAGTTCGGTTTCCGGTTCTTCGATATAAAGTCCCAGCCCCGTCCTTTCCCCTAGTTTCGAACCGTCTGTATAACCGCAGTTTCCAGTTGGTGTCTGCGCTAGGGTTCCATCAATCCAAGATTGTCTGTCTGGTATTAGGGTCTCACACTCAACAACTATTGACGTTTCGGGTATTCTATCGGGTGCTGATGTTATGTCAGTTAAATTCCCTTCGACTACCTCAACTATTTTTTGATGATATGACCTGTGATCAGTTTCGATCCATTCGCCCATTGCTTTGAGTCTCATTGCTGTGAGGGCGGCTTCATATTTAATCTGTATTTCTATTGGTGGGACATTTAAGATAGTCTCTAAAGCCCTATTAGATGTGGTCCTCATTGCTCCGCTTATGCCGAGGCAACACATACGTTGGACCTTTTGTAATATTTTTATGTTGCACTTCTTTTCCATCGATGTCCACCATACTACTGATGCATAAGTTAGAACAGGTCTAATTACGCTTTTGTAGAGCCAGTGTGTCATCGTTGGATTGAGGCCCCATTTTGAGCCTATAGCTCTTCTACATAAAGACCAGCATCTGTGAGCTTTGTTTGCTCGTTCTTCCATGTGGTACTTCCAATTTAGTTTTCTGTCCAAGATTACACCTAAGTATTTAACCTTGTCTGATATTGAAATTGTTTTGTTAAGGAAAGATGGGTCTATATATGGACCAATCTTTGTTTTCCTTGTAAACAGACATATTTCAGTTTTGTCTGGGTTTACATTTAGACCTCTTGGTCGAGCCCAGTCATATGCAAGTTTTAGGGCAGTTTCGGCCCTTCTGCAAAGTTGGTTTGGATTCTGGCCCCTCAGAAGTATTATAACGTCGTCTGCATAGCAGACTGGTTTAAGTCCTTCGTCAGTTAGGATCCTCAGGAGACTGTTAATAGTGGTAACCCATAGGAGTGGTGATAAAATACCTCCTTGTGGTGTTCCCTGTGATACTTTGTCTCTTATTTGTATTTCGTGAGACCCACAGTTAATCCATCTATTCCTTAGCATGTGGCTTATCCAGTCTCGGAGAGCCCGGTCCACCTCGAACTGGTCTAAGGATTGAATTAGTGTGTTGGTCTGTACATTATTGAACGCTCCTTCAATGTCAATGCATACCGCAAGTGTGTACATTTTCCCATTGAAGGATTCTTCTATGTTTTGCACTACCTCGTGTAGGGCGGTGTCCACTGACCGTCCTTTAACGTATGCATGTTGTTTAAATTTTAGCATTTCGCTTGGAATCTTACTTTTGATCATGGTATCCACTATGCGCTCCATGGTTTTGAGTAAGAAAGATGTTAGGCTTATTGGTCGATAAGCCTTCGGTGTTGCATAACTTGCCTTGCCTGGTTTGGGTATGAAAACAACTCTTGCCTCCTGCCAGGCTTTCGGCGTGTATGAGAATTTTAGGCATGCTGTGAAAATAACGGCTAGATGAGTTGACATGTAGTGAGCCTCCATCTGTAGTAGTGCCGGAAAGATTCCATCAGGTCCTGATGCCTTAAATGGTGAGAAGCTCTTTAAGGCCTCTTTGACCATATGGTCTGTAATGATAAAACTTTGTTGAACTTCATTATCCCTACGAATCGGTATCTCTGTGTGTCCCGCCATCCCTTGGGGAAAATGAGTGTTCATCAAAAGTCTTACCATTTCTTCAGTTGATTCTATTCGTCTACCCACATCATCTACCATTGTTTCGGTTTGGGTGTGGGTTTTTGAAAGGAACTTTTTTATTTTTGAAACATCGTTAACGCTATCCACCTGTTCGCAGAATAGCCTCCAGGAGTTTCGTTTTGCAGTTCTTGTAATTTTGTTGTATTCTCTGAGTCTTCTATGGTAGTCGTCCCAGTATACCGGAGATTTTTTACGGCGTGCCCTATTGAAAAGTCTTCGGACCTCTTTCCCAATGTTGCGAATCTCCCCTGTCATCCAGGGTTTTTCTTGGGCTGATTTCCTTTCTCGAAGTGGACAGCTATCTTCGAATGACTTCACTAGAATCTCCGTAATGTTATCAACCTTGTTGTCGATGTCTTCAACACTTAGGCACTCATACTCTTCATGCCCTAGTCTTTCTCTAATTAACTTCGCGAATTTTGCCCATTTCGTTTTGGCCTTATTTCGAAAGTTTATTGGGTTTGGCGGTGGCCTTGCTATCTTAAATCTTATGTAACGATGGTCAGAAAAGGAATGTTCTCTAGAGACCCTCCACTCCTGTATTTCGTCTATAAGATTTTCTGAACATATTGTTATATCTAATACTTCTTCCCTAATTTTATTAACAAAGGTAGCAGTGTTTCCTATGTTAAGAGGTATTAGGTCGTTAATATTCAAAAATTCTACTAGGGCTTGTCCCCGTTTATTAATGTTAGTACTACCCCACGCAACGTGGTGAGAGTTAGCATCGCAACCTACTAGTACTTCGTTACCTGTTTGTTTGGCTCTCCTCACAAGGCGTTGTAGTTCCGACGTAGGTGGTAATGTCGGTGAGTCGAATGGCAGATATACTGACGCAAGGTATACGTTTCCATTCCCCTGTTTCAGTACTGTTGCATCCGATGTTGACAACTCTGGAGAGAAAAGATAACATAAGTTTTTGTGGCATATGATACAGGTCCTTGGTCTAGTTCCCGTATTTGCATAGAATAGTTGGTAGTTGACATGGTTCAATCCAGTAACCTTGTTTCGAATCGTCCATGGTTCCTGGATCAAAGCGATATGAGTCTTACCTTTATTTATCTTTTCCATCAAAACGTTTGTTGCCGTTTCGCTCCGATGGAGGTTTATCTGGATGACCTCAATCATAGGTCCTCCAGTAAACGGGCTTCTTGGGAGTCGGAGATGGATTCGGCTCCCTCTTCATTCTTGGACTGCGCTGGGCGCTTCTCTTCGTCGCAGTCTCTGTGTCCTGTAGGCTCGTTTTCAGGGTCTTCAGCGCCGACCCTGGCCTTACCGATTTTGAAGAAGACAGCTTTCTACACGTAGAAAGCCATGCCCTTCGTCTTGGCCAGGCTGGACATGGAGAGTTGATCCAAGCCCACCACAAGGAGAGTGCCATTGCTGTCGCTCTCCCTGTGGAAGACTTCCCACCTCTTTACGTCCAGTCCCTTATTCTGGTGGCCAAAGAGTTTGAGCATGCGTTCTGTTGTGAAGTCGCTGCCCCATCCTTTGACGTACACGGTCGCTTTAGTGAGCTTAGGGATGTCCCTCATCCTCACCAGTTTCAGCTTGGCGCCTTCCCAGGGAGAGGGGATCGTATCCACGAGTTCAGTGAGGGTCTCTACGCAAGCTGTTGATGCCATCCTCAACATCAAGATGTCCCCTTTGAACTCGCAGCTCATTATTTGAATTGGGGGCCCGTCCTCGATGTTTAGGGCGTGCTCCACAATTTGGTTGTTAACCAGGTCCTCAACTTTGTTGTGCTGGTCTTTGGGGATTTTGCCGGATGCTGAACGGATATCGATCACTGCGTAGCAGAGTTCGTCTCTGTTGTGCTTCCGCGCTACTTTAGCATATGACGGTGGCTTCTTACCTTTTTCAGCAGTCAACTTCCTCTTCCGTGTCGATCGGGATACCCTTTCGGGTGCCCCAGTCTTCTCGGAGGACTCCGTTGCTGCGCTCGCTCTCTTTGTAGTTGGATTGACTTTGTTGTCGCCCTTTCCACAAAGATACAGACTAGTGTCTCTTTTGTGGGGGGTTTGACTTGGTCTCACCAATTTACTTGAGAGCGGGGAGCTCTTTTTCTTTTTCGGCGGTTTCGCAGTGTTCTGCTCTTCGGGAGATCTGACCCTCTTTCCAGCTTCCGAGGAGGTGGAAGGAGTTTCAGATGGCTCCTTTTGAGCATCCTGCACTTTAGCCTGTTTGCTATCCCGGTTCATCTTCTTCAACTTACGTCGTTGTGCCCCTGATAGCTTCTTCTTTTTTGTCGAGAGCTGTGCCATACAGTCGTTTACTTCTTCTACCATCTTGCTGACCTCGTCATCTATGGAGTTAGCTAAGACAGTAATGTTAATGTTTTCGTTTGATTCGGAGTCAGAATCGGATTCTCTACCTGTACTTGAAGGCTGGGTCCAGTTAGTACTCCCCCTTTGGTCCTCCTTTTCTTCCTCCTTTTTTTTGCCAGTGGCTGAAAGTGCGCTTGTTGCATTTACTGCGACTACAGGCGCCAAGGCACCAACACCTGTAGGAGGATTATGTGGCTCACTATCGCTGGATATCGACGGCACATGACTAGTGAGCAAATCAACACTTGCCGCCGGTACTGGGGTTATTAATCCCTGCACCGTAACTTTATTATCTTCTTTCGTTTCCTTCATTTTTGTTTTTTTGTTTAGGGGAACACCCCCATAGTCCGTTTTGGTCCGCGGGGAATACGAGATTCCCTAAGGCGGTGGGCACACTGCTCCACCTCCCCTGTGGTAGCCTTAGTTAGGGCAGAGAGAACCATCCTCCCTAAGTCAGCCATAGATGAGATGGAACAGTGTGTCCATCCCCCTTCCCCTATCCGCCACCTGGGGACGCGCCCGTTAGGAGACTGACAAAACTCCAGCGATATACTTTTGTATACTCACTGACTGGGACCAACTGTTTAAAGCCGGCTCCGAACGGCTAATGCTTTTCTAGAGAAGTTTTACATGGCTTAGAGATTGCTCTCTTACTCGTAAAGTCGCCAACATTTACGAGGTGGAAACAGCCGTTGAAAAATGTTCGATGGTCTTACGCGGTTTCGAACTCGGGTTCTTCTGTGTGATAGTCGCACACACTATCTACCACACCACGGCCTTCCACGTTGCTCTCTACTTTGAGATATTATTTCTGCAGTTCTTTACGTTTTCACTTAAAAATGATAAATCACACTAACCACATACACATGTTCTCCATAAGCTAGGCTGTGTCAGCTGATCACTTGCCACGATTACGGGTTAACTACTTAGGGATTTAGTCGTTCGGAGCTAGCTTTAAGCAGTAGGTCTGGGTCACTGATTCGATTACTCTCTAATTGCGGACACCAACGGCAGCAGTAATTTGTCTTAAAAGATCACTAATGGAAATTATCCTGACAGATAGTTTCTGTAGTTAGTAATCAGCTCTTTGTTTTGTAAACAACACTTTGTTTAAAAGTTTTTTTGGCATTAACATCGATATAAAAATGGATAGAAGGAACAAAGTTCGTTTAGCAGCTATGCTGTTGATGAAAAATTAAGATAGCTAAAAGTACTAAAACAATTCAAATAACTCATCTTTGCTGGCTTTAAAAACCATTTTATTTCGACACAATAGCAAACGATTTGAAAACAGACTTTGATTATGAGTACAGCGGTTGAGCAGTGTTACCGTTGAGCAATTGAAGTCGCAATTTGCAAACTTTTTTGACAACCTATGTGACGAATATTGTTAAGGACAAAAATTAAAATTAAAAGAAAATGAAATTTTTTTTTATGTGCATAAAACTAATTTTTTTAGCAAACTTCAATTTTTTTTGTAATTTCAATATTCAACCAGTAATGATATGTTTCTGATGTCTGGCGTTTTTTCGAGATCAGTTCCCCGTATTTTCCTTCATGGAATGTTAAGGGAATAAGTAAGTAATATTTCCATTTTTCAGTTATTAAAAGTTTTCACTTTGGTAAAGACGAACCTGATAAGTTTCACTATAATAATATTTTTGCTGTATCGAAGTCTTTTTTTTTTTTTTTTTGCAGGAATACAGAAAATATCTCGTACATAAGCTGCCTGCTGAAGTTAATCGATTTCTCTGATGACTTTAAACTAAAAAGTCACTTGTATCGTTTAAATCCACCAATATGATTTTCACCATTTACAAAAAACGCAAAGGTTGGATGTGTGTATGGGATTACACGGTCGGTTTAAGGCAACCACAATCATTCCGCCATTTCACTCGTATGAAACGCTGTAAATGCAGGCGTTCGAGTATGCATAATGAGGCAATTAAAGTGATGGTTTTAACGCTGTTATAGTAAATATCACCATTTGGCTCGACTCCACCCGTCGGGACGGATGGCGGCCGGCCAGCCATGGCGGACGAACGGGTACGCGGTTGTTGACCAACCACATAGTCGTAAATTCTGATGCTGATACCTGCACCGGTGAGTACATGAACTGTTTCAGTATTTACGTATGCGTTTGAGTTAGTGTGCACAGAGTGAATTAAAGAGTTTACGTTTAGAATTTATGATCAGAACATGAACATGGGCAGGCATATTTGTATTCTATTTAATTAGAATTCATAAGATTTACAGCCGTCATCAATGACATCGCTTAAAATGCCAAATGATCAATAAAAACAAAAAAACGGAAAGACTACAGTCGGACGTGTCCGACTACAGACGATCATTTGGCAATACAATTGTATTGTTAGATGAATTGTTCAGCAGACTTTTTTGGGAAACCTCATAAGACACCGTACCGTGGTGTGGTAGACGGGAGCATTCCCCCCAAACATGGCCTAAAGAATCAGATCGCAAACATGTGATTGGTTTAAAGTCAAATCCCAGTGGTTAATACGAGACGGTTGAATAATATTGCTACGGTCAATGGAGACTGTTAATTAAAAGGGTGGTTACAGCGGATACGAAAAGAGAAACCTTTTCAACATTGTGGAGTTTTAACAAGCTAGTCCTGTTCCCTAAAACAAGGAACTCCACATTTCGTTAGACTCCGAAGGTCTTCTGCACTTTTGAGAGACAAGTATTACAAACCGTTTTGTTAACTCTCTAATAGCGGAGACAGACGGCATTAAAAGATCTCTAATGACAATTAAAATGTCATCCTGACAGGCGACAGTTTCAGCATGTTGTAAACAGTTGTTTGTTTGTATACAACACTTTGTTAACAATTGTTTGGCATTTACAGCGATAGAAGAAACAAAGTTCGTTTAGCAGCTATGCTGTTGGTAAACAATCACGATTTATTTGAAAGAGAGCTGAAATTACTAAAACTATTCAAATAACTCATCTTTGCTGGCTTGAAAACCATTTTATTTCGACACAATGGCAAACAATTTGAAAATAGTTTTTGATGATGAGTACAGCGGTTGATTGTGACTGTGTTGCAATCAGTGTTACTGTTGTGCGACTAAATTCGCAATTTGTCGCTTTTTTTATACCAAAAACTATGTGACGAAATATTGTCAAGGATAAACATTACGTTAGACATGTTTAAGAAAATGAAAAAATTAAAAAAAAAATTTTTTTTAGCAAATTTTGATTTTTTTTACTTGACCTAAATCTGACTGGGAAGAGATCTGTTATAGGCAATAAAGACCCAATTTTACGATGACGGTTTTTACGCCCCTTTATAGAGTCATGAGCATTTACATGATGACTGATAAAACAAACATGCGTGCCTGCTTCTGAAGTGTAGTCTTCTTTTGTACAAATGACATTAAATTGAAAATGTCAAACATATTACTGCCTGTTTCCATAAAACGAATTTGTTCGTTCGTTGCAAATTGTCAAAATTGATTTTAATCCGTGATGAGAGCTTATTCATTTGGGATTGTGTTCCATATGTCGATATCTAAAATATATCTGAACATCACAATTCAATAATGTCTGAAGGATTTTTTTTTTAGAAAATGACTGTTTTGTTTGACTTTCTCAAAATTCTTAATGCAGTTTGTGCATTTACGCCAAAGTTAATGTGCTTTAGCATGGAATAATCCACAAGTTAATTTGAATTCTGTCTGATAATACACATTAGCGCTGTCGTCTGTCGTCGTTCATACTCGTAAATCCCCTTGGCATTTCAGCCGTGGAAAACGACCCCAGAGGGTATGCCCTGGATTTGTTACTCCATGGAGGCACTAACTACCTTTCACACGGTATTGGGATCAATTGAAATTGCAAACTATTCCACTTACACAAAATGCTAAAGTTCAATTTTAGATTTTTTCCTTTCGCTTTAAACGAAAAAAGTTATCCATTCATGATCTACGATTTTTTTTTTCGAATATAATAGTCCGGTGACAATTTAAACTTTTTGAGCTGAACGCAATCATGTGAAAAAAGTTAAATATTTTTTTTTTTCTATTCTGCTCTCAGCAAACATGCCAGTCCAAACTCGAAAAAACGCTATCATAAAGTTTTTTTGGCGCGATTTAGTTTCAAGTGTTAGTGTGCAAGTGCGTTTATCTTTTTCCGTTGGCTCATCAAAAGCAGAAAAAATAACGAACCGGGAAAAGTAAAAGCGTTATCCTACACTTTATACATTTTAAGTGGCGTGGCTTCAAGTATGAAATAAATCTCAAATCACACGAATATCTGCTTAAAGTTAAAACTTTAGCATAATTAAGTATACAGCATGCAAAAAGAATAAGATGACGAAGAAGAAAAAGATATTTAACATCTTAAGGTAAATATAAATTAAGAGTTTTGAGCCAAAGAAGAAGAAAAAAACTTAAATGTCTGTACTGGCATTTAAGGACTCTTAGTCGGGATAATGAGAGGAGCACCGCATTTGAACCCCCCGAGTGCGAAAACTTTGGAATTTCCCAGTGAAGAGAGAAAGTACACAAAAGTAAAGATTATGACAGAATGAAAAACAAGACAGCACATACATGCACACATAAATAATAAGGATAACAGCGAAAAGTTTGAAAGCGTTAAATAGGATAATTACGAACAACATAACTAGTTGCAGGATAACAAACACACAAACTCACATCTTCAACTAGACACAAATGCCAACGATTTGTAGCCAGTGTTGCAACAACACAAACGAAACAGACAGAAGTTCTGCTAAAAGTCAAAAGTGATTAAAAGTTGAAATCGTGGCCAACGCCAAAACTATGTAGCCGGCATTACAGCGAATGCGAAGCCACTCATAAAGAAATTCTAAAATCAACGATAACTTACAACAGTATTTTGATATAGAAAAGGATACGACGATTTATCAGTTGAAATGTGTACACAGGGGGAGGGGGAGTTAAAATTAGTTTGGAAATAAGTCTGGACTTACCAAATTTGTGGCACAAATCAAATGAAATTTCGTATAGACCTAGGTACGTTTTTGTGGAGTTTAACTACCGGGAAACCGGCAGTAAGTCTAAAAATAATACCAATATTGTGATGTCTACGGCTTAAAAAACCTTCAAAATTTTTTCTGAAATAAATGTGTAATTTCTCACTGGCAGGTTCAAATAGAATGAGATTTCAAGAGACCTACCCGAGGTGATTTTGAGCTTAGGTTTTAATAATGGTGGAGGTGTGATGTTTTAATGTTGGAGACCTAAGAAATCTTCCAACTTTTTTTTTTGGACTAGATGCGGGATTTCTCACGATCTAATTGAATGCAATTGCATACAATCTCTTATCTCTTGTCGAGTTTAAGTCTGAAAAAAGTACCCAAAGAAGGAGGAGTTAAGGATAAAAGATAAAAATCCTCTGATTTCAAAAAAGAATATGGCCATCAGAAAAATTCGGTTACGAGATGCAGTCTTGGAACGCAAACATTTTAAAATCTAGGGAACTTTAAACATTTACTAGGAAGCGAGGTTTCCAAATTTGGGCGCACACAGCTCAGTTCGGGTTTTCGTGAACTTAATGCTAAACAATTATGCCGACAAAGTCCTCGAAAACTAATTTAGTTTCCATTAGTTTAATAAACTCCAAAAATATATGGAGTAGACATCATCGTTTCTGCCACAAGCCTATGATGTATTAAGTGGAAGTTGTAAAATTTTCCACAACTTTACACACAAGTTGTAGTGATTTTCTACTACATTTTGAAGTTTTATTTTCTTGAAGCCTTTGTTAAGTACTCAACAAAGAAGTCTTATCGTGGTGTTAATTTGCAAATATAATTTCAGAAAACAGTATAAATCAGCATAGACTATTCATTTGGAACATGGTTAAGAACAGTTGACAGATAAAGAATGGTAAAGGGTTTTCCAACAAGAGGTATTACTTTGAATCACCCGGTTTTTCGGTAGCTGTCACTTTTGACGTTTTTATTCTTTGACATTTGACAAGTAGAAACTACGACTTTACTAAAAATGCAACGATACCCGCTTCAACAACGCATTGAAATTATTCAAAATTCACTACAAAAATGGTGAAAATCTTGCAGTCACAGTTCGCAAAACAAAAAAGTTTCCGGACCGCGGTATCTCACGAAGAGAGATCGCAGAAAGATCAGCATTGTTGACATTTTCCGGTGTCCCGTTGACTTGAGACTAGTTTCAATTCAAATTGATTACCTGAAGCGTATTGCAGGCGTTATACGAATATCATAATGTGCGGATTGTTGGATTTGTGTCGCATATCTCAGAAGTGTCGCATCTTCCACATTAAATTTAACAATATTAATTTAAATAAATTGCATCTTGGTTAGTCTTTGTAATCAACCAATTTTTTTGTATTTAATCTTTTGGCTCTACTGTGCTCAAATGTTGTTATTGTCAATTCGGGTCAGCGAACATAGACCGACTGACTGCTGCTAGTACAAGCACTAGCAGAATGAAATGAGAAAGCTTTGCCAAACCACTGTACCACAAACCATTCCTCAGTTTATCCATACATTGTCTCTCTTATCCTCTACTACATTGTTATCATTCAAAATCTCTTATTTTCACAGAAAAAAAAACTGAAATTCGTCTAAGAAATTCTAGCAGTGAGTACAAAACGCATCTGACGAGTTTTCTTCTCTATTTTCGACGAGATGCGATCCTTACTGAATGAACATCTCTCTGTGATCTGCAGAACTCTCACCTTTCAGTTGAGTGCAAACCGTCGATCGTGAAACAACACCAGCGGGTAATTCGTGTGCGGTAAAAATAGTGAAAACAACAAATGAAAATTCAACAACAACAAAAACACACACACACAGAAAAATGTTCTGTTCACATGAAATGAAGAAACACAAATTTGTACAAAGTTAAAAATAAAATTAAGTGTGGCCCCCACACACTCGCACACCCCTCTCGTTTATCATAAAAACCAAACGTAAAAACCCAAAAAAAAATCGAGAAAAAAATTAAACGTAAAAAAATATGAAAATAAATATGTCACCGAAGTGATAAACCCCAATAAAAGTCATTTGTTAATATTCAGTAGCATATAAATTATTACCGTGTCAAATATATATTGAACGGGGTTTTTCACTTCGATAACAAATACGCGAAATTGTGAGCGAGCAACACAAAAAAAAATGGAAACCTAAATGGCGGCAAAAATATACTTGAAAATCGTGTGAACTACGTTTATTCGAAGTGCATTCCGTGAAAAAACAACAATATCGTAAACCTGCTCATGAGGAAAATACTCAAATAACATGCAAATGTATATTTGTGAATACATTATGTGCTCATATTTACACCATTTCCAAAATGGAAAATTAATATTTGAAAAGTAGAAAGTAAAAGTGGGAAAGGCGTACAAACATAACGACGGATTAAATGCAACATTGAGAAAATTCAAAATATAATAGTGAAACATAAAATCGCAAATGACCTTCAGAGTGGAAAATTGAAATTGGAAAAGCAGATTTGATTTTGAAAAAATTAAAGAGATATTTGAAAATGCAAATTGATGGATAAGCAATGAGCCGGTACTGTAAAGTGTGATAATAATTTGAAATTAGAATTAATTTTAGAGGAGGAAATATAATCAGATATTTCCAAAAATTAACATAATGTCGGCGTAGACAGAAGCATTGATCGAAATTTGATAAGATTCCTTGCAGACAAAATGCACGAAAGTAGGAAGTCATGTTGACAAACTCAAGCCATGGCTGCTGGGGAAAAAGTTATTTAATTGTGGTCAATTGTATTCCTCTTAAATCGGTTGGATCCATTGTCTATTTCCCCGTTTTTATTTTGCTTCTTCTATGTTTTGTTAAGATCAGTGTTTAAACAGTCGTGTTCGCTGATCAATTGCTCTCTGTAGCCTTAGCCATTGATATGCATATGTGTAAAAATGAAGTCAAAGAAAATATTCAGCTTTTGTAATGAACAAACACTGACAGCCATTGGCTTTGGTTACTTTTATTTGCATTGTTTGGCTTTGACGGCAGCCGGCAACATTTTTAAGTTTAATCTTTAGCTTTAGCTGAAGCAGACAACAAATATTTGTTTAGACTTCGGCGGGTTTTCTATAGCTGCACAAAAATCCGTTGGCTGCCATTTCACGGTTAGTGCAACTAAAAAAAACAAAAACAACAGAAAATAATTTCCAAGACCAGAGCAGACAGTGGTGACAACATGTGAGAAATAAAAATCGTAAACGTAAAATGGTTATAACTCTCTCGCTCTCTTTTTCTTTCGCTTCTCCCGCAAACTCTAACTTTACCGCAAGTGAGTATGTGAAACGCAAGTCGTCTACACTTAAATGACAAGAAAACATTTTTTAGCTGCCATTTCATGCAGCTTACGATTTCTTTTGGCTGCGAGTTTGTTCAGCTATAGATAGGAAATAAGCT
Organism: Hydrotaea cyrtoneurina; assembly: GCA_958296145.1. NCBI lineage: Eukaryota > Metazoa > Arthropoda > Insecta > Diptera > Muscidae > Hydrotaea > Hydrotaea cyrtoneurina. The sequence goes on along the minus strand of OY282512.1, from coordinate 3,210,914 downwards.
TTAATTGCTACAAAGTCTAAACACGCCATTTACTTGTGTGTAAACATTTAAAAAAAAGAGATCTTTCAGCACGTAAAAACATTAGCCATTTGGAGCCGATCTTTCAACAGCACGTTCCAGGGAATAGAAATCATCATGAAATGTTGATGTAGGTTACTCCAGAGCTCTAGATTTTGGCTGCGGTTTTGTTCAGCTGCGCGTAACCAAACATAGATCACGACAGTTCCCTGATTCATCAATTAGTCCTGTATACTTTTTTGTTAAAGGTGAGCTTGGAACCTCCCTTTGGATCACCACATTTGTCCAATTTCAAGTGAATTCTTTCAGCAAGAACAAACAGGGAGTTGTTGCCTCTGATAATAATTGAGCAAAACTCTCATTTGGCTTCAGCTATTTTGTTCAGACATTTAGATGAGTGCGTCTTATCGCCGACTTTTGAGTTCAGACTAGAAACGATGTCATTTTCCCATACCCGTTGCCCTGCCTTATTCTAAACCCTTCGAACAAGGACAAACACGGACTTGGCGTCACTGAAAATAATTGAGCGCAACTCCGATTTAGCTTCACCGTCGACTTCTGTTTGCATACCTGCTGCTCGGCCTTACTCTAAACCCTTTGGGCGGCGTTAGGATATGTGCCAATTTGCCCATATGAAATGGTGTGCAACATACAAACAGATGTGGTCGACAAAAAAAAAGAACACATTTCTTTACGCTGGCAAAATACAATGATGCACATTCATATAAATCTTTCAACGGCATCAAATCAAAGTCGTCAGTCTGTTTATTTTGTATATTCTATCAATTCCCATAGAAAAAGTGACGCAGTTCGGAAATTGTTATTTTCATTTGCGAGAAACGAAACAAACGTCAAAAGTGTTTTGAAATGTTTTCTTGTGACGCTTTTTTGGGTCATGAAATGTTTGAAATTAAAATTTATGACTTTTTTCCACTCATGCGAAATGTAGAGGAAAAAAAATAAATAAATAAATTCAAATTAACGAGTGCCAATAACGAACGATAATAATCAAATCCGTGGTTATTGAATGCATTAATGTTGAATGTACAAAAAATTATTAAACAAACATTTACTTGAAATATAAAATATTTATTGTTCTATTCAATGGTGATTAACTCTGGCAAAATGTAACGCAAACAAGCCAATTCTTTCGTAAATGTATTTTTACGATCAATACAAATATACCGATTGTGACACTTGGCGCAATATGGCGTAAACCATAACATTTTCCGATTTGATTTATGGCCATACGCCACTCTGACGTCGGCCAAATATCAGCGATCATAGCTAAACATTCGGAACAAGAGTGGATACAAGATTTTCCACAATATTCTACCGAAAATATTTCACAATTTCCATCCCCATTCCAGATCCCATATACTCCCACGGATCGGGATAAATGATGCTTAAGATAATTCCGGCTAAAGTAGAACAATAGGTTTCGCGCCAAAAATACAGAATTTATGACATAATGTACGATGAAAATAAGTAGAGGCGGTCTATACACACTCTATAGGGTACCGTACACCCCTGCAGTGTTTAGTAGAAATAAAACAAATCAAATGTTTTTACTACTCTTGAGAAACACATTTCGCAATATCGTGGGTGGAAGCGAAATAGTATTTTTTTGTTTGTTTTAAATATATAAAAAAAAAGTAAACAAATGGTGTTCGGTCAATGAACGGGAGTCGCGATACTGCCGGCGTATATAATTGCATTAGCTTTTTATTTGAAAATAGAGAAAAAGTCATAAACTTATCGATCCAGGCAGATAGAAATCGATAGAGATCAATTTTGTTGAATATACACAAATTATTTGTGCTTGATTGAAGTGATTAAAAAAACAGCCTATTGTTACAGATCATATAATCAAAAGAACAATAAAGTTAACGATTTCTTTTCTCAATTACATTTGAAAAGGACGATAATGAATTTTCGTTAGTCATTAGGGCGAAACAACAGAGCCTTTCAATTTGATTAAAACATGGAGTAATTTGACCAAATACTACTTGTTTCAATGATCTGTATTATTTCGTAAGGTCACCAGCTTTTAAGTGTTGTAAAGCAGACGGTTTTTCGATGGAATTTCGCATCATTTTCATGTATTTCAAGGATCCAATCAGCAAAGACACGACGTTGTTGATGATCTGCCGGCTTGAGTTCTTGTGTTAACTGAACTTTATAATCCTTAAGGCCCAAGTCTTTATGCAAACTACGATGTAATGACGTTTGTGGAATGCCCAATTCCATAGAACGACGAGGAACGGACAAACCTGGGGTTTCTTCAACTTTTTGGGCTACAACAGGATTGTTCTCAGTTGTTTGACGTGCACGGGTTTTATTCTTTACATCACTAACTTGTCCCAACAGCTCGAATTTTTTCACCAATTTCTGAATTGTGGTCCGACAAGGTGCTTCACGACGACTACCAAAAAATGCTTTAGTTTTGCAAACTGTGACTGCGAGATTGTCACCATTTTTTGTAGTGAATTTTTAATAATTTCAATGCATTGATGAAGCGTGTAGTAATGGCGTAGTTTCTACTTGTCAAATGTCGAAGAATAAAAGCTTCAAAAGTGACAGCTACTGAAATTCCGGATGATTCAAAATAACACCTTGTTTGAAAACCTTTACCTATACAGAGTACATATATTCGAAAATATTTGAAATTTTAAAAAATAACAGCAAATTGTGTGAACTTTTAAATCTGTTAGTAAATAAACCTCAGAGAGTGGAGCAAATTTGTTGACTCCGACTCCACAGCCCTCGTTGAAATTTCTCCAATTTGTAAGAATTTCGTCGATTGTTTTCGCATTCAAAGATCGACCATTACGATTGCGTAACAAACAAGCAAGCCCCCCATCATAAAACTCCAACGCAAAGCTTCTTCTAAAATTTGTTTGCCAGAGTGTAAGAAATATACTTTTTTTTTGAATAGTTTGGACACAGTGTCCCAATCCCATCGCTCAAAATCTATAACAACAGCTTGATTCTAAAATGTGTATCGTGGGAAATAAATGATTTGTTTTACAATTAACTTATCATTATGCCGCGTCACATCGATGCTTAACTCAATTAGGGTTTTATTGCATCATTATGGATGTCCGCTGACACCTGTGACCATTTCGTTTGTGATGTCACAAACAAGCAAACACACTCACTATTCATCCAATCGCAATTAGGATGTGTATTCTGTGTTGGAGTTACAATAATTTGTGTACAACAAACAAACAAACAAACAAATAAATAAATAAAACAATCAATAATAATTGCACTCAATTATGTGTGCAAAGCAAAGTGTAAATGCTGCTCTGCATAAACTCATGCAAATGCATGCAAGAAGGTGTTTCGGTGTTTTAGTATTGAACACATTCAAGCCAGATGATACACAAACACTCAAATAAATATCAATAAATGTCACGAATGTGAGAGACGGAGATAGTTCGTTTGATTAGTTTCGCACACTTCACTTCTGATTCACAGAACAGAAAGGTTTCGGAAATAAGTGCTCTATATACATGATGTTCTTAAACGATTGCTGACATATTCAATTGCAGAAATATATGGAGAACCCGTTTGATATCCCTTTACCGCACACACACACACCATTGGCTGTTTAATCGTATATTGATGCGGATAATGCGAATGGTTTTGTTCAGTCAGTCATTTTTCATTGAGCTAAACTATAAAATAACAAAATATTATGTGTGAACTTTTGTTTTGGGATTAGTTGAACACATGTCCACGGTATACATCATTTCAAATCGTCTGTATGAGCGCTTTTTTTGTGCTTCTCACAACCAACATTAATTTCGAAGTAAATCAAAATAAACATTTAAATAAAAACACTTTTAAAGAAAACTAAAAAATACAATGGCAAGAACGTGAAAATTGATGTCGATGCTTATTAGGAACAGATACGAGATTGTTTGTTTAGAGTACCTATTCCCCTTGCTAGTCATGTGAAAGTCTGGGGGGGGGGGGGGAGGGCGAGGAGTAGGATGTCCAACATCGAAGCATGCCAAGTTTGCCTGTCGATTTTCTTGGGTTATTCATAGTGTGTTTTGCTGTTTTCAGTTTTTTTTCTGATTTTGTTTGAAATTGTTTTACTTAGAAGAGATTCGATTTATTGTCTCACTCACTCTCACTCTCGGTGTCCGTCCGCCCGTCCATCTTTCGACACTTATTTTTAGCTTAACTCACAGAGTGTGCATAGTTTGTCGATTTGTTTATCTCAACACTACATTATCAATTATCAAAATCATTTTAGTAGGCCAACATAAATAATAAACATCAGCCATGTACATACAGACAAGTTTACTCAACAACTCAGAGATATTTTAACACCCTACCGACGATTTGATGAGATTAGTGACATCACAATGGGGAAAACGGGAGGTCTTTATAGAAACGACGACCTGTAAATAAAAGGGGGTGTGTAATAAGCCGAGTTTCAGCTACACCCCAACTAACTGCAGCATTTGAAGTAATCGGGAATTGTAATTTAGTTTCACAGATTATTTTGCTTGCCCTTACCGCGAAAAAGACGTAAGCGCCACTTTCTCGAAATTCGCTTTTAAATGAAATTCAATAGAAAATCGTTTAGTGCTCTTAATCCTAAAATATTAAAAATTATAAAGATATAGAAAATTCAATCCTTTGTCACATCAAAAACCCTCTCCAGTAAAATTTTCTTTTTGGTGATTACTTTTTTGATCGCGTTCATATTTACAAAGATATAGCAAATTCAATACTTTACTACACAACAAACCCTCTCCAGTAAAATTTTCTTTTTGGTGATTACTTTTTTTTCGCGGTCAGGGCTTGAAATGCCTTTACATAATTATCACAGTGAAGGCTAACATACAAGGACTGCTTCACAGACAAAGCCTATTTGGACTAGCCAAGATCTTGCCATCATGCTCATTCCGCCTGATATTATATCGCCCCTCTTGGTTTGTGGTTGAGGACCATCTTACAGTTCTGCCAATTTATGCCAAGACCCAATTAATCCCTGGCAATTCCAAACCACACCGACGCTCGTCCCTCGATTTGGCTGTAAACACATGCACCACGGTTCTCAGCACCTGCAGATCAAGTCAAATTAAGTTCCGGGGGCTCTTGACCGCCCGTGGTACCAGATTTCCATCAGTCTTTGGTCAGGCCACGTATTCTACCTTAATATATTCCCATTTTCAGCCCCTTATGGCCGTGGGACTGGACCCACCCAGCTTGTACGAAAACTGTATGACAACTCCGTGAAAATTTAAAACATCCTCCATTCTCAAACTTCAGTAAAGATCTTCTGACTCGATTCAAAGCTCGTAGAGCCTAGCCATTCAGGCAGATTTATAAATAGAAAATAGTTATTGTGAGAACATGTCTCTGTCTCATCCACTGCAGTAAATGGATACCTTTCCAATGTAATCGATATTAGTGATATCAAAAATATATTCGCCGTGGCTAATAGACCTTGCTTGGTCTTCGGCTACTTTGACTTTGTCATGGTCTCAAATTTGTTGTGATTGGTCCGTGTTTCGTCCACTGTTACGAAACAGCGCAATACATCTTTCGGATTTATCCAAGCTCTCCTTTATAGCGAGCATGAAGTTGAGCTTATCGAGGTGTGTGACCAAATATTCATGTAAAATGCGGTGTTCCGGTTCAGATGAGATGGCCGCAGCCACCTCTCATTTTCATTTAAAAATGTAAATTTGAATCGAATTACTGACATTTTTTTCAAATTTCTGGTTTTATTGGAAAGATTGAAGTTTATTTTTTTATACCCTCACCCTACGGGTAGGAGGGTATATATCATTTGATACGACCCAAAAGTGTAACACCTAGAAATATTCACATTAGACCCCAGGTGTCTTTGAACCAAATTCGATTCATGACTTTCTAAATCGTTTGAGCCATGTCCGTCTGTCCGTCCGTCTGTCCGTCTGTCTGTCCTGCTGGTACGCACGATAACTTTCGAAAGAGTTAAACAATCGCTCTGAAATTTGGCATGGGTTAATATTTTCCCAAAACTGCTTATGGGATTGCATATGGGCTATATGGCCACACCCCTTCGGGTACCTCCCATACAAATCTGCTATTTCGCCCACTTTAGTAATCGTGTAATAATATCAATATGCCCACTCCGATCTTGGCAAAAATCCGAATTTATTAAAAGTATAACTGAACAAAGTTTCTGACAAAAACTTGGAAGTCTGGCAACTCCCCTTCTGGTACCTCCCATACAAATGTACCATCCCACCTACCTTAGAAATCGTGTAGTAACACCAATATGACCAACGCGATCTTGCCCAAATTCTGTATTTAGTAAATCTATAGCTAGACAAAGTTTTGGACAAAAACTTGGAAGTCTGGAAACTCCCCTTCTGGTACCTCCCATACAAATGTACCATCCCGCCTACCTTAGAAATCGTGTAATACTATCAATATCACCAACGCGATCTTGCCCAAATTCCGTATTTAGTAAAGGTATAAGTGGACAAAGTTTTGGACAAAAACTTGGAAGTCTGGCAACTCCCCTTCTGGTACCTCCCATACAAATGTACCATCCCACTATCAGTATGACCAACGCTATCTTGCCCACATTTTGTATTTAGTACAGTTATCGCTAGACAAAGTTTTGGACAAAAACTTGGAAGTCTGGCAACTCCCCTTCTGGTACCTCCCATACAAATGTACCATCCAATATTTTTTTCTATAGCATTCGGTATTTTAGGTTGCTATTATGACTTTTCATCAGATGTTACATCAAATGATGGTATCTACGGTCACTTTTGACTTTCCGATACTTATGAGTATGAGACTTGTATGTTTTTACTGAGGGTGAGGGTATATATAAGTCGGTTTACCCGACTGCAACTTTTCCACTGGTTTTAGACCAACAAATGGTTCAGATGAAGCAAATTGCAGCATATGGGGTTCAGTGAAGCCACACGTGACCATTGAGAGCCCAGTGCATCTACACTGAGTCACAGTTTGGTGTAGATTTCGGTCTGAGTAAGGAGCCGCTGTTACCGTCCACGGTGAGGGTTAACGCGCCATGCTCAACGATTTTTTGTTTCCAAAAATTCAAGAGAATGCCATGGACGACATTTGATTTCCACAAGACGGGGAGACATGTCACACAGCCAACTACAAAAGAGGCAAAGGCAACATGTCAAACTAGAGCTTTTAAAATGGCTTACAAATGAATATTTAATTTAGTTCCCCTACCACGGCCATATCTTGTTCTGACCTTTTTATGATTCAGTGTAAGTACATGAAAGTTATCCAAGTTTCGTTTGAGCCATTGGAACTTATTGATCAATCTAAAAATAATGTTAGACTATTAAATTTTCGAAGTGAATTCTTCTTAATTATTTCTACGAAAGAAAGACTTTCCAAACACACACACACACGCACCCATCGCCCGAGTTTCTATGATTGCTTTATGATTTTCATGCCGTAAGATTCTACTTGAAATAACAAAAGCAAACTGTTTTGTTGTCGTTTGGCTTAGAGTTTTGAATAAATCTTAATTAGCTCACAAATATACGAGAAGCATCGGCAACAAAAGCCTCTTCTCTTTAGCATTTAAATGAAATGCCAAAGAAGAAGAAGACTCTAACAAAGCCGAGGGGCAAAGGGCGCCGCAAAAAAACAAAGATAAAGAATGAACGTAAACTATTCATTAAATAAAGGAAACTGCTGAGCCAAAAGTCAAACTAACAAAACAAAACTGAGCATCGGTGAAGACGTAAGTAGATGTGAAGGTATCTCAACGACAACAACAACAACAACAACGAAATGATGAGGGATACTGGGTACTGCTGAACCAAATGCGTGTTGCCACTGCTGCTGCTGTTGTTGTTGTTGTTGATATTTGCGTTTTGCTCAATGTTGTGCTATTTTTAAAATGAACACACACACACACACGCCCAATCAGAGCAAACACTTCTCTGTGTATCTAGAGATGCACTCGCCACATGATTTTGCATATGGGTGTTTGTGTGTGTGTATGTATGAGAATGCACCTCATACGGCATACGAGGCACCACATACTCTACATATTCATAGAAAGTATCTCTTACCACAAACAGTATAACCGTACACACACACATACACTCTGGCACACGCACACGCATTCATGTCCTGATTTTTTTTTTTGTTTCGATTCAATGCGCTTTACTGTACGTGTGAGTATGAGTGGTGCACAATGGGCAAATGAAAGCTGAAGTCTACAGCGGCTGTCTTCTCTGACAGGAGTCTGAACAAAATATTATGCAACATTTTTTTCCACTCAGTTTTCATATTTTTAATCCACAGAATGAAAGGAATGAACTGAAATTCAATTTCATTAACTTTAGCTGAGTTTTAGATCATGAGTCTGTTATCGCCTTTCTTCTTTATATGTTTCTTTCATTGACAGGATTCGTTTTTAATAAGAGTTGTCCGGTTGTTTAAAGACGGGAAATTGCACTTTTTTCGAATCTGACAATTCTGCCAGTAAATTTGACACATAAGTAGCTGAGGTCTTTTCGCGCTAAAGACTGAAAAATTGATGCAATGGGGCGACTGAAACCTAAACATACGGGTTTTCAATTCAGGAAGTCACGACACTCAGACAGCATTGGACATACGAGCAATTTCCATTCATAAATATCTCGGTCACGGCTAAATGATGTGAGAGACGTTCTCCGTCTGTTCGCCAGTGGAATATTAAGTGCGGAAAATCATATTTGGATTTGTTATTAAAATTTCCTTAAAGTCCAGTAGGTCACTTTTCATTTCTGATGGGGCAAAGATAATTTTTTTTTCAAAAATACTGAAAATTTGCAGTCGCACAGGACCACCGGAGGCAAACCTTCGTAAGGACATTTCTCAACGGTGGTTTCATCCAGAAATTCAACTACAGTTCCAGTGTAAAATACTCATTAAAACATTTTTTCAAATTTTGTTTAAAGACGCCGCTTCTTACTTGGCCCCGGGGTAACTGAGTCTGTAGCTCACTGAGAGAATTTTCCCATTTGTCCTTTGAAGGATGTGCAGGAAGATATGGAGTTTGATATTACAGGAAAATATGAATTTTGCAAGAAATGGTTTTAAACTTGGAACAAGAATATTGGTTTCCTCAGGGTCTACGATGACAGCAAATACATATCTCCTAATAAAAATATGGAAAGGCGTTACAAACAGACAAATAAAATGGGTCGGCAGCCAACGTATCGTAAAGGACATAAAAAATTAACTTGTTGTTTGGAGAAAAAAAAACTGAATGTAATAGCAATATCTACGTCGAAGAATTATTCTTTAGAAATCTACCCCAAAGCGATGAATTTTTCTAATAGCTTTTTTCTGGAAATTTAGAACTCTGAAAGATTGTGACTGAACTCTAAACGTGAGCTGGAAATGACATGTTTCCGGTCCATAAATAACATTTAAATTACAACCAAATTATTTTTAAATTCCTCCACTACTCTTTATTTTCCATACTAATTTCGATTGTGTCTGTGGCCCACTGTGCGACTTGCACATATCTATGAAGGCATACATATGTTTGTGTGTGTGTGTGTGTGCGTATATTATGAACATTCATGCATAGATACATATCTGCTGGCACTCATCTCACGAGTATTTTACATGTTTTATTAGCATAAAAGAATTTTTGGGGTTAGTGAACTATTTTAAATTTATACTCGTATCGTATCAGAGAAAATAGTATTTCAATTTATTTTTAAACATTTTTGCTGTAAATGAGTTTTTAAAATAAATCCGTTTCATCACACATAAACTTTAAAATAGAAATTACACTATTTGTTATTTGGTTCTTGTTGTTGTTGTTGTTGCTATTTCGATTTGTTGTGTTGTGTTCTGTTTTTTTTTGTTTTGTTTGTTCTTTCCTTGCGGAACACATACGGACAAAACAAAACGTGTGGGTCGTGAAAATGCAATAAACGTTTATCGCAAATTCTGTTGATTTCACAAATCTCATTTTCTAAACAGTTAAACATGTTAAGCGAAGCCCACAAACGGCGACAAATTGAAATGCATAAATTGTGAGGAAAAGTGATTTCGCTATCACAACATTTAAAAACATGAATATTCAAAAAAAAAATGTCAGTAAAAAAATAAAACATACGAAATACAGCAAGTATTTCGATGATATGGAAGTTTAAATCGTTTTCAGCATTGGCCAAATAAAAGACAGGGCAAACAGAAACATTTAGGAATTTGTTTAAATTTAATTTCTCAACATAGTCTCAGTTTAGCTAAATATACTTCATTTCCTAGAATCTCAGATTTTTAAGCGATGAGTTCTTCCTTGCTATTTTTGGGAATTAAAAACCAAAATCGGTCCTAGGGACCACATCCATCTGACCCAATTGTCTAATTTAACTTCCGACTGCGTTTATGGTCAATTCAGAGCAAACGTTGCACATTTCTCAAGGAAGCTGTCACCTGGTGTTTAGCCTTAAAACCAAAGTCTGTAGATGAAAATAAATCACACAAAATTGGCAATCAGTACATTTACTGCCAGTTTCCATTACATGTCAAATGTCAAAATTGAAAGGTGTACGAATTCATTCTCTTCTGAATTTAAATTATTTGATAGAAAGCGGGCCCAAATGATTGAGACTCATTACTGAGAAAAATCCCTATTATTGTGCCTTCAGTCGTTTTGGGGAAACAGGCTGTTAATAATTTTCAATTTTAATTAACGCTTTAACCACTGAAATCAAGTCCTTTTTTTTTTAATTGGTCCAAGGGTAAACCTGGTGACACAGACCATATGGTTAGTTTTTTGCAGTGACAGACAAAAGCCTCTGGTGGAAATCGAACCCACATCCTCCACGCTGAAACTCAAGCACGCTAGCAACTCACCTACAACTCGCTTGAACCATTCGAAATGGCTTATAGCTGTGACCGTCTGTAAACGGTCTTAGTGATTAAATGGTTAATTTGGAATTTCGTTCGTTGTTTGAAGGAAAGGAATGAGTCATGCCAATTAACCTGATGACCAATTGATCTCCAAGTACTTCGGTCATCTGCGTGCCTCTCCAGCGATGTTCAAGTTTGCTTTCCCTCGGTCTTCTCAGTCTGCATTTTACGTGCCAAACTAATTATTATCTAATGTCTTTCTTGTGGGAGCGTTGGGTTTTATTAGACTCATGACCCAAATTGGCCCACTATGGTAGCTTGGAGTCGTATTTATGTCCATATCAATACAATAAAGTTCTCGACTTGATGGGCGACTAGAAATACTCTTCGTTAATACATATGGGGCCTTGGGGTTGTGAATAATACTTCTCTTGAATATTTATTGCTATTTACTTCAGCTTCACAAAAAAAATAGGTAGACTAAGCTTGTTGTACAGTGTTGTTTTAGTTCGTTGAGAGAGGTCTTTGTGCTCGCATTGTTGGTTCAGCTCGAAGTAACATCTTGTTGTCAGTCCTTGTTCTTATTTCAGTCATCATTCTTGGTATTAGTGAAGGGGGGTCGGTTAAGCAATTTAATCCACCATCTCGACACTGCAACTGAAAATTTGTTATATCGTATTCTCATCGCGGATCTTGCTAGCAGATATGGCTACTCTTCTATTCTTCTCTTATCTTTACCACTGTAAAATTCGGTAAACCAGTTCCTTATTTACTTAATTGCCTTCGCATTCCATGCCCGTGAACTCTCTACTTCCTAAAGTCGGCTCCGAACGGATAATGCTTTTTTAGATAAGCCCCCAAATGCCCAAATTCGGCGGCACTCTTAAAGTTACAATAAAAATGTATTTAATCACTTTGCCATAATTCGTGATTCATTCCCACCCCAAACTTTCGGACCTCTGCGGAACTCTTGTTGTCTGAAGCTCTTAATTTTCCACCTAAAGTGAATAACAATTATAACATAAAATAAAAATTTGAGGATCCATATACATGTGTAGGAACCTTTTAAATATAATGAAATACTAGTCTGTCACACAACTTATTTTGTTACGAAAATAGTTTACATTTAAGCATTCTTATCCAGAAAAATCCCCCTCATCAATCCAGAATATGTCGATTTCGGATTTGTTGTAAGACACACATTCCAGTGCGGTCTACTCATAGTTTCTTGTTATTTTAGGACTACAATTTAAATGAAATATTTGACGACACATTTTAAATAAATTAATTAAGAAACACATGAAAACTTTACAGGCGACCAACTACAAATGGAAACTGTTCATCAGGCGGACGAAATTAACTTAAAACTTATGCTAACAAAACATATAAATAAAATCCAAAAACTAAACAAAAATGAAAAGAATTTTAAAAGCCAACAATAAAAAAATTCTGCTGGTCATAAGTAAGAGACCGACAAAAACCAAATAACAACATAAAAGAGAAAGGAATACGTACAGTCACACACACGCAAACAAACCATATTTTAGCTGTTACACGAAACGAAAGCCAACAGCATCCAACAACACTACGACAGCGGAAGCAAACAACAACAAAAACCACTCTCGAAATAACGAACAAAAAACTAGAAAACGAAGAACAAAGGCAACAGCAAAATGTATGTGAAATATTCGTCGACAACATTTTGGATACTCTGTCTGACATTTGTCAGCATACATCACAATCGCAATCAATTAAAGTACACGAATGCCGCAGCCATTGTGCCCCAGCAACCAGATGCAACACAAATATTCACACGACAACAAAATCAGAAACAACAACACCACCAACAATGGTTTCCTAAGGGAACAACCAAGGAAGTAATAGGTGATGTCGTCGCACAATCCGCCGACACGGAATCAGGCGACGCTGATCTTCAAAGGTCCCGCGGCGATACGGCATCTATGTATTCGAAAGTCACAAAGAAAAATGCCATAAATCCGAATTTGGCATTGCAGCATCTCTTTAAGCAGTACGATGTTACAATACAGAAGCTAAACGACACCGGCGGTGGTGCAGCCGCCAATGATGCGGGGGAGCAGGAGGTGGACGATGACCATGTTCCAGATTTGCTCAAATTAATAAGGCACAACAAAGTGATGGTAAAGCATCTCAGGCAAAAGTCCCCGAAAATGAATGGCGATTCATTAGATCAGGACTTTAAAGAAAATCTACAAAAGCTCTTAAAGAGCAACAGCAACGACGACAATGGCAACCACAAAGGTGGCAGCAGCAGCACCAGTAGCAGCAGCAGTATTAATAAATCACAAAACGATAATGTATATATGGGCACTTCAACTAGTTCGACTATAAAGCGAGCTGCCACACAGGCCACACCACAAGCACGAACCACTTCAATGGCACTTCCGTTCTATGGCAACACCAACGCCAGCCACGGCTACGGCGCAGCGAATCTGATACCACCACTCGTGGAACGACGTCATATTGTGCCCGAAAAATTGCAATACACCAAAGAGATTACCATCAAACAGGGTCGCCTTATGGGCATTAGACGTAATTTTCATCCCTCCACCGGTCTACGTGATGTTGATCAATATCTCGGCATACCGTATGCGGAGGCACCCGTGGGTAGTCGTCGCTTTATGCCACCAGGTACGTACCAACCAGAAACCTTATTTGTATATAGATAAACTACACACATGCATGCATGTGTACACAAAGGATAAAGGATGTTCTTTATACTCGACTTTATACTAAATTGTATATAGCCCTGATGTAAGTGTATACGAGTATATAGAACACATACATGCATTCATGTGTGTACACACATACAGTCCAATGGAAAAATGCTGCATTAAAGCTGTGACTTTTTTCGTTTCTGCTGTCTGCTCTTATTTTTGTGTGTTGCATGCTAAAGGGTCAAGTGTTGTCTTTATTCTCGCTTAGCGTATCCCTGGCACCACTTTGTGTGCCTACGGACACCATTTGGATGGCAAAAGATTGTATCTAGTGATGGCGTTGTCGCATACTTTCCTACACCTACACTTTTGTGGCAGCCATTTAAATGGATTGTTTTGGTAATTACCAAAGAAAATAATGAAAAACTCATTAATTCCTTCTGGTCATCTGTTGGTGGAGTACATCGCGAACATAGTTCTGTGTACATAGTTTGCATAATCCGGCTAGTGGGGCAGGTATTCTCTTTTAAACGGCGGGAATTGCAAGAATATTACTAAAACATGTCCAAGACTTAGTGGTAAGGTTGTGCTAACAATATCTGATATATAACGAAACTTTTACTGGGCAAATGTTAGTTCCGATTCACACTAGAAATGTTTAGAAAGCTTTCAAGCATTGTGTATTAGGGTGGAGTGAAATTCCAAAAAAAAAGTTAACCTCGGAAAGAGATGTAGTCTGGGGCCCTAATGAGGGGAAAAATAAAGAAAAAAATTTTAAAAAAATTTTAGGGGTCGCGCCACTCCCTCGAAATTTGGAAATTATCGCTATTTTGGCGTTGATTTTAGAAAAATCCTAAAAAAGTTTTATGACAATAAATGTTTGCAATAGCGTAAACAATGAAATAAGGTCATGAAAAAATTGAAAAAAAATTTTCTCATTGTTCAAAAATTTCAAAAAGTAAAATAAGTCAAATCGTCCCTTCTTCAGAAAATTGACTGAACAATGAAATCGCCACCAAAGCTACAAATATTAGTCGATTATCCTCATATTTGCCTCAAATACTTTTGTTTGGGCACTGAGCTCAAACTTTTAAATTTCGAATAAGTTAAGTCGTTAATTTTTAGGATTTTTCTAAAATCAACGCCAAAATAGCGATAATTTCCAAATTTCGAGGGAGTGGCGCGACCCCTAAAAATTTTTTAAAATTTTTTTCTTTATTTTTCCCCTCATTAGGACCCCAGACTACATCTCTTTCCGAGGTTAACTTTTTCAAATTAAAAAAAAAGCATGTTTTCACTCCACCCTATTGTGTATGCTTTGATTGTAGGCAAGTTAAACGGATCCGTTTCGGAAGCTGCCACGCTTCTTCATTTAAATGATTTCCTTTTGAACTTGCCTCTTGTGTTAACACAAGGCAATTCGGTTTCAATATGTCAAAATAATCTGCAGCCAACTTCTCACTATGAAAAATAAAAAAGGAATTGCGAGTACGAGCAAGGTTTTTCCCCTCTTACCTCTCTCCACAAAATGAGAATTGCGGCAAATAAAATTGCCTAGTGTTAATCTGGAACATTTTCAATATTAAAGATCTTGATAACTTATTTAACTGATACATTAGCTTTCAGTCCCAAATAGAAGTGCTCTTATTTTAAGTGTGTTCCAGAGCACGATTTTTGTTCGTCGAGAGATATTTGTTTGATAAATTTTTTTGATACTATTCTTCTTCGTATTTGGAGTCAGCAATGCAACTCCCCATCGTCGTGAATGTTTTGTCTACGTTCACCACATATTCTAATTTGGCCGACACTCATGGAAGTTTTGTGCGATTTTTTTACACAAAAATATTGAACAGTTAACCTGAAACATTGTAACATTGTCCTAGATCGGGTTTTGCAGCGAATACTTCGTAGGGAGTTCTGCCCTATTTTAACAGAAGTTTTATGTTGTCAGTTGGTGTAAATTGGACACCTTTAATTTGCGGGTATACGAAAGTCTTTTAAGATTTCTAATCCCCTTAAGTGTATCGTATCGGTCGAAGACAACATAAGAATAAACGGTTTGGTTGTAATTAATAATTCGCTTTTCGTAGGTTTTTTTTTTAGGATTCATGCAATGTGATAATCTGGGAAATAGTAGACTGAGCAGGTCTAAAGCCACACAGGTACTAGCTATTGATGTTGTTGATATGCGGTTTAATTTGTTTTATTTTGTAAACAATTTTGAGTAAACTTATGCTATAGAAATGGGGATAAACCTGAATATTATCCTTCTTTTAGGATTCCAAACTATCAGACAGGTTTTCTTCTAAGCACAGGGTGTGTGATTGCACTCATGCCTTTGATCACCCTGGATAATATCCAACATTTAAGGAACAGTGTAGTCTTCCCTATGCTCCTTGCAGGAGTACGTTGGGTTAGGTTGAGCAGAGGTGGCAGATTTACTCGTCCTTGGACATACACGGAAGGCCGCAGTTGGTTTGGTGTGCGCTCTATTTACTCCATGGATTCCCGAGAAGTTATTGGACGAACTCTGTACTATTCCCGTTATCCATATTTGTTTTCCAGTCTGTGCCCTTAAGTTGGGTCAAGTCTGTTAAGGAGTCATTTCCAAAGAAACGGGATCTATTGAATGCCGCAATGTTTCGTCATCCTATCCGCTTGTAAGCCTATGCTTCTTATCCACTCTAGAGACGTTCATAATATTGAAGTGATTGGTTTACCTGTTCTTTCATGAGAAGGGTCTCATCCAACGAGCATAGGTTGACCGCAGGAGTGCCACAAGGCTCTGTCCTCTCTCCATCTCTATTTCTTATTTTCATTGACGACCTGTTGTGGCAGACTGTGAAACCAATCTACTCATTTGCGGATGATAGCAACCTCTGTCATTCGTACTCATTTGAACATCGGCCAAGTCCCTCGGCAATTGGCGATTTGTGAGTGGAGCCAAATGAACAGAGTAGATTTTAATGCACAAAAGACCCAGTGCTGTTTGTTGTCACACAAACGTTCCACTGATCCACCACCGTCGTCAATCTCTATGGGTGGTGTGGATATCGACGTATCAGATACTCTTGATGTTCTGGGCATGAAGATACAGGGTGATGCTCGCTGGGCTAGCCATATATTCGAAGTGTCGAAAGAAGCATTCAAGTGTTTAGGCTTTTTGAAGCGGTGCAAGAAATACTTCACTCCATCTGATCTCGTAAATATTTACACCACTTACATCCGGGCTAAAATAGAATACAACTCGCATATATGGGCAGGGGCTTCAATGACATCTTTGCAGCTTCTGGATCGTGTACAGAGGAGAGCGGTGGTGATGATTGGGGATGGTAGGGTATCCAACTCTATTGTCTCCCTACGGCATCGTCGGAATGTGGGTTGTATATCGCTGTTCTATGGATATTTCAATGGTATCTGTTCGTCGGATCTCCGTCGTCTGGTCCCTGACGTTAGAACATTTAGTCGGAATACACGGCTATCCAGGGTCTCTCATCCGTTCATTGTGAAATGGCCGGTTGAACGGACGACGCACTATAGAGAAAATTCGTTCTTTAGCCGAACCGTTCGTAAGTGGAATAATCTTCCAGCAAATGTGTTTCCTGCCAGTTGTGACATTCAGAAATTCAAAACAAATGTCAACAAACACTACTCCCTCTTTCCTCCTCCCGATACCCTAATTTCCTTCCGCTAACACAATATATTGCATTTATAGGGGGCATCCCCTGAGTGTTGGTCTTCAAAAAAAAAAAAAAATAATGAATGTAAATATTACAAGGTGTGCAGCACCCTGAGTAGTACCGCGTTTGGTACGTAATGGAATGCTGAAGGAAATACGTGACTTCGCTCCCCCAGATTTCCCCACACTTTGAACTGTCATCCATACACATTTCTAGATTCTTTAATTGATTGTTGGCATCTATGGATATTTTATCAGTTCTAATGACAACAGTATCTTTGCCGATTTTCTCAATATATGACATTCGGCGTAACACCAACAGTAAGGGTTAACTACATCATTCCTATCGGTTAGTCCGAACTAATCCCTCAAAGTTCAAAAAGTTCACTTTCAACCATAAATTTAGATAGCTTGAAAAATCAAACACAACATCAGAGCTCAGAAAGGCGACATCTACATGCACAGGCATACCGATCTGTATAGTACACAAGTACGTGTGTGAATGGATATTGTGTGAGTATCGTTGCACATCGCATCATGCCACAACTCGTACAAACAGACCACATTGCAATAGACAAAGCCAACGCTTACATGTTTGTATTATGTTTGCTTGTGTGGGATTGTCTGGTCTTGTCTTTATATGAATATGATAAACACACACACTCACACACATGTGTGCGTACACATAGCAATGAAAGTCTACAGAAGAATCAGTGTCAGTTTTGTAACATGTGCCGGATAGGAACTTGCCTCAAAAATAACCAAATCAAAAGTTTTTATTTGGCAAAGTTCTAGAAGCATTTATTAGTTTGAATGATGTGTTGTGCAGCAACATCCTCGTACGCAACAATAAGATGCCAGTGTAAATTGCTTATTTATGTATATAGACCTATGTACAAGATTCGAAATGGGCTATTCTGATGTCTGTAGTTCAATTATAAATTCGACAAAAATTTGCCATAACGCACAGTGGTGGTTATTAAAAATAAATGCCGGATAACGAATGACGGCAGATTTTCGTACTCGGCGACCTTACGACTAAGAGAGTAATCTCTAAGCAATGTGAAACTTCCCTAGTAAAGCTGTAGCCTTTCAGAGCCGTTCAGTTAGGGAGTAATCTCTAAGCCATGTAAAACTTCTCTAGTAAATCTCTATTCTTTCGCAGCCGGTCGAAGAGTGTTACCTTCACAAATACCAAAATATTGGGGTTATCTTATACATGACACCAGTAACACCTCCTCAATTATGCTCTATGGTTGATCATTAAACGGGGTCAACAGTGCCACTGTGCCTCGTTCGATAAGGGTTAATAGTACTGACCATTCCGGGTATTACATGTATGTACATGGTATCTGAACGTCATAGCTACTGCCCAGCAAAATTGGAACGTCATTAATTAAAGCAAAGCAACAATATTTTATGCACTAATTTACAATTCTTCACTGAGTTGAAGTTCTATTAAAAACCTAACGATATCTAATTGGAATTTGAAAGTGTATATTTGTATATTTTCATTTCTGTTGGGAGGCCACAAACAGATTGTTTGGTGTAGATAGTAGACTGACAACATGTCAAAAGGTCCTATGTCCATTGAGGTCGATGTTTTTATATCCACCTGCAAATTCCATTCCAATTTGTTTAATACTACTTGGTATTATAACTTAGTGCTTATGTTTGTAACATATACAAGGAATGCAGGAAGATTTCATGTTTATTATACTGATCGACTTATGATATCTTTCTGAATGAATCCAGCGATTTGCATCTGTCCATCCATCCTTTTTTCTAACCAAACAAATATTTTAAAAAAAAAATTATATTATTTTTATAAAAAATTATAATATTTTTAAAAAAAAATTATAATATTTTTAAAAAAATTATAATATTTTTAAAAAAAAATTATAATATTTTTAAAAAAAATTATAATATTTTTAAAAAAAATTATATTTTTAAAAAAAATTATAAAATTTTTAAAAAATTATAAAATTTTTAAAAAAAATTATAAAATTTTTAAAAAAAATTATAAAATTTTTAAAAAAAATTATAAAATTTTTAAAAAAAATTATAATTTTTTTAAAAAGAACAAATTGTGAACATATAAATAAAAACTACATCTTCAAGATCAAAAATTAAAAAAAAAAAAAAAAACTTAAAAATAAAGTTTTTTTACTTTTTTTTTCCTGTTCAGGTCCATAGGTAACAAATCGTTCAAAATTCAAGGAAACAATCAACTACAAAAATGTACCTAAGATCTCAGTAAACAATTTTCTAGAATATATGAACTTCCAGGGAATGATTTTTAAAAGTTTATCAATTCACATTTGCTTTCTAGAATAACATTAGCCAATTTTTGGAGCGTATGAGGAATATTAATTTGAAAGCCTAGCCCTCATACGTACAGGTGGTGTGAAAATTGATTTTCAATGTTGACGATGGTAATCCGAATAGTACATTCGGTAGGCCGTTTATGTCGACCTTAAGCGCACGAAAAACGCTACTCATCGAACGCTCATTTCCATAATACAGCTGCATATTCTGGAGACGTTGTTGTAAGTTTTTCCAAGAAAAGAAAAAAAATAATGTTTACCACAACTCACGTGTAATCTGTGAAAAACCCCAATTGGAAAAAATACCTCTAAATTGATCACCCGATACCTCCTGAAGTGTTTCAATTTTTTTTTGCAAAGTAAAGGAAATTTTAACAACTTTATCTTTGTTCTTGAATTTTTCCTAATGAAACAGGGTTTTACCTACTAACAATTTCCTTTTCGTTTTTATTGTTTATCAATTTTTCGGTTATTTTTTTCAAAACTGTACGTTGTTACGAAATTTCCTAAAGTTTGAGTCCCATAACTTTATAAACCCCGGCCCAAACAAAAAATTCGTTTTAATATTTTTTTTTCATATTTTCCTGCCATTCATTTCTTTTTATTCTGTAGATTTTTTGGAATTTGTGGGTAATTTAATAATGTTGTCATTTTTTCCATGAGTTTTATTGAGATTCCCACAAAAGTAACTTTTTTTCATTTGAAATGATTAAGGTATCGTCGGAATGCTATTGATATGATAACGTTTCCCTGTAACGCCATGACCCAGTGCAGTTCATGGGTTTCTTTGGAAAAACTATTCTAATTGATAATATTGTAGAGAGTTCAGAAAATGCTGTAGCGGAACTCATTTACATTTGTATGGGGCGCCATTTGCTTTAGCTCACCTTGGAGAGAATTGTATTCAGGTCAAATGTTGCGAATTTTGAGTTGTGACGGTCTTGCTTTAAATTAAAGATATGTATGTTGTGCTTCTGTGTCGATGAATGTGAACATGTTCTCGTATTTGCATGAGCAAAAGTTAAATCTGTGTGAATCATGCTACAGCTATAGCATGTGCAACCACATTTGGAGCACATGATGACCCCTTTGCTTGGATAATTCACAAGTGAAAGTGTTGTGCTCTAATTTCACGAAACTCCCACAAAGGAGGAATTCAGTTGAAATTTTATTGGAACATAACCCTGCAAAACTTTGCGATGTTTTGCTACTTCCCATCAAAAGACAAAATCTAACAGAAGGTTCTGTGTAATCACTAAAACAGAGTTTAGTTCCACATTGGATTTGAAAAAAGATGTTAATGTTTAATTCTGTTCTTTTCAGTTTCAGTTTGTAGGAACATTTAATATGGAAATCATAAGTTAGAAGTCTCATAGTTTTAATGTTTACCGCAAATATAAAGCGAAAGCTATAGAAACGTTCGAGCTTTTTAAATGGCTCCAAAATTAGATACCTAAACTGAAGTGATTCATGAATCTGGAGAACATCAAATAACTGTTGAGATCCAGCTACGGAGTCATACAACATGACACATTCCCGATCCATGTTGATAATCACAATATTGTCAATTAATTTTTTGGCTTTCGGGAAATCTTACCCATAGAAAATGTTCACATTTGGTTTAAACCTTGTGAGGCAGACACAATAACCTTCGCTGCCTTTATACATTCAGTTCAGAGAACGTGGCGTTCATTTTTCCATAGTCCCGAAGTGTAAGGCGGAATAAAATTAGCCCCCCACGAAACTTTTTCCCGAACTTGCGTTGATTAAGCTATTCGAATACATGGTCCGTATTCGAAGCTCAGCTGTTGGCAGTGGAGCTGATGCACTTCCATTTGCACTTTCTACTCCAATTGAGTGTTCTTCTCATCATTGGGCCTTCTCCTGGTTGGTTGCCGATTCAGAAGGATCTCCAGGTATGTTACATGATCGGATTGTGAAATTGAAATGTTAGTTAACTTCATACCAATGTGTTTCACTTCGTCATCGTGAGTGTCGACTAGAGATATTATCTTCTTGGCCGACATGACCGTCGAATTGGTGTCATCACATTTATCTTCTGAATTATCCCATACCATAAGTTTTCAGACAAGCTTTCCCGTGAATTCCTTCACAAAATGAAGACAGACTTAAACACACACACACACGAGAGTATAAGTTGTTCAAATCTCCTGCTTTCTTTAAACCTCTTTGAAACATCCCACCCCCTTAGCTATGACAAGACACACACATCGTTTACTTGTCGCTGCCAGTATTTCGTATGGCAATTTCATTCCAGCATTGCCCAGTGCTAGCAATATCCGACATCCGGCAGATTACATATGCCACTCGAGTCCTGATCTATTTCTGATTTGAATTTGTAACATTTATCCTTCGTCGTGTTTCGAATTGTGTGCTTAGGTTTCACTTAGCCGCATCAATGAAACGTGCTTCGGATCTGCGATAGGAATAGTCCAACGTTTCGTTGGGTTGCCGTCCGTCAGCGACGTTGAACCGCAAACAGTTGTCGAACAAAAGTTCCTAATAACATTTGACGCCACGCTGCCACCACTTTACATGCAAGGGGAGACTTAAAGTCTGCATTGAACGCAATAAAGGCGACGGGCAATAAATTCGAACAAAACGAATATTCAAATCCATAGCAGAGCAAGGCGAGGCGAAGCGAAGCAATCAATGATAAGTAGAACTCTAAAGGCCACTGGCACACACGCCACCCACAGACCACATTACGTTTTGTGGGGGACATGGGAATCATTAGTCGAACTCAAAAGAAGAACAATCATCCCTAAACACAAATGGCATCATATTTTTCCAGCAACAAGTTTTGTAGTATTCAAGTATCCTGCTCTTTTCAACACTAAATAATAGCAACAGTCTGAAACAAACTGAGAGTATTTCGGTGGAAATACAATTATGTTGGCCTATCTCTGTCGTTTTAACGTTTTAAATATTCGCCATTTGTTTTCATTTCCTTAGGCACCCCTTTGCCTTGGCAAGGCTTGAAGATGGCCCATCACCTACCGCCCGTCTGTCCGCAGAAATTACCGGATATCTCTTTGCAAGGCACGACAAAAATGTCGAAAAGCCGTTATAGGCATCTGACACGTCTGCTGCCTTATCTGAAAATGGAAAGTGAGGATTGCCTGTATCTGAATGTCTATGTGCCAAATGTAAATGATGCTGCTGCCGCTGATGGCGCCACCACCTCCAGCACCAGCACCACCACCACGACGACAACAACAACCTCATCCGAGTCGGACACATTCGCACAGTATCCTTTATATCCGGTTGTTGTGTACATACATGGAGAGTCATTCGAATGGAATAGCGGAAATGCCTACGATGGCTCCGTGCTGGCCAGTTATGGTGAAGTTATCGTAGTAACGGTCAACTATCGCATTGGCATTTTAGGTAAGTTGGCCAAAACAAATACAAAAGAACCTATGAACTTTCTAACAAAACTGTCACCATCCTCTTCTCGTCCTCTCTCCCTCTCTCTCTCTCTCATTTATGTTCTACATTGCAATTGAACACATGGCAAACACAGGCTTCATGAGACCGAGTATTAATGAAAATACTGTTGCCAACTTTGGTTTATTAGACCAGGTAGCAGCATTACACTGGATAAAGGAGAACATACACTCGTTCGGCGGCAATAAGGACAGTGTCACCTTAATGGGTCATTCGACGGGTGCTGCTTGTGTCAACTATCTCATGGTCTCGCCCGTTGCTTCAGGTAACACAAGTCAACTTTACTCATCCGCTTAGTCGGCTGTGCTGTCAGTCCAGTCAGTGTTCATTCATTCATCCATTCATTGTAGGTCTGTTTCATCGTGCCATACAGATGTCCGGCTCGGCCATGTCCGATTGGGCAGCTACTAATCATTCTGTGCAGCTTACTATGCAAATCGCCCAGGGTCTTAATTGTCCTCTTAATGACGACAATGAAGAGATGCTATCGTGCCTACGTCAAAAACGGTAAGTTAATGAATTGATTGAATTAAGTCGTTGTGCAGCAGTTTTTCCTGCATCTCATTCATCACTCCTTCTTTGTCGATGGAACGCAAAATTTGCACTTTCACTGATTATTATATCAACGTTCGGTTTTGCCACCGTGATCAATTACATTGGCCTTTGGAATAGCCAGGCTGTGGAGGCAGCCCAGGCACAGTGGGATATGCATGTGAAAATATTCAAGTCATATGACTTGTTGCGATATTTGATCAATAGAAGCTAATTCGACTAGTATTTTGTTTCTAAAGATTGGGTGATTAAATATCGCAAATGTATCAAATCAAAAAAAAAGTAAAACAAACCTAATTAAATAGTTCGCGTAAAAACTTACATTTGCTTTCGAGGTTTTGATGTAATTGTTGCTGGACCAAAAATCGAGAGAATTTCGCCAACCAAAATTTCCGAGCAATTTTCACGACATTCCTCAAAAATGTATTTCGCTAACATTTAATAACACACACCAAACGTTTTATCGCCAACCTTTTTTCACAATCTTCTTTGGACATAAATTTAATAATTTATCACATCTTTTTACTTATTTCCCTTAACATTCCATGGAATGGGATAGACAGGGAACTTTTCGCAAATTAGAGAACTTCTCTAATTTGTTAACCCACTGTTAACCCACTGACTAATGTTTTTAAGCCGCCTCCGAACGGCTAAAGATTTTTGTAGAAAAGTTTTACATTTCAGATTTATGTCTTACTTGGAAAGTCGAGGTGGAAACAGTCGCTGAAAAATTTTTGATTGTCTTACCAGGTTTCGAACCTGGGTTTATTCTGTGATAGTCGCACACACTATCTATCACACCACAGCCGTCCACAAATGACATTTTAACTATCATCAAAAAAAATCTACTAGTTTTTATTTTTTTTTATATATTTTACTTAGCAGAACTTGTCCTCCTATGAAATTTCCCACAATCTTAATCAGTTTTTCCAAATCCTATCAGTTTGAACCCAAACAATTCGACTAGTCAAGCGGAGGGAAGCGCTTAAGGTCAAAGGGAATCAGGGTTGTGACGTTGATTCAAAATTGCTCGACTCCGACTCCAGCATTTTTAAATTGCTGGACTCCACAGTCTGACTTCAGCTGCTCCCTAACAAAATTTCCGTCCACTATTTCTATACTCTACATTACACTGAGATGCGTTTGTATATTAATGATACAAAAAAGTTCATAAATTCGGAAATATTTCAAATTTTAAAAAAATATTAACAGATTAACTTGTTTCTGTAGTTTATGCGAAATGTAAGTTCTCAATAAGAGTCGGAGTCGAGCAAATTTTTCGAATGCAGAATCCGACTACGGGCAAAATTATCAGTCTGCGACTCCACAGCCCTGGTGGGATTAACGGTCGGATGGAAGGAGCTATGGGCTGACTGAATGAGGGACTGCCGAATATTTCGAATCGACATTATTTTAATTTTTGTTTGTTTTTGAAATTCAACCACTGTTCGGTGTGTAGAGTCGATTATGTTGAATCAGGGCCATTAACGCCGTTTGATTTTCCACTCTATTTCTCCAATATTTGCGGTCAATTTCAAATATGTACGTTTGCCACAAATTTATGTAATGCTTTTCCACTGCACGTCCGAAGTACGAGAACTTTACGTGGATATTTACATTTGTATACACATCCGAGAGTCAACACATTCATGTGTGCATATTAGGTTGGGATTTTGTCCGTTCTCCAGCCCAGCAGTACGGGCATTGACCCGGGTAATGATTGTCCGATTTCTCCTAAATTTCGGACATGTGACAATGACTACCTGTGCCGTATAAAATACAAAGTCCGTCTGTCGATCATCGACTTTCCACCAAATGCCATGCTAATGTACATGCATAGGTAAGTGTGTGTACATGTGTTGTGTTCGTGCAACATATCTAGAATCGATTGCATTTCAATAGTCCGTCAATCACATGCAACATGTTAATTTGGTAAATACGCCAAATAATGCCCGTTACGGATATGGCCAAATACAAGTAGCAAACATTTAATTATTTATTAACGACGCCGAGTGAATCAGCCATATTGAAGGTGCCACATTCAGCTGCACGTGTGTGCCTGTACGATATGGTGCTGCTAGGACTTTTCAGGAGAAAATTACATTTTCATTTACACGAATGTTTGCATATGACAGGTTCATTGGTTGCCTGCTATCGTATGTAACATCGGCGGTGGATTAATAACATACGGCAGGGGCCATCCGATTCGAGTATACATTTACATACATACATTGCAGTAAGTTAATGGTCATTGCACCTCGTATGGTACACTGGAAAAAGTCGCTCACCTAGAGAAAATGCATATGATATTATTAGGCATCTTCTCATGTTATAGAAATAATAAACTGTGTCTTATAAATATAATACAATTGGTTGTACAAATTTCGCGACTTAAAAGCAGATCATTTGTTTCGTTGCAAAGATAAAAGAAATACTCAATCTCCGGCTTAATTAGTCAATTCACAAACAGTTATAAAGATTTGATAATTGTAAAATATTTTTATTTTTGACAACGTCTGTGACAGTGACAAAGTGGAACATGTCGGCGTGGTTGGCAAGATCTATAGTTACCTACTGGCAAATACTAAATTTCTACTTGAGTTATTCTGGCGAAAAGATTCAGAGACAAATGTGGACAACACACCATAGAGATCTTGTAATACTAGACGGTATTTCGCAAAACCTAATCTCCTATTCAGAGCAGATATTTAAATACCCACCGGTTCCACCATACTTACATCCACTTTCCTCAGATGTGTTGAATCGTGGTATGTAGTGTGTATCATTATCAAACCTGAAACCTTGTACCAAATCCAGATAAGATCATGATTTCTTACATTAATTAGTTCCCTTAACATTTCAAGAAGGACCATACGGGAAACCTCTGGAACCAGTGAACTGAGCACCATATATAGTGTGTATATCTAGCCGAGCAGCTAATGTATTTCTAGAGAAGTTTCACATGTCTTAACGATTATTCTCTTACTCGCAAAGTTGCCGGCATATACGACGGCGGCTGCAAATTGCTACGACTTAATTAGATGGGCTCTATGTAGTGACTTTGATCTTATACGTAGTGACTAGTTTTTCTTCATGCATGACATGCTCCACTTAATCTTTTCCCCCAACTTACCTGAGCTTTTCGTGGTAGTAGTCTAGTAACACTTTCTAGCTGAAGTAAGGGAAATAAAGATTTGAAATTTTCTGCGTAAACTCAAAAGTGACACACATTTAGGAGAAACAGATTTTTTTTCACTATTACATAAAGTTTATTAATGATTCCTTCGGTTTGTCTGGTTGTATAGTTGAAAATATTTCGGAATCGATTTCGTTTTTGGCCACAAAGAGAAATTGTAATAGTTAGTAATATTCCAAAGATGCTCTGAGTACCATCGGATGAAGACTATTGGACATTTGCCTGGTATGTGAAAGTGTTTGTGTACAACAACATATCGAATATGATAAAAGTTAAATTGAATTGGTATAAATAACTGCAGAATACTTGTGCAATCTAACCGATACACATGCACACATTCATCCTCATCACCGAGTGCTGGAAATTCACAAGTATTCTTTGTGGACGTTATAGGAAACTTAATTTAAGAATTTCAAAGAACTTAGTTTGTAGCTGAAAAATACTACTACTGCATCGTTACTGTGTCTACTCAATTACAGGGTGAACTAAATACTAGGAGACAATTTCAGAACAAACGGAAATGTTTGCAATGGGAAATGTATCTGAATTCTCCGGGAGCTATCGAATGCAGCAGGGTAATTTTAGGAAGACGGCTGAAACAAAAGTTGTCGCAAAAAAAAACGCTAAAAAAATTAAAAAAAAAAACGATTTTCTCCAAAACCGCAAAAAAAACTACTTTTTCCAAAAACTGTTTTTTTACTTTTCGCAAAAAAAAATCAGTAATGGCGTAGTTTCTACTTGTCAAATGTCAAAGAATAAAAGCTTCAAAAGTGACAGCTACCGAAATACCGGGTGATTCAAAACAATACCTCTAGTTGGCCCTGCAAAATCTGTGTCCCGAATATACATTTGAAGTTTTTAAAATGATTAAATGACGTAGTGAATTTTGCCTTACCCTGTCCGTACTTGCAGCCGTACGAAATGTAAAATGCAAATTTTTGGTAATCTAGATAATCGTACTGGGTTTGTATCTTGATATAAACTCAATTATTGTACGGCATTGTTGAATTTATTGTTCGTTCGTTATGTGTGGAACTTTCTCTTACATTTCTGATATTGATGTTCAATGAAAGTGTTGTACTAAATCGGATTAAACTGAAATACTTTAAGATGCAAAAATTGTATTTGGCAACACTTTACCATCTTGTACACTAATGGCTGGAAATCCGGTTGAGATTTCTTGAAATAATTCTTAGAATATTAAATTCTTCTGTTGACACACATGGTTACATACGAGGCCGGGCAAATAAATACGTTACGGTTGGTTTGAATGGAAAACCAAATCAGAGTCTGCTTTTTCAAGAACTTTTCACATTC
Source organism: Hydrotaea cyrtoneurina (assembly GCA_958296145.1). Lineage (NCBI taxonomy): Eukaryota > Metazoa > Arthropoda > Insecta > Diptera > Muscidae > Hydrotaea > Hydrotaea cyrtoneurina. Next base: position 3,182,780 of record OY282512.1, on the reverse strand, counting down.
CGTGAAGCCGTATGGGAATCGTATGGAATAAGACGTGACATATGGACATGGAGTTATGCCGAGATTGGAAAAATATTGATTTGCCCTTGTTTAATGAAAATTGGAACAAATCAGAACATCACTTAAGAAGGACAGAAGTTTTACATGGCGGTTTAACAACCTGAATCGAAGGGATTGGATAAATTTACAGGAGCCAGAAGAACAGGGAGATCTAATTACAAGAACATTGACCAGATCAGAAGAAAAAACGTTTGCTAAAGTTATTTTTGTGAAATTTCAAAGCGCGGTCACACATTGCGTTTATTACTTACAGATGTCACATGCTCGACTAAAACTACCCTGTAAACCTACAATTTTTATTCTTCGAATAAATAAATACCAATTTCAAGTTTTTTTTTTTGAAAAAATACATTTTCGTCAATAATTTAGTTTTTACGCTTCCCTTATTTGGTTTCATATTATTCGTGCATGCCAAAACCTTTTACATATTTCACACACTGAGTTATCCTTCCTCCTTGCTCAGTTATGAAGACATGCATACATACAAAGTGAATTGAAAATGTCTTGGTCCCATGGGGATGCTGCAGACAACATGACATTAGTCTTAATTTTCAGAGGAAATATATTTTTCAAATATGTGCAAAATGAAACAAAGTAGCATTTAACACACACAACTTTGCAACTTTAAATAGGGTTTCTTTTGAGAAATTACAAATACTCACACGAGAACTTGTTACTTTCCAATGAATCGTATTGACATGTAACAAGCCAACTTGGAGAAAGCCCGTTTGCTGTTTGCTCCTTGTGTTACCCCACACGTGGTGCTCGCATGGGGTTTCCGAAGGATTTTCGGTTTCTTTTTTTCTGTTGTCGTTTGCGAGAAAACATGCATGGGGTTTTATTTGGAAAACATTTACATAGGTGATTATTTGATCAGCCTTTGCGAGAAGAAAGTTTTTAAATTAAAAATTTGCCTGTGTTAAAGCAATTACGAGTACCCGGACCGGAGGTTCTGCAATGCGATAACGCCGGTCATGTGTGCGAGACAATGTTGGCTGGATATGGGACGACACGGCAGTGCTGGAAAGCACTCAACAAATCCAGCCAAGCATATGTTGTCGACAGACTTTGGATAAATTATTTTTAATACTTTTGTCAATTTAAGTTGAAAATACACAAAAACTTTGTGTTTCATACAAAAGCTTATTTTGTGTATAAACAAACACCAGCTTCACTCAAGCGGCTGTGTTCGCAGACACACAGACACACACACACACTCGCAAACGTTTAAAGGCACTTATACAACGCAATTCATTGCCTTATACCAAGCAATGTATGTGTTTTTGTGACAGGATGTAGCAGTGTGTAAACACTGGGCATGGTTTTTTGTTGTTGTTTCGAGAATATAGACCTCTGGCAGAATGCAAGCGGAAGGTGGATTTTGTCTTATTTGGATGTTTTTGGGATATTGTTGGATGTAGGCAGCCAAGAGTAGTGCAACTGGAAACTTCAAGGGCAGATTGGTAGTTATATCCTGTTCCTAAATAAAACGCCGCAAGGGCACAATAGGTTGGTGCACATGTACACGATATTTCACACAACACTCTAGACAGCGCATCATATAGGCGTGTCAACAATATGAGTGGCTCGTACTAGTTTGACTTTGGGCCTGTTTAATGTTGACTGATCGGAGTTTTCCAGTTGGTCAAATCCAGAACGAGACCCATACGAAAAACAAGTTGATACCTAGCCGCCTAGTTTGACATTGTCAATCAGAATATTCAAAATTACTCCATCCATCGAATAGTATTTACATTTCGGCTCTTAACTGTCTAACAGACCATAAACACTAAGTTTTGGCATTTGCAGATCTGTACTACGATAATCGAGTTGTACTTTGAACCGTCTATGGGTATTCATTACAAAAACAATTCTGTATAATTTTCGTATCTGGTTCATAAAAAAGTCCACTAAAAAAGTCTGAAGATAAACGAGACCAATTACAACATACCCATTTTCTAATTAGATTCATTTAATATGATTTGTGGAGGAATCCATAAATCGCCAAATAGATGTCCAATATAATAAAATATCTACCGGATGGGATATAACCCAAATCCGTTTAGTCCACTTTCAATATGATGTTATATTTAAATGGACTAGGATCTAACACACAATATCTGCCGCGAAAAGAGGAATGAACGACAATCTGTATTACAATCCGTTTAAAATTCAGCTGCCACCAATTTTGTAGTTGAAACACAGTCTTTTTGCCATTTACCCCTTTTGAATAAATGTTGCTGAATTTTGATAGCACAGCGTAGATTCTCCAGCACCGTGAAATTGTGATCACCAGGTCGTCAGGGTTCCGGACCAGAAAATGGACCATTTGGTGGAAACCACATGTCCAAATCTGGAGAATAATGGATATATGTTGAATAGGTCTTATTTCTTATTTTACTCCTCATTGGTACATCTGTAGCAATTGATGAGCTCACGAAATGCTTTATATTGCCGACGTTGTCTGCCAACTACAATGATTCTGAAAACATGACAGTTACCAGTTGAGAACATGACTGTCACCCTATGAAGGGTGACATTTATCATAATTATGCACGTGAATTTGTTGCAACACATGCCACCATTACGGATTAGATTTCAGACTGCCCTCGTACCCTTTTCCAGAATTACCTGAGTCGATACTGTGAGCTGGTGCCGCATTGTGTCTGATGGAATAAAGAGTGACACATAATTAACATAACTAATGTTGTTTTTTTTTTTTTTATACATCATTAAATTTGCTTGTCTTTATTCATTCGGCTTTTGCATTGCAAATTTGTGTTGTTGTTTATATAAGCTTTATAATTTAATATATGCGACGTGTGTTTATTATTTATAAATCAAATATAAATAAAAACAAAAAGAAGCTCTGTAAACATAATACCCAGCAAAAACGTTTGCTCTGCCCACTCTTTCTGTCACTCTTTGTCCTCCTTCCGTTCGGTTGGCGCGTTTTAAGTCAAATGTCACAGTCAACTGGTAGGAGTCGTCATGCAACAATGAATTTGTTGTGATTTTTTTTTTTTTTCTCTCTCTCTCTTTCTCTGTGAATACTCATTATTCTGATTGTGATTGTGATTATGGAATGAGATGTTCATTAAACTGGTTAAGGATTAAGGACAATGTACGACTGAGTGGTATTGGCAAATCCTTGTACAGTTGTGGAGTAGAGTGTGTAATTTCAGCGTATCTTTCCTTTAGCTGACGATTTGTCAAATCATGAAGGTCCTTCTGGCCATTTGTTATGAGAGTAGTTGTGGGTGTGTTTTTCTTGACATTTCCAATTACATTTCATAAGATGAGCTTACAATTGTCAACTGAAAGATATTTAAATTATTAACTTACGACAGCAATAAAAAAATAATAAATATAAACGTTAAACTTCGTTTACGAGCAAAACATTATTTTTTGCGCATAACAAAGTCAGTTGTTTGTGGCAACAGCCTAATGAACAACATCTGATGGCTTAATACAATCGGCTTTAAAAGTGACACTGTTGTTTTCCATGCCTGTGTTTGTGTGTGTACAATCTAAATAAGCTACCGCATAAATTCCTGTTACGTTGAAAAAAAATGTTAAAAACATGAAGAAAAAATTGCGATAATTTTCAGGAAACTTCACAAATGATTACAATTGATATAAAATGATGCACACAGTTGAAAAGTCCTCTCTTGCTTCCGTTTTAACCTTTAAGACCGATCCGAAAATGTTCTAGACAAATATTTTTCATGTTGTTCGGAGGATTTTGAATATTTCACGTAAAACTCCTCAACTACGTCATCGAATTGTACTGCATCCGATTTTGCCTCTAACCGAACTAACGGAGGAACATATCTTCTTCACATTTGAATATCAGCACGTTCTTAGCAGCTTTTCGAATTTCTCGCGAGAAAATCGATTTCTAAATGCCGTATGGGACAACACATACAGTTGAAGTTAAAGCGCACAGAACGTATTTTCCCAATTTTCTAAATTTTTAAAATATAGTTAGTTAGTAGTTAGTTTATTTATTGAGACTTTTTTCAAAAACAATGAAAGACATATATTAAATCTATGAACATGAAATTGCTTATGACTATAATGTATTGTCTAAATTACCAATAACGAACAGATAGCGGCACCAAGCCTTTTCTGTGTAGTGAGATGTGTTTCAATTAAATTGCTTGCCTTCGAACGAATTCTAATATTCATTATTTGCTAGAAACCACGCCGTTACCAATATCTCCCACATCTCCGGATATATTAATAAAATAGAAAACTGTTTTTAAATAAACTCCTCACCGCAGCCAATTTTAAGCATTAACCGCCTTCTTACATCACACAATGTCTAAACTTGCACTTAATAAAATGGAAATTTATGTTGATTTCTTGACAAATTGTTTTCTAAGGCCAAACTTCAATAAACTCAATGTTATATTTCAAAAGATGTCAAAGAACAAAACTAAAGTCATTACATTTTCGTTTTAGTAGCATTAAAATAAATGCATTTGCGCTATCTACATTTCAAATGAACATCTCGTTATTTTACAATATTTCACCAGATTTGATAATTTTCGTAACCGCCTCCCTCCTAACAACGAAAACTTAATCCGCTCGAGGCCTATGCCATTATTAATACACTACAATAATTTACTGTGCAGTCCCCTGGTGGAACGCTGTCCCAGCTATGACCTTTATAATCTTCGACAAGACAGTTACTGTTGTTGCCGAAAATGTCCAAAAAGAAATCTTGTTAAATTATATATTGCGTATAACTAAGAACATCAATTTTCAAAATAATATTCCGAAACAAGAATTTTCATTACTGTGAAAGCTTCATGGGTTGAGGAAGGACTGTCGCATAAACCACAACACTAACTCTGACCAAATAGCAGAGACATGAAAAGCTTTCATGTGAGTTCTTCCTTTACGGTGGGTTATGATGTAAAAAGTATGAAGGACGTGCTTGAAAATGATTCTTTGTATAATCAAAAGCAACAGAGGAAACATATAAAAATCCGTTGATGGTCTAATAACAAAACCATTTCAGAGGTATTAGGAGGGTAGTAAGGACAACATGTTGTACTGCCTGGCAGTGCCAGGGCCAGACTGCAGTTAGCCGATGCCAAAGACAATGTGTACATACAAGCGTGAACATTGACTTGTACCAAGTTGGTACATGGCCATGCGAGGTGGAGCAACCGGAGCAAGCTATCACAGATAGCTAAATATTTGTACCATAAATCACACTTGACTGCATTAACTTTTTAAAAATGACAAAATATGTTGGAAAATACATAAATCTGGATGTCTTGTTCACTTTGGCCATACGCGTTCGACTCTGTGTAACTAACTACGTTTCTCAAAGCGCATACATATTTACATGTTTAAACTTAAAATATATACAACAAGACCAGCAGCTGCAAGTGTACATTTAAAGTTTAAGTTCTTCTTTTATTTTGTTTTTTTTTTCAAACAATTTCATCTAACAGCTTTTTAGTTTTATTCGGATATTCGGCACACATTCTCGCTCTTACTTGGTTAGCTACTACTATCCTCAGACTTGCTATTGAAGAATTTTCGGGGTAGCTAAAAGTACTTGAAAAACTTGGTACAACAATCCGAATCACTCAACCTGAAACTGCAAATCTATGTACAGTGTGACCTCTACAGAGCGAACAGCGAGAACAGAGCTGAGAATTGTTATCAAAAAAACAAAACTTGTTATCAAGCCATGGGGGTTTGCATTCGTCTATTTGTCTGTATGAGTGTGGACAAGAGGGACTGAGCGAAAGCGTCACGTCGTCGTATTTAGAATTTCTCAATGTCTTAGTGCATGTGTCTCCCGTATTCATGCCAATTTTAAAACATCTTTATAAACCGTTGTTTAGAAAACCATTTTCACACATTTTTTAACAAAGGTTTGAAATGCTTTAAAAAAAAATTTAAATTAAAATATTCAAATAAGAAAGCCATTCCTACACAATTCCCCCAACTAAACAAAGTATTGGTTAAACTGTTTGCACTTCACTGCCGCATAAGGCAGGTTTCACTGTACTCACACACTACATGTACGGAAGGAACATCATCCATTGAGGCAGTAAGACAAGCTGCTACAGTTGCAACAAGTTCAAGTATTTACCAGAACGAGCACACACACTCACGCACGCACCAAAAGCTGAAGTATTTTAAACATTTTAAATAATTAAAAGCCCTCTTTGTGTGTGTTAGAATTTTCGTTTTTCAGATACTACACAAATTGTCATAACAAAAAAGCAATAAAATCTTCTAGCAAAATGAAACACACACACACATGCAGACAGCATCCTTGTAGTCCTGTGTTCGTTTGCTGTTTGCCATTTTTATTACAGTAATTTGGTTGACTGGCTGGTGAAGACGATGTTGACATGCCTTTTGTGAAATCCTTTTTATTTTTGTGTCTTTACAGCTACCAGGACATTCTGAAGATACCAACATCTCTGTCACAATTTTCAACATCATTGGGTCCCATTGTCGATGGCCATGTGATACCCAATCAACCTTACAAAGTAATGGGACAATACACAGAGCACTTTAGCCGGTACGTATGTTTCTCGGATCAATGCTACTTTCCCGCATTGTTGCTGTATTTGTTAATGCTGCTTTTGTAACTTTAAAATGTATACGGCTTTAAAACAAATCAAAAGCTTATCGAAAATACACTAGAATCTCCGTGGCATTGGCACGATGCTGTGGCAAACAATCTTCGAATTAGCTGCACTCAAATGGAATGTAAGTCAATGTCGGAAGCCGGAATTAATTCAACGATAATTGTTCGAATATTTACTGAAAGGAGTTTAACACAGTTGTTGGTGTTTGATTTTGTTTTTAAGACGTCACACAGCACAGTGTGTCGGAAGCAGCTACAGATATTAGAGATATTTAGAGGTTTACGAAAAAAAATATCGCAGCAATTGAAAAACTATACTGGTTTGGATATATTAAGGAATGCAAGTCTAAGGAAATGAGGGCGACGGAAGATACAGTTTTTATTGTCTGTAGTATTCATAAGAAGAATTAAGAAGTTCATTGGTAGAACAAACATATTTGTACTTGTCTGGTCGACCGTTTTCAGTGAGAAACATCCATCTAATTTCTACCGCTCTCTTTCTCTTTCCATTCAATGTGGGTTTAATTTCATACTAAACGTGGTACTGGCGATAAAAGACAATCGACCGATTGCCATAATGATGACTCCGGCTGTAATCTCTGATAAGCTTCTAAACGATATAGATTTAGTTCTGCGACCTGCAACAGAATATTGTTCAAATATCCTCCCGGCTACTTTATGAATTGGAACATATAGCGATAATTCTTTATGTTGCAAAATATCCCTTTTTTGTCGGAGAGTGTCAGCTACGTTTGTTACCAAATTTTCTTAATTATCATTGCAGCAGGTAAATCTGGCTTTTCCCACCACCCCGCATAACTTCCCCCGTGCATCTCCGAAATAAATCTGCAACGTAACATTAAGAATTTGCAATTATGCAGCCAAACCAGCCAGTTCCATTAGGCATCGCAAATAGAAGCAATGCGAAATGAAGGCAAATAAGAAATCGTAATGCCTTAAGATGCTTATGTAAATGCAAGCAAAGTGAAAAACAGAAGAAATATTCCAATTAAATGGGAGATGGTGTTTTCAAAACTATCGTTTAAATGCATGCAAACAAATCAGAAAGCTGAAAGTGAAGAAAAACCAAAAACTTAATACACATTTCCACTGAGATCTAAGAAACGTTGACGCACATCCGCAGACTGTTTTAAGTGCTATAAATTTAAATTATTAAAATGCGCACACACACATATGTACACATATCCATATATCAGTGGTTCCCAAAGTGTGTTACGCGTAACCCTAGGGTTCCTGGAATAAATTTAGGATTTCCGCGTGAACATTTTGTATTAAAGATTGGGGTTTTTTTCTAACACCCCCCTGAGTGCCCACTATAAATGCAATGCACTGTGTTAGCGATAGAAAATGGGGGTAATGGGAAAGATGGAGTAGTGCTTGTTGATGTTTGCCTTTAATTTGTTTATGCCATAGCAGGCAGGAAAAACACTTGCTGGAAGATTATTTCACATGCGAACAGTACGGCTGATGAACGAATTCTGTAATAATACATATAATATCCAAATAATTTTTGAAAAGTGGTTGTTTAAAAAATGTTCAAGTTCTCGCCATCGTTGGCAACAATTTTGGCGGTTCTAAGACCAAAATAGTTTGGGAACCACTGCCATATATGACGACTACAGTAGAGTATCACTCGATGTGAAAACACAACCTTCTGTGAAACGTTGAAACATTTTTTTAACAAAAAAAAAATTTTTTAACAAAAAAAAAATAAATTAACAAAAAAAAAATAAATTAACAAAAAAAAACATTTTTTAATAAAAAAAAAAAAAATTTTAACAAAAAAAAAAATTTTTTAATAAAAAAACACTTTTTTAAAAAAAAAGTTTTTATTTAATAATTATTTATATAGATTGACAGATTTTGTAAAAAATATAAACACTAAAGTTCTGGTTTTTTGGCTATAACGCTGAGGTTTCAATCATCAGCCATAGTCGTTCACTGACCACTTTAGCCTTTCGCCACTTGTTATCCTCCCTGAAGAGGGACATGGAAATCATCACTGTAGAGAATCCATACGCTCGATATCAACTGTAAAATGGTGACTCACAATTATTCTCGAAATGTTGGACAAAAACCAATTTTAACAAATTGAGGGGGAATACATTGCACACATAATAATAACGCCTTTCTAGAGAAGTGGCACATGGCTTAGAGATTCCTCTCCCTACATTTACGAGATAATATTTTCGTTGCACACACTTACTTTCTTACTTAGGTTGGCTCTTCAACCTGTTGTTGGTCTTGACTAAGGATTTTAATTTCCCGACTTTTTTCAACTCTCGGGAATCGGAAATACGCCCCGGGAATTCCCGGGTTAAAAAGCCTAGTCTTGACCTATTTAATATATAATTTCCAAGCTTAATATCAATGATCTTCGTATCTCCTTCCACTTGGTACATCCACCAGAGTCTCGGTCTTTCCGGTCGGCGCCTACCGTGGTAGTTGTCGTCGAACGCCTTTCTGGCTAGAGCGTATGGGTTCATTTGGCGATGCTAGACGATGACATGAATCTTAATTCATTCTAAAATAAAGATCCGAAGAAAACTTAAACATATATTTCTATCAAAAGGTTGACGTTTCAGAACGAAGACGCCATAAAAGCATTTAATTTCCGGACCGAAATAATTATTTTTTTTTTTTTTGTAAAAAAAGGCAGGGAAATTATTTTAATATCGGATATTTAGAATATAAAAACTCAACTCATTTAGGTAAGTGCCACCCTAATGTATGCAGAAATGTGTCGGAGCGAATTCGTTTGTACATTGAAGTACAACAAGTAAAAAAAACTCTTCTAGTCAAGTAAACCGACTTGCATACACCCTTACCCATAATCGTCTGACTTATAAAGTTTGTCAGGGATAGAAATGGAAAAATTACAAAGGACCAAATTGCATGGGAGGTGTGACAATCTCCTCCGCCTTTGGGGACCGGTTTTTGGTACGTATACGAATGGAATTAGCTGTAGCTCGGGTGGGGCGACATTTGTATGGGAGGTAGGAGAAGGGGCCTATCCACAGTTTTCCGATGCTAGTATTACTAACCCATAAAATGCCTTGAAACTTTTTACAGATATTATGTCGCCTTTTAAATAACGTCAAAGCTTATAAGAGTGCAGTACATATTTCGATGTGTTGCACTTTTTGGTCGTGCCAAGTCGTACCAGTAGGGTGAGGTAATAACAACCGCGACGACTGCAGCAGCACGTTTCAACATTATTATGTGGCATTTCTTTCGATGTTGATATTGATGTTGTCGTTGTTGTTGTTGTACTCGTACTTGTTCACATGTAATCGGAAATGAGTATTTAGCACATAACTAACATTTAACACATTAATAGCATGAACACACATACACATAGTTTCGCAAACACACATTTACAACATAACCTCACACACACACACACACCACGCCATACACCGACTCCCTCAGCCGGCTGCGGTTATGTACGAGTACCCTGGTATTTGTAGCCTTTTAACTCATATTTATTTCTATTTGTAATACAGAAGCACACATACTATCGCACAAGTCATGTACACAGCCATTTGACTTCGTACACACACATACACACTCTCACATACATATACATAAATATTTGTTTGTATATTTCATTGCGTTTCTTTTTTTGTCTTCTTCTTGCAGCTATGATTTATTATTCGGTATAACTGAGTCTGAGTCGTATCATTCGCTGGGTGCTGCGGCTTTGGAGGAAGGATTACGTGAAAATGAACGTGATAATTTATTGCGTTTCTATATGCAGAGTCGCTTTGATGTTCGACCAGATCTCGCATTGGCGGCCACGCTCAAGAAGTAAGTTGCACACCGAACACGCTACACAAAAATATTGTTGTATGTTTATGCAAATTGCCTTCACAAACACACACGTGTTCGTCTGTCTATACATACATCATAATTTATATAGACGTATATATTTATATACACGCACGCACACACACACACACACACACACACACACGAATACATGAGCAACTTGTTAGTAATGGTTGTTATTGTATGTATTAGGGATTGTTCAACACAAAGAAAGGAAAATAAGTGGAACTAAAGCTTTTTATAAATGCAATCTACCACTCATTCCAAAGCGGCCATAAACATACATGCACAAGCACGTTTTAAATTACAGTGTGGCCCAGTGACATTGTGCCATGAGATATTGCCCAATTTATCTCGGCTGAGAGGAGAATACAATGCTATTGCAAGCACTCTGGCTCAGCGTGATCGGCTCAAATTTCATTCGTATTTTGTACAAGCTCGAAACAAGATCATCGACGAAGCTGAGAACAGATTTTGTGCGAAGGAAAGCAAAGTATTAACAGGAATCTTGTACGAACTCATGAATACCCGGCGAATTTCTAAGTTCTTTCGTGGTTGTGGTTGTTCGATTTATCAATATGGGTTATTAGACACTAACTTTGTATAGTCTTTTCATACGTCATTTTCCATGACGTCATTGTTTTACCATTTCGTTATAATCGGGGGCATTTGCATAGTGAAACCGCCTCTGAGACTTTTAATATTTGCCAAGGAATTTGCAAATGTCTAATGAAAGGAGTCTGTTCCACTTAATCGCTACGGAGCAATGAGTGCACATTAATCATGGTTCTGTCTAGGACAAAAGTCCTAGGAAGACTGATAACCATAAACACTTTTTTAAATCGCCATTACAATTCCCTAGTAAATAATGTGCTATGTCCTTTATTATATATATATATATGTATATACGATTACCACATAGTACCTGCATATGTTTTTTTTTAAACATCAGACACCTACCTCACAGTTGCCCACATTTGCAAAAGTTATAACATTTTCTGATAGGATCATACATTTTGGACATCTCTGTATAATATTACTCATCCGTAGTTCACAAAAAAAAAACTTCATATGCGTGTTTCCTGCAATGTTTGACCACGTTAAAGTAATTATCAACACCACAGAATTATATGTGGTGAAATTTAATGAGTTTGCCTTAGACGCATCAGTTCTGGGTAATGAGCGATTAGCTGGAGAACTCACCAACTATCACCGAAGCAACTAGTTCGGATGAATCCATTTCGAAAAAGTCATGGAAATGAGCAAGCAGTTGGGCGATTTCTTTTGGGTGTAATTAAATCAAAATCATAACTGGCTACATTTCCAAAAAAGACCACTGGAAAAACCAGCACATGACCCTTTAACCCTTTCACCCCTGAGTTATTTTTTTAAATCATTTAGGTTTATTTACATTTTGACGGCAAATGTAGTTATAACACCGTGTTACACACATTCTGTCCTATGAACCAAATTTACTTTTTCGGAAAGGGGATAAAAATAAAAATACACGTGTATCGGCGATTTTCATGTACACGTCAGAATTTTTTTTTTTTAAGTTTGAAGTATAAAGCTCGTATTGGCCTGTGTAAAAGCCTTTGGACCGATTTTTAAACCTTGTTCAGTGACCCAATCGAGCTGCAGGCAGACTCGTGGAAATGTTTGTATCACGTCAAATTTTTTAAAAACAATTTTTATCAATTCTCAGACAGAAAAAATCTATTTTTTGTAACACGGTGTAAGGATAACATCTAAGATGTTACATGATTCATGATATAAGCACCTTCGCTGGGACATATGATCCCAGTATGGGCGAAAGGGTTAAAGATGTCGAGCTTCAGAAACAGGATCCTGTACTGCCTATTTAGGCACCTAAAATACATTTTGAATACTTTTAACTTTACTATTAATCTAATACGTTTTAAAAATTTAGAATGTGATTCATGATTTAAGTTGAATTTCATATATTTTTCGATGTGGCTCCCACCACCCCACCACAAGTAGGGTGGAAAATGTGCATTTTTGGTGAAGACTCAATAGGAAACTCTTGATGGATTGGAAAACAAGGCCTTCTTTAAGACTTGTTTTTTGTATAGGAAGGCCTGACTAATTTTACCGCCGAGTGGGCGTGAAATGTTTCTATGTATGTGTCATAACAGTTTTAGATCATTGTTGCCACCTTCTCGTGGGTGTATGTGTGGGCGTGTGTATTTGAATACATGTGCTTTTTGTGTGCACTCATTTATCATTATTACGTACGAATGTGTACGTACGACAAAGGGATTTGTGACAATTATGTTTTTATGCACAGCTCGACACACAGATGCAGCGTCCTCTGCATCGGCATCGGCAGCAACAGCAGCAGCAGTTGCTGCCACATGAACAGCGGCAGCATTTCTAATTCATGCTTTGCTGTTTTTTCCATTTGCAACTGCAATTGCAATCATTTGAGTTGAAAGGGATTGTAATGACGTTTTTAAATTTTAATTATTTTGTACGTGTGCATGTCTGCGTAGTGTATAAATTGTTATTATTATCGCAACACTGCCACCGAGTTAAATGCTCGGTATAACAGTTGACGCTGCCACAGCGGGTGGCAAATGTGCGAATGAGTATGAGAATGCTGATTATTACGCAGCTAATGAAAATACAAGTGTTCTACGAAATCAACTTGAAACTGATGAAATTAATTGTAGTGCCACGTGAAGCGAAGGAGGGTAAGAGGAGAAAAGGCAAACGGAACTGTGAACATAGTGACATAGTAATATGGCAAATTTAATAGTTTGCTAATGCAACGAAGACAATGAACATTTGCTGATGTCCATAACGAATTTACTTGAAATTTGCATAACTATTGTTAAATGGCATACCGATTACAATAACATTTATAATTGGAGTGTATTGGCAAACCCCCACCGCTATCTTATGCTAGCCCATCCTTCCGCCTTCACGTCCCATGAGAGGAACTAATGGGGACATTTGCTTAAATCAGTGAGTTGTGTACGATATAATTTGTATAATCAGTGACCGGAACCCATTGTTTAACCTATTGTTTGACACGAAAGAAACAAAATCCTTGGGCATTAACGGAAACGGCTAATGATTTTTCTAGAGCAGCTTTACATTACTTACCCGTAAAATGGCGGTCATTTACAAGGTAGAAACGAACGCTTTGATTATGTGCTGACGAACCCTATCTTAGCTCGCAGAACAACTTTTACAGAAAAACATTGCAATTTTATCAGGGTTTTCTCCGAGTTCAGGAATTCTGTAACTAGTTTAGAAACAACTGCAGTTTAGCAACATAGCTCAGATGTTTTTCATCTGAAGTTCTTATTCTGATGCGATACTGATAGTTCCCGAGGTACGGCCTTCCAAAGCTTGTATATATATCTTCGTTCAACACATTAGCTGTCATTGGAAAGTTTATGGTTAAAGCTTTCCAACAATGTATAAATTGTAGGCATCCATTAACCCATTGGACGTTAACCCATTTCGCCTGATATTAAGAACTTAAACCGCTGGTATAAATTTAATATTTGACTTAGTTGAATAAATATCCCACATTTTATTTTGGTTTCTGAATGGAAAATTTCATTTCAATGTGACAATCAATATATTTTTATGAATAATTCTTTCCATCCATTTAATGCAGAGTTTTTTTGTTTGTCGTTCATCTGATTATCCAAAACTATTAACAAATCTCAGGGTTAATTTTTCAACTACACTTCATTCCCGACCATTCTCTAGCAGTGGGAAGCCTAAGTTTTGCCTTGTAGTCGGATTCACTATCAGAACTATCTCTGCTGTATAATTATCACCCACATGGCAAACTATTAAAAGTCGCTCAATTAAAACCACATTGAATGTCTACATAAAATAAAACGGATTATTACTCGTTTATTTGTTATTCGTTGACTTCGCTAAGTGAAATGTCACAATGTCATTCTGGGAAAATTAAAAGAAGTGTCAAACACAGCATCATAACGATGTCAATTAAATGCCGGCGAATGGTTATAATTAGTTTATGAAAATAATTAACATAAGAAATTGAATTAGGTAGGGTTCTCATGTCGGCCTGCATAAACTACAAATGGGGAATTCTGTGAAGTTAGGACTTCATATCTCAAATAGGAGAATTTTACGTCTGAACTCGATGATGGGACCTTGTATTAAAACACAAAACCAGGAGTTTTTGGAGGATAACATAATATGTATACGGGGCTTCGCAAACTCTGGGACATATATACATTTCTTTCTGCAGTTTTCATGAAGAGTTTGGAACATTCTCTATGATTGAGACCATATTGGGTTACTAATGGGTTTCTTTGCTGCTAGATTTTCGGCGATGCTCACACTTTGATCAAGTAAATGAATATTTCGGCTTGTTATATTCTAGAAGTCTCACCCAGCCTAAAAGATTGGTTAAGCTGTAGGACTTCGGTAAAAAAAATACATGCGAAGGTTATACTTTATATGGCAGTTCCTTCCAGTACGGAAGCCAATCCTCACATCAAGTCTGTCTGACTGAGGGTTTATGGAAATCCTGCGTGCGGCAGGCAATCAGAAACTTAAATTTTAAATATGAAATACTCTTACGTATCATGCGGCTCTATAAAAAAATGGCACAAAACTTAAATGTGCCAAAAAGAAAAATGAAGAATTCCCCAAAAAAAATCCATACGAAATTGAAATATTCCACAAAAAAATGGGGAGGTTTTCATATTTTTTAGGTAATATTTCATTTTGTGTTTTTGGCGAATTTTTCATAATATTTGGGAGATTTTTCAGATTTTTTGGGGAAATTCTCATATTAGGTTTTTAGGGGGATTTTTCATTTTTTTTTTTGGGGAAAAAAAACATGAAATTATTTTAAATATCTATAAAGATAGGCGCCCCGTTAGACGAGTTGATAGCGTGCTTGCCTATCAGTGTGGAGGTTGTGGGTTCAACAACCACCAAAGGCTTTGGTCTGTGTCACCCGGTTTTCCCTTTGACCCACAATTAAAAAAATAAAAAATATCTATAAAGATAATTTCTAAAGCAATTTTTCGAGATCAAAACTCCAATTAATGATTTCGGTCATTTCTCCATCATTCCTCTTCATTTGACAACAAAAAACAAAAACCACTGATCATATCGCTTGCATTCGCCAGTTTCATTGATGGCATTGATAACGTTTTTCTTTCAGTAAACCTGAATTGTCATTTAAAACCTGTCTGTATTTAATAAAAGCAAAACAGATGCGACACAAACTAGAAGTCATAATAAAGTCAAAGCTTCAGCGTTAAAAATCCACCATAAAAAATACATATATTTTAATAAAGAAACCCAATACAAGCGCATGCAACCCTATGGATATTCGAAGTCAACATGTTAAACTAAAAACAAAATAACAGCAGCAGCAGGTCAAAACACATCTCACCTCTTTGCTCTAGTTTAATCAGCATTGTTAAATATAGTAGTAATCTTACGTTTACCTTGCCGTGTCATGCAGCTCTTGGAAATTTGGCCCAGCACATCCATAACATTCTCGTAGATAAAACAATTTATAATATCCACACAGTGGCATGTGTGTGCGTTAGGAAACTGCGAAAAACAAGAAAATTCAGTTTTCCTTCTAGTCAAATGAAAAACGTCAGCCATGACTGACATTTTGCGAAAGCATCAATTATACTGATCAACTCTCACGACAGGCGAACGAAAATAACTTTCAAATACTCTCTCTCTCTCTCTCTCTCTCTCGTTTAAGTGGAAATTAAACTTATCAACGAACATCGAAACGATACATTTTGTAGAAAAATAATAACATTCTAATGGATGCATGTTCAGAAGCAGACTCCTGCAGGCAATATCCTCGGTACAACAACAAATAATGCACATAGTGTTATGCTGATGTTAATCCACATTTTCAGTTTAAAATAAAACAGTTATCAATAATTACCAGCAGATGAGCAGATGATGAACATAATGACATGATGTAACGTTTTTTTTTTAAATATATTTGTTTCCAATATATCGGTGACTCTGATCTAGGCGACCGAACTTATTTTGAGAAAATTGTTGAGAATGTTGAGAAAACTCTTAATGACATTTAAGGTCATGAAAACAATCGAAACAGAATATTTCTTTTATATTTCGTCCCAAAAAAAAAAAAAATTAATGACTTTCTGTAGTTTTTCCCTTCTGAAGCACAAAAGGTCGCAGTTATTAAAATCCAATTATTTATAATTGAAGAGTCTTAAATTGTTATCTCTCGGTCGGCGGTGGGGAGAAGTTTGTTTGTTCTTTGCAACCATTCGCCTCCGGTAAACTTTATGATGATAAACTCATATTTTGAGTACAAAAACTTTCCTGCATATCGCCTCGCCGACCAGCAAAAGGTATAAACTTGTTTGTATGCGTCCTTTTTTTTTTATTTGCTTAACAATATCATAAATTTTAACTAACAAAAATGTTACGACGTTATCCCACAACTCAGCCAAAAACTCGCAGCAGCCCCATATGCAGATAGTTAAATGTTATTCCACATGTACATATGTACGTTAGTCCATGTGCATGTTCTCTTTTTGTTGTAGTCGTATTCTTCTTCTTCGTTTGCACCCAGCGCTAAATGTGGTTATGCACAGGACATATTATAAGATAAGTGGGACCTGGGCAATACACAACAAACAGCACAAAAAGACACCAAGGAAAAATACACACAAATAAACTTGTAAATAAGAATAAGTAAATAGAAGAGCCAGCACAGACTGAGATAGACAGCTCTTTTAGAGTAAATACACTCTTCTGCACTTCAAATACCGTGCAGTCCAAAGGAAATCATATGTAACCAAGTCCAGCATTAGTCATACGACCCTTTAAACTAAACTGCACTACATATGCGCTGTCTATATAGAATGGGTTTTAATTAAAGCAGAAACCGAATCACACACACACACACACGCACACTTATATACGCACAAAAAGAATCTAATTAAAAATTATATAGAAACTGTATTTATCTTTTATAAACTATTTATTCCAACCACCATGGGTGAGTTCTTAACTACACACGAAACTAGGTTTTCTTACAGGAAACACCAACCAACACACGCTCAAATACACAAAAACACATAGAAACAAAAAAAAAAAAAAAAAAAAGAATAGAGGAAGAGAAGAGATCTCGTACTCGAACACTGGCACTAAGAGCAAACAGAGTTAGCAGTTTGTGTTGAAAGAAGCAGAACATCAAAACTTAAACTGTAACCAACAGATGTGTGTTATTTCTATGCGAAAGAACTGCCAAAGCAGACGATACAACAAACTGTAATAAAGACACAACGTTTGGTGGCGGTCCAGGGTAGGGACCTGAACTAAAATTGACATAACAAAATAAAGGACATTATTATCATTGAATTAAATTCTACCAAAAAGCGTAGAGAGCAAGAAAAAATCCCAAGAACAACAAATATATCCTTTCACTCGCACCAGCACCAGCATTCAAAGGAATAAATACGTATTAGTTTACTGCAAGTGTAGTGTTTTCGAGCTACAGCTACAGCAACACAGAGAAGGACAAGTTCACCAACTCGAAATGGGATCAGCACAGGAAATTATTCGGAAATCATCGCAAAATTCGGAGATGTGTGACCGTGTGTGGCTAATGTGAATCTTAAATCAATCGATGGATATTTTTTTGCTTTAGAAATCCAAATAATTTAGATAGGGTAACATGTTAATTTGATCCGAAGATGAGATGCTCTGGTAAAAGGTGAAAATGCGGTTTAATCATTGCATACATTTTTTAAAGGCCGAGCGAATATCGTGCGACTTGAAGGGTGAAACTCCAGTTTGATACTTGTTAATTACCAATTCATAGTTGCAGAATAATTTAAAGTAACGGACAAATTGATTATTTATTTCCCTTAACATTCCATGAAGGAAGGAGAACTTCTTTCGAATCAGTGACATGTGTACAATAGTTCAGTTCATTTATTTTCAGTTTTAATATATTTACATGTGTAAAGTTGCCCCAGCGCCACGTGGACATTTTTGGGGCGAGTTGGCAAAAATAATAAACTACTTAAAAGTAAGCATATTATAAATGAATATATATATTATAAATTAATTCATTTAAATTTATTTAATTCATTAAATTTAAATTGTTATTTACAATGATAATCCAAAAAGAAAAACAAGTTGAAACTACAATAGAAGCATTTCCAAATTACTAAGCAAGTACGATTTCAAATTATATTTAAACGTAGATATTCTTGAAATATTCTTTAAAGCTGGGGTTAGTTGATTGTACTCCGTACAACCAATGAATTCAATACGTTGTTTTGTAGTCTCCAGTCTACATCTTTTGACAGTTAAATTCAGGTTATTTCTGGTATTGAATACAGACTGATTTCTGGAAAATTCGATAACATGATGTCCAATGTTCCGAATTGATTTGTACATAAATATAAGCAACTGCATTTTAATATAGCCCATGTAAAGGTAAAATATTCTTGCATACATCTCTATACAAAGTGATCGATGGATATATTAGCGGGAGATTATAAACTATTTTAAGAGCCTTGTTCTGTAATCTCTGAAGACTTCGAAATTCTGTAGTCTTCCTGCAACCGTATACAATAGACAAATAATTAAAGTGACTGTTTATAAGACTTTTGTAAATTAAAATTTTGTTTTTTTCGTCAAATTTATTTCTGAATTTGTATAGTATTCCAATTGCTGGTGCTATCTTCCGTTTAATATGTTGAATATGCAAGTTCCAGGTAAGATTTGATTGCAAATGAATACCCAGGTATTTTAAGGAATCACTCTCATATACGCAACTGCCACCAACAGATATAATTTGTATACTCACTGACTGGGACCTGGTGTTTGAAGACGGCTAATGTTTTTCTAGAGAGGTTTTACACGGCTGAGAGATTAGTCGCTTACTCGTAAAGTAGCCAACATTTAAGAGTTGAAAGTGGACAAGTGGAAATGCAGAACTCCTTGTACAAGACTTCATATATGTCTGTCGAGATGAGCATATATTGACATCAGGAGTGTCACAAGGCGCTCTCTCTCTCTCCCTTTTTAGTTTCATTGACGACCTATTGGGTGAGGCTGTTAATCCGATCTACTCTTTTGCGGATGACAGCAACCTTTGTCATTCATATTCATTTGATCATCGGCCTAGTATTCGGCCTATTCATTAGTATCGGCCTATTCGCCAGCTTTCTGAGACGCGTATGTATGCTTCAGCGGGAGGGGCATGTGAGACATCTATAAATAGTAAGTCTCTGAAGTATTGTAGGTCTACGCTCATTATGTGATTTGTAACGGGTACCCCTTAAGTATTGTTTATTTAAAATCTTTCTGGGCCATATGTGACCGAAATTATGTAGACGATACGAAAAGGTAAACAATAATTTGTCTATCTACTTCAACAAAAAAAAAAAAAACAGTTCGGTGAGGTGATATCTTATGTGGCAGTGTATCTGCTGAACTTTCCCAATGCTATTAATTGGCATAATGCAATTAACTGGCACAAGCAACCTATGCAATCGCTATTCCATTTCTTCAAATGTGTATATCTCATACATAGTACATGAAAATGCCATCTATTGAATTTCTTCATATGTCTTTAATTTACTATGTTTTTGTCTTCATATTCTTATTCCACCAATGGGTTCTCTGATCGGATTATAAGCATGAAAAAATTCCGGATGACTACATATTCTATACATACCTCAACTATGCGACAAGTAAATCAACTGCCCTTCCCTCAATTGTAGTCTGATCCAAACCTACCAACGAAACCTCAGATCCATTCCGTGTGGAGTGTTTCTTTAATTACTAACACTTTTAATTGCAAAAGGAAACACATATTCACCGGCATATGTCATACACATTTTATAACCTTTTTACTATCACTCGTATTATTTTATTGTCAAATGTCCTTCAGATTAGAACTGGTTCAAAATGTTGAACTCATTCGTTATGGTGGCGTATGAGCAACAATCGTTTTCGTATTTTATGCGATCCATTGCCATAAAATGTAACAGTGAACCAAATTAATATGAGGTCTGAATTCGTTACTTTTATGGCCCGTGGTTGGTTCACACCGAACCAAAGCCGGAGCAAAAACCATCAAGTTTCTCCAAAGCACATGTATATGGCGGGGATAGAACACAGACGAAAAAAAAACCGGAGAACATGAGTAGAAAAATAAAGCACAAATTACAACAAATAATGGATTTCCATTGTCAACATTTAAAAATTACAAAGGACGGAGAAAAGAAACCCATTATGCAATGATGACAAAACAACAGCAATTTTGTGCATGAAACCTCAAAACTTTGAATCATGTTTCAAAACAAAACCCACCAGACATTAACACCAACAGTTCGTATTTAAGCAGTTTAAGAAAAATACTACTTAATTGTAATGTCGAATGTATGGAAATAGTTGGTTCAAAAAAAAATGAATTGAAAAAGACACAGAAAAACAGACAAACCTTAAAATTCAACAATAATCAATCCCAACATGGCATTTTGAATCAATGTACGACGACGACGGTTAATCGATAAATTGAATAATCATCTCTCATTTATTTTTTGTGGGATTTTTTTATTTTATTTTTGATTCTGATTCCGCATCGAGCCATGAAGAAAATAAACAAAATCGAAAATAATAAAGAAGAGCACCGAGACTGGAGTCAGATATCTTCAAATTACAAATTAAAAGTGCCTGACAAAATCAAAGTCTGTTTTTTCCTGAATTTGTAAATTGATTTATTTTCTTTTAAAGGATTGAGAGTTAATAAAGCAGCCTTTATACATCTGCAGTATACAATACATTGCATATATTGCATTTTAATTGAAAGCCAGAATCAGATCATCATCCATTTCGAAAATAAGTTAATTGTCGATTTTTTTTTTAAAAAATTCACTTTTAAAATTCTCATTGAAAAATATTGTCTGCCTTGACATACACGAAAGATCTCGCTGGCACATACAAACATACATACATATTTGAGGGCACAATTGTCACACCATAGCCGCCTTGACTTGAGCAGCAATTTAAATAATTTCCCATTTAATATCGATTTTATGAATTTCGTTTTTATGGTCTTTCCTTTCATTGTCGATTTGCAATTAAATATTCGTACGCTTAATGTAATTCATTAGATTTAATAGCGTCACTTGCTGCTGATGGTGCTGCTTTGTTGTTGCTCTCTTTCACTGCTATTGTCTTTTCACGCATGATTAGTATTCTATTATCATTACAATGCCAAAATTAAATATACCACTCACTCACTCATCATTCGTGTATAATGAGTTCACTTATTAGATTTTTCGTTCTTCTTTGCCCAACATCTTTTAAGTTGTGGAAACAAAAAAGCGCAAAGTAATTACAAATGGTTATCAGGTTACCCTAGAGGAAATAACATACGCCTCCCCCCCCCCCCCCCCCCCTAGTTTGCAGGGATTTACGATGCTTTTTTGTGTGTTAAGGGCACTGAAACTATCTACAGTTTAGTTTGGATTATGATTTTGTTTTTTTTTTGCTATGAGGGGTTTAATGTAAAAAACACAGAAAGTTCATCCTGATGAGAAGGGGTTTCAAAGCTTTATATTTGTCTATGGAAATGTACACAGACGAGTTTGGCCATTTGTGCTTGAATGTGCAGAGATGTCGACGTATGCTCATGAGCAAGTAAATCTATTATGATGCAGCAATAAAATCTAACATTAACATGCAGCAGCACATAAACTCATCATACAGACAGACAGTCAGACAGACAGATAGACAGGCAGACTGGTTGATTGACGGACGGGCTGGCGGACAGACTGACAGACATGCACAGAACAATGATGTTCAACTACTGAGAGCACAACTACAACTGACAAACAATTTATGAATTGTTAGCATTTCCGGCACGGAAACGCCATAAAAATGCTTTATGATATTTGTTCTAACTAATACAGGATCCTTGCCTTGGCAAGTGGGTTGTCTCGGAATGTCTGGGATCTGCCCCTCAACATGTCGCATGTGCATAGAATGATTGTTGGAAATATTTACTGGTTATTTACGAGTATTTGACAAAGTATTGAATTTCTACATAAATTAGGTAAATTTAATCAAAGCAACTTGGATATCGCTCATTTACGTCGATAGTGTCGCATTTTAAAAATCACTTTTTATTTTTTTGCTCAGGGAAAAGCTGTAAGTGTCCTATTTCAGTTGGCAACTTAAAACTTTAAACGGCTCTCCTGCAAAAACCCAGTTTTAAGTTGTCACACTATTGCAGTACATGAACAATATATTGGCTCTTTAGTTGATTGCTGATTTCAAAACTCCGACAACACGCCTCGTCAATTTGGCCCTTACAACCATGTTGTTTTTGGGGTTTTTCTTTTACTGTAATGCTGAATTTTTAATTTTAATTTATTTCAAACAATAACAATTTACTAAACTTGTACAACTCGTACAGCAAATAACTGCGGCACACCCTCTCCTTTATATCCGGCATGTGCAAAAGCTCTTAATGTAAATGAGTTCCAAGAAATATTGTGGGATTTTCAGAAATAACATCAGTCATATTGCAAGCTCTGCTAAAAATAGTCTAAAATTATATGACTATTCAAATGAAAGTAAGGCACTCGGTACAACAGCTAACTGCGATTCAAATGTGATATCTGATTGCTTGCAGGTTTTCCCTGCAATTCGAATTAAGTTGTATTCAGGCACTTCGAAAGCGTACATTAATTGCACAGAATCACTATAAGAAATGGGCCCAAAAGCATAGGAGAAGGGTTAAATACATGATGTGACAGACTGCAAAATTCGGTCCATGTGAAAAGTGAACATTCGCAATTTTCAAAAACTGATAAATACTATTGTCTTGAAGTTTTCGCAAGATCACAACAAACCCTTTGTATTCTTTAAGTATTCCGTTTTTTATTGAAATCACGCAACCTTATTGTACTGGTTATGTCCCATAAATTTGGCTAAATTCTGCTGATGCGGCCTTCAATCTCCCTCACTCACTCAGACCTTTGAAATATACCCATGGGAAGAAATTCCATTGGTTTGTTTCAGAGGCCCTCTAAATTTATTATTTGAAATTTTTCATAAATTCACTGAAACAATATTCGATATTCAATGACATATTTTGTGGATTCTATGAATAATCTGGTGGCCCTCTAACCGACTAGACCACCATAAGGCGGTCTTCAATAATTGTGTTTAATTTCATAAGAAACAAATATTATTTACGAAATTAAACACAATTAATGAAGACATCCTCAGAGAGGTTAGAGGATTAATACTAAATTGTCTTCTGTCATGTCTTCTTCCCCATTTCCTGCCATTCGTGGTAGTGGATCTTTAACGACATTCTGACTGAAGCTTTTAGATTCATTCGACCGACATGGCCTCATTCGCCCGACAAAAATACTTCTAGTAAACGCAGATTGGGCAATGGATTCTGTGAAGCACTGCATCGTTTGCTTTAGAAAGTACTCATGTTTAGTGCCAAAAAAGAAACTCGATAAGAGAGAACTCTGTTCTTCTATTTGCCAGCACGATTTTTCGTCTTGCTTCGATGCTGAAATCATTGTTTCTATCGATGGCGGAGCCGAGGCAGATAGGCTATTCAGGTACTGCGACACGGCGACACTGCTACTGCCGGTCTTTACTATATCGCTTTCTGTAGTCGCGACGTTTGCGTGTTGAATCAATTCTTCCCCTTATCATAATAAAAGTATACACTATTGTTTTATTGAGGTGACGTACTATTCATATCAATTGTGAAATATTTCATACTAGTAAGTTGTAATGCGCCTATGGCGCCCGTTAATTTGCTTGAGAAAGTATTTGTTACTTAATTTGTTAATGGGAAAACTATTTTGTAAACAAAATTTCGAAAAAAAAAAATAAAATTGGAAAAAAAAAATTTGTGAAAACAAATTTTTGTTGAAAAAACAATTTTTGTTGAAAAAAAAAAATGTTTGCTGAAAAAAAAAATTTTTGTTGAAAAAAAAAAATTTTGTTGAAAAAAAAAAATTTGTTGAAAAAAAAAAAATTGGAAAAAAAAAAATTTTGGAAAAAAAAAATTTGATAAAAAAAAAATTTTGGAAAACACAATTTCTGTACAAAAAAAAAAATATTATTTTTTTTATTATTATTATTTATAGAATCTTAATATATATTTACCCTCGACACTGATTCACTGACTCTGTCAGTGACACTGATTCACTGATACACAGATTCCCTGATTCACTGACTCTGTCACGCAGTACGTAGGAATTTAAATAGGCATTCTATAATAATTCTATAAATAATAATAATATAATAAAATATATAATATAATAAAAAATATTATTTTTTTTGTACAGAAATTGTGTTTTCCCCCAATTTTTTTTTTACCAAAATTTTTTTTTTTCCAAAATTTTTTTTTTTCCAAATGTTTTTGTTCCAGAAATTTTTTTTTTCCAAATTTTTTTTTTCAAGAAATTTTTTTTTAAAAACATTTTTTTTTCCACAAAATTTTTTTTTTCAAGAAATTTTTTTTTTCCACAAAATTTTTTTTTTTCCACTAAATTTTTTTTTCAAGAAATTTTTTTTTCCACAAATTTTTTTTTTCAACAAAAATTTTTTTTTTCATCAAAAATTTTTTTTTCAACAAAATTTTTTTTTTTCAACAAAATTTTTTTTTTTCAACAAAAACTTTTTTTTTCATATTTTTTAAAAAAAAAATTAAAATTAAGTAACAAATACTTTCTCAAGCAAATTAACGGGCGCCATAGGCGCATTACAACTTACTAGTTATTATAGAATGCCTATTTAAATTCCTACGTACTGCGTGACAGAGTCAGTGAATCAGGGAATCAGTGTATCAGTGAATCAGTGTCGAGGGTAAATATATATTAAGATATCTTTTGAACCAACTTCTTGGGCCGTGAATTAATGAAACGTGAACGAATTCAAAGTTACTACACAAACATTTTGTTCAGAACACTGATTTCAATTTTAACGCATTTAAAATGCTTTTGTTGCCTATTGTTTTGTAGCTTAAAGCCTTAGCTTATTTTAACTAATTTAAATTTAATTTGATGTTTCAGTGATTCACGTGTATGTGTTATACATATTTTACTTATATGCCCGAAGTGCCCATACAATTCCAAAGAGAACATTTAAGTTAACATCACAAATAACTTAAGCCACACTTAAGTGCATAAATTATAGCAACACAACAACAATACACACGTCTAGAAACAAAATCAAAAAGTTAAAAGGGGGAAAAAATTGCACAATAATTACAAAGTAATTATTTGATAGTCACTCAATGTACCTCTCCCCGCATGGTAATCCGATGTACATACATCTTGAGTGTGGTCTACTGAAAGTAAGTCGAAACTTTTTTTTGTTGCTCTCAAGATAAATCTTACAAACTATGGTTTAATTTTCTAAACGCATGCAGTGGCAATAAAATCCTCACATTTCTTTCACCAAAACGAAATAAAAACCGGGCATGGATGAAACCACAGTCATCACACACACACACACGCACACATGTACGTGAGTACAACAGTTGATACACAATTTAAGGCACTCACTCTTTCTCTGGCACTCAGACCCACAAACACATACCGAGGACATCACAAAAAACCTTTAGTATTTAGTTTATGATTTTTCACTCAAGTCTGTCTGTTCTTTGGATATTAAGGAGGGGAGTAGGAAAAAAACGACATCTCCAACAATGACGATTCTTCTTCTCAACTTGAAATATTCCTTTGCCTTTCAATGTGAAGCCAAAAAATATGAACACATACTAGAACATATATCTACATACGATGCTGATGTTGGTTTCAGTGTGTGTGTGTGTGTTTTTTTTTCTGTAAGGTAGCAGCAGAATAGCCTTGTGCACACATTTACGGCTACACTGATGTTGAGCACATTGCACGTACTTAAATAACGATCTTAACAAAATAAACATTTAAAGATTTCATAGGAAAATCTTAACTTGATGCTATATCACACAAACATAAACACACACACACACACGCACAAACAGTCTCCGGCAGTCGTACATATGAATACAAATGTATTGGTATGTAGACACATGCATACGGACATGTTCGCACACACACACACACGCGCGCTCACATCTTCATATGACATTAAGGAAATGCAAGGGAAGGAAATTGTACAGATTTTCTAAAGAGGTTGTTAAGGATGTTATGTTGTACTCGTATGTGCTCTTATTCATATATCTCTGTCTCTGAGTTTCGCCCGTCTGCCGGTCTCTGCTGTGTATACGTATGTGAATGTGTTTTGTGTGTCGTTTCTTTAAGAGAATGTGCCGGTGTGATTGTGTGCCACAAAGGGGAGCGTGAGAGTCTTAAATATTTGTTTTGAAGTGGATAACATTTTGCTACATATATGTGAAAAGACAGCAGAGGAAAGCCACAAATAAATGCTAAGAGGACAGTTACATATTTTTGGCGTATGATATTACTGAGAACATACACACACACCAGGACGCCATGAAGGACCATGGTGATCATATATCATTCGCAAACGGCATTTGAATTGGAACAAATATGTGCCCACAAAGATCTCTGCCAAAAACTATTGCCCTGTGGGTATGGAACCTAATGTATTTATGGTCACGACCTTTGACATGTGCACAATCAATCAAGACAGTGATCCAGTACTGAAAATGTCATATGACCCATTGAAAATACCCCAAAAGACTGAGCCCACTAACAACCTAAAGCAGATAGATATAGAAATATATCGTTGGCATTGCAGTTATATTATCGGATTCAATACTCGAGGCCTCACTGGCCAACATATCATTGATCTACCAGACTATGGGAGGAAATTGTAAAGAAATCAGTAAAATCCATACGAGAATGTGTCTATGATGTAATGCTCGCTCTTTAGGCAATCCCTAAATTAGAAGCCGTTGCTGAGCATGCTGGGTTATCCGGCTGCCCTTTTGGTTGATTTGGTATGAACGATTTCTCGTTACTGACAATAACAACAAACTTCTGATCATAAACAAATTGGAATGCTGTGGTTCTGCAATTCCATACCAAATAAATTACATTATCATCTTCATACTTCAAAACTATTAGAACCTGCTAAGAAACAACAGAAATCAGACCAAAATCACTTGCTTACTTAACATTCCATGAAGGAAATGACGGGGAACTTCTCTCGAATTAGTGACTCTCATTGACTCCGGACTGCTAATTATTACTTTCAAAGCCTCGTTATTAAGTTTTCCATAAATCAAAGAAAAAAATCAAGTGCATGACAATATTTTTATTAAAATTCTGGTCTAGTGATAACTCTGCTCTTCTATTTGACAACACGATCCATTGTTTGTTTCGATGCCGACCTCATTCTTTCTAATGATTTCTATTAAAAATACCTCAGTCCAAGCTATAAAAATACCAAACCATACTCTGGGCGAGCCTACTACTCGTTTAAAACATTAAACGGCAGAATTGAAAAGAGAGCTAACAAGCTGGTAGTTTACTACCGCAGCGTTCGACCCATAAAAGTGACCCTTCCCCAAAAAGCATACAGTAGTATTGGGACGTAATATAAACTACTACCAGTGCCAATAAGTGCCAGCATTCATCTTAACGTACTTATTTAATACGACTCTAGAAGACCAGAAAAAACGTAAAATCTCACATGAAAATCGCCTTGAGTTACAATTAAAATGTAATTGTGCTAACAATCAAACTCTACGTAGCAAAGCTCAAGCACAAATAACAAAACTTTCTCAATAGGTTTACACGCTAAATAGTAGAAACTATTCACCGGAAATACATACGAGGTAATGTGTGAATTTAGATGTCAGCTACTATTTTCAAACGTCTTGTTTTCAGTTTACTCAATAACCACATGCATTCGCTGATATTTGATTTAATTTTACTTTACATGTGCTCATATGTATATATGTAATATATATGTAATCGCTAACTGTTTTTAACCGAATTAGATCGTTCAACGAAAACCAACCTGTCATAAAGCAAGCAACACTCCCCCAACACATGTGTGGGTGTCTGTGCGTGCTTGGCACCTGGCATTCACACAATAATGCACATTAAAGGAAATGTCTTCATATGTGCTATTTACGAACCGGAGATGGCAGTGCAGTACTTTTTTCAGTACTTTACACAACTTTTTAGCACACATTTATGTTTTTAAGAGATAATTTCGTAGTAAACTAATAATGTTCAAAGTTCCATAAAGTGGAACTGAATTGATCTCTTGTTTTTTTTTTATCATTTTGTGTTGTTTTGGTATTCAAAGAAAAATGGAAATCTTTAAGAGAAATGATCGGATGTTTATTTCATAATATACAGGAAGTTGTGCCGTTAATATTGAAAAACAACACTAGCCAAAAACAATCATATCCTTTTCATGAAATTTTCAATAACCAGATCGCCTCTTCGAGTGATAACATGGCCAGGAAACTTTTCCCCTAAAAGAGCAATAGTTTCGTTGTGTGTGTGGCTCATAGCGTCGTCTTGTTGAAAGTAAACGCTCTCCACATCAATATCATCCAACACCGACCAAAAAAATGCATTAGTCATCTCTCGATAGCGCAATCCATTCACCGGTACTGTTGATCCAAGCTCATTTTCGAAAAAGTAAGGTCCAATGACCCCGACGGACAATAAACCACACCAAACAGTCATACGTGGAGGACGGAGAGGCTTTACAACAATAACTCTTGGGTTTTCCGAACCTCAAATGTGACAATTTTGGAAACGGGCCTCATCAGTCAAGATGATTTTGCGATGGAATTCCGGATCATTTTCATGCATTTCAAGGACCCAATCAGCAAAGACACGACGTTTTTGATGATCGGCCGGCTTGAGTTCTTGTGTTAAGCCTTAAGACCCAAGTCCAAGGCTGTAGACAAATTCAATGTTAATGAATGAATGAAGTCAAGATCTTTTTCCGATCTTCGGCAAATGTTTTCAATTGGTTTGCATTCAAATGATATCTACCCCCCTATGTAGTAGTACATTAATGGCATGCAAGTATCCCAATAATGGGAGCACAACAACAAGAAGACAAAAGCAGGCCAAACATCAGTCGTATCCAAAATAGGTTCATCGCAACTTTTAAATAAATTATGAACATAGTGACACATTTAATTGAGAAAATGCTGTTTCAAATCCAGAGCAAGAATTGTCTGTATTCTAAATAACGCCAATTGTTGTACAGATAATTAATCTTAGTATTTTTTTTCACCGAAACATAAAATGAGTTAAACTACATTATTTGTCCCGTCCGATGTGAAACTGTACAATTCACTTGACATTTTGTTCCATCTCAAACACCGCATACTTCCATCTCTGCGAGAACGTTATGAACCTACGAATGTGTACGTCCAGAAGCAACGACCAACAAAAACATCACCGATATGTTTCTACATGAAACATGGATATTTCCAAGTGGGAGGAGTAGTGGCACCACCACCAAAAGACAAATAATATGAAACTTTAAGAAACCAAACCAACAACTGTCACTGATATATTTTATTTATACACATGCAATTGCATATTTACGGTTACGTGTATATAAATTTTGTAACCGAACCCTCAGCACATCGAAACACACATGGACACACGTGAAATGATCCTCATAAGCATGTTGTCATAGGGGAGTGCACGAGTATGTGTGTGTGCGCTGGAGAGTGGATGTGCACGTTTTCGTAGCTGCACACTAAAGGTTAACAAAGGTTTATCGTTTCGTTATTTGTGTGTTTGTGAGTACAAATGTGTATTTAATACTTGCTCATGCATATAAGTGCATATGTTGGTAGCTATGTGTGTGTGCATGCATATGTGAATCTGTCGTTGCAGAGGGTCGAGCACGAGCATAAGACAAAATCTTAAGCAAAACTCACCAAAGTAGCTGTGCTCACATTTACCTCAGTGTTTGTATATGAGTTTACATGTATGCGTGCGTGTGTGTGTGCTTATGTTTGTTTACATTTGTTATTATTTTGTTTTTGCGGGTAATAAAGTGCAAAATAGTTTGGTTGGCTTGGTTCGGTTCGGTTTTGGTTTTGGTTTAGGAGAATGAGGTTTGTCGTTTTTTTTCTCGCACCAGCACTTATGGTTTTAACCTCTTATTTAGGATTGTTGTGCCTTCCTTAAGTGTTATGTGCTTTGGCTCGTTAACCCACATAAATAACATACATACGAACACTCATATCCACACCCACACAGGCACATATACATATGAGAATATCGTTACAGCCCTCGTACCTCTGTACACATGGGGATCTTGAAATCTTTACTTTTACTTGAACATAGACACACACACACACACACACTCAGCCACACATATAAGCTGTCACCAGTTATCGTCGCATGCATGTGCTTGCGTGGGTCTCTCTGCCAGTTGCGGTTGATTATACTCGTATTAGGGCTAGAACATGTTATTGCGCGATTCGTTTCTTGCGAAACTTCTGAATTCATTTATGAATTGCACAAGTTTTTGCTGGCACATATGGCAATGCATGTGCATTTATTTGCCACTCGTTTCCGAGAAATCTTGTGGTGTCTCTTGTGCATAAAAACCCTGAGGTCAAACTGTGTTGCAACTCCTTTGACACCACGAATGACGGGTTATATGCCACCAAGTATTTGCTTTGCACAACAAGATAGATCTACGAAAAATAAACTAAACAGATGGCACAACGATGAATACAGATAAATTCATTACCCGTAATTGGATGATTCACATGCTGCGGGGCGTCTGACAGCGGTTTTTATATTTAAAGATATTTGGAAAATAATTGTTAACACGAGAGATATTCAATAACCAAAGATAATACTTTCGTAGTAGAAATCAATATCGAAAGTGTGGAATAATACAAGTCTAACTCCTACTCAGTAACCGAAAGGAGTCTTCACAATCTAATAGGTCAATAATTCATAGTTACAGTTCACACTTGAAAAAGTGACACAATCACAAAGATTAAATACATACATCATTATGGTTTTTATTTGTTTATTGATTATTAACTACAATAAAAAATAAATGTATGAATATATTTTGGGGCCAAGGTTAACCGGGTCCAAGATAATTGCTCTATTATTATTATTATACTGATTGACTTTTTTTTTACTTTGAAATAAAAATCTCATACGCCTACTTGAATGAACAAGTTTTAAATAATACACGTTAAATTAAGCCTACGAGTTTTCGGTTCTAAAAGTGTGAGTGCTGCTGGGTACAAATATAAATAAACTGAAATAAATATCAATTAAAGATGAATTCAACATTCCGTGTTTGAGGTCTGTGGTGAGGTCATGCATGCTGCAAGTTTTCGCAATGGAATCAAATCGAATCATAACTGCAAAAGTATAGTTGTCGCAAATCTAAAAGCACGTTTTGTGCATTCGTTTAATATGAAGTAAAATATAATCAAACAATTGGTAATCTTGACACGATATTCGTGTATTTGGCGCTGTTAATTCTCTGGCCAAATAATTTTTCCAATGCTCAGACATAGGAAGTAACTTCTAAATATCGATGCAATAAGAATAATATTAAATGCTATGGATTTTTTAATATTTCAAATGTATTTTTTGGATCGTGGAAGATCACAACTGCAAAAAATTAATATTTTCACTAATAATAACATGGAAAAGGAGTTTGTGGTGGGAAAAAATACATATTTTGTCAGAAAGAATTTTGCAAAAAAAAAATAAAGTGAATATAGACTACAGTGGACTATCATCCAAATCGTATATCAAATTTACCAAAATCTCATTGGTAAACCTTTCGCGTTCGTTTCTGCAAAGAAAATAAGCAACAAACAAGCATCGGCTGATCGACACCGGCACAGTTGTGCCGCACATGCAGTGCCCTGATGCATTTACGAAAAGTCCCTCTGTTTACACCTGGAAGATGGGAAGATTAGGGTTCAAACTTCTATACCGCAAGTTTTGGAAACATTGTGGATATTCTGTTTTTAGGGATTCTATGTTAGTTTCAAAATGTTGCTTGATTCCAAAGTGCCACTTCAGTTCAATAATTAAAATTCCGTCTATGCATTTGAAATTGAGTCTGTCTAATGTGATGCATTTCTATTAAACAGAAAGTATGTTGACACTTATACACATATCGACTTAATTGAACTGTAATAACGTCGGCGATAGATGGCTGTGGCTTCGGAATGTTATCGAAACTAATGGATTTTTAATTTATAATTCATGGCTTAAATACAGTAGACTGGGTGAAGTCCTTAGTAGACTAAACATATTATATTGAATATGAATTTGAGTTTTCTTCGGTTCTTTGGGTTTTAGCTGAAGCTGCTCTTGATCTTAACCGCTTTGAAAATGCCAATTGGTATTGTGATTTATCCAGTTTTTGTGTCTGCTGTTCGAGATCAAAAAAAAATCAATGTAATATGATTTTTGTTTAAATGGAATACTGCTGTATCCTGCCTTCAAGTGTGAGTCCAAGGATTTTTGATACGCACCCAAAAAGGTTCATTGTCTCCTATCATTATGATTAATATCAACTGAGATTTGTGATATATTTCAATTTTAAATTAAGGTGGTCTAATTTGAAATTTGTTAGCTGAGCTTGATCCAGCACTCTCAGAAAATCTTTCTTTGAACGCCTTCTTCTTCTCCTCTTCAAAAACCATCCGTGGCATTGCAATCGAGTCGGAGATCTCAACTTTGCGATTTCCTTCTTGCTCGAACCACTGTGCAACATTATCATAGCGATGGTTATCAGACTAACGTCGACATATGTATGGAGTGACAATTGTATTTAACTTCCGAATAAGTAAACTTAGAAATAAGTAATTAGGAAAGGTTAGCAATTTCAATTGTATCGAATGCATAGAACATCTCGCCTGTAATGGTGATATTGAATATTTGATGATTACAAAACGCATTGCCCTGCAACATTTTCATTTCAATTATAAAATTATACCCCGGGCAAAGTAATTGTAAACTGTGTGCGCACACACACACACACTGAAATTGAATATATTAACACATCAGTTTGCAAAATTCAATAAATACAGAATTCAATTCAATTATTTATGCAAACGCACTCACACTTATACGTCTAAATAGCACACGTATGGAAATAGGTGGGGCTATATCATTCGAATTTTATAACAATAGGCCCTATTGTTTTGAATTTAATTGTGTATTTTCCGATTGCAGCAAACAGGACGTTTAGGGCAAAGTTACTAATGATGGCATCTCTTTCCAGATACAGCGACATGTACAACAATCCCATTAAGGCCACGAATATGGAACATCGTGATGTCGTTTTGGATATTCTGTCCGATGCCCGGGTGGTGGGTCCATTAATGCAGACCGGCTTGTTTCACGCAGATGTGAACCGTCACAACTACATGTACGTCTTTGGACACAACAGCTTCGGAGGACCCCATGCCAGTGTAAGTACGATGCTTGAACAGACTTTACTCTTATTTACCCGGGTAGGCAGAGGAATCGGGAACAACGCTTTATGTACGTTGTACAGTTGCCGCAAACGCACATAAAAGGATAAACAGGAATTCCTCCGAGTCAAACAAAATCAGCTTGATGTCAATATTTTCTGTGTTGAACGCATACAAACAATTCGTTTTCATTGGCTCATACACGCGCACATAAAAATGAATGTTCGTTATTCACTTTTATTTCATTCTCAATCTCTTGATCCGAAAAGAAGCATAAATCGTGCTTTTTATGTCACAATCCAAGGACGACAATAAGCCTGAAATTACTCGATGTTCTTCAAGTGAAGTAATCATTACGCAGACAGCAAAGTGCTCTTTGTTCTTCGTTCGCTTTCGCATTGAGAAATTCGCATTCACATTCCCATTCCCAATGCAAACTCATTGGAAATGTTCGCTTTGGCAAACAAACGCCATCAGAAGAATCGAAAGAAAACGTGATATTTACCAATGGAAATTAAAAACTGATTTCCACTTCAACAGAAAACCCTACAAAAGAATTTATTATCAGCCATATGTCATTTGTTCAGCAGCCACATTCCCATGGCAATGGCCGGGGCTACACAATGTGTAGGACGCGAAAAAGACGACAACAAAACAAACAACAATTACCATGTACACATAGAGTCTTTGACATTTAGTCATTATCTGCCATTGCCAAGTTATTTGTCTGCGGTGCAGGTTTAGTGTCTTCTGTTGATTCATCGCTAGTCAAGGGCTTATCATAAGGTAAAATACCGGAAATAGAAACAAATCAATATTTTCAAAGGTATCGCATCGCGTGTGTACAATCGAGTGTTTCGCCAAATGCTGTTGCTGTGGTGTGGAGACGGACCACACTTTCCCTGTTCCGCCCAGCCGTTTAAGGTATTCACACATAATAAGGAAAAAGAACAGAAAAATAAATAAGAAAGCTCAGTAAAAAATCATTTACATCAAGCATTATATCGGCCATTTACTTCTATAGTGTCATAACTCAAAACTCGATTTTTTCAAGAGAGTCTCTTAACGTTCTCAATTGCGTCGTACTTAGCAAATATAGGGGGGGAAACCATAGGATTCCCGAATAAACTCTAGGCCGGACAAATGTTATTTATAATACACTTCGGTACAAAAGTCAACAGTAATTTACAGATTTACAGCGTTTTCTTGACAAAAAAATAAATAAAAATAAAAAGTGTATTTTTGAACTGTGACACTATTGAAGTAAATGAGCGATATGTTCGTTAACCAAAGTGCTAGAGACACTGGCATAAAATATTCTAAATACGCAAAAGACACGAGATTGAGTGATGTGGGAAGACATGTGGGCGACGGAACGCTGCTAAAAAAGTATCTGTAAAACGCAAATATTTTCTATTGAAAACTAAACAAATTTGCTGAAAGCACAACATGTCAATGATGCTGTAAACAATGACAGTTTTAAGCGTTCTCTATATGGACCCTGCCAGCATTGGTTTTAAATAATGTTATTCGAATAACGCATACACTGAAATGTACGGTATTAAGATTTGTTGCATTGATATGTAACACCCAGAAGGAGGTGACTGGTTGTAGGACATTATACATTTTTGGTTATGCATGTAACACCTTAATGAATGTGAAATAGCTCCAGAGGTGGGTGTGTCTTCTATCTTTTTGGTATTGTGTTTATCTCTGTCTCTCGTTATGTGGTTCTACTTCTTGTCGATGCGTCCAATACTTCGAACCTGAAAGTGGCCTGCATCTACTCTGCCACTTTGTTGTTGTCCGATTCTTTTCCTGCGGATGGAACCATTAGCTTTGTTGTATCCTCGTGTGACCACCAGTTGTAATATCGCCATCCATTAAACAATTCAATAAATAAATAAATTAATAAAAAAATGGTGTAAGGCCATGGTAGATATTGGTTGTGAATATCACACAGCAAACCCAGGTTCGCATCCTGGTAAGATCATCAGACGACTTTACGATCCATATAAAACTTCGCTACAAAAGTATTTGGCGGCTTCACACAG
The DNA here is from genome assembly GCA_958296145.1 of Hydrotaea cyrtoneurina. NCBI lineage: Eukaryota > Metazoa > Arthropoda > Insecta > Diptera > Muscidae > Hydrotaea > Hydrotaea cyrtoneurina. The sequence continues at coordinate 3,146,719 of OY282512.1, read as the reverse complement.
CGAATCTCTGTCACTGACTAAGCAAATTATGTCGTGCATGTTAAGGGAAATAACTAAGTAACGAATTCACATTGACGAAAATTGTATACTGACTGCTAAACTTAATATAACATAAGTCTTTACGCTCCAGCCATCAGTACAATGCTGCTAAATGGAAAATAACAGCGAAAACAAGCCACACAAGTTTACAGTTTGATAACAACTCTAGAGGAATCTCCATTCTAAATGTTGTGATAAATAAATCCGCCTACAAATCCACCAGACAAATGGAGTCACATTTGTCTAACGATATTTGTAGTGTCGGAAAAGTAGTCCAGTGGCGGTATTCCCATGTTATTATCAACGTTACCTCTTCGTATGTTATTCAGTATTTAAAAGTCATCATAAAAAACATTCCGTTTAAGAATGGAGTTAGCTCCTTTTCACTCTAAGATAGCAATTTCCGACGTTGAGAGTTCAGGTTATTGTAGACAAGCACTCGGAAATATCACAGCACCCGTTCGCAAGTGTATTTTCGAACCATCTCGGAAGTAATATCGATACGCCTTAAGAACCAAATAACACAGATAAACCAACAAAAATCCACCAAGTCATGTGACCAGTCGACCCATATATATTCTAGACTCCTCAATCGATCTTTTGTCAACACATAATTTTTGAGATATGCACAGGAAAACTACAAAAATTAGTGGACATGAAGCTGATTTCAGAGGTGTTAAAATACTTGACATAGAGAAAAGGAGAATACACGATATACTTTGGAGAGAATTGCAAAAAAAACCAATTAACATAAAAGAAGACAATGCAAAGCTACATAACTCCATTGGAATACTTTGAAGAGAAAAGTTTGTTTTAATATTAGCTTAAGTTCCAACTGTGATATTTTAACTCTGAGATTATTTATATTATTATTTATTAATTGTGTTGTGCAGTCCAGTTTTTTATAGACGTCTAAATAACTGCATCATGTCAAATTAATCGGAAGTTGAAATGAAATATTAATTAATACGAATTTTGCAACCAACAGATTTTTCCATAAAATCTCCTGAAAAAATATTAAATAGTTTATTTTATTTACATCGCCAAACTATTTGACCCGAATTAGCCAAATAAAAATCAACACACTAAAAATTACACCTTCGGCCATTTTTGTTCAAAACAACAATTTGGATTTCAAAACTGGTATTTGTTTTGCTAAGACACATTTAGTTTAGAATATATCACAAATATCAATCACAATATTTGCCAACTATTCTTTGTGGAAATCATTTTTCAAGAAACTCTGTGAAACCGAATTCGATTTAGGATCTTGAAATTTATAAAATATATATTCATACCAGGGATCACCATTCTAAATTGTTGCTCGAATTCCATTCAATCATCAAGAATCTTTAAATGCGCCATTTACCGGGAGTGGATATCTGAAAAACGTTCATGGACTTTAACCAATATGTTTTGTTTATCATTCTAGTAGAGCCTGAAATGTACTCTTACAGCCCCCCAATCACAGACAGTGTTATGTTTGGCTGACTTACCTAGGGCCTGCATTTGTTATTTTCACCGCCTCTGGAAACAGAAGTACGCCTCACATTTTATGCGGTGTAGGAGTGTGTGTGCTGTGTGTGTATTTGAACACACTCGCGGAAGGACACATTCAAAAAGGAAAATGAATATGAATTTATTTGTTGTTTAAATTCGCATTTTATTATTTTGTATACAAATTTTCATTTATACCGTTTGCAATGATTTGTCTTCGCAGCCGTCAGAATGGCCTTGTATAAACGAAGAGGAGGACGAGGAGGAGAAGGAGGACGACGACAACAACGATGAAGACTGGCAAAACAATCATAAATATTGTAAGGCTTTAAATGTGTGCCCAAAATTATTTCAATGTAATGCTCGGGGTTTATATTTGGATTTAAGCCAGCACAACTAGACTAAAGCAATTCAAAGCCAAACTGAAACCTACAAAACAAAAAATGTCAGAGAAATATTATGCAGAACAACAACAAGAACATATACATATGCGCCAGGGTACATGGGGGGGGGGGGGGGGCGGGGTTTGCAAAACAGACATTCAACAACAATAACAGTCAAAGTCCGGGTCATAAAAAGACGGGTTTTCCATTTTTCCTGGCCATTGGCTACTTCGGTCTGTTGGCACATAAAACACCATTTTTACACACATACACACATGTGTATGGATGTGTCGGTTTATACATACATGTTTGTATGCACATGTGAGCACATGTTTATTGTTTGATTTGAAAAACGCTGGCAGTAACCTAAACATTTTGGTCACGTTGTAAAACTTAACATTCGCACAGACATTTTATTACTTTCGGGTGTAAACACAAATAAAACCGTCAAAACTTATGCGAAATATTTAACAATGCATGCCAGACCACGCCCCGCAATGGGGCTTTATTCAATAGGTAAAAGTTTCTAATAAAAATATGAAAGAAAAGTTTGGGAATTTCATCGATAGATGTACATACACATTTTAGATCAATATTCATGAGTAAAACTTTTCACTATTTGGGGTCGAGTTTTAAAGTTGAGTACACCACGAGTTGCTGGTATCTGACGAAGGCTCTGTTATTTGCCTGAAATAGTTATCGTAATTAATGGCAGTAATTATATTTTGGGCAATCAGTCCTGTCTGTCTTCTGATTTGCTTAGTTGCCTCGTTGTCCCTCGAACCAATTGGCCACATTCGTCATAAGTATCTGGTTAAATGGCAGACCGCAATTATCGTCAAAATTTCAGTTCCGAAAAGAAGACATTAATGAAAGCCCAAACGAAGTGTTTATTGCTGTTTACATTTTGCGCTTTACTTCATGTGACAGAGGGTAGGTATGCAAAGTTTTGGTAAAAAGAAAAACGTATGTTTTGGTATTGTTACGTCCTTTAGGAATTTTACAATAAAATTTTGAAATTGTGTAATATTAAAGACTTGTATTTTAGGTCAATTTTCCAGAATCATTCAAAAATATGATTTCATTTTTTTTGATGATTGCTCATTTTGGATTTCAGGTGACGATATGCTCGAAAAAATTATACATTTATTGACAGTTTCGAACTATTGGCCCCGCTTAACTTTGGCTGGCCGATAACCAGTTCCACCAACTTTCGAATTAACATCGGATATTTACTTGCTTAGAAATACGGCCCTAGTATCTGTGTAGAGCTTCCATTGCCAGTGCCTTTCATTTGCTTTGAGAAAAGTTTTTTTTTCCTCTTCTGTCCTGCTGTCATGGTGGCGGTTTAAGTTTGAGTCCTCAATATTGTGTTGTTTTCTGTTTGGAAATATTGTAAGTTTTTATTTCATTATTGTAACTATTCGAAAGTTTTTCGTATTGTCTTCTACTCGGAGTATACTCAGAGACATCGTCGGACATTGTTGTTGCCGACAATGGTGTTATTGTCGTCTTCATAAATTGCTTTTGTGGCCATAGTTTCAGTTTCAGTTTGTCGCTGTATGGGAATTTGGAAACGTTGCCATGTCATTTCAACTCAAACTTGACGCCTTCTGCACTGCATTAAAGTGGGACTGTCTATGAGAAATAGAGAGAGAGAGAGAGACTCTGGCAAAGTGTTTTTGCTTCTTTCTATCGACAATGAAGCCGTAGACAAACATTGTTTGTTTTTGGCAGCAACTTTTTATTTTCATTTGCGAAATTTATACTCAAAACAATTCAATATTTTATTTTATTTTCTTCTCATTTCGTGTGTTGGCTTTTGTTTTTCCCATTCTGTTTCTGTATGTGAACGACAACGAGACAGATAGACAACTCGTTTAAATGTTTGTTATGAAAAAAAAAAAATAAAAAATAAATACACAACATAAATAGCTATAAATGGTCCGCTATCCAATTAAATTTCTGCTGTCAGTCTATTCGGGTTGAACGGGAAATTAATCCGAAATAAATATCATTATTACGTCTAAATATATCGCAAAGGGTTCAGCAAAACAAAACGAAAACGAAAAAAACGTTGACTCATGAAATTCTTTCGCAACTCCTTCGAATTCTCCTGATGACATTATGTAATGTTGGATTCTTTTTCCAATCTAAAACGAAATATGTGACATTAAAAATGCCTTTGGGATATTATTTCTATTTCATGGAATATTGAAATTGATATAATATCATGGCGAGACATGTATGACAGTGTATTTATTTATTTATTTTGTTTATGCTTAGATTGATCTGCAAATCAAATGAATATTTTCCTACGCAAACTGTTACGATATCAAAATTATAAACATATGAGTGAAACAGTATGACTTTGAGTTTATAATATGACTTCCTACGTAGTTCGGAAAACTTCATTTAATCCAGGCAAATATTTACAAAAATCTATGCAAAGTTATTTTTTTAAAATTCAGGAAAAATTCCATCAACTGAATGATATTACAAAGTTTTACTTAGCAATTAGGCAGTGGGGAATAAATTAAATTGTGTTCAGAGTGATGATTGAAAAAGACATTTACATGTTACACTCGTTCTCATGGCGCAGTGGGTCTCAACTGAATGCTCGTGAAGTTCGGTCCATGTTTTAATACAAGTAGTTTCCATACCATTGGACCGTCCCTAAATTTGCAAGACTTTGAATACCGGAGTGATTTTGTTCTTCGCTTTGATTTGCGTGTTTTTTTTTCTTTTCGTCTTATTTATGTTGCGAATATCACTGACAAAACTAATTGGAGAATTATAACCAGTGTACATTTGTTCAGCGTAAAAACAAAACTATGGCTAAAATTATGCATTTATTGCCACAACTCTATTGAGATGACAGAGCCCAGACCTCTCCTAACAAAAAATGGAACCATGTCAAGTACATGGTTCCGAATAGGAACTCATGTGCGGCATTTGTGGGTGCTAAGAACTCATGTGGGTGCTAAGACCACCCTAAGTTTAGTCCTGCATAGCCGGTACTCACATAAATCTAGAGTAGTAAATCTGCACCATAGGCATTTTTAATTCGTGTCTCTTTGCTGACCCATCATTTCGGCGGTTGAGATTCCAAAATCGAGTTTTTTTTTTATTGAAAGCAGCCCAAACTAGTTGGGAGGAACAAAACTGTTTGCAGACCACAATGAAACTCTGAGATAATATTTATTTTTCTATACAATTATATACATCGCGTTATCTTAAATCCAACCAAACTGCGCATTCTTGCAGAGTGCTTATTAAATTCAGATAGTCCTTTAAGTGTAAACTCCTTCATACTCCATTCCACTTCATGCGTCAGTTTCTCGTCCTGAAAAATTGCCAACTTTTAAATTGAAAAAAAAGAAAACACAAATATTTGCTGAGAACCCACAAGCATGGCAGGCGGATTTCTGAATATACAAAAAAAAAAAATACAAATTCGTACATTAATATTATTACAATAAATATTGTGTTGCGTGAGAGTATGCTGCTATTCTATTTTTACGTTACGCTGTAATTCAATTTCGGCAAAGAGTCTTCAACCGCAAAAAGCACTCGCCGGAAAATAAAAGTAGTCACGTCTTCGGCAACTCGCATTTGTTGAGAGAGATGGTTGTCGTCGTTCCTTTGAAAGCGTCGACAAGCTACACGCTGTGTGACAACGCTGGTCGTGTGTCGTAACAAATCCAGAGTAGTTTTTATAATAATCAGCAAAATTCCGTTGTTTTTTTTTCGTCGTTCGCAGGAAAAATATTGAAAAGGAATGCTTTTACATTAACAAGTTTATCTAATGGTTAGCATTATATAGAACATTGTTAAGCTATTCGAAAGTCTGTTATTGCTGCGTGAAACGACACGGGAGTTTGTTACAACAGGCTCATGTACTTTAATTCAAAAGTGTTGCATCAGGCAACACAGTGAAGAGAAGTGTATTCAAATAAATCACTAGCAGTAACAAAGGGAGGTTCCTTCCGGCGAACGGGCTACAAATAAGAAAACATTTGCTAGTGGTGGTAACATAATTTATAGCAGACATAAAAGCAGCGATATCGTTTCAATCATTCAATCTTTTCAGAGTTACATACGTTGGGCTTTCAAATGGGCAGTTAAAAAATATAACCTCAGAAGTATTGTGTATACCTTTTAAAACAAAAACTCCACAAACTTCTGAAAGAAGCTAAAACAAGAAGAAAAGGAAGTCAGACAAGTTTGTCAAATGGTAGAATTCCAGATACTCAGTGTTCCTCCTCGTTGTTCTTCGTCAATAATGCCAAATTCTCACCTGGTTTTTGCTAGCAAGATTCGTATATATACACCGAATAAAATGTACTATAACAGGTCGGAACTGTCTGAGAATGAGAAAGTTCCCTTTCATTTGGATATCCTGATGACCGATTGATAAGTGGCCTGTAGTCTCATGATTGCCTGACCATAATTTAGACAAGTCCCATGTTAGAATTCCTGAGTAAACTTATATTTATTTTAATACTCATCGATTCATAGTTATAAGGATTCCTTTTGCGGACCACAGGCCCTTCCGGTCCTGCCTCAAAATATGGCCGCATTTTAGAAGGAAGTAAATGTATGAATTCGTTTAAAATCGAATTTCAGTACCAGTGCTTGTATGAGACTGGTTTAGCCAAAACCTAAAATGATACATATTTGGAATCACTTTACTCATCTGGAAAATTTAAATTTGAAATTTAAATATTTGATAAAATTATAATCATAATATTTCGAAAACAGATTGCATTATTCGACACATGCAGAGTTGCAGTGATTCAATTCTTCATACGTCTCGAAGAAATGTCAGTTATTGCATTCTCTGTTTCCCCACAGGAGTAATTACACCTGGGATTAGTGGCACAATAAACATAAGTCACTTACTTGCAGTCGGGTCCATGTGTGTGTAACGTACGTTTGTATATTTGTGATGTTGTAAACTATGCAGAATTTTATTTAATTTCCATAATAACACATGCGATGACGTCTGGGGGATACTTGTGGGGGCACAAAATCCAATTTGACGGAAATGGAATTTCTATGAATGCCAAAAACACAAACTCTCGGGCTGAATTTCAATACACAAACTTGGCCATACGATTTGATTAACATTTTTATTACACACACACATATGCACACATACACCGACACAGCTATATGGAAGTGTTACATTAACAACTTCAGTGATCATGAAACCCAATTACAAATAATCACAATATTCGCATTAAACGAAAGAAACGAATTCACTTTCCCATTTACCAATTTTCATTATTGCAGTTACCCCACAGCATTGCAGGCGAGGAGCTAGCCTTTGTGTTTGGGGCACCGCTGTCATCGGCTGGCCTCTTCCATGGCATCCACTATACACAACAGGAGAAACTTTTGGCCGAAGCCGTTATGTCGTACTGGTGCAATTTCGCCAAGACGGGGTAAGTTGTCCGGATATTATATGAATGCTAACAACAACTGAAATCACTTTCACACCAACAATGCACAGTGGCTGCAAAGTGTTTGACGACAGATAAAAAAGAGAAAAATATTGTGAGTATTTTTTCCAAGAAAAACAGACCATGAGTAATTGGATCGTTTCCTTATAATTTTTTGAGGATACTGGAGGCACCGACTTGTATTCAAAAATACAAACAACTTTCTTCATCAATGGGATCTTAAAGTACCGAAATGCATTTATTTTTAAGTTATTCAAAAAAGATTTTGAAAATGCGTTTAAGATTCGGTTCGACTGAATCTAAAGAAGTTCTTACTCAACCATAGTACATTTAGTTCCAATGTTCGTTAATTGTAAATCAAAAGAAAATCGGCTGAAATCGTAGTATTTATAGAGATTTTCACTTGAAACTACAATTGACACACATTAAATAATCATATAAATTGCATATCCGAACTAGATCGTCTCAGGCTTCACGACAAGATATCCCATATCAGACGGATAACAGACAGAATGCAATAATCGCTAAGGGACTTAAAGTGCAACCACTGTGCCACATCAAGAGCAACAACAAGCGGTGGTAGAAGTTACAGCAGTGGCCCTAAGTAGTGCCACGCCATGCTATTATCGTTATTATTATGATTATATACAAACAGTTGTGATTTTCGTACTTAGTTTTATGCGTAAAGAACACCGAGTCTTTAGAAGAAGATGAGGGCGGACAAACAGAAGCTGGTTAAAGCTTTAGTTAGTTGGAGGAAATTCAAGAAGAATTTCACTTCTTGGTTGTATTAAAAGTGTCTGCATGATTTCCTGTTGTTGTGCGCTCAGTCACTTGCCCTCTGACAGTGGCATTCGGTCGTTATGGAAGTTTAAGCATCTTTCGGATAGTTTCAAATAAGTAGAAATTGAAATTTTATTTCTATCATTTATGCTTCCTTTTGCCTGTCGATTCGGCAATGTTGATGACATTGTTGTTGCTCTTCTCATGCTTAAAGGTTGTTCGACATACAACGTTTTTCTCTTATTTAAATTTTATCGCTTTACTTCAGTAATAAAATGCCATAATATTTTTTTTCTTTTTAAAAACATTATTGGATTTTTTGTTCTTTCTTTTTCTATCGTTTTTGTTTCTTCTTTTTTTGTCGAAGCAAAGAAAATTATTATGCTTATTATTTTGTTCTTTTGCTCTCATTGTCTGCAGGAATCCCAAGGCACCGTGGAAGAACAGCTTTATAAATTTACATGCTCTGGAGTGGGATCGCTATGATTTAGAATGGCCGGAATTCAATAAACGTTCACAGGCGTACATGAATATTGGTAATAACAACAACGACAGTACTATTCTATTAACATTATTGTATAGACGGATAATTTAAAGACTTGTGTGTGATTAAATGAATTTCCCATTGACAGAGTGAAGGCATTAACGGTTATTCATGATTTGAGATTTAATTTGAATAATGTCACACATTTACCACATAACTCGCACGAGACCTGCTTGCATTTCAATATTTTATAAGGGAGAGGGTTGGCGTCCAGTGTGTCCACTATTAATGGTGACATTTGTATGTAGAATAGAATATGATGAGAATTTTGTTAATGCAAATTGGAGCAGCTGCCTTAAGTCTCGATCAGTCAACATCAGGTATTTTTTTTTTTTTTTTGGAAAGTGTGATGAGTTTCCTTATGAATATACTTAGTATTGAATGCTACACGAATATTTCGCGGTGTTGCGAAGATAATAACAACAACCATTTACTCGACATCCTATAACAGAGTAAGGAACTTATGACAATTTCATAGGAAAAAGTTAATCTTTGGGAAAATGCCGGGCCAAAATCAATCCAAACAATTACGTCCTACTTGGCGGTTCGTTCCATAACAAACTAATATTTGTGATGTTGCAATGAAACAGTTAATGTGATGCGGGCGGACAATGAACTACATCCCTTTAAACCCTTAAAATTTCGATTACAATGATTACGAAAGCAGCACAAATCGATTAGATAAATACATTTCAATTCGGCGTGTAAAATAAAAGCTTCCGCAATAATTTACATATTCATGGTTTTGTGTTGGACTGAAGTCATATGAAAACTTCATCTGGATCTGGGAACTTGGTTTATTCACGTCATGATAAATTTGAAAAATGTAGTTTGTTTAAATCCTAACTTCCCAGAACACCCTAAAAGTTTTATTCAATTTACTCGTTCAACTGAATGTTCCCACAAATCCATTATGAATAATGCAACGCATGCATACTCACGTAACACCGAGTTTCCCCTCTCTCTCTCTCTCTCTCTCTCTCTCTGAGTATATTATCTAATATTGAAAATCAATTTTCATTCAATTTTATAAAATGTGTTTTTCTTCCTCTCTTCCTCTTCTGCTTTCATTGCATTCGAATGGCGCGCCCGACCACCACCACCGCCATCAAACAGGCATACCACCGTCTGTCGGTTATAAATATCGTCAAGTCTATATGAATTTTTGGAATAAAGAATTACCCGACGAACTCAATCAAATTGCACAAATACAACAGCAGCCATTCCTGGAAGCGAAGTATGCAAACACCAGGCAGTCGATGGCAGGAACTACGGCAATTTATCCCAAACATTATGGCGGGGGTGATGTAATAACCGGTCATATGAATAAATTTGATGCACGTGATAATGGTGGCGAAGATCCGGTGCGAACGCTGAAGCTCCTCATGCAAGAGCCCTATCAGAAGGCCGGCGAGACGGCAGAGAATATGTACAATGCGCCACCCTCCACCACGTACGTGGGCAAAGTGCGCCACAGGTTGGGCTCAATGGAGCAGGATGGGGACGATGCGCGCCACTATGAGTTGAACTATAATGGCGTCGCCTATGGGGGTCGCGCGCCCACAACCTCCAACTCCATTTATGGCATACGCCAATACGGCGGTGGGGCTAGCGACAATTATGAGCAAACACAATTTAGTAATCCATACAACACCAACAGCGGCAATTACGTAAATGAGGATAACAAAGCTGTCGATGGCATGACGGACGCAGACAGCCAGGAGCATGTGGCCAAATCGGAGACCACCCTACAATTACTGATAGGCCTAATCATCATTTTCATAATATTGAATGTCATTATCTACTCAACGATTTTGATGCAAAAGAAAAAGAAGACCCAGACAATACAGCGCAAGCTGGGCACCGGCATACTGACGTACGACGGTACGAACGACGATGACCTGAAGCGATCCAAGCCCAACACCCACCAGGACGATGGCGACAGTTACATTATGGATGCCATGAGGAAGTCCAACACGTACGAGGCAGTCAAGACGGAACGATCTTCGATGAACGGCTTCAAGATAACGCGACAATTGAGCTGTTCCACGGTCGACACCCACACCAAGGTGAGTGAATGGATGTCGACCACGGGCAACAATAAGGTGGACTTGCCGCGCCGACCCAGCAGTAATAAGGATTCGAAGAAATCGTCTTCGTTCTCCTCGATCGGAGGAAGCGGGTCTTTTGGCAAACATCCCCTCAAGGTCAGCGTGGCCATTGATGCTACCCCCGACAATAGGGGCAGCAGTGTCATGGATCAGGAACCCATCGAAGTAACCAAAATGAAGCAGGACGGTCGTAACATTATCATTTGCCAGGATGTTGAGGTGGAGGATCAGGAGCTATTGACACCGCAAGATTCCCTGGATAACAGTCGGTACACGCTAATGCGACAACATTCAACGGTGACCGAGGCTTGCGACGGCGAACTCATACAGCCCATGCATTTTCATTCCAGATCGGATCCGGTTGATATGTACTATCGCCTGGACCCCGAGAAAGAGGAAACTGTTACCAGCTTCATGCACTGCGATTCAAATGACGATCGAGACATTAATGTCACCAGCAAGGATGACAATGACGAATGGCCTGTGGAGGCCCTGACACTCGAACAACAAGTGGACATCATCAAGCGTCGCAAGTATCCCAAGGTGTTGCCCACACTGATGCAGCATGACCGAGAGACAGAATCACCACCCATGACAAAGGACTTGTCGACCACATACAAACGTAACTCGCTGCCGCCCAACTCGTTCTCCTTTCATGTGCAACAGCAGAAGCAGCAGCCGCCGTTGCCGCCGCCACGCACTGTGACCACTTTGGGGCGCAAGCCATCGCCCGGACGTAGAAATAGCAACAACATCACCACTTCGCCAGTCATGCTGGCCCATGACTGTACCGAAGAGGACGACGAGCCACGGATAACACAGAACACATTAATTGTAGGCTCATTGAAGCCGACCGAAGGCTACTATTCCACACTGAAAAGGAAAAATAAACCGTCACAAATTGAGACTAATGCAAATTTCCATCAACAACAATCAGTATTTCAATCATTCGAGTCATCGCCCATCTACGAGACACCTGAACGAGAAATGCCAGCGCATCTTACACAGAAAGTCTACAGCATACAGGCTCCTTCGGCGTGCCATGAACAGCAGCAACAACACCATCCCTCATGCTATGCCTCTGAACCGACCACACCGGCAACACCCACGACCGTAATGAACGGTCTCTATTCATCGCCCTCCACACCCGTATACGCTCAACCCAAAAAGTCGCATATACCACGTATAATATCAGCCAACACCAGCCTAATACATTCCACAACAACGGCAGCACCGTCTGCAATGCCATTCGCATCCGCACCGTCATCAGCATCAGCAGCAGCAGCAACATCAGAGTCATACAACTCAGGCATGGATACAACTAATTGCTGTCAAGTTACACCGATGGTACTAGATGACAATCAAGTGTCATCTAAGGAAACTTTCCAAACACCTGATATAGCGGAAATGGCAAGAACAGCAACAGTAGCAGCCAACAGCAACAGCAACAACAACTCAACTCCAGCAACAGCAACAGCAATGAATGATTCCATAGAACAACAACAGCAACTGACAATGTCACAATCACGTATACCGCAATTACATAGAAATGCAAATGTTACAAACCAACAACAGCAGCAGCAACATCATCAGCACCAACAACACCAGCAGCATCAACATCACCACCAACAGCCGCATCAGCTTATCAATAAAGATAAAACAAATGCAAATATAATACCCAAGGCAACAAACATATTGACATCAATTCCAAAGCAAACTTGGGAATCTGTCACAGCGACTCCTCCTCATTCAGCACTGGATTATTCCGCTGTGACAATGCCTTCAAAACCAGCAACTGACGATGTCTACGATGTCAGAGTCGACAACGACAACGACAATGTGGCAGTCTTATCACATGCATCGAACAGAAAAAAGACTGCATCCGTAACATCATCATCATGCTCCTCATCCACATCATCCTCAGTGCAATCAGATTCAGCAACATCCTCGACAACGTCATCATCGACGGGCACAGTGCGCACGGAACTGCTGCAGCACCACCACTAATCATCGTCACCCGAGCCAGGTGTTGACTCAGTGATTCTCTTTGGCGCTCTCTTCCACTCTGTGTACATTTTGTAAATACAAAAATATGATTTTCTTATTCGTATTCACTCATTTATTCACGCTTTTTCTTTTTGTTGGTTCTCGAGACGTAAAATATTTTTACAGAAAAATAGTATTAAAAAAAAAAAAACAATTAAAATCAGTTGTTTTATTGACAGATGTAGATTTGCTTTGGCCGCAAGAGAGGAAGAGAGAGAGGGAGAAGGAAGGACTGGCTGAACATCAACTACTAATGAGGGTATGTACTGGCGTATGGCGCAGTAGCACATGCTGGCACAAAGTCCTGAAATGACTATGTAAGTCAGCAGAACGATAGCATTTCTGTCGGTCGGTCTGTTTGTTTTTTTTTCAAAAGGACAATCGAAGTGAAACCATAGTTTACCACAGAATCTGAAAAAGGAATTAATTTGGAATTAGTCTGCACGGCAGGGGAATTTCCAACACATTCGCTTAAAAAATTGAAATTGAAAATATCAAATCAAATGTCAGGGCTTAATTGCTTCATTTCTCTTGCAGCTGTTTATTGTAATAGAAGAGTGGAGAGTGTCAACTGTGTATGTGGATTGGAAAAATGTATCTTCTTGACATCACACTATTTTGTCCAGAGCCAAAGTCAAGCAACCAGCTCAGGATTGTATCCCGATAAGAACATATAAACAGTTGCAGAGCTAGTCTCCACCAAAGCGGATGAAAAGTGTTTTTTCTCCAGAAAACCATTATTCTTTCGCAGCAGACTTGGAATAGAGTATCCTTATATGTGAAAACCCATTAGTCATATGTAAATACAGTGGAACTTCCATAAGTCGATTTTTTCTTTAAATCGAAGCACTTCTAGTGGCAGTGAAGGAGACAAACTCCCTTACACAATTTTATAAGTATTTCCGTAACTTAAAGTCTCCGCAAGTATAACTTTTCTACGGGATAATAGCGGTTCGAGTTATGGAAGTATAACTGTATTCGTTAACGAAATGTTAAGGAAAATACGTATGTCTGCACGTATTAAGCGTAAATGGAAAAAAATCAAGAAAGTTTTTCACTTATGCGGGATTTTCAGTAAAAATTACTTCGGGTAATTGAACCTATCACACAGAAGAACCCGAAATCGGGTAAGACCATCAAACATTTTTCAGCGGCTGTTTTCCACCTCGTAAATGCTGGCGACTTTACGAGTAAGAGAGCAATCTCTAAGCCATGTAAAACTTCTCTAGAAAAGCATTAGCCGTTCGGAGCCGGCTGTAAACAGTAGGTCCCGATCAGTGAGTATACAAAATTTTATCGTATACTGCTCACTGACTCGAGATAAGTTCCCCGACTGTTCCTTCATGGAATGTTAAGGCAAAAAGGTAAGTAATTGAACCTTCTTTTATTTAAACGAACTGAGTAAATTTTTAGTAGTTCTATGAATCGAAGATAGAAACTTATGGCACAACTATTAAAATACATGTTCATATGTAAAATTGCAATTGAAAACTTCTTTATTGACACCAATTCTTTGTTTGCAATATTTTTAGTTTGTTGTGCCATGTTTGTAATACCATCGTTATTTCATGTGATGATTGATGGACTTGATTGCCAATTTATTTTTGGAAAATTTTATTATTTTTGAAAATCCTTGTGTTCCATTATTAAATGACAAAGTTTTACCTCTCCAATAAAACCAAAAATTTTAAACAATTATCAGTACTTTTTTATAGCTGACTCATGCAAAGTAACTGGCTTTTTCCATATCTTACAAACTTGTTTAAATTTCAGTTTGAATTTGTCAACTCCGTTTTAAAATATCCCGATGCTCATGATTTAAATTGCATTTTTGACTTTCTCACATAAATAGAATATTAAATTATCTAAGTTTATTACAATTTTCGATTCCCTGCTGCCAAAAAAGTAAAGTCACAATTTCATAGTCGTCGCTGAATTGCATTACACTGGTCAACAAAGCATTCGTGGAACAAGAGTGATGAAGAAAAGTAGGTATTTGCGCTGACCATGAGTAGGCAAAATGAATTAGCTTTTAAAACAAGGGCCAGAAAAAACTGTGGAGGTAGACAACTATACCTTTTTTTGTTTAAATTGTTCTTGTATTTCTTTATTTTCGGTTGGAAAAATCAAAAATCCAGGATAAAGTATACTTTGCAGATTTAAGCCTCATTGAGCCACAGTGACATGACTAATATTAAAGTTGTTCTTACAAGCTTTATAATGCTAAATACTTTTTAATCCATCAACGCACATTTAAGTCTGGTCCTTTTTTCCACAAATTGCCCCACAATACCAAACTCAACAAGCTCTAAATAAAAACTATTTTCAAATTGGACACAATTCCGAATTCCTACGGAAGAGTAGAAACTGCGGTCCAAATTTCAGGCAAATCTAAAGTCGTCGGGTCCTGGACTATGTCGAAATATTTTGTAATCCATAATACAACACTTTTAATAACGTTTAGTTCACTTTTTGTGTCATATATGTAATCGATGTTTGTTGCACATTAATATAGAAAACGTTCATCTTCTAAGTCCAGCCTTTCATTGCAGGATTCTCAGTAAATTCCATTTGGCAGACTAGTGCCATTAATGTTTTGCATAGTGCGCTCTATGTTCACCTGTTTGGCTTCCCACACGCTACCGCAATTCGCCCACCAAGAGAATGAAAGGAAAATATGCAGAGATATGAGAAAAGAAAATATCGCTAATCTTGCTACCATATTTTTCCAGCATAGAAACCCAAATTTCTTTCGTTCTTCGCATTCTCGATGAATACACGCACGGACAGACGAACTGTTCAATGGATGGCTGGATGGCTGCATGTATCCGTAGAAACGCCACCACAATAAGAATGGGAACTTCGGGGATGTTTATCAACGTTCGCTTGTCGTTCAGTTTTCTTCTTCATAAAGTTTATTATGTATACGTGTGCATGCAAATTCCCAGTAAGCGAGTTTACTGCATAAAATCAAACTATTGTAAAAAATTTTGCAAAAATTTTCCTGGCACAGCGATTAGATTAGCAACATTGTTTGTGACTATACGAGGAGAATGACAGAGGTTTTTGGGAGGCCCACCACATTCAAGGCTCCCATTGAATTGAAAAATCGGTTTGTTCACTTTTCTTTAATTATGTCGAAGTCACGAGAGAATCACCCTGCTGAATTAGAAATTAGGCTACTAGGCATTTTAGGATAATATTCGTCTGGAAAACATATAAAAAAAAAACACCACTGTCTTTCACAAGAAGGCCTTATTTTTTGCGCTGCTGAGAATAATCCACTCGCAGTCACACCATGGGTATGTCGAATACTTGTACATATGTGTGCATACTATGGATATTGACTAAGAATATTTTCAATAACTCTATAAAACACAATGCAAACTTCAAAATAAAGTTTTCATTCTTCAAGATATACCCTACACGAGGCTAAGTATAACAGTTTGCTAAGAGTTAGAGAAGCACGAGGCTGAATGGATGCAACAATTTGATGCAACGAACGTAAGTTCTTGAGTGCAGAACACAACCCTGGTCCGAAACTTGCTGCGACTATCAAACAGTTTTCAGTGTCTCCGTCCACCTTGTAATTGCTGGCGACTTTATGGGTATGAGAGTAATCGCTAAGCCATGTAAAACGTCTCTAGAAAAGTATTAGATGTACGGAACCGGCTTTAAAGAAAACGTCCCCGTCAGTGAGTATACAAATTATTTATTTATTTATTTATTTATATCTATTACAATTAAAATTATAATAAACTTAAGAAAATAAGCACTAGCAACTAAGGCTATCGGCTTACTATATACTAGTGTATAGGAGGTATGTTTGAGTTGAGAAGGTAAAATAATTAGAAATCATATTTTATTATGAATCTTTAAAGTTTTGAGGAAAATATAAATATTACTAATGTTATCTTTAGATGGATATCTAAGTATGTCGATTATATTGTGTGAGTTGAAAATTTTGTGGCGAGTTTGTTGGATGGCTGGACAATCTGACAGTAGGTGGGCTACTGATACATTACAGTTGTTGCAAAAATCACATATGGGATGAGGCTCCTTAGTCAAAAGGTGTTCATGAGTGAGTCGGGAGTGTGTAAGGCGTAATCGCACAAAACATTTATTTTGATGACATGTAGTAGTTAGGGGTAGTTCCAATGGAATTTTATTGGGATTAATATTTTTGTATGGATGGTTGTAAGACCTCCATTTATTTTCTACTTCCAGGTTAGCATGTGTTAGTGCCATTTTAATAGTATTATGCTTAGAGGATGGAATGAAGAGGAAAGTTGGATAGCGGTGTAAAACTTTTTTGGCTACCATGTCAGCTGTCTCATTCCCCGGGATCCCCACATGACTTGGAACCCACATGAGTTTGGTTTTGTTTTTCATGTTGATTAGCATTTGCTGAATTAAAGTTATGGTTTCGTTTTTATTTCCACTGTTCGAACATGCTACAAAAACGGAGTAGCTGTCGGAGCAAATGAGGTGTTTAGTGCGGCTATTATTACATACTTCCAACGATTTCAGTATTGCTTGGGCTTCGGCTTCAAATATAGATGCAGTCTCCAGAAGAAGACCTGTAGATTGAATTGTGCCGTTTTCGGACACTACTGCAAACGATGTATTAAATGCTGTTTTAGAGCCGTCGGTGAATAAGATTTCCCAGCCGCTATTTTTATGTTCATCAAATATATTTTTGGATAACACTCTGTATATGTGAGGATTGGTCGTGTTTTTGTTGTATTTGGTTAGTGTGTTTAAGAAGAGATTAGGGCTTAAATACCAAGGGGGATGTATTTGGTTTGGCTGCTTGTATGAGGTAATATTTAGTTTATCGGCGATTTTAAATATACTGCATAAAGTAGATGGATATTTGAAACTTGTCTTTCTCTTTTTAAGTAGGCAAATTTCCTTTGAGAGGAACGGATGGCGGCATAGTATTTTGTGCGTTAGCCGTGATTTCAGCTTGTACGAGTGTATCGGAATTGGATCAAATCCTCCTTCAGCCAGCAGGTTTTGTATAGGCGTTGTACGGTAGGCACGCAGGCTTAATCTCACAGCAGAGTGTAGTGTGGATTCAATTGGTCGTCTTACAGACTTGGCAGCTTTATCATAAAAAATTAAACCGTAGTCGATTTTAGACTGTATAATAGATTTAACTACTCTTAGTAGGGTGTTAGAGTGCATAAGACTTTTAGATAGAGATAAGTACTTGACAATATTTAGTCTATTATGTAGATCTTTCTTAAGATAGGTACAATGATCCTTAAAGCTATACTTAGAGTCTATGAATATTCCTAAAATTTTACAAACTCTAGGATTTTCAATGATATGGTTATTGTATTCTAGATTTATTGTGTTACATGTTCTTTTATTGCAGATATGCAAGTGCTTCGTTTTATCAAACGAAACATTTGCACCTGATATTTTTGACCATTTATCTATTTCAGATAGAGACTTTGTAAGTTCTTGATTGATCTCATTGTTCTTTTGCTTCTTTGGAATGATATACAGATCATCAGCATAAATACAGTGTTCAATTTTATTATTCTGATGTAGTATGCGACTTAGGTCTTCAAAGGCTATAATAAATAATGTTACCGACAAGGGAGATCCCTGGGGAATGCCATTGTGTAGTGGTACTATGGAAGAAAATGTGTTGTTAACTTTGACTGTAAATTTTCTGACAGTTAAAAATGACTTAATGAAGTTAAACATTTTGGGACTAATATCCCAATCCAATAGTTTTTGTAAAACTATATGAATTCCAACTCGATCAAAGGCTTTTATAAAATCAATTGACAAAATTGAAGTGTGGTTTCTTTTCGAACGATTTTTGTTAATTATATGGTCTATAAATAGTAATGCATCTGTAGTACTTACTCCAGATTGAAAACCAAGTTGATTTGGAGAAAGAAGTTTATGCCTTTTTAAATACCACATTAAACGCTTAGATATAATTTTCTCTAGAATTTTGCTAATGCAGGGAAGGAGGGAAATTGGTCTATATGAATCTATTTGATTTATAGGTTTGTTCGGTTTAGGAATTGTGATAATGCATGCAGTTTTTAAATATTGGGGAATGTATCCTGTGTCGTATACATGGTTGTAATGGTTAAGAATACGTTTTTTGAAGGAAGTAGGTGTGTTTTGTAGCATGGGGAAAGATATTTTATCGAGACCAGGTGTTTTACCTTTAGACGAGTTAAGGCTTGAAATTAGTTCCTGTAGTGTGAGAGTGTCGCCTAAGCATTTAGCTTTAGGTGAGCACTGAGTGGGAGATAGATGTGTCATCAATATTTGGTTTTTATTGTTACAAAATTCTTGAGAAAAATTGGAGTCGTCTGATTGGGCTGACAAATGTTCCGCGAAGGAGGCTGAGATTTGACGAGAGTTTGTTATGTTATTGCCATTGATTTCAATAGCACGAATGGTATGGGATGTGAAGTTTCCAGTCAATAAACGCAGTTTCCGCCATAATTGCGACGAAGACAAGGATGGATTGAGAGACTCAGTAAATGTATTAAAAGTCTTTAGTTTAGCTAATTTTTTTTCCCTATTAAAAATTGCGTTTTTGCGCTTATAACATATCAGATTATCGTTTGACATATTTCGACAAAAATTGTTCCAAGCCTTTTGTTTCTCCGCTCTTAGGTTCCGCAATAGGGAAGACCACCATGGGACATTTTTACGTTTGGATTGACTACTCGTTTGAGGGATGCTTTCGTTCGCCGAGGATCTAATGATTCTTCTAATTAATGCCGACTCTCTGTTAAGATTATCGGAAACTGGGAGCCTATTTGAGAAGTTTACAATATTTTTACTAAATTGGGTCCAATTGGCCCTATCCGTGTTGAATTTGGATGGATAATATTGAGGAAAGTCCGAACCAATGTACATTTCTGTAACAGTGGGGAAATGGTCGCTGTTGTAGAGGTCATTTATTACATGCCAATTACATTTTGGTAGAAGGGAGATTGATGCAATACCGATATCGATATGGGTGAGTGTATTGTGGGTACTTAAATGTGTTGGAGAGCCGTTGTTTAACACACCGAGGTTTAGAAGTGATATCAAATCTTCAATCGTCGTGCCTCTTTTATTGGATGTCGGGGATCCCCAAAGGGGACTCCAGGCATTTAGGTCACCAAGAATCAATATAGGGGTATTTATGTTCGAAACTAGGTTGTAAAGATCAGCGACCGTTATCGGGTCCAGGGGAGGAAGATATAATGAAAAAATCGTGAATTTTGTTGATAAGTTAATTTCAAGGGCCACGCAGCCAAGGGTTGGGGTCGTGCTAATTATTTTGTGAGGTATATTCTTCTTAATAAGAATAGCAGTTCCCTGTTTGGAGGTATTGTTGGTATTAAAAAAATAACCGATATACCTTTTTGGTGTAAGGGGAGCAAGGTTTCGTTTACATTTTGTTTCTTGAAGGCATACTATATCTGGATCCTTATTAGAAAGGAGTAGCTGAAGGTTTGAGTAATTGTTGAAGTAACCACGAATATTCCATTGTATGATATTTAGTACCATGTGTAGAAATTGTATGTGCAAGGTTTACGAAAAGATACTTTACTTTATGTATGTGTATATATATATTTGTGTACTTATTTTTAATCGGACACGGGATCTGTTTGCATTTGTTCAGAGTTCTTGTGGTCTGGCGAAGAAGACGTAATTTTTGTATCAGTAATTTTATTACTAGTGAGTAATGTAGAGATTTTTGCATCTGTTTTGAAAGTGAGAGGATTATGTTTTTGCATATTCTTTTCACTTTCGCTAGAAATATGTTTGTTGTTTGTATTAGATGTTGTTGGAGAATTATTGTTTTTCGAAACTGAAGTTGGGTTTATGTTAGTTGTTGTTGTGAGAGAGTGGTTGTTATTTTTCGAAACTGAAGAGAGATTTGGGTATTGTTTGACATTAGTTATTGACGTAGTTGAAGAGTTGTTGTTTTTTAGGTGTGAAGAAGTAGTAGAAAGTTTAGTGGTTGAAGAGGAACTTGAATTTAAAGAAATTGAAGATTTTGTAGTTGAGGAAGAGAATGAGATACCGCGAGAGGTAGAGGGTGTGGACTTAGTTTGTTGTGATTGTGTTACTGGTGACTTGTTATTAGTACTTGTGGCAGTGGAGTTAAGAGTCTTCTGAGAAGTGGGACTAGTAATGATGTGTTCGGGTTGTATTGTTGGGATTTGGGTTCTGTCAGAGGAAAGAGAATCAGAGTAAGAAGATGTATTATTGGATTTCGTTGTTTGATCTTTGTGGATTCTAACTGCTTCTCTCATAGTGCATTTTTGTTACAACGTTTGACTGTGTGGCCCAGCAACTGGCATTGTTTGCACCTCATTGGGTTTGGGTAATATTCTCGAACAAATGATGTATGATATGATACATTGAGCTTTTTAGGGACAGTATAAAGGTCGAAAGTTAGAAGCATAACTCCCGTGTTAACCTTCTTACCATCAATCATTTTTTCGTATTTGTAGACATCTACTACTCCTACGTGAGCAAGTTCCTCAATGATTTCAGATACAGGAAGTTTGTTTAAATATGGAGCATATATTGTACCTTTGGTAAAATTAAGATGCTCGTGTAACTTGCAGTTAATTTGGCAAATACCGAATAATTCTTTTGTTGATAAGAATTTTTTAGCAGTTTCCTTATCTTTTACCAATAAAAGTAAACTACCGTCTCTCAGAGGAGAGATTGACAGAATGTCTTTTGAGATGAGGTTTAGTGCTCTCTGAATGGCAAAACAAGAGTACTCTTCTAGTGTTTTGTTGGGATCAGTTGCTGCGATAACTACATACCTTGGGTTGGGTGCGGAAATCTCGGGTAGCGGGGGGAATTCAAGCGGTATTCCTCTTTCTCGTTTTTTTCTTTTTCTACGGGGACTGTTGTCTGCCAATTCGGCAAACTGGTTGTCCCCTAAACGGGGGGGCCCAGGGGGCATTTTGCTTCACACAATTATCAAACTAAAGTTTTGTAATGTTACAGAATGCACAAGAAAAAGAGAGTTGGTAAATAATTTGATTATGTTTGGGTAAGAAATATATTGCGACTAGCAATGCGAGAGAACAAATCACACAGAGTAAAGATTGACTGCACACGTTGAGTGTTAGTCGAAGACTGAGTATACAAATTATATTGTGAAGGTTGAGGGAAATTAGTAAGTATTTTTTTTTTTTGCTCATTTTGTTTTTGATTCTTATGAACAGTTGTGGGTTGAATAGAATTCCAACAAAACCGCACTACTGTACTGCAAAAAATATTGTCACCGAAAATTCCTGAGATATTCCATACAATGTTGTTCCGCCATTTTATGGCTACTTCCCAAAATGGATTGTTCAGCAAGGAACGACAGCGATTCCAGTACAAAGACCGAAGATCATATACCTGATGGAAGTGTTAGGCAAATATTGTTTAATGAGGCCAGGACCAACCATCAATATTATCAAGAGAAACGGAAGTGATGGTTCCCATTTCGCATATGATAGGACATTTGGAAGTCGACTCGACTGTTCTCCCTGTCAAGCTGCTCTAGTGTTTACAGCATGAAATACACCTAAAATAAAATCATGCCGTACTATCGAGAAGACAAACCAGACAATCAGGGGTACAAATTCGAGGGACGCATGATATGTTCGATGATATTCAGCCTGCACGAATGAATAGAACAGCAACTATGACAATAGTTTTTAAACTTATATGGGCGAAATAAAATAGGAAATGCAATAGGACTTCTTTAGTCCACATCGGTCCCATATAAACTTTAAGAAAACTAACTATTTTCGGTCTTATGACAAAGCGGAGGTCTCTTCATTTTCGTCATAATAATTTGTCTACCTCCTCCATATAATTCACAATATCATCAACAAAATAAACTAGAAAAATGCCGAAAGTTTTGATTTATTTTGTTGTACTGATGCTGCCCGCCTTCCCAAGTAAACCAGGCACATCCTTTACTTCCAAAGAAACAGACACACACACACACACACAAAACCAGCATTCGTTTTCCCTCCTTGTGTTGGAGCACTGTTTTATTATTCAGTCATAGCTATTTTACTTATCGGAATTTTGCATTATTCTCTACCCGACTATAACATCATAATATTGATGTTGAACAACTCGTCCAAATGGCTTGCAATCCAATGGTTGCCGGAGAAAGTCAAAGTTTTATGATTTATTTGCCAGAGACTGGCTGGTTGGCTGTTTAACCAATGCAGTACGAGTATCAACTGGTAGCAGCAACAACAAACAACAGCTACCTGGAGCGTATCGTGCACACCACAACAGCAGGCGGCAAACTCGTCGTCCTGAGTGAGGTTCGGTGCAAGGACGGCAACAAGGGTATCGTTATTGTGAAAATAGCCAAAGTTGTTTGAGTTGGAATTCGAAAACTCTCAACTGTTGATTTGACTCGCCTGGGAGCACAAGAGAGATCCGTTGGTATTTCGGTTGGTTGCAGGTTGTTTGGCCGGAAAACAATCAAAGTTGTTTGTTCACCACTGGTTAATTTTTCTGTTGTTTCATGTTATGTCGATGTTGGTCGGTTATTGTGGTGTGGGGAATAAACTCACGTAGAGAACATTCTTCAAATATTTGTGTCTAGCGCGGCAAAAAGTGGCATACCAATGTCGACAAACGGAAATTAGTTCATAATATGTATGTATATGTAATTATTCACATGTCAATAAATCATGATTTAATATAAGTAATGTCCTTATCTAGTCGCGATGCTGCGATTTGAATACGGTGTTTTGATGTTATACCGAAAAAGATATTGCTCAGCTGTAAAAACATAAAGATTTTTACAAAATCGAGAATTAATCGGGGATTTTCTGCATCGGCTCCGCCAACCAAAATACAAAGACGATCCGTGATCTGTATGAGCTATATCGGAACATGAATGTTGTCAGGCTCATAAAAGTACCAAGATATCGCCGGCTGGACAATCTATGTCAAAAAGGCGTTGACGGCAAATACCATGGAAATCGCCTACAGCGACGGATCAGACTTCGCTGAAAGGACCAAGTTGAATAAAATTATAAGTGAGTATTGAGTAACTAAGGGCTAAGCTAAACTAAGGTAAATTTTTGTAGTACAATGTAATTGACCGAATATTCACAATTAGTCGAAGTCTGAGAATACAAACCTATACTTAAAATATAGAAATCGTCTTTGGGAAATTGCAATTATATTGAATTTGGAATTTTTTAATAAGATTAAGCTCGTGGTCAGGAGTTTTTCATAAAATTTGTATTTAATTTATTTTTTAAATATTTCGTTCGTTATTGAAGAATATTTCGTTTGAAGAACATCATCAGGGAGTACAACACCAAATAAGAGATAAATAAAACACATGCAATAGAACGTAGGTGTTTCTTCTTCATCAGAAGTTGTCGTACTGCAATTATGATTAGCTTTTTTTTAGATTTTTCATAAATAGAGACAAGGGCTGTGGGTAGAGCCAAACTGGATTGATTCCAGCATTTTTAAACAACTCGTCTCCGACTTCAGCTGTTACATAACAAAATTTTTAAAATTGTATTTCCGTCCACTATTCCTATACTCTGTATTACACTGAGGTACTTTTGTATTTTTAAGTAAAAAAGTTCATATAATCGCAAATATTTTAAATGTTAAAAAATAGATATATTTATTTTATGGGAAATGTAAGTAAACTAAATTCGAAGTTGAGCTAATTTGTACGACTCCGGGCACATTTGTCAGAAATCGACTCCACAGCCCTGGTCTAGACTATCGAATGAACAATGTAGTACACTATAAGCAATAGATTTTTAGTCAGTCTTTCGAAATGCGACGACCTATGTACTGTGCTCCTACACATGTATCGGAAAACAAACCACTTGGAGTTCCTCAAAGTTTTATCCCCCACACCGCCAAATTTTAAAAAGTTACTTTTTCGTCTAAAAATAAGTTGTAAGTTTCAAGAGTCATCTCTTATCCCAAACTTAAGTGTTCTTGGTAACATCAAAAATTTTCCATAAATAAAAAACACAGAAAAAAACCCTTTGTCTTTAAAATCCTAAGATGCAAACATAGTTCATAACATTTTTAATATCCGAAGCATCAGAACATTATTATTTTCAGTATAAGAACCCAACAAACAGTTTCCCAGCAAAAAAAAAAATATATATTTGTAAAAGGAAAAGTAGAGACAGCTTT
Source organism: Hydrotaea cyrtoneurina (assembly GCA_958296145.1). Classification (NCBI taxonomy): domain Eukaryota; kingdom Metazoa; phylum Arthropoda; class Insecta; order Diptera; family Muscidae; genus Hydrotaea; species Hydrotaea cyrtoneurina. The sequence goes on along the minus strand of OY282512.1, from coordinate 3,121,650 downwards.
CAATGTTTAAATATGGGTTAATAACCCCAGACGCGGTACGAGGGGTTATCATTCAGAACACCCATGATCAAACCCGTTTAAGGATATCTAGCAGTTTTCACCTCCCGAACTTTTACGAGTAAATGATTGATATTTAACAAAAAATCATGTGTCAGTCGTAGTCAGCTTCAAATATTATCCATTAAGACATCATAACTTCTATGCCAGCCAGAGTAATGCATTAATACTCTGAATATCTGTGCTGTGTATCAACTTCAATGAACTTAAGCTGAAATTCATCATGAATGTCATGAATTTTTGTTATGCAGACTCCTGAATGCAGAGCATATGAAAAAAGATGTGTGTGTGTATGTAACACAAAATAACATCAAAGCAAACAATAATATTTGCAATTGCCACAATATTTAAAATTGTTTAGTATTCAATATTGTTATTTTAAAAAATATTTACTGTTTGCTCTGGACATTAAAGTGTTCATGTCTCAATTACAAACGCACTCAGCAAAAATACTTCAAAGAAAATACATTTGTAATCAAATTTTTTAAAGAGGAGATTTTTCAATTTAAAAAAAAATATTTACCAACTCATTGTTGCTGTCGGCCATGCGAATTCGTAGAACATGACAGAGCAAATATTTCGAAATAGGTTAAAATGGCTGCCTATAGCTGGCTTAAATATGAGATTTTAATAGCAAAGAATCTGTGACAAAGGACATTTTGCAAAGCTAATTACACTTATTAAATCATCCCGCAAGATGGGCCAGTTTAATGGCAACATTAATTAATGCCGCTCAAATTGATTTGGATTAAATTTGGCGCTTTCGGTCCCAAATGAATTCAATTACCATTCGCTGGCTGCTGGAACATAAAATATTATTGATTATACCAAATGGCTGTTTGTGTAGTGAACCCCATCTCCGAAAATGTTGTTAAGAAATTTAAATGTGAAATCTTAACTTTACGGACAAATATTTCATTTGGGTTACAATTGTAATGTAGTTCCATAAATTGGACTGGTCAGAGCAGAAATTGCATGGAAAATATTTAATTTGCCGTCTGTCACCAAAGTTACCATTAAGGGAATAAATGATAACTGTGATGACAGACTGATCTAAATAAATGGTGGTTCAAATTAAACCTCTCCATGACGACCATATAAATTAGTGCGGCCAGTTTTAATATCAAAAGACGAAACGTATGAACAAATTGTAAATGGATATCATGGATATTTGCCTAATCATTCCATTGGGGGAGCTGAAGGGAATCTTCTCTCAAATCATATTTTGTATAATAATTGACCTGGACTTAAATATGGCTTCACAGAGCTAATGCTTTTCTAAAGAAGTTTCTACATGACTTAGAGCTTATTCTCTTTCTGGACATGGTCGCAAGACCAAAAACAAAAACACCCATAGATGTCCTAGTTTTTATGGACAGGTATAATCAAAACTGTGTATAAATGAATGCAGACAAATTTCTCTATGAGTATCTCATATCTACTCACCACTCAATGTGGTTACATTGTTCTACAATGGGAATGTCCCAATTTACACAATGACTTTTTCCCCAGAGTTTTTCTTGACATTTTCCTTTGGAACCCCTACATAAAGTCATGAGCATTACACGATGACTGCTTAAAAACAATCGTAGTGTTTGAAGTGTATTCTTTTGTATAAACCATGTAAAAAAAATATGTTTTTTTTTTCAATATGAAAGTCAAATTTCTCCGCCATTTTCATTTTGTGACTGCTTTGCTTCTCTGACTCCTTTACCTGCAATCACCGAAAATCGTGCTTACTCACCCGGGGTGGAAAGTCATCGTATAAATCGAGTCAATATTTCAAACATTTTTAGAAAGACATTGTAAATTTGAAATTTTTGGACATCAGATCGTATGATGAATTTGTCGAATGACATGTATTAATCATACGCCACAATGAACAGAACAGTCTCTTTATCTCTGGAAAGCTACTTACACGCAATAAAAGAGATCGTAGTTAAATTTAAAACTCAAATTCAAATAAAACTGAGTTTAAACTTCAAATAGGTTATTATGTGGTCAGTCAACTTTTTTTTTTTATTGTAATTCCATTTATTTTCGTTTAAATATGTTTACATATCTGAAGGTACCACCGCGCTATATGCACATTTTTGGGGCAAGTTGGCATTGTTATAAGATTTTTTTAAAAAGAATTGTAATAATAATCCACACTTTCGGAGGTTCACGTGGCAACACTATCAGAAAACATATGTTTCCGGTGAATAATTAAAATAATATTAATCTTGTGTAGTGGTTTTCGGAGAAAAATAAATAAATGTTTCAACAACATGCGGCATGTAACCGAGTGCTAAAGTTCTGATTATTGAAAATATTATTAGAACAAATATGACAATTAAAAAAGTCTACAAAATGAACATTGGCGCTGGCCAAAGCCTCAACAAAATTACACTGCTTCGTCATTTATGTGACATATTTTATTTGTGGATGTTGGTGAACCAAAAATGCCAGTCAGACAAGTCTGTCAAATGGTAGAGTTATTGATACTCAGTGTTCCGTTCGTTGTTCTTCGTCAATAATGCCAAATTCTCACTTGGTTTGCCTGGGATGATTAGTATATATAGACCGAAGAAACAGAACAGGATAAGTCGCCAAACAAATGACAACCTATGGTTGTGTGTAGAGTATATTCGCTGACCCATCAGTTCTCTCCATTTGACAACAAGAAACCCTCATCACATTAGCTTGCACTCGAGTACCTTAATCTAGTTTAAATGCATTTAAATCGGTTTAAAAACTTTGACTAAAAAAGATAATTTTTTAGTGAGCGACTATCAGAAAATAAACTACAATTTGTAACCTGGTCAAAATTGCAACATTTTCAGCGTCAAATTTCCAATCAGTGTATGCACCCTATGAATGCAATGCACTGTGTTAGCGATAGGAACGAAGGGTATTGGAGTGGGGAAGAGGTAGTAGTATTTGTTGATGTTTGCCTTGAATTTGGTAATGTCATAGCTGGCAGGCAAATCACATACGCACAGCAAGGCTGAAGAACGTATTTTCTCTATAGTGCTTCGTTCGGTCAACCGAACATTTGACAATGAACGGATGAGACTCCCTGGATAGCCGCGTATTTCTGCTAAATGTTCTAACGTCAGAGACCAGACTACGGATATCTGGCGAACAGATACCGTTAAAATATCTATAGAATACGTGCAGGCAAATATCGAATCGAATCGACATCTAATACACGATCGAGAATTTATATCTTTACATTATAGGGTCTCAGATCACTATCTCAGGGCGAAGCAATTAGAATAATAAATTTAGCAAATTATGAATGAAAAAAAAGACCATGTCCAGTGTTAGTATTAAAAACTTGACTTTTTTAATATGTTTTCTGACGTTTGTTTCGACATAGAAATTTGTTTAATTAAATGTGACAAAAATGTCGACATGTTTTTCTACTATCATTTAATATTAAACTAATTTCGAATAATAACTGTGCGCTCTATTAGTAAATAATTTAATAAATTAACTTTCGGTTTCGCGGTTAGCTGTATACGAAAGAGTGACAAAAGTGTAATTTCTGTGATACTCTGATATTAATTGCATATTACATTAAACATGAGGCATTCATTCCGGGTAAAAAAGTGGTATTGCACACCACCCCAAATGGGGATGAACACTGAAATGAGTACGAGTGATGAGGCAACAGTTGATAGTGAAAGTATATATTTTAATTATGACAGCATAATAGATTATTCACGTACATTGTAATTTATTTTACCAAGTTTATGGCTTCTCTACATTGTGGTATTACTATGAAATATTGTACAAAGTACCACAAAATATGATGGAAGGAATTCTTTTGAGTTGATTGTGGAGAAAAGATGAAATAACAAGTAATCCATGAACATGTAGTGTCTTATAGATTCACAGAACAACAAGTGTGTTTGTGTTAAAGGTAAACACAATTGTGCACAATTGGTCTTAGGAACATTTTATTGTTGAGCTTATTAAAGAACTTCTTCTTTATATTTTAAAAGTTATGTTACAACTCAAAGCAAAGCCTGTTGCTCTTATGATTATGTCACATGAGGGTGGTTTATACTCTTCATGCAAATCGAAGCGTATATTCATGTCATGTCATTTCATTTATAAAACAAGGAAATTTTGATTAGGGATTTTTATATATTTTTTATATATTTATGGAAAGTTTTTTCGATAGACACGAGTTTTTGAAGGATGTAGTTGTCACTCCTCCTTGGTAGGAAATTGATAACAGTGGTCACAATGTGTTGGTACTGTGGAGGACGCGCTATATTGTTGTGGATTATCCTAACGAATTATTCTTTTCATTTTCAATAACAGAAGTATTTCACTGGAAGTTCAAAAGTATGATAAAACATTATTTTTCGTGACAAAATGCCCCTATCACTTTTGATATTCACAGATCAAACTCGTCCAATTTTGTACTTCTAACCACCTCATATACCGAAATGTTAAATATGAGTTCGGTAGAGAAAAATCTATAACATTATAGTCTTTATTTTTATATGTAAAAATATTTTGTTAGACTGGCACAAATGAGAACTAAACTAATATTAAAGAAGAAATTCAAACCCTATAATCGCATGTGTTTGGAGGTGCTTTTGTCACCATACACATCATCGCGCGTGCGCACCATCTCGTGGAAAATCCACTCATTATCTTCACTCCCTCCCATTTCCTAAACAAACAACACCGTCTTGTTAGAAGAATGTTTATTGCCTGCTATACAATTAAAAATTCCAGCCACAGCTCCTACAATTTGAATATACTTTCAACAAAAAGGTTAAGCGAACCATGTGAGGTTTAATGACCCCAATGTCAGTTTTAATCCATTTTATATAAAATAACAAAATCCATTTTTTTACTCGAACGAGCAAATATTCCCATCATTTATGCAACAATCTTAACATAATGCGCCTCTGGAATCACAGAGGCGCATTATGTTAACCCAATGTTGAACGACTTGTTGACGGTTTCTCGTTCAATCTCATAAATGGTTTGCTTGATATTCACCCTTAGGGATCTGAATTGTTCACGTTTTCCCTCAAAAAAAGAGTCTTACTGCTTAATCGTATCTCCGATTACCGAACTTGTGGCATTTGACTGAGATCACAGCGCTCTTCTTTAGAATATATGATTTTTCGAGCCAAATCGTTGTCCTGTTCGAGCTGCTCTAAGGGCCAAACTGAAAAGCGATGACAAAGCCGATCATAATTTTTCAATTGAAGAGGATGGTTCCTTAAATGCTGAGTTGTTGAGATCGATGGCTAGTGTTACAGGACTCAGTCGCTCACTCTTGTGTACAGCAGCCAAATTCTCGCCAGTGCCCTGACGGACCACCCGGTATATTATTAAATAAGTACAAAACAAAAACTTTATCTCATATATTTGTTTATTATTTATTTTCCATTGAAGATTTTTAAATTGAATCGTTGGACAACGGAACGTATGCTCATTATTTTTTTCTAACGACATACATTAATCATACGCCACATTGTTCCACTGTGTGTTTTTTAACTCTGAAACGTTAGTTAGTGGGCGGTAGTGGTGCAGCGGGTAGTGTGAGCGACTGCCGGACAACAAACCAAGGTCCAAATCCGGATATGAACATAAACGATTCCAGCACTGCTATTGGATATTAAGAGCATCCTCTAAGTAGTACATAGCTGAAATGGCACACATGAACGTAGTGCCCACCTGAACATAAAACGGTCTTTATCGACTAAGGTGAAAATAAATCCTGCTCAAAACAAAAGCATCCTCTTAAAAACACATTTCCTTGTATAAAAGTCTAAGATCTTTAGTTTGAATGGAACTTTTAAAGATGTGGGATATAAAATAAAAACCAATCCTGCTTACATCCAAATAAGACTGCATGATTTGTGGCCACGGCATGTATCTCCAGCAGGCAGATTACTACTTTCACTAAACACTGCTTGTTATTTTCTTAGTGTTTTCTGTTTTGTTTCCGAAGTAAACTTTTTTTAAGCAAAATTCAAATCTCTGTTCAGCCGAAAACCGTTTTGCATATTTAAATTGTTGAAATCCTGTACACCACAGCAAGGACACAGCAAAGTTTGTTGTCTTCAACAGGCAATGCGACAATCACGAAGTAGCTCACACCTTCCCACCCTAACTAATGTCGCTGCTGGAGTCGCCTATCAAATAAAAAATATATTTTTGTAAAACTTTGGCCTCACCACACCCAGCCGACAGCGGGTGAAAACTCGAAGCGACTTACGTGAGGTTTTTATATTCCTGACCAGAAGTGTGGCAAGAACACAAATATGACAAATATATTAACATAACCGAATGCCGTAAAAAGAGTCAACGAGAGAAACCCCCTTGAAGACACAACAAAATGTTCAACAAATTACTTTATGTATTTTTATGGATTCTTTTTCCAAGAGTCATGGCCTTCTTGGAACTTGGTCGAATGTATTGCGGAAAGTTTGTGGCAAATGGGAAATAAAGGGGAGAACATATAAAATGGAAAATTGATTTTCCAAGCACACAAAATATTTAATAATTTGTAAAACAAATATTAAAAATCCAATGGAACATAATGATGGCCCTTTGGGCCTTTCATGAAATATTGAGTGTTTCGGAAAGCACATCTGAGGATTGGAATGCTGGCAATTGACTTATAGCTTACGAACTTATTTAGGAGCAAATAAATTATATTTATTAAAGATTTTTTCATCTTAATTTTTGGACAGCGCTAATTTGCGCCCTGAAAATAAAAACTCCATTTCTCTCTTACATTCATGTTTGTGTCCACAAATTTTAAGATTTGTAATCTGTGCTTAAATCGTCGTTTACATTCTCTTTTATTTGAACTTTTTATAATTTCATGTTTTTTTTTTGTCGAGCACATAATATTCTTAAGATTACGTGACTTTGAATTAGAAAACAAAGAACAGTGTACGTAGTTCGATATGCAAGCATAATATACAGGGTGCAGCAGTGATAAGAAAGTTTAAACTGTTTGAAACACTGTCGAACAAACGATGAAAACTGCTGTAGAGAAAAATAGTTATAGGGTAAATGAAATCTGAAGATCATCAGGTATCTAGGTACTATGAAGTGGGCAGTTCGTTAGTTAAAAATGAGTGGGGCTTGGCCGAATTTTATATACCCTTCACCATGAACGAAGTTCCATTGACATTGGCAATAAAGGGTGAAGTGGTTGTGAGCAGGGCTGTGGAGTCGGAGTCTGACAAATTGTTCCGAAGTCGGAGTCTAGAGTCGAACAAATTTGGTCGACTCCAAGTTTGTTTTAGTGAGTTTTCCCATAAAAAAAAAGAAAATGTATTGAAAACAAGTTAAGCTGTAAATATTTTTTCTAAAATTGGAAATATATGAACTTTTTTTAATCAAGAGTATGGATCGAAATACAATTTTCGAAATTTTCTTAGCTGAAGTCGTAGTCGACTCCGGAGTCGGCTTCGGAGTCGAGCTATTTAAAAATGCTAGGGTCAGATTCAGTGTCTGAGTCGAGCCATTTTGTCGCGACTCCACAGCCCTGGTTGTAATAGCGGTGCGTAGTGCTGTTAAAACACAATTTTCTAGGAATCTACTCGATTGCCCCAGTAAGACAGTATTAATAATCTTTCCATCCTGATTGTGGACACTCATATCAACTTATTTTTGTTAAGGGGACTTATACGAATTATGGTATGTTCATTCCGCACCTGTTCACATACTGACCTCGTAGTTTATTTCCCTTTTTTGTATTTACATACAATGCATTGGCTTTGAAATCCAAAGGATTTATTTACAATGAACAACATGAACCCTCATTTGAATTTTTCCATTGATCTGTGATGATTTGATTTCCGTTTAAAATATCGTTGGCGTTAATAAAAACGAAAGTTATTCGAAAAAAAGCAACTCTTCCGGTTTCAATTTTCGATGGCACTCTGTATTGTTATACTTCGGTTTAAATATAAATACTCGAGTGGGCGTTTGTGTGCGTGTGTGTGTGTGTGTTAATGCAGAGTTCGCATTACAACACGGCTGTTGTTGTTTTTGTTGTCCTAAATTGTATGTCATGTCTGTTGTCTGAGGGATACGTGTCCGTGTACGTGTGTGCGGGCGTTGTCGCAGTGCCAACGTGTGGGTAACAAACATATTTAAATCACCATGAGGAAAATATGAATAATGTATGTGTGTGCATGTGTATGCATATCGGTGTGTGAGCGCGTGTGACTTTTTTCGCTCACTTATTTCATACATGTCCCAAAGGTAACAATTAACACCAGGTTGCTTTTGAGCTATCTCGCTCACCTCAACCCAACCATAGAATTTGTTGTGACACATTGTCTCCTCAGCAGTCGTTTTCTTTTTGTGTGTCTTTCATCGTTAATGAATTTAACATAAAAATTTAAAACATATAAAGAGCTGGAAGGTATTTCACAATTATATGAAAAGAGTACTCGGGGAATGAAATGTCTCTGGAATAATTAGAAAATATTGCAGTTATACGCTCACACACTAACACACCACCTTTAGAAACCGATTGATCATGGTCGGATTAACTAGGAGACAGCATCGATAAGCGCCCCCAAAAGTGCTGCAAGAATTTCTCATGGAAGAGAATGGCAAAAGCAAAAGTAGGCAATATTTTAATTTTACAGATGAGATATTCAGAGAAAAGCGTTGCAATGGCATTTAATTTCGTGTACATTTTGTAGAATACACCGAAACATGCAGAAAAAAACTCAGCATCAGGATAATATCACATGAATGTCATGTACCCACCTACGTCTCTTGGTAATGGACGGCCCTATGTTCCTTACAGGATATAGACGGCAATGTTGTTTCCTTAAAAGTTCGAATAGACTGGCGGAACAGTCTAAATCATTTCAACATTGAGTATTTTTGCCTGGGCTCTATGAAGACCTAATCCGTTGCTGCCATTGGCCTAACTTTGAAGGTGATAATTTCGTTGTGTTTAACTTAAATCCAGCCAACGATGAGGTACTGAGTTAATTTTAATTAGCAGCTTTGCCACAGGGCTTCGACAGTGTCAGTGACACTTCTCGGTATTGTTCAATCTTAATTAGTTCGCATTCAATAGTCGTCGCTGAGATCAATATGACGTCCTTTGACTTGCTTTGAATATGATGTGGTTGTATGATTAACAGAAAATTCAAACACACACACACATACAACTACATTCAAAATTGGTTCGATTAGAACCTTGGCAGTGCGAAAATGGTGGGGAGCAGCTGAAGGAAGGTACGCGTGTCAGTGGATATCGCTTGAAATGAATAATAAAATTGTCGTTCTTTGGAAAAATGACTCTGACGCACGGCATGAAGCTCTAGTTGTTATTGGCGTTTCGGACACGTTTTAAGGAATCCTTGGGAATCTTCGATTCAATGATGATAACAATAGTTTCTTCTTAATAAGTCATAGTCACATTGTCTTCTGATAACAAATACCGAAGTGTTCAGTCATTATCATCGACTGTGGTCACCTGGAGATTACAAAGTAGTATTCGCAGAATGTCAATCGGCACTGCTTATGCATGGAAGAGTCCAAAAAGGCCAGATAGTTTTTTCAATTGATCGGTGTAATTATAAGTGCGTCCGCGCAATGGAATGCATGCAGTCCTAGTGCTCCAATACGTTTATGCAGAAAATGAATTGACAAGAAATTTTGAAGTCGATCAAAATAAGACCAGTTCTTCGGAGAAAGTCAAAGGATCAATCCGAGCATATCCTTAGTCGGTGTAAGTCTTTTACTTTTCAGGGTCAGTTCAAACACTGTGTGGTCGGTTTGGATTTCTCATTTAGAGTGCTGCGGAAACTAAAAACTTTTCATCGGAACTTGACAACATCCATCACAAAAGTCAGCCGAAATTATAACATATTAAATATTCCCTCCCCCTCTCGATAATTGAAGCCAACAAGAAAGTACTCGTATACAAAGAACGAAGAATAAAAGAGACGAACCCAGAAGTTGAGGAAGAATGAAAATAATCTGTTTCGCTGTAATTGAAAACAAATGTATACGACATTGAAATTGGTTTGATGAATCTACGTAAATGTTCAAACCAATGTAACCCAGCACATTTAATGAAAATCGTTAATTAAGCAGTTAATATTAAATTAGACCACCTCGATCCAAACTTTGGTATAACTGCCATACGACTTTCCTTCCACGAACTCTTCTATATTTCTCAAGTCTTGATTATATGAGAGTATTGTAGGGTATCTTGTAGTCGGCCCAGCATTGAACTACAATAATATTTGCACAATCACGAAAATATTATGGATTAGCGGTTCTCCGCCCACTACCTGTCTGCGAAGTAAACTTTCTTTTAACAACGCACTCGGTTGCTGGCATAACTTTGTGTGGAGATGAGAACAAGTGCATATTAATGCTCTTCTTTAACTTATTAGCAACCGACGACCCCGTAACGCAAATTCCCAAACGGACGATATGTGGTAACATCAAGATTATATCGCTCATTTAATGCAATAGTGTCACAATTATTTTTCTGCTCAAGAAAAATCTGTAAATCACTTATTTAAGTTGACTTTTGTTTGCGTCAGGGCTGCACTTTATTCGGGAAACCTATGAGGTTTTTCCTATATGAGCTCTCCTGAAAAAAATGGTATTTTGAGTTGTGACACTATTCAAGTATATGAGATATATCCGTTTTGCTCAAATATTAAACAGCTGAAGCTTTCGACATTAGAAAAGTATTTCAGCTTCAATATTTGTTAACACATTTTCTTAAATTTCTCCTTTGACGTTTTTTTGGTTTGCTAAGCAAAGGGGTCTGGGGATTTACAAGGCCACACCAGCCTTTATGCAAGTATTTTCAAGAACATATTTCTGTTTCGGTTGAACTTTTTCGAATTGTCGGCTACGTTCTGGTATTTCCTTTGGGTACACCCAAATGTGGCAATTTATTGTGTGTGGTCAATGGTTCAACACAAAAATGGTTTCTTTGTTGCCGACAAATGCAGTTAATTGGTCTGACTGTAAAAAAAAGAGCCAAAACAGCCAACTGTTAGGAAGTATTTTTTCTTTTTGACATTTTGTTGCGAGCTCGGTATTTCCAAGGAGATTTAGATGTTAAAAAGAATTTAGCATTACATGTTTACCCTAATTTTATGAATTTATATGTTTCTCGAATAACCAGCCAACGTAATTGTGGCCAATTTACTTAAACACAAATGGAAAAAAACGTACAAGTGTTTATTAACTATTGTGCTGGGCGTTATATCCAAAAAAAAAAAAAATGTGGTTGCTGGCCAAGGTCATGGCGTTGCAAACAAAATGGCTGGCATAACTTGTTGCCCGTGGAGGATATTTGATATTTATCTAAAGTGGCTAATCAACAGCAACACTCGAGTTTTATGGATTGGGAAAGGGATGGTGTGTTTGGAGTTGAAAATTTCAAAATGTTATCATTTTATCCAATTACGTTACGAGTTAAGTATTGGGTAGGTTGTTTGTGTGGCAATTGTTTAAATTGTCCACAGCATTCATTCACCCACCACCCAGTTCATCTGTATATTTATCGTAATGTCCTGACTTAGCGATTCAGTCATTTCGTATAGGGTGGTAAGGTTTGGGAAATGTTGTGCTATTACATTCTCCCAGTGGCTGCTACATCAAAATATGAACTAAAAATGCCAAATGCATTCAGTAAACTCTTTCTCTATTTTAAAATACTCTACACCCTGTCAATGTCTCCCCTAATTTGTTTACACACTAGTCTTTTTTTATTTTTTGTATTTACTACCATTTTATTTATATCATTTATTTAAGTCAATTGAACCATAATTCCTTACAGACCAGATTGAAAACAAAAATTTAAATTCAATAAAATTAATTTAAACATAATTTCTAAAGGTATTTCTTCAATTTGCAAAACTCCAATTGTTGATTTGCTTGATTACAGAATGTTGTTACATGGATGACAACAAGTGGACGCATCATCTCTTGCCACCGATGAATGTCATCCCTTGCATAGCGTATTCCGTTATACATCACAGTCAAATTAAACGCCACTATTACAACTTGTTATCCCCTATTATGCTGCATTCATCTCTCCCACAATGATTTGGTATGTTAATTAAAATTTACATATTTCCCCCGCGTTTTTGTCGCTTTTCACATTTCGCTTCATCATTGTTTTTCTGCCAACTGCAGCAATTATCACTTTATATTTCTATTCAGACTTTATGTAAATGTATATGCACAGCATTGTGGCATTAGAGGTTGCATGCCACTGTCATTGTACTGCACATGTACACACATAGAAGACTTGGTAAACCGAATTATATTCATTACCAGAAAGCAAGAGTACATCTGGCGAAACAATTGAAGACAACAACAAATTCAAATGTTATGATGTACATGTGATGGATGCATCGAGTTCAACGAAAACAATTCATAGAGCATGCAAAAAGTAGAACATGTTTGTAAGTTTAAGCGCCATCAATTCAACAGCATACAAAGTGTACGGACAAATTGGTACGGCCCCAGGCAGGGTTTGCCCTTGGCATGACAGGATGTTTGGAGGTACACAAGTCAATTCAGATCTGGATCAAATTTGACATATTATTGACCTACAATCGACTTTAGTGTCCGTTTTCCCACATCCGTATAGTTGTCGAGATATCGTGGAAAATAGAAATGCATTTTTCATAGAAATTTTAGTTTATAAAAATCGATATTGATAGATACAGCCAAAATAATTTTTTCTCAAAATACGTGGAAAATTGCCTATGATTTTGCAGTTTTTTTTGTAAAAAATCCTAGAATTTTTCCTCACGGTAAGAACAAGATTTAACATTAGGCATTTACACATTACTTACTGATTCTAATATAAAATCACCTGCTGAAACCGAATATTCATTTTCACTATATCTCGAAAACTATACGTGATGTGGCAAAACGGCCACTCAATTTGGGTTCGGAAAATTATTTTACATAAAGATCTGATGGTGTTGTCTAAAGGGGGGATCAAAAGTTAATTTTTGCATAACAGTATATAACACTGTTATGCAAAAATTTTAGTTAATATTCGGAACACTGTGATGTCAAATCATACGAAGGAGGTACTTTGCAAGATTTCGACTTATAGACGCTTTGAAAGTTGCCGCGCATTCATTGCTTCCTATATCTTTTCAATTGGATTTCTAATCGATTTTAATAATTTCTTTGCCCAAAAATGCGCGGGCAGAATTTGATCAACGTGGCCGCTTTCCCTGTCACACATCATCGGCAACAAGGGATCAATTGAGGGACTAGATCAGCCAGAAATGTATGTGCCAGTGGAGTCCAGCGAAGGAATTGTTTTCTGGCCGTTACCCACTTTGAGACGACAAATGTAGAATTAATGAATTTTCACATTCATTTAATGACGATCAGTTCAGTGTAAGAGATATCAACTGCGTTGGTGTAAGAGATATCAACTGCGTTGGTCGCAAAACATATACTTCACATTAGACAGTCTTCAGCTACAACTCAACGTGCCATATGCCGAAGACCCTTTTTTCGGCGACATTGTTGTCGCTATTTGTTCGTACACATATAAATACAGCCACGAGCTCTGTTATGATGTAACAATCAGACCATTGTGTCTCTGTTGGTTGCATTGTGCTTGCGTTTATTGTTGCTGCTATTATTACTAATGTGCAACCGTGTTGGACTTGTGTCAATGTATGACAGTGACACTTTAAGCTGGAATCGCTTAAAGCTCTTACATGAAGAATTCTGTGAGAGAAAAAAAACAACAACGACGACGGACGAACATTACACACAAATTCAACATGGGAATGTGTCAACACACACGGACGAGTGTTTGGAAATAGAAAACTGTGGGTGGTTAAAGAGCACATCTACATCAGTATCAGCACCACCACCAGGCAACTCCGTCCCTCCCCCCAAAAAACAGAAACAGGCACGGATACTCTAGTATCACCAGCAAAGGAGACCTGTACTAAGCAACAAATCGGTCTGTAGTAGAACAACAACTAATCCATTCGAATGTTATAAAACCGTTTAGATGCGGATGTACGATGTACATATATCCGTTTGTTGGTACATACTCACTCGTATATATGTAGCAACCAGTGTGTAATCTTGAAATTTATGTGTTTTCATTGCTGCCACTGCTGCTGTTGCTGCTGCCCAAACCTTTGGCAGGTATTTGCAAAAGAATGAGAAATCGGAAAAAACGTTTATTGCATTTTGTTACATTGCTTTCGTCTGTTGCAACTAAAGCTACTCGTTTTAAAACAACACGCACCTCTACTGCCGTTCTTGGGTTTCCTTTCTTCATGCAGAACTTGTTAGCGTTTATTGTTTTTGTTGTTGTTGCCAGTACCTATATCAGGAGGTTAACAGTTTCGTTCATTATTTTCTGCTCTCATATTTTCAAAAGCAGTGAAGAATTGTTATGCAACGAAGGGGTCCTTAAGCAACTGATGCCATTGCATCTGCATCTGCCTGAGCATGTTTTTGATTTTTGATTGTTGCCTTATATGGCAGATTTGCACTAGAAACACATTGTTGAAATTGCAGCGGAAATTACGATTTCATTTATTTATGGAATCGTCATGCAGAGGCCTTCAAATCTACACAAGCACAGCGGTTATATTGGAAAATCACTGGGTCTATTCGTTATCGTCCTACAATCAATCAGTCTTAGATGCTTGCTAAGGGTCATTTGGTTAACAGATTAAATGGATCAACATCACATTCTTTGTTAGAGCATTTTCTTTAAATTTCAGGCAGTTTAACAAATGAGTCTAAGCAAGCATCTACGACTAATCGATAAGTTAGTGCATTTTTAATATGTACATTTTTAAAACAGTATTTTTTGGTCAGACTGAAAATGTTTTAATTGAAGAACATTAAAAAATATATGAATGTAAAGATGCACAGTCCGTCTGAGTGATATATGGTCTCCGCACATATGGAGAACTCAATAACGGTCAGTCCCGGAATGAGTTTTGTAACTTTGGGAATAAACGACAATTCAAATACAGCTAATAACAAATTTGGATTATCGAGCTTTTTTGTTGAAAACCTATTCCATATTTTTCAGCTAACATACTGCCATTCATCTTCAACAATTTTAACTTTATATGAAAAAGGTACAATTTTTATTAAAAGCTTCGCAGCAAATTCAACCACCATCAAAAACTCACATCGCACGATTCTAAATGTATTTTGGAAGACATACTATGACTTCATTTACATCCAATACGGAGTATTGAGAAATCACAATAGATCTTATGAAATTGAACGTAGCATAGAACTCTCAGTGGGTTAGTAATAGTCCTAAAGTCTATCTACTTTTTGCACTACTCTTCTGTCGATACATTATTCCCTTGCTAAAAAATTTACCAAACCGATTCAAGGGACTTTCGAATCTCTTATTTTGAAAAACCCTTTTTCTGAAGTAAATTTCTCCAATACTATCTGTTCAATTTAAAAAATTAAAACGCCATCTGGGTTATATTCAAGTCTACTATAAATGAGCAAAATTTCAACGAAATCATTTTTTTCAAAAAAATCAAAAAAATTGATGTGTTAACCCCTTTGTTTTTTTTGTGGTTAAATTTTTTTTTTAATTTCCAATTCTTTTTCATTCTGTTGTATTCTGCATTCAAAATGATATAGTTATAACCAAATATTAGTATTAGTATTAGTATTAGTATTAGTATTAGTATTAGTATTAGTATTAGTATTAGTATTAGTATTAGTATTAGTATTAGTATTAGTATTAGTATTAGTATTAGTATTAGTATTAGTATTAGTATTAGTATTAGTATTAGTATTAGTATTAGTATTAGTATTAGTATTAGTATTAGTATTAGTATTAGTATTAGTATTAGTATTAGTATTAGTATTAGTATTAGTATTAGTATTAGTATTAGTATTA
This sequence comes from Hydrotaea cyrtoneurina, assembly GCA_958296145.1. Lineage (NCBI taxonomy): Eukaryota > Metazoa > Arthropoda > Insecta > Diptera > Muscidae > Hydrotaea > Hydrotaea cyrtoneurina. The sequence goes on along the minus strand of OY282512.1, from coordinate 3,105,674 downwards.
GTATTAGTATTAGTATTAGTATTAGTATTAGTATTAGTATTAGTATTAGTATTAGTATTAGTATTAGTATTAGTATTAGTATTAGTATTAGTATTAGTATTAGTATTAGTATTAGTATTAGTATTAGTATTAGTATTAGTATTAGTATTAGTATTAGTATTAGTATTAGTATTAGTATTAGTATTAGTATTAGTATTAGTATTAGTATTAGTATTAGTATTAGTATTAGTATTAGTATTAGTATTAGTATTAGTATTAGTATTAGTATTAGTATTAGTATTAGTATTAGTATTAGTATTAGTATTAGTATTAGTATTAGTATTAGTATTAGTATTAGTATTAGTATTAGTATTAGTATTAGTATTAGTATTAGTATTAGTATTAGTATTAGTATTAGTATTAGTATTAGTATTAGTATTAGTATTAGTATTAGTATTAGTATTAGTATTAGTATTAGTATTACAGACATTCGAATCGCTAATTTTGAAAAACTCCATTTTCTGAAGCCACTTTTTCCAAAACCATTCTTTCAATTTAAAAAATGAAAACGGCGTCGTGTTCAGATTGATGTGCACTATGTATGAGCAAAATTTGAACGAAATCTATTTTTTCACAAAAATCGAAAAATTTGATGGGTTAACCCCTTTGTTTTTTTTTTGGACAAAATTTTTTTTTTCGAATTTCCAAATCTTTTCCACATTCATGTATTCTGCCTTCAAAATGATTTAATTATAACCCCATATTGGTTTTAAAAAGTTAGCCATTACAGATTAATGGTCAAAAATAGATTTTGAGAGTGCACCATCTGATACACAATACATCCTGTTAAAATGGGTGTAGAACAGAACTCTCTGTTTGTTAATAATAGTCATAAATTCTAGCTTTAATTTGGTACTACATTTGATGCAATACCTTATTCGCTGCCGAAAAATGGTTTTAAGGTACTTTCGAAAGTCTAATTGCAGGCAAAACCTATTTTCGAAAGCCAATTTCGGAAAAACTATTTGTTCAGTCTATAAAAATTAAAACATCGTATTGTTCTAATTAAAGCCGACTACAAATGCGCAAAATTTTCAAATAAATCTGTTTTCTTTTGGGCAACATTTTTGTCGTATTTGCAAATCTTTTTCGACTTGAAAAACACATTCGATCAACAGGCAGTAAATCCCATGTTTTGTTTTTCCCATTTTCAGACTACAATATTTTTATTTTCTATATTTTGTATACTCATTTTTTAAAACAACCCCTTTATTTTCTTTTTAGAAAACTTCTGTATTTTACAATCATGGCCCTGAAAATCTGTCTGCAGATAAAGTTGTATATGCGGGTTTTACTTTAGATGTTTTTTTTTATTAACCGATTATATCCACAATCTCAGTGAACCAAGAGATGATCCAAGTATGTCTGCCCATATATATTTCACATTTTAGAGTATATTTTCATTAAAGATTTTATATTTATTGTATATTACTGTACCTAATATTTTGAAAAATATAATAAACATTTCTCTAGATTTGTATACAACTATGTAAAGACATGTAAATCGAAAATTAGGCTATTAATTTGTACAAATATCGTAAAGTAAAATATTTCTATAATTATACAAAGCAAATAAATAAAATTGGACATAATGTCAAGAAATATATTTGTTTATGAGTATTATTTCAAAATAAAAAACATTGTTAGGGCCAATTTGTGGTAAGTATTAAGAGCTTCTTCGCTTATTTTGTCTGTGATATGAAACCCCAGCCCAAAATTTCACCTCATTCATGAAATTATAATCTCTCGTAAATACAAATGAAATCATAGCATACTTAATTCGCAATCTAAGGCAATAACCTCATTTGTAAATATTAAGTTTCTGTAAATACCTTACCATTTGCTTAAAAATATGACAAATAGTTTAAAGGGACTTTCGAATCTGAAATTTTAAGAAACCCCTTTTTCACAGGATTTAGTGTGTATTCGATGTTGCATTTTCAAAATGAATATTTGGACCATTAATCTGTTATATAACCTATATTTGGTTATAGCTATATCATTTTGGATGCAGAATACAACACAATGAAAAAGAGTTGGAAATTCAAAAAAAAAATTTAACCAAAAAAAAACACAGGGGTTTTTAATTTTTTTTGATTTTTTGTTTAAAAATTGATTTCGCTGAAATTTTGCTCATTTATAGTAGACTTGAATACAAAGAAGATGGGGTTGTCATATTTTAGTTTGAACGTTTAGCATTGTAGAAATTGGTTTCACATGATGGTTTTTCCAAAATAAGATATTCGAAAGCCCCTTGAAACTATTTGTCAAATTTTTCAACAACCGACTATGGCATCGAAACGAGAGTAGTATCAAATGAATTCTAGACTTTGAGACTATTATTCATCCACTGAGAGTTCCATGCTATGTTCATTTTCACAGGATTTATATCGAATCCCGTGGTACACTATCAAAATTTATATTTTGACAATTAATCGGCAATGAATAATGTTATATAATTTATATTTGTTTATAATTACACCATTTTGCAGACAAAATACATACAAGTACAAAGGATTTGGAAATTAGAAAAAAAATATTTTGGCCAAAAAAAAAACAAAGGGGTTAACCCATTAAAATTTTAGATTTTTTGGAAAAAAAATAGAATTCGTTGAAATGTGGCTCATGCATAGCGGACCTTAATCTGAGCAAGAAAATGTTTTCATTTTTTATATTGAACAAATAGTTTGGGAGAAATTGTCTTCAGAAAATGTTTTTTTCCTTAAAATTAGATAAACAAATTTCAGCACCTAATATAAACAAATTTCAGCACCTAATATAAATACAATTCCAAACTAATACTAATACTAATACTAATACTAATACTAATACTAATACTAATACTAATACTAATACTAATACTAATACTAATACTAATACTAATACTAATACTAATACTAATACTAATACTAATACTAATACTAATACTAATACTAATACTAATACTAATACTAATACTAATACTAATACTAATACTAATACTAATACTAATACTAATACTAATACTAATACTAATACTAATACTAATACTAATACTAATACTAATACTAATACTAATACTAATACTAATACTAATACTAATACTAATACTAATACTAATACTAATACTAATACTAATACTAATACTAATACTAATACTAATACTAATACTAATACTAATACTAATACTAATACTAATACTAATACTAATACTAATACTAATACTAATACTAATACTAATACTAATACTAATACTAATACTAATACTAATACTAATACTAATACTAATACTAATACTAATACTAATACTAATACTAATACTAATACTAATACTAATACTAATACTAATACTAATACTAATACTAATACTAATACTAATACTAATACTAATACTAATACTAATACTAATACTAATACTAATACTAATACTAATACTAATACTAATACTAATACTAATACTAATACTAATACTAATACTAATACTAATACTAATACTAATACTAATACTAATACTAATACTAATACTAATACTAATACTAATACTAATACTAATACTAATACTAATACTAATACTAATACTAATACTAATACTAATACTAATACTAATACTAATACTAATACTAATACTAATACTAATACTAATACTAATACTAATACTAATACTAATACTAATACTAATACTAATACTAATACTAATACTAATACTAATACTAATACTAATACTAATACTAATACTAATACTAATACTAATACTAATACTAATACTAATACTAATACTAATACTAATACTAATACTAATACTAATACTAATACTAATACTAATACTAATACTAATACTAATACTAATACTAATACTAATACTAATACTAATACTAATACTAATATCATTTCAACAGGATTTACTGTGTATTCGATGGTGCATTTTCAAAATGTATTTTTTGACCATTATTCTGTAATGGATCATTTTACATAACCTATATTTGGTTATAACTATATCATTTTGAATGCAGAATACAACAGAATGAAAAAGAATTGGAAATTAAAAAAAAAATTTAACCACAAAAAAAACAAAGGGGTTAACACATCAATTTTTTTGATTTTTTTGAAAAAATTGATTTCGTTGAAATTTTGCTCATTTATAGTAGACTTGAATATAACCCAGATGGCGTTTTAATTTTTTAAATTGAACAGATAGTATTGGAAAAATTTACTTCAGAAAATGGGTTTTCCAAAATAAGAGATTCGAAAGTCCCTTGAAACTATTTGGCAATTTTTTCAGCAACCGACTCTGGCATTGAAACGAGTGTAGTATCAAATGAATGCTAGACTTTAGGGCTATTATACACCCAATGAGAGTTCCATGCTACGTTCATTTTCACAGGATTTATAGTGTATCCCATGGTGCGCTTTCAAAATGTATTTTTTTACTATTAATCTGTAATGGCGATATTTGGTTATAATAATATCATTTTGAATGCAGAATACATACTAGGGATGTAACGAATGTGTGTTTAGCGAAAGCGAATGCGAAAGCGAATAGTAAAAATTTTTTTTAGCGAATGCGGATGCGGATGCGAAAGGTAAAAATTTTTTTTAGCGAATGCGGATGCGAATGCGAAAGCCAATAGTAAAAATTACTTTTAGCTAATGTAAATATTACAAGGAATCGTTTAACGAATGCGAAAATCTTTGGGAATGTCAGAGTCAATTATGCAGTACTTATTTCCAGTAATATTTATTTCAAAGTAACAAAAATGTATTTCAAAGTAACAAAAATTTATTTCAAAGTAACAAAAATTTAACAAAAAATTTTAATTCAATTCACAGAAAATTCAGTCTCATGGTAAAATATATTAAAGTTAACTTCAAAGTTGAACATTCCATATTTGGGTACATAAGGAATAAATTCTTGGCAAACCTTATAATTTCAGATTGAGTTCAGTTTCTAGAGGAGTCTAATATCCAATCAATAAATTTTCAGTTTTTTGCGAATGCGAATGCGAGAGCGAATAATAAAATAATGTTTTTTGCGAGTGCGAATGCGGTTGCGAATGTCCAAAATGAAGCGAATTTCGTTACAACCCTATTACATACCATTGAAGAAGATTCGGAAATCAAATTTTTTATTATGAAATTATGCTCATGCATAGTAGTCCTGAATATAAAGAAGACGGCGTTTTAATAACAAGTAGTATTAGATAAATTAGCTTCAGAAAATGGATTATGGACTATTACACATTTATTCATTTTGGTGGTGTTTAATATGTCTGTCCATAACATAATATGAACCATATCAATATTTATTGCCTCTCGGCGACCTTTGGTTGTCCGTTGACAAAGTGATAAGTGGTCACACATGGCCACACACAAATTTACGCTTTTGGTACAACATGCCAAGTAGACAGAAAAATATTTAAATTTTCAATAAACTTAATTTTATTTCAATCTCAACAATTGTTTTCTCTTTAATTTAATACCACCACAATTCCGCATTAACACAGTGATTATCACACATACACAGAGACGGACACACTCCACTCGTTCACACACATACAATTGTGTAGTTACCCAGCAAGCCAAGTGCCCGATATCAGATATGTTGGAAGTCTTTCGACAACTCTTACCAAGTTTGTAAAAAATGTCCAATGTAGTTTTTAACGACAGTTATAATCGAACGCGCAAACGATTTCTGTCCGAAGTACATATTTGTTGTAATGCAAATACGTATGTAGTTAGGTTTCTTTGTTATGTGAAGCAGCCAAGAACCGATGACTCAGAAGATGTTGAGTCACTTCAACGGCGATGAAGAGTTGCCTCCGTTTACACCGCCATTAAACTCCCCAAGTCCGATACAAAAGTCATGGACGGGACACTGATCATACCTCGAGCCATTCGCTTGTAACACACATCTTTGGTCTGTTTCGTTTTCCGTGAGCACAAATTAGCTCACCAGCGACCAGCCGCTTAACAATAAATGCACATGCCAACTGGTGCTTGTTTTCATTGTAGCTGTGGTAAATGTAGCAGTTTTCTATGCTATTCGATTCCATAAACGCCATGTCTTTCTAAGATGTCCTTGAACTGGTTCCATGAAAATATCCCAAATGCAAAATACCGCAAGTATTATGAAAAAAAAACTTATGTTGAAACGAAAATTCCCCCAAAATAAAATATTGGGAATTCTTAATTGTCCAAATAGAAATGCTACATACAAATTATCAAAAACTCCCCAAATTTTGTATGAGATTTTTTGGGCCAAGCAGGCTGTCGCACTGGTTTCTGAACGAACACTCATGATTTTGTTTCCTGGGTATTGCCATTGAAGTACATATACACAATCTGCTTGATTGAATGTATGTGTGTGTGTGAGTTTGGATGTTATGTTAATTATTTATAGTTTCCTATGAAACTTTACCATCTGCGTACGAGTTGGTTTAAAGCTCGGTTCATTTTGTCTGGACTGTGAGTTTAAAATAAAAATCCATTCAATGCATATTAATGGAAATTAATAAATTGTATTTACTTTCGCATACAAACCCTAACAAAAAAAGAAAAAAACCTGCATTAAAACATATTTACACTGCAGTCATGTTGAGTGAAATCCTCTTAAGGAGAATATCATCAACAGCAGCATATGCATTTTGTATATTATTTGTATTAAATAATAAATTATTACTGTAATGTTTGTCCATGAAAATAATTTCAACTATTGTTCGTACATCGGTGCATTCATGCATCATATGAAGACCATCACCACAGGGGTATAGTTAGCTACAGTGATATAAAGGGTCTGCCATCTAACTTTTTTTTTTTCTTTCAACTAGTGCTTATTTCGTTTTCGTTATTTTCGTTATCGGGCCATGTTGAACGAATTTTATGTTTACAAAAAATTGAAGAGGAGGATATTGGCAACATTTGGTTTCAACAGGACGGAGCTGCGTGCCACACAGCCGAAGCTACACTCGATGTTTTGCGCCCTGTTTTTGAAGATCGCATTATCAGTCGCAGAGCTGATGTCGTTAGACTACTGCATGGCCAGCCGAGGCAGCCATTTGAATGAAATTATTTTCCATTATTAACCGGAAGGATTGTACTTTCATATAAAAAAGAGAAATTTGAGAAAAAATCCTGTAGTTTTTTTATAGAATTTTCAACAAAAAAAAAGTTATTTGGCGGACCCTGTAGAATGGTCTAATACCTATCCGTAATGATGATTTGAGTAATTTGAGAAGAGAATAGTTTCAACATTATTTTGGGGATAAAAAAAGGTTCAACCTTAAAGCCAAACATTTGATTGAATCCATAATTGCCAAATGAAACCAGTCACAACGGGAAACCATAACTTCTGTAATTAATTAACAAATTATTGACAATTACGTGAGTGTTTCGAGAAACAGATATAACTTACGGCATTAATTAAACTATTGAGTGGCAAACACAGTTGATCTCAACAAGAACGTGGGTGAATTAATTAGATAATTGGATCAACAACTTTCGTTGTTGGGTCAATTAACAGTTTACTCGAATATGTTTTTGTTTGTTTGATTTTCCCTGGGTTTCCAAAAAGTCAACTACATAACAAAAATACATCATCATAACAAAAACCAAACAACCTATTCTGTAAATGTTAAGTTCTTATTTTTCTCCGTCAAAATAATATGTATTACATGAAGTACTACTACTTGCTGTTCGAAGGCATCGTACTAAATATTGCTAAAAAAAAAACTGAATAAACGAAAAGCAATCATAAGTTGTTGTTTTAACAATAAATCGTTAAATCGGAATAACGACAGGGTGTGCCATTCAGAAATATGTTCATCTCCGCCCTACTGCATACCAGTGGGTATTTTCATTTCATTTATTGAGTCTATGGACCAAAATTCCTTACAGACTAGCAAATAACAACAATATAAAGAAATTTAAATTATAATTTATATGTAATTAATTAATCGAATTAATTAACAAATGTAATAATAATTTACAGGTTTAATAATTTTTTCTGAAGTTTGAGCCGCAGCCGTCTTGTTTGAAACTTTGAATGTTTTTATGAAGCACCAACTTTGCACAACTACATGACACATCCCTATTGCAAGATTTTGACCATTTGACATGGGAGTGTTATCCAGTTAAAACATTATCTTCGCCCCATGTAGACGAACGTGGTACGGTAGGTAGTGTGTGCGACTATCACACAAACATTTTTCAGCGGCTGATTTCATCTCGTAAATCCTGGCGACTTTACGAATAACAGAGTAATGTCTAAGCGAAGTAAAACGTATCTAGAAGAAGCAGTAGCTGTACGGAGCTGGCTTTAAACTACAGCTGTGGACTCCAGCATTTTTAAATAGCTCGACTCCGACTTCAGTTGTTCAATAACAAAATGTCGATAATTGCTGAGGTGCGTTTGTATCTTAAAGATAAAAAAAAGTTCATAACCGAAAATATTTAAAATTTTAAAAAATAGTAACAGATTAACTTGTTCTCTATACATTTTATTTATTTTATGGAAAATATAAGTAAATTGAACTCGTAGTCGACCAAATTTTTCGACTCCAACATCGGGCAAATTTTTCAGACTCCGACTCCACAGATCTGCTTTAAACACTAGGCCTAGGCCATTGGGTACACAAATTAAATCGTGCATATTATTTTATGCATTCCTTTGATATACTTTTGTAAACTCCTCTAATTGCAGCTCACATTTTGTTCACTGTTTCAAAAGACGTTTAATTTATATGTATATGTATGTTATATTAATTATTCCTTTCAATTAAAGTCATGTCGTTTCTATATATCAAAGAAATTCAAAAGTACACACAATACTTTGAAGTAAACAAAAAATTAAGCAGAAATATTTCTGTTGGTGTTTATATGCTCGACTCAAATGTGGAAAAGTAAAGAGTTTCATATGTACGTATGTATTTATAACAAACAAAAAAATAATTATTTGCAAAAAGTTTGTCAAAAATTACATGAACACATGATCTCATTGGGAATTCACAAAATGTCTTCTCTTTCAGTCGCATATTAAATGAATTAGTTGGACGATCAGAGACCTAAAATGTATAATATTCGAAATAGATAAAAATTTTTTTGAAATCGAAAGCAAAATACTTGACATTTTTGCACAACAATTTTAATTCTTCAACATACCTAGAATAAGTAGCTGCTTTATTTCTGTCTAAATTTTCTAATTATTCATAGTTTTTTGCAAGTAATCTTGTAAAAAATAATGTTGGCATATTCCACATACATTTACGTTCGCCTTAACTTCAAAAAAACATATCAACACTTTAAACAAAAAAAAAAGGAAAACATTCTCCTTTTTATTGTTCATGAGCCTGTAGACATCACAAATAAGCGTATATATCACATTTTACATGAAAAAGTAGAGGCTGACGCGTTTACGCTAACTTGACATTGTCAAAAGAGTATTTGCTGACGTTAAATCCAAAATCCGAAACTGTATTCTCACAAAATGGATAATACTCGGATGCATCACAAAACACCAATGACCAAAACACCAATTGACCCCTCTTGAGATAGGAGGTTTCACCTACATTCACTTGTTTACTTCTCTTGACTAAATTATGATCATGATTGGGATGTACTACAAGGGACAGACACAGTACAGCCATCTTCTGCGTATCTAAATTTGGTGTTCCTTTACCGTTTTTTTTTTAAGAATTCCATAATTCAATACAAACGAACAATTTTGCATTTGCAAAACTAAAATTGTTGTTACGCCGTTTTGCTGTTTTTCCCAAAACAACTCTAACATGGCTATGTATAAAGGTAATTCTTTTATGTCAAGACGAAAAAAATGCATAATTGTAGATGAGATTGTCTGACAAGCGTGTTCATTTTCTCCTTTCTCGAAAGTCAACAGGTAAAACACGCGCACAAACATGCCCGGAAAAAAACTGGAATGATAAAATATTTATTATTTTGTTCCTTTAGCAGAAAAAAAGGAAATAATATTTACTTCATCTTTTTTTTCGTTTGCGGAAGAAACATAAATTGTATTAAATTTTTTCGTTTCAGGCGTGTGGTGGCGTGTGCGTTTTTGCAGCAGCATGTGATGTGTAAAGCGTCGAGTGTTGCACTGTTGGCTGTACGATATTTTACACTCACAACGTCATTTAATTAACGCACTCATCCAAAGATATAAATGACAATGTACGTTACGTACATGTACGGCTTCATGATATCCTGTATGCCACTTGTGATCATACATTCGCACATAATGCACGAGCATGTGTTCAGACGTTCTTTTGTACAAATCCCCAAAGGACGTGGCTGTTTAGGGTTCAATTTAGTGAATGGGGTTTTTTTTTTAACCTGTGGCTCAATTCCATTAATGGATGAATTTCAAAAATGGGTGACTGGAGAGGGCTTGGGAGTTTTCTCAGAAACTCTGGGAATAGGGAGATAGTTGCAATCGACAGATTTGCGAACATATAGAAAATCGTTGTGGGCAGCTGGGCGGTTCTTACCCTCCCATCATAAACAGGTTACGATAGTCACATTCGTGCAACATGTCTAACAATTACAATTGAAAGGTTTGGGCTGAGCCGTGTAAAAGTTCGAAGGTTAAATCCTTGCACCCAAAATTGTTAAAATCCAGATGTATGCAAGAATGTTTTAAATCACACACCCCAATCCAACAGTTCAGTGTAACATTTACGAATCGGCAGACACATGTGTTAGGTGAACTACTAGTTTGTGCCGACCAAAAGGCAAATATGTTAACGAGATGACGGTGGGATTATCCAAACTTGTAAGACAAGTCGTCCCTTATGGCCAGACATTAACCCTAAAAGTACTCACTACACTGTATGATAGGCAAGATGGCTAATCGTATGGGATTACTATTGTCGAGCCTGTAATGGCGCCGAGCAAAAGGAATCGGTCGAACACTTTGTATCCTACTGCCCAGGACTACAGGAACATCGTGTCAGTCACAATGGAAGCAGTTTTCTCGACAACCTCCAATAGCTGGCCAGGGCACCTGTGACTTTCCAAATGGTTCTACACTATACAGCACTGTATAGTCCAGGCTCCCCTCCATCAATCTTCTACCTCTACCTTGATTTAGTTTACAGCTGCGATATATTCAGTTGAACAACCGGGACGTAAGTAGACGGTAAGTATTTGTATACGATTCTCAAATGAAATTAACCAGAGTACAATTTCCACTTGATACCTGTCAAAAGCAAAAAACGAAAATCTGTCATTAGAAATAAAACACCCTTGAAAAGAGAAACTGGAACTTGAATGGAAAAGTTGTAGGTTGAAGTATAATGAAAATCAATGAAAAGATTAAGCAGTATGAGAAATTCCATTATATTCTACTTATAAGTTTTATAAATAATTCTTGCATTTCTTTCTGATGTTTCTAATAAAACAGAACAAGTGCCCTGCTATGACTGAGAATAGTTGAAATGTACTTGCAAAGCGTTTTATTCTCATCGGGAATGTGGGAATAAATGCGTTTACAACAGGATAAGCCACGGCATTATCGTTATTTTAGGGGCGTCCCTGTGCACTGTCATACATCTTCATGCGGCTAGACAGCGAATTCATATTGGATTGTCGAGAGACATATTGCAATATTTTGTAGTGAGATGATGGTGAAAGCTGCTTTAGATTGCACATTTTAACTCGCATGTGCATCACTCAGTGTCAGCGTATGAGTACGTAGCAACAGCAAGCAACAGTGGCAGCAACAGCAACAGCAACCTTAAATTCAACTGCAACCACTCAATGCATTTAAGCACTAGGCCATGTACATTGGAGTAGGTAGAGTGATGTTTTTTGTCTTATTATAATGTGGGTTGTTTATTACAATTTGGTTGAATTCCAAATTGAAACCGTTCGTTAATTGTAAAGGTGTACTTTAACCGCCGTATACAAATTCGTTAAGAAAAATGTGTGAAAATTGTTTTTGTATTTTCATACATTTTTCTTAACGAAGTTTTATAAATTATTTTGTAACTTAATTTAAAAAGTAAATTTTCTTCATAGCTCTTTCATTCAAAATTAAAACTAAAATCGATAAAAAGTCAACAATACGATCTTCATGTATCGGTATTACAAGTCATGATCAGGGCTCTGGAGTCGGAGTCTGATAAATTTGTCGAGAAACTCCATGTTTTATTTACTTACATTTTCCATAAAATAAATAATATGTATAGAAAACAAGGTTATATTTTTTTAAAATTGTAAATATTTTCAATTATATGCAGTTTTTTATCTTTAAGATACAAACGCAACTCAGGGTAATAAAGAATATATCGCTCATTTACTTGAATAGTGTCACAATTCAAAATTCGCTTTTTATTTTTTTGTTCTAGAAAAAGCTGTAAATTTCTAATTTAATTTGACTTTTGTTCTGCACAGTATTATACACAAAAACAGGCCTCTACATTGTTGGAAAACCTGTAGTTTTTTTCTTCTATATTTACTAAGTAACACGCAATTGAAAACTTTAAACGGGTCTTCCGAAAAAATCCTGTTTTGAGTTATGACACTTTTGAAGTAAATGAGCGATATGAACAGTGGACGGAAATACAATTTTCGAAATTTTCTTATTGAAAAACTGAAGTCGGAGTCGACTCCGGAGTTGGTGTCGAGCTATTTAAAAATGCTGGAGTCGGAGTTCAGCAATTTTGGCTCAACTCCACAGCTCTGGTCATGACAACATTTCAAATAAGTTCGTTAACATTATTCCACCTCGAAGAGAAACACTGGCTGATTCTATCTAACATTTATTTCATTTCATTATTGAAAAGTAGTGAAACGCTTTCACCAAATAGAACCAGAGTTTTATGATATTTCATTGTTATGTTTTTTTTTCCCAGAATTATGGACCACCCAGTCTAATGTTCATATGAGGTTATAAATATACTTTTCCCTCATTATTCATGAATATCATATGTGTTGGTGTGGCTTCTGCCTTACATTTCCTTTTTATACAATTCTCTTGTTACGTGTAGTTTTGCACTCATACCAGCAAACTCATGTTTACATGGGTAAGGGCAGACATTTGACAACGGTTCAGGTTGAAAAAGGAAAGTTGTACAATTTCGATGTATTCCATACAGAGTCAGTTCAGAACTAGTTTAGGCGTAAGCGTCAAAAATAACTTTTTCAGAAGAGGATTTTTTGTGTGGTGAAAATTGCATTTTTAATATTTGGGGATTAAAGGCGTTGGACAATTTTTAGAATTCCATTAATTATAGATTTTTTTAAGTACCTTGAACCTCCCGACTATCACGTCGACGAATGGCCTGCCTTATGTCGTCTTAATTCATACCCAGCTCGTAGACATAAAATATATAATCTAAAACTCTCGGATGTAAATCAGTGCTAAATGTTTCACAGGAGTTTTGGGAGAACCACTGAAATTTACTGAACCAATTGAAGGTTTTTCATTTATCGAAGTAACTTCAACATTGTATCTGGCATTACTTCTACTTCCTCACTACTTCACTACTTCTGCGAACCGTAAGCGAATACTGAACCCTTAAGACAGGATAAAATTATTACCGCTGTAGAGGAAATGGAATACAGAACCCTTAAGACACGATAAAACTGATAAAGCTGTGGAGGAATGTTATTCTTAATGAAAATGCACGTAAAAGGGGCAGAAGGAGCAAAATATCGGCCATGAAGAGCTCATTATTTGGTGTTCAGTATTTTCTGTGGAACTTTTGGGGGCCTCAGGTTTTTGAAAATAATCTTATGCAAGATCCTCCAAAGACATGAACTAAGAAATGTTTTTGCCCTTAGCCTGTACAGTTCAGTAGTGTCGCCTTCGGCAAAATTATATCTTAACCCACACATACAACTAGTGTATGCACATTGCCGCTGTTTTTGGCGTCTTTTTAATTATATACCATGTATCAGTACAGGGTGGCAGAAACTACATAACCCAATCGGAAGTAAATACAACTGATGCAAATGGCGGCAACTGTCAGTTTTGTAAAGTAAACATGTACGGAATACACCATGGCTAGCCATAGAATGTCATAGTCCTTACGAATGCAAAATACTAGTGATTATTTCTGTGGCTTGGTGCCAAAAAGGGCCAATGTCAAAATGTTCCCTGTTGAGAAAATTGCTTTACAATGAAATATGTTAATTGCATCAGAGACAAATTTGATTAGAATATCATGTATAAAGCAGTTTTGGTTTAATTTTGACATTGACAGTTTTGAAATTATGAAATCTAATACGAATATTAACGCAACACAAACAAACAATGTTGAAATGTGCCACTTTAGCGCCAAACTACAGATTTATTCTAATGAAGCCTTTGACGATTTTCGATCTTAATATGTCATTTTCGAATAAAACAAAATATACATCAATTTTCAAAGCAACCAGAATACTTGTTCCGGTGATCACAGGAAAAACATTGTTTCCACAATGAACCTAACAGCTTGGGTCCCCTGGATTTGAAAGTAGACGACAACACTTTGCTCAATTCTACACAACCTTAATAGACCATGTCAGTGGTCAATGTGTACCAATTTATGACGGAAACTAGAAACCGAATAAAAAAAAATTACGAAAACCTATTGTTGTTTTTTTTTTGGGTATTTTTTATAATATTTGGGGGATTTTGCATTGGCTAATTTTTCATAAATTGTTTGGGGGGATTTTTCATTTATTTTGGGGTGATCTTCATTTGGGACATTCTTAATTTTTTTTTTGGGGGGCTTCTTGCATTTGGGTATTTTTCTGAGAGCCTTTTCGAGCCACCCTGTATAAGTATGTATATAAAACACAACACAATCACCAAAGATGAAAATGTTGTTTTCATCCTTTTGGGTGATTGTTGTGTTGTCATATTAAACACTTGTTCTTGTTGGGCTTGGTGTATTGTGTGTGTACACACACACATGTACATGTCTTTTGCAATATTATTTGCACACTTTATTTAATAAATTCGCTATACTGTTCTTTCAAGGCAACGCAAAAAAAATACATTTTCTGGTTTCTCCTTTTTTTTTTGCCATAAGACGCACAATAATGGAAGGTAAGCCCGGGTATATGAAGGCTACATGGCCATTACAATGGCCAATATATGAAGTGTCAACTGCGTTTCTCATAATATTTCTGGTTGTGTGATATCTTTTGATAGCTTTATTGCTATTTATTATTTAAATAAAATATTTGTATGTCGTGAATTTAAGAGAATCTCCAGGACGATCGAAATGTTATTCACTTATCTGGTTCGGTGTAGCTGATGTTGAAAGGTCACCTGTATCCATAAAAATAACAAATTCATTGGAAAAAGAAGTCATTCGAATTTTATTCAACTCATCCAAAGGCAGTCAAAAGGAACAGTTTCTCACGGAGATTCATTTAATCGATATGAAGTGAAATTCTATGGAAGCGATTTGCCCATACTGATGAATAAGAGCAATTGAAGACAAAGCCACATTCGAATTTGAGTTGAATCCGACATTTCTATTCGGATCGGAAATTTATGCTCTATCGGACATTATTCATAAATATCAAATTGTTTTGATGATCTTTAGCTGTCGAGCTGTTAATATGTGACCCACTTAACACCACCTCCACAGTTGAAGGTTAATCTAAAGGTAATATGGTGCAGTAATGCACTGTGTATATTTCAATGCTGTCAATATTTCAGTAGACAATTTTTAATTTGTGTATTTGTTTTTCAGTCAATTGAGTCAGTCTAATCGGATTATTCTTTTTGTTTGTTCAAATAATGTTTATACTATTTAATTTGAAAGATAGTGGTTACGACAGTCACACAGCAAACCCAGGTGTTGTCTGTGACTTTACAAGTAAGAGATCTCGAAGCCGTGTAAAACGTCTTTAGAAAAACTAATTGTCTTGATGTTCCTCAACCGCTAAGCGAAGGGAGATTAAATATCAGAAATAACAAGGATTCCCCTCTCAATGAGATGTTGACGACGAGTTTGTCCGAATTTAGTTCATTTTTTTTTTTAATTACATATGTAACAGCACTGCATTTCAGCTACCAGGTATGTATGGTCTACAATATATGTATGTAACGGCGAGTGGCATATGAAAATAGCTCAAGGTGGTTAGTTCAGTTGAGGACATTCTACATGTTGTTACTGAAGTAACAGCACAAAATACATAAAGCAAATGATAAACAAACATTTAAGTGACCGTTGCAAAGAGGAGACGTCAGGTCACCACGACCGCTATGGTTGTGCCCACTCTGCCCATAAACAATGAAAGAAAAACAACATCATCAACAAGGCTAACAAGACGGAAGTAAAAACATTTTTTTATTAAAAATTCCATTTATGTATGTCTCCACAAATGTTGCTGTTGTCAACGGTTATGACTGGTCCTCAGCACGGGTCGATATTAAAATCCCACCAACATCTCTTCATTATCGCCTTCAGAGGCAAATAAGTGTGCTTGAAGTTGCATCTTCAATATGTTGGCTCTTACGTACAATTCGCAGAACAGCGATAGCCGGAGTGGCAGCAGTACACGGAAAAACAAAGCTACGTAATCCGAATAAATGTGTTCGTTGAGTTGGCGAGAATTGTTTTCTATTAAAATACATCCAAGGTTTGCTTAAAATATTATAGCAAATAAATCCTTCCCGGAACCACATTCGCCTATGTAGAAATACTTTTTCGTTCAGTGTAGACAACATGCAACGTTTCATTCAAAATGTCCACTTACGGTTGTTGATGTTGTTGGACCTGTCGTTGACAATCAACCGAAAACCACTTGAATGCCGTACATAAGATCTGCCGGACTGACAGAACACTGAAAAACGGTAGCATACAACAACGTGTCATGTCACTGCTTTTATGTGTGAGTGTGTTTATCTTTATCGCCTTCTTCGCTGGCACAACAATTCATTTTTTGGCAGACAATCTTTTGTTAATACCTGATTATCATCGCCATCAACCGTCAGGAGAGAATGACAGAAGGAATTGCTCAACGTGCTGTTTTCGGTGTAAACACCTTTCTGTTAAGTAGTTCAGGTAGTTTAGTCCTTCTTATACCCATCCTTATCTTAAGAGCTTTGGTTTGCCGAAAATATCCATCCATATTTTTGTAATTGCACAAAAGTGCAAAAAAGACAAAAAACGGTGTGTGTCTGTCTGTCTGTAAGAACATCCTTTTATATACACCCATACAGTCAAGTGTAGACACGAGTGTACAACAATAAAACAAGGACAACGGCATCGTGAACAATGTCAATTTGCATTCTGTTCATAACAAAAAATGAGTGGAAATTATTTATGGGAAACAGAACATGACAGACAGAACAAAGACGAAAAGAACCGAAATGAAAAGAACATCATTTTCGTTAATTGTCTGAGACAGAAAAGCTGTGAATGAGGTGACAATGGCGGTATTCGCTATTAAAATTTCGATCAAAATGGTAATGAAGTCATTACGAACGGGGGTGCTGGACGCCTTAAAAAATTTCATTATTTTCATTATTTGGCTGGCAGTAGGAACGAATTCGTCTTCAATTCACCACAAATACTTAAAACAGAATGGCATGGTTATGTCTGTTATATGCAAAATACTTAAACTGTAGCAGAAGGATTCGGTTTTGGAAGATTTTGGAGTTTCTTTTATCATTCTTATTGCCTTAAAATTATTTAAAATATTTATTTATATATATTTAATAATAAATAATGAAAATAATTAAAAACTAAAACAATTGCAAGGTTTCCACGATACTCCATTGATTCACAGGGTCTTTAGAACATGACCAGACGGCATTTGTTTCCGTTATTGTGATCATATGTGCCTGACCTTGCCGGTGTTGTTAATATCAATGCTAAAACACGGGCTATGAAAATCTAGACCTATCATCGATTACAGTGCAATTAAATGTTTGGCCATCATCAGATGAATCCATTACTTATGGCAAATGTATCGATTTTTAAAATGAACTAATCCGTAATAGAAATGGTAGATATTTGTCAGGTTCAACCCCTCATAAAGAATGTGAAACTCTTTACTGTCTCTGTCACTGTTCACATATTCACCGAACACATAAGTATTTACATTTATATACAAATAAGCGATTACCGCGTGATCTGCAACTGACTAAATCAAATGGAAATTGTTAATATTGAGATTTAATTTAATAATGGCAATAAATTGCAAAATGTTAGTGGAAACAAACAAACAAACCAAAAAAAAAAGCTTTAATTTTTTAATTGTGGTTAAATAATTGTATCACACAAACGTCGCGATGGAATTTACAACTAATTAAAAGTAAAAAAACCCGCAATTAATAAACAACTAGCAACAAATAAATATTAAACTAATAGAGTAGATGTAATAAATGTGTGGGCAATTAATTGAGCATAGCTCAAGGCAGACATGTCTATCAAAGTAATCATGCCAGTTGATAAATTCAAAATAATGTAATAAAAAATCACATAAATGTAAACTTTTCCCCCTCTACAGACCGATAACCAACACAGAAGAGATGGCGTTTCTCCAACTATCCACATTTTCAGCCGTTTCGAGGCCATGTAAAAGCTATGCACAACAATTTCCGATGGCTTTGATAAAGCAAAGTTACCGAAGTTGTAGAAGTTGTGATGTGGTAGGTAGTGTGTGCGACTATCACACACAAGTAAACCCAGGTTCAAAACCTGGTAAGACCATTAAACAGCGGCTGGATTCACCTGGTAAATGGTGTAAGAGAGTACTCTCCAAGCCATGTTCTTCTCTAAAAAAAGCATTAGCCTTTCGGAGCCGACTTTAAACAGTAGGTCCCGGTCAATGAGAGTACAAAATTATATCACACACTGTTCACTGATTCGAGAAGAGTTCCCAGTCGGAAAAATTACATTTTTGAGATAAATGATTGAATATTTATTTCATAATAAAGAGGAAGGTATAAAGGTTAATAATGAAAAACAACATCAGCCAAATGGCTATCTCGACCACGCTTACAGGACCATATCGGTTTCATTAAATTTTCCATAACAAAATCGCAAAGTTGCTGCCCTATGTCATCGATAGCCTCACGAATTCAATCTTTGAGGTCTTGAAACGACGCTGGGCTGTTGTCCTTATCTTTCACGTGGCCCCAAAGGAAGAAGTCGCCAGGTGTTAAATCACAAGATCTCGGTGGTCACCTCTTCGAGAGATAACACTGTCCGGCATCTTTTTTAGTTTAGCGTCAGCAAGATTTTCACCTTTTTTGTAGTGAATTTTAATAATATCAAGGAGTTGTTGAAGCGTGTATCGTTCCATTTTTAGTACTGGCGTAGTTTCTACTTTTTAAATGTCAAAGAATAAAAGCTTCAAAAGTGACAGCTATCGAAATTCCGAGTGATTCAAAATAACACCTCTTGTTGGAAAACCCTGTATATTGGCTTAGTTGCTGTAGAGAAACCTTTTTTCTTAATAAAGAGTTAGAGGAACTACGAATATTCCAAAAACTTCCAAAAGAAATTAAATAAACATTCATTTAAATAAATATTATATTGTATTGTTCAACTAAGCGTCGACATCTAACCAATGACAACGAAGCATTCGAATTCCAGGAATTTAGTTTTCTTGGCATCTCCAATGAACTCTGAATAGTAGACCACCACCACCACCACAACTTCAGTTAATTATCGATGGACAAGCACAGGGGAAAATACCCGTAAATCTCGAATATTGTCGTGGTTTCATGTGACATTTGAGGTATTGCCTGTAATTATGTGAATATTTTGCCGATGGCAAATATTCAATAATTTTATTATTGCATTGTTGCTGTAAATAATTGTGGCTGCAATAAACAAATATCAATATTTTACTGCAGGTAATTATCATATTCTACACACACACATATACACATACACATACCTATGAATGTATGTGTTTGTATGCATGGATGTGTTGGCATTAATTAGTGTTGGCGTATTTAAAATAAACAAATGCTCAGCTTAAAAAATCCCTACCTGGACACGGAACACACAATGTCATGTCTTACATTTTGGGCATACGTTGGCGGTAAAGTCCCACTAAACCGATTCAATAAATAAATGAATTAAGTAATTTAATGGACAGGCGTATACACAGATAAATTTCAAACAGAAATGACCCATGTAGGCCTATAGGAAAAACACAAGACAGACGGGTGAACCCAAGCTAACAAAAATCTCTAGGTCACCTAAAGTACACGATTTATAAGCAGTAAAGCCCTGCAACGAGATACTCCATTTACCATATGCACTATTGCACACCAAGAACGAGTACACTGGAACCAAGAACGCCTTCTCACTGAAACGAAAAGTAAGAGATACCGATTTAAAGAGATCGGTCTCTTTTCGGCATCGCTTCTCTTTACTACTTTATACCGAAGACCTCGAAGAGAACCGGTCCAATACTGAACTTCAGTTGACGAAGGGGTTCAGTAAAGAGAAATGAAAAGTTTTCGAAAACATGTGAACAAACCGGTCCTACCGAGATAGACCGTTTGGTTGGCAATAGACTGCTGCTTGTGTATTTTTTTTTATTCTTGGAACAAATGAGTTCATGAGTGTTTGTGTGAGTGTTTGTAGTGTTTTGTAGCCGTTAACTTTTGTGTTTTTTGTTGTGTTGTTGCTCATTTATAAACTAGTGTGTGTATCATCACGCTCACAGCAATTTCTGAAAAAAAAAACAAAAGTTTTCGGTCCGACCGAGTACTTGTACCTGGTTCTCGAAAACTTTTATCTCGCTTTGACCGTTTTCGACAACCATGGTTCTTGGTTGGACCGTTTAAACGCACACAACCAGGCAAGTGTGCTTATTCTCATTATACCCTGTCCCGATAACACAACAAAAGAAAAGTGAAGTTCTCTTCTCTGTTTGGTGAGAGAGGGTAAGTGAAGTTCTCTATTCAAAAATAAATTCATGTTTTCGAAGAGGTAAAAACAGTACCGATGCAGGAGTCTAATAAGCAGCTGCATAAGGGGTGCTCATCTCGTTAAGAGCTTTAAGTTCATGGACATTTTAACGTGTCTTATCAGTCTGAGAGGTAATGACAAGGGAGTGGAAATTTCTGTACGGTGGCCTGGAACGTATTGAAATTTCTGCGCGAATTACAAATGTGTTTTCCATTACCAAGGGTCGTACATGAAGAGCTGTGACAATATTTCCATTGCAAATCACATAAGTGATTTTGTAGAAATATCATTCTACAGAAAACTTTGATTGATCACTCCATTCGAAAGTTGTCATACGAAGCAGCCGTATGGGGAGATTTTGGGATTTCCAAAAAACACTTCTTATCTGTTATTTATACTAGGTTCTCCAACAAGAGGTGTTATTTTGAATCACCCGGTATTTCGGTAGCTGGCACCCAGTATCTTGAAGCTATTCTTCTTTGACATTTGGCAAGTAGAAACTACGTCAATACTAAAAATGAAACGATACAGGCTTCAACAACGCATTGAAATTATTCAGATTCACTACAAAAATGGTGAAAATCTTCGCAAAAGTAGATGTTACCGGACCGTGTTATATCTCGAAGAGGTGATCACAATTGGCCACCGAGATCATGTGATTTTACACCTGGCGACTACTCCCTTTGGGGTCACGTGAAAGGTAAGGTCTACGCCAACAGCCCAGCGTTGATTCAAGATCTCAAAGATAGAATTCGTGAGGCTATCGAGGACATGGAGCAGCCACTTTGCGATTTGGTTATGGACAATTTCATGAAAAGGATATGGTCCTGTAAGCGTGGTCGTGGTGTTTTTCCTTATTAACGGCATGCCTTCCTCTTTATTATGAAATAAATATCCGATCATTTTTCTTTGAATATCAAAATAACACCTCTTTTTGGAGAACCCTATATGTTTAATACAGGTTATAATTCAGGTGATTTGTCAAATTTTGTCATTCATTTTGATATTGGGATTATTTTTCGATATACGAATTGTTCACTTTTATTATGGGCTTGTTTTTCACTTTTGTTAGTTTGGGGTTATATTGATATAATGAACTGGATCCAGTTTTCATTGGGGCCACTGTTCATGGAGCCGTGTCTTATCATTAAAATTCCTTTGTATTGCTATCAAATGAAATCAAAAAAGAGAATTAATTTGTCTGACCAAATGGTTTGTTTAATAAATTAAAGTACAAGCTTAATAAAAAAATGTCATTGATACCAAGCCATTTAAATTATATGACTATGATGTCTGGATACAAAAGGAATTCAAATTTAAACTCTTGGCAACCATTGCAAATCAAAGAATTAACCATTTCATATAATCTGCGAAGAATGTACTCAACGATTTCGGATACAGCCGAAGATATTTTACCAGCTTACGGTTTGCAACTGCTTCTATGCGTCTTCAAAGTAACAAACGACATCGGATATCATGGCACAGTACTGAGCAGATTTCCGCTCAACTTCAATACCAGAAACAACTCTAATTTAATAGTAGCAAGATTGCCATTTTATTTTTATTTCAATGTATACAAGTTATTTTTTTGTTTTACTATGAGTAATCAATTATTGAAAATTTGATTAGTGGTTGTCGACTAGCCTCGACAACGTCCTGGAGGCGCTGAGGCATACACCACACTGTTCAACTAATAATTGTACTAATAAATAAAACAAATACATCGTACTCCAACAACAGAAACAATAAACTGTATACAAAATAATGTTGAAAATCTGCCAAACAATATTCAATCCTCCACACACACTCAACTAAAGAATTAATATCGACATATGTCGATAAAAAAAGAACCGTAAAGTTTAAAATGTACATATGCCGTATCAGTGCCGACATAAACCACATTACACTGGACATTCTTATAACAAATCAATCAATATCAGCAACAACTATCCAGTTTAATTAACAGTCTTATGATCGGTCAAATAAAATGGCAATTGATCTACTGTTTCGTTGAAATGCCAATCACATCCTTGAAAAAAAAAAAAGAGCAATCACACACCAGCAGCATAGTGAGCAACAGGGTTCTACTTCTGGGAATGGCTTAAAATAACATTTGTACAGTCGAACAAAAAGCGTATTGCTTTAAAATAAAAACAAAAACAATTTATTGGCATGTTTGTATGACGTTGTTTTTTTTTTTTTACATAAACTCCGGTTTATTTTCCAATTGCACCGCAGATAGAGTGGAAATGGTGGCGGTCTTCAGCGGATGTGCTGTATATGGATGAGTAACAACTCGATGGCAGTGGTCGGAAGTGTGAGTGTGTTGTATTTATTTGTACAAGTCGTGGCCAGCGTTTTGTATGTGTAACTTTAACCATTAATACAAATTTATCAATTCTCGTGTGCACATTCGCGTACCCCCTACGAAAAAAAAGGGGGACAAAAAACAATATCAATATAACATTCAATGCCATTAAAAGCAAACACAACCATAAACAAGTGGAAAAGAGTACGTGTTTAAATTAAGTCGCCTTTGAAGAGTCCTGCAGTATATTGGGCTTCGAGAAGTGGCAACATAAACATATAATGTTTTCGAATGCGGCTTACATAAATGTATCAGATTAATTCCGTTTAGAGAAAATAATGTGGAGTACAGGTATGTGGTTGGTAGTGTGTGCGACTAACACACAGCAGAACTCTGCTTCGAAATCTGGTAAGACCATCAATTATGCTTCGTAAATGCTGGCGACTTTAAAAGTAAGAGATCAATCTCTAAGCCACGTAAGACATCTCTAGAAAATCATTAGTGAGTATAACAAATTGTATCATACACAACTCACAGATTCGGGAAAGTTCCCCGTGTTCCTTGATGGAATGCAAACGGAAATAAGTAAGAAAGTAAGTATAGAAAATAGTTCTCCTCGATTTCTTCATCTCTGGAGCAGTCTATATCATTGTTAGTGATTGACTTTTTGATAGTATAGGATTTTAGGGCAAAATTTCAAATCTCTCCCCACTCCTAGAGTTGGATTTGTACTTTTCTACATTGAAGTTGACACTTCTCACCTTCAAAATAACTTTCAACTTTATTTATTTCTCTCGTCTTCATACCTTGGGTTTCGTAGGAGATATGTCGATGACCCTAAATTTTCTATTGTTACATGAAATGAGAAATATATTTACGCTGGTTGGATTTTTATTTGGCATTTTATTTGACATTTCATGTAGCCTAATAAACGTATGACCTCGAACATGAGGAATGTTCTAATACTAAATACACTTGAAAATTCTTCATGTAAATCGTCTGCATTCTTTTCAATCTGCAAACGAATCAGTTTTGTTTTTTAGATCTGTGTCATTGCCATTTTTTTAACGTTTTTTTTCTTCCATTTTTTTTTTTTGTTGAAAAGGAATTTTACTTGTGCAGCTGGATGCGAAGGCAGTTGAATAAATAGAGAATCTCACAGAGATGGCTGCACGTCAACAATCAATCTGCTAATGTAGCAACATTTTGTTGTCAACATCTATTTTTATAGAAATTCCAAATATCGGAAGTTATTTAAATATGCCCGATGATATAGCTTAGCGGTAGACCAGGGGACTGGATGTGGAGTTTGTTGTCTGGCATCCACTTATCAGCGGAATTTGGTAAAATGAAATAGACTTAGTGCAAACTATCGACAACAACTTGCCCTCTGCCATTTTAAAATAACTTGTGACAACATGTGCACAGCGTCGTAAACAACTGATCCTGTTTAAAAATATCCTATTACTGTAGGATGCATGACACCATAAAAACCCACCGCAAATTTTATAGCCACCAATAACAATGAACGACGGCGTTTATTTATCCTTCATATTTTTGAACTGCATAAATACTAGCAGTGGCACACACACACACACACACCAGCGTTATAGCAGGGGCCAGTAGCAGAACCATTTACCCGTGGTGTTGTTATGGTCTTACGTGCGTGTGTATGTGTGCGTGTGACTGCGAGTAAAATGCCTTTTATTCAATTTCTTTTTTATTTTGCATGTGTTATATGAAAATTATCTCCGGCAGCATAATGGCATATGTGTCTGTGAGTGCGCGTATGAATACATGTGTGTGTGTATTCTTTAAATACATCAAAAGGGAAGGTGAACAGTTCTACACATGCACACATACATACATGTACTCTCGGTGTCTGTGTGCATAACCGTGAGTGCGTGTGTGAGTGCCGTGGATAATAAATGCCTCAGACCGCCTGCCAGCCACACATTTTTCTTGTGTTTGTGTGTGCTTTTCGTTTGTTTTTTATCATTCCAATGTTATTGTTTTTTTACAGACAACAATAATGTATATGAGTGTATGCCTGTAGTTGTTTATAATTAAAACAGCCAGATCAACACACACTTACATGCAGCGGCCACAGTGGCTATAAAAACTGCAATAGGATTTGTTTTGCAAATAGTCATTTCGACAAACGGGTTAAGCGATAAATCTATTAACCCTCCCTGAGCAGTAGTGATTTTTTTTTAGCCAATCCTCTTAGGTTATTCATGTTTGCTAAAATTCTCCATGGGAACATGATTACCGTGATCGGCGAACACATCATCCGCATTAACGCGGATTAGCCGAAACAGTGATAGGAGAAGGGAAAAAAGAGCAATTAAAAGTGTTGTTGGTTACAAAAAATAATGAAACATGTCTTCAAATCAATATTAAAATACATCAGTTTGTTATTTTAGTCCCCAGGCCGCACTCAGTCAATTTTAATTTTTGGAAATTGATTCATATGTGTGACCAGAGCTTTTGAGTTAATATTTGTATTAGATATATTTTATTGCTCTCTTTCATAATTCTAATTGCTCTCTTTCATAATTCTAATATTGTCAATGTCAATTTTAACCCCAAACAGCTTTAGAAATGTAAATCTTATCAAATTTGTCTCCGATATAATTAACAAATTTCAATAGTAATTTTCTCAAAAGAGAAAAGTTTGACATTGGCCCTTTTGCCACCAAGCCGCTAAAATATTCCGGGATATCCAAAATATCGACATTCATTCTCACTCAATAATGACGTTTCCAAAGACCTGAGACCTCTCTCAGAACAAAAACTTTGCCACTTAACCTACAACTGATTTACAATAAAAATCAGCTCCTTGTTGTACATTGAAATTCTCGTTTAGCCGTTTCGTAAAATTGCCCCAGTTTTTCCATCGTTTGAATTCACTGTGCCGCTCTTACATGTCAATGGGACTGTGTGTGTGTTTGTATGTCATTGAGTTGTGTTTTTGTTCTGCTTTATTTTCGCATAAATCTATGTTAAATTTTGTTTAAAATTGAGCGTTGAACACATCTTTTGTGCTTTTTTCCTTTCATTTCGCACAGTACGTGAGAGCTTAACTTTGTCTCTGTGTGCGTGAATATAAACACATCATTTGTGGAGGTGTGTGCGTTGTTTTGTTTTCCATTTTTTTTTTATTGTTGTTATCATTCTCAGCACTTCCATTGAGATTATGGACATGATGATAGCTATCAAACTGTGTGTGTGTGTGTGTTTTGTTTTTTGTTGAAATGATGTTTTTCCTCATGTAGTCAAGAATTCATTATCATCGTCATCACTGCCCGTACGCAGGCATATGCTCGGCATGATGCAGAATTGAGGTACATTCGCCAGAAATACGCGCACGCACACAAAGAAAGCCAATTCACAAAAGACTTCATAATTGATATGTTTCATCACATTGTTTGCTTGTGTAATGTCGATGCAGGCCGCAGTGTTGCTACAATTTTTGGTGAGAGATTTCATTTTTAATGTTTCGCAACACTGCGGGATCCCAAGGCTTATTTGCTATGAGAAAAAAGCCGAGATTTGTTTGGGATTTGTCGGCACTGTCAAAGGCTTAATGTCGAGTATGCTGCTTTAGCCGAAACGCTGATGAAAAAGTTCAGTCTCTCACGAGGCGCGATAGTTTACTGCTTGTTAAAGAGGCAACTGCACGAACCACTATAATTAATTAAGATTTGAAATGCAATGTGGATGCCAGAGAACAACAGGCTCTTCAATGTACATACATTCATACACACATACAATGGGCTGAGCGGTTTGTATGGCCTGCATATCGTGTTGTGTCCAGTAAGCGGTTTACGGCCAATTAAAGTCCGACATGTTCGGTCCATCGACACCATAACGCCATCACGGCAACAAAATCACTATAAACTATTAATGAACTGAAAAACACAACCGATGTGTTGAAGTGGCACTCGCCAACTCATACATATTTTAAAATTGTTTTTCAATAGGAGATTGGGATTTTTGGTGTTTAGTGAAAGTGAAAATGACTACAATGTTTTCTTAGAGAGCGAACAATAATTGCTCTTGATGATGTACTGTGTATCTGCTTCAGTTGAAGCGGCAGACGTTATTCGTTTTGAAAACATTTAATTAACATTAATTGATTTGGTAAAAATGATATTTTTTGAATGTAAGTCGGGATATCCATATAATGTCGACAGATATCCCAAACGGCTAATGCAATGTATCCTTTACAACGGATGCTGGTGAAATTGTAAGTGTATGAGCAGCTACATTACAACATATACAATTTTGTGGCATACATCTTACTACATGATCAATGCTTCGTTGTATATCTTTGGCATGACACTAAAGTCGTGTTCTCTGCGCATATCATTCATCGTAGATGTTATCCGAATATTTAATCCTTACGGTAATGATTTATTGGAATGCATTGTCACATGATTATTTCAAGAGTATAAAATCCGTCCTTTCTTTACACACCCGACTGCACACATTCACTGTTAACACAAATTCCATCATTGTGTGATTTGTAATACTACGAATCCGAACTTTTATTTGGTTATTTATTTATTCAAAGTCCTTAATACAATATTTCAATAAGCTTATTGGCTAACATTGTTCACTATTACATATTTTTCTAGCATACATAAAGTATAATTCTAGAACTACAAACTAATTACAAAAATGCCGTAGGATTACAGGCATGTCATTATTACATTTTACTACATATAACATAAATTTCCCTTAAAAAGAATTACAAAAAATAGGGAATTACTAAACATTTTGTAATACTACGAATGCATATTTACTCATACTATCAACTAGAACCGCGTAAAAGTGCGCTGACGATTAGTCTTGCGACCAAGCTGCTGTAATTCTCATTTGCTTTTGTGATCATTAATTGTGTATCCACACGGTGGCCTAGCAGTAGTGTGGGATGGTTTAAGAAGTCCTTACAATACTTCACAAACTATTTTCTAACCGACCAAATACAGATAAAAGTGTTGTATGAGTACTACGCCGACAATATCGATCAGCTGTTGACCACGATGACTAAGGGCGATCATTTACCCTGAAGACTTTGGTCTATCATTCACAACGACTGCTAAGCTTGATCGTTGGCTCAGACTAATATAGAAGAATTCTTATGCGTAGTTTAGTTACTAAGACAACATGATGCATAAGTCTACTCTGAGCCTAACGCCGAATCAGGCTGTGACATAAGAGAGTTTACACCAAATACAGTGGTTAAGCGGAAATGAAAAATGTTTCACTTATTTTGGGATTTTTAATAAAAAGGAATTCCGATAATTGAACCTTCTTTTATTTAAACGAACTGAGTATGTACTTTTAAAGTTGTTTTATGAAACAAAGATAGAAACATGTGGCACAACTATTACAATACATATATGTCTGTAAAATTTAAATTCAACATTAGTGAGCTTGGATGAAAATAGTCACTTAAATGTGGTGGACACATGTAATTGAGATCATTATCTTTGTCCAAGGCTTCAGAATTGACTGTTTCATAACATAACATAATTCGAATGTCTCCTACGTAGTAGGTCTAATAGAATTTGTTAAGATGATCTCATAATAAATTCTATTGAAACTACTACAGCATTTTCAACGTTTTCATTGGCCATCCTCCTCTTGCTCTGTCAATTCTCCCCTATTATTGTGTATGAGTTGCATGAAGTAGTATTGAAATGAGACAACATTACATTCATCGTAGTTCTCTGAAGCGGTCATCGTATCATATAAGTTGGTGCTTTGTATTAAAAATATGTTTCACATAAACGATTTGTCAATAAAGCGGATTTTCATTTCAGAGAAGTACAGGGCATGAAAAATCATCCAGAACAATCCTTACTAATAGAGGGTGGGCCAAAAGTCACCGTGGGGTCTACAAATTCAATAACTTTAATTTAATCTAAAAAATTAAAAATGAAAAAGTGAATGAAAATTAAAATAGTAACCCAGTGATGACTTTTGCCTCACCCTGTATTTATTTTCAATTAAGCGATTTTTATACACTCCATCATAGGATGGAGTATATACTAAGTTTGTCATTCCGTTTGCAACACCTCGAAAGAGTGATCTGCGACCCTATAAAGTATATATATTATCGGTCAGTGTAACATTCTAAGACATTCTGGCGATGTCCGTCCGTCCGTCTGTTGTCTGTTGAAATCACGATAGAGTGCGAACGACCAACGCTAAGATGCTGAAATTTTGTAGGAAAATGTTTTTTGCCCATAAGCAGGTTAAGTTCGAGAATGGGCAATATCGGACCAAAGGGGAAAAAGTTCCCCTTTACGGGACTAAATATATCCCGGCCATAATCAAATTTTTCAAATATTTTTTTTCACTACATCTGATTTTTTTTGGTAAAATTGTTCTAAGTTTATATAATTTATAGATGGGGAAAAAAATCCCAAAAATGGGCGTGCTCATGGGTTCCGTGGACCCTTGGGGACCAAAAAAGGGCCCATGATAAACATGCGCATATGGGTATCGAAGTGCAACGAAATTTACTCACGAACCCAAATATGCCTTTATTTTCATGATTTGCCTAAATTTTTTGATCCGGTTTCTGCGACTATCGGGTCACCAGCGGCCCAAAAACCGGCCCCTGACAAACATGGACATCTATGATGGAGGGTATATAAGATTCGGCCCAGCCGAACTTACTATTTGTCCACTTGTTTCAATTAAAAACCTCTTATTCACTCCGGCTGTGCAATGTGCAAATAATAAAAAAAATGTAGCAGCACAAGCTTTAACTGACGTCATAGTACGTGTTTGCCTGAGCATCTCATTAATGGAAAATCCAAATCAGTGACATGAGCTGAATGTAATTTCTGTCCAATTCAAAGCCGGCTATGAACCGTCGATGCATTTGTCTTACTCAAATAGTAACCGTACATAAAGAGTTGAAACCACTCCCCAAATGTATTAAATGTGGTTATCCAAATTTGAGGCGATTTTGGCAATTCAAAATATTGGTAAAAAAACAAAATTGACGAATAATCAAAAATACCGGTAGATGGCGGTATCCACATAGGGTCCAAAATTATACATTTTTCAGATTTATTATCGAAGACCACAGTGGGATTTCAACTGCATAGAAATGCCAGATTTGTATCCATTTATCAAGGATTTAAACCCTAATTCTATTACAAATCATATACTCAATACCTTGTGCCCAAAGTCATCTTCTTTCATGGGAATATTCTCATATTCGAGTATCCATATGTCCTTGTGGTTCTTGATGTTTACTAGGATTTATGAGACCTACTCTGTTCAGTGTATCCAAGCAGCAACAGTTGCCAGGACTCAGGGATCAAATAGCTACGAACACTCATGGGGAGTTTAATCAATTAAGAGACATTTTTCCAAACTTCTAGGGAATTGTGGAAATATTCGAAAATGTTTGCTTGCCTACAAGTAAGATTTCTCTAAGACGATTTCGCGAATTCATAACCATAAACAATGAAAAACACATTGAGACATTTTGGTGCAAAAATCGGCTGTCACTGAACGTTTCAATCAGTAGTGTGCCTGGACAACATTTCCAGATTGCAAACAGAGCAATGCTGACAGCAACAAAACTCCATTTCAATACTTCAACAAATAAACGGAATTTCTATGTTTATGAGTTTCACTGGTTTAAGTATAATAACTACACTAAATTACGATCCGTTTCGAGTTTTGTTTTTTTAGTTGAAAACAGACTGTGAAGGTTTTTGTTTAACAATTCTAACCAAACAACACGTATCCATCCCAAAAACAACAACAAAAAAATGGAAAAACTAACAATAAAAACAGCAGCGCAAGCAAGCGCGAAATGAATATGAAATCGTTGCATCCTTCATTCCGCGTATCGCTAGTGAATTGAAAACGAATGCAAAACGAAAGCCCCACCAACTTCCACTGCAATTGTGCCAACTCGAACACGAGATTTTACAATTTTACATTTCTACATATTTATCTTTTATTTTATTTAATTTTTCATTCCGTGATGTTTTTTCCACATTGTCTTACGGAGATGATGTGTACGTGTAACTTACTGTGTTTTTGTGTGGGTCTGGCTCTGTGTTTGGAACAATTTGTCAGACTATGTGTGTGTGTGTGTGTTAACCATTCGGTTGTGAGCTTGAGAGGAATTAATTTTTCACAAATGTCTGTGGTGGAAAAAAAAAAGTTCTTTCGGTCAGACTATGACGATGGTAAAATTCCTCATATTCTTCACGTATTCACACACACACACACACATGACTACATACCGGCATACACACCTACTTACGAAATATTCGAGTACATGTATAGAATACACTACTGCCGTGTTAGCACGGCATTTTCAGTTTCCTGGAAGGCACCTTGCAGAATTTTCCGGTTTGTTAACAACTTTAAATGTTAAAATGAAACAATATGTCAGCTCTATAAATGTTTTCTCTAAATTAAAGCACCGCCTGAGATTTGTGGTGGGAGAAGAAATCGTGTAGGTGTTATAAAGTTCACGCGTTGTATAATTTAGAACATGTGAGGCTGATGGCAACTGTGGAATGAGTCTCCAAGGACATCATAATCATTGTGTGTCTATAATATATTCCGATTAAAACAGGAATTTATTCTCTGTTACAGAATAACTTAATTTCCTGCGGCCTAATTCTTTCTCCGAAGTAATGTATTTCTAAGCGTGGGGGTGATATCCGAGAACTGAGGGCTGATGTCAATGAAAATGAGGCATTCCAACATATACCACAAAAGCTTTTAAAGTAATTTTCAGTGTTGATGCGGATTTTGAATTCTAGCGAGAAGCTTATTCAAAATAGAACAGCAACTTGAAGAGCGTATAGCGAGTCAGTGGTGTACACATGCGTTATAATGAGAATAACATTTGCGAAATATTTAGGATTCATATTTGTTGTTATTTCCTGGAACACACTAAAAACAGCATGCAATTACTTGTTTTGTTTATGAGAACTGGCAAAAGAATGCCGGAATGTAAAATGTAACAAATATAAAAAAAAAAAAATTAAAACACAAACCAAACCAAGTTTTGGCATGCAAAAATTACATTAATAGTGGTCGAGGTTTGGCCAAAAATAACACAAAATACTCAGGAAACCAGCAGAAACAACAATTATTTCACAGTTGCCAATTTGAGAAGCAAACAAATCAAATTACCCTATGGGACTTGTTACAGAGGGAAGGGAGTCCGTCTAGACATGGCCCCCAATTAATTAAATGATGATGATTTGTTTGACTGCGTGTTGGTCGGCCGGTGTTGCAAAGCAGACACCACAGAAACCGATACAAAAAAGTGGCCACATAGAGAATTTTCTCACTTGATTAGCTGAACTCACACGCTCTCGTTCAACACCCACACCCATCGCACCCCCATCACGCCGAGCCATATCAATTTCCGTGCTGTCATCTTCTGTGGCTTCGTCTGTGTGTGTGTGTGTGTAACCATGACAGTATTTTATGTCTGTTTTCTTCTAATCTTGGTAACCAATCTTGAGATGTTTTTACCCGAATATAATTCACAAGGTTTACATAAGCCCAAAGAAAATGTTTACTCTTGCTGTTTGTTTTTATTGCATATCGAAGCCAC
Organism: Hydrotaea cyrtoneurina; assembly: GCA_958296145.1. Lineage (NCBI taxonomy): Eukaryota > Metazoa > Arthropoda > Insecta > Diptera > Muscidae > Hydrotaea > Hydrotaea cyrtoneurina. The sequence goes on along the minus strand of OY282512.1, from coordinate 3,072,832 downwards.
CGAAATGTCGGTGTTGTTCGAGCATTGTAAAATGTAACCTTGTGTTGTTTTAATAAACAGCAAACAGCAAAAAACATCGAACAATCATCAGAGAAGGATACCACTGAAATAACTGGCAACCAAACACAAATTCCTTCGTGCTTAATCCGAGTATAAATTTTTAGCATTATTGTTCTCCTTTCGGCGATACTCACGGGAAATAAAAGCGAATCGCTTCACAATTTTGTAACAATTTTTTACTGGGACATCCTATTTGTTTTATATGGCATTTAAAATATTCACATGAGTTGGCAACACGAAAAGAGTTCTAAATAGACAGAATTCTGTGGAATTGTATTCAATGAACATATTTGGCAAATATTAAATTTACATAAAATATTGACAAATATTTACAAACGAGCTGAAAGAAGAATAATAACCACGGACAGCAAAAAACAAATCATTTTCAATAAACCGATGTGAATGATTTCTAGGAAATAATAAAAATAAAACAAGAGCTAACACGCATTCGAATAAAGAGTTGATGTCACTGGAGATGGGATCACTGGAAAATTCGGATTACAGATGAAGGTCCTACTAAAGGGACACTCGGTCGTTGTACATGCAGTTCTTTGTAATGTTGTTAAATTTGTTTCAGTTTGCACAGTTCAAAATTAACTTAATAGAGTGGATGCGTAAATATCCGAATATTCAAGTTAACAGCTAGCTAAGTACTCCATTTAATTTCAGTTCAATTATGTTCAACCCCCCCTTAAATTAGCCTCAGAGACTCTTTCACTTCATATTCTTCAGGCAAACATACAGCAGCAACATAAATCCGAGAGGATTTTGGTCTTCCAAAACTTAGCCATGGAGTTTGGAGTTTGATTTAACGGGTCATTTTTGAGGGCGGTAGGATTTCTACACCCGTATATTACTTGACATTCAAAAGCAGTATTTACATGGAAGCTGCCATATGAGGCAAACATTGAAACGCCAAGAGTAAAATTAACAATTATTTTTTAAATTACATGGAATTTTTCCAGCTTTAAAACAGCATCATTAGTTTTTTACACTTTTATGAAATTTTTAAAAGTTATGTATCGTTTCTTTTGTGGTATATTTAAAATTTCCCTAAAAATTCTATATGTAAAAGCTAAACGGGCAAATAAAAAAATACCAACTTGAGCTTGAAATACGAAAACCTCAGAAAACCCTCTAAACCTTTTCCAAAAAATCTGAAAAAATTCTCAAAAATACTGTACACCATAAACTATCAAAATCAGGCTGGGCCAAAAAATAATGTGTTTTTTTGTTCTCCCTAATGGTCAGGAGACCGTTGGATTCATATCCTAGCCTGATACACTGGGATCGGCCCATCGGGAAGTTTCACAGCGGCTGGGGTTTAACCCTTAAACTGCACGCAGAATTCCGCTTGACCTCAACCGGTTACAACGACCCAAAGAGTAGCAGAGATATTGGGAAGACCTTAATTCTCTAATAGGTTCTCTGTCTTAGTATATTTGGTATGCTTGAGGGGCACTCCATGGTTTAGAGTTTCATAGTTATAAACATTTAAAACTCATGAGATTCTTTACAGACAGACACTCTTACAGATGGATATGGATAAATTCTTAATCTTCTGCCCTGTAGAGGGCAATGCGACAGTAAAATTTTGTCTAATTCGGACTGGCCTAGTATAGGGTTTTGAGTGGGGTGTGCTGTGATTTCAAATAATTATTTTCTTTAAAAAAAATGTACTTCCTTAAGACAACATGCATAAGAGGAGATCCAGAACTTTTGATCTTTAAACAAATCTCATATTCATCGGAAATTTCATTTCTCATACATACAAGCTTATAGGGAGGCGTCATTGCGTCTTCTAAGTTCGGGTCATATCAAAAAATGTCATTCAATTTCTTTGAACCGTTTATTGGCTGGAACATCCTGTAGAAAATGTATATCGCTACCGTAGTGAGCAAAAATGCTAAGTCCATTTTAAAACAGACTGTTTTCTTATTCAAAATGAAAAAGAAAAGAAAAAACGTACAGTTATCTTATTTTTTCCTGTTTACGGAGTAATGAAGGTTCAAATCCATGGGTTGTCAAACAACCAACAACTTAGAACGTATTTGTTTTTTCATGTAGAATCTGAACAACTTGACTTAGCACATTTCCACTCTAAGATATCGATATCCTCACTTGTTCAATCGGAATCCCTGTATGCTATATGACATGCACAAGCGATCTTTTCGGATTAACTGCACAGGCCATCGTGTAACACAGCTGCTGGTTACTCTATGTTGCCAGAGATCTGGACGAGATCAATGATTTGAATTTGGATGCGAATTCGAATTTGTAACAAACTTTCTCAGAGTGCGTTGTCATTCTAATGATCGACATTTCATCAGCTCCTCAACGTCAGTCGGAGTGACGTTTTTCATCCATAAAATTAATGCCAACCGCAATGTGCAAACTCGAAATGTTTTTTTTTTTTTTACAATTAAATTTGCTTAGAATTATTCCAACACATTAATGGAAGGCCAACACATGACATGTGTTGTCAAATATGTATCTCAAATTGCCCAACTCTGGCACAAGTTCAATGATGATTACAACCAACTTTCAGTCGGAATAGATTTTGTATTTATTTTCTCATTCAGAATATTCGAATAATCGGTATACAAGTTGACTGTGACCCATATACATACAGATATAGTATGTATGTGTGCATGTATATACCAATACTAATGCACATACACACATATACAGTGTGTACGTACGAATATGTGTGCTTCCGACGTCGGTATAATATTGAAATTGTTACAACGCCATCTCTTTTTATATACTTTCGAATGGCTTTGCTAGTTGTTGCTGGTGTTGCTGTTGCTCTGTGTTATTCACAAACACCAACACATTCAATGGATATGTACTCATATTATTTTGTACATATCCGCACTGTATTAACATTATAAAAACTATACACCAAAAAGCGACAACAACAAAAACAGTAGATCACACACACACACACACATATGTATATTTATTTTACATGTGTACTTTCGCACTCATACAGTAGCTTCGATTGTAATCGTGACGCCAAAATAGAATGTCACTTGCTTGAGATTAACTGCTGGCGAATGCCTGGAATTCTCTGTGCAACCAGTTACATTATTTGTTTGCCTTCGCCAAAAAAACAAACACGGAAAACGAGTTTCAATTATCAAATGAATTTCCTCATTTAAAAATGAATCATATTTTTTTCGATCAATTCAATTAATTTTTAATTGTTGGTTGGTTGAAATTGGTTATAAACGAGGTTGTACTTGGAGAACTGATAAACCAGCAGAAGATGGGATTAAACTGCCACAAGTGTGCGGACTGGTAATCTTTTTTTTATGGGATTCATTGTGATCCCATTTCAAGTAGCAAATTATGAAATGTGTTTGATGCTTAACAGAAAATATTATATGGATTATACCTAATGCTTCGATGGGTTAATTTCTGGGCGACTTCCAGCAATTTATAGTCTTTTAATCCCCTTTTTCTAGTCACATTCACTCAATGGTCTTAAATATATTGCAGGCATTTTCTAGAATACAAAATGGTTCATGTGATCCTTATGCCCATTTTCAACTCCATAGTTACTTAATTTCGTATAATAATTTGAACCCTTAAATGCGCAGAGTATACTATGAGTTTCATCCAAAAAACTCTACACAACTTTTCTGTTTTTTTTTTACCAATTTACCAATTATGAGTTATTTGGGCCCAGGACATAACTATTTGCCAAATATGATTGATTCCCCATCATAAAAGTTGACTGGGTAGGCTGTTTAGTGCGACAAAATCAAAATTTATTTGTATCCTTCTCGAATCTCTCACACATGTCCCAAGTAATTTTGTAACGTCCGTCGATGCGTTCGATTTTTTTTCTCAAACTTTGACGTTAGCTTCGCTCCACAAAGACCTCGGTAGGTACAGTACTCACATTTGAATAGAAAAAGAGCACATGCTGAAAACAACGCCCGGACATAACCCCAAAGGTCGTAATCCTAAATTCGGTATTTGCATTTAGGACAACTTTTGCATTTCTCATTTGGGATTATGCCCACCTTTGCAGGGGGACGATACTCGTATGGTCCTAAATGAAATTAACAAATGCACATTTGAAACAAATATCGCTTGATTTCTTGTTGAACATATTTAAAATAACAGCTTTCCAAATATTTGTTCATACAAAGAATAAACAATCAGAAATTTATTTTAAAATCAGTTTTACAACGAATAAAAACACATACAAATTAACCCAAATTTTCGCAACTATTTTTGTAATTGAATTGAATTTTTTAAAGGGATATCTTTAATGTTTCCGCTGTGCTCGGTTATGAAAATAAACAGCATTTCGGTTATGATTGAATATACATTAAATTTGGAATGGATTATTTACATAATTTGTCGCAGTGATTTCTTTCTTCATTTCGTATTTATGTGGGCGGACTGATTAATACGCACAATATATGGTAATATTTTCGATCATAAGTGGCTCTCAAAGCTGATTTATATATAATTTTTAAATGAAGCCGATACACGTGTAAAAATATGTAAATTTTGGGAAAATATTTATTTTTGGGCTTCTGACCACTTTTTAGATGGTCAGCGTCCCAAAGGCGAGTTCTTGTCGTGTCACCTTTTTATTTTTTAAAGCAAGTCGGCCATAATCCCATATAAAAAAAATGTAGGTGGGCAACATAATCCCAAATACACCATTTGGGATTAGGTCCGTTGGGCTTAAGTCACGTCACCGCTAAAAACATTAGATTTTTAATGGAATACTCTGCATGTGTATGTAAATGTTTGTAAACGTCGTGTGTGCGTGTGTGTGAGTGTGTATCATGAAATTGATACTAACAGCATTAAAAACCTTAAATTACGAAAACTGTATATAATTCTAGCACATGTCAAAACAGAAAAGGAAAAGTGCATAATTTGATTATGTTCCGTTTGGTGAGTGACGGCTGAATGTTGCATAAATGGCAAGAGCGTCCATCAAAATGGCAATGTCCGACCAGAAGTCGTAACGAACTGCAACGAAAGTCAATAACAATTAAATATGTATTTATTTATTTATTAACCATTCCGTACATTGTTGGGCTTTGTTGGGTGTTTTTTTTTGTTGTTGTTGTTGTTTGTTTCGAAAATGGTTTCCGTTGTATTCGTGTAATTGCATTTTGGTTGTTTAAACAACATTTAAGCTTTCATTTTCAATTTGTTTACAAATTTATCAGAACTGTATGCTCAGTTTGCTTTCGTTTCGTTTTATTTCTTTCATTCATTCGTTTGTTCATTTGTTTGTTGTTCGCTTCCTTCTTTGTTCTTCAGTTTCCAATAGTTCTTCCGTGCTGCTCTTCCGCCTTATATTGCAAGGATGCGTGTAGTTTGTTACTGCAGCTGCCTGTGGCACACTTTTAATACCCTATGCCACACTATGCTGGCACATATTAAGTTGGAAAAGTTTTGCAAATGCCCCCAAGGAGGAAATGGATATCATTCTAAGCAATGCCATTCTGGTGTACGATGCACAGTTGCGGTTTGTTGAGGGCAATTGTGCGATTGCGAGTATTACATTTTTTCCAAGAAGTGAAAAGTGAAAGTCGCTTACATCAGCATGCCCCGGAGCACACAACAATGCATATGTGCAGTCAAATTCTTATGTGGAGAAAATGTTTTCATTTAGTTCTCAGGCCATACTGACAAGATCAACGCAGTCCTCGCATGGATCTTTCTTGCGGCATGTAATGCAAAATTTTTTTTTTGTAATGAGACAAGTTGGACGGCCTTGGTAGAGTGTGCCACTAACACATTATAGAATCTAGGTGCGAAACCTGGTAAGATCATAGAACATTTTCAGCGACTGCCGCCACATTGTAACAGCTAACGACTTTCGGAGTAAGAGAGCAATCTCTGAGCCATGTAAAACTTCTCTACAAAAGCATTTGCCTTCTTTAAACATTCGATCCCAGCCAGTGAGTATACAAATTGTATGGCGCACAGCTCACTGATTCAAGATAAGTTCTCCGTCTGTTCCTTCATGAAATAGGAAGACAAGTAATGGAGACGAGACAGGAGCCACGGTTTGCCTCAAATGAATTATATCAAAAATTAAATTAGACTGTAGAGGAAATTAAACCTTTGCTATATTTGAGTGTATTGTCTAATTCCCAGATTCTGAGTAATGAAAATCCTTATGACTCAGGATTTTGTACAGAAATACGCTAAGAATATCTGAGTTCTCATTTACCACAGTTTTACTGGTAATCGCTGCATTCATAATCTACGCTACGCAAAGAAATTTACAAACTGTAACAAGAATTTATTTCGAAACACCTTTTGAATTGGCTTAGCTTTTTCCATCTATAAGTATAACGATAGGTGTTAACAAAATATGTGTACGTTTTCCCTCGGAATCGCTTATCTCTAATCTCTATTAATCGTCATTACATGATGGGATATTCCATATGCAAGGGGCCAGCCTGCCTGCCACCTTCTCGTTCGGTGCTGCCTTACCCCGATGAGTATTGAGAGAGATTACTATTTAACTCGTGAAATCTCAACAGGATACGAACTTGAAATTGCCGCGTAATAGTGCCACACACACCAACTGCACACGACAGCTTCCCACCAGCAGCGAAATTAAATTCACAGCGGAATATTTTACAGTTTCACAAACAAAAAATGACTTCCGTTAAAGTGACTTTAACGTAAACTTGCAAGTGAATACGAAATTTTACTTTTACTTTCCAAACAAATTTTCAACTTGAATAGTTTCAAACAAACTTTGGTCATGTGACTCATTCCAATTAGAAACAACACTGCTAATTACCAAACTTCTGTTGCCACATTACTGAGGATTCCCGCTCTGTGGGCAGGACACCGAATCAATAGGACAAACAACTTTCTCGTAAAACTTTCTAAAAGTATTATGTCTAAATGCTTAAAGACCATTCGAAAAATACAGTCATAATTAATTTTCAAGGCGCCGTATTAGAAGTGTCCCAAATTGAATTTCGACCGCACAACGAAGAAGCCACAGTGGCGGGGCATGGGCGAGGCTGGTGTTACGGTGAATAATGATTCGTCTAGGCCAACTACATTTCCAAAACATTTTTTTTGGATAGGGGGTTTATTCATTGTCGTGGTGTTACATGGAATGGGTCTTGTATGCCTGAAACTATTGAACATATTATAGAGAGTTCCATGGAAAATCTCTATAAACGCAAAACTACAGTTCACTTTTGTATGAACTTACACACAGGCACACACTCACACACATACGTAGCTAAGTATATTGTACAGATATTAGGTATAAATATTGAGTAGTCAAGGCATATGGATGTACAATATGAGTCATGCCATGTTTACTACAAACGAATTTTTACTAAACATTTCGAATTTGATCGATAGAGCGAAATGCAATTGTCGATTTTGCGTATATTAGGGCTGCACTTGGTCCCAATAAGCCAACTAGCACCCGAAGTTGCTTATCCAGGTGAATAAAAAAAATTGACTCCGATAGTCAATCTGTCGGACATTGTACTGATAAGGCTCTTCGGAGTTTTTTTTTTTATTATTTTTATATAATTCCTTTTATAACAATAAAATTATATTTACACCATTTGTTTTTTAAAGGCCTTGCGCCTGTTGACGAAATAGACTTGTGTTATGTGACCTAAGTAGACAAACTCTTTTCTCAGCTCTCAGATAATAGAAAACGTATAAGTGGGTCATATACAACTCGGTCGTACATGATGGAACCTTTGTCGAACCCATCTTCTTTGATTTATCTTACATCAGTTCCTGAATACAAAAACGAATACAATGAGCCAACAATTGTCATCCATATGCGGGAATAAGGAAATGGATTACGCCAGTTATTGTAAATTGTTGGATAAGAATCAATGGAATTGCTCATATGTGTCTCTGTGTGTAGCCAATATATAGTGCTGCAATGGCAATAAACGATATTGAAGTGTAATTTATAGTTTGTTCCATAGACATTCACAAAAATTGCATCGAGCTCAATAGGAGCAGAGAGCAATATAGAATTTCTAGAAAATTGCTCAAAGAAAAGATTAAAGGCATCCCCTCTGCTTTCCCGGGCACCAATGGAAGAGATAGTAAAAAGAAATTAAAATTAAAAGCTTCACAATTGCTCCTGTGCCTCACACAACAATTACCATTGGTGTGATATCTGATTTGTGCTGATGATTTTGTGTTCTGAAATTCAAATTCATGTACATCCGGATGTCGGCCAAAAGGGTCTGCTAGACTTAAAGGAAACACCGTTGTCTACTTTCAGGCAATTATCAGTTGTGGGAGTTTAATTATTTTTTCATATCGTTCGATGGCGTGATAGAATTTCAGTTCTAATAGAATTTCGGGGGAAAGCATAGAGTAGGTATATGTGCGTGTGTGTCTTTGTGTGGTGTATATTTATCGGTATGTCGGTTGTACATACCATTAGACACTTTGCAACAGAAACGATTCCTTACAAAATTCATGCAAGAAAGAAGAACGAAGAAATACTGTGAATAAAAAAAAGCAGCAAGCAGAGGAAACAGTGAAAACATTTTACATTAATAGTTAAGGGTCAGTAATAAATCTTTTGCCGCTTGCGTAGCAACTAAAATTAAATGCCTTTTCAAATGCATATCAAAAGATTTCAATGGGGCCGCTGCTTCGGCACCCTGCTCCCCTTCAAATGTGGTCGTGCGAAATGTGGCAGCACTTTAAGTTCACTAAAAACGGCGTTAGGGGCATAATTTATAACAGTAGCTGCTTAGTTACTTCGTTCACTATGAGAATTGGTCCAGTGCTTGTTTACCCACGTGCATGGTTAATTATTTAGTCGTCTTGGACATGTTAATTCATTGACCTGCAAAGTGGCAATAAAGTAATTTGTCCAACAAACAAAAACAAATATCTACGGAGTAAATTTAGCCTGGCTCGAATGTTACTTACTGTACATTATGTTGGCGTTCTAAACGTTTCTATACAAGAGTCTGACCACAGACTCCGGAAAACCACACTCGCATTAGGTAAACGCTGTAGACATTTGAATGAAAGTCGTATGACAGTCGCATTACAGGCTTATCAGTGCGAAAAGGTACGAATTTTTTTGGTTTGGAGGTTTCAAAAACAAATTCTTCTTGTGCTTGACAACACCTACTAGAAAAACAATATCATTTCCCAGGTATTGAAGTTTTAAGATACTTCTTAAAAGTCAGTTCTTTTATGAACTGACTATCTGTGGGTAGTCACACACACTAATCCGGTTTCTGGCTATCTCAAGATGCTCAGCTCATATAATATGGAATTGTAGTAGTATTTAAATTCATTCAGTTAATTGTTTATTGAATTTATTGAAGCGCACATAAGACATATGTGTACATCAGATATAAACCTTATCCATCTATTGTGTAACAGGCCATGTGCCTGACTATTAGTCAGGAAATCTAGGCAAGTCAGGTTGGATAAGGGGGACAGCCAATTATTAAAAATTATTCAATTCGACTTCATCGAGGTTTATTCAGGGTGCAAGTCGCTCCAAACCGAGTATCGAGCTTTTAAATGACATCCTATGCATAAAAAAAACTTTAATCATGACTTTGTTGGTCGGAATTGGTTTTCTGACAGGCCCTTGGTCTCTGGTGAGTTCAGATGAATCCATGCTTTGTTCAAACGGCGCAAAAAAATTCTGATTTGTTTTTTAAACCAAAGTAGAAATATTCTATGATGACTGCAGAAATATTGGTATACCTTTTACACCCCAAACAGAGACCTCAATTTGAAATGGACGGAGGGCGGTCAGGACAAATTAACCTTTTCCCAAACACATTTTAACCAATATGCAAAATGTATAACATCTTCCGATGAGGTGACATATTTGTCCTTACAACAGCAAATATTTGTTTTATGCCTTAGAAAACATTTATCAAAGTGAGCAAACAAGGTTTTTTCATATACTGTTTATGATTTATTTTTTCCACTAACCTTTGTGTGATACGTGATACGTGGATTATCAGTACCAAAGAAGCGTTACTTTTGTTTGTTTTCATATCCGTTCAGATATAGACGCCGACGTCCATGTTAATTTTCATTTGAACGGACATCCCTGCATTCCATTTAACCAACAAGTACGATCTATTGTCTGCCTGCTTGAATCGGTTCTATCAACCAAATCAAAGCAAATAAATGAACACAACTCTAAAAGAGAGAGAGATATTATAGACTTAATTACTATTTTGGTCAAACCCACTAAGAGGATTAGCAACATTTCTCACACAAAAACAGCAGTCGAATGAGTGAAACAACCCATAATCGAATAACAACAAGACAACACACACATCGATGGACAAAATGAAAAGCATCGTCGACATCTTATTGGATTCATTACACTAGTCGACATCGATTTTGGCGTTTAAAGATTATGTCTGGCTTTCATACTGATGTGATTTTATTAAGACCAATTATGTGCATAGTTGGGAACTTTTCGTTTAAATCAAATCGGGGATTTAGATATTCCAGGATGACCATAGTCGTTATTGGGATCTCATCTACAATTGACTGTAATCTGTTTGCATTAAAGTGTTTCTTCAAATTTCGCATAAAATAATAGTTACTGTTGGCCACATCCAAGGAGTATGCTGGGTAGTGCAATTCGTAAAATTTTACAATAACGACTACATGGATCTCAATTGATTGGTAAAATTCCCTGCTACCTGCTAGCTTATGAAACACTAGAAATAGTTCTGAGTGTTGAGGATTCCTCGAAACGATTGCATTTGTTGTCCATACGCTTTGTCGTAATCGAAAGCTCGTGAACACGTCCTCAGAAATGCTCTTGGGTTCGCCTTAAAATGTCTCTAGCCATAAAACTATGGCTAAGGTCGGCGTTGCGGATTCTCCATAAAGTTAAGAAACAAGTATTTGTGGTACTGCCTACAAAAAGAGAAAAACATTCAACGCTTCAGGATTTAGTGGGCGCGTGCACGTTGTACATCACTGATTTTCTGCCATGCCATTCATAAATTCATGGCAGTAAAAGAAATATGCAAAGGACCACTTTTTCTGACTTACTAACCGAATTCAACTCCATGAAGAAAAAGTCAAACACACAAACAAACATTCACTGCCAATGAATAATATTGTATCCAAGAATGCATTCAAATGAAAAAATTAAATAGTTGCCCTACGAAACGGGAAACGTTGAGGGAAGCGGGAGCATTGGGTCGATGGTAGATGTGAAAGTAGTAACAAATTATGGCATAAATGGTTTCCTTTAAAGATCAGACAAATGTACAACAACGAGAATATTGAAAACGACTTGTGCATCTCCTGCCTCCGCAACAAGGACCCAGCTAAGAAAAAAAAAAGGACGGCCAATATTTATGCGCAATCAAATTTATTTAAAGAGGCCGTAGAAATTTATGATCTGAAAACAGTGAACTTCTGCAGCAGACCTCTAAATCATAAAATGATATGTGCGGCACAAAGCAGTCCTCATAGAAATGTTAAAAAATGGCATAAGAAACACAATATTGGCAATAAAAATATCATTCGAGTTCGTCGGTTGTGTGTCTGTGTGTGTTGTATATAACAATTGTTCTAATCGAGCGTTTTACAGCCGACACGGCCGGCCTGATCGGATGAATGGACTAGTGAATTGTCGCCCCACTCACATTTCTTCTGGTGTTTGAAATTTTATGGTTGGCCCTGTTAACTACACGGACACTAAAATTAATCTAATTCAACCTAAACCCCGTTGAGCTCATGGCCTTGCCTTTTTTTTTTTGGTTTAACTTTTCAATAGAGTTTTATCTTATTTATGTTAGTTTTCCGAGACACAAAATATAAAAAAGAGAAATGTTATCAGGACGCTGGCTGCTGTACGGTGTGAAATTCGTTTTATTACTTTTCAATGTTTCAGAAAGGATTTCTTCAGAGGAATAAAGGCAAGCAAACACGCGCACACATTTCTTTTTTTTTCACAATTCATAATTTTTTCCGTAGTATATTTTTTCATTATTTTTCCATCATAAACTTTATCATTGTGTTAGAGTTTTACAATGAAAGGCAGCCGGAAAAGGGTGAGCGTCTTGGAGAGACGGTGCGAGAAACTATTGTCAGAGGCAGTTTTTCATTTGCATTCAGATCGCTAATCCAATCAGAGTGACCCTAGAGAATACGCAATTGAGATGGTAATTTCCATGACGACGAATGTAAATCTGTGAGCCAAAGACGAAATTGCAATTGGAGGCCTTAAAAAAATCTGTTAATTACATCGGAGATAAATTTGATTAGAATTACATTTATACAACTGTTTTTGTTTAAAGTTGACATTGACAGTTCTAGAATTATGTAAGAAAGCAAGGAAATAAATAGTAACTCAAAACTAACAAAAATGTTGACCTTTGGCACCCATCCACAGTAATATGAACTGTCAACAATGGAAGTCGGCAAAATGTTGCCCTAGTTGATGACAGAGAAAATATCTTCATGGTGATCATGGTAATCTTTTTCGAAATAGTAATCACATCTCTCGACATTCGCATTCATATAGCACACAGGGGATATTTTAGGTAGGTTAAACAGCGATAGGAGATTTGCTAAGAGAAGCAATTCCAAAATTTTTAGTCATTTCAATCTGGTTGGTTGGTTTTTCAGATGGAAATTAATTTTATTTTCCTATAGAATTTAACATACAAAAGATCAGCATCTAACGAAGTCTATCATGAATTCCTTTAGTATTTGTCAGGGCCATCGATGAAACCCACTTCCATGGATAAAATACACGCTTCTCTCCCGGACAGGGGTTCCACTACCAACTGAGATAAGCCCTTCCTACACATCCTTTGTAACACGGATCGAATTTCAAACCGGTGACACCAACTGGAGCGGACTTTCGAGCGGGTGGTTTTACCCTAGATGGACATTGAGTTCGTGGCATTTGGATTTTACCTCTTTCGGAATTAAGGCTTCAGTTGGAGATTTGGTTGCAAAATCTCTTCAAGTTTGACTGAGGCTGAGGGAAATATATTGGGTTAACCACAGAATATGTGTCATCTATATTCACTCTAAGATTTATCGTTAGGGAAAAATAATCAACTCATACCTTATTAAAGATTTTTTAAACAAACAAATTTGGTTTTGCTTTAAGATTTGTTAAAATTTAATGACCGATTTTTGTTTTTTTAAATTGGCTTTTTCGTGACCATGGAAGCCTTGGGATGCACATATCGATTCATAAACAAAATTTCAAAGGATAGAATAATTTCATAATTTGTATCATATCTTCTGCTAAAATAACGATTTAAATGTCAAACAGTAATTTTCAATAACAAAATTAACATACGAAGAGTGATTGGAAATCGAATAATATGGAGTCGATTTTAATATCCTCGTATTGTTTATCAAAGTGTCATAACATTGAAATGCTAAACAGTTTTTTTTTTACTTAATTTAGTCTACTTTCGAACTATAATTTACGCATGTTAGCACGACGACTTCTGCCTCTATTGCGCCTTAAACCTTTCCATCACTCCACGCATAATCCTTTTCATCGGCTGCTATGCTCATACCCTAGAGTTTGTACATCTATTCCTTTAGAAGGTGTTGTCTTGATGTTCTTTTCGAAAGTTGCCCGTGCAGGTATTCTAAAAAGGAGACAATATGTGTGTATGTGTGTCTCTATAAATTCCGTTATGTATTTTTGTTCCAGCAAAACTTTACGGCATTGGTGACTGGTGGCATGCAGCTCCTCACTGTTTTGAGCTGCAGCTTATTTCTATTCTGTTCTTTTAACTACAACAACTATAAAACTTCATAACAATATAATACATAGAAAACAATATTGTCAACACATACATGCGACACATTGTTGGTGGCCATTTAAATATATGAGTGTATTCATGTGTGTGTGGGAGAGATGGAGTGTAAGTTTGTTAAGCCTTTAGATTTTAAATAAATACATGCATTCATATACATTAGGATAGCACTTATTTTTTTTATTTATTTATTTATTATTAATTACAATACAAAGTAAATTTATATTCTAATTTTTGGGTCCAAGGGTAAACCGGGTGACACAGACCATATGTTTTTAGATTTTTGCAGCGACAGACCAAAGCCTCTGGTGGGAATCGAACCCACAACCCCCACGCTGATAGGCAAGCACGCTACCAACTCGCCTACTGGGGCGCTTATGGCCCTTATTTGTTCGGCTAGTTTTTAAAAATTTGTTTGTGTGTATGTGTGTGTACCAGATTTTCAGGATCGTGATGACACCGGGTACATATGCTAATGTACCGCGATCGACGCGATATAAACAAAGTGAATTATTTTCACATGAAATATTTAATTTTGAAATACATCTGTGTTCATTCTGTACTATCCCACTCTTTATTTGGTAAACAAAATGTTCACATTAAAGTGAATAAAATCAACTAGATGATGAATTCCTTATGACGATTAGTATTTAAAATTAAATCATGACTGAAGAAAATGTCAATAGAAGACACTGTTATTTTGATTTTTTACATTTGGGTCTCTGGCACGCGGGCAAGAATAATTGAGTGGCCAAGTATATTCCCTTCCAATTAAATTATGACTGAGAACCATCGCATAACAATTAAGTATTGGCAAACAAGAAGTCCGACAGTGGGCCCGTCGCCACCCTAATGTCTACAGATACACAAATACATACGATACAGTTGTAGTTGTCGTAGCAGTCGTCCTACCTACAACGTGTTCGGTTGTCTTCTTTTCAACAATCCTCTGACTTTGTTTGTGAAGTTGTCCTTTGGTTTTGTGCATTATTTTTGCTCCCCTCCCCACGCCTCGCCACGTTCAACATCTACCAAAAAAAAACCAAACAAGACACCCATACACAGCACGGCACAGACAACAGAACACAACATCACATTTATGACCAAGTTAACAGCTGGTGTTTGGTAAATGTTTCTGGTCGTATACACATGAATGGCTTATGGATGATACACCGATATCGGCCGAGAACAAAGGAGAACGTAGGCAACGCGTGTGTGTTGCTCTTTGTCGTCCTAGAAACAATGGAGGAGCAGAGGTCTTTGTTTTAAATTGTCCTTTGATTTTGGGGATTGGTCTTTTTGCATTTCGGGTACTCCTTTACTTTATTAAATATAATGGCGACAGATATATAAAGATCTTAGATTCTCATTATGATTTGAAAATACATTTCGCTTACAAAAGCGCAAAATAAACTTAAGATGTTTATGATGTTCACGACATTCAGCCGGTCCCCCGTATTCCGTAAATCCATTGAATGCCGTCCTCCGTGTCAGTCTCTACAGATTTCATGATTGACAGATAATGTTGTTTATGACAACATCGGAAAGGTTTTATTCAGACGCCATACAATACACTAACAAATGCAGACACACATATGTGGGTACATAATATTTTCGTTAATATAAGGTCTGTGTATAGATTATGACATTCTTTCGATGACGTTCTTCATGAAATGGAATGCTGTGTATAAATTGATATTTCCTTCTATTTCGGTCGTAAACTTTGCACAAAAGTTGGTAGTTTGGAATTGTGGAAAAGTTGATAATTTCAATTTGTACCTGTCTGTCTATCCAACATAATCCAGTTCTCACATCTCACTACGTAGTAGAAAATACGTTTTTGAGGCCAACAAAATGTAAATATTTATTTAAACAACCCAAATCATTTTATTTCCTCTTGAAATTTTTATATTTTCGGTAGAAAGCACACAAAGTCAATAGACACTTGACGTTGTCATCGTTGAAATCATTTAGGATTAACGTAGTTTAAAATATTTAACAAAGCATTTTGCCGTAATGTCATCCATGTTCTTTCAGACAAGTTTTAGACATTGGGCATTTGCTTTATTTTGGGCACTGATTGTAGAAAGCGTCCTAAGAGATTAATTAAGTGATTGTTAAAGGGTAAGAAACCCTTTTTAAAATCCAATGAGAATCGCTATGACCAACTATTAATAGATTTCGTCCAGATATATTTAGGTATTTTAGTGATTAGATTTACATACGAGTAAGGGCCATGCAAAAACCGTTCGCAGCACGGTTTGAAGAGTAGGTCTCGGTCTGTGGGTAGACAGCCCACTGATTCGAGAGAAAAACAGGATTTCTTCTCTAGTCATGGAATGTTAAGGGAAATTTAAATTTATCCCATTTGGTTTTTCAGTAATAAGTATTTGACAGTTCATGCGTAATTCCTGACCTTAGCCAAAGCCAGCATCTCAATATCCTAATGAGTAGACTCACATACAAACGAACAACGCTTGCAAATCAAA
This sequence comes from Hydrotaea cyrtoneurina, assembly GCA_958296145.1. Lineage (NCBI taxonomy): Eukaryota > Metazoa > Arthropoda > Insecta > Diptera > Muscidae > Hydrotaea > Hydrotaea cyrtoneurina. Next base: position 3,056,478 of record OY282512.1, on the reverse strand, counting down.
TCAGCGCGCCCCTTTACCATAATTCCCACTACTGACTGTTTTGTTAAAAAAATATAAAAAAAAGTGTTGCCATTGATTGCAGGCAAGATATATGGATCCGGATTTCTTCTGCATCATCCAATTATTGTTTATTTATTTTTTTATTTATTTATTATTAATTACAATACAAAGTAAATTTATATTCTAATTTTGGGTCCAAGGGTAAACCGGGTGACAAAGACCATATGTTTAGATTTTTGCAGCGACAGACCAAAGCCTCTGGTGGGAATCGAACCCACAACCCCCACGCTGATAGGCAAGCACGCTACCAACTCGCCTACCGGGGCGCCTGCCAATTATTGTTATAAATAGAAAAAAGCTCGCCGGGCTTGAAGCAGAACCAGAGATCAGTAGCGAATATCCCCAAAAAGGCGAGCTGAAAATCCAATCATAGGCAAAAAAAAATGCATGTCAATGAGTTTTGTTTCAATCAAATCCTATGGAGGTCGGTTTCCTTTTATAAAGGAGCGTGTTGGTCGTCAGTTGGATGAAAATCAAAAAATTTTGGTTTCAGCTCATGTTGGCCAACTTTCTTAATTTCAGCTCAAGTTGGTTCGTGTGAGGGCTTATCATTCAACCTCTTTACTTCACTCGCATTTTGTCATTGAGGAAGTCAACATATTTTTGTGCCGGTGTTTTGAAAATAACAACATAAAATAACAGAATGTCTGTAAAAAGTGTTTGATTTCAAAGTAGAAAAACCTATTAATTGAAAAAAAATTTAAAATATGCGTTCATATTGACACTACATAAAATATTTGGAAATTAGATTGGATATGAAATTGGTTGAAAAGTTGTAGTGCGTGAGGAGAACGACCAACTTGGCTATTCAACCATTTGTACTGTGCGAGGGCCGCATAAAACTATGAGTAGATATAGGAGTACCAACAAATGTCTACCGGAAAAACCCAAACTCCATTTTTAAGATCATGTTCCACATCGAGCCCATGTTTTGCAATGCTAATGTCGGATTACAATATCTTAGTACAAGTATGTTATTCATAGCTAAAAAAAAAGTTATGAGCGTTTCAAATAACCGCCATCAAGTATATCAAAATAAAAAATAGTATTCCTAAATACCAATATATAATAAGACAGTGAGAAGCCCGTGGCAGTATGTCACATTGATAATCACGTTTGCAAATCTCAATGCAATGGCTGACTCCTTTGGAAAAGTGGCACGATGCATCACACTTTTCACCCCTTCAAATTCAGATACGTATACTCGAGTACAGTACGATAAATGTATGATAAAGAAGTCACTCAGACCAGATCTTCAGCGTCCGTTTGGTTAATGCAATCTGATCCAACTTCTTTTAAACCAACACATACAAATTGGTTACCTTCCTTAACCACGTTAACCAGTCATTATTTTACATCCCTTCGGAGTTGTGTCCCATGATTGATTTCAATGGTTAAGCCATCCCCTTTTTAACCAGCAAATGACTACTGAAAAACATATGCGATTTTAAAGTGCTCTTATGATTAATGACAAATTTCTTAACAAAATACATGATGATGGGGACGTTCTGTCATCTCTAGTGATTTTTCCCGAACATGTTTACACGATGAGTAAGCACATTATACAAATCCATTACGATTTTTCAACTCTTTGTCAATGGAAAATTAGGATTTGTATTGAAACGACTGATTGATGTCCAATTTTAAATGCAAATGCTGTGCCCGCTCTTTCTAAGCTTTAGTCCCAGTCGATATGCATACATTTTCATTTAATTAACCTAATTATGATGTGAGGGCTGAGGCTCAGGCTGGGTGAGGTGGGTGGGTGGTGACAGCGCAAGCCAACGCACTTGTAGACAAAGTAAATAATACTTAAACTGTAATTTGCCTCTGAGCTGTATTTGCTTTGTGTACGTATATTCCAATAGAAATCGATGAAATGAAAACTCAAATAACTCCAAACTTTATGAACTTTCAAGTGCCACTTATGGTGGCACACTGAATATGTCCCGGCCCAAATGTTACGCCAGTTACCAGTTACCAAAGACAAGGCAACAACGCTGCCACAACGTGTTCTCTTCACATTCACGTCGCATGTAAGAGAATGCCCTGCAACTCTCTGCGAGATGAAATGGCTGCAGAATATTGCTGTCGCCGCCAGACAGGGACAGCAAATGAAAGCTCACTCTCTTTAGCTGGGAGATATGCTCACGCAGGACCACCGGATAACAGAGCAGCACTTGAAGCCGGCTGTTTGTTGATTTTACTGCTTGCAATAGTTGTGCACGTTGTTGTTGCTCATATTGTGTTGTTTGTCGTTGTTGGTTTTGGTATTTGGATGCTGAGCGTTGTTTTTGTCTATTATAGTGTGTACTTGCGAAATGAAATTACTGTAAGTAAATGTATGAGTGTGTGTATGTTAACATATGTATAATATATGTATGACAAATAACATCTAGTTATGCACACACACACACACATGTGCAATCGTGTATTTTCTTTTTTTTTTTGTATGTGTACATATGTATATAATTGTTACAATAATATTTGCTCTAAACTTGTTGGAAATTTATAATACTTCCGTTTCCTACGTACTCTTATTGCACTTGTAGACATGGCGCACTCACACAGCCGCAGCCACAGACATACTCTCGCACACACACACAAACGGAGGGAGCAAAACATTTACATATATTTGGTATGCGTATGAATTTATATGCTAAAGTAAGTTTTGTTTTAACATGGATTTACGAACTGCATTTGGATGGAACACATTTATGTGTGTGTGTGTGTATATTTGTGGGTTAATGGCTTTTATGTGGTTTTACATGCCATTGAAAGTACCATAAACATACAGCCCTGCATGCCTGCCTACATACACATGTATGTGTATGAATATATCCACATGTATTTGTAAACAAACATAAAAACGTTACTCTTATACTTTCTGTGTGAATTTGTACGAGTTGATTTTTCCTGTATAGACCGTTAATCAAATTATTAAATCGTTTTCATAACTGCACACTTTAGCAGACATAAATAACATCACACAAAAAATAGTAAATCAACACACACACACGTAGTTCATTTGCGAGTATTTGGTCATAACTCAGAAATCTTAATATTCGAACTGAAAACTAACAAAAAAGAACTTCTTCTCTTGCAAACGACATCATGTGTGTGGGGAGACAAAACGTAATTTTTTGAGTTATGTCGGTCTTCTCACAAAAGAGCTTTATACATAAATAAATTGTGTAAGAATGTGGTCATGTATGCGTAGATATGTTGGTAGATATTTGCAATTTGCATATATCTCTTTTTTAAGGATATGTGAGCTGGAGTTTCTTTGCGGCTTGCAGCATTTTTTACCTATAAATTCAATTCAATTCAATTAGTGTAAATAATGTTGAACAATGGACCGAAGCAAGCGTTACAATTTTAACGATTATTATTAATATACGATTATTAGTAATAGAACATTTTCTTGGTTTGAAAACAATTTATACTTTCAGAGCTTTGCAGGATGTTGGATTGAGCTTGGCCAAACATACGTTCATCCCACATATCGGGTGGTTAGTGACCTTCGAGAAGCTGCCTTCATCCAGCTGATCGCTGTTCAAATATTTAATTGCTATTTTTGTAAATTTAATGGACATGACATGGCGTATATAAAACAAATAACTTCGACATTACAGCTCACGTGTTTCAGTGTATCATGAAGACAATAGATTTGATGTATGAAATCCACATATCATTTTTATCAGCCTCATTGGTGCCAATGCGGTGATGGAAGGGAAGGAGGAATAGTCCCAAAAGCAGAAACACTACCGCATTTTTTCATCTTATCTTATCTATGGGTCAACTTAAGATTCGTTTTCGATTGTCGAAAAAGCGCCATGTCATTCTGTCGATGTCAAAGTCATATGCGAGGAGACTGTGGCCATTGGTTGTCAGAGTGCCAGTTTTATTAACTTCTGCATTTTCTAATATCTTCTCCATCAGGATGTTGAAGAAGTTACACGATAAGCTGTCGCCCTGTCTGAGACCTCTTGTAGAAGTGAATGGCTCGGAGAGGTCACTTCCTATTTTTACTGATGACCTAGTATCACTCAGTGTCATTCTACAAAGGCTTATAAGTTTTGCTGGTATTTTATACACAGACATTGTATCAAATAGTGCTTCAAGAAACTGCATCTGCCCTGGCTGGGCCATGTCGTTCGAAAAATCCACCAACTGCGAAAAGGGCGCACAAGACCGAAGTGCTAAGAAAGTTATCTTTACTAAGTAAGTATCTTTACTAAGTAAGTAATTACATACCCCGACAAGAAACAAAAAACTGATAACACTCATATGAGTCTAGAAAAAAATATTGTTGGGGATTTTAATGCCAAATAGACAGTGTAGATAATAGAGACCTACTGTTGGAACATGGGGCCGCCATGAAAACACCTCCAAAAAGGGAATAAACATGATCGATTTCACCGGTTCCAATATAGATTAGAATACTTACAGTGTACTAGGCGACTGAGAATTTTGTCCGCTACAATGAGAGTGGACACAAGAGGACTGCAGCGGAATGATAGTGAAAAAAGTGTCCGGTTATGAGAGGTGTACGCAAGGGAGAGTACATAACTAATCAGATACATAACTAATCATAGAGTAAGTCCCGATTCACACTAGGCAAGTTTAATTGCCGGCAATTCTCCGTTCGATGGAAAGAGTGGCAAGGGGTATGGAAAGGGAATAAACAGTACCAGGCAATTTCTTTTTGTGTTTTTCGTATTTTGATATAATGAAAACAAAAATTGCCGAAAAAGATTTTCGTTGTGTGAACACAAGAGGGTAAGTTCAAAAGGGAATCATAAAAATGTACGCAAGTAAAATTGCCTAGTATGAATCGGGACTAACGTAGACCTCACATATCCAACAGACAACTAATTGTTTTTTCCTATCCCCATCGCTTCGAAAAACACAACCAATTTGCCGTGATAACATTCGAATGACATGGAATTGTAGTCCCCTTCAATGTCCACAGCAGCACGGAAAGTAAGCAGCACATAACACAACACTGCAGCATGCAATGGAATCAGGCAGTAGAAAAATCACACAGAGAGCCCTTGCAATGTTATGGTCTCCTTTAGAGATCTAGTGATTTCTATATTGGAGAAGCGCTTTTTAAACGCTTTTTTAAAAGGTTTTATAGATTTACAATTAATAGTTATTTTCTTGCAGGGGTCATACTATTTACTATTGTTGTTATTTCCAAAAATTTCATTTGAAGTTATCAATCACCTTCAGTGATGTCAATTAAAATGAAACACTGTCACTTAACAAATTATTCTCATACATGGAAAATAATAAGTCAGACTGACTGGGTTTTTCCTCAACACTTATGAAAATGATTGACAAATTCAATTGATGCATTAGGACAACTAATAAAGACAATAATAAACGGCATGACTCCAAGCCGATAATCGTTATTGAATCTAACTAAATAAATCGAAGCTGACCAAATTCAATAGATAAGCCTTCATTTAAATTCACTTAAAATTCCTCACACAACAGCAGATAACAATTTAAATTTAAACGTATTCATTTAAAATATTTAAATTGTTTAAATTGCTAATACCCGGAAGATTAAAATCGATATGTTCGCCAATAGTTTGGTAGAGTCTAATGGATTTATGCAATAATTCGTTTGCAGCGTTATGGGGGAAAATGTGCAACACCTGAGGTGGTGCGTTGCCAGCATATGTGACAACATGCATCTCCATACATTGTGAGGAAAAGAGACGACAGGGTCTCGTCCCCACGTATATCACTTCTCGCTAGAAAGGTGTGGATGAGTTGGATAGTAGATACAAAAATATACTCCAATGCTAGGTCAACAACCGGTTCCTATATCTGATTGCCGACTGCAAAGTGATGTTTGTTTTCCCACAGCTCCTTTCTCGATCCCAGTGTGCACCGCCTGAGACTTTCCCATCGGCACTCTCCAGTCTTATCGGCGTAGATTACATTCACATGTCTTTATACGTGTTTTAGACAAAGTTGTTCTTATTTGCATAAATTTGTTTTTCATCGGCGTTTAGTGAGCTGACTAAATTCAATTATTTAAAAATTATTTATTATTTTAAATTATGAATCACAGTTTTTGTTAGCAGCCATGGCAGCGATATTGACCGTCAAACTTATAAAGTAATGAAACACGTTGTTGTTGTTGCTGTTTGCATTCTGATAAAAATCATTCTGAAATCGCCCAATTCAATCATTTTGAATGTCGTGTGCTATTGTTTTGGAATTGTGCACTAATTACTTAAAATATGTTATTAAATTGTACTACAGAATTTTAATTAAACATTATTATAATTTCATACATTTAGTGTTTACAACGTGTTTTTGTTGTACGCGTTTTTATTCCGCCTCATTATTTAGTTTTAATTAAATGTTTTGTATTTATGGTTTATTGTAATGCAGAGAACATGTTGCAACTTATGCTTCATTTAGTTATGGCCAGAGTGTGGCAACAAACAAAAACAACAACCAGCACAAACTCACCGACCATATATGTGTATGTGTGTATACACATATCTACCGCAAATCTGAACCTGCTTTTACCTTGTGTCAGGTACATAATGAAGATTATACAGAGTTTTTGCTCACTATTCAGTTAAAACCGTACGAGGGTTGTTTGAAAATGCCTAATGCAATGATCAACTTTGATGTGAGTGGAGACTTACAGGGCCTGCTTAAAATATGGATCCAGGAAAACATTCGCCAGCATGGAATACCCAATGGATCGGATTTACTGACACAGAAGGAGAAAACAGCGTCCTCATCTTGGTGTGATAAAGTATCCTTACCAACAGCTTTTATATTAAATTCGCCATGTCTCAGTCGACATCCAACCAACGTGAAAATTTGATAAATAAATCAGAGAGGGGGAAAATGGGACCAGAAATTCAAACTTTTTAAAGAACTAAAATATTACAAGAATAAAAAAACACTTTCAAACGAAACTAAGTAGGCTTTCTCCAAGAACAGTTGTTGGATTTACCAAACAATAATAATTATTAAATAATAGGCGACTTTGTAGCGTGAGGATTAAGGGTTCTATTCCTACAAGTGGCTTCGGTCTGTCGCTGCAAAAACCTAGCCATATGGCTTACCCTTGGACCCAAAATTATAATATAAATTTACTTTGTATTGTAATTAATAAAAAATAATATAAATCAAACCATCATCCATTGTAAGGAAATTGAATTTTTGTATACATTGGTCTGGATACAATTCATGACCATAAGTTAATTTTCTGTATAACATGGATCATATTTTATACCGGTATCGTAATATTAAATAACTCAAAAAAGAAAACAACCGAATTCCATACATGAGTTTTTTTTTTGTTTAGTTTGGCCCCTTACAATTTATTGGGCAACTTTTTTCATTGTCCACGACATAAAGTGCCCATTTTACTCCGTTTACCATAAATTGTTCAAGCTTCTCGGGCGGTGGTAGTTCCGCCAAGAATATTTCTCTTGAGCATGTAAATTGCGTAGTGGCGTACACTTTGCATTTGAAATAACACCGTAGGGTCAATTCTGGTGGTATGGATGGTCGTTCACCAGGTACTTTTTATAGGAGAACATGTCTTGTTTGATTTGCCTTGTGGCGGGGCGCACTATCATATTAAAACCTAGCAGACATAAAGCTCAAAATATCCACTGGTTTGTCTTCGATGGTTTTGGCTCAAACTGTCACTTTTTGATCATGCCAATGGGATATCATGTGAATTTCCATTTGACATTCCGCAGCTGAACATAAACAACGAACTCTGTTGTCAGACAGTTTGGTTATCTTAGCAATACAGTTTTTTTTGTAATATCCTTACTTATTTCCCTTAACATTCCAGACGGGGGACTTCTCTCGAATCAGTGAGCTGTGGACTATAAAATTTGTATACTCACTGACCGGGATCTAGTGTTGAAGGCCGGCTCCGAACGGCTAATGCTTTTCTAGAAAAGTTTTACATGGCATAGAGATTCCTCTCTTACTCGCAAAGTCGTAAACATTTACGAAGTGGAAACAGTCGCTGAAAAATGTTTGATGGTCTTATCTGGTCTTGTCGGGTTTCGAACTCGGGTTCTTCCGTGTGCACACACTACCTACCACACCACGGCCTTCAACTAATATACAAGCCATTGAAAACTTTTCTAGAAGAAGTACCAGCCTTACCAATGCGCCTTTGAATGTTTGGCCTCGATAAATGAATATACCGAAAAATTATTTTATTTAATCGGATTGAAATGTGAGCACAGCCCACAGATTAGAGAAAATCAGTGAACTTAATGCAAATTAAAGGGGAATACAGGCCCCCTTTAAAACTATGCCCATTGCGGATTGACTAAAACAGCTCTGCCACTATTCAATGCCTCCACAGCCAAGTAATTTCATAATTGTGTAGCATGCCTCGTCCAAAGCATTTATCATTATTAATATCGCTGTTCATGTACTCGTGTGGTCACATTTAAATATTTTGCTCACTGCGAATGGATAATTATTTCACACAGACTACGAACCGTAAATGTTTCTGTAAACATTTTTGGTCTATAATTGTGGTTTTGTAGCAATCCAAATAATTCAGTGCTTCGTGTAATTATAAAATGATAAGGATAAACTAAATAAATTTTACATTTTGAACCCCCCCAAAAAAAAAAACCAACAAATGATAAAAACAGCAAATCTGCATTTAGCTGCAAATTGGTATGGCTTTCATAAATTTTTCAGAATCGATTTGAGCAATTGCAAAATGCAATTAATTAACCAATTATTATTACATTTTTCTATTAATTAATGTGAATCAATTATGACACCAGAAAATCAATTTTCACCCTCGGTGCATGCAGGTGTCCGACAAAAAATGCTACAACAACAACAAAGTAATAATAAATTATTTTGGTACTCTTCACAGTTGACAGATTGTTTTAATGAGATATTTCATCATTAGCAAATTTGGAATGCCAGGACAAAAGTCAACTGACAAGTTCAGCACTGTCAGATTCCGAAGGTACTCAATGGCCCCAACAATTGGCCATAATGATCATCATACTTTGCCGGTCAAAGACAAAAAAAAATACCATCTCATAATGGCAAAATAAACATCATGAAAACTTTCAACGAGTTTCGTGGAAATTCATGTTGCAGCAATTGGAAATTGCCGTTGGTGTTTTTTTTTTGTTTTTTCTATCTAGGTTAGTGGATGGAATAATGGAGAATAGGGAAATATTAGCACAGCATAAACAGGCCACCTGGCCAGTGCTCCATCATAATATTACCATTATAAAGTACATCCGATGAATAATTTATCCACTACGGTCTGTATGAATAGTACGATCAGTTTGGAACCGGAATTATTTATATTAAAACAAATACGGGCAACTTATCTATGAGGATGAATGATAATTATTTTCGAAACCCGTAACAGAATTGGCAAGTCTATAGTTTGTTTTGTTTGAGTCGTTATTAGGAACATCTGCGACATCCCATGTTCCATCTTTGATGTCTACTTGTTCAATGCGTATGATTTATATTAATTGGTCGTATTTAAAAACTATGTGGCGTATGATTATTATCTCTGTAATGTAAACAATAGGCATTTTCTGGAATAACTTTACTATACAGGAGAGGTTAAAGTTATTTACAAAAAAATACAGGGTTTCCCAACAAGAGGTGTTATTTTTGTATTCAAAGAAAAATGTAATTTTTTGAGATAAGTAATCGGATAGTTATTTCATAATAAAGAGGTAGGTATGCCGTTAATAATGAAAAACAACATCAGCCAAATGGCCACCACAACCACGCTTACATGACCATATCCCGTTTATGAAATATTCCATAAACAAATCGCAAAATGGCTGCCCTATGTCGACTTCTATCTTTGGGGTCTTGAATCGATGCTGGGCTGTTGGCGTAGACCTTATATTTCACGTGGCCCCAAAGGAAGAAGTCGCAACGTTTTAAATCACACGATCTCGGTGGCCAATTGTGATCACCTCTTCGAGAGATAACACGGTCCGGAAACTTGTCCCGTAAAAGAGTAATGGTGTCGTTGCTTGCGTGGCACGTAGCGGCGTCTTGTTGAAAGAAAACGATCAATATCATCCTACTCCGACCATAAAAAATCATCGATAGCGCCATCCATTCACCGGTACTGTTGATCCGACCTCATTTTCGATAAACTAAGGTCCAATGACACCGCCGGACCATAAACCGCACTAAACAGTCACACGTTGAAAATGGAGAGATTTCTCAACAATAACTCTTGGGGTTTCCGTGCCCCAGATGAGACAGTTTTGTATGTTGACGTGGCCACCGAGGTGGAAATGGGTCTCATCAGTCAAGATGGTGTTTCGATGGAATTTCGGATCATTTTCATGTATTTCAAGGATCCAATCAGCGAAGACACGACGTTGTCGATGATCGGCCGGATTGCGTTCTTGTGTTAACTCAACTGTATTAGCCTGAAGACCCAAGTATTTATGAAAAATGCGGTGAAATGACGTTTGTGGAATGCCGAATTCCCAAGAACGAAGAGAAATGGAAAAACCTGGGTTTTCTTCAACACTTTTGGCAACAGCAGAAATATTCTCAGTTGTTCTTGAGCGACGTGCACGGGTTTTATTCTTCACATCACTAGCTGGTCCCAACAGCTCGAATTGTTCAACCAATTTCTGTATTGCGGTCCGAGACGGTGTTTCCCGTAGACCCAGAAATGCTTTAGTTTTACGAACTGTGACTGCAAGATTTTCAGCATTTTTGTAGTGAATTTTAATAATTTCAATCGTTCCAGTTTTAGTAAAGGCGTAGTTTCAACTTGTCAAAGAATAAAAACTTCAAAAGAGACAGCTACCGAAATACGGGGTGATTCAAAATAACGCCTCTTGTTGGGAAACCCTATACAACGATCTGTTTTTAGAAGATATAACTATTACTTTTTAACTTGAGGAGATTTTTAAAAAAAAAAAAAAAAAAAAAACGTTATGTTTTATATTTAAACTGGTGAGGGAAATGGATTTTTTGGTACATGAACTAGTGCACGAAACTGGGACATCCCACATAAATTACATCGATCGCCTGGTGATTTCGTCAGATTTGAATCTCTCTATTTTAAACCAGTGGAAAACGGTGCTCCTCTTTTTACTGATACGTTTATTTTGTTTATGGGATATCTTTGCTAATTGAAAACTTGTTTGTATGCCTCGAGAGTGAAACTCTATCTCGAATGGATCACATCGTACACCATAGACAACTTAATTGCATTCACTTATGCAAGTGCAGCATTTGCTACTCATAACAGGCCGGCATACATTAACATTTGCAAGTTTAATTTAACGTTTAATAAACTCCAATAAACTCAGTATCAATTCTACGGATTTTCCTTCTTGGAATTATCACCGAACAACGTTTGAGCTAAACAACTTCAATGGCCCGATACTCGGGCCGGCCAACTTCAATGTTGTCTTTGCTGCAACTAGTTGATATACTAAACATGGGCATTGTGTTGAATAATGCAGGACATTTGAGGCAACAATATTTTATGAATGCGAGCATGACTATCATTCACATTTCACAATCTGTGTATCATTTTTTCATTAAGTTGCCAGAGACAACACAGACAGACAGCCTCAACAGGGTGAGCAACGACAGCAATTGCCTACATTCATGTGCATTTAACCCTGTTCGTAGCAAGCTAAATTTGTAACGAAAAGTAATGACAGTAAAATGCAAAATGGTTTATGAAAACAAAAATTGAAAAAATTCTAATGGACATTTTTTTAAAGAAAACTATTTAAAGGAAACTATTTGGGAGAATGAAAAAGTAAAATACATATACAAGTATTAATTTCAAAAGTGACCCTGGTACGAATAGGGTTAATCGTGGATCAAATGCCTCAAATCAACAAAGAAACTACACCAAACAAATCTTGACAAAGGGAATAGAATAGATGACCGGAGCACGTACCGTACATCATATGATAAGAGTAGGTTTACACTAGACTATCTCATGGAGGTGGGCCAGTTAAGCTGTGGAAAATTGTATGGAATTTGTCTGTGGTTTTCGAAAACCTTAATAATATGTGAACTATCAAGCGAGTTCAGAGACTAGAACGGATATACGAGGCCTGTCCCAGAACCACCCGACGTGGAAGTGAAAATACAAACAATTTGGAAAAAAAAAATCTTTCATTTTTCCTTTTATTCAGCGATATTCGTTATCTTCCAAACTCCCTTTATTGTAGGATTGATGAATCGCCTCAATATCCAAAATCTATAATACCAATTCTAGTAAATATTGTGCCTGGGGAGCAAACTGAAATCAATGATTTGCGCCATACATTTTTTTTAGAAATACTTTATAGTGTACATTCGGAGTAATTTCAACTTTAAATCAATGACTTTGACGATCAACGATTTCATGCAGTTCATCAACCGGAAGAAGATTAAGAATGAGACTTTGAAATAGGTTTTTACCTTGCACTTAGATTGCGCCAGATAACATGCCTCGATGCGATAGTCTGATGTGGACTCTGCATTCATTCACATGTTGTTGTTGCACAGTCATTCACACTGGAAGTGTGGAAAGTCACTGGTGTTTTTTTTTTTTTTTTGTTTTGTTTGTTTTCACTTCCCTTTTGCCTCTTGGAAATTTATGCAATCAACTTGTGGCATTAAATGACTAACACTAGCAAACAGACGCAGACACAGCCACAGCCGTGCCAGACACTGACACATTGACAAAGCCCAGCACTGACAAAGACACTCCACGCACACACTGACACAGTAGCTCATTTTTTATGCATTAAAAGCAGAGGAATGAAAGAAGCATGTTCCGACTCTGCATGATTAGTAGATGGCCACGTATGATATGTCTATGTCTATGACGCTCGGATGTGAAGTTGCTAAACATTATAACTTTGCCACCACCGTATGTGTTTGTGTGTGTGTGTGTGTTGGTGCTCTACAGTAGTGTCTGTTTCATTCAGATTTTCACCCCCTTCATGTCTACGATGAATAATAACAAACAATTTATGCTTTTGATCGGGGTAAATGTTTGGCACATAAAACATTCCCATTGAAATGACTTAATAGGCATTTGTAGAGATTATTTAATTGCCTTAATTACGAGTACGTACACTCTGCCGAAGGACCAATGTGTTGAATACATGACCTAAAGGGATTTCAGCTTCAGAACATCCCCTGCCATTGCACCCAATCTTTAAGACTTAATCACATTTTATAGCTTTGCTAAATTGTGATGAGTGAACCTTTGTGTTCATTCATTCACTTTCAGATTTAAGCTCTTAATCCTCTGCGCACACACATCCATGTAGAAATATTTGTGTGTGTGTGGTGTTTGCGACTATCAAATATAAAATTACAAATTCGTAGAAATTCTCTAAATATGAAGACAAATTTTCATAGTTTATCTTTCTCTATGGCATCACAACCGTGCATACACTAAACTGTCTCATTGCCAGATTGTCTGTTTACCTTAGGATCGGATATAATAATCGATTATGTGGTTTAATTAATATCGGAAATTGTGGTCAAATTACACAAGTAAGTACTTGACATAATCATCATTATGTATACAAATATATATAGGAACTTATGAGGATTAAGATTTTATTACAGTTGAGAAGGATATCAACTGCAAGCGCCTTACGAGCGATGAATTTCGGTATAGGTTTTGAAAGAAGTGCTACGAATCGCCACCAGTGGAAACTTATTTACAAAATTTTGAAATAAGAATATTTCTTGAATTTTTAACGGTTTACCCCCGTATTCATAAAAATTTAAAAAGCTTTTGTTAAGAAAAATTTATGAAAATACAAAAACAATTTTCACACATTTTTCTTATCAAAGGTTTTTTTAAATTTTTATGAATACGTGGTTTTCCACTTTCCAAAGCTTCAAACTCTTCTCTATAAATAATCCCATTCTTAATTATTCCCATCGTATCTGCAGCATTTTGTTCTCCCCCGGTCACGTAAAACATTTCTGTAAAACCCATTTCATATTTCGTGCAAAGGAATTTAAAGGACTCCCTTAATCGCCTTCAGCTCTTATGTACAAAATTATTCACATGATCTAAGTACCTGTAATCCAATTCAGGCATTATTTGCGATTCCAACTAAAAAAAAAAGTGTTAACACTGCGAATGCTGGCATTCATGCCAGACCATAAAGTTGCCATCGCCCAAAGCCTAAAGAAAAATGAACGGGAGTGGGTGCAGGAATTGCATTAACACCCATGTTCCATTTATGCGTTTTTTTTTTATTTTAAAATGATATTTCAGTGCAAAATCTATTTAATTCGGCCACTCGATATCCTGTGGCTTGTTGCGATATCAGTTGTTCGCGTTCATGCTGCAACTCTTCCACGTATTTTGTTTCTTTTGGCAATGCACTGCATTTTCCAGAAACATAATATGAACTGACATTTTGATACAGACATTAAGTGCTAAAAAAAAAAAATTAAAAACAATTACAAGGGTTTTAATTCACTTAATTCCGTTAAATCGTCTAATTGATCTCATTTGCAAATGCTAATTTCGCATCACTGAAAATTTAAAAATGAAATTCTCCAATATTAAAATGCAATAGCAACAACAAATAAAAGAATTGGTGATAACTAGTACTAGTGTTCGCTGTAATTCCCCGTTGAAGTTAACATCAATATTATTTGGCGTTTTTTTTAAACATGAATTCAGGGCTTTAAACACATTGGCTATAATAGTTAGAGCAAATATGAATATTTAAATTTTTTAAAAATACTGTAAAACACAAAAATTTGGGATAAGTTTTACGCCACCTAAGTAGTTTCAGTACTGTCGACAAAATTATATAAGACTTCCTTTGATATATGAGTTGCCTATTTCATCTAGAGAAATAATTTGTATGTACTGTGCCCGTTACAATTTTAAACGGACATTCGGGACACCGCCAAGGTCTCCATTATAATTTAGTACTTCATTTGACCCGAAACGTGTGTAAAGCATGTAAAATAGAATTTATTTCATAGTAAGATACGTATACACATCAAAGAAAAAGTCTGCGTACGTACATTTTTATAAATAAATTTTTAAATTATTGGTGGTATAATACATGAGTCTATATATCTATAAATGGTTAAGCAACAAAACAACAAACAATGTGAATAATAACACTCCTATTTATAGATGACATTTACAAAAGTCCCATAATCAGCAAACAAAAAGTCTGCGTACAAAAATTAGATATTGATTCCCATGGTTTTTATTTCACTTTAAACATCAATTTCGTGCCATTTTCAATTACACTCCTTTGTCAAACTGACCAGAGAACAGTTTCCAATATTTTCAAAAATTTATTCGCAATAAATCGTAAGGGGAAGGAAATTAATGCTGTCGAAAGGAAAATTATTGTATATTTGTGGAAACAATGAAACACCTTGAGAGAAATTGGTGAAATAGTTGAAAGGTCACATTCTTCTGTTCAAAAAGTAGTCAATACTTATATGGAAACAGCAAATTATCTAAATCTCGCTCTGGCCGAACTTTCATATTAACCGAAAAAGAAAGAAGTTACATAGTCCAATTTGTCCTACAGAACCCGTGAATTCCTGCATCAAATTGGCTGCTAGTGTTAATGGACTATTTTAGAAAACAATTTGCCACGACTCTCTGCGGAATATCATTAAAAAGGCTGGTTATCGAGGCCGAGTTTCACGTAAGAAACCTTTTAATTCACAACAAAACTGACAAAAAAGAATTAAATATGCAGAAAACTACATAAATAAGAAACAAGAGTTGTGGAAAAACATTATATTCTCTGCTAAGAACATATTTTGTTTGAGAAAACCATGTGCTGCACATGATAACAAGAATTTATCAGGCACAGTTAAGCATGGAGGTGGTGGAGTTATGTTTTGTAGCTAATGGAGTAATAAAAATGCACTGAGTCAACTATGGACAACGTGGTTACCGAGATATTTTGAAAGCTAACTTCAAACAGAGTTCAGTGCAATTGAGACTTTAGAGCCACTATTAATAACAACACGAAGCATAGAGCCGACATTGAGGTTGCCTTGGTTGCTCTATACCGGTCCGTACAGATCCGCAGTCGCCTAATCTTTACCCCATCGTGCATCTGTGGCATTATTTTTTTTTGAAAGAAATATTCAACAGCATTCGATTTCATTAAAAAGTACATTG
The DNA here is from genome assembly GCA_958296145.1 of Hydrotaea cyrtoneurina. Classification (NCBI taxonomy): domain Eukaryota; kingdom Metazoa; phylum Arthropoda; class Insecta; order Diptera; family Muscidae; genus Hydrotaea; species Hydrotaea cyrtoneurina. The sequence continues at coordinate 3,040,223 of OY282512.1, read as the reverse complement.
AAAGAAGTGTTGACGAATAAATGGAGAAATATAACATCAGAGGAAACCTTGAAAATTGTCCAATGTCGGAGAGTGATTAGCAGAGGTTCTCCAAAGAAAGGCTATCCTACTAGCAACGAAAGTTAAAAAAATAATGCAGACCATTGCATCCCCATTATGAATATACAATTTGTACGCAGACTTTTCTAACGTTTTTTTTCTGTAAAACGTGGTTTTTCATTTGTTAGACGTCTGACATACACGCAGAACTCAAGTCAAAAGTCAACATAAAAATGAAAAGTGTATTTTGAATTGTAACACTATTGAAGTAAATGAGCGATATGATCATACTTAAAACCAAACAACTTCAAAAATCTAATTTACCATTAAAACACTTGAAGCATCGGTTATTATATGGATGGCAACATCATTGTTCCAGTTTTCATTGTGTCTGCCATGATTTTCGCGGATATTATCGATTTTTCTAGAATCTCTTCTGCCGTACATCGAATTGTTTACATAAATTAAGCGAGTGCATGGAAATGGATTCCAATCGAATGTAATTACTTCTTAAGCTTAACTTAAGCCTTCCTCGTATTTCTGCGAAATATGATTAAAAATCCCATTTAATTTAATAGATGACTGTTGACTGATGCATTGCCAATGCATCTCATCCAGAGGCGAATTTAAAAAAAAAACAGATTGAAAGTACAATTTTGTATGAGCCTCAATTATATGAAAATGCCTTAAAGTACGATATAATGACGCATATTATTAAAATGTATTGTAATTTCATTAACTCATCATTAATTATGCGAAAGGTGGAAAAAAAGGCGAGACAGCATCCGGAGTAAATGGCAGTGGACAAGTTGTCTACAAGAACACATGTCAGTCAGACCTTAAAAGTGAACCAGAAGAAAGATAGAAATAAAAAAGCATTGTCTAAACGATTAATAATTTCCGAAGGAAAATAATCATAATGTGAATCTTATTATTGCAATGTACGGTATTCCAGCTATATATTATACTGTTTCTAATCTGATTTACCCTTGGACCAAGAAGTAGAATATAAATTTAGTTTGTAAATTAAACATGATACTTCTTGCTTGGGGCATAAATGTTTTGTTTTAATATCCTGGAATACCTGATGGTGGAAAAACTTTGGTTTCACGACACACTGTCCATTCAGTTACCTTTCTGAGTTCAAGAGTTGCCTTGTGGTATACCGTGTATTGTAACGGACCTCAAGTCTTCTCGAAAAAAAAAAAACTAAACTGATTCGTTAACGAAGTTATCCAATCGCATTTATTGTAATACGTATGTACTACGGTTCTTAAAAACTGTATAACCTGAGAATAGACAAAAAACGAAAGCTGAAAAAAGTCTGTACGAATACATTTTGTATGATTTTTTTAGGCGAATACATTTTGTATGATTTTCTACCGACTACATCATTCCTTATTTTATTTGTTTAATACAGTTCTAAATTTAGTAAAAAATCACTAGATTTCAATATAAAAAAAAAATCTCTTCCTCAAATACTCACGTCACTAGCGGACACCATTTCTTTAATAACAAAAAAAATCCTTTACGAAATTACACAGTAAACATTATCGAATTTAATGAAATTGAGACATTCATACACCTGTTCAGCCCATTCAACAAAATATCCTTTTAACAGCAACAAATACATCTATAAATATCCTTTGGGCTCAGGTGGAATAAAAAATAATAAATCTCAGTCATGATAAACGCAGGACAAACCATTTTATTTTAAAGCGAACACGGACATCCAGTTTCAACTTTTAATCCCTTTGCATGCAGAGTCCTTGAATGTACATACATACACATGTATATTGAATGGCATCTCTGGATATGGTAACAGACCATAATCTGTTGTCATTTAAGGAAGATTTCTTCATTTTCAACAGATGTCCAATGAGCTCCATTGTGTGATGCTGTTCCCACATTGCAGAAGAAAAGATAATGAACATTTTTTTTTTGTATTTAAGAAAATTATTGTCACCGTGAGAATTCCGTGAAGAGCTTTGGAAACAAGAAAGAGTTCGTCGAATATTATAAACCCTTCATTGTGAAAGTGTCACCGCATTCTGGTATAACGTGTTTGTTCATGAACATGAATCTGGTTGGTGCAAAAAAAAAGCAGCCAGTCTATCAAATGTTCAATACAGTTTTTACTTTCCTGTCAATGCGATAAGCACATTTAAAATTTAATAACGAACAGCTAGAACAAATTGTCAAAATAAATTATTTGCTAAAAATCAAATGGATACCGCGGAGAAATTGGATGAGCATATAACTGACCATATACAGTCGGACGAAGGGGCACCGCAAACAATCTCCAACAAAAACTCTTTGAAGGTACTTCAAACTGCGGATATTGGCTCCAAGGACTGTCTTAACCCCGAGCAAATTCATTTGCATTTGAGAGATTCCAGCGACACGGTATTGCCACAGCACAAAGATCATTTCGATTACAGCAATTCACCCAGTTACAGCCAATTCAAATTGCCATAGTAAGTGGATCTAAATATGTCATTACAAAGACATATTTATTTATAATAACTTTTATGTTACCACATGAAGTCCCTTAATATGCCGTGAACGCTATCGACTAGCCAAGAAGTTGTACGAGCGTCAGTTCCACAGCGAAATACAGCAAATTATAAATCAGCAGACAACTGCATTCGATGCCGTTTGCTTTGTGCGGTAAGACACACAATTCGGAATTCGTTCATTGCCACAACATTAACATTTGTTTGATTGGCTTCTAGAGTTAAGGCCATTACCTCATTGTGGCCACCTTTACACAGTCGCCGTAATGTCGACCACACCCATCAACAGTACTTTCAGCTTCTGCCCAAGCAAAAGAAGCGTCTGAATTACATTATGAGCGTTGACTGGAGCAAAACATAAAACGGAGAGTGCAAGGACACATTTCTTAAGACACACTGTACCAAATCTGTTAAGTGAAACTTGAACTTGAAAACTAAATTCTAATATCGACATAAGAATGCAATAGCTCGTTAACATGTGCACAAATTTCCAACGCCTTTAACCGGACAACCACATTATGGTGCAGTGAGTAGAGCATTAAAAAACCACACCCCCCATGGCTGCAGGGGAAACTGTTTGGCAGATATTTATTGTGCTCCTCGTTAACCACCTGTGACGGCCATCAACAGGTGAGAGTGCGTGTGTGTGTGAGAAACCTTCATTAACTTTCACCGGTTTGTCACATCCTTTGTCACATACTTTTTATGAGTTTCCAAACAAAAACAAAACCATTTCTCGGGACAAAAAAACCGAAATTCTGTATTTATTTCGTAATGCTGCTGGCTGAAACCGTAAAGCAAAGCAATGACACTTTCAAAAGGAAATTGTTTTGTTTTCAACAGCGCTGATAGCTCTCTGGGTGGTGCTTCAGAAGGGTTCTTCGGCAAATACCGGAGCAGGGTAAGCTTTTCAAATAGGACAGATTTGTTTAAAAGTTAATATTAACAGGGATTTTCATTAAATCTTAGGACGATAGTACAGAATAGAGAATATGTTAATACGACTTGCGCAAGGGCGTTAGAAAAATTTATTTGAATTTATTTTCCATTTTGTAATTTAAAGCCTGACGGCCAATTAAAACAAATTAAAATATGCAACAAATTAAATAGAACGACCAACATATTTTTAAAGAAGAATAAATTGTTATAAATATAAAAAAAAGTATAAAAGAAAAACATTATTTATAATATATATATATATATATATATATATATAATGAATAAAACTTCTTTCTTGACCTTGAATACACAGGAAATTTGGAAGATACTCTATGGATCTGCTCCATGTAATGTACAAATCCACCAGAGGTTGCAGTGTCTACTACGATATGCTTGACACGCCTTTAAATGTTAGTCCGAGAACCCTCAGAGTTTATATATTTTTTGTTAGTCTTTACTCAAGTCCCAATTCACACTAGGCAATTTTACTTGCGGCAATTGTTCTGGTTCCCTTCTGAACTTGCCTCATGTGTTCACACGTGGACATTTTTTTTGCAATCTTTGTTATCATTATTGCCCTTTCAAAAAAAATCGCTTTCAAAATATCAAAATACGAAAAACACACAGAAATTGCGAGTACGACCATTTTTTTCCATTTCCCCTACCGCTCTTTCGTAAAAACTAAGAATTGCGGCAATTAAAATTGCCTAGTGTGAATTGGGACTAAAATTAGATTTTGTCAAAATTATTTATCTGGAAATCCGCCACTAATTATAAGGGTGGCCAAGTATAATCCGTTTCCAGGTCTACTGCATTCTACCACATTCATAATCTACACCGCACTGTGTTCTAGAGGGGAGATAGATTAAAACGCTCGGCGCTGAATTTCTTTGTGGTTAAATCTAAATCTTCGGTTGTCCATATATTTTTGTAATCCAATATGAACCGATTCTGAAGGAACATTACAGATGGGTTGTATATCAGGAAAGTCGATCAATACTTGGTATCATGTCCGAGCTTGATAATGAAAACTTTATCTAGAGACAGTAGCAACTTCCGTTTTGATGATCAGATCATAATAAGAAGATTTCGGTTTTACTTTTACAATCGATCCATTAAAAGAAATTGCATAATGCAATATCTGTTTATTTCGCCCTGATCATCAAAGCGAAATACCCCATTAGATTCTACGACTCATAGTGAATCTTGGCATTTTGGTGTGTCATTTTAAATGTTGACAGTTTACTTCAAAAAAATATTTATACATAAATCCAGAAAATGCATTCACCATCATAAAGGTGGCTACTTTCTGACTGCGTAAACCTTTATAGTCGAATTGAAGATTGTGATAGTATTCCAATACAGGATGTCTTCATTTATACAAACAACATTTTATTTATTTAATCTGTTACAACCTTACGAATTACATCTTCGAACTTCAGTTGACTCTACCAGATCATTTTTAAGGCACTGCACTGATGATTTACAATGATAAGTTTACAATGCTCAAAGTCATTAAAATTGTTGGATTCCAGCTACAAAATCATTAATAAACATGAAACAAAGATACACAAACACACACACTCAACCAACGATATGCAATACTCACATAGACACGCAGGCATACACACACACAAACAACAATTATTTCTTAGGAAATGAAAGAAGAAAAAAGTTCAAAATGATTGCATACATAAATGCTCAGCGCAGAGGACTCTAAAGAATGTGTGACAACGACGACAACGAACTATGGCAAAAGTGCGTGCGAGTGCGAATGTACTCAAGTAAAGGACTGCATGCAAGTGAGTGTGTGCTTGTGTGAGTGTTTGTCTATTCTCAACATCAAAATCTGGAGTCTATGTAGGCCTGATAACAGGCCTGCTACTACAGTTCGTAGGAAAATCCTTTAAATGTAATTCTAACTTATCCTATTCGAGGGAAAACCTGGGCATTTAGGTATACCTTATCTTACCCGCCCTTCGTCTAGGCCCGCTGAGCCCTGAATCAAGTAAAATTCACGAAAAAATTCACACTTTTTAGGAAGATTTCCTTAAATTTGAACATCCGTTGTGGGATTTTTTCAAAGAGAGTTACAAGCCTGATCCTGAAGTTAGCCGCGGCTTTGAGGGATATCCTTGCCCAGGAGTTGCCTCAGGGAAAACTGTTAGATGGCCTAAGATGCAGTCAGACAGAAACTTTGCGGAATGAAAGCATTAATGCCCTTTTTTTTACTAACACTCAGGATGCCTCCTATAAATGCAATGCACTGTGTTAGCGATAGGAAGGAAGGTTATTGGAGGGAGACGTTGGCCTTGAATTTGATAATGTCATAGCAGGCAGGAAAAACACTTGCAGGAAGATTATTCCACAAACGAACAGTCCGGCTGAAGAACGAATTTTCTCTATAGTGAGTCGTCCGGTCAACCGGCCATTTGACAATGAACGGATGAGAGACAATGGATAGCCGAGTATTCCGGCTAAATGTTCTAACTTCAGGGACCAGACGACGGATATCTGACTAACAGATACCGTTGAAATATCTATAGAACAGCGATATACAACCCACATTCCGGCGATGCTGTAGGGAGACGATAGAGTCGGATACCCTACCATTCACTATCATCACCACCGCTCTCCTCTGTACACGGTCCAGGAGCTTCAAAGATGTCATTGGAGCCTCTGCCCATATGTGGGAGTTGTATTCCATTTTAGGCCGGATGTATGTGGTGTGAATGTTTACGAGATCAGATAAGGTGAAGTATTTCTTGCACCGCTTCAAAAAGCCTAAACACTTGAATGCTTCTTTCGACACTTCAAATATATGGCTAGCCCAGCGAGCATCACCCTGTATCTTCATGCCCAGAACATCAAGAGTATCTGCCACGTCTACATCTACACCACCCATAGATATTGACGACGGTGCTGTCCTCTAACTCCGAGGGACTTGGCCGATGTTCAAATGAGTACGAATGACAGAGGTTGCTGTCATCCGCAAAGGAGAAGATTGGGTTCACAGTCTGCCACAACAGACCGTCAATGAAAATAAGAAATGGAAAAGGAGAGAGGACAGAGGACAGAGCCTTGTGGTACTCCTTCGGTCGTTGGATGAGAAGTGAAACATTCATGTTAGCAGTCTGCATTATAAAGCGATTTGTGAATAAATAGAACTGGTGGTGTGAAGAGGGTCTGCCCGATAAATCTCTCGGAAGGCCTATTTGCAGGTCTCCACAGTGAAGGCCTCAACATTACATCAACTGGGTCAGCGCATGCTCGTATGTGTGTATGTGCATGTAATGCATACAATTAAGGTAATAAATGCTATAAAAACTTTATAAGTACATGCTGATAAATTCAGACGCACCGCACCGACAGCAGCAATTGCAATTTGTCATGACACAGCAAAAGTTAATGAAAACAAAACAGAAGAAGAACTTGCCGACGACGAACAAGAAGAAGATACTGCATACCCAACGACAATGCATAAGCGGGGGTAAGGCGGGAGAAGGGCACAACGCACAATGCCTGACATATGTCAACAGCAATGGAATGGAATAAATGTTACAGTAATAACGACCAAAATCAAGGTAAGAAAGCAAAAACTTTCACAACGTTTCGTCTAAGCAACACTCTTAGCAGAAAGGGAAAACAAGTGAAGTGAAGAGCAGCAATTAGGCAAATGCCGGCAGTGAGAAAGTCCAACGAAACTTTCGTTTCCTTTGCAGCCATTAACACTTAAAATACAATTAAACCAAAGATAATATTTTCAGTAATTACTCCAAAAATGTTGTGTTTATTAAGAAACGGAAAACTGAAAACACACTCATTGACGTTGCTGATTCTTGTTCCGAGAGCTGACAGATAACACCGACGCAATTTACTAACTCGCACAGTGCAAGAAACCCGTCAACATTGGAGAGATTTTCAAAAATGTGTAACGAATAGGTACGGTTGTGGGATAAACACTTTCCAAAGCGGTAGGATCAAAAATAGGAAGAGACTTAAGCAAGGATTTTAAATCAAAAAGGACTTAAATCAGTTGCAATGAGCAAATTTCGTCAACGAAAGAGCGGAGTGTTTTGATGGACCACTCAAAAACCCTGTTTGAAGCTTCAACTCAGTTTTATCTGTAGTTTAACTACGGGTTATCTCACATATATACGCATCGTTCCAAAGATAGTGAAGCCCTCTCTGCAGCCTGGTGGCGTATGATTAATACATATCGTTAAGGGGGGAAAATGATCATACGTTCCGGTGTCTCATAACCAGAACTCGCCAAATATCTCAACCAAATTTGTCTGTACGGTCTCACGGAAGAGGTCAAATAAAATGAAACGGAATCGCTCAGTGTCCTAACAGCAACTCTCTCTATCGTTTGGTTTGTGTTCTCGTTCTCTGGTTGCGGGTTGCGGGTTGAACAAAACAAACGAATCGGTCTCTTACTGACCGCTCGCTACGAACAGAACTGTTCGTCGCTCAGCTACTGGGGGTCAAAGCAAGCAAACAATTTTTTTTATTTTTGTTGTTGCGTTTGCCTTAGATCTTTCGTCACCGGCTAAGAACTAAAGGGGAAGGGAGCGGAGGACTGGGCGTTCATTTGTGTGCATGTGCGTATGCTGTAAATATTTGCCCATCCACACGCCCAACACACATACATTCTCCGAAGACCGTTTGCCCATGAGTCGAGCAAGCGATGAAAAACGGCCGTCGGTTGAGCGAAGAACAAGCCAAATAAGAACGAAGTTTGAGGGGTTTTTCGTGACAGTTTCGCATCCTGTCAGTGGACGAGTGGTGTATGTCTGACAATAAACACAATAGAGGCCAATCTCGGCTTATAACTGATACAATTTAAAATCTTCCGTTGAAAAGCACCATCTTTGAGCTCGTGTTTTTGGTTTGTATTTTTTTAAAAATATACCAGGTTATCCAACTAGTGGTTTCTTTATGTGCGTACAGTTTTCCACACCAGATATGAGCTTTTCGAAATCTTTTCACATTCTGTGCGGCAATCTTGTAGTTTTTAGTGTCACATACCAAATTACCTCATTTTTCTGACCTTGATGCCCCTCTAGGGAATTGCGGCTCTCTTGTAGCCATGTGTTGATCAAAGTTTGGATATTCCATGGGCAGTCATTCCAGCAGCATTTTAAATTCCTTTCCACAAATTGATTAGGAAACCAAACTTGCGCTTGTCCTCATTAGTATTCCATACGACACAACTTTAAGATGTTCCTCGACAAAATGTCTTTGTATCACTGAAAAGTTTCTTGACCCGCGCAAATATTTTTTCAATTAAATGACTCAGTCCATCTATGTGTCTGTGTACACTGTGCATCGAAGCGTTCTGGACCAAATTATCATGTCTTGTTTTGTCTTCTGGCACATTTCTATGAAATCAAAAATGTGTCTGTGTTCTCAGCTCATATACATTTTTTCAATTTCCATGGCCTACACCCCTCGCCCGGCAACTTCACTTGGTGGGGGAGGGGGGTGTCTATGTGACAATAAGAATAATTTAATTACATTTGCATGTACATCATGTTTGTTGTTGGTGTTGGTGTTTTGCACGGCGAGGTAACAATGTGACGCCGGTAGCTGCGAATTCCTTGAAGCATTCCACCCAACAGTATAGTTGGTATTGTCGTTTTGTTTGTTAAATAATCCAAATTACGTGATAATTAAAATGTAAATAAACACAAGCACGACGAACAGGTGGAATATGATCAGTCAGGCACACACAAACACACGGCGCCCAAAGTATTGTCGGCCAGAATATGCAAACACGTGGTTGCCTCTAACACAAATGTGAGGAGTTACAACGGAAACGGAAGCTTTTCCAAGTCTTTAAAATTGTCATGGAATTCACATTCTATTCACAGAATCCGTACAGCACCTTATACAGTTTTAATGAATTCACTCACTGTCGTCTGAATCTATGGTGATATTTGCTGTTGTTGTCGTCGTTATGTCATCATTATTAATATCTGTGGAATTTGTTTATCAACATTCGAAACATTTAATTTATATTAAGATACACATTTGAGAGTATGTGTGTGTTTCATCATTTCAAGTAAAACATTTGTAAATTGTTAATATTTTGCCCATTCTATTGCCACATTGTGGTTACATTTCCATGGCGGCAGATATTTCTGCATTAACAATTTAAATCTTTCATTACACTAATTGCAGTTTAAACAGAAATTCATTTCACACGGGATTATCAGTTACAATACGCATTTTTTTTTTTAAGGACAAGACAGGAGATTAAGTTTCGCAAGACATGGAAGATTTTAAATAAAAACCGACGACATTTAAGCCAATCTGATGATCTCAGGGGATTTATATGAATTGCAAATGATATTATTACATTTGGAAAAGGAGTTCTCATTTATAAAAAGAATATGTTGTAATGGATTGTAACACCAATCGATTTGCTTACAACATATGTGCCCGTCAATAACTTTGTAAGCAAGGACGGTAACGAGTGCAATTTTAATGAGCTCTCAAAATACTTGAATTCTGCAAGAGGAAACAAAATATCCATTGCCATGATATAAAGTTTTCTAGAACAAAGAAATATCAAATTAAAATCATCACACTTTGGCGAACCATGGAAAATATCCACGAGTAGAAAATCGATAGAGTTATTTCAGGAATGTGACATGTATGACAAAGCCGCCTTTACTTGTTCCACAAGATAAATCATATGTTCGTAAGTGATCGTTGCAAATGTTGTAGAATTACACTGGGCGACATTAGATCCTCGGTAAAAGTGGAAATCGAACCATTTGCAATTATAAGACCTGTTAGACATTAATGTAGAAGAATACTTTGAAAAAGGAAGATGGTTATATGCCAAAGGGCACATCCTTCTCATATATATTTGGACAACATCGACATTGTCGTGAAGAGCGGAAGCTAACTAGAGCCTTTTCAAGTGTCGGCGAATATCGGTCTGATGGAGAGAAAAGTACGAATTAGTTAACGAATTTGTCTACCTCGAGGCTCTAGCATCTTAATATATATTTACCCTCGACACTGATTCACTGATTCACTGATACACTGATACACTGATTCACTGACTCTGTCACGCAGTACGTAGGAATTTAAATAGGCATTCTATAATTTTCTATAAATAATAATAATAAAAAAAATAATATTTTTTTTTTGTACAGAAATTGTGTTTTCCCCAAATTTTTTTTACCAAAATTTTTTTTTTCCAAAATTTTTTTTTTATAATTTTTTTTTTTAAACAAAAAATTTTTTTTTACAATTTTTTTTTTTCAACAAAAATTTTTTTTTTCCACAAAATTTTTTTTTTCAAGAAAATTTTTTTTTTCCAACAAAATTTTTTTTTTCCAAGAAAAATTTTTTTTTTTCAACTAAATTTTTTTTTCAAGAAAAAATTTTTTTTTCAACAAAATTTTTTTTTTCAACAAAATTTTTTTTTCAAGAAAAAATTGTTTTTCAACATAATTTTGTTTTTTCAACAAAATTTATTTTTTTCAACACAATTTTTTTTTTCCAACAAAATTTTATTTCCATATTTCAACGGGCGCCATAGGCGCATTACAACTTACTAGTTATCTATAATAATGACATTCTTGAAGTTAAACAAAATAAAGTGAAGGCAAATCCATTTACCTTTGGCCCTAAGTACTGAGACGAATGAAAACGAGTGATGGGAAATATGTCTGAAAATATCGCCATCTTGTCGTATGCTAAAACATCCCTGCTTTGTACTTATTTTGTAGTACAAAGCAAATGTTCTTATCATGATCATTGGCCCATGTTTTGATAGAATGAACTTAACATTTGACACACAAAAAAAAAGTCTTCCCCATCGTCTTTCTTCTTAAAGTGTTAACGGAAAACTTTTCTGCTCATTGCATATCACCTAACTGAAAGCATTTTTTAAAAATTTGCTTGCTGACATAGAAACTAATTAGTAGCGGTATTCCTGAAATATTAAATAAGTACGTTTTTGTTTAAATTTTCCTCGTTTAATGCAACAAAATTCAATTTTCCAGCAATAAAGACTAAATAAATGCTGCTGCCTGTGAACAAATCCTAGTTAGGATGTTAATGCTCATTTCATAGAAATGAATCTATATTGTGGTTCCAGCAATCTATGGAAAATGTGTGGTTTTTATATACCCTCTACCCTACAGCCTAGTGATATAACCGAGTACTGATGTTACATAACATTACAGGGAAAACCAGCGAAAATCAAATCTCAAATCTGTGTAATTGGTAAATACACTGACGGGGACCTACAAACCGACTCAGAACGGTCAATGTTCAAGGGAAGTCGTACACTGGGCTCATTAATTCAGAGTTTGATCTATAAACAAGTATCTAAACCAAGATCTAAAGATCACATTGTCCCTGCCATCGACCTAACTCCATGGCCAAGGGTATATAAGATTCGGGCTCACCGACCAACTACATGATGAAATCAAAAAATATTTCATACATAAATACATATTTACATATTTTAAATAAATAATGTTTTTTTTTTTTTTTTTTGCTTCAAATGAACACTAATTAGCAATACAAAAAAAAGTAATAAAGAATAACAGCAGAAGCAGAAAAAAAACACACATAAAACAAGTGTATGTAAAACATAAAAACTACAAACATTAACATTAGTATGTATGAGTATAGACGAGTAAGAGATACTTTCAAATCTAAAATATCGAAATTACAATAGAAATTGAATAATAACAAGAACAACCACAACAACAACAAAAAGCAACTATGAAATGACACAAAAAGTATTATTTTTGTACTCCGGCAAACAAATGTTGAAATTATGCAAATTTCCCGTTGAAATGTAATTAAACATTTGTGAAATTCCATTAAAGCTCTCATTTAATATTCAAACTGCAAAAATAATATTTAGGGCTTGCGCGGTGGGGCTGCTGCACTGTTAATGGCCGTGGTTGTGTGTAGTCCAGTGAGTGTGCTTGTGTGCGTGAGTGCCATTTCTCCCTCAACTCTATTTAAAATTGTTTATTAATTTTTGATATTTTCACTCTGTCACATTAGTTTCATTTTTTTTCAATTGTTTTATCTTATTAACAATTTGTAACATTAATGTATAATAGCATTTTCCCACACACACGGGCGCACACTCATAGGTGACTAATGAATTTCTGGGGGCATTGCAAGTTTATAGTCGTGTGTGTGTGTGTACGCCTATTAACGTGTGCGTATGAACGAGTAGTTGTGATATCACATGGCCCGTACAGGTGTACACTATGCAATATGCTAAGGCAAATAATTACGATAATAGCTATTGACTGGTTATTTGTATTTCTGCCTCCGCCTCCGTCTAGCACCCCGCACCCACAACGACCAGCTGGTAATTTGCCACATGCGACACAGTGCCGATGTTCCCCAGAATATCCTGAATTATATGTGAAGCGATAATGTTTAACGATCAGAGAAAATCATATGCAGTATATCCCCTGACTGTAAATGACCGTGTGTGTGTTCGTGTATGTGTGTATCTGAAAGGTTCTGCAAACATTTGCACACAGTGTTCCGAAAACTTACTAAACATTTCGAATTCCATTGCCAGTGTGCAGACAGTTGCTTCCATGAAAGTATATTTGGGGTTTCATCGAATAACTTGTGACAATTCTAAGAATAACTTTAATAAATTATTCCAATTTATTAGCAAATTATGAAACAAAAAAATCATCAAACGAAAACTACCATCGCCATTACTTTGTTGGCAAGGAAAAGTTTTGCGAATGCTATCAAAAGAAACCGAAAAAACTTGCATTATTGCCGGAATGTGGTTTGTGTATCGCTATTCTAGAGATATTTTAATGGATTGTGTTAGTCAGATATCTGTCGTCTGGTCCCTTGACGTTAGAACAGTTAGCCGAAATACGCGGCTATCCAGGGACTGTCATCCGTTCATTGTCTAATGACCCAGTGACCGGAGGTCGCTCTATAGAGAACATTCGTTCATTCAGCCATACTGTTCGCATGTGGAATAATCTTCCTGCAAGGGTTTTCCCTCCCTGCTATAACATTATAAAATTTGAGGAAAACGTCAAAAAAGACTACTCCATCTTTCCTCCCTCCAATACTCTGACTTCCTATCGCTAAAACAGGGCATGCCATTCATACGGGTCAACATCAGTCAATGTTCGCAACCCTGCCGCCATCACGTCGCCCTTGTAGTTGATCTAGATCTATTTTGTCTTAGTTCACCGCCAGTCTCACCTTTGACGACTCCTTTTCTAACTTTCCTAAATGGAGAGCTCCCATTTCGATCTAACATGTGACTGTTTCTGTGCTGCATACGCCCAGTAGTCGTTATCTGATTTTTCAAGGATTCCTTGCAATATTTAAAACAATATTTTGAGACCTTAGGAGAGCTTCTTGTGTCAGTCAACTGAAGAAGTACGAATTATGTGTGATTATGAAACTCAATTATGGATTCAATCAGCTTTGATTGCAACGGTCAGACGAAAGTCATATTATAATCAGTGAGGATGTGTTATGAATACTCAGAACATTTAATAAACTCCGCATCCGTAATGTTGGTCCATTAATCCAAAGCGTTTTGAAAGTAAAATGGAACCCAAAAGATTGATAAGTATCACATCTGAACGCCAATGGACTCCGCCCTTTGTGGGGCGACTACACCGCCGTTGAGATCAATTTAATGGAGGGACAAGCCAGCATTTGGAAATGTTAAAAGAACTGAATATTGCAAATAATAAACGGCCTTGAACATGTGCCCACAGACTTTTCATTAAAACGAGTACTGTGGTAACACTGCACCCTGTCCGCGGTGTTGTTGAGACAACTTAACCACAGGCATTATGGACAGAATCGAAATCGAAATGCAAACCATATATGTATGTGCACCATAACGACACGTACTCCATTGCATGCAATCAAAACGTTGTGTTCATGTGTCCGTAAGAGCATTTATACACCTTGGGGCTGTTCAACATTATCGTATTTGTATAGAAAATTTTGGAAAACATTTTGCACTTTTGTATATTCGTATATGTAGGGGCGATAACATAAAATATTAAACTGCGACCGTGTAAAGTATATATCGTCAACGGAAATGCAAAAGGGCGAATCGTCGCATTTCATAATTTTACAAAAGGTTCAAAACACAATAAAACAATTGTGGTATTTTGAATCTTGGTAATTAACAAAAGTACCGGTGATGACATGACAACCACTAACAACAGATATTGCGCTTTTATTTTATAATGTCCTTTGAAGGACGCTTAGAAAGCTAAAAGCTGGTGATGATGTCCACTGGCGTAACTAGACAAATTTCCTGGGGGAAGAGAGGGGGGTAATAGTGGATTGTACTTCGTTTGCAACCGGCAGAGCTGCATTCTGGGACGGCTTAAATTGTTCTCCCAGCATCCCTATTCCTATGTCAGAGATTAACTCAATTTTGAATTTTTTGTTTCTTCTGTCCATTTGCATTTCAGGTGATGACATATTTCGTGGACACGGCCATCATTCCCTCCCAAAACATGACTGTTACTCCGTCTGTCTATAGACACCGTGCTGGAATCCAGAAACTGATATTTAATAAATATGAATCCGGTAGTCCTAGGTTGGGTGGACAAGAAAAATCTGTTGAGAAGTAGAAAAAAAAAATTAAAAAATGTATGAAGATAGGATTTTTAGATATTGGTGTCAATATATAATTTATGGCTACCGAGATAAACCAGTCCTGGGGAAATATGGGCGGCACAACTTCCCTTTTTGTAAAAAAAAAAAAACAACATCGGCCATATTAATGTCCAGCTCGTCATGAAATTGTCACCAGCACCGTCGTAATTGGAGAAGGGCTGCACAAAGTTTCCTCCATATATTTTTTTTGAACAATTACAGGTACGCCGTTTAGATTTTACACAAAATGGACGCTTCCATGCCTCGATATGAAAATTACTTCTGTCCACACGCAGTAAATGCCCATTACGTTTAAAGAAAACAGAAAATTCCGACTAAAAAAAATATCCATTTTATTTACACAGCAGCGTTTGTTTTTCATGGAAATCAAATTGACAATAGCTGGGCCTGCACGCATGCAAACTTGCCACGACAACATGCACGACCTTGGTATGCCCGTTTGTAGCCATGGAAAAGAAGAGCATTAAGCTGTGAATAATTTCCCCCTAAAAATGTCCACTGTTTAAAATCTGAAAATTAAATGGACTTTTCAATGCATTTCATTTTTATTAATTATTAAATGTTAAACCACAGACACACACTCGCACACAGAGATATCACACACATTACATTCGTTTGCAAGTGTGAGCTGTATTAAATTTATTTGTTGTATTTATTTTGCATATTGCTGTATGATAATAACTTTTCAATGGGAAATATTTTATCAATTGACTTCACCGATAACATGTGTAAACTTATTCTCGTACCACGGATAGATTCGACCATCTCCCGGTAGTTTATGGCTTATGTCGGAACATCTGCCTGTGTATGTGAGCTTGTTTGATATGTCTGTCCGTCTGTCTGTCTGTCTGTGTACCATATGTCATTGTGGCGTGTCACAGTGGTTAACCACTGTAAAGTGTTTAAAGCTTAAATATTATATTCGAACCGGAATGCAAGTAAATAAAAATTAAGTGACAACAACAACAACAACGAACGGATAAGAGCAAATGCAATGATATTAATTTATTTTGCAATATTAAGTAATTGAGCGACAGAGGTGTCAGTCAGTTGGCAATGACGCAACTTCAATTATGAGTATTACAAAAATTGATGCAACAATTGAGATAATGTCAAGGTTACACAGAGGAAAGCACTCATTCATTGCACGTAACTTCGAGTGACAGCCACACGAATGTTCTGTTCAACTCAGGAGTACACATTTAATGCATTCGCCACTGATGAGTTGTCTTTAAAATCGTCTGATATAAATTATATTTATTAGCAAAAGTTACCTGTACCATTCTATGACAGAACATACGGCGAACTTCTCCCAAGGCTGCGAACTGTGTGACGATATAATTTGTACACTCTATTATTGTTAACCCTCTAACCGGCAAACATAATTAATGAAGACCGGCTCAGGGCGATCTGGCCGCTTAATGGGTTAAATCCGGCTTTGAATGGCTAAGGATTTTTCTAGAGGAGTTTAACATGGCTTAGAAATTACGCTCTTACACGTAGTCGCCAGCGTTTACAATTTGGAAACCGCCGCTGTTTGGTGGTCCTAACGGGTTTTAAACCTCGATATCATCGGTGTGCTGCAAAAACATCTCATGTCACACAATTGTGTTTCTGAGTTATTGCAGATTTATAGAATGTGGATGTGTGTGTTTTGGACATAAATAGACATGGAATTTTTTTTCTACACAAAAGAGACTATGACTGTTGTCTGCGAAAAAAAAAATGGACTTGAGCTCTTTTTGCAGCACTCCCACGAAATACTGTGTCATACCTACAACTCTTCGGTCGACCATGGAAGTCTAAAAATTAACAAAGCCTTTTCAAAGATTGTAAAATTCTAATTTGACAAAAAAGAAATGTTAACTTTACTCTTGGCGTTTCACAACAATTGTAACAACTGATTCGTTGTTCGGTGTAATTTATTTCCACAATTCTGGATGGTCGCTGAACTGATGGCTGAACATTGTTAAGAAAACATGAGACACCACAAAAGTAGTCTCTACTGAGGAAGTTTTGTTTTGCGTTCTGAGAAATTGTGGTTCAAAGTGGGAATTTGCTTAAAAAAATTGTCAATTTCCAAAGAATCTGGAGGAAAAAGTAAAGGGGTAGCCCTAGGTTTTGTTAAATTCATTTACATAAGTTTAGATAAGTTAAGGAAAATTATTGTTTATGTTCATAAAAAAAATATAAACACCCTTTTCAGGCAAAAAATCGCATTAGTTTAATCTTTCTCAAAGTTTCCATCGACTATAACTTTTTTTCTCATAACAAACACTGTTCTTATGTCCTTAGAGTGTTGTTTTTTTTTTTGGAATAATTCGGTTTTCAAACTAACAATCTTTATTTGATAGAAATCGGACTTTATATAGCTTAGATATAAGCAATAAACCCAACCGGGATTGAAAAGAAATATTTTTTTGTTTTGCTTAAAATTTCACGCGTTCTATGAGGGACAACCCCAAAGTAAGAACACCTAGTTAGGTATAACCACCACCCCATTAGACATCTCATCTCTGGTTGGACCTACGGGATCTATCATCCAGACTTCAGCTCGAACACACATCGGCTAGGTCTGTGTGAACTTTCAATCAAATAGAATAAGCCAATGCCAAATGACGCCTCGAAATCTGCTACACTTGGTGTGTCAAATCTTGTGAAAACAGCATTCGGTGTTCGATTTCCCAAAAACCCAGAAAGATCTGTATCAATGAATTCATATCTTATCGCAGACCAAACTTTCCCTTCATCGCTAGAAAGAATAATTTAAATGTTTTGAAATTTCTTGAAAGTGTTTTGTAATTCCAACAACATTGGCTTTCGCTCAGAAACTGACATGGTGCAATTCCATCAGAATCTATTTGTGATAAATGTTCAATAGAAATTAAAAAATGTCTTCTATTTGTTAAATCCTACGACTATACATGAGCGGACCATCTCACCTCTATCTATCAAAAACTAACATCAGGGCATCGATATCAAGCTGCCAAATAATTGCGATTCATTAGCATATTTTAGAAAATTGTTTCATATACACAATTAAATATGTAACTTATTTAAATTTCATGTGAAACATAATTCTGCTTCTGTATCGAAACCAATTTGGGGATGTTTGTACAATGATTTCATTAACTCACTTCGTTGAAGATGTGCAATTTGAATTTCCCACAATAAAGCGATACGTTCGCTCCAAATGTGCCACACAATTGCCAGCATTTGCATGCAACACTATCTCTTGGACACACAATCGAACGCATTCAATAAATATTTCAACAAATGCCAACCTCCAGGGCAACAATAATTGTTATTTGGAAAAATATTACAGTACATATACTTCAACTCACACACACACACACACACAAACACAGTGTTAACAAAGTGATAGCGATGTGAATTCGGGTCTCCATTCACATTTCACTGATGCATAAATACACAATCACACACACTCGTTCCCATATTTATAAAATTCCAAAATGAAATGCA
Source organism: Hydrotaea cyrtoneurina (assembly GCA_958296145.1). Classification (NCBI taxonomy): domain Eukaryota; kingdom Metazoa; phylum Arthropoda; class Insecta; order Diptera; family Muscidae; genus Hydrotaea; species Hydrotaea cyrtoneurina. The sequence continues at coordinate 3,021,558 of OY282512.1, read as the reverse complement.
AACATTCGAATACACCGAACTGAATACTATTCAAAACGGAAATGGTCCACATACGAAGTTTTGTTTTTGCAATCCATGAAAACGACCCTTTAAATAGACAGAGGTGGACTGATTTCCACGCTGGTCGCCATAAATAAGAATCTGTCACATATATACATGCTCCTAGATTAGATCATGAATCCCCATGTATCAATATAGTTGGATACCGAACATCGTTCAAAAACAACACACGATGTAAAAAAGCCCCAGAGACAAAGAACGCTGCCCATAACGCAACTCCTAGTGTCCTTCTTCATGAAAAATCACGATTTGCCCGAACTAACTTGGTGCGAGTTTACTGCAAATTGCTTAAAATAATCTCAACAGAGTCGCATGTCAACAATTATATTGTCTCGTCTCAGTGTTGAGCTAGAAGTAGCAAATCGACTTGAACCAATTTAGTTTCTGAACCTTTGCCGGTTCGAATGGTAAACAGACGCTGGCTAACCACAGCTACAAACAGCGATCACTGCCATCACCGTACTCTAGTAAATTTAGTTCAGATTTGCTCATCTCATCTCATTTTATTGCAGCGCACACACACACACACAATAGCCAACAAGTGCACATTTTGGTCCGTCCATGTTCCACAAGCAAAGGGGAATGATGGAATCGGGCATAAATATGTCGTTATTACATCAACGATTGCACCTCGGCCAACTGACAATCTTCGACACCCTTCGATATATGAACGCAGACACCCCAAAAATATGCAATGAAACATTTTTAATTCCAATACGATGTACAGGGTGTCAGGCAAATGCTATAGAGGAGTTTTAATTCGGATTTATTCAATGGAATCCTTTATACACATTTTTAATTGTAAACAACACAAATTGGATTTTTTTTGATTGTTACAGGAATGAAAAATGATATTTCTCAATTGATTGCTTCGCATGTTCGTGTTATTTCCATTTAAACACCACCTAAAAGGTGGCAGCAACTGTGAAATTCGAATCCATTTAATTGGAAATTGTCTCTGTGACTCATTGTTTAAATAATGAGTAAAATTATTGGCTTAGTTGTTTGGGATAAAAGATACATTTATTTTGAAAAGTAAATTTTCCAATGACTTTTGAACCACCCTGTAGTTATGTCCTTCATCGCTGCGTTGCTACAGCTGGTTTCCGCAGATAATGTGATTTTCGAAAACGAATCAAAATGAGCGAATATGAAACCTTCTTTCTATTGGCAATTTTACTATCCAATTTTGAATAGCTGGTCCATTTCATCGATGCCACACACACACACACACGCTTACATACCATATTTACCTATTTATGTATGTATGTGTGTGTGTGCCCATATTTCCAAAAAAAAAAAAAAACGTTAGCATACAATAACTGAAAATTCAGCAACAACAACTGATATCGTTGATTGGAATTCAATTTTCAAAACGTTGTATACGAATTGGATATGTATGTGTATGTGTACATACGTCTATGCACACATGTACATAGGTTAAATGCGTATTCCCCAAAGTAACATGATTCTCGATTAAAATAAAATTTTAATTTTTTTCCCTCAAAGGTTTAGTTGCATAAATTCAATGGCTATGAGATTTCAGTCAGTGAATTGCAAAAGTTCTATGGAAACCAGGAGGAATGAAAGAGTGAAAAGATTCTAAGTACCCTCGATAATCAAAGAAATGATTTCTGGTTATGTTTTCCGCATACCGGTCGGGCGAATTACTCAACTTCCATTTAGCCCATGTGTAGTAATTACATTGCAATGTAAACTTTAAATGATTTTGGTGGAGATTCAACATTAACACATATTCCAATTAGACCCTCTTCCAAACATCGCCGACTGAAGAAGAAAAAGGAGAATAGTAAATGTTCACTATTTTGCTGTGCTATTTCCCTTAACATTCCATGAAGGAACAGACGGGGAACTTCTCTCGAAGCAGTGAGTTGTACGCGATAAAATTGTGTATACTCACTGACCGGGAGCTGCTTTTAAAAGCCGGCTTCGAACGGCTAATGTTTTTTCTAGAGAAGAGATTACTTTCTTACTCTTACCACCTTACTCAATGTGGACAAACAGCCGCTGGATAACATTTGCTGGTCTAATGATTCTACTACCGAGTTAAGTAAACACAAAAGTGATGGCCACTGGTAAATAACACAGCTATCCATCCTATTTTCATATGCAGCTGCGGCGGAAGAACGCAACGATGGTGTTAAAGTAGTAGAAGTAAAGCAGCCTTCGAGATAGCAGAAATTATTCGACACAAATTTAGCGTAGAAGATAGTTCCAAAATCTCTGAGTGGCGCTAGATCTTCATTTACCGTATTCCGCCTTATTCCATCCGCTATTTTAGTTGGTATTCCGACACAACAGCAGTTTGTGAACAGATATTTTACGCATTGTTGTAAATTTACAACATTTTATTAGTGGTTCACCTAAATTTTGCCGAAAAATCAATCTTGTACGCAAAACTCCGAAATGAACTCGGGACAAAAGAGAAGGCATCAATGAACTTCGTTGGCCTATCTACTTATGTGTTGGCGGCTGTATATTCGGCGACATTTTCAATTTGCAGATAATTAATCCAAATGTCATCTAACTCAATGACAAAGGAGTTGATGGTCTGCAACCAGATTGAATTGGGTGACAGAATAAAATCTCTCCACCCTTCTGCTGAATTCAAGCCAAATGTTGTTAAGCAGTTTGCAAAGAGGAACTTCCAGAGAGCCAAGATATCTAATTAAAAACTCAAAAGTGCATTAATGCATACTAAGTAATCATAGCAAATGTAAGATGTTCCTTTTTCGAATGCAGACTGGCAGGCAGCAGGCAGCATGTGGCATTCAGTGCATTGTAATGTGTTAATTAAACCACTTTTGCCAATTGCCCTTCATTTACACTGTTCGCACAGAGACAAAGCTCCCTTTTGAAGTAGAAACCAACCGCCATCTGCCTCCACCAACCCCACCCCAGCCCAGTCAATGCATCCAAATCGTTCTTATACTTTTGCAGTAATTTCATTAGTAAGCGCTGCTGTTCGTGCATGTTGTTGTTGGCGAAGTAGTTATTTGGAACGCCAATCGCTGCTGCTATAAAACTTTCGAATTCAACATCGGCATCATCGGCAGCATCAAGAATAATATTCAAACATACACACACAACAACCCGCCCACCCACGGACAATTCATGGCAGAAGCCATTTCCACGGTTAACTTTCACAGTACTTTAGGGGTGAACACTTTTTGTTGTGGTTGCTGCTGCCTTCCCCGATCCTCCATCCTCCGTCCACCACAACTCCCCAGCCAGCCGAAAATAATCATAATCGAATTTATGTATGTATGTGGGAGGACATTGAAAGTGTGTATGTGTGTGTGTGGATGCTCGAGAAGATTTAAATTTTCGAGCATTTTTAAGTGCATTACACCGACACGCTAAATGCAATTAAAATACACCTCGCATGCACATCAGTGCCAGGGATGCCAAATACCTACAACCAACTGATGGAGAATGGACATGTCCAGGGCCTAGTGCTAGTAACATTTCGTTGTGTTTTATCGCACAAATTGAAAGACGTTTTTGCTGAGAATCTTAATATATATTTACCCTCGACACTGATACACTGATTCACTGACTCTGTCACGCAGTACGTAGGAATTTACACAAAATTTTTTTTTCAACAAAAAATTTTTTTTTCAACAAAAATTTTTTTTTCAACAAAAATTTTTTTTTCAAGAAAAAAATTTTTTTTTAACAAAATTTGTTTTCCATATTTCAACGGGCGTCCTAGGCGCATTACAACTTACTATTTAAAATATTTACCAAGAACCCCAACAATGGAAACACCTCCAACACTGCGCTTCAGAATGATTCAGAAAACACATTTATGCCTTATCAGAATTCAGAAAATCTTCCATTGATTTTGATCTTACCTCTCTACCGGACTAAGCATCCTATCGTCTACAGCTGTGCACAGTAGGGGAATTCGGAAAATGTACGAAAATTCCTTTTTTCGAGTACTGCTGTCGACCTCAGGCCTGTGTTCCTAAAAAAAACATAGAATTCCCAAATGTTTGGACATCAGTCTGACAGGGCCAATTTGAATGGCCGATCTCTAGATGGGCCTAGCGAAATCGGAACTGGGTGGAACCCAAGTGGGCCGAACCGCAAAGTAGGCCGATTCAAATATACCACAGGTCTCGCTTAAGTGTCAACGAACTCAAGAACGGCCCCGTGGCCTTAACGAGAGCACAACACTTAAGTTCCAAAGTTGAAGAACGCAAATCAATACGAATAATGTCTAATCTTCCTTGTGACGTTGACTACAACAACAGCCTCTTGGCAGAATCACAGCAGTTGTTGCGTCCGTAAATGGTGAAATTCATTCCTTCCACTTTCGATGTAATTTCCCCGGCCTTGGTCATTGTTTTTTTTTTTGCAATTTTGGTGTAAAACACCCACTCGGCTGCCCTGAAAAGGGTGCCCAATATTAGAACATGTCATCCCTGCAGTCTCTGTGTAAGCGATTGAATTTCCATATCCTTGGGGTGTATACACTGTTTCGGGTTCACTACATTTCGTGCTGATTTTTAAATGGGCTCAACAGAATCTGTGCAAACATTTTCAAATATTTCGGCCATTTATTGCTCATCTGTTGATACAGCGAGGATTGGTGCACATTTTTCGGCCAATTACAGTTTCATTGCATAAACGAGTGATTATTGCATTAAATAAAAGTTGAATTTGATTTTTGGTTGTCTGAGGGCGGCGGGAACGTGTAACGGCAATCCGGCCAATACTCGTCACAAATTCCTAGTGCTGGGCCAAGCAATGATGGCATTCAATTGGAAAATATGAAACTCCATTTCGGGGTTATGCATATGAATGGAGTTCATAGAAACCATTTCACAATCCGGTAACTGATATACAAATTGAACTTGTTGACGTCGGCCTTCATGAGTGTGGCGATATGTGAACAGGCATTTGAGTACAATGAATTATTTACAATGCATTCAATATTTTCAATTCAAGCCCATTGAAATCTACTTTGTCGCGTTGAGTACGTAATGGGCATGACATGCGTAGTGGAAGGTGTGATTTGAAATAAATACAGAATCCTTAAAGCGGCAACGAATTGATTTTCATGTTAATGTTAGTGTTAGTGTCAAATAAATCGCTTTCTTTTAAAGTAAATAAATAGTTTTGATTTATAACGCTTATCTATATTGGTGACATTTCGGAGATCTTGTCATTATTCACATTCAGATCGGATCAGCGTTGCTTGAGCTCTGTTGCGATGATGATGACATGTGATAACTGGAAACCAACTCACACAAAATATAAATACATTACACTGCCATCGGTGTCTTGCTGCAGACAATCAAAATGATTTTATATTTCTTCAACAAGTCCTTCACTCACACTTACACTAATTGAAATAATAATTTCGCTGAAATATTCCTTATTCGATTACATACACATACATACATACATATTATGAACACACTCTTATGTCACGCATGCATATGCAAATAATTTCCATCGGGATCCATTCAAATAGACACTCGAATACGTTTCTCGTGACAGGATGACTGCAACAAACAGACACATTGTATAAGCACAAAAGTGACTACGTTAACGTAAGCTACTTACGACTAAAGAGATTCGTCTGATACTGCACACCGAATGTGAGTGGGCCACGGGACGGGGTGGTCGGTCTGTGATGGCAACGTCTACCAGATTAAAGCTACTATTGAATGCAAATAATACTTAAATATGTGATTTCCTCTGACACACACACACACACACACCCCGATTTACATACATATGTATGTACATGATAGGTTTAAAGCTGGCTGGGAATGCTTGAGCATATGATTAAATGAATGTGACAGAAGTTGATTTGAGCCTTCGAAAACTCAGTCAGCCATGAGGTTAAGGCACAGCCAAGTTGGTCTGACAATATCCAGAATATTAACGAGCTATTTGGCTATAAGAATGATAATGTGTATTTGAAAAAATACAAATGATATCAATCTTAAATATTGAAGATAGGAATTATTGTGATTATGGATGAACAGCCAACTAAAGTAAAATATGAATAAAAAAAAAAAAAGGCGAACAAATGAACTTGTCACAGTTCATTGTCAAAGTGTGCGTAAAGTGTCAATTCTGTCAAGTCTGCCAAAGAAAAACCCGTAATTGGTCATTTTAAACGAGATTGGATGTCTAATTGGAAGACATGCAATGAGACGGAAGGTTCGAACACGAGCCAGTCGTGGTAGTCATATGAATGATATTGTGTTCCACTATTAAATGACAAATAGAACCAGAAATTTTAAATATATAAATACTTTTTTTGTAATCGATTCAAATGCATTCAATGACAAAGTTAAACCTTTCCAATAAAACCAGAAATTTGAAAAAAATTATCAATACTCTTTTTTTATAGCCGATTCAAATTTAGAATTTCAAATGGTCCACCCTGTGTTTCGAAAAGACCTCACTTATCCAAAAAAGAAAAAAACTCAATCGTGAAGCCATCTAGAACGAGTCCACTTCGATCCCACATTCATAAAACATAGGAGATTTGATTTGACGAGTTTAATATGCAAAGCCTTGTTCCTTTGGTTGGCTGGCCTTGATGTTGCCAAATACAGGATCCTCCAAATAACTTGTTTTTTGGAAAATTCTGTAAACAAAAAACTACTGGACAATTTCTCAAATTTTTTTTTTTATTTGAAAGTACAATCCTTCCGGTTAATAATGGAAAATAATTTCATTCAGATGGCTGCCTCGGCTGGCCATCAGCTCTGCGGCTGATAATGCGATCTTCAAAAACAGGGCGCAAAACATCGAGTACAGCTCCGTCCTGTTGAAACCAAATGTTGCCAATATCCTCCTCTTCAATTTTTGTAAACATAAAATTCGTTCAACATGGCCCGATAACGAAAAAAAAAAATAAAAAAACGTTAGATGGCGGACCCTTTAGTTTATATATTTTTAGGTCACAGCGTTACGCATGAATGGAAAAGCTAATGATTACGAAAGTTTACAACTGCTAACCCAGACTTCAGTGCCTTGATCCGCCGCTTAAATTAAAAGAAATACCAACACCTTTCGACAGACTAGGATTGAAGATACAAATACATACATAATGTGGAATTGCTCCCGAGAGTAAATTTCATACATACAATTTGTGTAAATCATATTCATTTATTCCAAAGTTTGTACTCACAATCATGTAGTTTCCCATAGAACACAACCGCCCCACTCACTGTCCGCGGTATTGCCAAACCATTTGCTTTATGCAAATATCTTTGGGGTATTACTAATTGTCTAAGACCGAGTGGCACTGAAATGCTCCTGCATAAGCATTTCAGTGCATTGTGCCGCGTTGTCCTGGCAAAGAACGAAATGTAAAAAAGTCGAACAAGAAACCGAAAAAGGAACATCCACAGCAAATGAATGACATTGTAAGCCCTTTTCCTTAGCTTTTGTTTCGATGCAGCAAAATTAAAACTAACTCAGCTTTGCTACAACGACCTTTAGATGTATTTGTCCCAGAAGGAGCAGCAGCACCACCACTACAGACGCATCATCATCTAGTCTCCTCGACAAAAGAATATCGCTGACAAAAAACAAAAAAAAACACATCGAACAAACAAAGGAAACAAAACATAAACAACAACAACAAAAAGTGAGGAATAGAAATGTAGAAGGGAAACGAAAATTCCGTTTTCCATGTTCAACGCTCGATGTAACCGTTCACGGTAAATGTTGCTGTAACGTATTTCGTAAATGTACCGCCAAAGGCTGCAGACTCTGGCGCAAAGACGAAATTACACGCTCACCATTATCGGGGCAACGTCATTAACACACCAACAACGACAACGACAGCGACAGCGCCATGGATAAATGAACAGCAACGCCAACTAAAAGGAACAACAACTCAAACTAAAGAGGGTGGGGGGAGGCGATAGATGTGGTTATTGTTTAGAGTGCTGTAATTAAGTTTATGGATTTATTTAAATAAAGAATTTTCGGAATGAATTACTTTACTTACTTGTTTTCCTTAACATTCCATGAAGGAACTGACGGGAAACTTCTCTCGAATCAGTGAGCCGAAACCTACTATTCAAAGCCGGCTCCGAACGGCTAATGTGTTTTCTAGAGAAGTTTTACATGACTTAGAGATTACTCTCTTACTCGTAAAGTCGTCCCGCGTTTACGAGGTGGAAACAAGAATCATTTACTTTTCAACAAAGAAGGCATTCACATTGAAAATGCTTTGGAATTATTTGTTTTGACACAGTGTGATATTTCGGTATCGAAATCAAATTGAAATTCCTCTCGCATAGATACGCGAATGAGAATATCTATCCGCACGATTCCCAATACGCATTTCATACTCTGATTTGGCTATATGTGGGGCTCAAAAACCTACTTGAATGAAATACATTCCATTACAGGCAAAGATGATTTGGAGGCATTTCTCAGACCATTCAGATCGCCCTATACTATAAACACCCTATTAGAAATCAGTGTTTATAAGATTGTGCCAGTCGGAAATGTAGCGAAATTTTTATTGACGAATGGTTCATGAGAGTTAAAGTCGAAATCTACTGAAAGCTTTTCTGATAATCACAATAAAGGCTATGTGCATTCACTGTCACACTCAGGTGTTATACAGGGTGTTTGTTATGAGTTTTTTTAATATGAATCACTCTGTTGTCTGACAGCTTTTTGACAAATCATCATGAATAGGTTAACTCCAGAACAACGCTTCCAAATCGTGGAAATTTATTTTCAAAAACAGTGTTCAATTAAAAATGTTTATACCGCAAAATTCTCTTCAGTGATGAGGCGCAGTTTTGGTTGATTTGATATGTCAACAAGCAAAATTGCCGTATTTGGAGCAAAGATAATCCACACGCCGTTCAAGAATTACCAATGCATCCCGATAAATGTACTGTTGGATGCGGTCTATGGGCTGGTGGAATCATCGGTCCTTATTTCTTTAAAAATGAGGAAGGACGACGCGTTACCGTGAATGGAAATCGATACAGAATCATGATCAATGAATTTTTGTTGCCAAAACTTCAAGATATGGATGTAAACGAAATGTGGTTTCAACAGGATGGTGCCACTTGTCATACTGCGGGCGAAACAATGGACTTATTGAAAGAACATTTCAACGACAACATTATTTCGAGAAATGAACCGGTGAATTGGCCTCCGCGAATGACCTTTGTGCAAAATAGTTGTGGTAGCCATATGCCCGAAATTATATTTAAATGTTAAATGACAAGAAATTATCTATTTTTTTTTGCCCTTTCTAATTTGGCATGTGTTTATTTAAATTTCAAATCAGGAAGCTCTTAGAAAAACACCCTTTACTTATATTCGGTCCGCAAAAATTAAACACAGAATTGGCTTCCCAATGGATTTTAGGATGTTCGTACAGTCAATTTTAATAAGACCGTCAATTTTAATAAGATGTTCCACTCTAAAAGCCGAATATTCAATGGTAAACACCGATACTAATACATAATAAAAAAATAAAAAAAAACTGAAGAAAATCAACATAAGAACAGAAAATTACATCAGAATTGGTTTACATGTACCAACTGCTAGATGTCGGCTAGAAACCACAAAACAACGTATAGAACACGCCGGTAAATTGGTCGAGCAGTGGGTAAGTGATGCGAGTTTTGTCATAAATCGAAAATGACTCGTTTGATTTTGTTGAAATAAATTTTAAAAAATTTACCACTAAATTATTTTTAACCTTTAGTTGTATACAAAAGTGATTTCCTATGGGATTTCTTGCCACGTCAGAAGGTGATATTAATTGTAAATGCAACAATACGGCTAACCTTCTATGCCCTCTGTTAAGATTGAAAATATTTCATCATGGCCGGAAAATCGCCCAAAACTCCAATGGTCTGCCAACCAGTATTTGGCATGATTAAAATCCTTAAAGGGTACCTTTAAATCACTTATACCGATATAGAAACAATTTTCTACACCACATTCCGATTGCATGATTATATTTAATTCATTATGTACATCCTACTTAAAAATGCATGCAAGAGGAACCAGAAACAAAAAATCCCACACATTGTTTGATTTATATCCTTCTTTTCCCCCCATTTTATTTAATTACATTTACTAAAACAATAGATTAAATCGTAGCAAAAAAAAAAATAAAGCAAACGCCGAAGAAGGATAAAACACAATTAAGTAATTTCTTCTGGCGAACAAAGACAACATTTGTCTACGCTTAACAATAGAACGATACACAACAAAACGAAACTTTACCATTGTAAAGCAAATTCGTAGCCTAAGAATATTTGTAGACCATTTACCACGCTCAGGGCCGGCTCAAGGGCGCACAGTGGAATGTTTTTGGGCGAAGCCATCTCTAACAGGGCAATATGTTATAGAAAATCATTCCAAATAAATCTACGAAATTATTTGTCAATAAGTTCTCAATTAATTGTATTTAATTAGGCGAAATTAACTGAGTGGCAAAGAGATTAATACCGAGAAGTCTAAGGAAGTCTACGAAGCAGATGATAGAAGGAATTAGTTCACCCCTCGCACTCATTTAGAATTGTCAATAGAACAAGAACAAGCATAATTTAAAAGAGATCCACAGTGCATACGCCGATGATGCAAATACACTGTTTTGCAAAAATAAAATTTTGAACCCTACTTTAGATAAAACCATCTGATCTTTATGTAAAATAATGTCCGTTTTGTCCCATCATGTATAGTTTTCAAGTTATTGTGAAAATGAAATATCGTTTGATTTTTTACAAAAACTGCCATAACTCAGGCAATTTTAGTTAGATTATCAAAAAACATACCACGTTGAAAATGTTACATTACCTTCTTTATGATTTTGAGCAATAGCTAGGTGGACAGCTCCAGAATTGGGGTACAAATGGCAGATGAAAACTAAATTTAAATTTAAAAATTTAAAAAAAAAAACAATTTTGAGTTCCTTTTCCTGCAACTTTCAACATTTTCATTTAATTTTTATAAATTTATATGAAAGATGCATTTCTTTATGAATTCGGATTGTGGAGATCATTTTACATAACAAACAGTTGGTTTCGAATTTTGGAGGATTTTGTTGCAACTTTGATTCTCATTTATAACCAGAGACAACTCTTGTTCGGACTACTTGACTGATCAATTGTTAGATTTGCCGTAGCTGCCAATCGCTGGGAGAGTACAACGTCATAGTTAGCGCATGTGTGATGGCCACCACGGTTCTGGTGTGGCCGATGATGATCATGTAAAATTCTGGAGGCTCTGTGTTATTTGTAAGCGTTTGTCCACTTAAATACAGCCCGAATAAAGACTTAAAAATTGTTTTAAAATTTGTTTGAAAAATATAACTAAATATTAATATCGTAAATATCAAAAGACATTTCGGGCAATTCTGGAAATGATGAAATACATTTTCTTATCAAATATTGCCTGTTGTCAATCTCATCAGACTCCAAAGCTCTAACAAACTTTTTAATCACAAACATAAGTAAATAGTTTTGGTTGTAACTAACGTGAATATATTCAATAGAATAACGACATGTTTTGATTATTTGTTTGGCCAAAACATCTCAACCGGTTACACCAACAGTTTTCGCCTTTTATATACTGATTTTTTTTTTAATTACTTAATGAAAACGCTATATTTATTCAACAATTTTAATTCCTCAATGAGTTTTGTAGTATTTTTCATTGTGTAAACACAAATACAAAACAATATTTGTACGAGTACGAAACCGAAATGGAATGCTGGAAAACACATTTCTGTTGTAAACACTTCGTTTTAATTATTATATAATAAAACATTTTTTTATTAAAAACCTTTAAAGAAACATTTGGTAGCATAACCGAATGCCTTTAGGACCATGACTGTTAATGGCATGGGATCATGGTAGGGATTACAAAAGTTTCGGAGGGATTCTGCATAAACCAGCTACCAGCTTCTGATTGATTTTTCCAAATTGGTTGTAATCGCAGACGTTCACTATGTTGAATCTAAGCTCTCTACTGGTAAAAATAAAAGCTTATAAATGCTCCGGCACACAGTGGTTCCGAATCAAGGACCATCGACCAAAACGCAATAGTTTAGCTCCGTTCAACTCTTTGGTAGAGCCAGTATTGATAACCATTCCCCCTTTTAACACACACGACCACACTGAATATCTCTTAACTCCATGTTGAGCCCAACTATTCCCTACGATTTATGTAGTGACCATAGTAAACGTCTCCGGACTATTGTTCCCAGTGGTCAGGCTAGAAGGAGAATTTTTCAGAACCGACTTGATCTAAAGTATATCAATTATGGACCACTGTGCAGCGCACGTCACAAAAATACCTTACATGGACAAACTGGACAAGCGTTTCCCTTATAACACGCAAGGCCCCACTGAATAGCTCTGCTTCTCAAGTAAAACTGCAACTGAACAAAAACGAAACTTAACACAAAACTAAGACAGAAACGACAAACTCACCATCCGAACGAAATGAATACAACAAAATGCAATCAAAAAAAAAAAAAAAGAACAAAATACACCAACAGATTAAATAAAAATCTACAATGAAATACGATTTGAGAAGATTTTCAAATTCAAATTTCCCCCAATTAACAACAGCAACAACAGAACACAGCCCAGCCCAGCGTACTCAGTAAACGTATATGCATGACACGCTGGATCCCCAGCTCCACACGTACATTCTCTTATAATCCACGACTTAGGTTCGTACGACTAAGCCGCCACACAAAATTGCTGGCTGGCATGACTCCGTAGCGAAACTCTTATAACGCCAGACAAACGTAATCTTAAACATCTGTTGCCTACACAACGAAAACAGTTCAGTGTGGACCATCAAAATAAACGGTTGGCTTACAGCACTCTCGGCGCACAAAACCCAACAGACGCTCCGCTTCATTAGCGGCTATCGGATAACGCCGTTCAAACGCATCGCTTTCAAAGTCATTTTTTATTTTGTCTGTGAATAATTGACTCTCCGTCAGATTTCAATCGTAGTTCAATAAAAGGTCACATCCATTGTTCGTATTCTCATTTGGCTGATAACGTTGCTGGTGACGAGCACGCAACAAACGGAAGGAACGTAGCAGACAGAGTGCAAGAAATGGCCACCGGCGACTCAAAATTCCAGCTGCGGTCAGTGGCATCTTTATGGGCTCTGCTTGGCATCGCTTTGTATTCCCACAGCGTTCATGCACAAGGTAAGTAAATGATGTGCGGCTTCATAAATTCACGCAGCTTGTGTTGTTGCTTGTCTTGTGTATTTACGTACTAACGTCCCATATGTTGTTTCATGTGGCCGACTGTTCGAACGCAATGATTCACAGACTTGTTGATCGGCCAACCGACCCATCAACCGACTTACAGTGATTTAATGTTAATTAACAGAACATCATAAAAACAAGCGGCAGCAGCAGGCCGTGGCGGAGGTGGTGGCGGTGGCGGCAGCGGTAACAATAACTTGTCTTACTATCGCAACCGGCTTGAGAACGAAATAATCTGCGATTCTGATTAAATTTTGTTTTGTTTTGTTTTTTTCGTTGTTTATTTGGTTGGTGGAATTTCCATAAATAAGTAAAGTACAAGAAATTACTCGTCTTGAATTGAAAAACAACAAGTTTGAAAATAATCACTGAACAATTATTCCCAAATCCCAAGTGCGAAATATTGTTTGCCATTTAGAACGCAGCGTGTGTAAGCAATTGTGAGTCATTGTAAACTTCAAGTAATGCGCGCAAAAAAAAATCCCCACTTCAAAAGAAATAATAAGACAATTATTTTGGTTTACCTGCAATTTTGTAGTAGAAGAGTAAAATACCAAAAAAAAAAAAAAAAAAAAAATATGAATATGAACTGGGAGTAGATTTGTATCTTTCTGGTAACGAGATGGGACGGGAGACATGAATTCGGTGACGCCGAAACTAGTTCCCCTGAGGCACTTCGGGCAGTAAAGTGTTGGCTGTGGTTCAAAATCGCGTAACTGGGTGCCGTGACCCATAGATCAGCAGATCAGATAGATTCATATCCAAGAGGAAACACTTAACTTGGTTATGATCCATGTACGTATGTATAGGTTGACCTCTCCCATCTAGTTTTTCAGCCCAAAAAGGATGTTGGACGTGGCATTTTAACGTGTTTGTGTGTGGTAGCGACAATATTTAGGATCTCATATAAAACTCCACAGATATCTGTAAAGGGAGTAGGCGTGGAATAAGAGAATTACACTCATACAGAAATATGTAGGCATAGGGTAAGGGAGTTCATCAATCTCATGTACGACGGGTTTCTAAAAGCTGAAAATTATTACATATAGACCTTTCCGATAATGTATCAAAGTCCGATTATTTGATTTGCCGACAAAGAGCTGTGTTGATAACAGTTGTAATCACAACAATGATTACCCTTAAGCTGGGCTTCTATTTTCGCAGTTTGAACGAAGAAGTGTGGCGCAAAATGTTTATCAGACCCAGAAATTTGTAAATGGATGTGCCAATAGTTTGGACAGTCAAGGTGTAAGCAAATAATGAGTGGGAACGTTACAACCCAAATTATATTCGACTGATCATGATACATATCAACATTTGTTGTATTCTAAGTGTGGGGCGGGCGAGCATGTACATCAGTTTTCTTAACACACTAATTACACTAATGCTTCATTGCACGAAAGGCTTGCCCGATAATCGCCTTCAAGGTCCTAATAGTTACGGGATTGTGTGCATAATGTCGGTACTTCTCAAACAAAAAAGGCTAACGATGGCAAAGCGCAGTTCGAAGGAGATCACCCTTCATCACCAACTCCGAGTCACAACAATGATGTCCATCAAAGAAGAAGAAATCGAATTACACGCCAAAAACCAAAGAGTGGAGCATATGTTTTGGTATATGCAACATACAGATCACACTACATTTCCCACAGAATCGTAGGCACAAATAACAAACCCTTTTTATTACTTACCACACCAATGGCCTAATCCAAGGTTAGCTTAAAAATGACGTATTCCCAACTGACCAACATTTACATAAATTTACAATATTTATTATAAATACAATATTTATAATATTTATTATATTATAAAGTCATACTCTAATAAGTAATAGCAATTGTCGATAACAAAAAAAAACAACTCACATACAAGCCAATATGGTCATTACAACCGTAATTGATATTTAGTCTGGGTTTACACGTGCCGGGCATACTTTGTCGTCGGGGAATTAAAATAGAAATGGAATCAGGTCACGTAATCTCGTCGGTGTCACGGTTGAAAAAGGCAAATAGAAGACTGAAAGTGTCAGGTGCTCTAAAGTAGTGCAATTGAATAGTTGATTTGTCCCCAAGTTGAAGTTGAATTTTATTGAGACTTTTTTTTGTTTTGATAGTATGTAGGTATAGAAAACGTTGTACAGGGTCTTCCAACAAGAGATGTTGTTTTGGTATTCAAAGAAAAATTACATTTTTTGAGATAAATGATCGGATGTTTATTTCATAATAAAGAGGAAGGTGGGCCGTTAATAACTAAACACAACATCAGCCAAATGGCCACCACGACCACGCTTACAGGACCATATCCTTTTTATGAAATTTTCCTAAACAAAATGAAAAGTAACTATCCTAAGTTCTCGATAGCCTCACGAATTCAATCTTAAATCGATGCTGGGCTATTGGCGTTGACCTTATCTTTTACGTCGCTCCAAAGGAAGAAGTCGCAAGGTGTTAATCACAAGATCTCGGTGGCCAATTGTGATCACCTCTTCGAGAGATAACTCGGTCCGGAAACTTTTTAGTTTTGCAAACTGTGACTGCAAGATTTTCACCATTTTTGTAGGGAATTGTAATAATTTCAATGCGTTGTTGAAGCGTGTATCCTTCCATTTTGTCAACGAATAAAAGCTTCAAAAGTGACAGCTACCGAAGTACCGGGTGATTCAAAATAACATCTCTTGTTAGAGAACCCTGTAGATGAATACTTGAGACTATTTCGTATTATTTCAATAGCAATTAAAAGAATTACAACTAGTGTTAAAAAAAATTAAAACTACATGAATTATAATTAAGTAAGAGGCCACACGCTTGCTTCCGGCGCTAACAGAACAAAGAGAGAAATTCTCTTAACCAAACAATCTTCAAACTAAGACTCAGTTTGATAACTAAACAAAAATAAAAAGTGTTGAACAACTTAGAATAAGTTAGATTTAAGAAAATGAATTACTGGAATCCCCATACTGTAATACTCAGATGGAAACCTTGCATCGGTTGATTGAAAAGGGATTCACTCAAACGCAACCGAGGTTCCATCTTGACGGTTGCTGCTGAATTTATACGCACTTACGCGTTATCTGACGCACTTTTGTGCAAGAGCAACAGCACTTTACTTATAAGACAGCAAGCAAAGCGGTAAGAGAAACATCGTTGGTACTAAAAACATAAAACTGAAATCACCTTTTTGTCTGTTTTTCCCTCCTTTTTTCATGAAACCTGGGAACTGCTTGAATTAATACAATTCTGGGAGTTTCTACATTCTGATACAGTCCACTTATAGATATATCCCGGAATTGTACAAAAAGGGTTAAGAATCAGTAACAAAAACTATAACAAACAGGATTTATCCTCTATGAGAGAGTCAACCAAAATATTTGGGTGCAATCCCAAATCCCATCCAAATCCGACTCAATACACAAAAAGAGTACAAGGTGGTGGGTGTTAGACCACCAATGACTGGACGGTTAATAAACAATAAGAGTCTAATCAGTACATAGAGAGATAGAGGCACAACATCAGCCTTTTCATAAATATATTCATTAGAGTGTTGTTTGTTGGGGGGATTGAACATTCTTGCCCCCGCATAATCCTCTCATGAACACAATTTTGTTTTAAATTGTGGAAGAATTTAAAGAAATTCAAAATATTATTGAGGGAATATAAAAAAATATCGATGTGGTTATGTATTGTTGACCTAGATATTTTTAAATTATTTTTGTTATAGTTCAAGCCAGAGTCATTCACAAACGATGTTGTTGTTTTTCATGTATTTTAATTTAATTTTTTTTCTTTGTTTTTATTCCCAGTAATGCCTTCGATATCCAATAAAATGTTGGTTATTCCGATAATTGTCATACAAAAAAAAAAGATTACAAATGATTCACATTTTGGTAATACCAGCGATTAATTGGTTTTTCGACGAAATTTGGCGCAAAACAATGCAAGATTTATTATTACAATAAATTGTTGGTATATTTTAATTTGCGTTACAATTTCTGAAAATTACGATTTAAGAAGTTCGGCCGATACTCTGAGTATTCGCAGAATTTGGCGACGAGCAGTGCAATCCAGACAATATAACCGGTGTAGGTCAATGTATTTTCCCCCAGCAATTTGTATTTCACCTTTCAGCCCCCTTCTTGTACCCAGTTACCCAATTAGCGTAATCTGGTTTTTATTCAGAAAACTGTCAAGTGCATCATCGCTAAATGCAAAAAGAATTTCATGTACTGTTCACTGGGAATTTGTTCAACTAATTATTTATCGTTTATTATTTGAAACAACAATAATTAATTAACATTAAGCCATGAGTTAACCAGTTTTTTATTCCCCCCGCCCCCTTCCATCTCTTTCGTTTCCTTCAACCGCCAACAGAGAGCTGCAGTAATCCCAACTCAAAAATCGGTTCTTGCATTTCGCTTATTGACTGCCCGAGTCTGCTGAATTTGCTGAAGAATGTAAGCCGCTCCGCTGAGGAAACCACATTTCTACAGCAATCACAATGTAACACCTCGCACCCACCCTTTGTATGCTGCACGGCGGATGTGAATTATGAGGCCAACGATCTGTTGCCGGTTCCAAATCAATGTGGCCATCCGTCGTTCGGCAATAAGATCTACAATGGCAACAATACCTTCTTGGATGAGTATCCCTGGATGGTGCTGTTGGAGTACAGAAACCGTAAGTTATTTTGCGGCTTCAGAACATTTCATTGTACTTCTTTTGTCGTGTCGTTTTGTTTTTTTTTTGTAGGTGAGGGTAAACTGGTCTTGAATTGTGGAGGCAGTCTGATCAATAGACGTTATGTGGTGACAGCTGCCCATTGTGTCAAAGGTCAAATTGAAAAGGAAATTGGCCCTCTGTAAGTAAGAGTTTATTTTCTTTTGCTTTTGTTTGGCAAACGGACCACAACTACAACAACAAAATCTTTCGCTATTGTCTTTGCATGTTGGAGCAGAACACGCGTTCGTTTGGGTGAATACAACATCAACGAAGAAATCGATTGTCTTGGTACAGATTGTAACAACAAGGTCATGGAAGTGGGTTTCGAACAAATAATCCCACATCCACAATATGATCCCACCAATGTCAATAACTACCATGACATTGCCCTCATACGTCTGGCAAACGAGGTCGAATACAATGATTTCATTCGCCCGGTTTGTCTGCCGTTGCCAAGTAACCGCTGGGACATCAATACCGGCGAATCGCTCATAGTCGCCGGTTGGGGCAGAACGTTACAGAGTAAAATTCAACCGATACGAAATTTAACATACGAATATATTCACTATTTTATTTTACAGCCCGCCAGTCGAACGTCAAGCAACATCTGTCCATACATGTGAATGATGCCAATGATTGTGCCCGAAAATTCAGGGACCGAAAAGTCGCCTTAATCGGTTCTCAGCTGTGTGCCGGCGGAGAATTTGCCAAAGACAGTTGTGATGGTGACTCCGGCGGCCCATTGATGCGCCAGTCGGACAAGAAACGTTGGTTTTTGGAAGGCGTGGTGTCGTTCGGCAATCGTTGCGGTCTGGAAGGTTGGCCCGGTGTCTACACCAGAGTCTCTGACTATGTAGGCTGGATACAGCAGACGGTAAAGCCCTAATTTGTCATTCACATCATGAAAACTAGTCTAAGTATGAAAATCGAAATTCAATAAAACTAAATATCAAATGTAAGCGATGTTTGCAGTGGAAATACATATTAATGTTAATTTATGTATAGTTCCGACTTAATGACAGTTTAACATCACATCGAATCTACAGACTTAACGTTATCATTTACTCGAAGAATTTTAAAGTAAAACATGGACAGTTTTGGTATTCAAATTTCCAGCCACAAGTGTATGCGATGGGCTGACGTCACCGAAGGCGACTTAACATTTTATTTAGAAGACAAGTAAAATGGTCTCAGTCAGTCGATCGAACAGAGAGTGGAGTGAAAACATAATTTTTATGAAATTGAAAAAGAAAAATAAGGAAAAAAAAATTTAAAATTTTTAGAGGACGCGCATTATATTTTGAAATTTTGGAGTGGAACTTATTCAAAAGTTACAAGTTTTAGTAATTGAGGCAAAGAAGAGGATGATCGATCAATATTCGTAGATTTGGTATCGATTTAAATGTTAGGCTAGTTTTTCGGAGAAGAGACTATTTTACTTTTTGCCGTTTTTCTACCACACTTTTTTTTTAATTTTCCATTAGCGGGTCTTTTTGGTATTAAAATTGTATACATTTATTGGCCAGAAACTTGAAAAATAAAAAAAAATCTTTTAAAATCAACACGAAAATTGGGAAAATGTCCAGATTTCATTAGAAAAAAAATGGTATTAAAAAACTACATGACAGTTACTCTGTGTATAGAAAACAAAAAATGTAGCCAAAAATTAAGGGAATATTTCGACAAATATCTAATTTACAAATATCAAAAAACACTAAACTAGTTGAAAGATTAAGAAACAAATGAAAGTTCAATATTGAACAAAATATCTTGAATACATGTTGTATTGTCTCATAAAACTACAGAAATCATAGCCGAAAATTAAAACAAAAACTTGCCAATGCTTAAAATATCAATTTCAATCCCCAGATCTCCCAAACAAAAGGAAATCCCCTCAACTGACAACACTGGTTGGGGCCACTTTGAAGTGGTGCCCCTGTCACCAGATACTTGTGGGTAGCACCTCCCTTTCAGAGAACGTGTTGATAATACCTTCCATAAGTAGTTTTAGTTTTTTTTCTGTTTTTTTTTTTTGTTTGTTTGTAAGCTATTTATAACTATTCAAACACAAATGATGCCTCATATTCGCACCGAGAACAAACGAAACTTTGTACATAAATTATAACATATTTACGATGAAAAAAAGCCCCAAGAACAGAAGAGAAGCGAAAAGTATATGTGGGGTATATGTGTGTGTGTGTGTAATATTATGAGTGTGAGTGTGTGTGAGAGACTGAATGTTTTATGAAAGTTTATGCAAATTATCAGCACATAATTTATCACATTCAAATTCAATGAGATGCACTACGATACCCTATGCAAACTAATGGATACAAATTGCGAAGGTTATGATAGACACACACTTACAGCGATGCCCGACTCCAGCCAGCCAGACTGGTCGAATGGACTGATGGCAGATGCGGTAGAAAGGATGCATAGGGTAGGGGCGGCTGGATCTCTCTCTCTCTTTTAAGGGAATGATCATCCGTAATAATACTTTGAAAATGATGATTGGAAAACATGTAAAAGCTTTGGATACAGGTGACAGTCAGATTTCAGAAGGACTTTATATTCGGTGAGGACTAGAGAAATCGACACACCTATTTCGCGTGTGTTGAATAAACTGATTAGATTTCGCCTGTTTTCGTGAGTAATGATTACACTAGATGATATTTGGCACAAGTCCAACTCACAGTGCCAACAGAGAGCAAAATGGAAAAATTACCACTTTACTAATACATTTCACACCTAGGAACGCTCCAACTCATCGCATATGCCTATCAGAATATTCACATTGGACGCGGACATCTCATCAGATGTATGAAAAGCAGTGCTCGTAATAATTGGTCTCTGTCGATCTTGTTGTCACACAAAAAAACACTCGTACACCGACACGATGCAAAACTGTGGAAAAAAATTTTTGCTGAAAAAAAAAATTTTTGTTGAAAAAAAAAATTATTGTTGAAAAAAAAAATTTTGTTGAAAAAAAAATTTTTGTGGAAAAAAAAAAATTTTGTTGAAAAAAAAATGTTTGCTGAAAAAAAAAATTTTGTTGAAAAAAAAATTTTTGTTGAAAAAAAAAATTTTGTGAAAAAAAAAATTTTGTTGAAAAAAAAATTTTGTAGAAAAAAAAAATTTTTTGAAAAAAAAATTTTGTAGAAAAAAAAATTTTTTTGAAAAAAAAAATTTCTTGAAAAAAAAATTTGTAAGAAAAACAATTTTGGAAAAAAAAAATTTTGGTAAAAAAAAATTTGGGGAAAACACAATTTCTGTACAAAAAAAATATTATTTTTTTATTATTATTATTTATAGAAATGCCTAATGCCTATTTAAATTCCTACGTACTGCGTGACAGAGTCAGTGAATCAGGGAATCAGTGTATCAGTGAATCAGTGTCGAGGGTAAATATATATTAAGATATGTCGACAATCGCCAATTTTCTTAAACAGCCCGAAATTATCGCACTATATAGAGGTCGCTATGTCAATCATAAACAAATATGGACCAATGAAGGGAACTTTCGGCAATTAAAACAAATTGCCTTGTTTTATTTATCTTATTGATCCTTTGGATAGACCTTCCAGATTCTTCCTAAAATGCATGCAGTTTTATCTCGTTAAACTGTTGTAGATTTGTTGCCATAAATCAGAGATTAACGGAGACCTGGTGAAAAACGTCTGCGGAAATTATATTTAATTGGAATTAATAAGAACATTTCGTACATCACATACATCGGGTGACACAAAGTCACTGTTTGGATAGGATTGTGTACCGTCATGGTCGTCATTGATCCGTATTTCTTTAAATTGATCTAGCATATCACTGAAACTGAAATGGTCTAACCCTCGGTTATTTAACCTGGTTTTTATTTTATTTAAAAGAAATACCAGGTCCCCACAATTGGGAGTTTAAATAACCGGTCGTCTTAGCGCACTACACACTAGCGACATCTCATCCATCCCAGCCAATCGCTACATTTAGCGTAAATAACATTCGTTGTGTACCGACAACAAAAAAAACTTGTTCCACCACTTTTAGGACCTTTCACTCAGAAAACCTTTCACCACAGAAAAAAAACTCAGACTGAGACCCCCCTTTAAAGTTCCACTGAACGAATAACTGGATGTTTTTGTTTCGCCTGCAACATCATTATTGCAAATGAATGTGTAATTTTTTCGCGTATTAGGTAATATTAACTGCGTTTAAGCAGTTTGTTGGTGGAAAAAAAAACTTTCTTTGATGCATGGTTAAGGGGGAGAACATCGCTGGTGGGGGGACCAAACAGAAAGGAAACTAAAAAAAAAAAAGAGAAACTAGAAACCAACAGCCACAACGATGCCACCAGCTAGGACTCCAACAAAGAGGCCAAAAACATGAATTACCACTCACACACATACCATACATACGTACGTACTTACGTATATGTGAATGTAGCCAAGAAACGGCAAATGCGCGCATGTGGCCATATGCACATGTGTGCCATATGACACAGAGAACGCTGATGATGATGCTGACGATAATGGCGGTGGTGAAGGCAGTGACGTTGCTGTTGTTATTGTTGATGGTGCTGATGACTTCGATGCTTCAGAGAACAAGAAAAAAAAACACAAAGTTTGTTATTCAAAGTTCGGCTTAGTGTGGCACACATATAAGCTACTTTAAGCCATGCAAATGTCCTCACACCAGCCCAGAGACACTATCAGATGCAATGACACACACACACACGCACAGACACACAGACACAGACAGATACCGACCTATGATCAATGAATGCATGTGTATTTGTGAATGTTTGTTTTATGGCACACCAAAAGTAAATTTAATGGTGTGGAGATTTTGGCTTTTTGTAGTAGAGATGTAAGTATTAGTGATGGTGATGGCTTCCAAGTGCTCCTAACCGAAACATTACAAAATTAAAACATAAACAACAACAACGACAGGAGCATCCAAATGCAAAAGACCGCAAAAGTTTGGTATCGATACGATAAATGTGTGTGTTTGCCAAGTACTCGTATTAGCAGATATGCACAGTGTTACGCAATCGCTGAAATGTCAATTGGAAACGACTTAAATGTACATACTTCATCCATGGACGATTTATCTACATAGCTTGTATGGAACATTAACTTTAAAATGGGGAACCGCCAAGAGTTTTGGGATACGTGAAAGCGAGATGCTTGGAAGAGCCAAATTTACCTTTGTTAGTCTTCTTTTATTAGTTCATGAATACGAATACATATATACGAAAAATATTGTATACGTCGTAAGTCAGATCTAAATTAGAATATGCATACAATGTATGGAATCCATCAACAGCTCTACATGTTAATAGAATTGAAAGAGTGCAAAAGAAATTCTTAAAATGTGCTTTATCGTCATTACATTTTACAGAGCCCATCCCAACATACGAGGCACGCTGTAAATTGATGTGTTTACCATCTCTAATAAATCGTAGACATATTCAGTGTATGATGTTTCTTTATAAAGTCATTTGTGGATTTATTGACTGCCCATCTATTTTAAGCCAAGTTGGATTTAATGTTCCTATGAAAGAAAGTTTGAATTTGTTATCCTACCCTTTCATAGAACTAACTATAGTATGAATGAACCAATTGTTAAATAAATAAGTTATTTATTTTTTATTCATTTTAATACAAACTAAATTTATATTCTAATTTTGGGTCCACAGACCACAGCCTCTGGTGGTAATCGAACCCACAACCACTCTACCAACTCGCCTACCCATTTAATCTGTTTTATACTTTGGCAGGATTCTAACACACTTAATTTTTGTCTATCTATTTTTTTATTGATCGTCGTAGAACACATTTTTTCTGGTGTGTTCGGGTTAGGCTGCTGAAACGGCTGGATTTCTGAGGGATTGCATTCCAATGTTTCTCTCACTGATAAAGAAACACACACACCTATGGACCCATCGACCTTCATACACCGTCTAGAACTATGAAACTCTGCTTCAGAATGCAGTACTAATGTAGATCGATTGTATGTATATTTCTATACCAAGTATGATACAAATACTCATATAGTACGAATATAACACCTATATAATATGAATCGAATACATTAATGGCATCAAAAAGAACTTACTTCATATGGAAAGAGACCGTGTCTTCTTTACACCTTGGGGTTTGGCCACTTCTTGTAAGCAAGGGTAACACTGTGCAAAGGAGATGATTCCAGAATGGATATATCGATCAACCCATTTTCCACCTATACAAAGGAGTATCTGGAAGAGAGAATTTTCGACATGAAAAAAAATGTAATCCAGACCTTAACATTCCATTATACAACTTATGGGGACTTGATATAATTTTTCTATTCACTGAAAATACCATAGGAATGAAGCCAAAATTTACAAAGTGGTAATTTTCGCTGGAAAATGTTTGATGTTTTTGCCAATGCTGCATTTATTTTGTAATATTCACTAAATAAACATTGGTAATGGCAAAATCGCGTATTCGTTGTTTACGTAATCAAATATCAAACTCATCTGAAAGGTGTTACCAAATATTGCTCAAGATTCCAACAAATAGTTTTTCCGTTGAACGAACATATCAGAATTTCACATAAATTCATATGGTAGAAATCGATGGAGTCGATTGCTGGCCAACGTTATACGAACTTTAAAAAAACCGCAGGAATTGACAAGTGAAAAATCGATTCAGGAGTCAGAATGCTTAACCCACCAACCACGTCTTATGTTGAGAAACTGCTGTAGACAAGTCATTAGTCCGATTGAATGTCAAGTGTATAAAATAAGAATATTAAAAATGTTTACACAACTTTTCCGTTTCGAACCACTGTCCGAAAAGTTTATTTAATTTAGTTACCGTAATGTAGTCATCACAACCAACTTTAAGCATTTTCTCTTGTCTATTTTACTTTGGCCTCCAACAACAAATGCAGGAAATTGCAAAATATGTGTGCTTTTGTTTGTCTGTGTATGTGTATGTCCATGTACACACTAATGCAATTTCCAATAACCATCAAGTGCAAACTTTAATAAAAATACACACTGCACACAAACCCTGTCTTTTTCAGTCTATCTATCTCTCTCTCTCACTCTCTCCCCTCTTCACACTGGCCAACATACTCACACACCGGCAGCTGGTAATTTTCCGCATTGGCGTTGGTGTTGTGACCAGCCATGAGGGTCCAAAGTATCCTATCAGCCGGAAAGCTGTTGAGCTGTAAGTTAAAACTTGTCCTGTGTTTGCGGTTACAATCAGGCATAGAAATGCCGAAGCAGCTGGGCCGGTCTAATGGTTTTAGCCGAATTCGTACATACTGAGGGGGGAAAAAGAAGTGAACAACAAAATAGAGAACATAATGCAATATGCAATATATTCTACATGAATGAATCTATGGCGATGTGCATATGACGACACGTCATATTCATATGTGAGCGTATGAAAACATCTTAAACGAATTAGGTTGGGCTGCAGTCGAATCGAATTTCAGAACCCTGTGACGATTGTAAATTGTCCGAAATCTAAGTGGCTATGAATTGAATGGGGGGGGTCTCTATAGGAAATTGTCTATATTGACATTATCATGGGCGGTTATTCTATTTAAGGAGCAGTTGTACTTTTTGAAAAGAAATTTCGCTTACATCTTTTTCGCGGTAAGTTAGTCGATATAATGAAATTGTCTTTGTTGACATTAATGTTGTATTAAACATGGTTTCATGTTACTACTCCGTACTACTACTCTTAGATTTTAGCTCGTGAGTCGTATGTTGAAGACTGACTGATTTTGTTCCAAAGAAACGTTCATTCATCAACTTTTGGTTTCAATCGTTTCAATAATATGTTCGATAGAATCTTATTTGCCATGGATGATAGACTTATTTCGCGGTAGTTGGGACAAATGTTTTTGTCTCTTTTCTTGTGAATCGAAAATATTGCGCTGAGGTTTTATTCATACGACGTAATTTTTCCCGATTGCTTTAGTGATTGGTTTGGGAATGGATTATCAGCACCATCACCATTCACAATAGTCGTTGGCCACCAACAAGCTGGGAAAATGTTGCTTTCAAATTCGCAGCATACACTCGAAGTGTCTGTTGCCATTTTTATCTCTACAGGAAGTTATGTCAAAAGACTACTCTTCAGTTCGGTGGTTTAGACGATGGTACAATTTTGTAGCATCGTTTCGGTAGATCTCAACTTCCTGCCTGCTTTGCTTTCCTTTCCTTTTTATTTCTTCGGAATATACGAATTTGCTCCTTACTTACCTTCAGCCCTATACTGCGGATCGAGTAATGGGCCAATATATTTTTTCGATATGGTAGGAGTATATAGACGATTGTGGTAAACAGGTTCTTGAAATTATACACACCTCTCAACAGAGCGTAGGGTGAGGCTCCAAAAAATGCTGCATAAAACATTTAATCAATTTAGGAAAACATCCTCAGTTTTCACAATTTGCCGCTTGCCACAAAAATCACACACACGTTTCTGTGACATGTGTTTCTCTGTGTGTGTGTGTGTGTGTAGCTAAAAGCAATTTATAAACATATTGCAGCACACCAACTCTCACACTTTCAGGCTGAAAGTCGCTTGCCATGCAGCGTGAGCACTGCAACATATTTGCCATCGACCATTAAACAAAACATTACTTTTGTCCCAGCATTCCCGGCCGCTTTAGAGCGAATGGAAAAAGTACAATCGATAGATGTTGTCCGTCCGTGTGTCTGTCTGTCTGTCGGTGTATCGGTTGTATCGTCGCTTATAAATCAATGTTTGGCCAATGCATGGAGACATCAATTTTTCCAAAGTGTCTGCACTTTAGACAAACTATCGATAAAATATTTAACAGCAAATGTAAACTTTTCAGCAGCAAATATTTCTCAATCCTCGCCACTATTTGTTGCAAAATACGTACACGTCCCCCTATACCCAGTTCGCCACCCACTAGCTCGCCACCACCCTTGTCAAGCTGCAAGTAGTGGAGACAGGCGAGTGTTTTATTTTCTTGCATTTCAATCGCTGGCAACACATACCGCATTGGAGTGTGCGTGCGTGTCTGTATGTGTTGAAAGTTGTCACATCTTGTGGCATTTGTCTTATCCGAGTTGGTCCGTATGCTGCACTTCCTTTAAATATTTGAAAATATTTCAAATATGTGCTAACTTTATTATTTTGTATTTCAATCTTTTCTATTTCTTTTTTCCTTTTTTGCCCGGTTCTTCCTTTGTCCTGTTTGGCTTTTTGTTTTGTGTTGACACACTTCTTGCCGGCATCAGCCAACGCCAACGACCACTCACTCATTCACTCAATGTAAATATAATTTTATGGCAAACGAGCAAATATGTACGAGAATATCTGCATATCTATGAATGTACTACAAAGTATCCAAGTGTACGGCACTCTTAGCTGAGGACAAAGTCAATCTCGGTCCCGGTGTATGTGGCCGTGTAAAGTTTCCTTGTAGTTGGACTGTATCAGCAGCATATGCTTCCATACATGTAAATTAGTGCATACGTCTGGAAACACAACATTTTATAGATTTTTAAAAGGATGACCCATAAACATGCTTTAACAACGAAGTAGCACAACACCAACAAAATACTACATACAACGACATGAGCACTAAAAATAATTTAACATGCATCTTTATGATGGGAACACGAAGAAGCAGCAGCATATTTGCCCGAGTCTATTCTACTGTGATTCCTGTGATGTATAAGATTGAAAAGGGATTTGTGAAAGTTAACACTTGAAGCATAATTTGTTATTACATTAGTAGGTTTCACAGCAGCTTACAGATTATGACGATTTGTGAAGAGAGATAACAGCATTGTAAACATCCTTGCAACACCTTTTAAGCAGAGGGCAAATGGCGGTTAAAAGCTAAAAAAAAAAGAAAGAACTACAGAATGCAGATGAGTCGAGCCATCAGCAGGAAGCATTCAACACAACTGATTTTCATACCATTGTCAGTGGTGAATTAGGATGATTTGGTCTTAAAACAAATGTTAAAACAGTTGCCTATATTTGTGTGCTAAAATCCAAGAAAGACTAGGACATCAGCCAAAAAGCATTACCATTTCCAGTTCGAGCCCAGCACTGTCTGCCTGGTAACAATTAATGTCCCCCACAAGATCAAGGTGCATTTACTACTAAGCCTCATGCATGTATTTCTTTTAATCTAGTAAGGATCATAGTTCCACCGTTGTGTTGTCGGGAGACCGATTTCATCCTCATATATCATCGTTTTTATAGAAATCAATACAGTTTACTAAATCTAAAGGTATTGAATTGTGATCGTGGGATATCGATTGTCACTGTGTGCCATAAAAACATCACAGAATAATTTTGAGTGTTTTGATTTCCCCGCGCAAGTAAAGTAAAATATTAAAAACTCATGCGATTTTTGTTTACTGACTTCTAATTCTGTTACCGTTTGAAAATCTTTGTAGTTGTGTAACGAAGAGGTTTGACTTAAGCCGGGGTAGAGATCTTAGCGGTGACCAAAGTCGTCTCAAAAGTATTTATATTTCTTTATAGAGAGGTGGAAAATCTAACTATTTTTTGTTGTTGTTGTTAAGCGTTATAATGTTTGTTGTCATATTAACTGCCTTAACTCCAGTTCAAAGCAATTTTGAGCACACCCAGCGATGACACAGACGAGACTGCAGCGACATTTATTAGGCAGCAGCCTCGGGCCCAGACGACAGCGTCAAAGATTGGGCTACGGCAATGTATTGTGGATAACTGCCTTGAGAACACATGAGTGGTGGACGAAACAATGGCTAATGGATACGATAAACCCAAGCCAATCTCTTGGTCTACTTACGTATTCCTCGACAGGAGCTTGCCTTCAGGTATTTCTGCGAAAGTTTAAATTAGCGCACTCTTCAGCTTCACATAAGATTTAAATTAGTGGATCAACAACCTTTTACATTTGGACGGCGGAATCTTAAATTTGGATAATTTTTTTTTACTTTTATATATGCAGGCCAGAGTTTTGAAAATCGTAACTGGACTCCGATTTCTTTCGTTCATAACCATTGGTCGGGTTTTATGTAAATTTCCATTCATAATTAATTAACAGACTTAATTACTTACTTAATTTGGCTCTACAACCTGTTGTTGACCTTGGCCTGATTAATAAATGATTTCCAAGCATTTCGGTCTTCTGCTTGTCTTCTTCAGTTCGTCATACCTAGGATTTGCATGTCTTCTTCCACTTGGTCCTTCCACCGGAGTCTCGGTCTTCCATGTCTGGGCTTTCCAACGCCTTTCTGGCTTGAACATTTGTATTCATTCGACCGACATGGCCCAGCCAGCGCAATCGCTGTATTTTGGTGCGCTTAACTACGTTCATGTCGACATATAGCTCACATTTCGTTCGACGCCTACATTCCTCGTTAGCACAGATCAGGCCATACATTTTGGGAAGGATTTTTGTCTGACGAACACCCAGGACAGCTTCATCTGCAAGTACCCATGCTTCGGCGCCATAAAGAATCGCACTAACAGAACCGAATCAAAAAAACGGGTTTTCGTATCGTTTGGACAAATTCTATCCGTAAAAAAAAGCAAGCTTTTCTCAACACATTAATTGCAAAATTCCCACAAATGTACAAGAATATCTGCAATTTAGAACAAACAAAACCCGTGCTACAAAACGCTTTCATAGTTGTTTAAGTTATTTAGTCTATGCCTGTCTGGCTGGAACAAATTCCACATACCTGTATTCTCTCCCACTATATCTGTAGGTTATATACTAGCTGATAAGAATCTACTCTTTAAAGGCTATGGTCTAGAAAAGTTTATCATGGATTTAGAAATTCATCTGCTAAGACATTTAAGAGATAAAACTTCAGACGAAAAAAAGGACTCGATATTTTCAAGAATAAAACAGTTCATCGTTTCTTTGGCAGACATTAATCTAATAATGTTAAAAATTTTAGCAGAATCAGTCTTTTTAGAAATTTATCAAACATTGAAGAACTTCTGAAATATGCAATTCCAATTTAGCATAGAAAATAATATTAATATATTTTTAATTTTTTTTAAGCAAAAACGATATAATATACACGAAAAATAAGTAATCCTCTGTAAATGTTTAAACTGCCCCAGCGTTGTCTGAACTTACCACAACATATCACCAAGAGCTTTCCTGAAAAAAGGGTGCTAAGTGCTAAACTTGAGCCGACTCATACTTTCCGTTACAATTTAAATCTATATTTAAATTACCTCTAGCAGTAATGTGTCTCATTTCATCTTTATCGTATTTTCCTAGCCATTTGGTGTAATAAGTCCACACCAATAACAGCAACTCGAATTAGTGTTGCCCACATCTATGCCTTTGTCCTAATCTATTCACCGTCATTACTTCTCCTACAAAAAAAAAAAAAAACAAGATCTTTGATCTCTGTTCTATTAAAAATATATCACAAAGTTAATTCTCGTATTATAAGTTAAGCATAATTTTCACCCTAAGCTCTGTGAATCGCTTTGTCGGAAAATGTTATGCATATTTGAATTACAAAATCGATTAAGTTCAAGTTTTGTTTTTATGTTTTCGTTTTTTTCGTTTTGTTGTTGTTGGGGACAATTCAATTTACATAAATGGCTGTAATGTCTGCCACCACATTGGAGTGTATGTGCCCGCCGCCCCAGACACTTTCGTTTTATTTCATCAAGGACGACGCGCGGCCTGAAAGAGGACACACCACATACAAGCCCGCCATGCAATTCCAAAGTTGAAAAGGGAAGAATGTAAACAAATCCAAGATAAAGTCATTGTATTTTCTGCATGCTTAAGTATGTGAATATTTTATTGTTTTCTTTTGCAACAGAAAGCAGAAAAACCGAACGGAATTCCATGAAAAGATACATGAAACGTTGCAAGAAAACAATAGCTGCTACAGATAAAACGAAATGAACAACAACAAAAAACACACACACCCACAAATGCTAAAGCTAAAGTTTGTCCTTTATGTTGGGAATTGTTATGGCCACGCACACACGCACACTTCTCTTGGTGCTTTGTTAAGGACATAAAACAATTTGAATATGAGAAGTTTACTAAGACATTTATGATGTCTCACAACTTTGCAAAGGTACACATCATAAGCCGAAAACTTTATTTGAATACATCATTCGGAACATGTTGTTAACGGAAATTTAACTCATTTGTCAGTGCAAGTCTAAATGGCGCTGATAAGCGTGTTTCATTATACGAAGTTGGATCGAGAAAAAAACCCAGACATCTGTGCGCTTTAGCCGCTCTAATTTCGTGATTATTACAATTGTTTTAGAATCAGTGAGTAGAATCTGTATGATATTCTTTACATGTAAAAGCCAGCTACTGCTGCCTCGAGGCAGCATCGAGGGGCCTACGCTGGGTTAGTTACTTATTTCCCTTAACATTCCCTGAAGGAACAGACGGGGAACTTCTCTCGAATCAGTGAGCTTTGTACGATATACTTTTGTATACTCACTGACCGGGATTCACCTACTGTTTATAGCCGGCTTCGAACGGCTAATGCTTTTCTGAAAAAGTTTTACATGGCCTAGAGATTACTCTCTTACTCGTAAGGTGGAAAACAGTCGCTGAAAAATATTTGATGGTCTTATCCGGTTTCGAACTCGGGTTCTTCTGTGTGATAGTCGTACAGTTTGAATGGGGTTTGAATTTCGTCCTGATAAAATTGTCAACTTATCGAGGAAATATTACTACTATCTTGTAGGATTCGGCCTACGGTTATGCTCCTGATATCCAAAAAACAATGAAGACATAGTGTGGAATAATTTCAAAACAATCCTGGGTTAAATGTAGTCGCTTAAACATGTCCCCATCAACACCGATTGTCATTTTCAATGACAAGTATTATATTTTTGAGATAGTATGTGCTGGGATCAGGACGATCATTATTTATATAATTTTGGTACAGACGTTGTTGGGACATGTGTAGTCCAATGCGTAATCGGTGCTCTCGCCGCTACTTTGTAGTCAACTCAACGGCCGCATAAATATAGACAATCTACGCCAAACCATTAAAACTGCGCTAAAGACATTAAAGAACGCATACATCCTTTCTCAAACTCATAATCGGATCTGGTGTTGTACGCCTCTCTCTCGCTCTCTCTCTCGCTCTCTCCTCTGTCTTTCGACTCCCTGGCCGCACATAAATGTCTGTATGTGTGTGTGTGTGTGGTTGCGATATGAACGTTGGTAGTTTCAACAACTTCGGGAACAACAAGTTAAAAGTGGCCATTATAAAGGTCCAAAAAACAAAGCGATAAAAAATGAGAGAAAAAATCCCGACTTGGCTTGCTTGTTGGCTCCATCATAAACAACCACTTAAAAAATGTATTTGCCAACTCCTGGGAATTTCGTATACCGTGGCGAGAGGGGAAGGACATTTTGAAATGAATATTACGCCAAAATAGAAACCTAGGATGAAAAAAAAAATGTTTCATTAAGAAATTTCATTTTCACACAGACGCACACATACCACACATTCTCACACATACACACCCATACACGCAGTGTGACAGATAGCGTCAACATCTTCTGCCGCCACACAAGAAGAACGAATCACCACCACAACTTCAACTAAGCGGCTCTTTAAGCAAAAGTAACAACCACAAGTACCATCATGCCCCGGAGAGGAAATCAGCCACACGGAAGCGCAGAAAGCACATCGACCGGATGATATTGCATTCCATGGCCCCGGCACGCACACACACACACACACAAACCAACACAACGAATAACCGCAAGAGCAGCATTCCTTGATGGTATCTCGGCAAGGAAAGGGACTCGGTTGCCACCCCCTCTCTTATAATGCATTTATGTACGACCGTTCGCAGCTCCCATTATTGTTATTGTTATTATATTTGTATGTGTCTGTGTGTGTGTGTGCATTTTTGTTGGTAGTAGTCTCTTGCTCAGTGTTTGGCTGTTACAGTTTTAGTTGTAGCTATTCAGTTTCGGGTGGGTTTCCGTAAAGTTTACGGCATTTTTTTTTTTTGTTCCCACAAAAAATCGATTTGAGAAGACACTTGAAACTTATTAAATGAAGTTTTTTTTTTGTTCGTTATTTATTTGTTCCAAACAAATACTTCAAGTCCCTAGTTTTGAGTGTCAGCGCTGTGTGTGGCCACACTGGTCGCTGGCATTGCCAAGCCATTCCGTAATAATAATAATAATAGTAGGACTTGTAATAGACCAAAGTTGGCCATAATGCAGAAAGACATATTTAATTTATTGACACCGTTCTCCGCAAAAACCAACCAAAAAATACTCTAGCAAATGTTGTTATAATACGCTTAAGGATATTAAATATGACTTTAATTGAGAAATTGAATGAACGAAGACTTGAAGTGTTTGAGGAAAGCTGGCAATTGGGTACGGAAACGGAAACTAATTATTGGACAACCCGCATGGCCTTGACGGACGACGTACTAGTGGTGAACAGCACGTATACGTCGTGGTGGACAATCACGGTTTATACCACACAACGTGTGACAAACTTGAGTTTGGGTCAATTAAAATGAAATAAATGCAATTAGCAGTCAACGTCGGGACACATGGGTGATTTCCATTGATGGAATTCTGAATTTGATAAAAATAAAGTTAAACGACAATATTTTAATACCAATTCTGCTCATATCTACGAGGGAAGGGCCAAGTGGAGAATGCACACCCAAAAATGTTGTGCTGGAAAAAGAATCCAAAGAGTCCATTTATATCGTGTAAGTAACAACTGACGTCTCAACAAAATGTCTAGTCAATGTCCATCTGGTTGACAAATGTCATTCCTTCATTCAATGTTTACATAAGATATGAGTCACCCTTTACAATAGTAAACCTTCTCGGAACGGTGATTGCATCAGCGTCTATTTTCACATTAACGATCAATACAGGAATATATTCCAATTGAAGAAAGAGAAAGTGTCATTGTTTCATGTTTCAAACACTTGTAATCTTAACTGGTTTCATTCCGTCATTCTTGTTCGATTGCTGACAACGTTTATAACAAAAAAAAAAACCTCCTCGAACAAGCACAGCGTAATTTGACGCGCGATAATTTCCCCATTAACCCATCAACCCAAAACATTATTGGATTGTTTCTTTGTTCGAAAATCAAATGTCTTTGAAATGATAACAAACCGAATCATTGGGAATAATCCATTTTAATGTATTTGTGTGTGAGTGTGTGTGTGCATGTGTATGCGGGAGTTTGTCGATGTATCTGTGTGTTATCTAATTGCAGAACAATAAAACCAGTAC
The DNA here is from genome assembly GCA_958296145.1 of Hydrotaea cyrtoneurina. Lineage (NCBI taxonomy): Eukaryota > Metazoa > Arthropoda > Insecta > Diptera > Muscidae > Hydrotaea > Hydrotaea cyrtoneurina. Next base: position 2,987,226 of record OY282512.1, on the reverse strand, counting down.
GAAATCCTAAGCCACAATTACATGTTTTGTGAAAGCAAAACTACGATGATTGCCTAAACTTCAGAGTGGTAAACGTTTAACATAAATGGTCACACATGACTAGTCATTACAGACAACAGCGACAGCAACAGCAACAACAACAACAACACGAGTAATAACAGCAGCATTAACAGCAGCTGCAACGGCAATACCAAAATGCAAATGTGGCCAAAAATGTGCATGCAAAAGTTAAATCGGAAAAATTGCAAAACAACATTAGCAAATCGCCGCATAGTCGGTCTGCCACTTCCTCGGTGCTCCGCCTCCTCTCGCCCACCCACAATCCTTAACTTTTTAGAAATTGACCAACAATTGGTTTATCATTGGCGGCGGCTGCTTGGGAAAAAAACCACAAAACTACAACACACTCGCAAACAATGAATGTTAAATACAAACATAACTGCAGCCATAGTGTTTGTATTTACTTACTTTACATACGATATGACAGTTACGTAGGTACAAGAACACCAAACACACCCACACACACACACACACATATTTATTATGCATGTGTATACACATGTCCATGGGATCCAACACTGATACGGAATACGTAGTGGTGTGTGTAAGGCTGTACGCAAGTCAAACAAATATGAGAACAATGTCTACAATTGACAATGCAATGCAAGCACAGATGCGACGAAATTTCTGAACACATCAGCTCAAAAAATTGGTCCTGTTATCGATGTGCTCAAATCCGCCTACTAACACATTAGTAACTAAATAGTGTTCAAAGCTGAGCTTATCTTTCGATGATCGCCGATAAGTCTTAGCACCAGGCAACTAGGATCGTTTTTAATACGAGGCTTTCCACTTACCTTCTCATCACCCATGCCTATGAGTTCAATAAAATTACATCATATTTGGACAACTTACACATTTCGATCTGGATGCTTTCGCCAACTCTCACCATACACACATACACTTGCATACAGGACATGTGGGCATGAAGCATATCATCCCACATGTCCTGCTTCAAGAGCACATTTCCAAGTACAAAATCATTTCTACAATTTCGATTCCATTTTGCCTTTTGTGAAAAACTGCAAACGTTTCTAGTGGAGGCCGGCCACAACTTGAATGGGTGACAGTGTGCGTGTGTGTATGTTTTAAGATTAGTCCTTAATTTGACAGAATTCAAGCACAAAAAGGACAGACAGGCACAATTGCTTAAATTGACATTTAATGAAATGTCTGCACGAAATCCGAAAATAGACCGATAAGCAGGCATAACATGCATTCTACGAAACAGCAAACAGGTACAAGGCAATCCTTTGGTGTCCCTTAAAACTCCCTAACTGAACACAAGGATTCTCACCAATTTTTAGCAACAGCACGGAACAACATCAACAAGAGGATAACACGTTGTCTTTTCTTTTTCATTTGGAAAATGTGTTTGTCCGTTTGTTCGACTGTCTTAAAGCAAAGTATCTGCTATGGTTTTGCCTTTGCCTCTGTTTCGACTTTGTTTGTGATGTGATGAAACCTTGAACAGAGAATTAAACTTCTGTATTCTCTTCATCATCACAGCGGAGATTTTCCGTATACCAGAAAACACGCACACACACACAGGTTATCTGCCCACATTCCGATACATTTTTCCACTTTTTTTTTTAGGGTTACGCGAACTTTTTTCCAGTGGTTTCTTTTTTCGAAAACGAAAACTTTTTGTTTACTAAACTATTTATTGTGACTCAAGGCGCCATAAAACGACTCTTTTGAGCTTCCTTTCACACCGTACGGCAGTATCAAATCGACTGTGAAACACTCTGTTGCAGATAACACAATTGAGGCATTCAAATGGACAGTTTAACCGCATTCATGCAAAAAGCAAAGGATTTTCACTTGTTTGCCATATTTTCCGACTAGCGAAGGTCATACAAATGATAGAAAAAACAAGCGAAATTATATTGACGCACACACTCGCGATTAAAGACAACGTTACATTTGTCTTACACATCCGAAATGTACAGTAAGACTCAAGCTGAAAGCATAACCAACTACTGAGAAGTATGAGAGATATCGCACAGTGCGTGTCGTATACATTTCTAAAAAAAACAAGCTTCAATTTGAATTCTTTAAATGCAGACAACGGGTTGATCGTTCATGTATTCCAGTTTCGCCAGCTCTTATAACTCGGTTATTGTTGTGCTCTCAAGGGAAAATTACTTCTATACAAATTTCAAATTTACTTTATGGAGAATATGTTTAAGTTATTCACAAGAATTCAAAGGTGTTGGGCTCAGAAATACACTATGAAATATATGACAGTTCTATCGAGGACATTCGTGAGGCTATCGAGGACATAGGACAGCCACTTTGCGATTTGGTTATGGACAATTTCATGCAAAGAATATGATCCTGTAAGCGCGGTCGTGTTTGCCATTTGGCTGATGTTGTTCGTCATTATTAACGGCATACCTTCCTCTTTATTATGAAATAAACATCCGATCATTTTTCTCAAAAAATTCCATTCTTCTTTGAATACCAAAATAACACCTCATGTTGCAGAACCCTGTACTTTGATTCTCTGAACTCAAGGTTCGTTTGTCGTTGTCGTTTTGCAAACGTTTTTTCTCCCAAAAACACCCAACACTTAGCTTAGTCTGTTGTCGCAAGTCACCATGTTTTGGCGCCATAAAGAAGGACAGGTTTTCGTTTGACCGGAGAGGGCTCTGTTCTTGAATTGTTTGCTTAACCCGAAATAACATTCGTTTGCCGATGCTGACATTATTATTTCTATTGATGACGGAGTTATATAAATTACTCCACTACCTCAACGTTGGAAATACCGGCCTTCACTATGTCGCCATTTTGTCGGCGCCACATTTGCCTGGCAGTAGCATACGTTTTGTCGTGTCATCTTTTATCATCAGAAACACCTTCGGCGAATCCTTCTCAATTTTGGAAAGTGCGCCAGTTACACCTTGCTCCATCTTTCCAAAAATATCAATGTGATCCTCATATGCGTGAATCTTAAAAGATCGGAAAAAAAATCGTACTATTCGATTATCATTGAGATTCTACAGAATGTCTTCCAAATGCAAACTAATCCACATAATCAAATTTAAATTCAAACTTATTAACATAAATGTTACATTACATTTGTGTAGATTTCAAAAATAAATGTTTTTTGTCAGAAGTAAATAATAAAAAAGCTTTTATGGCAAAAATTTTCTATGTTTTCCAAATGTACCCAAAGACATTTCGAACAGTAATACAAAATATCCACATTATGGGCAACAGTATAGCAAATATTTTCCTTCCGGGGATTAATTTGTATCTAAGTAAATATCCCTGTATCAAAATACTTATTATCTATATGCATTTATACCCTTATCTAAGAATACGTGTTTTTGCGGAGGAAATAAAATATACCCACAATATGATTTAATTGTAGCCTCAGCGGAATATCCGTACAGTTAACATGACGTGAGCTTTTAAAGGGATCAAATTTTATCTGTAATTTCCTGTTAATATACAGATACCCAAAGAGCATAGAGAGGGCAGACATCACTAGTCGCTTCAGTTCGGCTACAAACGTGTATTGTAACCACAACATATTTGGTATGCAAAAATATTATTTGATGTGAAAACCCTTCAAATCTGTTTCAAATGTTACCACTGACATCTAGAGTTTGTAGCCGAACTAATGCGTCGAAAATGGACTTGGTACGTCTGCCCACTGTATGGCATTTGCATTAAATATGCTTCTATTAAGGACAAAGTCGGATTTCATATCAGTAGATATTAGATTACCCTGTTTTAAAACAGGGTGAATTGAATGCTTCTGGACATTTTTGCAGAAACGAAATGTGAAAATCGAAATCGGCAAGGGAATACGCTTGTTTGATTTCATTTACTTTAACATTTTTGCAATACCTTCGAAACAACATAAGGAAATGTAGAAATTAGGATTAGGGTTTTAGAGAGCGATTCAATTATTCTGAAAATGTAATTCATTGTCACCCAGTAGTTAATGAATCACCTACTACTGTATGATTTGAAGTGTGTCAAACTTTACCACATCAGGTGTAAACAAAATTTTCAAAAATATTGACAACATTCGTGACCACCTCTTTTTAACACTTTGTAAGTTGCAGGATGGATTTCAGGGTTCAAAAGTTGACTTCCAAGTCTGAGTTACATGAAGACTTACAGGGTTGACTAGCCGGGGAGTACAGAAACAAGTGTAGCTTGTAAACTTACAACTAATTTCTCCACTAGCCTGTCTGGTTTTATGTTTTGGCATGACTCTGAAATTACTAATATGGAAAAACATCGGCAGACCAGGATTCGTTCAGGGAAGTGGCATTTTAATAGCATTCTTTTTTGTAACACTGAGCAATGTGTGTGTGTGTGTATGTTTCTTTTGTCAGCTGCATCGAATAGGGTTGACATCTCGGAGTTAGTTCGAATAGACCACGAGCCCGAAGACATGAAACATGAAACAGTTAATTTGATTCGGTTTTTCCAAATCTGAGCACTCGCCTTGGCGCTCAAGAGGACAGAAAAAAATCGAGTGGAAATATTCAGAAACAAATAGTCGTGTGTGTCAATAGAAGACGGTTTGTGTATATGTTAGGCAATTGCCAGGTCCTTTCAGCGACAGCTTCTGTGTTCCAACGTCCCACTCTGCTATAAAATGTAAAGTCCACAAATAATAAGTTCCAATATTCATTTTGTGGTATTTAAATCCACATTCCACTCCTTGTGGAACCGAAATCCATATTAAAACTTATGTGGATGTCAAATCCACATGACATGGATTTGTGGACATGAAATCCACATATTGTGGACCTTAAATCCGCATTTTGTGGACATGAAATCCACATGTTGTGGATGTGAAATCCACATCCCACTTTGTGGATTGCAGGCCGTGTGGATTCCAAGTTCGTATTTCGCATTAGTCTATTCGACAACCGGGTGCTATAAAGATACATTTTATTTTTTTTTTACTATAATAATACCATATCTAATTTTATATCCGGCTTCAGAAACTAACAGTATTGTAAAGTCGAAAGCTCTTAGGAAATAAAGCTTCTGTTATCGATGCCAATGGGCGCTGGCGCTTGCTCTAAATTTGGACTGGGCACCTTAAAGACTGGATACAACGGTGTAAATTCACTGTAGCCAAAGGCATGTTCTTCGCCTTCATTAATGTTGTTACGCTGAGTGTGCGTGGACTCCTCGTACGAAGGAGGCGCTAAAAAGGAATTTCAGTTTAAAATGTGGACTCTGTAAGGGAGACATTCGACTTACGCATATTTGGCGTTTGTAAATCCAAAGTCGGCGCGGCTGTCGACTCTTTCGACAAAGCCAAGTCCGCGGGCCTTTCTCTCATTCCGCCATTACCAGACATGGGCTGTTGCTGTATTACATCCATGCCACTTGTATTGTTGGCCAGTGGAACATTGCCTATAATCACCGGCATCGTAACTACTTGATTCTTGTGCCAACTCTTCATTTTTACCTCCATCTCCACTTGATAGACGATTTGTATAACACTGCACGCCTGTATGCAGGTGGGCGGTGTGGCCGGCACATGTATTTCCTCGTTAATTGATCGGGTGCAATAGCGCAGCACCGAATCGCCCTTTACCTTGCTCACCGAAATACGCTGGACCTTGGTGCGGCTGGGACTATGGCTGGTGTAGCGTACAAGCATTACCAGGGCAAATTTCACCTCGGAAACGGCCATGTTGGTGTTGTTTATAACAAGGGCCTGCACAGGTATATTTTGTCCCGGAACATAACCGGTCTGAGGTACTTTCAGTTCGATTTTCAGAGGCTCCGTGGTACAGGGTCCACAGCAGAATGTTTTGTACGATTCGCTTGTGGAAGGGATCTACATTTGAGGATTATTTTGTACGATATCTCACTAAACTCACCCTTATTTGAGGCGATTCGAAATTCAAATCGGTCATTCGCAATACGGTGAATGCTCGTCGGAAGCTTTGATCAAATTTCCAGGGTCGAGCCAGATCCACTCGGACTGTGTAACGTATGTGTCCGTACAAACCCTCAAACGAGGAGGGACAGTTGAGGGGCAACTGACAGGCAAACGTATAGGTGTGTATACCCGTTGCCAGGGAGACCTTCGGACCTGTAAATGTATCATATATGTATATTACTGAAAATTCTCTTGGCCGAAAAACGTAGACGTACTTACCATGTTCCGAGCCCATTAAATAAGTGGTCGTCGCCAAGTAATCTTCATGGCCACGATACACTCGTCGATTGTTAAAGCGTCTTTCCGACCAGTATGCTTCGGCAGAACCAGATAATTTGAGTAAAATCGCTGAAAGACAAAGTGAAAAGAGAAGAAAATTGGCGATTTTTCGACGTCCCGTAGATTACTCATGTTCGTTGAGGGAGGGATTCCTGAGAAAAATGCCTGTGCCCATTATGAATCCCTGGGTCCAGGTTGCAACTTTTTATTAGACAGAGAGGGAGCCGAATTATCGTTGAATTTTTGTATGGAAACTCTTCTTTCAAAAGTAGTTGACCAAAACTTTCAAATATCGTTAACTGTCAGTTTTGATATCAGTTTATTATTTGTGAAGTAAACAGATACGGAATACACGTCGACCAGCCATAATGGGGAACGCGGAATACTCTTCAAAGTAAGATGATTTTCCGTCAAAGTTCATTCTGGGCGACGAGATCTGATAATTCAAATATCAATAATACCACGTATCAAAATGAAGAACAAATTCAGGGAATTCATGCAGCAACATCAATTCAATTTATGTCCATCCTCCAGGAGTTTGTTTATTCTGAACTAATGTGTTCTCGACACAGGTTATTTTCACACTTTAAAGTGTCCGATCCCTTAATCTCAGGCAGTTTCACGATATTTTCCCTTGAGATCCTGTGATTTTCATTGATACCGATAATTTTAATATATAAAAATCATGCGTCTCTGTCTTCGTACTCGCTAATCTCCGAAACCGTTTAACCGATTTCAATGATATTTTGTGGGTGATTTTGTGATGTGATTGGAGTTTCTGTCCAATTTTTTACACCGATTTACTTTGTCGCCTCTGTTTTAAAATTCGCCTTTGGTCTTGAGATCACATTTTTGGATACTTAATCTCTCTATAAATTGAGATAGAGAGAGATAGAGAGAGAGGGGTGGAAATGTAAGGGCCAATTTAGAAACCTAGTGCATATATTGGAATGTAAAGTGATTTAGAACCCTCCGCCGACTCATTTGCATGACTTGGCCAGTCTTTTAAGTCATATCCATTTATTTATTTTTTCACAATTTGTTGAATGTCGCACAGGTAATTTTCATGGGCCAAACCTTAACATTTATTTGATTAAAAAACCACTGCAGACTAAGACTTACGAATACCTAGTTGAAGAATTGATAATTAAAAAAAAGTAAATGTATTTCATGAACATTTCAGTTTAGATATTGTTCTTTGGTATCTCCATATATGTTCTCCTTGTCGGATTTACAATGCTATTCTGCAGTTCTTGTCTACAATCGTTTCGTCTGTTGACATTATATTCTGAACCACTGAGCCTCCTGCCCAATAGGAAAAACACCAAATACGCTGTCACGCGTAATCCACGGGTAATGCCATGCAAGATACGGTCCGATTAACTTGAATTTCTATATTTGTTTAATCGTATTCACAATAATTTCTGTGTGCTCTGAAGTTGTTTATTTTATTCAGTCAATCAAAACTCCTAAGCACTGCCATACTCTCACATTTGTTTATCACAATTTGCGATATTTTTGTTGTTGTTCGTCAGCTTTTGTTTAAATTTTGAAATATTTTCCTAAGTTCACCATGTTCTAAGCAAGAGTGACTAATAGACATATTTTAAATATTTCCGATTAGTTAGATAACACACAACTAAAATAATCATCTAACTTATTTGAAAATGTGTTTTTTCCTTTTTTTTTTAACCTACGGAAAGTCTGTTACACCAAGGTGGTGGGGTTGGCGGGTAGATATTCGGTACGTACCGTTGATTTCTTTCACCTTATCACATTTCAAAATAATCGTGCCGCTGACGAGTTGGCCGGCATAGAAGGTACCCGTTGGATTCTGATCGAATTGTATGTCGCAGTGCACGACCATTGTGGACAAACTGCGGAATAATACTAACGTTCGGGTTGAATTCATTTAAAAATTATTTAATTCGCATGGTCTCTGGTCTCTCCTTGTGATAAGAACTGGCAGGGGTGGTCGCCGACATCGGGAACGACGCAAAAATCATAGAGCCTCCATTAATTTAATCATTCAGCACCATGGGAAATACTGCGGTTAGTGTGCGTGTGTGTTTTGGCTACTTCATTTACTTGCTGGCGGAGGTGGCGAAGTAAGAGAACTCCAGCATGTGATAAGCGTCGAAAGAGTAAAATATAAATTAAAAAAAATACGTTGATAAAAACCTGGCACAAAAGATATGGCATTGAAACATTTCTAATGTTGATCCATTCCGTTCTCTGTGTACATAAATTTGAGTCTCTAACTGAAAGTTTGAAAAATATCTGAAAATTCGCCACTCGTTTGCCAAAGCGCGATTGGCCATTCCATGGCAGCCGCGTGCCTTAACAATATCAATTGATTTTGGGCCCTGATAAATGGGCTTTTGTCTGATATAGAAACCATCTTGAAGTGGCGTTGACTAAATGGTATCTTATCCCTGTGTGAGTGACACAATTGTTAACAACTGCGATTATTCGCCAGTAGACACGTAGTTAATTGCAGCCAGTTTGAATCGTATTACACTGAAAACGAAGATGGCATTGCTTGAACAAATTGGCTTTATAGACAGGTCAATAAAAACTACACCGATACTGAGTTTTCTTCATAGCCATGTGGATTTATTTGGATCTGTTACAATGGGTGGTTCAAAGTTTTGTTCGTTGACTTCAGTTGTGGGACTTGGAATATTAAACACCGGATATTTGGGAGTGAACTTCTCTTCGCCATAGTCATGCTGGGCAGCTTGAGTTAGTTTGGCATGAGGCATAAAGGAAGCTTCCGTGAAGACCGGACAGGCTGTAGGATAATAAAAGTCATTAGCAAGCATTTAACAACATTCACAACTAATACTCACGAATACTATCATGACCCGACCAGGGTTGTGCATTTGAGGTCACCGTCTCCTCTCCGCTCGTCTCATTATGAATGTCGCCCTCTAAAGTCAACATCCGTCCACCCATTGCCATGGGTTGCTGCTGTACAACACCCACCAAAGGCACATTGCCAATTGTCACCGGTGTATGGATCACCTGATTGGCATAAAAGACACCCTGTATTTTAGCCTCAACCTCAATGCGATAGGCGACTTGTATGATGCTGCACAAATTGAAGCAAGTGGGTGCTGTCGCCGGCACCGGCAGCAGATAATTCAATTGTTTTTTACAATACATCGGCACGGGATCACCAATCAGCTTGGAAATGGTCATATGGTCGCTGACGGTACGAACATAGGGTCTCTGGCTGTACAGACAGACCATCATGACCAAACGAACGCAGATTTCATTGATTTTAGCCTTAGAGTCATTGGTCACCAGAATATTGACGGGGATGAGCTGCCCGGGCACATAGCCAGACTGAGGCAGTTGGACGTGGATTTGCAGAGGATCCGTTTTGAGGGGACCACAACAAAAGACTTTGCTCATTTGACTGTTGACAGGCATCTGAAAGAAATGGGGAGATATCATGTTGTTAGCGAAAATCATTTACAAAAAAGAAATTTTACATCCAAGAAGAAGAAAACTGCTTTGAATGACAAATTATAAACAAATGTAATATGCCGCCCGGCCGTGGTGTCGTTGGTAGAGTGTGCGACACACGAAACCCAGATGCGAAATCTGGTAGAGCCGTCAATAATTTTCCAGCTATTGTTTCCACCAAGTAAATGCTGGCAACTTTACCAGTGAGACAGTAATCTCTAAGTCATGTAAATCTACTCTTGAAAAAGGCATGAGCCGTTTTGAACTATACTGTATTACAGCGTACACAGCAAACTGATGCGAGATAAGTTTCCCGTCTGTTCCTTCATGGAATGTTTAGGGAAATAAGTAAGTTATATCCAACTCTCAAATCGGTAGAAGCTTCTTAATGGGTGCAAATTCATGTTGGATTCATCCGAAATACGGAAAAGGTTGCTGAACAAAGTCAGTCCATAGGCTGATGGAGTCTGCGATGTCAGGGGAAAATCTGAAGTCTCCTTAAATAGATTCGCCTTTTTATGTCCTTGTAAAAATCTTGGAATACTTGAAACTTAATAAAGACAATCGAATCTACAAAATTCATTGTTCATATCAGAATGTCTTCTCAAATGTCAAACCAAATATTGTATGGCTTATTTCTTACAATGTGGGGACAAATTAGAACCAACCTCAAGTATTGTCCGATTAAATAATGAACACATTTTGGAGAGCGTTTAGGTATTTCATAAGATTTTTAATTTAACAGAAGCAAAACACCTTCAATTTGAAATCAATTATTTGTTCAACTTTTAAAAGTGGTATTAACGATATACGGGAAAAGACTGAAAATATAAATCCATCTCAATTTGTTTTAATTTAAAATTTGCCGGATTATTCTTCTGGTACAAAAAAACACCTCATTATGTGAATTTACTTAGGACGATGTTATGCGAACAGCAGTCACGTCTTTTTAAGTGGTAGTGCCATATTTTAATAATTCAATATTTTTTTCTTTATTTTAACTTTTCATCACGGAATCATCAATTCGAAAATCTAAAACAAATCTCAGATGATTACTCACATTAATTTCATAAAATCACTGGAAATTTCAATAAGACAAAGCAACAAATTGAGAATTATTGCTACTTGATTGCATACGATCGGGGTCCTAAACACATGTGTGTTTTCAAAATATCTGATTTTAGAAATGAGCTGACTTGGTGCATGTGTTCTTATAAAAGAACTAAACGAATGAACACAACCATTTAAAATCCAGATTACTTAAAATTCAGTTGTTGCAACGAATCTCTTCGTCATGTGTACGTTACAAACATTGGGGATCTTTAGCTTATCCAAAAATGGAATTTTCCTAAACTCTATCGGTATTCATAAAGACTTACCTTCAATAAAGGTGTATCATAATTCAAATTCATTACTTTTAGAACAGTAAATCCTTTGGTAAATGATTGATCGAATTTCCATGGTCTCACCAAATTCACTTGCAGAAAATATCGTATATGGCCCCGTAATGCCTCGAAGGACGAGGGGCAGTTCGTGGGTATATGACAAGCAAAATTGAAGCTGTGCACACCGGGTTCAATTACAACCGATTCATCTGTGAGAAACGAAAAAAAAAAAAAACAAACATAAACCAATAACACAAAGTGATAGTTGGGAGTGATTTACCCGAGGCCGTTGGACTCAAGAGATACGTTAGGGTGTCAATGTAATCAATGTGGCCAGTGTAAAACGTAGAACTATCATCGGAATCCTTTTCGGACCAACCAGTATGGGCAAATCCATTTATTTTCAAAACAACAGCTGAAAGTAGGCGAATGTTTATAACAAATCAGTGTAAATAAATATTCACACATATGTGTGACTCATATATTTTTCTATTTGCGATAACATTTACCTTTTACTTGCTTGATTTTGTCGGCAGACAATATGATTTTCCCCGTCAACACTTGACCGGCAAAATAACAGCCCTCGGAATTATTCTCAAATTGGATGTCACATGTCACAACCATTTTTGGACGGATTTCTGAACCCTCCTAAACCGTTATTATCACGCCGTGTTACTGTACGGCGTATGTTGCTCGAACAGAACTAATGACTGTATTGATTCCTCACTCCGTACAACAAGTTAAAAATACTATTTTCAAGAAGCCTGCACAAGCAATCAATGCGAAAACAGTACAAGCTCCGAGTTATCAGAGAAATTGTTTATCAACTGATGGCAATGATAAGTCAGCGACTTCTCTTTGGTAAATACGGTTGGATCGGATGGGAACTGAAACACTGAGAATTTGTAGGGGGGTTTTTTTTGTTGCCCAAAAAAAAAAACAACACGCCGCAATGTAAATGTTTTCTTATCAGTTGTAACATGAACTTGAAAAGTTTCAACGGGTATGGAAGTAAAACACAACTAATTACGATCTAACATTTTCTGGGGAGTGTGGACAAGTCGTGAAGTTTGTTCTCTCTAAAATATAGCCAATGATTCATGTATACGCTTTTTTTGGTGGCATATGAATAAAAAATCCCTCTTCTAATCGGTACTAAAACTGTCATGCAAAGTAAATTTAGGGAAAATGCCAGGATGTTCAATGGCATCTATGCAGCTTCTGGACCGTGTACAGAAGAGAGCTGTGGTGACTAGGTATAGTAGGGTATCCAACACTATTATCTAACTTCGACATCACCGGATCGTCGTTTGTCTATCACTGTTCTATAGAGACTTTTTTTCATTTACGGTATTTGTCCCTGGCGTTAGGACATCCAGTAGGGATTCACGGCTATCCGGGGACTCCCATCTGTTCATCGTCGAATGGCCGCTTGACACACGCTAGAGAAAAGTAGTTCTGCTGCATAACATTTCCAGCAAATGTCTTTCCTGCCAGCGGTACCATTCTCAAATTCATCCATACCGTAATTAGTTAATATTTTACTTTGGCTAAAAAAATTAGAAATATTTCATGATTTTTAATGCAGATACATACTTTTTTTTCAGTAACCCGAATACGCATTTACGACAGCCCACCAGTGTTAACTGACAATAATTGACATTAGTATGTATTTACAATTGTATAGGATTATCAATTTCGTGGTATCAAAAGTATAAAAGTATTGACGAAAATGGATCTCTTAACTATCACACAACGCGTAAAAATTATTAAAAACTACTACAAAAATGGTGATTCTGGCACAGCCAGAGGAGATTCTGGTTTATGGTTATGAAGCACATTTCTCACTCGGCGGGTATGTTAATAAACAAAATTTTCGTATTTGGGTTTGTGAGAATCCTCATATAATTGAAGAGAGACCATTACATCCACAAAAAGTAATTGTTTGGTGTGGTCTTTGGTCCGAAGGTGTGATTGGACCTTACTTCTTCGAAAACGACTAGGGAACGACTCTCACCGTCAATTTGGAGCGTTATGTGGTTTCAACACCACGGTGCCACATTCCACACAACTCGAGCTAATATTGCAAGAGACATTTCCTGGCCGCGTAATTTCTCGTCGTGGCGACATCAACTGGCCACCAAGATCATGCGATTTGACACCATTAGATTTTTTTTGTGGGGCTAAGCGAAGGACCGTTTTTATGCAGGCAACCCTTTAACTCTTGAGCACTTAAGAACCAACAGTCGTCAAGTTATGGCTGAGATGCCACACAATTTGTGCCAAAAAGTGGTCCAAAATTACCTCAAAAGAATCAATGCAGTCAACACTTCGCGTGGTGGTCATTTAAATGATGTAGTGTTTCACACATAATGTCAACGTTTAAACTTTATGATAAAAAATAAATATCATGAAATAAATTATTTTATATGTGTTTTATTTACGTTGACTTTTAAAAAGCAAAATGGATAACCCTTTATTAGTCGAAAAAAATAGCTTCAAATGCGGTTCACAATATTGATCCGTATTCTATGAATCAGAGTTATTGAAAACACCCTGATACTGCTCCATTTTTACTCCTAATAATCTCTCTATGAGTCATACAAGAAGGAGAAAAACACTCTTATCAATCGAGTGTGCCCGGAGACTTTTATAAATAATTTCAGTCAGGATAGACATGAAATTGATTTATTTTTTGTTTGTTATTAAAACAACGACAACTTATACATTTTCGTCGACAACTTAAACGACAGCTTATATCGATAAGATAAAATATTACGATGTATTCAAATGCTCATATTTTGATCATATATTTTCGATTTGATCGTTGATGAGCATGGAATATCTCTGGCTGAACAGCTACAATTTCATTGATCGAATCTTCGCCCGAAGCTATGCAATGGCCAGAGAAGCGTTGGCGTATACCCTTCTTTTCAAATAACCACACATAAAAAAGTTCGGAGGGAAGAAACGACTATTTCCAATGTAAAGCGTCGCAAATTCAGTCGATTGCGTTCATGCCCACCCTTTCCTACTAATTGCTGCATATGTATGTACATTTTAAAATGTGTGTATTGTAACTGATAAAAAAAACAACAAATACCTCTGGCAGAAGAAGACGATATCATAATTAAAACCACTACAAACAGATTTCTGGCAACTGTTGGTCAGATCTACGATTCAAGCGATTGTTATTATAATAATTTCCATAGCCCAACAATAAATGTACATTGGGCCCGTTCGTTTTGTTTATTTACTTTTCATTTCCATTAAAAACAATAATCTCGATGAATTCATTCAGCTTGACAGTTGCTAGTGTATTCTCGTGATTATGTCAATCAGAGTAGGGCGATAGTCGAGATTACATTTCTAATATACGAATAGCCTCCGTTACCCAAACCCAATAGGTATGGCTTGGCGAACAGATCCACTGTTTACCTCATCCATCGTTAAGCGAATAAATGTGTGCTCATCAAATACAGCCCAGCGTTTATGAGCTGAGCATGTAAACATTGCTTACAGATTGAATGAAGAGAGAGAGAGAGATAGAGAGCTCACCTGAGTACGAGACATCTTATCTACACATATACAAACATACTCACCCACTTTTTCAGATAACTGGTAGCAGTGTGTCTGAAAGTCTGGCATTCAGTTAACAATAATAAGCGTTACGTTCAACTGCCGAGCACCGGAAAAGAATATGCCGCATTGGAGGTTCGGCTAAGAGGAAATTCCAGTAATGGCCAGTAATTGTGTGATATCGTTCGATCAAAATGAATACGGAACTTATTTTACGGGTCAGCTATTGACGGGCAAAGTGGTGGTGACATTAAATAAATCAAAAAAATTCAAAGGTAATCCGCTGCGAATAAAATCATTTTACCATTTAATACATCAAATAAATAAGAAGAAAAAACAATAAAAAAAAAAAAAAAAATATTCCAATGGAATTAAATCCCATGAGTCATTGCGACGCTGGTGGATAATTTAAAAACAAATAATAATTTTAAAATTTGTTGGTGAAACAACAATTGCAAAAAAAAACTGGAAAGTGAATATTTCTCAAAAAAATACACAGCGAAGGGTAAACAAAATCGTTCATGGCTTTGACCAGAGCTATGATTTATTGCCCAGTCATTGATTGTCAGCAAATTGTTAGATTAACAACCAAAACAAATACATATGTAGAGAAAAAGAAGATTTCTCTTAAGTTCATAATAAAAATGTAATTGAATGCAAAACAACAGCAGCAGCACATTCTAATATTTTTGATGACACTTGAATGCTACTTACATGTCTGCATTCTTAATTATCTGAAATAACTTTGTGATTTCATATAATCTCTACGATACAATTGTTATCTTATCTTCATACTAAACCAAACTAATTTATTAAATATGTGCTGGGAGGACTGAAATCACAACACGATCCATATGAAATAACTGCTGATAATTCTAAAAAAAAAAAAAATGTAAATGTTCTGGTTTTTTAAATGCGTTTTTAAATTGCCTACTTTTTTATCGGAGACTTACAGAAAATATACTGAGATTGATGATGGTATGCGGACGGCACTTTTAGCGAACAAAAAATGTTTAGCCGCTTGAGCTGGTTGGTAACAAACCCCAACGGATTCCATTATATAGATCGATATCAAGCAGCTGGAATGTTGTGAATCGACCAACATTCCACCGTAATCCTCAATTAATACTGAAATATTTATGGTGTTTTTATTTGGCGCATTTGAAAATAAGATATCGCTTGATAAAAAAAAACCAGTGTATGACTAATTTGGAAATTGAACTTACTTTAGGGCAGTTGAAAGCATTTTCATAAAACATACAAAATGATACGAATTATTTTGTTGAATGACACTTTTGGCTCATTCTCATTCTACTTGAGCTTTTTATAAAAAGTCTTTGCTGAGATATTTTGTTCGAAAGGATACACATGGCCCGGCCCTAATAATTGGATGGCAAGTTGTAGGTGGCCGGCCAATGGCGAAGTCCTAGACTCCGGCGAAAATACCAAGTCCAAGATACAAAATAAATCCCGATATGACAAACTGGATGTCGTTATAATTTAAACGCAGCCAAAGGGTTTTAAGGGTTTAAGAATTTAAGAAAGTGTCTCTTAAATCTTAATTTGCGTTAGAAACTGTTTCTGTATTTGTTAAAATAAAATAAATAACAAATACGAAATTATTTGTGGCGTTATAAGTTACAAGGGTTAATGTTTGTTATAATGAAACTTACAACGTTCTTAAACAAAAAAAAGAGCAACTTACAACTAATGAAATTCGGAAAACTTAAAACTATTAGTTATTATTCTAAATGTATGTAGTGTAGTCTTACAAAATGTTGTCGGTATGTTAACATTTTGACTGTAGGTGAAATAACGCACTTACAGCGTCATCGAAATTGCTTGTACAATTTGCATAATAAGTTATGTTTAGAACTGAATCTCGAAGTGTACGTCTCGGTCGGGTCAATATCTCTCATCGTTTCTCTTCCGTTGCAGGCATTAAACTGCAAATATGCGGCTACGCACAGTGCCAATGGCGGGAACGACATGGTCGCAAGAAACCCATATACAAATCTAAGCTGAAACGTAAACACGTCTACCATGGCCACGAAGATTACATAGCATCGACCACTTTCCTAGTCGGGGCGGAAGACGGTCAAAACTTTGTCATAGAATCCGGAACACATACTTATACGTTTGCCTGTCCAATACCCGTCAACTGTCCATCGTCCTTTGAGGGTGCCTATGGTCATGTTCGCTATGTGGTCAAGGTGACAACCATACGGCCGGGATCTTCAAATCGAACGCATACCAAAGGCTTCACAGTATTAAAATTGATGGATCTAAATCGGGAATCACAATTACTAAAGGTATGGCCCGAAAACATGTATTCATTCGTTCAGATGGTCATAATATTTTTGTACTTCCAGAGTCCGGCCTATAACGAAGGCATGGAGAATTTCTGTTTCTTCTCCTCCAAAGCCGTACACTTGCGTGTGGATATCATGCAAACCGGTTATGTGCCCGGCCAAATGATTTTGGTCAGCTCCCACGTCAAGAACGGATCGAGCGTGGATGTCAAGAAAATTTTAATATCTCTAAATCTGCGCGCCACTTACACCTCTGATACGCCCTGTATGCGGACGTCCAGTGAGAAACTGTGTCTGGTCAAGAAATACTGCGGTACTGTGCCGCGACATAGCGAGCGTGACTATGCCGAAGTCATCCGGGTCCCAGCCACGCCACCCACATGTGATCATCTGAGCAAAGTGGTTCGCATCTCTTACGAGATTTCTGTGGTGGTCATAATGAATCATCTGATGCGCAACCCGAAAACGGTAATACCCATAACCATTGGCAACGTTCCGCTGGTGACACCATCCGCCCCAGTAATTGAACCCAGCATTGACGATGTGCCCACAACTTCGGCGTGTGCGATGCAAATAGCCGAGGCCAATGATCACAGTCTCTTGAGTGAGCAAACGGAAGTCGATTTTGAATTGCGTAAGTTGTTGGGTGTATTTTTAGGGGGAATAGTTCAAAGATTGACACAGCCATTTACCATTTTCTGTACAGCTCCACCCACCTATGAAGAAGCCATGTTCATGACCACCAACATTGCCGACGATGATGTGAATACGGTTAGTGAACAAGCCCAATTTACACCACGTTATCCGGTCTATGATGTGGATGATGCGATGGTCAATAACATGGGTCAAAGTCCACCGCCCAATCCGCCCCAAAAGAAAAAGAAGAAGAAAAGAAAGACGGCTCAGCAAGCAACGGAACTGGAGGTGGAGAAGGAAAAACCGATCAGAGAATCACCTATTGAAATTTAAATACATTTTGTCACTATTGCCCACGTTGACTTTTAACTTCATATTCCAATAAAATTAGAATGAGAATTAAAACTGATAGATGTAACTAGCTTCCGGAAGCTCAAACATCTCTCAAATTGAACACTTATCAAAGTGATAGCTACTATGTCTTTGGATCAGAGGCCCCTGCTGGCGTCTTTCACAAAATTCACCAACATGTAATATCCTCAATATGCTTACTGTGTCATCCGGCATTGCCATTGTATTCATTCTGACAAACTCATATCCAAGTTTACAAAACCAAATGTCTTAAGAAATTTCCGGAAAAAACAAAATATTCATTTCTTTAGCAAAATGATTTTTTCGGGACAAATACATTTGGCCGACAATGGAAACTGTTTTTTTAGTGGAGACACGGTCATGGGAATAGTAGAGATTCAAAACCACGAAGACACCATCATTAAGGGTAACTATTTCTTGGCCCCAATGTAAGATTTTTCATGGATATTCCATGCTACAGATATTCATGTCATTCTGGAGGGTGTGGCTTATGTGAGATGGGAAGATTTGGATCAAAAATCCAAACATGGAGAAATTGTATATTTTTTGCAAGTTTTTGAAAGTAAAGATGTCTGTGTGCGTCGTCAAATCACAGTGGCACATGGTGGACTTCTCCACAAAGGACGGCACCAATATCCCTTCCATATGAAACTACCGGAAAGTATACCCTCAACCTTAACAACCACCAGTGGGTTTATAAACTACGAAATGGTGTTGGTCCTTGACGGAACAGACAATTGCCACAAGTTACATCAGCAAACAATCCAAATACAAAGACGCTTGAATATCGCCGAAAAACCCTAACTAATGGCATGTATAGCTCAGCTTAAGCACCGGTGATGTATCTCATTTGGTCATCCTTTCGTCATCAGTTATCCTTTACAGCCCGGTACACGCAGAATTTCTGTTGGTGGCCCTGTAAATCGAAACCCATTAGCACGTCTGTCACCCTGTCCTCCAGGGCATTTATACCCGGTGATTATGTCAAGTATTGTCTGATTATTGAAAATTATACACAATTTTACGATGTCAAACGTGTCAGTGCTCTGGTAATACAAACGCGACAATTCAAAAGCCTCAAGCCAAAACAACGGATCAAAACCGAACTATGTACCTTAAACTATAGGACTCATCAAAACCCCTGCGATCGCAAGTCGAAACAGTGTATAGAGGATACATTTCAATTGCCCTCTAATTTGGTGGTTAGTTCCCAAGAAAACTCGTCAATAACGGTTAGCTACAGATTTCAAGTGCTGGTGATTATGAAAGGCTTCAATCGGGATGGCTCGTTCGTGATTCCCCTAACTGTTGGCAGTCATCGCGAGGGACTTCATGATGCAGCAGCAGGAGATTTTTTCGCCAATGCCGAAACAACAACAAATTTCAATGGGTTATCCATAGATATGCCGCCACGGGGTTTAGAACATTTGGGTGAGTGAATTCATGAATGTCTGAAAACAAAAGAAAGTAAAAAATTTTACTCTTCGATTATAGACCAACCCTATTCTGCCACACCTCTGGAAGTATAAAACTAAACAATATGATAATTCTGTTTTCTATGAAATATTTCTTTGGCGTGAAATATTTCCATTTATTAAAGGAAATTAAAAAACAATAATTTGAATTGTTCAGGATCTTTCTCAATAGTTTCCGAAGATGCTTTCTTAACACCGAGAACTCTTAATCTATGGCTTGGGGTCCGGCATCCATTCCCTACCAAGTATGAAGCGGGCTCTCCTATCATACGAATCCAATTAGAATTTATCAGAAGAGTCTTTGTCCAACATAACTGGCACTGAGTACATCTTATGTTTTTAGAACTTCCAGCATAGTGTTAATTTGACATCACTCTTGGAACATCTTGAATTATTGAACTAATCTGAAAATAAACCTGGAATCAGTATTTTACAAAACCTGCTCCGGGTGATACAGAGCCACAATTGGAATTAGCCGGAATTTAACTATTTGGAAAGTCGCGAATACACATAGTCCGAAACTAAGTAAAGGGTATGTTATTAAGCGCTTCCTTTAAATTTTAATAAAACAAAATGTGCGAGGGATCATCCACAATTTTAATTCGTTATGGAATATATTTCAAGTCGTGCAATTGTCCATCATGGCTTTGCTGTTTGTCGCTCATCCCAAATGTTTCCATTAGTCGGGCATATGTATAAATCCCGCTTATGTATATGTTACATGTCGTTGGTGTCCATAGCATCATATTTAGGCCAGAAAAGTTGGTAATCATCGACATGTAACGCTCGCCACTGACGGTGATGACCCTGCCAAAGCCGTTATCAATTAACCAGCCCAAAATTCACCCTAAACACGGACTTTAACTTATAACCACTATATTATCACAATGGATATGAAAATGGTTGGATTAATGGAAAAACCTCGAAATTGGCAACACTGTCGTCGATATTTTATTTTTTCTCTATTTTCCCGAAAGTGTTTTTGGACAAGCGACACGAATAGCAATTAAGTAATACCTTCTAGTACTAGTATGTACATTAGGGTTATGACTGTTGTCAACGATTCCAGAGTAGTGAGTAGAGCGAGGTAGGTCATTCAAAAGTATAAATAAAAGAAGGAGAATCTGAAGAACAGACAACATAGGTCAAATGTGTTTTTTTTAAATCAGATTTAATCGATTTTCTATGAGAGACTTAGTGACATATACAGCCTGATTACGGTTGGCGTAGTCTGGTCGTAAAGTTAACGTTTATTATGGTTGGCAAAAACGACAAAAAATAGAGTTGAGTTTTTTGTAATTTTCCCCATCCGTAATTTCATTTTGTATAAACTACGCCTAGAGGTCTCGGAGAGCTAATCGCCTAACTTCTTCAACATATTTAAGAGTGAATAAAACAGCACAGTGAACGCCAAAGGTCAGATCCTAGTGGCATATGCGGACGACGTTGACATCATCGGAAAGATAGATCACGATGTGACTGGTGCTTTTTCCAGGACGGAGTCGGCGAAGATGTGTAAACAACACGCCGAAAAAAATACAACATAGTGTGAGGCCGGAATGTCGCTGCAATGAATGACTTAGATAAAAACTACGCACAGGGAAAACCGAGACTACGCTAGGACTAAGAAGGGCAAGACAGGAACTGGAACGTGCTTGGAAAGCATTTCTAAAGCAGGCCAAGATCAATAATAAGTTGTAGAGCCACCTGAAGTAGGTAAGCATGTACAGTGTTCGCATCTGTGTTTAAAAAATGCATTACCTTTTATAGCAAAAAAAAAACACATATATTTGGTATTTTAATATTCATATTTTTTTTTATTTTTTTTATTTACGAATATAATATATACAATAATCAAACGTGCCTCAGCGCCACTTGGATCTTAACACAAATACTCATTATGATAGTTAGATCACTTCAATTTACGCAAACAATTTTTTTTTTTTTAAATGTACTTGCAATCTATTACCAAATAAATTATTTCACTATGAAATGTAAATGTAATTCAAGCGCATAGGTCATAACCCTAATGTACTGACATACACACATACGTATGTATGTATGTGTCTATAAATAGGTATTTCATTTATTAACTCTCCGCGATTCTTTTTCTCAAGAGAAAGAATGACCTTCCGAAAGAGAGAGAGAGAGAGAGAGAGAGTGAAATCGAACGTCACCGAACCAGCGCTACCACTTTACTACAATTGTAGTAGATCTACTACTTTTTCTTCATCCTTAAATTTATGTACGTACATTTTGATTTTGCTACATTTTGTGTACATTCGTGAAATAACAAAAAAAAAATCCCGTTATGAATTAGGGCTAGGTAAGTTTTTGACAACAGGCTGGAAATATTTGACAACCACAAAACAAACACCAGCGCCGAAGAAGATTGCATAGCACAGACCGAATTGCTGCCGTTGTCGATATATTTTGTGCGGCGGGTTGCCGCCGGTATTTTTCAGTTTATGAATTTCATAAAAGTGTCCCAATCGATTTAAATAAAATAAATTATTTTTTATTTAAAAAATCAACTAATTGAATCTGATTTGATTTTTTTTAAACATAATGTATCCTTCCAAGGCACAGTTTTCCACAATACACTATTTCCCAGTGTTTGAAAATCTGCTACATTTTAACCAAAAAATGTAGCAGATTTGCTACATTTTCTTCGCCTCAAAGTGGTAGCACTGCACCGAACTACACAATGTTCAAATGTTGACTTCTTATCAGCATTTTCTGTTAACAATAATTGTTGGGAAAAAACCAACGTTTTGTTTACAAAAAAAACTAAATTCTAACAGTCCCGAAGAACATTGCAAGCACAGATACAACAAAGCAAAAGAGTACAAATGCGTATGTCAACAATGGTGAGTGAGCGACGTGAGCGCCGACCATTAATGTCTGACATCATTTTCAACAAACGCTATACAAACGAGCGACAGCATGAAGCTGATGAGCTAGTCGCTTGCTTAGCAGTATTAGAAACATAGTTGCCGTCTAGAGTTGTGCGAAATATTTATACACAACAAATACAAGTTCGAGTGCACAATCACAAAATGCCAACAACATGCACATTTGAGCTGAACAAGCCGGACGGATTCTACAGCAGTGGGGAGACCATAAATGGCACCGTCTTCCTTCAGCTGGCCATACAGGAACATGTGAAAGGTTTAACTTGCGGCGACTTGTACGACGAGCCAATACGCAGTCACAGAATCTTTTCATTGTAGACATTCATCTCGTGTTACGGGGTGAAGCTAAGGTATCATGGGAGGTAGAGAGGGACAAAACCAGACGTAATGGCACCAAATACTCTGAAACCGTGGTGTATAGTGCCAATGAAATTTACATCGATAGACGAGAACTGCTGGCCGGTGAAGGCAATATCGGTCCGGGACAGTTAACATATCCGTTTTCCCTACTACTGCCTGAGCACTGCCGCAGTTCATTCAAGAGTACATACGGATCTATACGTTACAATTTGTCGCTAGTCTTGGAGCGAGGCGGCCGCGCTAATGAGGAGTTCCACAAGCCGCTAATTGTGACCAAAGTAGACAATCTCAATTTAAATCCGATCTGTAGAGTAAATATCCTTAACATGTACTGAAGTACGCCCATTCCCAATGACGGTTATTCTACTTTTTAGATTCCTCTGCAAGCTGAGGAAACGAAAAGTTTTTGCTGTACCAACGGCACAATAGCGTACACATTAAATATTCCATTCGGAGCATATGTGTCTCAGCAAATCTTAGAATATTCTCTTCATATACAAAATCAATCGATGAGCGACACCGATGGTTACACGATTTCGATAATGCAGGAAAGCTCTTACACGGCCCACACCCCGGAACATGATGAAAATGAAGACAGCCATGAAATGTATAGTCAAACCTATCCAGACTCCTGTCTACGTTTGTCGACGCGCATATTTAAGGGTGATGTAATCATACCCAGACTGGTGCCGACCATGGATGAAAATGGCATAATACGTATGCATTACGAAATGACTGTAACAGTTCACTTCAGTGGGTGTACTCCGGATTCGGTAATACGTGTACCGCTTCACATTGGCACCGTTGCATTGACAGACATTAGTCCGACCGCACCCGTACTACCGTTATCGGAAAAGGGCGGACCGCCAAATTACCAATACTTCAGTATGTATCCGATAAAAGTATAACCGTTATGTTAATTTCCTTTACACATTTCAGAACCGCCCTCATTCGATGAGGCGACTGTTAGCAGTGCCCCACCAGAAGAAGCTCCGCCATATGAAGCGGCTGTGGAAAATAGTCAACGACCGTTTATGGGTTTTAGAATCTTAAATGAAAAAGAACAAAGTTAGACTCATACAATAGAATCAATCTTTTTAATTTTGAGATAAACAATGGAATGTGCATTTAAAATAAATCAGTGTGATCTAGTTAATTACAAATATATAGCAGAGAACAAAATGTCCATCCTGATTTTTTAAATGGAAACTCTAGTTGATCAATTTTATTAAAGGGTCCGCAAAGTATAAATTACAATCGGCTCCAGATAACTGCAATTGGCATAAGTGAAACTAAACGCCAACAAGAAATCACTGTGCTTAACTAAAACTTCGTTTAACTCAAGATGTCGGATAACTGAAATACATACTTTCGTAGTTCAGGGAAAAGTGGATTACAATAAACCCTTACCGCGTTGAAAACCTTTTTGAGTAATTACCTGCGTAATGTACTTTAACGATTCCGCATAATTACCTCATTTAGGTAATTAAACGAACATGGTTAAATACGACCACGTTTATAAAATACATGTATTAGAGCCTGTTTCACAATACAATTTTGTGACACACTGACCGTGGCCTACTGTTTAAAGGAGAAGTATTACATGGCTTAGAGATTACTATCTTACTGGTAAAATCGCCAACATTTACGAGGTTGAAGCAGCAGCTGAAAATGCTTGATGGTCTTACCAGGATGCGAACCTTGTGTAGTGTGATCTGTATGCACCACGACGATCAACTATTTACAAAACACTTTCATTTATATAGTCTTTGGTTGTGGGTGTGTTTATTCATATTGATTGTGCTGACCAAGGACGACGCTTAATATTTGGGTAGCCAAGATCATTGAAACAGTGCGAGTGCGTGTAATTCGACTCATTTAGCTTTGGACGCACAGCACAGTTTTGACTCGGGCGATGTGCGAACCGACTTACTACTAAGAGGGAATCTAATGTAATGTATGTACATATGTCACTCTTTTAAGTATATAGAAACGAATGGAACCCATAAACAGTAATGTAACCGCCAAGCCCTCAGCGAATAAAAACACCGCAAATATAGATGTCTTTAACAGTCGCATACCCTTCCTACCACGCCAAGGCGCTCAACAAACTTCGCTTTACAGAGATAATTAAAACTAATTGGCTTCATTTTGTCATGTTTTCAGTTAACCGGCGCATTTGCCGGCCGGTGTTGCTCTATTTACCACTAGCGTATATTTCCAAGAGCGGAAGTCTCTCCAAGACGTTTTCTATGTTTGTAATATCCTGACGTCACAACTTACATTACTGTAGCAGTGTTGATAACTCGTTTAGCTGCGTGGACATCTTTATGTTTTGCGGTTACTTGTGGTAATTTTTCATTTCCAAGAAGGTAATTTCCATTCCATGTAGAACTGTGCTGGGAAAAGTATTGTTTGCTCGGAGCCGGCTTTAAACAGTAGGTCCTCATCATTTCTATCATTATTGGTTTATATTACAGAGGAACTTCCATAACTCGAATTTTCCTGTAATTAAAGCTTTTCTATAACTCGAATTTCCATAACATGAATTTCTCTATAACTCGAAGACAAATAATGGCACAAACTTCCATATGTTGAACTTATCGGATAAATAAATCAAACAATAAAGTTGTGATGGCATCAAAACGTGTTGTGATGTTTAAAATGAAAAAAAAAACGTTGCGTAGAAATATCTGAGGTTGATAATGAAGAAGACTCATTAGACTTTTTTACGGATGTCGATATTGCTGATCATTATTCCTCCGAATCAATTACTTCGCAGAACGCGCAATAAATGATGATGATGAGGAGGAGGAGGTTTGTTATACAAAGTCCTAAACAAAGTGGAGTTACGTTTTCACAACAAAAAAATTACACAGAATAAGTAATTTGAATACAGTGGACTTTAGTTCAAAACATTGTTTTGTAGTGTTTTTTTTTTCTACTATTTTGGTAGTTCCATAAGCTGTTTTCGGCACAGTTGGCATCACTGTATTTTGGAAAACTTTCATTTGTTTATCAATTATTACCTCCCCACGATTTCTGACCCCAAGTGAGAGAGAGAGAGAGCCAAATAAGTAAATGTTAACAGTCGTCTCTCAAAAATAATCTGTTTTGTTTACTAACAATCACCGACTGACGAAGCGTTCAATGCTGTCCGACTATTAAGAGCGTGCACCGTTCGTTGAGAGCACCATCACTTATAACGTCGTTGGCGCTAAATGCGTAACGAGAGCAGCACCTCGCTCTGATGAAGAACTCGTTAAGCTCGGCATTAGAAAGATGTTTGCCTTCAAAAGTTATTCATACCAAATAGTAAATGTGTTTCACATATAGAAATTCGAATACATATGTATCTACGTAAATTTTTACAATTCAAAAAACGGAATTGTGGCGTAGTTGGCATTTCTTTATAGATACTCACTGTAAACATTAGCTGAGCTTTATCAAAATTAAATTTATTTTCGCTAAACTTTTACTGAAACGATTGCTTAGGAATGCCTATATACACATATAGAATACGCAAATCATAAATTTATCCCCGTATTCATAAAAATTAAAAACAAAAAAAAACATTAAGAAAAATGTATGAAAATACAAAAACAATTTTCACAAATTTCTCTTAAGAAAGGTTTTTTAAATATTTATGAATATGGGGTTTAATGTTTAAAAACTTACGTCATGTTTCGACAAGCCCGGCATTTAGTTTGTTCACGAACAAAACTTGCCACAGACAGTTTTTTGTTTCTGAAACAGGCAATACAAGATGAGCGTAGCTGACCACAATAATTTCGTACCAGACCGTACAAAAATTGTCTCATATTTCTTAATTAAAATTTATTTGAAAAACAAGTGGACAAATAGTAAGTTCGGCCGGGCCATCATGGATTCGTTGCATTTCGATACCCATATGTCCATGTTTGTCAAGGGACGGTTTTTGGGCCGCTGGTGACCCGATAGTCCCAGAAACCGGATCAAAAAATGTAGGCAAATCATGAAAATAAAGGCATATTTGGGTTCGTGAGTAAATTTCGTTGCACTTCGATACCCATATGCGCATGTTTATCATGGGCCCTTTTTTGGGCCCCAAGGGTCCGCGGAACCCATGAGCACGCCCATTTTTGGGATTTTTTTCCCCATCTATAAATTATATAAACTTAGAACAATTTTACCAAAAAAAATGATTATGGCCGGGATATATTTAGTCCCGTAAAGGGGAACTTTTTCCCCTTTGGTCCGATATTGCCATTCTCGAACTTAACCTGCTTATGGGCAAAAAACATCTTCCTACAAAACTTCAGCTTCTTAGCGTTGGTCGTTCGCACTTTATATATACTTTATAGAGTCGCAGATCACTCTTTCGAGGTTTTGCAAACGAAATGACAAACTTAGTATATACTCCATCCTATGATGGAGTGTATAAAAATCAGTGAAAATCCGAACCAAGTTTGTACCTATGTAGTTTCGAATCACCATTAGGAGAATACCTTTTTGAGTTATCAATCTCCCACTTTGATTAAAATAACATAAAGAAACCTCTTGTTATTATAAGTCTTTTACGGAACAATAAATAAGGTGTTAACCACTTTGTTTTCTAAGTTATCAAAAATATGATGAATTTTTTCTCTTTTAATTTATAAACTCTCTTTGAAAAGAGCCGACGTCAAGTCTTTATGGACGGACAGTTTTTTTCTTCCGATTAATACCTGCAAAGCATAGAAATATTTCAGTCTCTTTCAATTGACAGTGTTTACTTTTTTATGCAGGGTTTTCCAACAAGAGGTGTTATTTTGGTATTCAAAGAAAAATGACAAATGATCAGATGTTTATTTCATAATAAAAAGGAAGGTCACCATATGGCCACCACGACCACGCTTACAGGACCATATCCTTTTCATGAAATTGTCCATAACCAAATCGGAAAGTAGCTGCCCTATGTCCTCGATAGTCTCACGAATTCTATCTTTGAGGTCTTGAATCGACGCTGGGCTGTCGCAAGGTGTTAAATCACAAGATCTCTCTCCTCTCCCAGAGATAATACGGTCCGGAAACTGTGACTGCAAGATGTTCTCCATTTTTGTAGTGCATTTTAATAATTTGAATGCCTTGTTGATGCGTGTATCCTTCCATTTTTAGTAATGGCGTAGTTTCAAAGAATAAAAGCTTCAAAAGTGACAGCTACCGAAATACCGGGTGATTCAAAATAACACCTCTTGTTGGAGAATCCTTTGGTCTGCATGAACAGTGAGAGCCATCTCGTAAATGGCTGAGACTTTAGTAATAATGGAGTTATCTTTAAGCCACCATATGTTCATACAAACCGCTGAAATGTTACTTCTTGACAGCTGAAAATTGTCGGATGTATTTAAAATCGCATACTACATGGCACTTCTTGAAAACTGCGCCCAAGACCCACTTATAATAAGAGACACACTGAAATAACATATTTTGCCCAATCATTTGATACTTCGGCTGGTTCAATTTCCATAGCTATTTTGCCTTATTACTCGAATAATCTTAATATATATTTACCCTCGGCACTGATTCACTGACTCTGTCACGCAGTACGTAGGAATTTAAATAGGCATTCTATAATAATTCTATAAATAATAATAATAAAAAAAATAATATTTTTTTTTTGTACAGAAATTGTCTTTTCCCCAAATTTTTTTTTTACCAAAATTTTTTTTTTCCAAAATTTATTTTTTCCAAATTTTTTTTTTTTACAAAAATTTTTTTTTCCAAATTTTTTTTTTCAACAATTTTATTTTTTCAACAAAATTTTTTTTTTCAACAAAATTTTTTTTTTCAACAAAAATTTTATTTTTCAACAAAATTTTTTTTTTTCACAAAAAATTTTTTTTTTCAACAAAATTTTTTTTTTCAACAAAATTTTTTTTTTCAACAAAAATTTTTTTTTTCAACAAAAATTTTTTTTCACAAATTTTTTTTTTCACAAATTTTTTTTTTTCAATTTTATTTTTTTTCGAAATTTTTTTTACAAAATAGTTTACAAAATTTGCCGGGGCAAATGCTACCCTATACTCTACACATTGAAAACGAATCGTTAAGTGATGTCAAGGGTTACAGTTAAAAGTTCATGCAGGTCATTGTGTACACCTCCAGAACACCTCAACACAAAACACAGTCAGAGTCAGTAATGAGGTCTTCGGTGAATACTTTAGTAACCGCTGTCCGAGACAAGCCTCTTGGTCGCTCCAGCATCATCTTAATATATATTTACCCTCGACACTGATTCACTGACTCTGTAACGCAGTACGTAGGAATTTAAATAGGCATTCTATAATTTTCTATAAATAATAATAATAAAAAAAATAATATTTTTTTTTTTACAGAAATTGTGTTTTCCCCAAATTTTTTTTTACCAAAATTTTTTTTTTCCAAAATTTTTTTTTTTACAAAATTTTTTTTTCCAAATTTTTTTTTTTCAACAAAATTTTTTTTTCAACAAATTTTTTTTTTCCACAAATTTTTTTTTTTCAACAATTTTTTTTTCCCCATATTTCAAGGGGCGCCATAGGCGCATTACAACTTACTAGTTTATTAATACCCACCATAACACCAACTACAGAGAGTAGAAACATTATACGAATCGAATATAATTCGTTGTGCAAAGAACGTTGAAATATGTGCACCCATTCACATTGGGACCATACCAAGATTGGGGCAGCGATTAGTCCCACAGGGGCTGGCAATAATGGATAAGGCTACGACTTCTAGTTAGCATTATAGCTTTTTAATGCTAACTACCGATTATCGGCCGCATTGCTGCGACAATGAAAGTAGAGTACATCGCTTCCACATGCAACGTTCTGAGACATGTCGTAATAGTTAAGTACGAATATCACGAGTACTACGTTATACCCTTAACTAGTGTTAAAAACAAACGCTGCAACAAAGTGATAATCAAAAGAAGATAAACATAAATTTCAAGAATATTGAATTTTTGATTGATTAGGCAGCCGTCCTCCGAAGTCCAGTAAAATTGTTAGTTGTATAGCATTTTTGGTTATTGACTACACTCGGTGCAATCATTTGACAAATAACTCGTCGACCCCACAAAATGTCTGGTGCACAGTGTAACAAAAAATATTACCACACACACACATGCAGACGGCAGTGCTTTTCTACCCGCTTTCCGGTTGATCTTAGCGCTTTCACAACACGGCAACACTGCCCTTCACTTCATTCACTTATCTACTGCAATCAATAGCGGAGAGAGAGTTTATTGACAAAGAAATACTTGTGTTATATGAACACTTCTTGTAAGACGGTTTGGTCAGTACACGAAGAAACTTAGCACCGAACACTTCATATCTTTGACTGAGTGAATTCAAGAATTGAAGTCGACCGAACAGGCGAAGATGTCATCCAATTGCATTTTTGCACTGGACCACCCAAATGCAGTGTACTACAGCGGACAAACAATAAACGGCACCATCAATTTGACTACCGCAAAGGATAAAAATGTCAGGCGTAAGTTTGGAATTCCCTGCCCTGCCCAGTGAAAGAGTCAGCCCTGACATTCTATCATTTTAGATGTGCGCATTCTGTTTCTCGGTGAGGGTAAAGTGAAATGGAATGAAACTATTTCTATTCCCGAATCGAATGGGTACACTACCACATACACCGCACACAGCACCTATTACACATCGCACGAGGTGTACGTCAACAACGAGACATATGTGCGCGGCGAGGGCACCTTACCAATGGGTCTGCACACCTATACATTCAGCATTCCATTGCCAATGCAATGCCCCACCTCGTGTGAAGGGAGGTTTGGCCACATACGCTATAGCCTGTCCTTGATATTGGACCGTCCGTTGCGATTCAACAATGTTCATACTATGCCACTGACGGTTTTGCAGACTGTCGATTTGAATTTAAATCCAATTTTCAAGGTAACTATTTGTATCCGATTACATAGGAAGTATGTGTACTTATGAACGTTACATTAGCTTCCTCTTCTGGCCGAAGAGGTTGGTAGTCTCTGCTATTGGAATTGTGCGAGCGGCAAAATAATGTATGCCCTACGAGTGCCATTCGGTGCATATTCTCCCGGCCAAATGGTCAAATATTCTCTGAGTATACAAAACAAATCCATGGCCAACACTGACGGCTACTTGGTGGAGTTTACACAGAAGATGGCATTCAATGCCTATTCGCCAAGTCACAGGCAGCGTCAAAAGAAAATCGTTCTGGTACAACAGAGTTCCCTTGAGTCATGCCCTCGATTGTCCAATCGCATTTTCGATGGTCAGTTCCGCATACCATCCGTTCCACCCACCACCGAACCCAGCTCCATCATATGTATCACATATATACTCAAATTAACCGTCGGTATGCCGGGCTGTCACAACTCCCAAGATATGTCCGTACCGATCTTCATTGGCAACATACCATTGTGGGAAAGTCTGACGAGTAGTCTGGCACCGGGCCCAGAAGGTACACAAATCGCAGGCACAGCACCGTCCATAAAGGACACTGGTAATTCGGATATGCCACCCAGCTACTACGACTTGAGTAAGTACATCTATGGGCCACTTACCACCGCCGGCGACTAATTGGCTTATATTAGTGTGTGTTACTTTATTGTTTTTTTTTTAACATTTTTTCTTATCCTCTCTACAAACAGAACCGCCTTCATATCAAGCAACCATGCAAGGTGATTCACCCTTTGTGGACGATGACGTCGACAAACATCATCGAGTGGTGGGATTCCGGCCACTCTACCCCATGTACACATAAAATTATCCAAACGATATACATTTTGTGTGTTTGAAATTGTGATACACCGCACATGAATTCCCAGATACGAGCATTTCCAGCAGAGCTATGGACAATTAAAATCTTCAGATTTATTTATAAAGTGTATACAACTTTTTGTAATGCTTTATATAAATAATTTTGTTTATCTACTCAAAGAGCTGTTAATATAATTATTACGTTTAATAAAAATAAATAAAAAATTGAATCAAATCAACCGCATGTAAGAACCCCGCGATATAAGAAATCCATTCAGATACTATTGGCGGAGAGTCCCATAAACGATGGCCGTTTTTGTGTAATCTATGACCAAATATCACCACATTATTGCTCAGAGTATTACAACTAAGTGTTGATATGTATTTTCAATGTGTGAAGACAGAGAGATACACTTTTTAATACATACATACGTACACCGAACGACTCAGAACAAATGCTAAAGACATAATAAAGTACGTAACCACCAATTAGCTAATAAACATATATTTTAAGAATTTAACACCACTAGATTACTCACACTCCAATAGCCGCTTATCGTGCTATACATCAAACATTTCTTCAGGCAAAAAAATCCAAAACATTTTTTTTCATATCATCGGTTTTCTCTCATATGTGCGTTCCATCGTACGCAGACTTTGAGTCGGTAATTTTTGGGGGATTATTCGCGTCCCATTATCTTCTCAGAGAGAATACACCAAACGAGAAAAAATATGTCTCGTTGAATACATTTATGAATGAGTGTGATCCTTTCGTCACTTTCAAGAGAGCAATGTGTGCGTTTGAGAAAATAAAGTTTGCGCATTGCACATGTCCGTTATTCGATGGTATATCAAGAGAGGACAAAATTAACGTCACAAATTGAATTTGTCTGCAGATAATGCAGACTACTCCTGTATAGATCACAGTTGATCTACGTGAAATTGATCAAATTAATTAATAAAATATATTTAATTGTTAGAAAACATATTTTTGAAAACAATAACTGCGAAGCATTGCCTATAAAAACCAAAAATTAAATACAGCTCAATTAGATCTAGATAGATTCAGTAAGACAAATAGATAGCTAACCGATTTTTCCGATTATTCATTAACCGATTATTTTCATATTGTCAACAATAGTCTCATATACAAAAGTTAAATTGAGACGTCATGCGCAGAGAGAGGAAAAATGTTACACACTTCTTTGGTTAACCATTATTTTCTCAACCATGGTCCCCAATAATTACTAATCTTGAGAATTCTATTTTTACTCTCCGAGTGTGAGTAACATAATGAGAGATTCAAATTATAGCACTGCTCTCGGCGACACATTTTCGATACCATGGACTCTTAATCAATATGGATAGTCATATCAAAATCGATCATTTGTGGCGACATGTTTATTACAAATTAAAATGGCTTAGTAGATTA
Source organism: Hydrotaea cyrtoneurina (assembly GCA_958296145.1). NCBI lineage: Eukaryota > Metazoa > Arthropoda > Insecta > Diptera > Muscidae > Hydrotaea > Hydrotaea cyrtoneurina. The sequence goes on along the minus strand of OY282512.1, from coordinate 2,954,250 downwards.
TATAAGACAAACATATGAAGTGCAGCAGAAACGAACGAAAAAAAGAATCCCAACATTTTAGCTATTGTAGATGACGAAACAGCTTGATGGAATATTTTTTGTTAAAAATTATGTAACTCATTGGGCAGGGCAGAAAATTATATAACCGCAATTATCTAACTTGGAATGCGTGATCAAGCAAATAAAATATCCTTGGACTAACTAATTAACTTCTACGAGATGAGTGACAAAATACAAAAGTCTCTCTGGGGACACTGATTTTTAATCAGTTTATAAAATATTTTTAAAAAGGCTTAATACCTTCTGTTTGCATTGATTTCAGGCAAGGTATACGAATACGTTTCGGAAATTACAACATTTTTTCAACGGTACCCATTTTACAATAATTTCTGCTCCAATTTGCACCTTTAATCCCACATACAAAAATAAACGTTTCAAGCTCAGCGTGTTCCAGTTCGCTTCTGATAGGCAATACAACGAAATATTTAGCCTATATACCTATTTGGACCATAGAATAAATGTATTGGCAAAACTCGCCAATTAAAAACCACGTCTGCTGTGGGTTGTGTGTGGTAAACTGATCAAATTGACGTATTAAACCAAAAAAAAAACGGAAAAATCTACACAATTGTACCGAAAATGGTAAAGTCACATCACTGAGGCATTACAATAAACAGCGAGAGAACGTCGTCGTATGAGAGCAATTGTCGTGTTTGCTGTTTTAAACAGTACATGCATTGTAGATGACTTAGTACACGAGTAAACTCCGAATGATGCACTTTATTGCATCGGGTAATTTCAAGAAGCAGCGACTGGTATGCCATCCGATTGTAAATTTACTTTGGACCACCCAAATCGGGTGTACTATAGTGGCCAAACAGTCAACGGCTCCATAAACTGGACTACCACTAAGGAGAAAAATGTGCGGCGTAAGTTTGTAATCTCACCCATTCCAGTTCAAGTGTCGTCTTTAAATTCTCCTATTATTTTAGACGTTCGCATTGTGTTTCTGGGTGAGGGTAAAGTAAAGTGGGATGAATCTTCTGCTGGCAGTGACAGCCAAACAACTTATTACAAATCGCACGAGGTGTATATCAAAAGCGAGACTCATGTGCGCGACAAAGGTAAACTACGAATTGGCCTACATACATACACATTCAGCATTTCACTGCCGATGGAATGTCCCACCTCGTGTGAAGGGAAGTACGGTTACGTACGCTATGGACTGTCGCTGATTTTGGAGCGGTCATTTCGATTCGACAATGTCTATCACATACCACTAACAGTCTTGCGGACGGTCGATTTGAACTTAAATCCCATATTCAAGGTAACGATTTCTAACCTTTCCCCTTACGAAGTTCTTGTATTTATAAACCTTTTATCAGCGTCCGCTTTCCGCTGAACAAGTTGGAAGACTGCGAAGATGGAACCTTTCAAGCTCCAATATAATATATACTCTACGGCTGCCATTCGGAGCCTATTCTCCTGGCCAAGCGATAAACTACAGTCTGTGTATACAAAACCAGTCTAATAACGATACTCATGGCTACTCGCTGGAGTTCATACAAAATATGACATTTATAGCACATTCACCAAGTCGCACGGAGCGTCATAAGAAAAGCGTCCTCGTGCAACAGGACTCAAGTGAAAAATGTCTTCGTTTGTCCAAACGCATATTCGAAGGTCGTTTCCGTATACCAGCGGTGCCACCCACTACCGGTCCTAATGGCATTATATGTATCGAATATACACTGAAAGTAACTGTGCGTATATCTGGCTGCCATAACTCTAAAGATATATCCGTACCGATCTTTGTCGGCACGATACCATTGAAAGAAAGTCTGCCGATTATTCATGCACAGGGCACGCCGATGTCCCCCAAGGAGGCACCGTCAAAAGATGATATTAAAAGCCCTGATATGCCACCTTGCTATCAGGATTTAAGTAAGTACATTCATAAGTATTGGTTATTCTACCAAATTAGATTACAAATCCGAAGGAATCCCAAATTAAGTCGCCATGACTGTAATTTTGGTAAAAAAAATAATTTAGGAAGTCGAAATTCTGTTTGCTGATACCGAAAAAGGAAGTTACGATTTAGATTGTATAGAGTACAAGCGTTGGATGTTATCCGCGTGTAAAAAACACCGATTCTTTCATGTTTACATTCAATACTAAATTTTATTATACGAATTCTTTCAGAATGCATTTCCGAAAAGTACTGCATATATCTACATACATACGTACTTAAATTAGATTACAAAATGTCATAATAAACACATACATAGCCATTCTCTCATGCTAGCATCTCCTCTTACAACATGTGACCCACTTGACTTCGTCACACATTCAAAACGTTATCAGCATGGGATAGATGTCGTTAAATCTGAATTGATTTGTGACTTTACTTATAATTCTTTTACGTCGTGGGCGACCAGATCAGACCGACAACTCTTGATCAGCAACGACAAAATATGTTTCATTCATGTTTAAGATTTTTATAAAATTACAATTGTTTTATTTTCTCCCTAGTGAATAATTTGACGAAACATTTTAATAATTTCTTATTCTCCAATAAACAGAACCGCCTTCATACGAAGCAGCAATGCAAAGTGATTCCGCCTTTGTGGACGATGACGTCGACAAACATAAACTAGCGGATGGTTTTCGGCCCCTCTACCCCATGTACACATAAGGTTCTCTGGACGAAATCAAAACAAAAACTATGATATTTGAATACACTACATCCGTGGTATGTGCGTGGCTGCCCAAACATATTGTTAGATGGGTTTACCATTTCTTGGGGAAATATGGTAAATTTAAACGTTCATTACTTCTATATATTTGTTCTATAAACAGACTGAGTAATTTGACTTAAGTTTACATGAAAACTAAAAAACATGTGGTTTACGATTCCCGAAATGTACTATATTTGTATATGAACTCAATTTACAATATTCTTAATTATATAAATTTATATTTTCCATATACATTTTATGAACACTTTTCATACGATAAGACTATACTTTTTCCACAATAAAAACTAAAAAAAATTATTAAAAAAAAGTTTTAAAGAATTTAATTCCAATACTCAAATAAAAAAATTAAACAAAAATATTATGTAACTAAGAGCGATAACAAAGTTCCGAGATGTTATCGTAACGCTGTCATTAGTATGAGAATACGTCAGACCTCACTTATTCATTATCCATTCCATATTGACTACGAGAACGAAGAACAGGTTCTGATCTCACCTACAAACTAATGTCACATATAAGCAGTGTTGCCAGAAAAAAAATATACTCCGATGCAAGGGTTTTTAAGATGGGATTTTTGGGATTGGCTTGTTTACTTAATTGTTCACTCTTATTAAACGTCATTGGATTAATTTAAGAGAGCAGTTTATTAAATAGACAATCTGAACACGAAAACACAATTTGAGCTGATTTTACCCCTACTTCAATCAAATAATCTAAAATATTATTCAGGGTTTTGTGGAACTGTTCATTTTTGATTGTGGATGATGATAATGATAATATGGAAAGTCGACTCAAACTGGTAACACTGGCTATAGCAAGTACGACTTGAATTGTACGAACGCTTAAGAGTTACAATTCACTCGTGTGTGTGTGTGTATGATTATCATTACAGCAATCCAGACTGGCTGACAGATCGATCATTGTTTACTTAAAGCTGCACTTCAGCTAAGTTTGCATACTCAGTATTCGATTAAACTTGAAAAGATGCACTGCGCAATTTCAGCTGAATTCATAAAGTGAGAGAAACGCAACAGCAGATACCTATGCCATCCCATTGTAGATTCGACTTGGACCATCCAAATGGTGTGTACTATAGTGGTCAAACTGTGAATGGCATCATCACCTTGACTACCACTAAGGAGAAAAATGTCCGACGTAAGTTTATGAGCCCCATTCCAGTTCCAGCGTTTTTCATTGTATTCTTCCTTTTTGTTTTAGATGTTCGCATTGTGTTCTTGGGTGAGGCTAAAGTAAAGTGGACTGAAAATTCGATGTCAGACCCAAGTATTAGCACTGCCACTTATTACAAATCGCACGAGGTGTATGTTCATAGCGAGACTCAAGTGCGCGGCGAAGGTAACCTACCCCCGGGTCTACACACATACACATTCAGCATTTCACTGCCGGTACAATGTCCAACCTCGTGCGAAGGAAAGTTTGGTCACATACGTTATGGACTGTCCCTGATATTGGAGCGGCCATTTCGTTACAATAATGTTTTTCACATGCCATTGACCGTCTTGCAGACATCCGATTTGAATTTAAATCCAACATTCAAGGTAACGATTTTTAACCTTTCCGCCCCCAAAATTCGTATATTTATAAACCTTTCAACAGCTTCCTCTTTTAGCTGAACGAGTTGATAGTCTATGCCATTGGAACTGTTCAAGCGGCAAAATAATATATGCCCTACGAATACCATTCGGTGCATATTCTCCCGGTCAAATGGTTAAATACTCTGTGTGTATCAGAAATCAATCTATGGCCCACACGGTCGGCTACTCGCTGGAGTTTACACAAAAGATGACATTCACTGCAAATAAGCCCAGATCCAGGGAGCAGCATAAGAGAAAAGTCTTGGTACAACAGGGCACAAGTGAAGCATGCTTTCCTTTGACAAGTCGCATATTTGAGGGACAGTTCCGTATACCCGCTGTGGCACCTACCACCGTTAATCCTTGCATAATACAAGTCGAATATAATCTGAAAGTATCTCTGTATATGTCCGGTTGTCACAGGTCTAAGAATCTGTCCATACCATTAGTCATTGGCACCATACCAGTGGCAGAAAGTCTAAGACTTCGTCCAGTATCCGCTGCTCCGCCAGTCGACCCCTCAGCATCTGCTTTGGAACCGCCCGACAAGAGCTTTAACTCAGATATGCCACCGAGCAACCAGTACTTGGGTAAGTAAATTTCAGAGTATTTCCAGTTTATGTAAATCGTATATAAACCCGTTATTTATCTATGTACATACAGAACCGCCATCATACGAAGCAGCAATGCAAAGTGGCTCCGCCTTTGTGGACGACGATATTGACAAACGTCTTCGAGTGGTTGGATTTCGTCCCCTCTACCCCATGTATTCATAAGACCACGTTACAAAGTTATGCGATGTTTCAAATTGTGATAGTCGATTGCCTTTACCCAAACACACAAACATTTTAATTTTATTCAAAAACTGTCAAGCTGGTTCCAGCTGTGATATATGTCTGTACACATTTTAAATGTACATTAGGCGTGTTTTATTTAAAAAATATATGACGGTTTTGTCGCCATCGTAGGCTGGACTGTATATTAAATTTGTCCTTTCGTTTTTGACACCGAACTTATCGAAGTTTTAACTGACGTATTGCCGAATTTATTGGTATGTGTTTTTTTTTACGCAATGAAATAATATCCTGCAAAATGCCAGCATGCCGAATAAAACACACCTGTTGATATTAAGAACAAATATATTGTTGAAAGTATTAATAGGTTATTCTGTTTTCATATTCACCCTCTTCCTGGAGATTAGAAGGATTCTACTAAAATAGACATTTTTTATAAACTATCTTTCTGCAGCAACTGGTATATGTACTAAATCTCACGTTAATACATCGAATAGGTTATAAGACATAGTCATGCACAATTATAGTAGATGGGCGATGTTACAACGTCTTGTCGTAACATACGTAATACTGTGAAACATAAGATAAGATCAAAGATTAGTTTTCTTTCAACGAGTTCGCTCATTACACAGGACAACAGAAGATTTATTATATGGGCTTTCACCAAATAACTTCCATCATAAATGATCCCTCTGACATCGTTTATGAGCTCAACAATGTGACGGATTTGGGCGAGTACATTTCTGTATAATAGATTATTTCATTCTTACTATTGATCCAAGCTAAAAATGTCGGCCAGTACCATAACATTGTAAAGGCCTGTCTAAACTATGTTTCATTGATGTTTTTTTTCCTAAAATTTGTTTTTGTATGCGTTTTAATAACGGAGGGAGTACCAACAAATGCCAGATACTTTGTCTTGCATATGTCACACACAGGGAGGCAGTCAACGTATGTGTCTGTTGACGTCGCCCTCGATTGTGTATATACTCGGAAGTACGAAAAGAGTCCACACATTTTAGAACAAAAGAGAGTCAACGGCGATGATGTCATGTTCTCTCGACTTACACTCAGGCAGTTCAAATTCGTTTTTGCTTTTCTGCAAACTTTCGTCTTATTTCAGAGTTTTTTTCGCCAGTATCAAACCTACTACTGGAAGCCGAAGAGGTGGTGGACGGAGTTCTAGTAGAGTTGTGTTAGGCTTTGGCGGTGAATAAAGTTTTTCAATTAAATTTCGATTGATATGCCGTCGACATGTGAATTTCAACTGAACAGCCCGAATGGCGTCTACTACAGCGGACAGACAGTGAGTGGCACAATTGTATTGAAGACCACCAGCGAGAAGAGCATTAGAAGTATGTACGTATGTCCTTCAAATCAAATAGACGGAAATTATTAAACTGTATTATTTGTATATGCAGATATTCGGATACGTTTCTTGGGTGAAGCGAAAGTTAAGTGGTCCGAAACTGAGCGCCACAGAAAGTCGGATGGCGAGTATGAGAACCGCACCGTCTACTACCACGCCAATGAAGTGTACATTGATAACAGCACCATGGTCCGCGGTGAAGGCACCCTGCCGCCGGGTACTCACACGTATACATTCAACATCCCATTGCCCCTGTCGTGTCCGACATCGTGTGAGGCGAAATATGGTAACATACGGTACGCCCTGTGGCTGACGGTCGATAGACCATTACGTTTTGATAATGAATTTAGTAAACCGCTGACAGTTCTGAGAACCGTAGATCTGAATTTGAATCCAGCATTCAAGGTGAGGCAGACTCTGCATGTTGTCTTACACAGACCTTTATTTGACCCTGATTTCTCGTTATCAGTTGCCGATTCACTCTGAAGATATCAGCAGCATCGGTTGCTGGCCCTGTGCCAGTGGCAAAATTTCGTATGTTTTGAGTGTGCCCTTTGGAGCATATGCTTCCGGACAGACATTGCCGTACTCACTTTTGGTCCAGAATCAATCGATGACCGATATCAGCGGTTACCATGTGGAGTTTCAGGAATACATAACATTCACGGCGCATACACCGCGTCATAAGACTCGAGAGAAGACCGTGGTGGTGGCACGTCAAGATCATTCAGACACTTGTGTACGTCTATCAAATCGCCAATTTGAGGGCGAAATAGTTTTACCCTCACTGCCGCCAGACACCGAAGGCAGTTGCATTGTGCGTGTACGACACTTTTTGGAGCTGGAGATTACCGTCGATGGTTGTCATAGTAATAACACCATAACAGTGCCCATTTTCATAGGCAATGTGCCCATAAGGGAAAGTATGATGCAGATGCCCCATGCACCACCACCAGAGGCCACAAAGTCAAATGATAATGGTTTTAGTGAAATTATGCCATCGGCACCACTTTTGCCGCCACCAGAGGATGAAGAGAATGAAAAGGATATGCCACCGTCATATGGAGATTTGAGTAAGTTGAGATCATAATGTTGCTAAATTGATTGATTACATTTATTTTTCCCGTCAATCCCAGAACCACCATCGTTCGAGGAAGCCATACGAAGCTCGTCGCCTTTCCTTGATCCGGATGCTAACGAGCACAATCACGTCATTGGATTCAGACCCATGTATCCAATGTACCCGCAACAAAGTAAATAGAACCACAAAACAGTTTGTACGATGGGCTTGGAAATGAACTCATTTTGACCGAGCATTCGATAAATCGAACACTATACGCTAACACAATCGAAAGAAACCATCATACCTCGAAAATACTGCATTTTCTCCACCGGCCAATGCTTTATCGCAACTACTCGAAATACATGCTTTGCCAAATGATTTACTTAATATTAATAATACATTTAAACCTACATACGTGTGTATATACTTTCGAACCGAAATAGATTCTCGTTCGAAAACATACTTGAGAGTGTATAATTGTACCGGCATACTTTTGTGTATTCAGTGCTGCCAACTCTCATGATTTTTTGCAGCTTGCGGTATTTTTTTTTGCCCCTATATTACTATTTTTCCTGGTTTTAGGAAACTAGGGAATAAATGAATATGTGTGTAGTATTATTCAATTTCAGTTGATCACCAATTGGAAGAAAAATCATATAATCCACATTTTTACATACATATGAATTATCAGTGATGGCATTGCACAACTATGTTACCGCGTAGGAGTAGCCCTATGATATATTTCACAATTAGACCAAGCTAATAAGTTATTGTTTTCATGAGTTTAAATGAAATACATCGGCATAATCTCTCTAGGACAAGGAGCCACTTCTTTCAAATGCTATCACCCGATTCAGGAGTGAAGCCAGAATACTACGATTAACTATCAACAATAATAAACAACTAAATATGGAAACTGAAATTGTTAGTTTAGAAATAAATTTAAATTATATTTACTTCAAGGTATGATTCGATTTAATGTCATTGCCATTGGTCCTTGGATATTATAACTAGGGATGTAAGGAATTTGGCTTTCGTATATTATTTGCATCACTTTGAACATTCGCAAAAACCATTTTTGGAATATTCCCTAAAAAAAAGTTTTCACTATTCGCTTTCGAATTCGCTAAACCCACTTTCGTTACATCCCTAATTATAACGTCTGAAGTATTTTAAATGACCAATCTACTTGAATCAACTAATAGTTTACGAAATGTAAGGAACAAGTATCGAACGACTTTTTACTTCGCTCAACGATTATTTCATGAAAATCCACAATCATTCTCGGTATGACCAATATTTGCGGTTAGGAAATTCATGTAATCGAATACATAACATTTGTTGCCGAAACGCCTGAAATAGGTATTGTGAAACCATCACCCCTATTGTGCACATTTTCAATCATGTTTCTTCGGCGAGAGTACAGTGTATTCGGCCATCAAGTAGAACGCCAGCCGAATATATATTCGGCATGTTATTGCGCTCAGTTGAAGTACAAACGAGAGAACAATGATGTCACGTTCTCTCCATTTAAGCACGGGCAACAGGCGTTCTATTTAATTGAATTTTCGTCTGGATTCACAAATAGAGCGCTGCTGTTAGATGTAATTCACAGTCTGTGTGCGCTTTGCTGACGCTGAATAAAAGTGTATTTCTAATAAACATTTGTCGATATGCCGTCGACATGTGAATTTCATCTGAACAACCAGAATGGCGTCTACTACAGTGGCCAATGTGTGAGTGGCACAATCGTACTGAACACTACCAGCGAGAAGAGCATCAGAAGTAAGTGGCTTTGTCCCTAAAAACACAAAGAAGGAAATAATTAATTGTGTTTCTTTGTTAAAAATCAAAACATATACATAGATATCAGTATTCGTTTCTCGGGTGAAGCGAAAGTTCACTGGACCGAAACTAAAAGTAGTGGAAGCTCGAATGGAAGGAGCCGTACCCGCACCGTTCACTTCAGAGCAAATGAAGTTTACATAGATAATAACACCGTGGTCCGCGATGAAGGTACACTGCCGCCGGGCTCTTACACTTATACATTCAACATTCGATTGCCCACGTCATGTCCGACATCGTGTGAGGGCAAATATGGCCACATACGATACGCTTTATGGCTGAAGGTGGATAGGCCATTCCGTTTTGATAATGAATTTAGTAAACCGCTGACAGTTCTGAGAACAGTAGATCTGAATTTGAACCCGTCATTCAAGGTAAGACAGACCCTGAATATTATCTTCCACAGAGCTTGATTTAACTTTATTTGGTCATTATCAGTTGCCGATTCATTCTGAAGATATCAGCAGCATCGGTTGCTGGCCCTGTGCCAGTGGCAAAATTTCGTACGCTTTGCATGTGCCCTTTGGTGCATATGCTTCCGGACAGACCTTACCATACTCACTTTTAATTCAGAATCAATCGATGACCGATATCAGCGGTTACCATGTGGAGTTTCAGGAATGTTTATCGTTCACGGCGCATAAACCGCGTCATAAGACTCGCAAGAAGACCACGGTGATAATACGCCAAGACCATTCCGACACTTGTGTGCGTCTAACTAATCGCAAATTTGAGGGGGGAATCGTTTTACCCGCACTGCCACCGGACACAGAAGGCGAATGTATCATCATACGTGTACAACACTTCTTGAAACTGGAGATTATCGTAAATGGTTGTCATAGTAATAACACAATAACTGCACCAATTTTCATAGGCAATGTGCCCATAAGGGAAAGTATGATGCAGATGCCCCATGCACCACCACCAGAGGCCACACAATCAAATGATAATGGTTTTAGTGAAATTATGACATCGGCACCACTTTTGCCGTCACCGTCGGATGAACATAATGGTACCGATATGCCACCGTCATACGGTGATTTGAGTAAGTTGACACCGTAATGGTGCTAAATTGATTGATTATATTTATTTTCCCGTCAATTGCAGAACCTCCATCGTTCGAGGAAGCCATACGCAGCTCGTCGCATTTCATTGATCCGGATGCTAATGAGCATAGTCACGTCATTGGATTCAGACCCATGTATCCAATGTACCCGCAACAAAGTATATGGAACCATAACACAGTTTAAAACATCACACCTCGAAAAGACTGCATTTCTTCAACGGCCAAAAAACTATAGCAACTACCTCACTCAAAATATGAGCTCTGCCAAATAAATTACTTAATGTTATCCATACATAGGGGACCTGGAAACATATGAATCAATCTATAAACATATTAGGGATGTAACCGAGGTTGCGAATCCGAATATCCTGAATGCTGTACCGAATATTGCATTTTTTGAAAACAATTTGAAATGACTAACGTCGGACGTTGCCTATTGCATTATACCCTACACCAATGAACTTTAGCAGGACATTGTCAAATATAAAACCATTTTAAAAATATTCCATCAAAACATTCAAAGTCAAATATGGACCCATTGAACTCCACATGTGATCGAAAGTGAGCTTTGGCAATAACTTCTCCTCGAACAATTGCATAGTGGTAGGCCTATTTTTTTTATTTTCTAGGGCCGAGATACCGTTATTGGGAAATACTTTTGTGTGGCAGCTATTTCCAAGCAATTCCCAATTGACATTCAGAACTCTTAGAAAATAATTCATATTTTTGTATGAGTTTGAGAAAATTTCTTCAATTAAACAGAAGATGTGAAACACTTTTTTTTATAAGAATAAAATGTATTTTTTATATTAAATCGAAGTTATGCGGAGTCGTTTTTACTACAAAGCGAGAGATTTTCAACGAGGGATTAAATTTAAACATACACACATACATGGATATATGTTCATACACTCACTAGAAAAAGTCTGCATACAAGTAGAGAAATCAAAGAAAGATACAAAAACTTTTTCAGATTATGAATTCAGTTTTTAGTGCAATAAAATTGAAGAAGAAACCAAAAAAATAAACCCGTAACAAATCAAAAACGAAAAAACGTTTGAAAAAGTCTGCGTACATGTAGTATATTCACAATGAGGATGCGGTAGACACCATTTTTTGTTGAACTTTAGTAGCTAGTAGGGTAGCCTTTCCGTGGAGAACCTCTGCTAATCACTTCGGCATGTATTGGACTAGTTTTGAGGTTTCCTCTGAAGTTTATTTATTTATTAATTACAATACAAAGTAAATTTATATTATAATTTTGGGTCCAAGGGTAAACCGGGTGACAAAGACCATTTGGCTTGATTTTTGCAGCGACAGACCAAAGCCTCTGGTGGGAATCGAACCCACAACCCCCACGCTGATAGGCAAGCACGCTACCAACTGCACTCTGTTTGAAGTTAGCTTTCAAAATATCTCGGTAACCACGTTGTCCATAGTTGACTCAGTGCATTTTTATTACTCCATTAGCTACAAAACATAACTCCACCACCTCCATGCTTAACTGTGCCTGATAATTTTTTTTTATCATGTGCAGCACATGGTTTTTTCCGCACCATTTCACGTCCTTTTACTCCAAATATACAAAATATATTCTCATCAGAGAATATAATTTTTTTCCAGAAATCTTGTGGCTTGTTTATGTGGTTTTCTGTATATTTAATTCTTTTTTGTCAATTTTGTTGTGAATTAAAAGGTTTCTTACGTGCAACTCGGTCTCGATAACCAGCCGTTTTAATGATTTTCCGCAGAGAGTCGTGTTTTCTTAAAAAGTCCATTAACACTTGCAGCCAATTTGTAGGATTGCCGGGTTCTGTAGGACAAATTGGACTATGTAATTTCTTTATTTTTCGGTTAATATGAAAGTTCGGCCAGAGCGAGATTTAGATAAGTAATTTGCTGTTTCCATATAAGTATTAACTACTCTTTGAACAGACGAATGTGCCTGTTCAACTGTTTTACCAATTTCTCTCATGGTTTTCACAAATATACAATAACTAGTAAGTTGTAATGCGCCTATGGCGCCCGTTAATTTGCTTGAGAAAGTATTTGTTACTTAATTTTAAAAATTTTGTAAAAAATATTTTGAGAAAACTATTTTGTAAAAAAAAATTTCGAAAAAAAATAAAATTGGAAAAAAAAATTTGTGAAAAAAAAATTTTTGCTGAAAAAAAAATGTTTGTTGAAAAAAAAAATGTTTGCTGAAAAAAAAAATTTTTGTTGAAAAAAAAAATTGTTGTGGAAAAAAAATTTTGTTTAAAAATTTTGTGGAAAAAAAAAAATTTTCGAAAAAAAAATTTGATGAAAAAAAAAAATTTGTAAAAAAAAAAATTTTGGAAAAAAAAATTTTGGTAAAAAAAAATTTGGGGAAAACACAATTTCTGTAAAAAAAAAAAATATTATTTTTTTTATTATTATTATTTATAAAATTATTATAGAATGCCTATTTAAATTCCTACGTACTGCGTGAAAGAGTCAGTGAATCAGGGAATCAGTGTATCAGTGAATCAGTGTCGAGGGTAAATATATATTAAGATTTTCCTTTGGCGAAATAACCATTCTTATATTATGTACGCAGACTTTTTCTATGCTGTGTATGTACATGTATAGTAATATCAGTGGCCTCAAACCATAACTCCAGTTATGTTAATATTGACTTATACTTTCCTTAGAATATGTAAGAAAGTTAAACCCAACACAAACTTTTAATTCTCAGCGAGAAATTGAATGTTGAAACTGCTCTTCTAAAAAATAAAGAACACAGTTAGGCTGTTATGACATATCATACCAGATGCGTAAGCGCCAAAAAGTAAATTTTATAGGAGAGGGTTATTATTATATTGAAATGTCTAAGATAAGAATTGAAAACAATATTTAACAGTTATTCAAGTTCAAATTGTGTTCAAATGAAACTAAACCAACTGCAATTGTCAATACTCCCATATGAATTGTTTTGTCCAAGGTCGTCTTCTAATTGGTAAACATTTCGAGATTATATAAAGAGAATGACAACCCGAATTTACACTCCATCGTATGGTGATATAAATCCAACATTTTCTTTATAGATACGCTTGAAATATTTTACTGCCGCACCGCACTCTCCCAATATGTATTCCCTTAACGCGTCTTTCGGCGAGAGTGCAGAATATTTGAGTATCAAATAAAATTAACTTTAAAGAATTTCAACCGTATATTTATGTACATACATATGTATGTATTCGGCACATTAGTACGGGGGAGAGAGGGAGAGCGACCCAGCAAAAGTGATGTCATGTTCTCTCGAATTACGCATGCGATAGACGCACGGGCAACAGGCGGTTGGTTCTATGTCGTCTCATTTATTTTCGCAAACTTTCGTCTAAATTGAAAAAAAAAAATTGGCAGTACCAAAAACGCTGCAGTTGGATGAAGTTCCAGCGTGTTATGTGCGCTTTATTGACGCTTAATAATTTGTCTCTTAATTAAACATTTGTCGATATGCCCACGACATGTGAATTTCAACTGAACAGTCCAAATGACGTTTACTACAGTGGCCAATGTGTGAGTGGCACAATCGTATTGAAAACCACCAACGAGAAAAGCATCAGAAGTAAGTAGGTGTGTCCTTCAAAAACACAAGGAAGGAAATAATTATGATTGTTTCTTTGTTAACAACCAAAACATGTAGATGTCCGTATACGTTTCTTGGGTGAAGCCAAAGTACACTTTTCCGAATATAGAACTCGAGCAATGCCCTCGAATGGGATACGTACTCGCATCGTTCACTTTAAAGGCCATGAAGTGTACATTGATAACACCACCGTTGTCCGCGAAGAAGGCACCCTACCGGCGGGCACACACACTTATACGTTCAACATTCAATTGCCCTTCTCGTCGCCGACATCGTGTGAGGCCAAACATGGTCACATACGATACGATTTGTGGCTGAAAGTGGATAGGCCATTCCGTTTTGATTACGAGTTCAGTAAATCCCTGAGAGTTGTGAGAACCGTAGATCTGAACTTCAATCCGTCATTCAAGGTGAGAGAGACTCTGCAGGTTATCTTCTTTCACAGACCTTCATTTGACCCCGTGTTTTCTCATTACCAGTTGCCTATTCAAGCTGAAGAAATTAGCAGTGTCGGTTGCTGGCCCTGTGGCAGTGGCAAAATTTCGTACGCTTTGCATGTGCCCTTTGGTGCATATGTTCCCGGACAGACCCTATCGTACTCACTGTTGATCCAGAATCAATCGTCGACCGATATCAGAGGTTACCATGTGGAGTTTCTGGAAAGCAGAACATACACGGCTCATGACCCGGAGCATAACACTATCGAAAGGATAACGGTGATTGAACGCCAAGGTCATTCCGGCACTTGTAGACGTCAATCAACTCACCAATTTGAGGGGGAGCTTGTTATACCCACAGTGCCGCCGGACACTGAAGGCGAGTGCATTATACGTGTGAAGCACTTTTTGGAGCTGGAGATAACACTGGGTGGTTGTAATAAAAATAATACCCTAACGATACCCATTTTCATAGGCAATGTGCCCATAAGAGAAAGTATGTCGCAGATGCCCCAAGCACCACCACCAGAGGCAACACTGTCAAGCGATAATGGTTTTAGTGAAATTATGCCATCGGCACCACTTTTGCCGCCATCAACGAACGAAAAGAGTGCAATGGATATGGTACCAACATATGGGAATTTTAGTAACTTTAAATCATTATTTTTTGGATTGAGAATAAAACTAAATAGAGGTTTTTCTGTCAATTGCAGAACCTCCAACTTTCGAGGAAGCCATACGCAGCTCGTCGCCTGTCGTTAATCGGGATGCTCACGAGCATACTAATGCCATTGGATTCAGAATTCAATAGAACCAGAAAAACCGGCCAGTATCACCGGACTTTGAAATCCAAGCATAAAACTACTCCTACCTCGAAATGACTGCATTTTCTCCAACAGTCAAAGTAATAACGCAACTACCTCCTCGGAAGACGTTTACACGCTCTGCCAAATGATTTACCTATTGTTATTTTGTATTTTTTTCGTACATATACAATATTTCAAACTTCAAGGATAATTTTCCAAAAAAAAAAAAAAAAATACAGTTTTTAGTTAGGACGTTCTTGCACAGAATGAACGATACATAACATAGTGGTGTGACAACAACTTTTCATAATAATAATCGTGATCGAATTATTCGCTAATTATTCTCAAATATTGCTCTATTGGCTAATGGAGAGCAGAGCAAACGACATTGAGCATGTGCTCTCTTTTCTCAACAAGTAAAACAAGAGGCGTTTATGTACCCTACCTCACTCTGTGGAATATTTTAGTTCACTGATAGTAGCTGAATTATTTCCTGATTCGATGTTAGAATGTCTGACCGCCTATCTGCTCTCCATCTATAGCTTGCTACACTGTTTGAGCATGTTTTATTGGAGCTATGAAATTTCCCACAGATAATTTGCATGTTTCAAAAATGGATTTGCATTTAGGCTCTCCTCGAAGACACATCTTTTCTTTATCAACATTCTGTGGTGAGCACGATTTTAGGCTTTTAGCAAAAAATATAAAATATCTATCGAGCCAATGCCATAATTTATAATTATTAATCTGTTTACTTTTTGTAAGCTAGGTCAAATTAGAGAAGCGTTCTGAGGCTTTTAATGAAGAATTTAATAAGATGCCTTTGCTAACCTTATAAATTACTACGTATTTTAATAATAATAAACAATAAAGTTGGAATATTTAATTGCATCTGAATTTCCATTGATTATTTATTTTGTTTCCCATTAATTTCAGAGTGCGCGTTACCCGGTATTTCGGTAGCTGTCACTTTAGAAGCTTTTATTTTTTGACATTTGACAAGTAGAAACTACGCCTTTACTAAAAATGGAACGATACACGCTTCAACAACGCATTGAAATTATTAAAATTCACTACAGAAATGGTGAAAATCTTGCAGTCACAGTTCGCAAAAGTAAAAAGTTTCCGGACCGTGTTATCTCTCGAAGAGGTGATTACAATTGGCCACCGAGATCTTGTGATTTAACACCTTGCGACAGCCCAGCGTCGATTCAAGACGTCAAAGATAGAATTCGCGAGGCTATCGAGGACATAGGGCAGCCACTTTGCGATTTGGTTATGGAAAATTGAAAAATGAAAAGGATATGGTCCTGTAAGCGTGGTCATTGGCTGATGTTGTTTTTCATTATTAACGGAATACCTTCCTCTTTATTATGAAATAAACATCTTATCAATTATCTCAAAAAGTACCATTTTCCTTTGAACATCAAAATAACACCTCTTGTTGGAGAACCCTGTAGATGGTAGAATGTGTCAGAGTGAGAGAGAAACTATTGTATGTGATACCGATTGCACTCCCTGCTTTGCCGATTCAACTTGTTTCACTTCTCGGTCTCACTATTTGTAGCGCCTTGCAGCTCACTCTGATATCAATCTAAGGGTGTTTTCTGCTTTTTGTGTTTTCAGTATTACGTTGATTTTTTTTATTATCTAAATTTGCGCTCTGTGAAAAATATGCTTCGCAAGTTTCGTCCATTTTATGGTCATCACAAACAACTCACCCAGCTAGGCTATTCAAGACAGGGTGACCAAATTCTACAGCAGGACAGCAACCCGTGTCCGTACCGAGGAGGTAAATATCCGCCAGTGTTGACGAAGATCGAAATATGTCCATCCGTCGCCGATCGCAGTACTTGTGTTTAAGTTATTTGACCTCGGTTTTACTTACTTATATTTCCTTATAATATTCCATGTAAAAACCGAGGGAAACTTCTCTTGAAACGGTGAGGTGTGCACAAAATATTTTGTATTCTGCCAGTTCACCCTGAGAAATGTATTGCACAGTTTATGGGCGGACGGCATTGGACCGTACTTCTTCAAAGATGTCACAGTTCGATGATCACGGACTTTTTCCTCCAAAAATGGAAGAATTTCAATGGGTTAACAACGAATTTCTTTATATTAATCTGATTCATTAGACTTCATGCTCAAACAGCGGTTGACTCACACTTCGTCTATCTCATTACTACAATCAATTGTTCTTTTAGCCAATTTAAGATTCATTAAAGTTCCGAATAATCAGGCGCCGCAATTGTACGTCATTAGCCGAACAACTAACGAGTCGATGTTTTGCTGACTTGCCGCTCAACAATACTCCCATCCCATGTACGAGTAACTAGGCCCGCCAGTTGGCCATGTTATTGCACATATATGTTTAGTGGAAAATATTCATTTTGATACAAACAAATACAGAATAAAGTGACAATCAATAAATGTTTTATCATCACACCGATAAGATAGTTTTTTATATATATTTACTGGAAAAAAAATGCGGTTTATGTGGCAAAAACAAATAAACAATGCAATGTAATTGTTTTAATTTGAATCAGACTTCGGATGTATGTATTTTATACGGAAGATCAACATTAATTCACTTGTATTAATTAATTCACTATTTGTACAGGGTGTCCCAGCGAAAGTGTCAGATTTTAATGTTCTGTCATTTTTTTTTCCTGTGCTCTGAATTTAGGCTGCTGCGACCTACGATTTTTAGAAAATTGAGACCATGTCGGCAAATGGGTGACGGAGCAAAGTGAAGTTAATGCCGATTTTTCGAAACAAATCATCTTTAGCGATGAGTTAATTTGTTTAATTGACATACAGAAACGAGGTTCTTGAAAGGGTCTGGACGAAATATGATTTCAAGGGGAAGGCGCTACATAGCGCAACCACATTTTTATTTATTAGAAGAACGATTTCCAGACCGAAACGTCTCCCGAAATTCTGATGGCAACTGGATACCAATATTGTTTGATCTAATTCTGTGCGATTTATTGGAGTCTTGTGAAAGGTCTCTGGTCTAAAACAATTACATCGAGGACAACATCGAACCACATACTAATTTCCCTAGCCAAACTACGGCCCTCCACCGAGATATTGTCACATCTCTGTTAGAGTGTGATCAAAAATGAACATAGCAGGAGTATTTGATCAAGGTCGCTTACCGGGTCTTTTATTCCCCAATTAATGAAAAAAAATCTCTACTCGGCCCCTGCGATATCGTTGGGCGATAACGGCTTGTTAATAGATGGAATGATTCGCAACATCATGATCGATACAATCGCGTCAACACTATGGGTTTTCTGTCATGACTCAGACTGTTTACAGTACGCACGATATTCGGTACACATGCCCCGGTTTCAGACTCTCTACAGCAAATTTATCACAAGTGCTACATTGTGAATCCAATACAACATACACATTGTATTCTTTAAGCTACAGAAATATGTTCTCACCAAATGAAGGAACTGACGAAGAACTTCTCCACCATTAAGATAATATCTGCACCAGAAATACACTTGTTGTTGTTTATAAAAAAAAATACAGCGAAATTTATTACTCATTCTCCATCTTCGTTTACAATAAATATTAAAAATAAATATATCGAAAGAATCCATCTGCAGTCTAGAACTTCTCATCGATTGTTCTTGTCACTATTGGCGGACTCTGGAGGTAATTACTTGTGGAGGGCATGTCGTTTGTGAGTTGCGTTTGCAATTCCTCTGGCAGATCAAAGTAGAGATACTTAGGCTTAAAATCGACAGGATCACCGGTGAGTTGACATTTGGACTTTTTGTTCAATTTGACGGGTGTCATGTAGTCGGCTTCCTTGAAAGATGACGCTGCAAGTGTACAAGCAGAATGTTAGCTTTGATCTCAGATATGATCAACCTTTATTGGTGTAGGCTGGATTTGAGAGAAATAAAAAGGATCGTGTCCGAAACGATTTTGACCTCTGTCTGTCCGTCTGTCTGTACATAAGCAAAATGCAGGTCCCAAATGGGAATCCGTGAAGCGAGATAACTTTTATTTCAGGCTCTGTTCCTTTAGGGATTTGGTCAATGTCGGTCCATGATTTGCCTAAGGTGCCGTTTTATGACATGAACATTTTTTTCCTAAAACTTATCGTAAAACTAATGATGGTATAATTCTGAGACGACCTAACCACATCCATCTGTCTGTTGAAATGCGAATAGGAGACCCAAAAAAAAGTAACTACTATTTGGTT
Source organism: Hydrotaea cyrtoneurina (assembly GCA_958296145.1). Taxonomy (NCBI): domain Eukaryota; kingdom Metazoa; phylum Arthropoda; class Insecta; order Diptera; family Muscidae; genus Hydrotaea; species Hydrotaea cyrtoneurina. The sequence goes on along the minus strand of OY282512.1, from coordinate 2,934,678 downwards.
TCCTGAAGGATTCTCTGTTTGGCACTTACTAGCCGGGGAAAATGTTCACTTCACTAAACACATGAATTCAATCATAATCAAATTCGTTCCCATAATTGAGGGATTATCATAAGTGCCAACCTATTTCTGTTTGCCTGAGGTTCTTGTTGCCCCTCAAGGAAACACGGGGAAGTTCTGTGAACTCAAGCGCCCCGGTAGGCGAGTTGGTAGCGTGCTTGCCTATCAGCGTGGGGGTTGTGGGTTCGATTCCCACCAGAGGCTTTGGTCTGTCGCTGCAAAAAATCAAGCCAAATAGTCTTTGTCACTCGGTTTATCCTTGGACCCAAAATTAGAATATAAATTTACTTTGTATTGTAATTAAATAAAAAAAAAAAAAAAAAAAATCTGTGAACTCAGTGAGCTGTGGACTATAAACTTTCTATACTCACAGGTCGGGGCCTATTGTTCAATAACGTTGTAGAAAAGTTATAACGTGACCAGATTCTAATGTGGCACATCTTCATTTTGTTTTCTCAAAATGTCTCCCTCTCTCACACTCACCTAACGATGTCGTTGAAACACTCATCTGCTCCGTTTGATGGAACGTTCGATTGTAATCCTCCATGTCCAGACTCGTAGGTAAATTCAATTCGTCCATCGATCGGGCCACCGTTATTGTTGGCACACGCTGGCTGTTGATGTTTTCCTCGAGCATTTTGACATCGCTGGTCAATGATATCGAACCCAGGATAATGGGTATGGACGTCGTCACACATCTCTTGTGATTTTGGGCACAGATCGTCACCTCCAGTTCGTAGGCGATACTTATGCATTTGCATTCCGTCGAATCCAGAGAAGGTGGCGTTTTCGGCACATACACTTGCTGCAAGTGTTGTATGACACTGGAATTCTGACCGAACATGCTGTGAATGTTGCAGGCTATGGATGTGACTTCCGTTGTCTCTTTGGTCTTCCTTTCCTTGACGGCACCCGTGTAGGAGACGATGCGATTCAGTTTGCTGGTGATGTCTTTAAGTTTTAATTTGCCGTAATTGGAAACTTTAACGTGTACGCTTATGCATTCGCCCACCACGTAGCCAGCTTGCGGAATACTCACATACAGCTGTAGGGGATGACGCCAGAACTTCAGACATGGTTTGTGTTCGCGCTTTTCACTTTCAGTTGCTCTGGGTGTCGCCGTTACCAAACGCCGCAGATCCTTCAATCGCTCAACATTTATCGGCGATAAACACAAGCAGTCGATGCGATCTATATAATCGGCATTGACTTGCAGCTCGTAGCGTATGGAACCCAGAGAACTATCGAAGGTGGACGGTGCATTTTGCGGAATATGCACCATGAAACTATAATTATAAACACCGGGCTGTAGGGCGCTGGGATTGGCCTCCTCCGAACCGATTAAGTAGTTTTTGCTCGATATGTAATCCTCACGATTGATGTAGTATTCTTGGGGTTTGGGTTTTGCAGACTTTTTTGTTTCTTGCGGCTTTTCCCATTTGGTGCTGGCATAACCGGAAAATTGTATTGATAGAGCTTCAAACAAAAACAAACAACAAAAAAAAACGAAAACAAATTCAGTTTATTTGAATTCACAAATCAAACATGACTAATTGCAATCACCTTTGATTAGGATGGTTGAGCACCCGTTCACATTCACCATCACCAGACCCTTTATCACTTCGCCGGGTCGATAGCAGTCACTGGGTCGTTCAAATTGTAAAGAACACGAAATTATATTCATTATTTTCACTTTTTCCTTCCGGCACTGTGGGCGATGTTGAATATGTGAAATCCGTACGTAAACTGTTTCCCAATGCTGGCTGTTTGTCCGATAATATTTGATTTGGCCTACACCGAAATATTTACCGTTTCGGCCAGTTATCTTATCATTCGAGTACACTCAGTAAGCTACGGTAAAACTTAGTTCATGTTCGCATAAAAAGGTAGTTCGGTTTTTTAAATTTAATTTACTTACATTTTCCTTGAATTTAGCAGAAATGTAGCCATAATAGGCCAAGTAATCATTAGACTGGCTGAAAATTTGGCTAAAATCATTTTTTTGAATCAAGTAAAATATATTTACAGTTTTTAAATTTTCTTCGATCAATAAATCTATCCTAAAATATTTGAAAGCATACATTATACCCATTTTTGTATAATTTAGCAAATTGTTAGAGAATATTTTTGAAATCCCCAAAAAAAGAGTAAATTATTATGGATATTTTTTCCCGAGTGTACAAATAAATACATGTTTTGTATGAAATTCACTATTTCGATGATCAGATAACGATGGCATTTCAATCGTTTGGCTTTGTAATTCGATATCAAAATAATTGTAAACATTCGATGGTAATGTGAATATTAATTAAACCAATATGCACCGTGTCCCATTCGAATGATAATCGCGAATGATTTACGATTGCATTCCTGTCGGAGTAGGGGTCTCTTGTTGAAGCGTTAACTAGCGACTGAAGTAAACAATTAGTGCCCAGTCATTGCAAAGCTATAAAGACCAAAGAATTGAGGTTTTTTTTCCGAATCGACTTCTCATCCATAAAATCTAACCAAATTGGATCCTCCATGTTTGGACGGTGACACTGTGCACAATGTTCTCCTCTGTCGGTGATATCTATGGATGCAATAAAACATATATTTTAGTGTTAATACATTTTGTTTATTTGAAGAGGCTAAAATACGTAGAAGAATAACTGACGACACAGAACCACATCTACGTTCACTTATATTCCTGGAAAAGAAGGATGTGTATTAGGTGGGATTCCACCACATATTTTTTCTGAATTCATTGCTAATCCAAAAGTATTTTTAAAAATCTCTGTAAATGATGCCACTCTCCCCTAAACCTCACTTGAATAGTATCGATCTGCTCTTCGAAGCGACTTTCATTTCAAAAATTAAGCTTTGTCGCTGAAGAAAATGTTTCGATGAAATATCACATATTTTGCACAGAGCACCAAGTTTGATAATAAAACTCAATAGAATGCTCTTCGTCTGTAAGTCAATTCATTCTGAATTGGTAAGGCAATCTGGAGCTTGACACAAGTCTCGAATCTCGTGTAACTTTGCAGCAACCTAACTCTGGATAAGCAAATAGCAAAAACATCATGACTATATGGAGTCTAGATATCCCCTAAGAATGGACTTCTTGGTAATTCGGATTGCAAGGGGATACAAATGTGGGGAAATTGGAAAAATGTGTCCCTTCGAAATACTCAAAAATACAAACTAAACAAATATCGTGAGTTTTGTTGGAAAATTGATCCACAACTGCTATTAGCAACAGAGTTAGAGATGGGATAAAAAAGGGCCAAAAAGGATGAAATTGTTGGCAACAAAATGTGGACAGCGTTACCGTTGTGCGACTAAAGTGGCAATTTGACCCTTTTTTTAGGTCTTGCGACTTTTGCTGCCCCTTTTTAGAAAATCCCCTATTTTGCCACTTTTTAAAATGTTTGGGACCTTACACAATCCGAAATTTCCGTATCGAGAAAATCGACTTTTCAGTTTAATTGAAAATATGTTTTGTCGGTCAGTGGAGCCAATATTATGGCTGCCATTTGATGTTTCGGGCACACCATTTACAAAATTGTCCAAATAGAAATCAAATACACCCGAAACTGCTGCTGGATATGAATTTCTACAGCTACCTGATGACGCCGACGAAGAGAATTGTTGTTATGAGTAAGCAGACAATGTTGAGGATACACCATTGCTGTAATATCCTTCGCATCTACAGGAGCCTAATAAGAATTCCAATATGTTCAAAGACAATCAGCGATAAACAACCGTTATAGCTTAAATTGAAGAATTGGTCCGGACCAATTGTAATTGCTGTGACGAAATGTAAGCCAGGGTTCTTCTAAAAGTGCTTACAGGTAATGAAATTGATTAAAAGACATTTTGATAACTTTTATAGTGAAAATAATTTAACTCTTTTTCCGATTGTAAATGCCATGATGGAACAGAATGTTAAGGGAAATAAGTCAGTAATAATTTTGAAATTCCTCAACGTTAACCCTGCAGTTAGAGAAGGGACGAAAAAGTGGTCACAGCGGGATAAAAGGTACAAAAGGGGGGAAAAACAAAAATGTGTAAAAATAAAGGTAAGAGCCAAAAATTGAAACTAATGGAAAAGGGCCAAAACGGGCCCAAATCTGGTATAATATAAATGAGAAAGAAATTACTCACGAGTATATAAAATGCTTGCATGATTGACTGACTGATTCATCCTGTCCTCACCAAACGGCTAAACCTAGAATCATGAAATTTGGGAAGTATGTAGTCCTTGCCGCATAGGGTCAAAAAGGGTCCAAGACGGGTAAAATATTGAGGTTGTGGGAAAACTTTTAAAAAATAATAAATAAAGACTAAAAGTAGCAAAGGAACATGAAAGAGTAGCAAAGGAACAAAAATTGTAATTAGAGGATAATTGTTTTGAGTATTTTTCTGTAGACTAATGAAATTAAACAAATATTTTGTGTTTCACTGGAAAAGAAAATTAACGCATACGAAGCAGCGGGTATTTGCTAGAATATACATATGACAATTAAAGATTTCATTCAAATCGAACCAGATATTTTAAAATGTCAATATTATTTCGAAATTCGTCCGTTGCGATGGGCAAAGTGGATGGCAAGGAGTGAACGGCAAGGAGTCCACTCAAGCACAAAATAGAATCGTTTAATGTACAGAGTTTTCCAGCAAGAGATTTTTTTTTGGTATTCAAAGAAAAATTAAATTTTTTAAGATAAATCATCGGATGTTTATTTCAAAATAAAGAGGAAGGTATGCGGGTAACAATGAAAAACAACATCAGCCAAATGTCCACCACGCTCACAGGACCTTGGACCTTATCCTTTTCATGAAACTTTCCATAACCGAAACGCAAAGTGGCTGCCCTATGTCCTCGATAGCCACACGAATTCTATCTTTGAGGTCTTGAATCTTTATCTTTCACGTGGCCCCAAAGGAAGAACTCCTAAGGTGTTAAATCACAAGATCTCGGTGGCCATTTATGATCACCTCTTCGAGAGATAACACGGTCCGGAATTTTTTCACGTAAAAGAGCAATGAGTTCTACGTTGCTTGTGCCACGTAGCACAATTTTTATAGTGAATTTTAATCCGTTGTCGAAGCGTGTATCGTTCCATTTTTTGGTAATGGCGTAGTTTCTACTTGTCATATGTCAGAGAATAAAAGCTTTGAAATAAAATCTCTTTTTGGAAAACCCTGTACTTTTTTTTGCGGATTCATACAAATCATTAAATAAAATAAATAAACCGCCAAAAGTCCAACAGCGTATTCTCGAACCTAATTCACCACATACTATGTAAAGCTTTCACCTTAGCCAGAATAAAGCTGTACACCCAAAGAAAAACCACCAAACATTCTGTTAACATATATTTTATTGTACCGTTTCTGTTAATTGTCAAAGAGTTTTGTTTAGTGTAAATGGCTTATCAGCTATGTATGTCCGTAGGTCTGTGTGTTCGTAGGTCTCACAACAGGTCCTGGTATTGTCAATGTTAAGGCTCTTAATAGAAAAAAACCTATTTTACAAGCTTAAACATTACGATTATTGATACGAGTAATAAAAAAATACAATATTTGGTTAAGAGGTATCTCAATTTGGTTAACAAGGCAAACGGTTTGCTGTTATCTCCGAGTAAATTAAGCAAATTGAAAAGTTTTCACAACAAAATCCATTTCATTTAAAGGAATTGAAATTGAGTCAAATTCAATCGATCAATACAATTCAAATATTAAGTTTTAACTTTTAAGTTTTGTATTTCAGTGATGTGTGTTGTTTGCATAACATCCATTCTGAGATTCTTTATAAATTTGGCAGCAATGATTGAGAAAATCTTAAGAATTTGAATTGCTCTCATATAAAACTATTTTCGTATACTAATATTGAAGAGATCCGAATTATGTCCTAAGTATGTTTGATTGTGTGTAGGCACCTAATGTAAGTACTTTAGAATAAAAATGTTACTAGAAAAAGGTTTCCTGATGTATATTGCTCTATTCCTAAAAGTAATGGTCGACGTCTGTGTATAATAATAGTATGTTCCCGCACACTTGTACATCAATAAAATAAGTAAGTCTAATTTGCCACAGCTACTGCAGCCACCTCGTTGGGCGCTGCATGTGTTTCCACTTCGGTTTCTATTGGTCTAGAGTCCTCCTCCTCATCCACACTTGCATCGATGTATGGTGGCACGGGATCATCAATGTCATGCCGCTTCGCCTCATCGCCATAGCTGAGAACATCCAAAGTGTCCAGGGATCTGCCGGTGTGATCGGTGAGCAGAGAGCCACAGGAATTGTAGAATTGTTCACCGTCGAGCAGGGAGTCGTTGGTGTAACACGGCGACTGAGTGTGCGAGTTGAAGGTGTTGTAACCGGGGAATTGTGGCAGTTGTATGTTAATTCGTTGTCGCTCATTGGCCCTCAGCTCAGAGACTTCCATGGCCGCCTGACTGCCCATGGTGGTGGCAAAACTAAACGAGGGCGGCACTACAAAGAACGGGACAACAAATGGATGATTAAGTAAATGCATATTACAAAAAGATGTTAAAAGAAAGAATGGGACAACAAATCACAAAAAGCTGTTAATGTAAAAAGACTTTTATTTGTCCATCCAGACTCTATTGGTGATCTTTAATAGAGAGGTGTCTTGTAGAGTCAGAATACATACAAATCCATTTCCTTGCGATTAATTTTCTAGCATGTAATGACCGATTTGATCGGCTGTATGGAAAATGTCCACGAAAAAAAAAAATGAAGAATGCCCAAAATGAAGAATTCCTCGAAATATATGAAAAATATCCCCAAATGCCCAATATCACAATTTTTCCAAAAATCCCCCAACAATTTTATGAAAAATTACCAGAATCCCTCAAATATTATGAAAAATACCCCAAAAAATACATTATAAAAAATCGAAAAATTCCCCAAAAGTAAAAAAATTGGGAATTTTTCAAAAACCAAAAAAAAAAAAATTTACCTGGAAATTATGAAAAACTCATAAGATTTTTTTTTGAGAATTCTTCATTTTTTTTTTGGGGGCATTTGATCATGCAAAGCGTTCGAGTAACGTAAAATACGATACATCTCTTCAACTCCAATTTTGTATCTATTACTTACACCTGGCACCATCTACTGTTAGTTATGAAGTGACCATAATTCTCTATATTTATTAACTATTAACTGTAGATATTTTAGATTTACAGTAGAAGATCGATTTCCGCAACCACCGTTTATTGCAACTCCTCGATTAGCGCAACCGGCAATTTTTTTTTTGTATTTAGGTGTTTATAAGTGCAACTTTTTGAATAAAATAGGTCGTGATAAGGGCAACTTGTTTCTGATGCGCTAAAATTTTGTATTTTGTCATGGTTAAACCAAACGCTCCCGTGTCAACATTATTCTTTGTACGACTCTGTCAAATATGAACGAGCGTATTATAACTTATTTTACCGCTGGTTTCATGTTATTTGTCATCCCATATTGTTCGATTTCAAAATTTAAACATATATATCGTAAGTGCAACAATCTCAGTAAATTCAACAGGCTCGATTTCCTATCGGTTGCGCAAATCGAGCTCTTACTGTGTTTGGAAAATAAATATAAAATTGTAGATCAGTTTCTATCAAGGTTCGATTCCCACCAGATCGGTCGCTACAAAAATCTAGCCATATGGTCTCTGTCACCCGGTTTACCCTTGGACCCAAAATTAGAATATGAATATACTTTGTATTGTAATTAATAATAAAATTTCTTTCCAATCCGCCCGCAAGAGCAAGCTGCCTCTATTGCCAAACTCATAACCGAAACTTAGAGAAGCCTTTCCTATTTTTGAGATTAATCCGACTTAATTTCGTTTTGGTCCTATGATGCGGTCGCTCAAAAAATACCATGAGATCAAATATGATATTGGACGATCAGAGAATAAAAATGCTTGAAGTAGCTAAGTCTTCTAACATCTTAGCTGAGCGTGTTCCTAGCTTTCAATAAGCATATCGGCCATAAGCGCAATCGTGTGACCGCTTCCGATACTCAATCGCACTTTTTGTGCCGGGACAAAATAAGCGGGCTCAAAATAAATTTTTATGAATTTCAATTTATTCGTCTAACCCCCATATATTTTAAACCTATAGCAGATTGTTCTTTAAAGGAGTGCCTCAAGCGAGTTAGAGGGTTAAAACTGCCTGGAGTCCTGTACTCATATGTATCTCCATGGACGCGTTATGAGACGTTGAATGCGTTCAGAATCGTGTAAAATAAGAATTGATATTAAAATGAAATTTAGCTGGGAAATTAAAGTGGGACCACTTCGACTGGGACAATTTTAAAGCTTACCCAAACCACATTTGGGGTTTGCCCTAGACTATTTTCCCCATCCCACATCACAAAATAATATGCCCATGTATGTCTGCTCCCGTTCAAGACATTACTGCTTCGCTAGCATTTTAAAATGTATGAGTTTCAAACTAAAAAATCTGGCTGTAAATTGGTCTAAATTTACTGACTGGTAACCCAACCTGCTATTATATAACTCGGTGCGTGTCCCCGTTTAAATTAAATTAAATTAAAACAATGCTCTACGAAATATTTCGAACTCTTGACAAATGACAAACTACTTACAGCAACTGTCATATGAAGGCGGCTCATCCTCAGCTACTTCTTTGGGTTGGGTGGCATTTACTGCGGCATCCTCATCCTCCTGCTCTTGTGACTCCATTAGGGCTTCCAATTCCTGTCGTAATCGTAGAGTGGGCTGTGAGGTTACTAAATTACCACCACCCCCAGTTCGAGTCGCACTTGCATCACCGCCATTGCGACCATTACTGCCAGTGCAAATGTTGCAGTTGCGAGTGTAGTTGCGTTGCAGTGTGCGTTGCTCTTCTTGGAACTGGCGCAGTGGCACGGTGCCAATCACCACGGGTGCGGAAATGTCGGTGTCGTAGTGGAAGGCGCCCGTTTTCAGCTTTACTTGCAGCGTGTAGTGTATGAAGACAATGTAGTTGAGATTCAGCGTTGACCTTGGCGTATCGGTGGGCACATACACCGTACCCTCGTACAGACGTTTGGTCAAGCGCAGTGTTCGCTCCTCAATTGCACTCTTCACCAGGGTCTTTGTGTGGAAATTGCGCTTGATGGGTTTGCGCGCCAAAAAGACGTAGTGTTGTTTGAGCGATGCCTCCACGCCTAAAATGTCATAGTGTGGCGACTGATTGTCCAACTCCAGCAAGTACTTGATGTGTTGGCCGGGTACGAAGCCGGCATAGGGTAGCATTAGGATAAAGCACAGGGGACCCGATGTGCAAGGCCACTGGCACAGGTACTTGGTGTTTTCCTCTTTGACGGGCAGCTACAATGAGAACAATCATGCATTGTTATTGAAGGAAACAACAGATTTGTTGTCCACCGAGTGTAGAACTCAACTCAATGCTTACCGCATACTCGGGATGAAAGTTCAAGTCCAACGTTTGCACGACACAAATGGGTTTGCGAAACACTTCATCGAATGTCCTTTGCTTATCGATCACCAAGGAAATGTTGTAGGCTATGTAGCCGTAGGGTCCCTTCACCGACGACGGACAGTCGGGTGGTATACGCAACGTTAAGACGTACACATGCAAACCCGCTGAAAACTCCGAATTGTCGAAGACATTCGCACGTGAATACAAATACTGCTGATGGCCACAATAATTGGCCGTCTCCTTGCCGCTGATAGACCATTGAACTTTCGCCTCACCCTCCAGCGTAACGTACACCGCTAAGGCATTAACCCAGAAATGGACAATGATGTAATCGGCGGTCGGGTGGGGGGTGTTTATGTTTTATTAACTCACCATTCACTCGTTTGACTTTTTCGGTCCTTAGCAGGATGCGTCCATTTATATACTCCCCGGATGTATAGATCGGATTCAAACGATCCAATTCAAAATTGCACGTAGTGGGCATTTCAATGGGAAATCGGAGATTTCAATTTAAAGAAAGAAAAAAACTGCTTAACGCGGAATTGAAACTCAAAATGGAAAATAAATGTATCACTCTGTTCTGTTCACTTCACAACAAACACAACCTTCTTCTTACAGCCTCCTTTAGCAAATGTTGTGCCAATTTAGCCGCAGCCCATAAGCACATCATGCTGCCAGGCATGAGCCCAGAGAGAGTTCAGCTACGAGATGTTATGTTGTATGTGTCTGTGTCTGTGGCATCTTACATATTATACCCTACGCCATGCACAGGGGTAGTGTTCAATTTAGTACATCGTTGAGTGACGTGTGGCGTTTAGTCATTACAATTTGACTGCAATTCATACTAAGGGTAATGTCATATCAAAACGTGATAAAAAAAAGGTACAAAATGGAAAAAATAAAAATGTGTGAAAAAAACTGTAATCGACAGGAATGGGCCCAAAAAAATGGAAATAAATGAAAATGGGACTAAAACGGGTATAATATAAATGAGAAATAATCTACAGCAGGTGGAAATGAGTTAGCGGTGGGACGAAAAATGGGCCAAGGCGGTATAAAAAAGGGAACAACTAGGGGAAACAATTGAAAGCGCTTGAAACAAATTTTTTAGGCAACAACAAGTGGATAATGGTTAAAAAAGGGTCGAATAAGTGGCAAAAAGCGTACCAAAACGGGAATAAAAAAAGTACAAAAGTGGAAAAACAAAAATGTGCGAAAACAAATTCTAATCCAAAGGAATGTGTCCAAATTTGGATGTAATGGAAAAGGTGCCAAAACGGCCCCAAAGCTGGTGGTAATATAAATGAGAAATAATCTACAGCAGGTGGAAATGAGTTAGAGGTGGGACGAAAATGGGCCAAGACGGTATAAAAATAGGGACCAAATGGGGGGGAAATTAAAAACGAGTGAAATAGATTTTTGCCAACATCAAGTGGATAATAGTTGGAGAAGGGTTGGAAAATGGCCAAAACGGGATAAAAAAGATGCAAATGGGGGAAAAAAAGTTGTTGTGCGCAGAAAATAATCTACATCCGAGTATCTTAATATATATTTACCCTCGACACTGATTCACTGATACACTGATTCACTGATTCACCGACTCTGTCACGCAGTACGTAGGAATTTAAATAGGCATTCTATAATTCTATAATAAATAATAAAAAAAATAATTTTTTTTTTTCTACAGAAATTGTGTTTTCCCCAAATTTTTTTTTTCCAAAATTTTTTTTTTTACAAAATTTTTTTTTCAAAAAAATTTTTTTTTTTTACAAAAATTTTTTTTTTACAATTTTTTTTTTCCACAAAATATTTTTTTTGAAAAAATTTTTTTTTTCCACAAAAATTTTTTTTTTTCAACAATTTTTTTTTGTTTCAAGAAAAATTGTTTTTTTCAACATTTTTTTTTTTCAACAAATTTTTTTTTTTCGACAAAACTTTTTTTTTTTCAAAAAAATTGTTTTTCCATATTTCAACGGGCGCCATAGGCGCATTACAACTTACTAGTCTACATATATACATAGAATACATGCGTGACTGACTGATTCATCCGGTCCTCGCCAATGGCTGAAGCGAGAACCATGAAATTCGATATGAACGGATTTTTCGAAATTCGGATAGGAAGGGGATACAAATGGTTTAACGGGAAAACCCTTCGAACTATCCAAAAATGCAAGACAAATATTGTGATTTTTGTTGGAAAATGAGTCCATAACTACGCTTTGCAACAACTGCTGAAAAAGAGTATCAAAACGTACGAAAACGGGGAAAATCAAAAAAGTGTGAACATGCATTTCAAAATTAATATCTACCGACAAAAACTTGAAAAAGGCGATAAAGTGTCTGAGTCGCTATAAAACATTTTTTTTGTAAACCAATATTAAAAAATATTTTGTGTTTTACTGCGAAGGAAAATGTACGCTTACGAATTAGCGGACATTTACTAGTCGTTTTATAAATTTCTAAAACGTAAGTTGTAAGTAAGAGAGTGAGTTCTAAAAAGAAAAGAGCACTAACAGAAAATAACATAAATACTATTTTATGCCGTTTTTTTTTGCTTGCATTTTGTTCAGAGGGCATTGAGTTCTAATTACCTTGTAATGTCCATGGTAAAGGATTTTTGGAGTTTTTTTTAATTCAAAGCAGCTCTTATAATAACATGTGGTGAGGGAAACGCAATCTCTGTATTCAAAACTCTCTGATGTGTGTTCCCATATATCAAAAACAAACTGTTGGACTGGGAGAATAAATGAGAATAGGTGAATGAATTGAGTCCACTAAGTGCCATTTTTGCCTGTAACCAATCAAAGCTTCTTCGGATCTGTGTAGAAAAGAAGGCGTTCATTGAAAAGGAGTATGAGGAACATATCAAAAAAGATGCTCATCGGTGCTGTAATATTCCTGGCGAAGGGTATTTTATAGCCATCCTTGCCGAACTTAAAGCCACTTCGCCCTTTTTCTTAGTTGAATTATTTCATTTCTGTGTGATGTTTTTTTTCTTTTTTGGCGAATCAATACGTTGGCGCCACAAGTATGTGTCGTCGCTCTTCCTTATTGTCGGTGGCGGGGGGAATGGGGGGGGCGAGATGGCTCGCATTCATTTTGGCGTTTATTTCACGAGACATCATAATTGTAGTTAGTGGGTTTCTTAGAGCATCCCTATGACCACGACAATTGTCTAACACTTTTTGTTGTTGTCGGTTATCCTGTAAAGCGGCGACGGCGGCGGCATCAGCAGCAGGCACTTACTGGGATACAGTAGACCTGGTATCCGGTATCCCGATCATGTGCTTATTTTTCTCGACATGTGTATGCGAGTGTGTGTGTGTGCCTGTTTGTTGTCATTAATGCTAAACAAGCTGTCTGTCTGTAGTCATGTGAGTGTGCGGGGAGGGAATGTTTTGTTTTTGCTGCGTAGAGTAAGTAAGGTCATGATTTCAGATGTAAATGAACTATTCGCATTTTAGTGCTAATGATGTTTTGGTGTTTTTTTGTTTTGTTTTGTTTTGGGCTTAAATTTCTGGTAAAAGGAGAAAACTTCATATGTGATGACAAGTTTTCTTGTTTGCTTTTTCGCCTACAGCAGAAAAACGATAACAATAATTTTTTTACATCATTTTTAGAGAGACGTGCTGCCTTACTCGCACCGCGTATCACGACATATTTTCGTAGCGTTTTGCATGTGACACTGAAATATAAATAAGGCGACTCCTTCGTTTGGCTGCCAGAGACTACAGCAGCAAATGAATAGTACGATCATTTCAGCTAAATTGATAAAAAAACCAATTCGATGATCCAACTTTTTGCAATTATGTTCATCCCTTTCCCTACTAATTCAAGGAGAATGTATTGAACAGAACTAATTTACTTGAGAAACAAATGATAAATCGGATTTAGAGTTTCCGAGAAACGATCATAATTTGCTTTGAAATCGGGATGTCCCATGGATTATGTCTGTCATGATACGATTGTGTCTGACTGTAGCAGGCGATCAAAGTATTTTATACGTTTTATTAAGTGTGAAATATTTCTGTTCTGTTCTATAAAAATCTTTCAAAGGATGAAAATTATTCAACCTAATCTCAGTCTCTTTAAAGTATTGCAAATCTTTGTTTTCTTGGTGAGATTGTTCGGGAAACATTTCGCAATGAAACTGAGATTCAGAGAAGAAGCCAGAAATATTTTAAAAATCACTTTGCATTATCGTTGTTTAAGTATATCGCACAACTTAGCGCACTCTAATGTACATGTCTAATATTAAAATTTTTTATTATTAGATATGTTGTTCAATCTGGTACATTTGGAAGCCTCTAAATCCAAATATCTCCCTTGCATTGCAATTACAATTACTTTTTACAATGTACGCAACGTATGAGTGATATTTAAGGCATGGAGCAGATATCAATCATACGCCTGTATAAATACATGAATTTTATTTTTTTTTTAACTGAAAGCTCTCCTTGCGGACAGCTCTTATAGCCGGACAGCTCTCTTAAGCGGACAAATTTCTCGGTCCCATCCGCTATTTTTAAAGCATATTAATCTCCGCTGGGCGGACATCTTCTGTGGGCGGACAAAATCACTGCGACCGTCGGTGTCCGCCCATCGGAGCTTTCACTGTACTTGTAGAGAGTTAGTCCCGATTTACACTAGGCAACTCTCTTTTTTTTTTGTTGGAGAGAGTGGTGGAGTGAAAAGAAAAAAAACGTGTGATGTTGGCTGCTGATTGTTTTGACATTTTGAAAGGCATTAGTATTTGAAAATGAAATAATGAAAACAAAAATTTGCTGAAACTGAAGTGCATGGTGTGAATACAAGAGACATGTTCAAAAAGGAAATCATAAATAGAAAAAAGAAATAAATATCATTATGACTTTTAATTTGCATTTATGTTGCCAATGGCTTGAGTCGTTGTACTGTACCACCCTGTTAAAATGATGATTAATCACAAAATGAATATTGAATACTAGTAAGTTGTAATGCGCCTATGGCGCCCGTTAATTTGCTTGAGAATGTATTTGGTACTTAATTTTAAAAATTTTGTAAAAAATATTTTGAGAAAACTATTTTGTAAAAAAAAATTTCGAAAAAAAATAAAATTTGTGGAAAAAAAATTTTTGTTGAAAAAAAAAATTTTGTTGAAAAAAAAAATGTTTGTGGAAAAAAAAATTTTGCTGAAAAAAAAAATTTTGTTGAAAAAAAAAATTTTGCTGAAAAAAAAAATTTTTGTTGAAAAAAAAAATTATGTTGAAAAAAAAAATTTTGTGGGAAAAAAATTTTTCTTGAAAAAAAAAATATTGTGGAAAAAAAAAATTTCTTGAAAAAAAAAATTTGGAAAAAAAAAATTTCTTGAAAAAAAAAATTTTTGTAAAAAAAAAAATTTGTAAGAAAAAAAAATTTTGGAAAAAAAAAAATTTTGGTAAAAAAAAATTTGGGGAAAACACAATTTCTGTACAAAAAAAATATTATTTTTTTTATTATTATTATTTATAGAATTATTATAGAATGCCTATTTAAATTCCTACGTACTGCGTGACAGAGTCAGTGAATCAGGGAATCAGGGAATCAGTGTATCAGTGTATCAGTGTATCAGTGTATCAGTGAATCAGTGAATCAGTGTCGAGGGTAAATATATATTAAGATTGTCCGCTCAACCTCAACAATGGTTTGACTCGTTATACTCGTTATGTAGCACCCTGTTGAAATGACGATTAATCACAAAATTATTAACTTTTTGTTTAAATCAATCGCCTAATAACGATTTCGATGACCCCACTCTCCCTCACCAATTAATCTGCATGAGCAAATTGGACAACAATAATTTACTGCGCACAAAGTGCGCTTATTTTTGCATGTTTTTTTGTACAGCTACACACGAATATCACATTAACCTTTTTTCTCGTTGGACCTGGGTGTTTTTTTTTTGTCTTTCTGTAATTGATTTGACTATCGAGAGAGAGAGAGAGAGAGTCTGCTTAAAGTGAAAACAACAAAAAGTTTAGGAATAATTTAGTTGTTGATGATTTTTAATGCATGTACACATTTTGTGAAATCAAAAAGCCGCCCTGGACTTACTCGGTTGGATTCCTGTGCAGCTCCTCTGGAATTCTCCACAGCTGACAAATGCTACATGGGACTGTAAATGAGATATCGCTTTACGTATATACACGATTTGTTTGTTTTTCTGTATTTTCCTTCAAAAACGAGATTTTGGAGATTATGGTTTATGGTTATGAAGCACATTTCCCACTCGATGGGTATGTTAACAAACCAAAATTGTCGTATTTGTGGTTCGGAGAATCCTCAAGGAATTGAACAGAGGACATTACATCCACAAAAAGTCACTGTTTGGTGTGCTTTTTGGTCCGAAGAGACTTCTTCGAAAACGACGAGGGAACGACTGTCACCGTCAATTCGGAGCGTTATGGTCGTATGATAACCGACTTTTTTTTGCCTGCTATTGAAGAGTACGACTTGGAGAATATGTGGTTTCAACAAGACCACATGGTGCCACATGCCACGCACATTATTTTAATTGTATTATTTATATATTTTTTTATATAAATAAAAAAAAAATTCATTTAAAAAAAACAAATTACTCTGTCCAAAGTTGAGTTTGTTTCCTATGAAATACCGGACACCGGAAACAAATCACAATAGCCAAAAAAATCGTTGCAATCCAGTTGATGTTAATTTGATGTTCGTGCACCCTAAAGCAACATATTTCAATCACATTTCATTTAAAATTTACAGCTGAAAAACATTTTTAAAAAAGTAGCTCATAGTGAAGATCTACAGCATACAGATTGGTGACCTGAGACAAATATCCCATCGTCGTTCCACACCTAGACCACCTGTACTTGTATAACAGTGTAATTAAGTTAATGAATTATTTAATACCTACCATAAAGTAGTTGTGGTGGCAATTCACATTTAGATAACTATTGTTTCAGATAATAATAATTATTTAAAATGTGTTAATGAAGAACGAAAACGAATCAACTAAAAGTTTCTTATCTCGCACAGTGTCGCCTCTTTTTAAACAGATCAAAAATTAAAGTTCAATTCAAAGCACTTTCAAATCAAAATCAGTTAAAAATTTAGAAATGTTTAGAAGTCGAAACATTTATCCCCGTATTCCTACAAATTTAAAAAACCTTTGTTGAGAAAAATTTATAAAAAAAAAAAAACAAAAAACAATTTCCACACATTTTTTTATGAATATGGGAGTAAATGTTTCAGACCCTCATTACTAAATTTTTAACTTTTTAAAAATTGTTTGAACCTTTTCGAAGATGACAAATGATACGTTTTTAAAGAATTTGAGTCGTACTGGCGATAAATTCTCGTCTTGTTGGTAATTCTCTTTGATAGCTCGCAGGTCTGTGGTTTTTTCACATAGACCCCTTATTTCCAGTGTTTGGTTCCAGTGTTAGTTTGTATAAGCCGACTTTGTAGACCATTGATTATAGGCGACTAGGGAATACATCGTCTATCAACATCTTCTACCGAAATGTCCATTGTTCATCAGTTTGAGATAATAAAGGGTGGGCCATTTATGAGACTGTGTTCCATTATTAAATGACAAAGTTCATCCATTCCTTTTTTAAAAGCTGATTCAAATTTCAAATTTTAAATGGCTTACCCTTTACAAATCGTAGGCCATAGCTGTGTGCCGCTCACTAGTCATGGTAACTGTTTTACTCACAATACGGCCCGTGCACCATGCAGTGACTTTGAATAGATTCAATGACTCCCTCATGAATCATACGTAGGTTCTCAGTGCCACATACGTTCAACTTGTATTTCTCTGGGTGATACACTCGAATCAAAATCACTTATTGAATCGTGTAAGCAGATTGCACATATGGATCGATTTCAACGAAACGTGACACATACATTATATTCCTTTAAACTTAGGCTTTATAATGTTACTTCTACTCCATATGTACCCATGTAGTTCCCTCCAAATTGCATTAAGATTATGACCAAATCAGCGGACTGTCCACCGTATAATTTCAACACTCACTGACCTGGACCTTCACCACTGCTATTCAAAACAAAACTTTGAATATGAATTCTATATGACTATTACCGAAAATCTCCCACTGTGCTCACCTTTTTGTCGACAATAACAACAAAGTGATTGGTTGCCGATTTCGTCTTTCTGTCATCTCGAAACAGATTCCATGCAATGCAACAATAACAATACAATCGTATTGTCGGCATAAAAGCAAAACAAAGTTCTTCTGTCTTCGGAAAGTGCACAAGTGTGTTTTGTTGTTGAACCCCAGGCAACGCCAACAACGAAACGTGACACTCAACAGAAGAAAGTCAAGTGGCTACACGGACGAACAGACTCGTTCGTTTTCCGTTCGCAACCGTTCAGTTTCATTTGAAACGTTCAGCTGTCAACACACAGGTCGACTGCCGGCCGATACGAATGCCGCCGCTCGTTTTTCTGCCGAAACAAACAGACAGCAGACAGTTTGAAATTTAAACGTTACAGCAAATTGTTTCAATCGTATTGAAAGACTTAACCAAATTATTGTCATATAAAATGTCAATTACATGTAAATTTCAACTGGCACGCGCCTCCAACATCTACTACAGCGGGGAGCTGATCGAGGGCACCGTAACACTCTGCCCGCTGAAAGTGCGACAAGTGGAAGGTGCGTGTTGTAGCTATAACTTGCTCTTGATTTGTCGGTGTCGGTGGTCAGTTCAAACGACAGCAACATCAATAATAAAACAACAACAACAAAAACAAAAACAAAAACAAAAACAGAACATTTTAACAAATTGCTGTTAACAGTATTTTCCACAACTCTAGACATTTTCTTTCTCGTTGCTTCACAGCAGAAATTCACTTGCAGTTCTACGGCCAGACCAATGTGGCATGGCTGGATTTGGACAAAACGGCTGCGGCCGAACATATTGGACACAACGATTTCAGCACTCAGGAGGTATCGTTGAAAACGCTCTACGCCAATCAGCAGAAACATGTTTGCGAACACCTCAAACTGGCCCCGCCGCAGCTACTGCAGCCACAGACCGTTTACAGATACAAGTTTGATTTCCTAATACCGCACCAGGTCGCAGCAACCAGTCGCTGTCCGCTGGGTGAGTGTGAGTATGGACTGCAGGTGATTGTCCGGCGTGCAAAGAAAGTCAACAAAGAATTTCACCAAAGAATTGTCGTAAAAAACAAACTGGATTTGTGCGAAAACATCGCATACCGCGAGGTAAGTCAGTGAAATCATCCTAAAAATAGCCGCTATTCATTTCCATGCATCCTACGTAGCAGGACCTGATTTGCGATACCCTACAGCAGACAGAGTGTGTTAAATGACAAAAGTAGGCAAGTGCGGTGGAAGTCAAACAATTTTCATTAAGGATTTGAGTAGCTTGATCTGTCTGCCAACATATATTATTTAATTCCATGGGAATATGGCCTCGTCAGACTCTGACTGGCCAGAGTCGACCAAAACGAATAGGGAAGACTGGAAGATTTTATGTGGTGGCAATGAATCATATATTCTAAAACTGAAATCAGATGGCGGCTCAATAACTAGCCGACAAAACACTGTGCATTATTTCAATACTATTGTCATGAGACCCAACACACTAGTCCAACACAACATCAGAATTCACAACTTCCTGGCAAATCTTTTCAAATCGAATCACTTTTTTAAGTTGGGGAAGAGAGCACAATCTGTGGATTCTAAAACAGATGTCTAGTACGCGGGGGAGGAGTAATAATTCCAATTTTAAGCTTTGCCCATTAATGCCGCAAAACTTTCGATTTCATTAGTCTGGAGTTGTAATGAGAGTTCATCTTTGATTTAATTTTTTGAATTCAATCATATAAAAATTATGATCAACAAAAACAAAATCAACGCGTATTCAACAAAAACTGACCTTGAACACGTCTGTTCTCCCACATCCATGTCCATGATTATGATGTTCATGTCCTCAGGTGTGATTTTGACTTAATCAGTCATTTTATTTTTTGAATTCACATAAAAATTGTAATCAACCAAAAACAAACACAAACGATAAGAAAAAAACAGACACAAAGAAAAACACATGTGTTCCCCCACATCCACATCTATGTCCATGATTTTGATGTTCAAATTCATGTTCATGTTTTTGAATTCACAAATTGTTTTATTGTCCTAGGCTAGATTGTAAATAAAAAAGTAATTAAAAAAAACTCAAAAATTGTAATCAACAAAAACAGACAACAGAAAAACTGCACTGGAACACATCTGTTCCCCCACATTGATGTCCACAGTTTTGATGTTCATATCCTCAGTTGTAATGTGGCTGATCCATGTTTCTCCAATGGTTATGAATCAGCCCATGAACTCGTCGTTATTACATTGCTACATCTCCAAACACTGGATTGAAATAAACGCACGACCCTATTCGTTTGTCACAACTGGTTTATTCCGTATAAGCCACCTTCTGTACGGCCATTAGTTGTTCCAAACTCGTCCCATAAATTATTTAAATATTAAAATGTGTTTTTGTTTCCTGGAATAAACAATCCGGGTTGACACCCTTTTGGTATTTATTTAAAAATTGGGCTAACCGAAGGACAGTGTTGATCGACTTCGTACTTTCCATTCCTGGAGGTCTTTCTCATTACTGTCTTAAACATTTCACAGCCATGCAGCGTTTCCCATCAAAACAATTGCGGCCAAATTGTTTTGACAACACCCTGTACCGGTTTCGCACCCGGTCAAAAAGTGCCGTATCACCTCAAAAGCCAGGCGTCACAAACAAATTGTAAAGTTTTGGTGCAATTAAACTGTTTTATCACCTGTCGCAGCAGAACACCTCGCTCCAATCTGAAGCACATCAAACAAACGATAAATCTGAGAAAACACTTGCCGGGCGAGACGGTCGGTCACTTGAATATACCGCTAGACAGTCAGATATCGCGGGCGTATGGTGAAGATTCAATATTGAAATTTGAATATCTAGTGGAAGCTCTGGTCATAGATGGCAGCAAGAAGATTCTGCTAACAGCCTCAGTGCCATTGACGATCGGCACCACACCTTGCTACAATACCAACGATGTGGAATCGGATATCGGATGTTATGATAACTATGGTGAGTTAGAAATTATTTCATTTTCTTTTATTTTTGAAGAAGGAATACAACTGTTTGTTGTTGTTTGCATTTAAAGGATCTTCGCATGGTGAATTGGCTGTCAGAAATTTGGATTTGAATGTCATCGATGGCCCAGCATTGTCTGTCGCCCAGCAGCTATACGAGTCCATGTGGTTGTTGCCCCTGAAAAGGAAGACCCACTTACGAAGATCCCTGAGATATTGTTATAAAAAAATAGTTAAGTTAATTTAAGGACATCGCTTCGTCACATCTCTTGTATTTATAGGAACATTAGAATAGAATTAGAACAATAGGACATTCGTTTAAATTTAAATTTTGCCGAAAATTATTTATTAAAACCGGCATTTTTATTTCATTGCAACGAGTTGTGGAGAGAAAACTAGCGACATGCAGGCGACAATTTTCAGAGAATGTTATCTCAAGCATTAAGAACGACTGAAACAAATAAAAAATATAATGAGGAGGCAAATTCTAGTTAGCAGGGCAACATCTCCAACATTCTGTTAAAGGATAAATGGAAACTTCTCCTATAACAGTGCAGGAGTGCCACAAGGCTCTGTCCTCTGTCCTCTCTCCTTATCTATTTCTTATTTTCATTGACGACCTGTTGGGACAGACTGCGAACCCAATCTACTCCTTTGCGGATGACTGCAACGTCTATCATTCGTACTCATTTGAACATCGGCCAAGTAGAGAGGAGGTAGAGGGCAAAAGGCAAACGATGAATGACTCACTCAACCGCGATTTGACGATGATTTGTGAGTGGGGCCAAATTAACAGAGTAGACTTTAATGCACATAAGACCCAGTGCTGATTGTTGTCACACAAACGTTCCACTGAGCCAGCACCTTCATCAATCTGGATATCGACGTATCAGATACTCTTGATGTTCTGGCCATGAAAATACAGGGTGATGCTCGCTGGGCAAGCCATATATTCCAAGTGTCGAAAGAAACATTCAAGTGTTTAGGATTTCTAAGTCAACTGGAACTTCTAGGCAAATAATGTGAGCTTTTTTTACGATATCCATGTTCCAGGACAGATCGCACTCTCTCAGTTACGGCAGCCACATTCTCGGAACTCACGAGTGTTGTCTGTAGCTTTTGATCTCGTACAAATGTTTGCGTTCTGTAATAAATATGACGAAGGCAAGCAAGTTTTTTTCGGCAACACTATAGGCAAATTCGCCGATGCAGAAATATTTAGGCCATATCAACGGCAAATACTCACCGAGAGGGATAAAATTTAGCATTAGAAGAAAGGAAATTTGCTCATCTTCTTAGCTGTGTACCTGTACGTTAATAGTGTGCCTTAGTTGGAACTATACAATTCTACATGTACCCTGTCTTTCAGGTGTGCAATTTCGGACTGACTTCGAATGTTTTCAATTGACTTTAAACCCCGAATATTTATTTTACCTAGAACTAAATTTAATTTTATCGTGTATATAGAAATATGATTGCACGAAAGACAAAAATATTTTCAGAAAACAAAACAATCAAAGTGGAAAACTTTTGAAAATATATGAACATCCGATACTGTTGGAAAGAAAATTATACATTTTTGCAATTGGTCGAATGGACCAAATTTTCGTCGTTCAAAATTTTGGGTCACCCAGGTAGATTTTCGAACATTTTTACATTCATAATATTGCATGTGAATTGAAGTTTCTTTTTGTTCATGTCACAGAACATTTAAAAGTTCTGTAAATCCATTATATTATTTATCGTGTATCCGATCTGCCCTCGCACAGGGCAGCAATTGCTCATGGAAGGAAACACCCGGCTGACCATTTGCTTCATTTGGAACTTTATTAAAAATATTGTTTATTATTTTTTGTTTGTTTGTTTTTGATTTACATTTCAAAGAGTTTTAATTGTGGAAACTTATGCGCTATAAACGAAAATCGGATATTTGCGATTCCGAAATTATAAAAGTTTTCTTCTTTCCGAATTAATTTTCATTTGTTACTTTTTGTTTGTTTCGTTTCGTTGGAAATATGAAAAAATGTATGCTTAGCTAAGAGTAAAATTGTGCAAATATGCTTAAGAGCTAAAGGCTAAAAAGGAGACGACATAATTCATTCATGGTTGTTTTTTTTTTTTGTTTACGTTTATCGTTTGTTTGGTTTGGTTGTTAAATATAATAAATATTTTTGAATTGTTTGTTGTTGTTGTTGTTGTGAATGTCCATATACATTTCTCTATATATGTATATATGTATGTATATGTTCATACATAAATGTGTCTATGTATATAAATTGTGCATTTGTATCAACATTTAATAAAAAGGAAGAATTTTTCAATTTGCTTTTGGTTTTCCATTTTTTTTTTTTTTTTGTTCACTTTGTATTCTTATAAAGACAATAAAAATCTTAAATATTTTGTTATGTAGGTACAATTTGTTGGTGACTAGAACGGTGAGATGTGGGAAGTGGGGAATAATAGTAACACTAGTTTACAAACTAAACGCCATTTGAAAGAAGTTCCGCAGACTGTGTGTTTTTTTGTTGATATTTTAATTTATTAAATTCGATGCTATGAAATGTTTCTTTAAATAAACTTTTTTATTGGATCAACGAAACAAAAATATCATAGAATCTATTAGATTGTTATTGTATTTTAGTCCATGAAACACTTCATTGGAACACTGAAACTAATTCCATTCCATGAGTTCCCTAATTTTGTTCATCTTTGTATTGATTTTCAGTCAATGCAAAATTTCATTCGATCAATGCAGGTACATAACATATGCTATGAGTATTTTTCATACAATCAAGTTAATCTGGTTCATCACATTCATACATACATACATACACATGTGTACACATGCGTAACATTCATATGTACAAAAACGGTTATGAAATTATTTTGCAACTAAGACAACACAAAATTGCATACGTTTTGTACAGATCATCGAACAAAACATAAAGCGTTCTACTGAAAAACAAAATTCTATGAGCTTTTTCACAAAAACTATGAAACACTTCATCAAAACAATGCAACTATTCATTAATAATGAATGAGTCCTTAACGAATGAGTCCTGAGTCGTCAATAAACAACTTTGCGATCACTCATAAAATTTTCAAGAAACTTGGCATTAATGACGCATGTTTCATAAAAAGTCACTGGAAGTGTCCTTCCCCTTCTCCATTTACTATGTTAGATAAATGAACTGAAGCCAGCCAAAAGGGAAATACAACAAAGAAACAGTGTAAGGCTTTGGAAATTTTTGAGAATTAAGCCGAGTTGAAAAGAATTTTTTTCAAAATGGTGTTTTTTTTTAAAAAAAAAAAACATGTGGACGGAATTCAAGGAATATTAAATCATATGAAGGGTTGTGCATTTTTTTTCTGTTTTGTGATAATCACTGTCATTGTAACTTGCAATTCGAAATATGATTTTTTTGTTATTCTCAACTCTATTAAAGACTACTAAGACATTGGAAACATCGTTGTATTGAAATATTCTCTTACAGTGATAAATAGAAATAATGGCTATAATTTGGAACGAAGTATCGATTTGATGTCCTATAGTTTTTCTGGGCTGACATCACTATTTTTGTTGCTGGTTGTTTCAAGGTTGGCGAATTTAAACAGACCCTAGGTAAGTTCTCTATTACCTGGCCTACTGTGCACAACATACAAGCGTCAATGTGGTATTGAATGAATTTGTCTATCTCTGATCCGTCGTTAATTGAAAGAATGATGTCAGCATCGAAATATATGTGCAAAATCGGGCAGTACTAGATGTTTTCGAGAGAAAATATGGCCGCGAGATCTCGATTGAGTGAACGGAAAGGCTCCAACAAAAAAACTTCCACGATTGGAGCAGAGAGGCGAAAACGGAGACTCCAGTGGAAGGACCAAGTAGAAGATAAGGCTCCAACAAAAAAACTTTCACGATCGGAGCAGAGAGGCGAAAACGGAGACTCCAGTGGAAGGACCAACTAGAAGATGACATACAACTCCTTCGTATATCGAACTGGATACAGTAGACCAAGTCTTAGAATAGGTTTCTGAGACATGTATTAATGTAAGTCCCGATTAATGCTAGGCCATTTTAATTGCCGCAATTCTCAGTTTGAAGGAAAGAGAGTTAAGGGGAATGGAAAGGGAAAAAAACTGGCTCGCGTTGAAAATTTCGTTTAGTGTTGTTCGTATTTTGTAATTTTGAAACTCATTTGTATGTGAAAGGGCAATAATGACAACAACAATTTGCCAAAACCGAATTTACTTGTGTGAACACAAGGGGGAAAGTTCCAAACGGAATCATGAAAATTGCCGCAAGTAAAGAAAATTGCCCAGTGTAAATCGGGACTAAGTGATAATCGAAATTTTCTCACAATATCTCGAGTGAAATAAAAACCCTCAATCAGAAAACTTCATAACACGAAAACAAGAGCTGACAGCGAAGAAAAACTCCCTACTCGTTCTCGTCGGGCCACCCACCTGTCTACGACTCCACTTTTATCTTTCTTGTAATGATTTTTGCGATAAAGTATTTCAATTAGCAGCTCCTATCACGCGGTATCATCTAAGAAGTAAAAAATTGCCAAGGGAACATTTAAATTGTTTACTTCTTCGAAATTGGCACATACATACCATACGTATGTAATTTAATGAATTTTTGGACTTTCAAAATTGAGTAATTTCTTTTAATGGTTTTTGTAAATTAGTGTTACTAGTTTTAGGGAATTCCGGATGGGGGAGGGTGGTGGGTTAACAAGTCATAAATGGCACTTTATTAAATATACACACATACACAGGACTTTGTATTCATAGTACATCTGCCTATATAGCGATGTATGTATGTGTGTATGCATGTATGTACACATTAGTTGTAGTTGTATGTGTATGTAAATTGTTGTTAAGTTTAATTTCTTTTGTTGCTATCTACGCAATATTACAAATACAAAGAAAAAAAAACACAAAGAAAATAAAAACCAGAAACTCTAGGAAACAGATAGAGATAGAGAGAGAGAGTTAGAGACGGAGAGAGAGAGAGGGAGCGACAGACACAGACACGTGGATGATGATCATCAACTATTTCTTCATGTAACGCAATATTTGGAATTTGCCAAATGTCTTTACATGACTCAACTCTAACGAAGATGATGACATGTCCGACATGGGCATGGGCATGGGCGTTGCTAGGACCATTTGATGGTAACGTGATGGTATGGCATCATAAAGGGTTTCTATAAAAGAAAAGAGCGACACATGAAAAAGAAAAACAATAGAAATGTTCGTTATTTTAACAATTACAAGGATGTGGTGGCGGTGTTTTTTTTTTTTTTTGTCAACAGAAGCCATTTCATATTCAAATTGTTCATAATCATAATAAAACTAGAAAACTATTCAAAATTACGTACCAACTACAGCATTTACGATAACAAACTAAAACACAAAATATTAAAAATTTTTCATAATTCAATACATTCGAGTTGTGTGTGTGTGTGTGTGTGAGGGTGGGTGTTTGAGGCGTGCAGATTTTTGTTTTGAAAAACATTACCAAAAACATTCAACAATATTGGCCAAGTACTCGACAAAACAAAATCAACTTTAAAACATACCAGAATTTCATGTGTTGGTTTCATTAAATGTGTTTGGGTTTAAATACGTTTTTTTTTTATAATCGGGAGGGGAAACACAAAATAGGGAGGGGAACATTCAATCTGTAGACTAACTACTGTTGTTTTTTTTTTTAAAAAAGATTTTTTTAAGACACATAACGAAAAAAAAAAAGTCAAAGGCAAAAATTATTCCGATTCGTTATTGGAATCATCACTACCGGGTGGTATTATGGGAGTCTCGTAGTCATAGTAGACGGGATAGCGTGGCTTGAAGTTCTCGGTCTTTGTGTTGGTCACCACACTGGACACGCTCACGTTCTCCATGTACGCCAAGTCATCGTAGAATTTCTCACTTAAGGCCATGGCATCCTCGTACGATGGCGGCACTAAATGTTGCGAAAGGGAATAACAGAAATCAAGACGAAATGAGAAACAAATGAAAAGAAAAAAATCTGGAATTATTTAGATGTTTTCAAAGATGTTTTTTTTTTGATATTGCAAATACAGTGTAAATACACTCTCCTTGCGGACACCTCTCTTAAAAAGGGGTCACTTTTTTCAGTACCAATCCGCTTCAGTCCTCATGTGTAGGTCTCTCATAAACGGACACCACTCATAAGCGGACAAACTTCTCAGTCCCTTGGGTGTCCGCCTGTGAGAGAGTACACTGTATTTTACAACCAGTACGGAATGTTGGAAGTTCAGTGCGGACCCTAAACCGCACACGGCCAAATATAAGAACAATGTTGTCATTTACTTTTGAATTGAAGACACTTAAAAACGTTATTTCCAAATTAGACCGAAAATCGTAATAAAGATATCAGACTTTTTAAATTGGAGGTTCATAAACGTTATCAACTGTTATCGAACAAATTCTAAAAAGACAATTTGCATTTTCAAATTATGAGTCTATCTGTATCAAATGACGAACTATGACCTTGTTGGGCAGAGATCCTTCCAAAATTATATTCTTGCCCGTCTAAAAATAAGCCGTGATTTGACACAATACCCGTGAAATTGTGGGACCACAGATCCTACCGATATATCCCACTGCTACGGAAGAAGAAGGTTAATACGGGTACCTGATTTCTTTTAGGAATTGGATGAGATACGGTCATTTATTCAAGTGGGATCTGTGCAAAAAAAAGAAAAGGCGCACTTTATCCCACAAAGTTCACTAGTTTTCTTAGATGTAGAAATAGATGTAGAAATAAATAAGGAACTGTTAGAATTCACTGAGCACACACGATTCAGTTTGAAAGAATTTAAAATGGAATTGCTGTCTACCGTCCCTCTTGACATGGTAGTGTTGCTACAGAAGTCTGTCATGGCTTTGCAGTTTAATATCCTACTCAAAAAGTCGTGGGCAGTTATCAAATGTAGTCGGCCGCTGAAAACATGTCAGATACTCTTACATGGATATGAACCTGTTTGGGCTTGTGTTGCACTTCAATTTGAATTAAATGAGATTTTAATTCAAATTTGCCGCCAATCTATCCCAAATTAATCTGCATTTCATTGTGCCATATAATTCACTTATGAAATGCCCACAATTCTAAAATTGAGCCCTAGAAATATTTCCATTGAGGAATCTCCACAGTACAGAGTACCCACACGTCAAGATCTGGACATACATCCAACTTACACATCGCTATGTAATCGGGCGGATTGTCGGCATCTGTCACCATTATCGTCGGCGTGGTATTTTCATTGACATCCTCCTCGAGCAACTGATCGTCCGGCAACATGGTCAACTGTGGCTCCTCCATGGCCTCCAGTTCACTCCGTACGATGCTGTTGTTGTTCGCCTGTAAGACGCCGGCATTGTTGCCGTTGTCCATTATGGGCACACTGCCAATCGTTAGGGGGACCTTCAGCTTCATCTTCCAATGGAATTCCGTTGGCTTTATCACGATTTTCATGGCATAGTTGACGCTAATGGGACATGAGGTCTTCATCGATGTTGGCGGTATGGATGGCAGTTCTAAGTAGCCGCGATACACTTTACGGCTCCATCTCAGGACGTTGCCGAATTGCTTGGACACTATCAAATGCTTGTCGTATCGATACTCGTGCTGTGGATCGTGGGTCTCGTAGGCCACCTCCTGCTTCAGTTTCACATCGCATTCGGTGATATCGATGGAGGATTCATTGTTAATGTACAAAACGAAATGGATTTTCTGGCCGGGGGCGTAGCCGCAGTACGGTGTGGAAAATTTAACGGTTAATGGTCCAGTTGGGCAGCAAAAACTCCAGAAACGTTTACGATCTAAAATCTCTAAGGGGACCTGCAAAAAGAAAACCAACGACCGTTTAGCGTGAATGATTAGTTGTTCATGGGATCACTCACCCTATATATGGCATCGCTATTTAAGTCTAATGGATGTATCACCGTGAAAGGCAATTTGAAAACTTTGGGATAACGTCCTGGCCTATCGATGGTCGTTATGATCTCATAGTGGATCTGGCCGTATTTGCCATCGAACGATGTTGGTAAATTTTCCGGCAGTATTACATGAAATGTATATGAATATTCACCAGCCATCCAGTCCAGGTAAGAGTTGCTGCCGCACGTCCCCAGCACGTACGAGCGCGATGACAAATATGATCGATAGGCCCGGCACATGGCCCGCTCGCTGTCACGTGGATATCCCTTCTTTATCCAGCGTATCTTGGCATAACCGTTGACCGTGATGTGTATGGCTGCAATGGAAAGAAACAAATGTTAACATGAATACATAAGCAAAATACTTTCGAGGTGGGGATTCTCGGCTAAATCTGTAAGCATGTAAGAATCGGTTATTTAATAATGTCTAACGTTAATTGTCTCCTGTTCTGTTTAAATCGCTCGGTGCGTTTTTCACAGAAATACAAGTTTTTCCATATCCTCTACCGTGGGATGGAGAATATTTTAAATGTGTCATGCCGTTTGCAACATCTTGAAATATTAATCGGGGTCTACGTATATTCTTGCTATTCTGCTCGATGTTTTATTCATCTTCTGAGAGTTAAGCGGGCATCTCTAGATCGACATTCTATGGGATGATAGACGAGCAGTGTTAAATTCGATTATTTCAATGTCCGTCCGTGTGTGTGTTTGAGTAGAAAGTACGATGGTTGATGTCATGGCGTGACAATGACTTATGGGCGTTATTAGTCTTCGGAGAAGAAAATGTCCCATTAAGGGATTTGGAATTGGACTTCAAAAGCACATTTTTTTTATTGTTTTCCAATATATCGCCGTTAAGTACGGCAACGATTGGTTTCTGTTGCTGATCTATTACTTCTTGATGATCACCTTCTAAATAAACCACCTGTAGTCGTCGAATGAGAACAGGCATTGTCGTAGACTGTAATAGATCCCATAAAAGTCAGAACTCGGAAAGACTTTATCTGCTGAACTGTGAGAGGTATGACTTTGAGATTTATAATGGAATAGCAAATATAAAGTCTGGATTGGCGTGGCATCGCCCATACATTCGGTGTGGCCGAAATTAAGGACCGCTCAGCTTGTATTTTCTTTTTTAAATTTATTCACTTTCTCTGTGAATGTGTGTGCATGAAATTGCTTTCGAGACACCCTACAGTGTGTGCAAATAGTCGAGTTGTAGTGGAGTCACCTCATCTCATGGTCCTTTTCAATAGTGCGACGCCGCTTTTGTAGACTGTTTCAAAGTCTGTTCCCCCTCATTGTCCTCCAAATGTCCGTGTTATGCTTTAGTTGTTGTTGTTGTTGTAGTGACTGTTGGTCACAGTAATGGCTGCATGCCAAAATGAAAATGTTTGCAACACAAATATGAAAAATCAACTAAAAATAGGAAATAATTATATAGAGCACCGTCGATAAACGGCACACAACAATAGACAACTACAGCAATAACAACGAAAACAAAGTCGACAATTTTCACAGGATATGAATACTGAGTATAGATGTGTATGTGCTGTGTAGTTGTGTGCGGAAATGCACAAAAACAACACGCACACACACGCGCGCAAATACTTGCAATGACAATTCCAGCCGCAATGGGCATACAACACAAGCAATTAATGAATGCAAAGATAACAAAGCCAACGATTTCCATCGGAATGGACAATTCAAAGGAAGCCCATTTTCTAATTATTGACATTGACTTCCTTTCGACGGCTGAAGATACTCGAAACTATAGTTTCAGATTTGTTTGGGGAAAATGGACTGAAGAGAATCTTGTACATTAACGTGACCTTTTCAGAGGCGATGCAAGTTAACACCCTGTAGTGTCAGCGAACTACACAGTTTGACGACGTGTCGGTTCCAATTACATACCAGTCAGAGCAGTCACACATTGGTTGCAACACACATCTTTGTCCAAGTTTCACCCTCGCTTGTTTTGTAATGCAAATTCAATTTCAAGTTTTTAACTCGATCGTATTACTAACTAAACTTAGATGCATTACTGAATAGAATGAAGACCTACAGCGAAGTGTTACAATTAACTGGTCCCCTGTTAGAAATCATTCGAATGAGTTTTGTGGAAGGTTCTTTTTGGTTTACACTTGTCCTGGAATCGATACTTTCATATCCAGGGGATCTTAACTAAACTGTCTGTATGGATGATGAAGTATTCATTTAATTCCATTCGAAAATCCACCAAAAGCAGCATCTTATATGAAAATTTACTCCAATGTAAGAATGTCAACAAATTCATGCGAAGGATTTCCACACAATTGAATCATTTTGAATTTTCCTGAAGATTCCATAAAGGAACAGATTTTCAAACCAGTGCGCAGTTTACATTGTCACTGATCAGGATCTATTACTTATTGAGCGGGCACTAAACAATTACTCGCAAAGGCACCCGAGGTGGAGATGGAAATGAACGTTCTTATGAGTTGGAAATCGACGTTCTTATTCTGTGATTGTCTAGCTCCGAAATGTACAACAGATCGAAGCTATTTAGTGCTCCTCAGTATAATCCAGTCTATGGGCAATTTCACACGTTTCACACTAGGCAATTTTTACGATTTCCTCTTGTATTCACACAAGGAAATTCTTTTCGGCAATTTTTGTTTTCAATATTCCCCTATTCAAATACTAACGACTTTCAAAATATCGAAATATGAAAAACACAAAAAGAATTGATAGTATGAGCAAGTTTTTTCCATTTCCATTAGCATTGCGTCTCTTTCCTATAAACCGAGAATTGCCTAGTGGGAATAGCGACTTAGAAGAGGTCACAAAAATATGGATTAAGCCATTTTAGGTGCTAAAGATGTCCCTGTCATAGCACAAATTTGTGGTGCCCCCATGATTAATTAAAATGGTCACCGTGTCGTTTTTATAAAAATGTTGTTGCAGATTGCTGGGCACTCTCTCATAAGCGGACACCTAAGTGACTGATAATTTTGTCCGCTTATAAGAGGTGCCCACAAGGAGAGACTACACTTAAGAGAGACTATGTTTTTCATGTTGCCCATAAATCCAATGTTACGAGTGTTGCTAACCCGGTTAATTCAACTGCTATTGCTTTTCGATCACAATAGGGCAGTAATCGGTATTAAAAAAAACTTAGCATTGTTGCATTGGTAGAATCACACGAATATACACAGTGGTTGCCTGTCTTGCGGAGATCTCGCACAATCCTCCACAAAATGTTTGCTGGGTTATGCTTGGTAAGTGCACTCACATTAATCCCTTCCACGAATTGACAAATGACGATGTTTATTGATAAACGGCAATTAGAAAACAAAAATGTAATAAACTTTAATGTCAATTGTGAGCGAATAGGACAACGTCAACGTCGCAGTGCTGACTACAGGCCCAGCAACAATCGAACGAACGAACAAACATCCAAAGCAGAGCCATCGAAACATCATTTCTCGGTAATGGGACAACGCATCCTTTTGAGTCATACTGGGCACAATCGCACACACAAACACACATACGTACATTCAAACAGAAGTGTATACGAATGAAAATGACAAATGGAAAAATGAAAAGTGAAAGTGATGTGATGTGAAGTGATGGGGGGAAAAGGAGGAAAAGAAAGGCCAATGTCAATGTTTACCTTTAATACGTTTTGTTGTATCAACAGTGAGATCAACAACACCCGATAATTCCTGACCAGCATAATAGACACCTTGAGTATTGTTATCAAAGGATATAAGGCACTCAATGGGCATATATTTCTATATGTATGTAGGCACTCACACACAGAGACACACGAGTGGGGGACGAGCACGACCGACCGACTACAATTTATAGCAACAACGCAACACAGTGATTTGCCTTCTTCTAATCAAAAACAAATTCACCAAACCAACTGTGAACTTTGTTCTTGGACCCGTTGTTGTTTTTTTTTTTTTTGTATTTATTTTGTTTTTGTTTTCCTTTGTGAATTATTTATCTTAATCGTTAAAACAAAAATATTGCTTATTTTCCTTCGGCGTTCGATGAATGCATGTAATTGGTTAAGATTGGTTCAGTTTCGGTTTTTATCACTTTCCGGGAGGGATAATTTCAGTTTTAACTAGTATTTATTATCTTTTTTTTGCTTTTGTTTGTTTTTATTCGCACTACATCATCGGCTTCCTCGTCCTTCACATCATTGTCAGCATATTCGAAAGTAGCAGCAACAACAGCAATAGCAACGTTGTTTTTTTTATTATTAAATTATACAGTTTTTTTTTTGTCTTGTAATTTCTCCTCGAGCGTTAAATTCTATTTTCACTTTTCGTTTTTGCGCGTACATACACAACTATCCTGACGAACGACCAGCAGCCTTTTGCTTTCACATAATTTTCAGTTCACTTCATCGTGTACTGGTCTCGTTCTCTGTCCTCTGTTAGTATGTGTGTGTTCGTTCTCTTTCGCTCACATATACATATGTGGCCCACCAATCATCCTTACGTCTACAGTGCTCTAAATTTGATTTGACTTTGTTATTGTGGCTCTGCTGTTCTTTATGCTCTTGTCCTTTTTGGCAGCGCTGCCAAAAACGAGTACACAAATATCGCGGTTAGCGTTAAATTCCATTACACACACACACACACTGACTTGGAGCGATGTTGTTGCTGTAAGTTTTCATTATTTTCGGTGTCTTTACGCATCTTTAACACAGTTTCTTTGCTTTTGTCGTCATATTTATTGCGTTCTTTGTTGATACATGTTGTATTGCTTTTCTAAAGTAAAAGCTTAAAAGCTTTATCCTTTGACACTTGTGTTAAAATCAGACAGCCTTTGTGTGACAGAG
The DNA here is from genome assembly GCA_958296145.1 of Hydrotaea cyrtoneurina. Classification (NCBI taxonomy): domain Eukaryota; kingdom Metazoa; phylum Arthropoda; class Insecta; order Diptera; family Muscidae; genus Hydrotaea; species Hydrotaea cyrtoneurina. The sequence goes on along the minus strand of OY282512.1, from coordinate 2,901,229 downwards.
AGACCAACGAATTAACGAATTCATATTCAGAAAGGCTACGTGAACACTTAATGCCGATCATCGCGCTATTGTGATTGAAATAATCAGAAAAATAGACTATCAAACTGAGAGCGATAATCGCAGTATCAATCTCAATAGTGAACGACTCTGATAACAACGTCATGAGGAAATTCCCAGTTGTCATTTTCTTATTTTTGTTGAGTGATGGTCACACACACACTCACACTAGTCTATAACACCTCGAACGCCCATCATTTCTATTTTCACAAGTATTCGCACGTGCTGGCTTCGGTCGGAATTAACTCTAGTTGGATTTATGCTGTCAATGTCAAAATTGTAATAGATTCATCATATTCCAAATTGTAATAGATTCATCATTGTGCCAATGAATTTTTTTTATACATGTTGTATTACGAAAATACTCTATAGATGTCGCCCTTACTTCAATTATATAGGATCCCAACATCTGGCAACCGCAGACTCAGAAGAAATGTAATAGAAGAATCAGAGAACCGAGCCCATCGAATAAAGACGGCGTCGGCCGCAAAAATAAATAAAAGAACTCGGCGAAAAATAAAAGTAAGAAAGTCTTATTATTAATTGAACTGATGTTGCGACAGTACATCAGCCGCAGATTAAATTTATATCTAATCTCTCTCTCAATCTGTCAATAAGTGAAATATTTGCTGCAGATACGAAGAATGTCTTCTTCCAACGCCGCTCCTTTGTCCGGTATGATGGTGACTACTCTCATTCATTTATTCACATGTATAATTTACATGGACGTGTTTGTTGCCCTCAACAGCTTTGCGTCTGAAATATATGGAAAAGAAGCAGGTATTCTTGGAAGAGAATATCAAAGTAAAGGAACCCTTCAGTTTGTTCAAAGAATGGTTGGATCAGGCCTTGAAAACAGAAGAGATATTGGAGGCGAATGCCGCCTGTTTGGCCACGGTAAACAGGTGAGTGCGACACAGAAAGCGGACATACTTACATGTTGTAGATAAGCCAATGCACTTTGCACTGAGTTTGCTAAACATCGCACGACAATGACTTACTCAATATTACTGTGATTCTCAGTGATGGCTGTCCCTCAAATCGTTTTGTGCTCCTGAAAGATGTGACAGCGGACGGTTTCACATTCTTCACCAACTATGGCAGCCGCAAAGCGAACGATATTGCCACAAATCCTAATGTGGCCATGACCTTGTACTGGTGCCCTTTGCGCCGTTCCATACGTATTGAAGGCAAAGCCGAAAAAATCCCCCATGAGGAGTCGCTACAATACTTTCATCAGAGGCCACGAGCCAGTCAAATTGGTGCATTAGCTTCAGAACAGAGTTCGAAAATACCATCACGACAGCATTTGGATGAATTGGAAAAGAAAATCCGACTAGACTTGGGCGATGATAAGCCTGTGCCTTTGCCGAACTGGGGTGGATACTTGATCAGGCCTAAGCTAATTGAATTCTGGCAGGGCCAGACAGATCGCTTACATGATCGTATTGTTTTCAAAAAACATCCTGGAGTGGAAAAGGTAATGTATATTCTGTGTCATTTAATGATATCCGTTCAATAAAATATTTCTTAAAACTCTTGTTTACAGGAAGTCGATAATGTTCTTGTACATTCCGCTGAAAATGGTTGGGTATATGAACGTTTAGCCCCATAGAGTTGCTATAGACCAGTCCAGAGCATTTTGTTAATTTTTAAACAGACAATAAGGTGGAATTTTGTACTTCACACAAGTCAACCACATTAAATAGAACCACAATTCGTTGTTATTGTTCACAATCATCGACAAATAAATCATAAACATACATACATATAAATATTTCTGGACATGTGGTTACAAGCTCATGTTACTACCGTGATCGAGTCATTAAAAACATCATTGAATTACGAATTGGGCTACTGAGAAACTAGAAACTGTAGCTAATGCCAGACATTGGTGAAAAGAATGCAAAATTCTAAATAAGTTAAGAAACAGAATATCTGATCAAGAAGAAGAATATGAGTAAAGGGAATTTAAGTAACAGTGAGCAGATCTCAAGAAAGATAAGAAACAGAATACCTACCCGATGAAGAAGAAGAATACAAGAAAAAACAATTTAAGTAAGTTCAATGATTACATTAACAATTTTTAAATTTTAAATCTCGTCGCAAAAAATGTTTAATGCCGACGCTGTACAAGTTAAAAATGGATCTCTAAAGTCAGGGATAGATTATCAAGCATTAATACCTCGTAGCCGGCTTTGAAAAGTAGAGACCTACTTTGAAAAGTAGAGACCTACGGCCAGTGAAAATACTGTAAAACAACTGTAACCCACATAGATAACTGATTCCGTTTTCTATAATAGATATGATATACAGTGTACCCTATCCTAACGGACAGTGTATTAATATGAATCCACTAATTCCATGATAATTATCGTTTGTTACATTATAAATACGGTTCCCGGGCCCTATAACGTAAATATACTGCTGTCATAATAGGAAACACGTTGTCATTACGCTCGCAATGGTTTGATCGTAATGTTAAAACGTTGTACGTGGGCTTGTTACTCTAGCGATGTACAATATTGGTTGGAGTTGATTACCTTCACTAAAGTGATTAAAAAGAATTCAAACAGGTGTGCTTCTTCATCTGAATTTATTATAATGAGGCAGGCCTGTAGAAAATTGAATTGAAATCCACAATTGCTTGGTGACTCATTTTTGTTTAGTAAGAAATTCGTCACCGTTGGATAATTATTATCTGACATCTTCCCCGAGTTCTGCCTTACTTTGTGATTGCATTTTTACATTTTCCTTAGCTGTTGCAGTTCCTACTGTAGCTCTTACTAAGAATATTTTGATTATTATAACGTTCTTTGGGTAGATCCGCGTGGGTTGGAAAAGGATTTCTCCAGATTAAGTTAAACGTTGTTACTTTTTAGTCGGAATACGCGACTATCCAGGAACTCTCATCCGCTGTCAAATGGCCGGTTGACCGGACGACGGACTATAGATAAAATTCGTTCTTTAACCAAACTGTTCGTATGTGGAAACTCTTCCAGCAAGGGGTTTTCCTGCCAGCTATGATAAACTTAATATAACATATGAAATAGTACATAGTGTGGGTGGTGCCAATTGATTTGGAAAACGCTTTTGACTGTGGGTAGACTTTATCAATTTGATTCTTGGTGGGCTTTCGAATGCTGTTGAACTCCCATCTTTTCCACTATATTGACCAGGGATGTAAACCTTTTCAGAATTCGAGTTGGTTCGCTTGGGTATGATCGTTCAACAGAATTTACGTCATCAGTGGCTGTTTCCCAAAACTAACACATTTTCCTTTGGCGAACCGAACGTCTTTTTTATTTTTTCCTGGTCTTGGTGCGCTTCTACATTATTTCTCTAATAATGTTTTGGTTCACGGTTCGTTTCACAGACAAAAAAATAATATGGTTTGCTTGAATATCGCTTCGGTTTGGTTTGCATTCCTGATACTGACAACAATTATACTCTGATGCCGACGTAGAGTTTTACTTAAAAAGACTAGTCGCAGTTTGTTTGGCTCGGAAAATTCGGGAACAACTGTAGTTGCTTTTGAATCAACTCGATACCATGTCTCATGATTCGAACGATGGGTAGGCATAGGAAGTTAAACTCATAGTTTGATTGTTAAAGCTTTCTATGGAGAATTGTTTGGTACAAATATAGAATATCATTCATTGGCAGAACTTTCCAGGAGACTCGGTGACCTCTTCAAACACGGATTAGTATCCGAATGTAGTTTCGAATGATTTGAGACTGCACATGTACTTCTTTCATCAGTAATAGTGTATCAATGCAAATTTTCCGCTTGGAGTCATTGGCAATGTGGCCAAAAAGGGCTGTGCCATATCTATACGTAAAACTGTTTATTTTCGACCAGACGTTTGGTAACTGTGCCGGGATTACATGAAGTATGTATAATCCCCATTGAAGATTATCCCATATAATCTCTTCATGATGGCAAACATAATGCCCATTTCCAGCGCAGGATTACTTTGGTATACCAACTTTTAATATCACCTAAAATATTATAACCCTCATGTACCCACCCACTTTCAAGTGTCGGGGGGAATTTTAAATGATATCCCTGAACACAAGTTTGCACTTTATTGGCAAAAAAAAAACTTAATGAAATGAAATTGAATTTACAAGTTACAACCGAGTTATCGCTTCTCTGTGCTGTGTGTGTGTGTCTCATGAAATAATTATAAAGGACAACACAGGACTTGTTTCATTTAAAAATCCCAATGGCATGTTCGGACTCGTGTCATTCTGTCTTGCATCACATCCAATTACATGGAACGCACGTTTACACAATTGTTGCATTGCCCGTTGTCCGGGTAAATGAATTTAAATTGGGTTGCCACTTTAATCCGGATAATTAAGGGCTCGTGTTCGTTTCCCGCCGACCGCAGGACAAGCGCTGCTATAATCGAATTTGCCGAGTAGGGGTGCATTTTGACAGTTTTCGTTCATTTGTTTTTCGTTTCTTGTTTTGATTTTGTTATCCTTAGTGTTCGTGTGTGTGTGGATATGTTGGTGTTTTGTCTGCCTTCGTCTAAGGGTGGTTCCCAAAACGCGCAGCACATGTTGCCCGCTGTTGCTCTCTGGGTGTGTATGTGTGTGCTGACTTTTACGGTAGACAAATCAAATGCCGAAAGTCACTTGCGGAACGCCGTTAAGGGTTTTTGAACTTTTGGGAGTCGTTCTGTGTTTGCTTCTGGTATCTTATGTGGATCTATTTCGTTTTTGTTACTTCTTGTTTGTCTTCCTTTTCTTCTATTTCTCAGTGCAAATACGTCGACCACTAAAAGAGCAACGAAGTCAAAGACAATGGCCCTAATGGGGTTGCCAGTAAACATTAAGTCACGAAATGCACGGAAGCAAATGCTTTGCATTGGTATTTACGTATCGACGTTTTTGCAGGAAGGCGTTTGGGTAAAGTCATTGCTAGAACTGTCTCTGTGTTCGGCTATATTCACCAAGGCCTTTGTACAAGAGCTCATCTGAATAATCATTTTTGGTGTGTTCTGCAAGACAACGTCGTCAAAAAGATTTTGAGATGTAAAAGTATTGTATTTCGGTAATAATATAGGAACAAATTTTCAGCTGCCGATTTCAGGTTACTTTACGGTAAGCGAGATTAAGCCACAAAAAATCTGCAACCAATTGGTTCGGTTCTGGGAATATTAAAATTATATCCTAGACAACTCACTGATTGAATACTAGTTCATAATTGATTGTTAATATTGAAATGCGTAGGAAAAGGAAAAAAAATCTCTGTAGAAATCGGTCGGCGAGTCGGAATTTCGCAGTGGGATCACTAAAAATGTTACAGAACACTTGCAAAGAATCGTCTGTGCCAAAATCAGGTTCATTCAAAAGCGATAGAGATCTGGTGAAAGACTTGGCTCGCTCTGTTCGACCATCAACGTCTTCAAGATAAGTTAACAAGGCAATGGTGATATCTTGCAACTTGAGAGAAATTGTTGTTGAACTTTCATTCTGTCACGAATCAATTCATACCTTTTTAAATGATTGCTAGGGCATGAAACATGACTTTAAACTTCTTAATCGTCTAACGGTCGCTGCTGAAGACATGTTGGTACGAGTCAATTCCGACACAATATTCAAAAAACGCATTGTTATCGGAAATGAGACATGCATTTACGAGGTTGATATGCAAATCGGTCAACAACCATCGTCATTCAACTATGACGAAACCGATGCTTTATTTGGCCATTAGGCTTTGAATAAATAAAAATATCGGCGTTTGCGAAGGCAAGTTCGTCAAAAAAATTGAAGATTTATGGAAAGAAAGCTACAAAGCACCGTCTCTTGCAAGGCAATCACGTGAAGGAATTTCGGGAAAACAATTCAACAGTCACCGCTTTTGCCCGATGTGACGATAGATAACATCAAAGACAAAATGCGATGAGAATTGAAGTTAGTGGTGGACAATGCGTTTAAGAAATGTTTTGACGTTTGGAGTATTATTTCAATTGTAATTACAAATGAAATGTGAAATAGTTAAAGAATTTTTTTTTGCTATTGCGAAACGGGTTTCTGTGTCTTTGCGGCTGTATTGAATGGCAATTTACCCTTCTCTTCTTGGTATCTGCATGCATCATAATCCTTCGAGGTCACATGGCAATCCTGGAAATGCGTCTCTTTGGCTTCTTTTTTCAGACTCACACAAATATAAGTTCAACACGCGCAGCAACACAGGACAACAATAATGTACTTTAACAGACATTTAACAACAACAACAGCAAGCCGTGCCTCTCTGTGGGGCTGTGTGTATGGATGTACATTTCTCATATATAAACATTTCACATTGTTATCCCATACACTGGCACAGCCAAAAAGCTCAGTGAGGGTTGCGGTCTTGACACTGTGTGCAGAGCAGAGTTCTTGTAGTTCTTTTTTAACAAAAAAAAAAAATGAAGAAAAACCTAAATAATTAAAATAAAAAAAAAATCCAACCAACCAAACAAATTGTGCAAACGCAGCCAAAAAATATACAATAAATATACGTTCAGCAAAATACGACTAAATTCAATAAAAAAGAAATTTCAAAAAACGGAAAACCATAAATTTTTTTTACAATTTTTATACATACACTAATATTTGTGAACATTTCAATTAATGTAGCTAGAAAGATATACATACAACATAATTATAAACAAATCAATTAATAACTAAATCGAAAAACACTATAAAAATATACATACATTTAAAGCATAACCATGGGCGTTCGTTCCAACATCTATACCACTGGAGCCTGCCTGAAAGTATACTCTAGAAATGTGTGTGCGCGTCGGTGTGTTTTTTAAAGATAATTATATGGTACATACATATATAAACATGTGATTTTTTTTTATTATTATCAACTATTGTCACTCTAATGAAAAACCAAAACAAAAAGTATTAAAAACAGAACTTCTTAATATCGCTCTTAAATGTTTTGTTACTTTATATACATTTACAACTCTTAACAAGAGGTTCGGCTCGTAATGAAATGAAACTGCCTTTTAGCTAAAACAATTTACTATAATAAACATTTGTCTGTTTTGTGTTGAAAATTCAATGAAAATATACACACGACCCTCGACCCCGAGACAAGTGTATGTGTGCCCCTAAAATTATGCCATAAATCATTAAACAGTTTTGACTGCAAATTAAATTTCTTCCCCCAAAACAAACGAAGATAAAACAACAGCAACAATACACCAGAACAACAACACTAACGGCATAATCGGGGAGCCCACAACGAAGGAGGAGGCAAAGCCACAAACGCAGCGAAGAAGAAGAAGTAAAGCAACGAGAATGTTTAATCAGAGACTACGTGTTGCTACCAACAGCATGGCCAGGGGAGGCGGCAGCCGTAGCGGTGGCAGCAGTGCATGCAGCTCTGCAAGTGTATCGCCCATACCCATACCGGTGATTGCCATTAGTCCGGGCGATGAGTCTTCGGAATCGGAAATCGAAGCTGAGCCAGCGAAAATATTCCATCGACGTGTCTCCACCAAACGCAATGTCAATAGTTCGGTAAGGATCGCTCACGTCCCTTCATGTTTGTTTTGGTGTCGTTTTAATTTCTTTACGGATAATTATGCCGAAAGTTCCATTTTCCAACAAAATCCGCTTTGTATTTTCTTTTTCTTTCTTCAGCACAACTTTTTGTTTTTGTTCTCGCTGTTGGTTGGAAACCCGGATTTGAGGTGGAAACAAAGCAATCAAAGACAATGTTTCTGAGAAAGCAAATTGCGAGCAAACGAAAAGGAAAATTTAAAAACCGCTCCAGGCTTTTATTTTTTTTGTTCGTTTGCTACACCGAGCAAAACCAACTAAATCTGTGCTCTGTCTAGTTTACACTGAAGCAGATAAAAAGCTTAATGGGATTACGAGCGGAAACCTATGCATAGTGGATAGTAACACAACCTCAGTGTACAAATTTCAATTTTGTATTAAATATAAAATTATATTTAAATGAACACTCCAGCACGAAGAGCGTTACGGCGGCTGTAAATACAAGTGGAACAAGTTGTCCAGTATTAATAGCAATTGCAATCAATCGTTCAAAGCCTCGTCCACTTCAGCACTGAAACAATTACTTCCTATTTTTTAAGTAGAAACTACGCCATTACTAAAAATGGAACGATACACAATTCAACAACGCATTGAAATTATTAAAATTCACTACAAAAATGGTGAAAATCGCAAAACTAAAAAGTTTCAGGACCGTGTTATCTTTCGAAGAAGCGATCACATGTGGCCACCGAGATCTTGGGATTTAACAACTTGCGACTTCTTCCTTTGGGGCCACGTGAAAGATACGGTCTACGCCAACAGTCCAGCGTCGATTCAAGACCTGAGAACGTAGGGACATAGGGCAGCCACTTTACGATTAGGTTATGGAACATTTCATGAAAAAGATATGGTCCAATACAAATTTATTTGTCAAATTAATTGCAATTCATCTGGAATGAATTAATGATAATTTTGAACAAATTTTATTGCTGAACGATGAATTCAAATTTAATCTACTTTTTCATTTTGTTATTTGTGCTTTTTGATTGTTATTGGATCTGCTATGTCGGAGCCTAACAATAAGGAATGAAAATAATTGTGGCAGGAATGAAAACTGTATTGACAGAGTTCTGTTCGTATCGTGATACAGAGGTAGTGGGCCTTTTTTTTGGTGAGATGTGTTGACTTTTACTTGTATCAATGTCGTAAGATTGTTTCAAGACTTACTAAGCAATGTTCACATATTCGAGAAATTTTTAAACCACATTTGGTTAAATTTTGTGAAGTAGCAGCGGGAACCTCACAGTCAGATGTTAATCGTTACATTTCTTTTAGACTATTAGAATTTTTTAATGAGTTAAGCTCGAGGTCAAGAATTTGTAATACATTTTTTTTTTTTTAATTAAATTTATTTTTCAACTATTTCGTCAACAACAATAAGAAATAAATAGAACACACACATTAGAACGTAGGCGTTTTATTTATTTCTTATTGCTGTTCTCCCTGTTGATGTTCTTCAAACAAGAACGAAATATTAGAAAAAGAAATTAAATTGAAAAAAAAAATATTAAAAATACTTGACCTCGAACTTGAACTCATTAAACAAAAAATCGGAATTCAATATAATTGAAAAAGGTCGATACAAAATATGGAACATTAAATAACTATATGGAGAATTTCAAACCGCATTTCGTTTAAAGCTCGTGAAGTACAGACGGGGGAAAGGCTACAGCCTGATATTAGTCGTTAAATTGTTCAGACTATCTAGACAATGTTCACATTTCAAATCTAATCAGCATTTATTTTACAACTAAGTTAATGGCAAAATTAGTTGATGCGCTTAAGCTCCTATAAAATCTGTCCATATGTTTACCATGTGCTGTTTATATAAATTACTAATTGCAATTGTTCTCCGATCTCACTGTAATTTGGCAGGGTTATTTGAGACTCCACACTTGTTTGAATAGAATATCTAACACTGCTCTCAGTTCCACTAGCCGTTCAACTAAGTAAATGTCTGGGAAAGGATCAGAATAATTTAAAAATTCTGGAGATATTTTCGAATGCATTTAAAGTCCTGAATCAAATCCGAACTGGACTATGTTTCCCGACTAATTTAATTAGCAAATTTTTTTTTACATAAAAATAAGAACATTTTTATACACCGATAGATTAAAGTTAGATCGATATTTAAGGTGGATTTAAGGATATATTTGTAGATGGGAGGAAATCTGCCTGATCAGCTAGTTTATTCTAATTGAAACAACCTGTAACATTTTTCTAAGTGTACTTAACGAAATGAGCGAAAAGGAAACGTGTTGATTGCAATGGAGAAAACTTTCTACCATAGAATTATGATTTATTACATTAGGTTCTGTCTTCCATTTCGTTGTTGAAACCAAACTGTTGTAATATATACATACATGTGTAAATGAGCAACAGCGACGCTGCGCTTTAGCAATTTAATAACGTTCCTATGCATGTTTTGCAATACAAGTCGTTGTTGTTGTTACTTTTCTGCTTTTCCACTTATCACAAAATACACTTTAACATTTTCGGCATTTTGTTAACTGGCCACCGGATAGACAACAATGGCAAAACAGCAACGGCAAAAAAGCTTTCTTCGACCGATTACCGGCATAAAACAGAGCTTTATGTTGTGTTTGTTGTAACTTTCAGGGAATTTCTCGCACCAACACATCCACTCTTTCTCTATTCGATGCTCCGGTGGGATTTACATCGCACTCGAATGCTCAGTGTTTACACATCGTGTCTGTCTGTGTGTGTTAAATGTAACAAAGTCATAATCATCAACAGACAAAAACACATGCCCGCTCTCTTGCCTCGTTTCTGTTAAAGAGCGATTTGCCGGAAGTTCCGCAAATTGAATGTGTAGAGAAAAAGTAAAAAAAAAAAAAAACAAAGAATCGTACGCTATGTTTACGTTTCTGCCACATGAGATTTTCTCGTACATCAAAAGCGCCACAAGTACACTCATGAAGACAAATGCCATCAAGTAAGCGCGCGCGCACACACACACACACACACATAAGTCGACTTTAAACATGTGCTATTTAATATAAACCTTCCACAGTGATCACAAACGTCAACAAACTTATGTCTCCAATAAAATTAATTAAAAGTTTTATGAATATGTATTTTCCAGTGATGCCCCCTATAAATGCAATGCACTGTGTTAGCGATGGGAAATAAGGGTATTGGAAGGAGGAAAGAGGGAGTAGTAGGAAAAACACTTGCAGGAAGATTATTCCACAAACGAACAGTCCGGCTGAAGAACGAATTTTCTAGTACCGGCGATGATGTAGGGAGACAATAGAGTTGGATACCCTACCATCCCCTATCATCACCACCGCTCTCCTCTGTACACGGTACAAAAGCTGCAAAGATGTCTTTGGAGCTCCTGCCCATATATGGGAGTTGTATTCCATTTTAGGCCGGATGTATGTGGTGTAAATATTTACGAGATCAGATGGAGTGAAGTATTTCTTGCACCGCCTAAATACTTGAATGCTTCATTCGACACCTCGAATATATGGCTATCCCAGTTAGCATCACCCTGTATTTTTATGCCCAGAACATCAAGAGTATCTGATACTTCGATATCCGCACCACCCATATATATTGACGACGATGCTGGATCAGTGGAACATTTGTGTGACAACAAACAGCACTGGTTGTTTTGTGCATTAAAATCGGCTCAGTTCATTTGTAAAATCTACCTGGTTGAGTGAGTCGTTATCGTTGCCCTTTTGTCCTTGACCTCCGGGTGGATTTGGCCGATGTTCAAATGGGTACGAATGACAGAGGTTGCTGTCATCCGCAAAGGAGTAGATTGGGTAGTTATGATGTATACTTGTTGGTCTCCGCAGATTGAAGACATGGACTTGGACGCTATGTGGTCACTCTTACGTGACAATCGATCTTTTGTGCTCCAAGTTCGTCAATCAGCCGTTTCAACGATGTCCAATGACCACCTTGGAACAGAAATTGATGTTGTGAGAACAATTCATATCATAGATCAAGATATTCGCGACAGAAAATGCCACCAAGGTGGAATAGTGGGTCGACAGGATGCGCTACTGCTAGCCGAGGCAGCAGTGTTTTTCGCTATGCTATGGACGTTTTTTTTAGGAAAGAAATATTGTCCAATATTAAAATAGAATTTTGGTTTTTTTTATGCATTCGTTTTATTCAATTGTGTCTATAAAACTATAACGATAATATCCCTCGTATTCTAAAATTACCTCGTCTGCAGACGCATCTATTTTCGTCCTTTCCTATTAGTTCACTGTATTCGACCCCGTCTCAACGATGCACTTTTATTGCTCCAAACATTCCACTGAAATATCCTCACGATGCTGTTTCGTGGCGGAAATCGCGGTACTCATATTGGACATAGCTTTTCTAGTTAAAATGCGATTTACTGCAGATTCTGAAATTCCTACCAAGTCAAAACAAGTCAAAACAAATCGTACATAATTGAATAAATTTTTATATTTTAAGCCATAAGGAATCCTTCAATGACGAAATTCACAGATATTTCAAAGTAATTTGTCATGGAGTTTCCATGTTGAAGATTTGAAAAGGAAGATAGCTCCTGCAGTAGGTGTTTTGTATAAATTGAAGGATAAGTTGAGTCTGAATACGAAACAAATGATATATGAAGCTTTAATACAGTCTCATCTAAATTATTTAGCCATTACATATGGCTACAATAAGATGAGTACTTATTTCAGATCTCTTCAATGTATGCAAAATAAAGCTCTGAAAATTATACACAATTTACCAATAACTTACCCTACTAGTTTTTTGTACAAGTATATAAGTAAATCGATATTACCAATTCATGGGATACATGAATACCAAGTATTGATATTTGTTTATAAATGTATTAACAACATTGGCCACCATACCGTATCATTTTTGCAAAATCAAACGATTTTTAATACACGAAATCAAAGAAATTTAAGAACTCCTCGATGCAGATTAGAAAAAACCAAGCAACGTATTGATTGCATTGGAAGTATAGCATACAATAATTTACCAAATGAATTAAAAACCATTAGTAGAGTTTCTTTATTTAAGTCGTCTTGTAAAGCGTACTTATGCGATAAGGTTGAAATGCTTCTACCGTAAAATAAATTCTTTCTTTATCATTAACTTACTTAAAATAATATGTTTTATATTGTAGAATACAAGTAACACATTTATTTTTTGAATATCTCCTATTGTCATTTTGTTTGTACCAAATGAATATATTTGCCAACTTGCCTCAATAATGCCTTTAGGGCGCTGGGGCCGAAATTTAAATGATTGTAAAATTTTATAAGTACAAATAAATACAAAATAAAAAAAAAAAAAAAAAAAAAAAAAACTATGAATGTAATCAAAATATCTCTGTAATCTCTTCAGTTTCCCCCATTCAGAAAGGGGCATGAGAAGCCAGAATTGTTTTTCCGTATTCGCCAAAGATTATTATTAAAACAAATATGTACACGAAAGGAAACATTAGGAATGCTTTCACAGTTCAATGCCACCGACCGATCAGCGTGTGGTTATTTTCACATATCCACATCTTGTTTGGACTTATCGTTGCTTTGATACGAACACACACGTGTACACGTCATATGCTAATGTCACAATACTAACTTCCGCTATGGAAATTACAATGTCCAAACTGTTTCCGGTTTGCCAATGAACCATACACAACATAGTTGTGTGCATCATACAATGCTGTTATCCTTGAACAATATTTTTGATAAATGTTTTACCATTTCGATCACATTGAAACTCGCTGCCAACATAATTGGGTCGCGTACCCATCTACCCCCCACCACCCATTCTTATTTCCGGCAATCGAATAGAAATTTTTAAATCAGCCACAAAATGTTTGCATTGCCAACAAAATAGTTTTTTATGAGATGAAAAATGTATGGTCACGTTAACGACAGATTTGCAGGCGAGTACAAAAGACAGAAACGAAACAACAATCGAGTAGGACATTTGAGATGGGGCAGTAGAAGGGACCTCATCACTTCCGTAACTTGTGGAAAAATGAAATTGTCGACAAGTGAGGGCTACTTGGGAGTATTGATATGAGCCAATGTTATCCGCGATCTAATAAAATAAGAAACTGCAGTCTGTTAAGAGATTTTGTACTACAGTGGGACTGTGAAAGCGATACTTTTCATAATGATATGCATACAGTGTGATTTTCTGTGGCATTTTCCATGCGCTCTCTCTATTGAAGTTTCGGTTTGTTTCTATCTGAATGATCCTTTATATATTTGTCGTCAAATGACCTTTATCCCAACGAATCAACCTTCTTCTTCCCAGTCTACCAGTTTCACAGTGCGAGTTTGGATAAAGAGCTGAACTCCCCTTCGCCATTAAAGGGTGGTCCAAATAAAACTAACTACATAGTTAGATATTGTTATAAGATATTGTTTAAGACCCGTTTTCATGGTACACGATTTCAATCATGTGGCTGCTTCGGCTTTCTTCGCAGTAGCATATCCTGTCAACCCAATTTTTCTGGCTCTACCTCACGAATGGCTTACTCGATGTTCGCCTTAATCCTTCGGGGTACCTTCGTCAAGTCTGAGCTTCGAGATGGCCAATTGACATCGCTGAAACGTCAGTATCGATTACTGAAATCGATGAAGAGTCGATGGTCCAGGAGTCGCAAACTCGCGGCTACTGTAGACACATTATCATCAGTGCGCACCGTACGACGGCGGGCGCTGAGAGGGTTGTCCACTGGCATGGTATTCTTTACATCCGATGGCCAAAGCATCTACAAACTTACAATACACGTTTCGGGGTTACATATTCATTGACCATTGACCAGTGCGCTCCATCCATGCATAACTCATACGCACCGGATGCCAGACATACTCCATCATCACAGTTCGTGTCACACACACAATCCTGTGAGATTGCGGGGCATGCATGACATTTTGCCTTTTGTGCCACACACACTTCAGCCTTCAACAGCAGACTTTTCAGCTAATTAAAGTTTGATTGAGAATTCAACAGAGGAGTGTGTGATACTTGAAAAGGCAAATATTGATAGGTTCTGTCAGATTTTATGATTCTCAGTTGTTTATTTTCGATTGTCAGCTAGTTGTTCTTGGCAAATCACAAATCACAAAAAAAAAAAAATAAAGAGGAGCCCACAACAACAAAACAATGAAAATCAATAAATGAATAAGTAACCCAGATACTCGACTACCATGAAACCATTTCACACAATAAATTGAAATGGAACTTGGCACAAAACAACCAGTTGGAGGATACCCTGCCCTGCTCTCGAACTGACACAAAAGTAAGCAGAACCAAAAAGGAAAAAAAAAAACCAATTGATACAAATCAACTGTGTGAGCGTTTGCTGTTTGACCGGCTTTCCAACAGTCATGCAGACAGCGCAAGGAGTGAGACAAGGGTTTGGCCGGCTGCTTGCCCGACGAGTGGGTCTCGTTCAACGTGCCGTGGTGGCTTTTGTTGATTTAGGCAGACTCGCCTGTACACACAGAGCTAACTACACACAAACATACGCTGGTATCCTTGTGCTCGTCTATCGGTTAGTTACTTGTGTCTATTGAACCGTTATAAAGTGCAAATGAATATTTTGCACGTGATTGGAGCCGAACGAAAATCGCACTGTGCATAGTGGGGGGCTTTGGATAGAATTCGAGTAAGTAAATTCCGAATTTCGTATTTGATTTTTACAAAACTGGTGACTCCTGATCCTGCGCAAGAGTCGTGTAATTTAAGGTAGAGGTTCCAACAAAGGAAAGGCCTGTAATTTCGATGTGCCTTCACAAGGTGATTCAGTTCTTGTACTTATTTCCCTGAACATTCCATGAAAGAACAGACGAGGAACTTCTCTCGAATCAATGAGCTATGCTCAACGGAAACGTTCCAACGATTCTAAGTGCATTTACACATGAAAAGCTTACTCATCTTACAGCTATCTCAATCTAATACAGCTATCGCAATCGTAGACTCATGTTGTGCTTTGCAACCTTTGCTTTAGAGTTCTCGACCAGATGGGAGTTCCTTTTTTGAGGCTTGTAATTTTCTTTAGAACCGCATAGACGCCGGAGAGAAATCTGGGGACTATCGCCCGAAGAATATGAGCTCCCTCGACTCCCTCTGTTGTGAAGGCAATTTGACGGTGACTACATTGCAATGAAACTTACAAGACCTACGCAGAAAACACTTTCTGGAAGATCTTCTTTTCGGATCTATCTGTCGTCTGTGAAAGTACCCCTTCCTTCTTCTGCCATTTAAAAAGGTTGCCGCACAATGATGACACACTTTATTCATCATCCTCCGCAAAAACCATAAGCGATTGAGATAAGTGACAAATTGTATTTGTAGTTGTCTTCATTCATGGGTCTAAGAAATCATTTCCACTTAATCATAGATTGGGCGTCTTTGGGTCTTTCCATCGGACTTTCGTTCACGATATCACGTGATATTCCAGCTGGAGCGCCCTTTGACCGATTAATCGTAATCAGTGCAATGGCTGTATCCTTAATGGGATAATTATGTATTTGAGAGTTTTACTCAAATTTCCTGATACCATGTCTGGCGGAAAAAAGAGTTCCTCTCAGTGATGGGTCGTGGGTTTCTATACAGATTTAATGTGATGCAGAGATCGTGGCAAATTAAAAAAAAAATACATTTTAATTTAACTCAAAGTCAATTAACAATATCAACATTATAGACAGATCATAATTTACAGATCTCCTGGAAGACCTTGCTCTCGAATCTAACAGTCTGGAGATAACATGTCTTGCAGATGCTGAAGCAGAAGACCTCGCATGCGTAAGGAATAAAGCGATAAAATCCTTTCGGAAGGATTTCTTTGAACAACTACAAATGAACCGTTTTTCTGAAATAGTTTGTGTTGATGCTTGTTCGGAAAGAGTTTCTCATCCGATGATAAAGCTAACCGGATACATTCCTGCTGTTAAGCTTCGACAATCTTTAGTTCTTGCTGTTGAACGCCACTCTGAAATGGCAGCCATGAAAATTGTCCATTTATTTTCCCCAATCCTCCACTGTGTCCGGACTGAGCAAAAAAAAAAAAAAGGCAAATGTTAGCACACAATTCCTAACAACCGAGAGAAGTTGGCGTGGTGTTGGCCAACGGATTGTTTGACGGTTGTTTGCTTTGAACAAATAAAACAAACTGCATTGATTATATTACTCTCGCTGTTGTTGTTGTTGTCAGTTCAATTATAATTGTTTAATTTGATTTCCGATTTTACTTTTTCTCTGTTACGTTTCATCTTTGCCTCTCTTGTTTTAGGTGGCCATCAAGGAGGGTTTCCTGCTGAAGCAAACATGGTCGTTCCAGCGTTGGCGTCGACGTTTTTTCCGCCTGAAACGCAATAAACTCTATTACGCCAAAGATCCCAAGGTCAGTATGAATACAAAACAACAGAAAAAACTAAAGTAAAAGAAAAAAAACCTCAGCATTATCATGGAAGCATGCAAAGTTGGATTTCCCAGAAAACTACAGCGGAAGAAATAACAAAACCACAGTTAATATTTCTCGCAAAGCCTCTGTCTCTTCCCCCCCCCCCCCTCTCTCTCTCTCTCTTCCGACATAATGGAGCAGTGCAGTTTTTATGCTTCTTGGCCAGTTAGGAAACTTGTTCTTAGTTCGGTTGTTGTTCTGTTCTGTGCTGTGCTGTGTTTTCTTGGCCCGAACATCATTGGCAGTTCTGGACAATGGCTTATGACGTCCATAAAGTGCATTAAAATGGAACGATGACAGAGCAGCACAAATAGAGCTGACGAAGGACATTGATAAGTTTGATTGAATGTGGTCTACCGATACGGTTGGGGGCAGGGGTGGTGTGCGATGTATTTCGTAAGCAAGTTAAATGCCACTTCCGTTGCACGGCACATTTGACTTGTGTTGTTTAATTCTGGATATTTCTGTTATGCTTCACAAGACATCCTCTGCCATGAATAACCTTTATTCCATCAAAGGTGACGTATGTCCTTAATTGGCTTCTGATTGTGTGCGGCTGCTTTAATGTTGATTTACTGTCAAAGGTTAAATAGGTGTGTTACACGTCCTTCTGTACATCCGCCCGATGAAATGAACAACAGCCGAAATTAGTTGCAGTTTTGTTGTTTTGTGGATTCGTCAAAAACGTGTCTAAATACTCTGAAACATTTCCAATTTGTTGTGATGAAATGGTTTTTGTTTAAATGTGAGCCTCGCCTTGTTTTTGCGGAGCTTGTTGAACATGTCCGGTAGAAAAACTTACGGTATGACAACCTTCTGAAATCGTTTCCAAAACGATGTCTAGGTCTTCGATAGTCTTCACTTTCTTGACATTTTGAGAAAATGCGTGTTGAAATAGACCCGACTCTTAAATACCCTCCGCCATGCAGTATTTTTCATTTCAATTTTCCATTTCAACTTGATTCGACCTGTGTCCTGGTACTTTTAAACTCATTGTATACCTTAAAATGCAGATGTCCTGGTGTACGACTGAGTGGCGATCCCCAGACTGACGGTTTACAATTAAATACACATGTAGTTTTGGGGGAATATTCCATAGACGTAAAACTGAGTAAAGCGCGGAGATTGCCTGATCACTGTAGTGTTAAGTGATCTGATAAGATTTTGACCATCATAGAAGTAACAGAATGGCTAAGGTATGCACAATGAAGTTGCCATTACATCGCTGGATTCTGTCTTCCTCAATTGAAAATCAGACCTGGACTGCCGATGATATCTCGACGGGATGGTTCAGTGGTTCACAACTGGATAGATCTGTAACGAGCAAACTACACCTTAGAAATAAACGACTAATGATTGGGTGGTGATGAAGAGGAGGGGATAAATCAACATCTCTGCAGTTGCGCTAACCTATTAAACAGGCGTGGACGAACACTGGACTGTTATTTCTTTAGGGGCCCAGTCGATGTGGAGCTGTTTGGGACGCTCACCATAATTGGATGGGGCAGGGGTCTAAGTGTCTGGTTATGAAGATAGCTACTTGAACCTAACCAAAACCAATTTCATTGTAGACCTCATCACTTACATGCTAATCGTTGAACATTGGTGTATTTTTTGATCGCATATATTTGTGGCTTTCACGAATATCAACCTTAGTTATAATAGTAATCTTCTTAGGAGAGCAAAAACGAATAATTTTTACAATTGCAGCTTCGGTAAAATGATGAACTTAAGTTGTTATTTATAAAGAAAACAGAGTAACGATAGATTTTTATTATAAAATGTTTACTTTAATCGACAGCCATTTGAAAATGTAGCACTCCAATAAAATGTTCTTAAGAGATTATTCGTGGAAACCACGGAATATGTCTTCAATTGGAGGAAATAACACAAAAGTCGAATATTATCCAAATTCGGATCACAAATGCCAGTGATGGCGAGCATTTAAGTTTTCTCAATGTAATCAAATTGTAGGTGGAGGTGAAAGGGTGTGCTTCCATTAAGCAGTCAAACTGAATGACACCTTGACAATAGCTGCCTGCTCAAACCGAACAGAAACTTTAGCATTATTTTGTAAAGTTAATTTTTTGAAAGGGTAGCTCATTCTCCAAACTGTCATTAATTTAATGACAAATTTAATTATTTTTAAATCTACAACAGTTTCAATCCTCATAGAGGGCATCTGCAGACAATTAAATTAATTAAAAAATAATCAAAACCGGAGTGCTCTTTATCCAGAGTTCCTTATTATATTTAAGAAATTTCCAGACAAATCACTTTGTTGTGGATTTGCCTTTTGAAGATATGGCTCAGACAGAAACAACCACACACACACACACTCACACATACACACTTGTGTTGTCACGAGATACGTGACTTTTCTGTATAAGGGGCCTTTTGTACGCAGTTGATCTTTTTGATGGAATCACTTGATTTCGAACAACATGAATGGAAACCGCATTACCATTATGTGTCATGTATGGAAACAACTGAAAATGTGTGACGTTAAAGAGTCAAATTTTAATTAAATCACCGACAGCAACAAAAACAAACAAATCGCTTGCAATTAATCCGTTTTAGGTCCTTTTTGTCTGCGGCCATTGAGGTGAATGTCAATTGGTTTCGATTAAGACGACTTCAATGATATTATACACGTTTTGAAATTCTTTTTAATTTCTGTTCAAATGTTTCTTTTTCATATGTAAAACACTCAAGAGGTGGAACTTTACAGAGAAGTGAGAAAAACAAAAGAAATGCCGAATATTAGAAAAGAGTAGATGACTACAAACGTGGCTCAATAAAGTCAAGGGTCTTTATGAACATTATCACCAATTCAACGTGGCTATTCCATGTGCAAGTTCCCGGAAATATTTCTTACGAGGCAAAAGGGGAGTATCAGTCATATTCTCCAGTGATATGAATCAAAATGGCTAAGAAAAAAGAACATAGTATGAAAAGATTAGTAATCAAAATAACTATGAGGAAAGGCTAGACATTAGGATTGTTCGCATAACATCGGTCCCTCTAAAAACTTTATCTACTATTTTCCTTAACATTCCATAAGGGAACTCCCCGTCTTCTTTCGAATCAATAAGCTGTGCGCGATATAACTGTGTATACTCACTGACCGGAACCCACTAAAGCCGGCCTCGAACGGCTAATGCTTTTCTAGGTTAATCATGTGTAGAGCGTTTCATTTCATTTTCTGTGAAGATTCAAAATAATTCGCTCATAAAAGTAAAGCTCACCCTGAAATAGTTCTGCGTTATAAAATATACTCATAGAAGGCCGGCGGTATTCGGGACTGTGACGTAGGACAGTCTACCCGATGTTGGCAAATGTAAAATTTGTCCACAATGTTATTGTTTTCGTTTTTGAAAAAATAATTGCAAATAAATGTTATTATTAAATTCCTTACCTTATCTGTGTGCTCGACAGTGTAGCATATGCTTTGCTTGTGGCAAATGTTCCAGCTTAGTTGAACGAGTTTGTGGTGGAACCAACTCAAATTTACGTAGCTTGCTTTTGTTCTTTTTTTTTCGCCATCTCCCTTTTGTTTATCCACCTACATTTTATGCAATACCTTACAATGGAGAAAGGTTCTTTTGCATGGAGTCGACACAAGTGCCCCACTTGGTGCAGTCAATGTGTTTGTGCACCACCATAGACAAACAAAAAGATTGCACTTGTAAAGGGAACTTAAGATACATAGTTCATAGTTCACATTGGGTTTGCTTGATTTTAAGGACATTCCGCACTATAATCATCACTCTGTCGCAGTCGGTGTTGCCAGGCGGGAGGGAATTCATCTGCCTTAATCTTGGCTGATTACTTTTCAAGTTAATTGTTTATTTACCTTTGCGAGTTCCCTCATCCGCGACTTGTTCCGCTGTTAATGTCATCGGCAAAATAATAGGCGTGTTTTACATGGCAAGCTGACATTTTCTCTAGTTTTGTTAGGTGATTTCATTAATGACGTTACTTGTAGTCGCCTCTTATTTTGTTTTATTTTAGTTTAATGCTTCCCCTTTCCCTGAAGATGTAAAAATCGGAATATTTTTTTTGTCAGCCAAAAGAGTTTTGAGGTGATATACGTTTTTTTTTCGCAAAGAACAAATAATTCATTTTCTTTTTAATAGTCTGTCTCTTGCTTCTGCCGCTTGCCAACTAAAACACACCTATTGTCCTTTTCGGTAAATCATATTTGACGAAGCGAAATATGGCATTTCACTTGTTTTTGGGAGCTGTCATGCGCTCTCTGGGGCGGGTATTCAAATTACAATATAATAAGCTTCAAATAAGCTGTTATTGTTACCGTGAAACACACACACACACACGCACACACACAATGTTCCCACTCCCTTCTTTGTCCTTATGCCGTTCAACAAATGGGCTATTCTCAATTTATGTGCGCGTGTGTGTGTAAGAATGTGTGTATGTTTGAACTGTATGAGAAACCAATTTAATTTTAAACACACCTGAGCTGTGTAGCCAAAGGTACCCTTTTGGATTAAAAGTTATCTTCTGTTAACAATGGCAAACATGTGTAACACACACATACCCATACAAACACACACTCGTTAGATATTTATAGGACATTTATTGGAAATGATTCATATTTGATCAGTAAGCATTTTGGGTATTGTGGGTAATCGACCCAGTAGACACTTGTACTCGTTAATTTGCTCGAGTGTATACACGAGTGCCATGTGTTAGCCGTAGTATTTTAGCGCGTGTTATATTTTGTTTACTACCTATTCACCACTATCTACTCGAACGTAATACATATTGGCCCAAAGGACGACGGACAAAATGTTGGAGAGAGCACAAACACGTGAGTGAGTGTTAAAAACAAACCGGGCAGAACTTTGACAGCAACAGAGAGAGAGAGATACAGTGAGAGTGAGGAAACTATTGAGTCTGAGAGTTGCCACCTGTTTCTTTTTCCGATTTTAATCCAATCACTTAACATGCGGCTAAGTGGAAACAACAATTTTGTTTTGTCACCGAATGAACCTGTTTCTCCCATGATCTGTGGGCGCGAAAAACTGGACAATATAGCCAACATTTCCCGAATACCTTGGGAGAAACTCTTACTTACATGTTTTTTTTTTTAATAATTTTGGAACTTTAGCCCAGTTCCGTCGACTATTCCTATACTCTATATTACACTGAGTTACATTTGTATCTTACAGATAAAAAATTCATATAATGTTTCCAATATTTCAAATTTTAAAAATATTAACAGATTAACTAGTTTTCCATACATTTTATTTATTTTAAGGGAAATGGACAAATTTGTCAGACTCCCACTCCACTGCCCTTATTGGGACACAAAAGCAATTTTCACACATTTTTTATAGCAAAGCTGTTTTAAATTTTTGTGAATCAGTATTAATTATTTTTATAAAAATTCTGTAATTTAAATTTTTAATTCTAATTTCAAGTTCCACTTATGATCTGTGAACGAGAAATATTAGTAGGAGACGGGCGGGTATTGAGTAAAGCGAACTAACGATTAGATAAACGTGAGGTGTTATGTGGAAGTTATGTCCGTAAAGCATACTTCCAAAGGGCTCGGTCGGCAATGACTTTCATCGATTTGATAGGGGCGCTGTCACCGCTGCAATATTGCGACGATTATCCAACTCAAGTCAGGTGCGTCTAATTGACTTTATTTGCACATAATACGGCCGAGATATCAGATGAATATAACATAGCCTTGCCGAGTACTTTGGTTTATATTGAAAACTCCACTGAAATCAAGCATTTCATAACACCATATTCCGTAGTGTAGAATGTCGGCAATGAAAAGGTTTAAAAAGTCGTTCAAACACGGGCAAAAATCCCTAAATTATGCCCACATTTGCCCGGCTGCAAGTTCCCAGTTTTACCTCGCCTTTAATTCCGCTCTCTTCCCCTTCCACTTCCACTTCCTCTCGCACTCGCTCTGTTTCATTGAAAAGCTCAAAAGCTTTTTCGTTATTCTCAGTGAAATCGTATCCTTTGTGCGAGACATGCGGTCTGTGGTGAATTTCATACCGCCTGCAACGAAAGCCTGGCGTGCCTTATAAACACAGATGCTGTTTGGAAAATCGTTCAGTAGCTACAAAGTTGAGCATCGGTTAACACACACACACAGAACCAAATCACGGATATTGGGAATCAAACGGCAACACACAAAAAAAAAACACTCACTAACCATAAAAAGGAGACCAGAAACAAAAACCCCCCCTTCCCCCCAAAACAATATACAATGGACCAAAGAAAAAAAAACAAGGAACAAAAGCGCTTTTTAAACATACAAATTAAAAGAGTACCTTATCTTTAGAATTGCAAACAAAAAATGCTTACAATTTAAACAGAAAAAATTACAAAACGAAACAAAAATAGAAAATAACAAATAAAAAAAAAATCTCATAAATTTAAGTGTTACAATTGTTGTGTAAAAAGTATCTCAAATAAGTGTTAATTGTGCAACGTTTCGTTTAATAACTTCTACACAATTGTACCTACAAGCGAACGCCAGCCTAGCGTTCGTAGTTCAGATTAACTAAAGCACGGGTAAGAGAACAGGTGCAAGTTGTGCTATTAAACGTACATAATTACTCTGTCCGTCCGATTCAGCAGTTGTTCTCTTGTTTTCTTCGTTTTTTTTCTAATGAGAATTGGACCTAAATTTTTCTGGGTCTGTGTTTGTAAATATGCATGCATTTAGTTTTTATTCTTGGGTTTCCTTTCGCAGGAAATTCATTTTAATTTCCAGCCATAAAATGTTTAGTAAGTAAAAGTTTTTACAACTTTGGCCCTTTCGAATGTTTGAACAACATCCTGTTGGTGCTGGTATTTCGTTACGGTGCTGTTGGTGTGCTGTGGCAAAAGGTCAAAGTGTCTTCTCTGGCAAGGCTGACTTCGTCGCCTAAACCACTACAATTTTTTAGCTTTGAAATTTTTGAAATTATTTTCGTTTTTATTTCATTTTTTTTGTCGTGCTACGAACATTTACTAAGTAAATATTTAACTGCCAAAGAACACACACACACACAGGCACAGAGACACACATTCGCTTTGATACAGGCACAAAAGTCCCAACTATGTCAACACTGGTGAAGATACTCATACTAAACGGGAGGTAACAAAGTTGCAAAGAAATCTTTCCTGTCCTTTGTGAGCGGAAAAAGGCTGATGATTTCGAAATTCCGCTTTCAACATTTTTCTTCCCCACATGTGTGAGTGTCTGTGTGTAGTCTCACACATTGACATAGTTATGGTCCATGGGATGTTCATTTAGTCAACGACCATGTATTTTACATGATAGCATTGATCAGAGTGCAACATAATCATGCGACCGACCTTTGGTAAATTTCGCCGAAGCCAATCCGGAGCATTTTTAAGCCTATAGCTTATAGACTACATTTCGCTGCAATCCACTCTAAATCGAAGCTCTCCCCGCTATTTCGGTTTAAAACCAGCCAGTTGGAACATCTTTTTTGTGGTCTTGGCTGTCAGCGTTACCAGACTTGTCAGACCTCGCAATCAAAGGCTGCTTCCAGTTTGAGTGTTATAAAACGCAATGTAGGCATTGGTCGTGAGATAACATGTTGTGAGACAGCTATAATTATCTACGGTCTACTCACAGTATTCCCGACTGATCATATCTACATTTTCGTTCGGATTCTGTGAACCCCCAATATCAGGGCGAGGCTTTGAGAAACTGCCTGGTGCCAGGAAAACACCTTTCTTCAGAATCCCTAAACGATATCATTCCCACCAGGCGCCTAGTGAATCCTCGTAGTAAGTCGACAAGAGAGAACATACCGTCGGCTTCGGTAGGACAAACTATCTATTGCACAAAAGACTAACATGGCTCCTGAAAAAGGTGTGACAAGCAAAATGGTTACTTGTAGTGTAACATGCGCTAGGCTGTTTAACGCTCAGAGCGTGCTGTGTACCTAAGTCATCCGTTTGGCTACGGTCAACGCGAACCATCTAATAAAGTTCGACCAAAACCCCTGAGATCCACAATGGCAGAGTGAGGTATTGACAAAATCACATTATATCTTGGCACCTGCGGTAACAGAAAAGGCTCGTCTGACTAAGAACAGTATGCCGTCGCATTCGGCAAGACAAACAAAATTGTCAAAATAGCTAGTCATCGTCCGAAATGCGCTGGTGGCCAACAAATAAAACAACGCCCATGACTCCCTGATGTCCTAGCCCAAGTCATGCAGCTGGTACTCGTCTGCCCTGTTTGAGTATAACTCAGACCATGTTATGCTAGAATCTATTAAGTGACCCATGACCAGTCAGCTCTCTCACAGACACCCAGTGTTATTAATTTACAAACTAAACTTATATTCAAATTTTTGGGGCCACGGGTTAACCGGGTGACACAGACCGTATGGCTAGATTTAGGCAGCGACAGACCGAAGACTCTGATGGTAATCAACCCACAACCCCTTCGCGGTTAGACAAGCACGCTCGCCTACCGGGCCGCTTAATCTACTGTTATATCCGTGGAAAAGAACATAACTGTTCTCAATTGGGAAAGTTCGCATTTGACTGCGACGTCCGCCCTCTAGACTGTCTACCATGCAGTCATCTGCCACCATTGTCAACCTTCTCCGGATCGAGTGCACTAAAGATGACGCTTGTGTTTCACATTCCCTTTGTATGTGCATTCGGTCGTTTGTGTAAATTGCCTTTCTTTTAATGGAAGTATTAATAAAAATAGTACTTCTTTTTAAATAAAGTGTGCAAAGTCTGGCACCTTTTCATCTTATTTTTTTCTATTGCAGTTATATTTCGCAAAACTGTGAAATTGCGATGGGTTTTTTCCCAATTAACATTTTACTAAGCTATCCCGCGAAATCCGTAGCCATTTAATTGTAATTGACCTCAGTTGCTCATTATTAGGCTGTAAATAATGTCTGGGTTTTTTTTTTTTTTTTTTTGGGAAAAACACATCAAGTTTTTGCGACATTTAGACGTTACCTAGTGTAATCTATAAAAGAAAAGTCGACAGTAATTTAAACGTTCCTCCAATGAATATTTCAATAAACAGAAAATGCCATGGCAAACTCAATATGCACACTGTAACCTACTTGTTATTTAAGCGATTTTGAGTGTAAATTCATACACATATACATGTAAACATGTCCAAATATGTCCGTTCGCTTTGCGTCGGTTTTTTGCATAGCAAGAATGCCTTTGTTCGTACTCGCACTTATTCCGCTGGCAAATTGTCTGTATGTCAAAGTCGTTGTCGTCATTGTCGAAATAGAATTTTAAATGAGTTCTTAAAACGTTACAAATGTCTACACATTTTCTTACAGTTCCGAGAAAAGAACAAACAAAAGCGCCAGCGAAAAGGTTAACAGCAACCGTATCGCGACTGCCAACAACAGGATGAGGCCTAATTTGTAATGAACAGCGGCTGTGACTGCCACAAAAAAAAAACAAAAAAACAAAAAAAAACCCAACGTTTCCACAAACAAAAAGAGTAACTTTTTAATTTGGCTCAAGCATAAAATTGTGCAAACAATGGGGCCCCCATCATGACCCGGCTTTCATACACTTTCGCATGGCAGTGAATACTTGTAAGCCCTACTTTGTCCCATGAGGATGCTGTCGCTGCTGTTGTTGCTGTTATCCTTTAATGCTGCGTATAGGTACTTACCTGCCTATCTGCCACCCATATGTATTGGAATACTAAATGTATTCGCATTTTCACATTTATCGTCAGTATCAATGCCACCCCCCTGCTCACTAGCTCTGCCCATCTCTTTCCCACTGTGTGTGTAGAACAATCGCACGAAATGAAATATTAATCATACGACCCAGTGTACGGATGGAAGAATGGAATACGAGGAACGGCTCTTCAAACGTCAAAGTTTGCACAAAGCATTAAACGTTTATTAAAGTCGTAAAATGACTACAGTTTTGTGGGCCTTAGGCACGATAATTGCGAATATGGGAAAAGTTTCGAAGGCATAACGATCGAATGTATCGATGGCATAAATAACACGAACTTAACGTAGCAACAGTGATTTGGCATAAATATGGAATCTTTGTAGCTGATTACATTTGTAGTGCCTTGAAGAGGCCGTTGCAAAGTTGGGAGAAACATTAGAACCTTCCACATGCCCCTACTACGATTTAGTACAAAGGGGAGTAACGTCATTCCAGTTGTAACAATTCGTTTCAACCGATATTTTTCTAATAGGTTTGTTCTTATTAGCACAACTAAGCAATTCTCCGCTTTATTAATAAATCATTATTCAAATAAAAATGCACTACCGGCGTAAAGAAAGCTGGAATTCAAAGGAGCTCAGATGTAATCCAAATCGAAAGGTCGTTGAGGTCCAATTGTATGAACTTCAAGGATTTTGTCCTTAAGCAAATGGTTATCTGGAGTTGAAGCTTTTTCTGACTCCAAAAGTCATAATAAATTACAACACGCAAATGCTGACGATTTATTTTCATCACTTGTGTAACGTTGAAGTCACAAAGAAGTCACTCGTACTGTTCAACCATGTGAGGACTTTCGCTTTTCAAATAGTTCAAAAATTTCTGCATTTGCCAAAGCAAATGTTTTTTTTATTCGTAATTTAAAAACTAAACTTTTAATTATTCGCATTAAATTCTGCGTAGATGGAGGGACTGAATTAAAAGAATGTCACTCGTAAGGCACTTGCAAATACAGAATTAAAACTATATTTTATAATTGTATACCTACCACCGTTGAAAACTTTTTCGTTTCATTTGTATTTAAATAATTTTTCCCAAAACACTGACACAACTTAGGGTTTCTCGGTATTCAAAAGTTCACAAACAATCATTATGCGGCCCTCACATGATAAAATTTTATCAGGTTGTACAATCAGTTGGTCACAGGTTGGATGAAAATCAAAATATTTGGATTTCAGCTCTAGTTATTCAACTTGGTTGGTATGTCATTCGGGCTGTCATTCAACTTGTTAACTTCATTCGCATTTTCTAATTGATAAAATGAACACAGTATTGATAAAAAAAAACAGCAAAGTTAATGAATTCCTGTGAAAAATGATTGACTTCAATGATATATATTTAAAAATATCCCTCAATTGTCGTTTTTTCCTTCTTCCCCCTCCGCTAAGACCTTGTCTACAATCAAGACAGTAAGAAATGGATAAGAAATTATTATAGATTTGTGGAGAGTGAGGAAAACGACCAACTTGGTTGTTCAACTATGTTTTACAACCAGGTTGTATCTTGTGACAGCTGCATTATGAAAAAATTTTAAGTTTGTGCTGCCGATATCGAGTTACGATGACTAAGACATCAAACCAAGAAGGCAAAACACATAAAATGAGATTGTGGAAAACTCGTAGTTAATGTTATACATGTACAACAGACTTAACTACGCAGAATGTAACTCATTGGATACAATTAGAATAATTACATTTTACTAGTTTAATCCATAATACGAATTCGATCGTTTGTTAAAATTGAAGACGCCATAAAACGGATATTTCTCCGTAAGGAAATTTTGTGCTTTTGGTTCTCTTCCATAGCTTTAAAATCCATTTTATAACGCTTTTAATTTTGATAATTTTGTAATGAATTGGTTTTATGACTTCGTTTAATTTTCAGTTAAATAGCTTTTCCAAAGCAAAACCTTATCAAATTGGCTTTAAGGAGCGTTTATAATGATAAAACTATTTTTTTTTAAATTGGACAATAGGAGGCTGTCAGTAGCCAGATAGTAACGTTCCACCTTTTCACCAGCTAATGTGTTTTGAAAAAAAAAAAATCCATTTCTCGTTAACTCATATATGTACATACATTTTCACACATATATATGAAATATATGAAAATGACAAGCAATAACGTGCTTAAGTACATTTATATTGCTGCTTATCTGTCCGGTGTCCATACTTATTTCGCAGTGAACCTCAACAGTATTGTCGTCTCTTTGTTTTGGCGCTGCTTCGCACCGCACAGCTTGAGATGACACAGAATATTCAGCATCCGTAATATCCGAGTTTCGCACATTCTTTTGGCCATTCTGTGTTTGTGTGTGTAGGTGATTGACAGCTTATTCCTGTTAAGGAGAATAATGCACACACAGACACACAGACAGACGGTCTGAAACAGCCGGACAAAGTCACACGTTGTGAAGGGGGTAGACAAACCCTAAACCCATACGAGTACAGACATACTGACCAAAATGTCGAAGGCAGGAAAGCATTTCACCAAAGATTAGCCAGCACTTAATGACGCTGTACTCATGGACCAATAGACTGAAGGGCATGCATGAAGGGCAAGAAGGTGTACATAATGCGGCAGGAAATACCAGCGAATAGAATACATTAATGCGGTTAAGACTACACTCGTATTTCAGTCTAAACGACTTTCTTGGTCTTCGCGTCAGGCGACCGAGTTTCCGTTCTTCCTTTCCGTTTGTCGATGACAGCATAATCGCATAGAATCGTACAGTCCCGAGCCGAAGAGTTGGGGTTCATTTCGGAATGATCGAAAGCACGACATCCACGCTGACGTCACCTAACTACTTTTTTGGTTCTACCAGCCACAACACACTTTTTCTGTCCTTTCATGTCCTCTAATATTATTGTAGCCCCTTGAAATATTTATGTGGAACCCTATTGAACGAAACCCATGTATTGAACGAAATTACTTCACAAATAAAGTGTTTTCCAACAAGCGGTGTTATTTTGAATCACCCGGTATTTCGGTAGCTGCCACTTTTGAAGCTTTTATTCTTTGACATTTGACAAGTGGAAACTGCGCCATTACTAAAAATGGAACGATACACTCTTCTTCAACAACGCATTGAAATTATGAAAATTCACTACAAAAATGGTGAAAATCGCAAAACTAAAAAGTTTCCGGACCGTGTTATCTTTCGAAGAGGTGTTCACAATTGGCCACCGAGATCATGTGATTTAACACCTTGCTACTTCTTCCCTTGGGGTCACGTGAAAGATACGGTCTACGCCAACAGCCCAGCGTCGATTCAAGACCTCAAAGATAGAATTCGCGAGACTATCGAGGACACAGGGCAGCCACTTTGCGTTTTGGTTATGGAAAATTTCATGAAAAGCATATGGTCCTGTGAGCGTGGTCGTGGTGGCCATTTGGCTGATGTTGTTTTCCATTATTAACGGCATACCTTCCTCTTCATTATGAAATAAACATCAGAGAATTTATCTCAAAAAAGTTATTTACCAAAATAACACCTCTTGTTGGAAAACCCTGTATATATACGTGCATAGGGGACAGAGCTCGTGGGCCTTTAGCTTGGAAAAACAACCGACTTCTAAAAACATGTACTGATGGGTGTCCGCGTAAACTGAAACACTCTCTTGAATCCGCATATGTACCTTATTTTATGAGTTGCTAACATTTTGGGCGTGAACTCACGGACCTAAGCAGTCTGACGAATCCAATTACCCATTTTCTTTTTTTCGAGTCGGCTATATCTTCAGTACAAAATGAAATTGAGTGTTTTTATTTATTAAGCATGCATTAATCGACCAGAGGTTGTTATGAAATCTCATAGTTAATACTTCGAGCAAAGAAATATTGGCAAGAGCTTCTAAAAATCGCCATGGGAAACGGTGGATGTGGACGATGGCAATGGAAATTTAGCACTCCTTACAATAAAATCGAATGTTTTACATGTCTTCTTCCCGCCCACCCAAAGTAATGCAATCCATTTGATTGAACGAAAGTCCTTTCCAATGCATTGGCACTGTACTGTATCGAGCCGTATTATATACATATATATATTTTCATTTTAAGCATAACTTGTCAAATAGCTGAACTATAGTTCTTCTTCGGTTACGTCTTACATTTTCTTTTGCTGTGCGATTTGCGATGATTAATTTTCCAAAATGGTTTTCTTTGTTATGATGTTTCTTTGTTTATGGCCACGACCAGAGCGACCGATTTATTCCCTGAAATCCCTTGGAGATTTTCAATGATCAAGCATCTCCTGCACTGAATGGCAAGTTTGTGTTTGTGTTTTGTTCACTAAGACTACAACACCGAATACGGTCGGTCCATTATGGTAATTGGGATGTTTTTTTTTTTTGTTTTTGTTGATAATTTTTCAATTTTCCATTATTCGTAATAAAATCGTAATTTCTTTCATTACTACTTATCAACTTGATTCATATTCTCTTGTTTCCATGCAATGCCATTGCCTTTCCCTGGGATACACCGTCGTCCCTGTGGACTGTTTCTTTACCACACTAGACGTCTGATTAATATTAATTTCATTTGTTGTCGTTAATCTTCTTTTATACTTTGGATACTTCCAGAAACTCAGCCAGAACCTTCCGTACCGTACCCCCACCCTGCTGGTCATTTGTCACCGGTAATTGTGTGCTTGTGTGTGTGTGTGTCTGCATATTTTTTAGCTGGCACGGCCCTTAGCCCGATAGGGTGGTGGTTGGGCATAAAACCACCAAACTGTACATATTTACTCAAATTACGCCATTTATAAATAAATTATTTACATTTCAACCCACCCGACCATTTGGGCAGACGGCAGACCGTCTTGTTTCTGTCATTTTCAGTCTGTTCAATTTCGGGTTTGTCTTCGCTGAGAGCAAAGAAACAACGAACGAAAAAAAAAGTATGTCAATTATTACAAAGTGAGATTTATTAAAATGAAAAGATCATCGGCAGCACCAACAAAAACAACGCATGAAATTAATCCGTCTGACCATTAAAATTTCACGATGAGGTTGGGCAACAAGTGCCCTCCAAAAAGGGTGTGTTCATAATGGCCCTAATCGATTTGATATTTATCAGTGATTGTGTCCCCACACAAAGTAACAAAACAACAACAACAACAAAATCAATTTTAAATACACAGACACACAAATGTGAGACAGATTTGAATTGAATAAATTTTCTACCATTTGGCCCCGTCTTCAATGTCAAACAAACTAACCGACAGACAAGCATCAATAGATCTTCCAGTGAAATGCACTATCAGTGTGGTGAACATAATAATTTGTTGGTCGTAGGGGCACAGACAGACAGCCTTTCTAAAAGTAATTATGATTCTCGTATTTTAATAAAGTCCACTATCATTTGTAACTCCGAAAATAATTGCTAATGGCCTCTTGCTCCCTGAGTCCAGACAGCTAGACAGGCCCACAGGATACCAGACTGTGGATCTATGGCCCCATTTACGATTTGGGATTTAAATGTCACTTGTGCAGCCAGACAATGTGTTTCTTTTCTCTTTGGCAATTAATGGAATCGATAAAAATTAAGCGAAATACATAAAGTCATGATTTGTGCATGATAACGCACATATGTGTGTGTGACAGCTATGCGCTTGAACGAAGTGGCAAATGGGCCCTCTGGCAGGACTTTCATTTACACTCAGTCTTTTCTATGTAACGCAATATGGAAGTCATAGGCGAGCCAAGCTTTTCGATTGAAAGGGATCTACATTGAATGTCTGTGGGAACAACGAACAGACTGATGAGCATATGGACTATTGGGGAAGGCACAAGGAGGAAGTACATAGATGGGGTAGGGTGTGTAGTCTTATCCATAATTTTATTCATTACAGTTGATTAATCATTACAATTGCCTATGTCCATGTGTATGTCGCGTGTAAGTCCTTGTTTTGTTTGAAACACGGTTATACCGCTAATCGATTCGAAATCTCTTAAACCCACCCTCTCATATATTCAATAATTTCTGCAAAAGACTTCTAACGGAAATCGAAAAAAACCCCCCCCCCCAAACAATTACATTACAAATTGTATTAATACAATGACAAAAGATGCGAGTGTATTATTAGAAACCAATACACAGACACATGCATCATGTTGTGTAACATAACTTCACAGACATGAGTAATTGAGTTCTCTAGCAAAGAATAGTTTGGTTACTTTAATCTGTTGTTAACTCACAGGCCATAAGTACGGATACCGGTGTCCACATACACTGCGCAACATTTGAATATGAAAACGATAAATATTTTATTATTATCGATAAAGCGACCTCGTCGATCATAAACAAATAATTTACTTTTAGGCGGTACAAATATTAAAAAACTAGTAAGTTGTAATGCGCCTATGGCGCCCGTTAATTTGCTTGAGAAAGTATTTGTTACTTAATTTTAAAAATTTTGTAAAAAATATTTTGAGAAAACTATTTTGTAAAAAAAAAATTTTGAAAAAAAATAAAATTAGAAAAAAAAAATTTGTGGAAAAAAAATTTTTATTGAAAAAAAGTGTTTGTTGAAAAAAAAATTTTAGTTGAAAAAAAAATTTTCTTGAAAAAAAAAATTTGTTTGAAAAAATAATTTTTGTTGAAAAAAAAATTTTTGTAAAAAAAAAAAAATTGTAAAAAAAAAATTTTTGGTAAAAAAAAATTTGGGGAAAACACAATTTCTGTACAAAAAAAAATATTATTTTTTTTTATTATTATTATTTATAGAATTATAGAATGCCTATTTAAATTCCTACGTACTGCGTGACAGAGTCAGTGAATCAGTGTCGAGGGTAAATACATATATATTAAGATGGGCCGCAAATTAAACACATATAATTTGTGGCCTACAAGACGAGGTGTTTTTATACAAAGCGTCGCCTTTGTAGGTTAATGTGTCATGTCATCATGACTTCAGAGAGAATTTTTCTTTTTTTTAACTTTGCAATGGGCACAAAATCAATAAAATAGAATTGGAATACTGTGTGTGGGAACTCCGAACCATCAATTTATTACAAATCATTTTACTGATCTCTGTTGTGATCGTACCTGTACAAGTGACAACAGATGTTCAGGTCACATACGGAAACGCCGGGTCAGAAATATAAAGGAATGTCAAAAACATACAGAACATCTTTATCAAAAACATCTTTATTCCTATCATTCTTGGTGATTGCGCACACTAGCACACTACCATCCAATAAAAACACGGCAGTGAACTCTTTCCGTGCTTGCGGGCACCATGGAATATCAAGGCGGCCGAAGGCGTTCAGGTGATAGTTTTTGTGATTCCTATAATGTGTGTGTTACATAGATTATTGTAAACAAACACCGGCGAAGATTTCTTGCAGCAATTGATCATTACATTTGTGGGAAGCATTAGCGCATAACTCTCTAAATTTGTGGACAAATTCGTACCTAATGTGCCATATTATCGGGATTTAGCCCAAAGTGACCATTCGGTAATTCCAAACCTCATGGCGCTAAGAAAATTGGGTCGAATAAGGAGCTCATCAATGAAACAAATGTATATTTTGAGGAATAAAGAAATGCCTTAAAACGGGTTTTTGTTGTGATCATTTTTTTCCTATTACGTTTTTTTTTATGTTGGCACTCGCATTTTTAATTCGTTTCCCTAGTTAAATGCTGCACAGTGTAAATAGAAGAGTTGTTCAATCATTTCCCGTCGATGCGCTTATGACACACATAAATACCCGGCACATCAAATATAGGTTACACGTGTCTGTGTCGGAGTCTGCCCATTAATGGGAGTCGGAGACGTGCTGTGAATGTCTGATGCCATGAAATGACTCCAAACTTCGTATATGTATTTGCCATGCAAACACGAAAGGAAAACACAAAAACGTTTACAATTCAAATAAACATTTCAATACCAACCTAGAATCCTTTACCTCGATGCGCTTCACTAATATTGTGTGTCTGGCTGTGAATGTCTTACGTATTCACATGTTTTGCCCAATCTGTTGTATGCAAATGTGGGAGGTGTTTTGCAGTAACTCGCTTGTGTTTTTGTTCAAAGTATTCGAGTTCTTTGCCTTGGCTCCCTCCGCCCAACCCCCGTGTTCATTCTATTGAGAATTTGTTTGAAAAATTGTATTTACCGAACATATGGTTTTAACGCATCACAGACAGTTGGAGTGTATATTTGTTGTTGGTGCTGGTGCTGAATTTGAAATTTTGGGACGTGGTGTGTGCATAATCAGACCTCTTGAAATCACCCCCTTACGGTGTCGATAAAACGAAAAGGAAAACACTTCAAAGAACTGTTCAACTGTTCGGTGGAAAGTGTGTGTATTTTACATTTTTATTCCTTTGCGTTGCCATTCTGACAACTCAATTCCATTGCAGAAGCATTTTGTTGAACGGATCGTATGTGCGGTAGACCTTTGTGATATCTTCGGTGGGGTGAGTTTCTCATAAAAAAATATTTCAGGAGTCAAATATTTTTTCCCGAAATATTCTAAAATTTCCGGCTAGAACGGCAACCGTTTGATGATAAACAAACAATTTCAATTTCACTTAGGACAGGAATTATATAACATAGTTCCAATAACGTTAAGATATATTAATTTTCCCAAAACTGGCAATGGAGTATTCGTAATGCAACCCTCACACGATACAAATTGTTTGTAAAACTGAGTTGAACTACCCAGCTGGTCGTTTTCCTCACACACACAATCTTATAACCAATTTCGTATCCAATCTCATTTGCAAATATTTTTTTGTTAGTTGCCTTGATTCTAGACAAGGTCTTAGCGGGAGGAGGAAGGAAAAACGACAATTGAGGCATATTTTTATATCTTCATTAAAGTTGTTGTTGTTTTTTTTTATCAAAACTCCGCTACATCAATGACAAAATGCAAATTAAGTTAAGAAGTTGAATGACAGCCCTCACACGTGCCAACCAAGTTGACCAACTTGAGCTGTAATCCAAATATTATTATTATTATTAGTTGGGAAAACAATTATTGGCTTTGTTCCAACAGCAGAAATGGAAAAAGAAGTAAATGCTTCTCCTCTACCAATTACAAATTTAATCAACCTTTGCAGCTTGGATTTGGGCAAAATGGTACAAGCAACTATTGTTCGGTGTTAAGAACCGTCTTTTCCGTTACCACTGATTCTGACCAGTCTGTGTTGTTTAGTACATTGATTTTTAAGTTTACGAATTGATTGCAATCTAATATTTGTCATGTCTGTGCAGAAGTTAGAAACTGTGACAGCAAGCAGCAGATGCAAAATGTAATTTTTTTTCTTTAATTTTCCAGGTCAACTGATAATAATGAACTAATAATATCCGTAATATCTCTCAGCCATGCAAAACATCTCTCACATTCTTAGGCAATTGAACTGATTGCAATACTATAAAACTGAATCAAAAATTCTGTTAATTTATTGATTCGTTTCACTCTCATGCACTTGTTTACGATATGTATATTACGTTGTGTCAAACTTGCAACTTGTATTTACCTAAACGTATCTATGTGTAATAATCTGATTTAGACGCTTATTGTGACCTTATAAACAAATTGCAATTGCAATTTAAATGCTAATGCTAAACTAAATGGAAAATATACGCACGGACTTGCCGAGCGAGCGAATTGTTTACTAAACTGCAGTCATCGGTGTGGATGTGTATACATGTGTGCATGTGTTTGTTTGCCTAGGGTATGTCACCATAATAAACTGGCGTTTAATAAATGCATCATCAATTTAAAAGCTCACACAGACAAATGAGTGCTCTACATTTCTACACACACACACACACAGAGACACACATACATGGACTATCATTCTTTATGGTTGCCAGGGGTTTGGTGTGTCGTGTGAGGGGAGGGGGGTTTAGAAATAAACACCTCAATAAACCATACACTTACACCAACAAGGTTATGACAAAACACATAAATTCATTTAAAAGCTTTCAAGGATATGCGATGCGCATGAATGCAACTGTGGCCGCATCCCTACACCGCCCGACATTTGAATAATGAATTGAAATTAGTTCAGTACAAAGTCGCTAAAGTCGCAAATAACGAAACTTTATGGAATTATTTTATGACCTAAGCCTGAATATATACAAAAATATTTGCTATTCACAAATTAATAACAATTTAAAGTGAAAATCAAAAAAAAAAAAAGCAATAAACATTTTAGATCTTATCATCTAGAGTGGTCTGACATAAAGTAGGCAGGGGCGTTGGGATGGGGACAAGTTCAATAGTCGAATTCCTTCAACTTTTAAGAAATTCGTTTTCCATATAAAGCGTTTAGTTTTTGAAAATTGAATTTCTTCATCCATTTGAAAAAAATTGAATGATTTTCTCCAGAAAATATTTCTCCAATTGATTGAAATATTTATTTTCATCGATTAGTCAATGTCATTTACTTTTAAAGATAATTGCGAGAAAATGTTGTCTTTCCGACATTGCAACTTTTGCGCATTTTCCCACATTTCGGCCGGTATCTCACCAATGACACGTCTAGTGTTGTCTTTTAGGGCAGCAGTCAGCAGTTTGGCCAGTCCCTATAGACGAGAGATTTAACGAGCCGCCTCTAAAGTGTAGTAGGAGATCAATTGCAGAGGTTTATGCTATCGCGTGACACCATCTTCTTAACCCACATGTCAACCATGACTAATTCTTCCATGGTGTCAAAACAGAAAACGTCCGAGATCATCGAACTGTACACTGCTGCATTGATCGGAACGCTGTGACCATCAGCGTCATCGTGAAGTAGTGGGGTCCAATTGTAACAGTTACTTTTAAAAATTCCCTTTAAATATACGAGTTGGAGGCTCGATGTCCAATAGAATTAAACTGAATAGCCTTCGCGGTGGTTCGATTATAACCACGATAAAATGGAAACATTTCGCAAAGACAACGAATTTTCATATAAACAAAAATTTCAATGATTTTCCAGATTTGTCCAGCTATAAGTCTATTGTTGATGATGAAAAGACATGGCAAACTAGAAATTTTTGACACATCTCACAAATGAACTGACCAAAAAACAACACAACAAAAAATCCGCTTTATAAACTTCGTTGGGCTTTAACGAAAGTTACCTAAAATGTTGACTTCTCCATTTTTGTTCTTGTTAATATTCAGAGTCGTTTTGAAACTGGCTGTCAGGCTGCATTGCCTTATGCAAGTAATGCGCACTGTACATGCATACCGACATGTACCACGTATGCATTGGCATGCCATGAATATTTGCGAAGAATTTTACCTCGCTCCCTCTTGTTCTCTCACGCTGTCTATTCTCTATGTCTTGCAAGCAATTAAAGAACAATCGTGTAATACACGGATAAGGTGAAACGAAATCGAAACCTCATAAATTGCTTAATTTAACAGTGCAGTGTATAACCAATTTGTCCGTGCACGGATAAATGAGAAATTTATGATTGCATAACAGTCACGCAGTGAAAAATACACCAATAACTTTTGCCACCACCGTCAAGAGGACATTGAGGATAATGACGACGACCAACGACTCGACGATCCGACCAGGTGATGATGATATCCATCATTATCCCATTATTGTTGATGAACTCATGTGCCAGCACAGCTTGCCTTTTTCTGTGTGAGTTGTTTCTTTCATAAA
This sequence comes from Hydrotaea cyrtoneurina, assembly GCA_958296145.1. Classification (NCBI taxonomy): domain Eukaryota; kingdom Metazoa; phylum Arthropoda; class Insecta; order Diptera; family Muscidae; genus Hydrotaea; species Hydrotaea cyrtoneurina. The sequence goes on along the minus strand of OY282512.1, from coordinate 2,862,774 downwards.
AAGAGAACGCAACTGTAAAATGGAAACTCAAGCGCTTCTGTATCGATTCAAGTGTACAACATCAGACTGGAATGGGTCACAGTTTACGAGGTGTACTCATGTACACCCGTGAATAGTGTCGAACTGAAATGGAGGATGTGTTGGTAGATGAGAACGGGGATGCCAGAAAAAAAACACGCTCACACACACACACACACACATTTGTTGGCAACAAGCATGATAACATTCCCGTACAATGTAGTTTATAGTGAAAGGAATTCATACTGAAATGAAACCCTTGAAATGGCATCACACACACACACACACATACACACACATGGAAAGGACGCAAAGTTTAATGTTTGTTTGCATATACACGTGCCGTGGATACGTGAATATTGCATGAATTCAATTTATGCTTGTGTCCTTAAGCACTCACTCACAGACACACACACATACACACACCCGTAAGTACACTTGTATTGTCATATTTTTATGATATGTTCGAGTACTTTTGCACCATGTTGTTTGTTTCGTACATGTCACATTTTTGGTTAATATTTAAAAAGGATTCTGTTCGACATTGCTCTCGACCCTACGGCCAGTGGTGGTGCAGGTGCCTCAGTTCGAGGCATCGACACGAACACAATGTGTTAGACGTCCTTTAAAACAGGATATGGCGAGTTAATTACTGGCCATTTTCCGGAGCTAAAAAAAATTTACTTTAATCAGAATGTTTGGTGATCTGCTTTACTAGCACTCGTACCTTTTTTATACACCAGAAAAAGTTTCTATACCAAGTCAAGAAATTGTGAATGGTAATTTCTAAAACGATTGAGAACATCTATTGGTTTTAAGATGATTGACCATACTTTAAACAGACAACTAGAACAATTCATATACCCAATTCAGAATGATATGAGTAATGTAAGGAGTGTTGCCAAAGGAGGATATGCTCAACGGGATTGTATCGAGCAAGGGGGAGAAATATATAAATGAAATGTAAGAAAATCAACAGATCGCATTCTCGCACAGAAAATCCACCCAAAACAAAAATTTTAGTGACCTATTTTACGAGTATTAGGCTAAGTAACCTCTAAGCCATGTAAAACTTCTCCAGAAAAAAAAACATTAGCCGTTCAGGGCAGTCTTTAAGCAGTAGGTCTCGGTCCGAAGGTAGACACATTATGTGAATAAGTGAATACGATTTTAAATAATTGGTGTTTTCGATTGGGCTTGCTAAACTCATATTTGTATGAAAGTTACTCGTTAAGCGAAGCGAGTTGTCTTCAACTCTAAATCAATTGGATCAAGTGTTTCCTCAGGTTTTATTCCTAATTGACCCATTTTGTCTGACAACTTTCTCGATTTTCGCGCCAGAAAACATTTCTCAGATAGGATTCTTGCGACACCAATTTTTTTTTTAAATATTTCCATTTCATGTGGAGTTTCTATCGACTACATTTTCTTTTTTTTTAAATATTTCCATTTCATGTGGACATTCAAATGTCACTTGAAACTGCATCCCAACACTGTACTGGTAGTTTCCTAATATCTGGTGTATTTTTTTGTATTTCCAAGTCAGGGACCTCGAAAATTTGCCTAAATTACTTATTAATTCTAGTGCATAAAGTGACTGGCACATTAACGCCCGATAGCAATTCACCAAAATTCACTTACACACACATATCCAGAAACAAAAAGAGATGAATTCAAAATGATATTTGAAAATTTGGAAAAGTGCTTTGTAATGACTTCAAACAAGTGAAAGATTGAGTGTTAAATTGATGTCTGCTGTTGACTGTCTGTCTGCCGGGTCCGTCATTCATTTGTCATCGTACTCACATACACAAACGGCTACACTCTGGGTCATTTGAATATGAACACATTCAGACATGAGTATTAAACGAATTCATTTGCCAGTTACCATCCTACAGCTCCACCTCTATTGAGATGTAATACACTATTCACAATGGGTCATATCGACGACCATAAAACATCCGTATTTCGCCTTTGTAAATGTTTTCATTTGCAAAACTAACCCTTACGCCCTATTCAAATGTGGCACAGTGTATCCAGTATACACACACACGGGACATACGATAACACACATGACGCATGATGGCAGACATCAGTCAGAGCATTTTAATTAATTATTCATCGAATCTAAATTATTCAAAACTTCAATGTGAATTTAGGCGGCAACAAACAAAACGACGATACGATCCTTCTTTCCACTTTGCATGGTATCCGTTTTGTAAATGAGATTAAAGTCTGTTCTGGAAAGGAAGAGATATGGAAATGGCAAATGTTTGTCAGGTCTCTTATCCTTGGGTTTTTTTCTCCCACTTCTTCCTCTTCCTGCTCTGGTTGTTTGTCATTGTGCACTCAGGGCGTTAATTTACTCTAAAGAAGCCTGAGACTTTGTCCCCTTAATGCCTGTGTGTGTGTTTATATTCCTTTTGGCGTATATTTAAGTCCTTCTGTGTTTGTGTGTGTGTGTGTATGTGTGCATACATAATGTTCGCCTTGATGTGATTGTGTGTGTGTTTACATTTTAAGTAATCTCGTAATGATTATAATACCTTAAAACACATTAAAAGATAGACTCTTCAGCCCAAACTCCGTGCCATCATATTTTCAGGACATCCTCCATCTGTGCATCCGCCCGCTGGCGGGTCGTCCTGTTACTGTACGGGTGCGTGAGAAGATAAAAAGTTTTGTTTTCTAAAATGTAAATGAAAATGCCACAAGGCATTCTTGACACACTCACACACACATAGGATTCATAACTATGAGTGAACAAACACCTTTTGTGTAGCCCTGTATTAGTACATGTAAATGTCTCTGTGTACATGTCCTTTGAGCCAAATATGCTCATGAGTGTGTGTGTGTATGTGGTACTAAATCCTTAGGGTGTCATGTCATATGAACACCTTCAGGTGCTGAATATTTACTATGCTGTCGATTGTGAATTTTCTCAATATTTTTGCCCAGACAGCCGAGACCCTCCGTCTCCACCAAATGCCAAACATTGAAATATTAAAAACTTTGTTGCGTTCGCATAGAGCGAGACATTTTATGGAAATCTCGCTCACGTCTCAGCAATTACGGACCTTATAGCCGAAATTTTATCAATAAAACTTTGTGTTTTTTGTTCCTTTCTTTCTTACTCTTCGATACATTGAAATTGGAGGTGTTTGCCGCTTCAAATACGATTTGTCACGAAACGAATGACAAAATATAGATAAGAAGAAACAATTGGATAAATAATCGTTGCTGTATCTTATCCACACCATTAGACACGTTGTAATCGAATCCAATGAATACGAAACCTTAAAGACAATAATCTTTGAATTTCTTTGAATTTGTGCAATTTCTAAACAATTCAGTGAAAAGTTTTACAAGTTCTTGTGAAACTATTTCAATTGAGTTAACAGAATCAATTCTGTTTTCTTTTTTGGAAATATATTTTGAATAGGCACAACTGTTTAGATGACTTTAAGTTATTTGAAATGTGAAAGAATATTTTCTACACGACTCAGCCTACAGAAGAACCGATAAGGATATGTATTGATCTCCAGGACACTCTAGGAAGTCCTCGGGTGACTCAAAGTACTCAAACCTACCAGGAGTCTCTATTTCAGAATGCATAATTACCGCCTGGCAAGAGACGGTGCCGTTTAACTGGCACACAGTTGGGGAACACAGAGTTATTGGTTGGACCGGCATTTGCACCACAACCATTTTTCATCACCATTGATCAAAATCGATATTCGTAGATATTGAATCACTATGTGTGCCTGCAAATGCGAGGACATTTTCTAGACGGTTTCTGGCTTCAACAAGATCCTCCGGCCTTGGTCTCGCCTTAGACCAAGACATAGGTAATTTGTGAAGCTCAAAAAAGTGATAGAAAACGCAGAGAAAATATCACGTTTTGCCGTGGCCAGTAAAGTACTCTAAAAAAAACTCGTAAGGAGCAAATTAAATCAAATTATGGCTCCAGTGCTCCACATTGGAAAGACGTGAATAAATGTAAATATATAAATTAATAGAAATTGGTTTTTATCTCGAAGCATATTCTTTTATACATTTTAAAATCGTGGTTTGATTTTAAAACATCTTCTTGGAGGCCTTTTCCACAAAGTCATTACTAGGCAGACAAGAAATCTAAGATGTCTGTGAGATGTCGTTTGGATTTGACTAAACAACGTATAAGTTTTGCCGGTCCCAACGAATTCAATATACTTCGTACCAACTTGAAGGAAATATAAGTTGTGTGTACTTTTGAAAATGTATTGAAGAAATATTTGATTGACAATGTGGAATTTCCGTTAATTGTCTTGGACTTAACACCCTGCTGAAAATATTGCCGCACCGTCAGCTTCATTTATTCAAAAATTCTACAAAAGTTCACAAATTTGTAGAGAAGTGTTGCAGCAATATTACTCTCGTACTCGTCAAGTTTTCAACATTTACGAGACGGAAAAACGGTGTTTGTTGTACAACCTATCACCTTATTTTTTTATATTTTTTATTTTTATAAAATAACCAAATTTAATGTAATATTTTTGTAATCCATACGATACTGACACTTTTCCGTTATTCACACGGAAATAGAACAATTCTATTCTCAGAACTGTTTCATCTGTCATACGAGGAATGTAAGCAGTCGAATAATCACATAATAGATTCCATTTCATTTGCTAGGCAGTGTTACTGTACAATCATGAATATGCATGGGCATGTTCGAGGACATATCGCACACATTCTACGAAAGAGGCACAAATGAAAATTTTGCCAATTTTTGGAAAATGCTAAAAACTGTCGTTTCCAATACAACATGAAGAGAAACATATCAGTTGCTTTGAATAGAGTCCAGCAAAAAATTAATGGATCTTTGAGTTGGTCGGCAGGTGTACGATGAAGCGATTTAACAAGTAAACTCGAAAATCACATATTTTGAGTTGTGCCTGTTTAGTGGAAAGTGTGCGATATACAACTAGAGAACCAGATATGTATTCATATGTATTTCATGCACGTGCTGCTCAACAACTTCATTAAGTTGTGAAACAATCTATGCCTATCACCATCATAGACTTCAAACAAATATTTGATGGTATTCATGGATAAAAACACAAACACACACACATAGACATTTGTGTGTGTGTGTGTAAATACATATGTAAGTAGTATGCACTGAAGCAAAATACCCCCAAGTAATAGAAATAACGGCCTTAACATATGTTGCATATTATCTGGGCGAAATACTATATTACACACTGAAACACACAGGCATACAAACGAACATCCGTATCCTCAGCCACGTGCACAAAGGCACCCATACATACGTGCACATCTATGGGAAAGACGAATGTTATGTAAATATTTTTGTCATTTTGTTTGCTTGGCTGTGGGTCCTCTATTTTTTTAATGCACTGGCAAACCGGGGGGCTTGCCGGCCTCTAAAGGGGCCGAATGCCACGCCAGGCGAAAATCTGATGTCACTGAAGGGTAGTGCAGAACGAACGTTCAAACAGAGTCCTCCATCTCCGGTTATCCAAATACATACAAAACAAATCAGATAAATCTGAATGAAACTTCATTCAAATCGGGCAAGTCATTTAGAAGTACCACACTTATTTTCGAAAAAAAAAATATATATATAATTACCCCAATGAGACACGTTTGGACCAACATGGGGTAGATGTGGCCCCCTTACTCAAGGCCAACTTCAACAAACACTACTTCATCTTTCCTTCTTCCAATACCGTCATTTCCTATCACTAACGCTAACGCAGTATCAAAAAAAATGTGAAATGTGTATCGAAGTAGTGAGTAGACTAGAAAATGCGAAATTTTCTAACAAATTACGGAAGAGGCCTTTTTACAGGCCTTAAGTGGAACTAGTTCTTCAACTGGGTTATGAATAAATCATACACACAGGAATGACAACTACTAAAACGAAACACACACTCATACATATGAGTGGGACTACCCTCTATCTCTCATACGCTCTCCTATCGTTCTCACTATGAAGACGACACTGAAAAAAATGACTTTTCATTTAACTAAATTTGTCCTAACATATTCTGCATTGATTTTTCCAAACTCTCATTGATCTTACGAAAATGTCTCCTTAACTATTTCGGAAGAGGGTTTATGAGACTAAGTATTCCATAAAAGGAAATAACCGCTTAACTTCTCTCAAATCTCTATACACACTGACCAAAAACTACCGTTTAGAAACTGCTTGAGTATGTCTTACTAATTATTCGTCTTATTTCTTCTTTTATAAAACAAACGTTCATTTTTTTATGAAATTATTTCATAGAATGATTAAACTTCTTCTTCTTTAATTTAAATTTAATAACACATTTCCATTGTGTTAATGAAGGATTTCGTAAAGACTTTCCTCAGTGCAGGTTATGCCTTGTCTATAAGTGTGTGTGTGTGTGTATTAAGAACATTTTAACATTTGATGGTATCCCTGGCAGATGTTGATGTTTGACAGTTACTGTCAAGCTTGAATGAAATTCGAAATAAATACGCAGCAAACAAGCGAACCAACGGTGCACAATTTTTGAAGGATTTTTTCTTCTCTGTTTTGTGTCATTTGAAATGTGTCGGTTTAACACACACACACACAGTGACAAACACTTGAGAACAGTTTGCCTGGCAAGGACCACAAGAAGCCACAATTTATGGAAACTCACACACACACACACACTTACAATTGTACGCATACACATATGTATGGCTGGGTACATTTTCCGATTAAAGCCTTAATGGTATAATTGCAGGGATTCAAATCGCATTAAAGATATCATAATTATATCGACATTGGCACAATCATGCCGGGCTGAGCTAAAAATAAATATTGCGTTTAATTGACATTTGGAATCATTTTAAATTCGACTACGCCCACTTCCCTACCACTCATTAAACCGTACGAGTGGTGCAAACGCTTGCACCCAACAACCCTCACTTATCTAACAACAAATTCAAGGCCGCTAGTATCGGATTGTGTTTTTGCTCGCAATGGCTGTGCCATTGCAAGAGGACTTTTGTACACGAGTGCACTTTTCAATAAAATTGCAGCTTCTCTAAAAATGAAATGTAAACTTAACACCAAAACAACAAAACAAAAAACTACCCAAATGCAGAGAACCTCAACAGAACGACCATAAAGACCACATCATAAACTTTAACTGGTGCCTGATGTTGTAAATATTTGGCAAACATCAAGGTCGAAATAGTGGCTGGAGACTGTGTGCACGGTACGGGCACGGTGAAAAATAAGGACAAAATTGGGTCTGTGTCCTGCAAGTGTTACCTGTAACTGTTTCCACATACATACAATCACATTACAGTGTTTATTATGAAATAACTTCTTTTTCAATATCAAATCAGCAACTCCGATAATTGTCCAACCCGAAATGAGTATTCGATTTCAATTTGTCAAACTAGAACAAAATAGACCGTTATTGTTTCCCAATTTCCTGCCTGGACAGAAACTGGAAATGAATAATTCACTTGGTCCGATGCCGTGCAATCAAATTGAGTTGATTATCACATTTCCCTGCTTCGGTTTATGGGGCCGACGAAGACCCTTCTTCTTAAAATTCCTGTTTCTTTTGAAATGCAAATTCAACACACATTTTTAATGCAACTTTGTCATCTGTTCATTGATTTGTGTAGTGGTGCGTGTACAGTGACATATCACTCATTTACCTCAATAATGTCACAACTTAAAATACAATGTTTTCAGAAGAGCCGTTTCATGTTTTCAATTGCGTCTTAATTAGCAAATATAGGAAAAACAACTCCTAGGTTTTTCGAATAAAGTCAAACAAAACTCAACTAAAATAAGAGAATTGCAGCCTTTTCTGGAGCAAAAAAATAAAAAGTGAATTTAGAATTGTGACTCTATTGAAATAAATGAACCATGTGATATCTTTCATATTCCCCCCTCGGGCACTCTTATGCATGTCGCTTCTTTAGATTTGCGACGACATTTCGAAGTAATCGTGGCTCTATCTCGGACATTTTACCTCACATGTTGTCTTTCAAGGGTTCAGTTGTTTCTCGTACTACTTTCTTGAGATTGCCCCACAGAAAATGGCCTTAAATATGACAATCTGGGCCAAATTTCATTGTTTTTGTCAATGACATTTTCAGCAGACCTACTGGGGCGAATATCCACCAGAGCGTTTATGTCTTGCATTGAGCCAGTCGGCTCTAATTAACTTTCCTATACCAGACGCTGTGTTTTAGGAGATTCTAACTTTATACTTGGAATAGAAAAAGAAAAAGTAATTTGTCGATACAAATAAAACACTACTGGAAAGGAAAGACACTAAGGAAAAAACCTAAGATCTGGATATGTGTGAATTCAGCACAGATTTCATGTGCCTATAGAAGCATTTCACTCTTGTAATTGAGACGGAACCCGCTCAAGGGAACAGTGTTAACAAGAGTTGGAATAGTTAGACCGTATTTCACTTTACGAGTGACAGAGTAATCTTATGGCCGACCAGAGTAATCTCTTGTAAAAGTAAAAGTTCTCTAGAAAAAACATTAGCTATTCGAAAATAGGTACTTTGAGAAAGTTTCCCGTCACGTTCTTCATAGAATGTTAGGGGCCAGCCGTACGTCCAACTCTTCTGTCGTTATTTTAGTGCCAAATACTCGCTACAAAAATAATTGAATGAATTAAATTATCAATTGGCATCAATTACTGGATGTTTATTATTAGTGCAAATGAATATATTTTTTACTAGCTGGGCCGGCAAACCTTGTTTTGCACAATTTTCTCATGAAATCATGTTTTGAATTTGAGTAAAATCCGACCATAAATATATATATTCAAAAGACCTTTTTTTTTCAATTCAATTATATATTAATTATATATACAATTATATATATAAATATATATATTCAAAAGAACTTTTTTTTTCAATTCAATTATATCGAATTTAGAATTTATTTAATGAGTTTAAGCTCGAGGTCAGGACTTTTTAATAAAAACAAATATTTTATTTTATTTAATTTAATTTATTTTTCCAATATTTCGTTCTTCAGTGACGAACATCTTCAGGGAGTACAACAACAATAAGAATCTTAATATATATTTACCCTTGACACTGATTCACTGATACACTGATTTACTGACTCTGTCACGCAGTACGTAGGAATTTAAATAGGCATTCTATAATTTTCTATTTTCTATAAATAATAATAATAAAAAAATAATATTTTTTTTTGTACAGAAATTGTGTTTTCCCCAAAATTTTTTTTTTACCGATTTTTTTTTTTCCAAAATTTTTTTTTTACAAAGTTTTTTTTCAACAAAAATTTTTTTTTTACAAAAATTTTTTTCCAATTTTTTTTTTTAAAAAAAAAATTTTTTTTTTTCAACAAAATTTTTTTTTTCCACAAAATTTTTTTTTTCAACAAATTTTTTTTTTTTTCAACAAAATTTTTTTTTCAACAATATTTTTTTTTCTACAAATTTTTTTTTTCCCAAAATTTTTTTTTTCCCAAATTTTTTTTTTTTCAACAAATTTTTTTTTCCATATTTCAACGGGCGCCATAGGCGCATTACAACTTACTAGTTAAATATAACACACGCAATAGAACGCAAGTGTTCCTTCTTCATCAGAAGTTGTCGTCGAAAGAACTCCACCCCAGCGCCACCTGCCGGACCATCACTATGAAGTAAATATAGCTTATGTAGCTCTTACCGTTAAGATCTGATGCTCGGAAAAACATATGCACGAATGTTTTTTTTATATTAAGATAGAGGTAACTTGATTTCCATTAACCTCCATTCCTAGTTGATGGCACGGCATGTTGGACGATCCATTGTCGATCCCATGTAGTTGCATAGCAGCCAACTCTTTTACAGCATTTCACATTCCTCAATCTAAGTACCCTGTGTCATGTCTCCAATGTGGTCCATTTACAACTTCCATCCATTTCCAATGACCTCCTTCTATGCGCCACAAACGGGTGAGTCGTACAATTACAGGGTGCATGTTGTGGTTTATTCGTTGGCAGTACAACAGCTCATGGCGTGTGCAACAATTGTTATTGTAAATTTGTTAACTTCCTTTTTGAATAATCTAATTCAAACTGCATAAACTATCATTTAATCAACTTTTATATTCTGAAATTAGTTGCCAGCATCAAAGAATAAAAAGAAGAATTAAAATCGATTCTCTGCATTATCTGAAGGCCGGATATGACATGAAATGAAAGTGCTGGTATGCGGTCACTGGCCATCGGAGCGCAACGAATGGGAAATCAATCTCGTTGTGGACTTGTGTGCATTCAACTTTAACATTTATTTTCATTTCAATAATTGCCAAACGACTTAATTCAATTTGTAAAGTACGGTTATGCACACATGGCTGTGTGCAAATGTACTTAAACGAGAGTGAATGCAATTTGGTAAAATGCAATCGATACTCATAAATATAATTTCATAATGCACTGGGCAAAATATTTTCATCAATTCATTTTCATATACAATCGTTCTGAAAATATTTCATTGACTGTTCAAACTGGAAAAATATTCGGTGACTTTTTTTTGCAGTGTAGACCTTGTGGTATTTACAATTTATGGGAATATTTCGAGCATTGTGCCGGCCTCATTCCCTGTTGCCCCCACTTGTGCAGCTAATAGGGGCATGACGTCGTTATCCTTTTTGTACACGTTTTCTGCAATTTCCTGCCGGACGAAAAAGGGAATTTGGCTCCTTCGACAAAATTCCATTAAAATGTGTTTTTGCTTTCTTCTTCTTCTTCTTTTCTACTTAAGTGAATAATTGTAATAAATTGCATTGTCTTGTTTGATTATTATTTAAAAGCCGTTTATAATTTGATTTTCATCTTTCAAATTATCTCATAAACATGAAAATACATGCTCACATGAACAGAAAGCAGAGCGCACAATTCAAACACCATCGAAAGGGACATCAGCCGATGAAAACAAAGCCAAAGACGTTCAACGTTAATGGTGACGGTAATGGAGGCGTTGGCTGCGTCAGCACAGCATGAGCAGCGGTGGTGGTCTCAGCAGAACTGCTGTTTTAAACAGAAACAAAAGTTTGTCAACTTACAGCGAATGTGCACCGCACCGCACCAGAACGAGAACACTTCATTGGTGAAATTTCGCCAACATTCGAAACTCAAGTGGCAAAAGCAACACCAATTGTTCATGTATGTAAAACGAATGCAGAGGTGTATTGTTGTATGTCTCGCAGCGTGTTGCCTTTCAGGGCACAGTGGGCTGAACACGGACAACTTTACAAAACTGAGGACATAGTATGCCATGGAGTTGTAAAGGGTTTTTCAACAAGAGGTGTTATTTTGAATCACCCGGTATTTCGATAGCTGTCACTTTTGAAATACGCCATTACTAAAAGTGGAACGATACACGCCTCAACAACGCCTTGAAATTATTAAAATTCACTATAAAAATGGTGAAAATCTTGCAGTCACAGTTCGCAAAACTAAAGCATTTCTGGGTCGTCGTAAAGCACCTTGTCGGACCGCAATACAGAAATTGGTGGACGAATTCGAGCTGTTGGGACAAGTTAGTGATGTGAAGAATAAAACCCGTGCACATCGCTCACGAACAACTGAGAATTTCGCTGCTGTAGCCCAAAGTGTTGAAGAAAATCCACGATGGTCCATTCCTCGTCGTTCTTTAGAATTTAGCATTACACCGTATTTTGCATAAAGAATTGGGTCTTAAGGCTTATAAAGTTCAGTTAACACAAGAACTCAAGCCGGCCGATCATCAACAACGTCGAGTCTTTGCTGATCGGGTCCTTGATAGGCATGAAAATGATCCGCAATTCCATCGAAACACCATCTTGACTGATGAGGCCCATTTCCACCTCGGTGGCTACGTCAACAAGCAATCTGAGGCTTGGAAAACCCAAGAGTTATTGTCGAGAAACCTCTCCATTCTCAACGTTTGTTATGGTCGGAGTTGGATGATATAGATCTGGACAACGTTTACTTGCAACAAGATGGCGCTACGTGCCACACAGGCAACGAAACCATTGTGCTTTTACCGAAAAGTTTCCGGAACGTTTTATCTCTCGAAGAGGTGATTACAATTGACCACCGAGATCTTGGGATTTAACACCTTGCGACTTCTTCCTTTGGGGCCACGTGAAAGATAAGATCTACGCCAACAGCCCAGCGTCGATTCAAGACCTCAAAGATAGAATTCGTCAGGCAGCGCCTTTGCGATTTGGTTATGGACAATTTCATACAAAGGATATGGTCCTGTAAGAGTGGTCGTGAAATACCTTTCTCTTTATTATTAAATAAACATTCCATCATTTATCTAAAAAAATACCAAAATAACACCTCTTGTATAAAAAGCCTGTATAACAATTATTGAGATTTCTTTGTTCACTGATCGGGAGCTGTAGCATAACTTCATTCCTAACGGCGACAGCTATGTGTTTAGCAGGGATGTAAACCATTTCAGTTCGGTTCAGTGGTTCAGATGAGATCTTTTCGGTTCGGTTTTTAAACTGCATTTTAGGTACTCTGAACCGTGGTTGCGGTTCGCTTCAGTGCTTCATAAGTCATAGGAACAATAATATTTTTTGATGTAATTTATTTGTATTAAAAATAAAAAAATTTGGGTCCGTTGCTATTTTCCCTCTATCTGAATGACTTAAATAATCTGAATCTTAGTGGCCAGCTTGTTATGTTTGCAGATGACGTTTGTTTACTTTACCCTTATAAATACGAGTTAGTGCTTAAGACACACGTTGAGAGAGATGCCGCCTTAATTGTGGAATTTGCGCGGATTAATCGTTTACTGATTAATCCGGATAAAACTAAACTTATAAGATTTAGACCACATTCTGTAAACCTTAACGACTTCAGTGTGTATGTAGACGGGAAATCTATATGCGAAACGCATTCAGTAAAGTATCTTGGAGTGATATTTCAAAGTAATTTGTCATGGAGTTTGCATGTTGAAGATTTGAAAAGGAAGATAGCTCCTGCAGTAGGTGTTTTGTATAAATTGAAGGATAAGTTGAGTCTGAATACGAAACAAATGATATATGAAGCTTTAATACAGTCTCATCTAAATTATTTAGCCATTACATATGGCTACAATAAGATGAGTACTTATTTCAGATCTCTTCAATGTATGCAAAATAAAGCTCTGAAAATTATACACAATTTACCAATAACTTACCCTACTAGTTTTTTGTACAAGTATATAAGTAAATCGATATTACCAATTCATGGGATGAATACCAAGTATTGATATTTGTTTATAAATGTATTAACAACATTGGCCACCATACCGTATCATTTTTGCAAAATCAAACGATTTTTAATACACGAAATCAAAGAAATTTAAGAACTCCTCGATGCAGATTAGAAAAAACCAAGCAACGTATTGATTGCATTGGAAGTATAGCATACAATAATTTACCAAATGAATTAAAAACCATTAGTAGAGTTTCTTTATTTAAGTCGTCTTGTAAAGCGTACTTATGCGATAAGGTTGAAATGCTTCTACCGTAAAATAAATTCTTTCTTTATCATTAACTTACTTAAAATAATATGTTTTATATTGTAGAATACAAGTAATCGCAATCGTCGCAAAATAAGGCATTAAAAGTGGTTTTTAACCTTCCCCTCCGATTTAGTACGTTGACTTTGTTCAGAAACTACGCGCGAAATATACTTCCAGTGAGAGGTCTTTACAAACAGCAAATAAATATGCATGTATATAAGTCAATTAAAGGAATCGGATCGCACACCGTATCTTTTCAGCAAAATAGTTTTCACTCGCAACGGGTGACAAGGCAAGCTTCAAACCTAAGCACTGTCAGATGTCGTTTAGAACTAACTAAACAACGCATTACCTTTTCTGGTCCTACTGAATTCAATAGACTTCCAACCAGTTTGAAAACAATCGAGGTTTTATCTACATTTAAAAACCAGTTAAAACAATACTTAATTGATAATGTGGAAATGCTTCTAATATATTGATTTTATTTTTTCTTTGATTATTTAAAAAATTTGAATATAAAAATTTGAAATATACAAATTGCATATATAGATTACTATATGATAATATTATTATATGAAATGAGTTTATAGTTGCCTACTAGCCTCTAAAAAGCCAATATGGCGCAGAGGCATAATTATTATTTTGTATTATCTAATTTCATTGTTAATAAACCAATTTAAAAAAAAAAAAAAAAAAAAAAAAGTAACACATTTATTTTTTGAATATCTCCTATTGTCATTTTGTTTGTACCAAATGAATATATTTGCCAACTTGCCTCAATAATGCCTTTAGGGCGCTGGGGCCGAAATTTAAATGATTGTAAAATTTTATAAGTACAAATAAATACAAAATAATAAAAAAAAAAAAAAAAAAAAAAAAAAATTCACACCAAAATGTATGACTGTCCAACAGAATCGAAGGTTTTTTTGAGTCATCATTGTAATATTTTTCTCAAACCTCAAACACAAAACCAACGGCCGAACCAAACCATTTTTTTTAAACCTTCTTTTTGTTGTTTTTGGTTTGGTTCGATATTTCGGTTTAAAACCGGTTCGGGTTCCGTTCGGCTTGCACCTTTGGTTTTTAAGAGACGAATTTCCACAACACTAACTATTAACTATTAACTATTCCAGACCTCAAAAAAAGTCACCCCCCCTATTCATGAAATAGTCAACTATAAATCCAGTGTTGCAGCCTGGTGTCCAATATCCCCCGCTTGAACTTGCTAACCTTTAACTGTGGAGGCGGTCGTGGTAGATATTACACATTGTCCAAAAAATTCACCTCCACAGTTAAAGGTTAAACTGTTATTTCCCACCAACTCCAAAAGTTAAATAACCTTTTAGCCATTTCATCAAAACACTGTGCGCATTGAATATTTGACGTGAACAATTGAAAATTGTTTTGTCTGTGCGTCGTGCGTTTGTCGCGTTTGGTTGTGGCGAAATGTCAAGAGTCGATACCTCATCAAAAGTGACATGTTAATGGAATTTTGTGTTAACGTGCATTTCAACTGTCAAACGAAATGTCAGTTTGCGAGACTGCAGATTGTGAAATTCCCAGAATCTTTACGCACCGTTGCGGACGTCATAACTATTTTTTTTTTTTTTTGGAAAAGTCTCTAATACTCTCTTCATTCGAGCAGGGTTTGTAATAAAAATACTGTAAATCATAGTTTGGGTTGTCATTTTAAATTTCTTTGAATGTGTCTTTCTTTGAAATATGTCTGCGTCATGCACAGTTTGACGGCTTCATAATGGAAAAGTAATTAAAATAAAGACATTAATAGAAAAAAACTGAAATCGAGTTTCTATAAAAAAAAATCAACAAAAAATCAACTAGCGGGGTGTCGGCACCTAAATAGTACTTTACTTAAGCTAGATAGACATACACACGCACACATAGAGAAGAACTTTTGAGCCATAACAATAATGAGTATCTATGATGTGATATTAGAATGTGTGCAAATCTCTGTCTTTTAGACAGTTTAAATGACATATCTTCATCGTCATTAAATAAGTCACAAACTTCTGTCGCTGACAACACACTTTTGCCGAAAGAAATATTACCATTAGCTTGAACAAATTGGACATTTACCGAAAATGTGCTGAGGGTTTCACACATTGCTAAAATTACAAATTGTACAAAGACGAATATTATCATCATAAATAACACGAGCGTTAAACTTTAATAAAACCGCCGCCTAGTCTCCACAACCATAACCACACAGAGGGCAGAATTGTCGCCCACAAAATGGGGTGGCCAATATAAATATGCGACTTTTTGAACTTTACTCCTAATTAATTAAAGATACACACAGCTCCGGACAAGTCTCATCTGTATAAAGTCTACTGTGAGAACCGCAAATTTCGTCGAAAATGAAAAGAAATAATTTGGCATTTTTTTCCGGAAAAAATTATGGTGAATCCTGGGAAAAGGTTATTGAATACCATCAGGACTATGAAGATTATTACCAAAAAAAAACAATTGAGGTTCAAATAACGCCATTCACTTTTGAAAATCAATGATTTTTATATTAACTAATTATTTTTTTTATGTAAAAAACGAATAAAATGATTTTTTTTGTATCTCAAAAACCTGACGTGATAGAGAAAACCCAAAAATCAAGATTCGAATTCAGCCCACCAAGGAATATGTCCAGTCCATAACGGCTATTATTCAAAAAAAAAAAAACTAAAGTGAATCATATTTTTTTTCTATCCAAAAAGTGGCAACTCTGCACTGTCTGTGTCCCCATCTGGCTTTAACTATGCACGGTGTTAACTTAATATTAGAATGTTTTATTTTTAACCGTACATTTTCAATTTGAATAGTGGCTGCGTCTGGTATTGACATATTCATAATGTTCAACACTCTCTCCGTGGGCCCGGGCCCTTTCGTCCTGTAAATATACAGCAAAACGCTTTAAAACTTTTGACTTTTAAGTTTGTCATCAGCAGAGACGAACAGTAAAACCAAGACGAAAGCAGGGGAAACCCCAAAATAAACTAACGAACATTGTTGCTGTTGTTGGCGTTGGTCCTGTTGTTTGTTTTTCAATGGGGGAGGTGGTTGAGAAGAACATGGCATGTGCAAAATAAATTGATATTTATGCTGTCGGCTGTAAATATGAAAATGTTAAACAAAGAAAAACTTTCTCTTTCATTTTCCCTCAAACGCACACGCACGCACAAGTGTTGAATGCTATGTCGTCGAGGGGTGTGGTGGGTGTTGTAGTTGTGGCGGTCGGAGAAATAAACTTTTCTTTAAGGCTTTCATTTCTTTTGGCTGAGCGTCACGAGTGTTTGTGCAAACAATAAATCCACTTTCTTCTTTTTTATTTTGCACAATGGCGAGATATGAAATAATATTTACGAGAACAACAACAACAGAAAGAGAGAAAAGGAAATCTGATTTTATTTTAATTTTCTTAATTTTCCGTACATGCAATACGTAACGATGGCAATATGATGCGTTGGGGAAAAACTTCATCAGCAGCTGCTGATACTCATTAGCGGACAAGTATTCTGAATCAAGCACTTAAGTGAGGGGTACTTTGGGCCATCTCATTGACAATTGCCCAAGGCTGCCCCAATCTCACGGTGTGTTACATGTCGGTCTTTCTCGATCAGTTCACGCACAGCATCGATGGTTTGCGGCAAAACGACCGAAGTTGGACGACCTTCATGATATTTTTCCTAGAGCGAACGGCGTCCGAGACTGGACTTTTGGTACCAGCGACTTATAGTGATACTCTTGTCTCTTATAATCCACGCCGGAAATTGTGAAGAATCATCGCACGAATATTTTCCATCGCATTTTTCAACACACGTTCTGAGTGAAGTTATGCTAAAAAATGTCAAACTCTCCCATCGAAGTTCCAGTTTGCATCTGGCAACACATGTATTGCCGGAATATGAATAGCAACCCTCGCACTGCTGACTGAGATACTTCAAAATCCACATTTTTCCGATCTGAAGACCGTTATGATTACGTTGGCCTCGTAATCATGCCACTAGGAGATTTGGCGAACATACTAAGAAGATGAGTGGATAAAGAGGCCATACATATAAAACAAAACGAAAATGAAATGAAATGAAATGAAGAAGATGTAGAGGAAGAAACTTAAATAAATCCCTTTGATATGCCTGCGGTTACTTTTGCCAACACCCTCCCCTTGCTCTAGACATCCCCTACATGTGAAAGGGGGAGACATCCAGACAATACGAAACGAAACGAAGGACAATGTATAAAAGGGGAAGAAGTATGGAACACTAAGCCCACATACATATACATTAGAGCGACTCAAGTTATGTGGAAGCAAAATTCGTGCAAGGTGTACCCCCTCCAAAATGAACATTGGTATTTTTTAAGGTGACATCTAAAATATTTTGGCTCCAGCTTTGATCTCTCGTGAGCTGGACCATTTTGAAAAAGGGTCTATTTTTGCATGTTTTGTTAATTTGAGAGTCTGTTGCATTAACAACATATACAATATGGATATCATAAGAAAGGTTTTTTTAGGACGCGTCCAACTATATATACAATTTGTCAAAGGACGATCACCCATGTCCTATTTTTAAGGATATTCTGCAATTTTTTCTGGTTTTTGAATTTTTTGTTCGGAGTTGTTTGTAATAAAAATGACAAATTAACATATTTTAATGTCTAGGCAATTTAAGTAAATACGGGTTTCGCCTTTTTTTGAAATTCGTGCTAGTTCGCGTTTTGACAGAAATGCAATGGGGTGGTAACTCTACGTATTAAATAGGGCAATATGGGTATCAATTTTTTTCTTTTCTTTCTTTCTTTCTTCTTTTCATTCTTTCTTTCTGCTTTTCTTTCTTTCTTTCCTATCTTTCTTTTCTTTTATAAGAAAAAAACACTTGTTTAAAAGAAAATTTTTTTACAGATGATTCAAGACTCATTTATTGCGATTTTGAAAAACGTTATAAGGCGATTTTAAAAACCGTTACAACAAATCCTTGCGTGATTCTATTTTAGTATACTGCTTGCGCGACACGATCTGGTTCGCAATATAAGCCGGACGATTTTTATCGATGACCGATACTTTCGATTGACTGACAACGTGTACAAAACGCTCAGTGCTTTACATTAAATGGATACGCGAATTACCAGAGCATATGCAAGATATAGTCCAAAGATCAGTGCAGATAAATGGATTTTTCGCCCATCCGGAAAACATAATTTTGTCAATGATAACAGATGAGAGCAAGGACATACGACTTCAAGCCTACGAGATAATTTTAAAATCACGTGAACGTACCACCCAACAAATTCGACAATTTACTGTGCCTAAAATAAATTTTAATTGTGAATCGCTCAAAGCCATGATAAATTGGAATGAAATTGAAACTGGTATAGAACCACCTTGCACACAGTTCTACTCACAAGAATACTTGTTGAGTCTTCAAAATTCTGATGAAATTATTAATATTCCAGGTGAAAAAATAACATACAAAAATATAAGTTTTATTAACGAATTCATTTCAGAATTTCCTTGCCATTCACAAAGCACTGA
The DNA here is from genome assembly GCA_958296145.1 of Hydrotaea cyrtoneurina. NCBI lineage: Eukaryota > Metazoa > Arthropoda > Insecta > Diptera > Muscidae > Hydrotaea > Hydrotaea cyrtoneurina. Next base: position 2,843,683 of record OY282512.1, on the reverse strand, counting down.
GCGTTTTGTACACGTTGTCAGTCAATCGAAAGTATCGGTCATCGATAAAAATCGTCCGGCTTATATTGCGAACCAGATCGTGTCGCGCAAGCAGTATACTAAAATAGAATCACGCAAGGATTTGTTGTAACGGTTTTTAAAATCGCCTTATAACGTTTTTCAAAATCGCAATAAATGAGTCTAGAATCATCTGTAAAAAATTTTTCTTATAAACAAGTGTTTTTTTGTTATAAAAGAAAAGAAAGATAGGAAAGAAAGAAAGAAAAGAAAAAAAGAAGAAAGAAAGAATGAAAAGAAGAAATAAAGAAAGAAAAGAAAAAAATTGATACCCATATTGCCCTATTTAATACGTAGAGTTACCACCCCATTGCATTTCTGTCAAAACGCGAACTAGCACGAATTTCAAAAAAAGGCGAAACCCGTATTTACTTAAATTGCATAGACATTAAAATATGTTAATTTGCCATTTTTATTACAAACAACTCCGAACAAAAAATTCAAAAACCAGAAAAAATTGCAGAATATCCTTAAAAATAGGACATGGGTGATCGTCCTTTGACAAATTGTATATATAGTTGGACGCGTCCTAAAAAAACCTTTCTTATGATATCCATATTGTATATGTTGTTAATGCAACAGACTCTCAAATTAACAAAACATGCAAAAATAGACCCTTTTTCAAAATGGTCCAGCTCACGAGAGATCAAAGCTGGAGCCAAAATATTTTAGATGTCACCTTAAAAATGTCCAAGGTTAATTTTTAGGAGGGAACATCGAACACTTTTTTTGGCGAGTCGCTCTAATATACATACATACATACACGAAGAAATGACAACACGTTGTAATATAAAATACATGAAATGACATGAAATAAATGTTTCATTGTATTCATGCACGAACATATCTGAAGGAAATGTATGTCAACGCCATAATGGCGTATATGTATGTCGGTGGTCATGTGTGTGTGTGTGTGAGTGAGTGTATGACCATGGACTGATGTAGATGTGTTCGTTGTTAAATACAACAAAACAAGTAAAGAACGACTCTAAGTTTGACCAGTTCGAATCATATGAACCCTGCAACTGACAGGGCGTTCCACAGAACATTGTGAAATTGGTTCAGACTTCCTATGCGTCCGAAGAGGTGTGAATCTGTGATACGATTCTGTCCGATAGACAGCTAGCAGAGGCATCATTTTTAATGACTCTAACGGGATTGTGGCAATTCTAACATATGATTTTTACTTACAATGTATTTTTTAATATTTTTTCGAGTTATGAAATAACTCGAAACTCGTCATACGATTACAGCCGAAGACTAAAGAAAGAAATCGAATGGTTGACGAATGCTTTAAACTACATATATGGATCTTATGAAGGTCGTACGCCTTGTGGGATTCTGATTTTCCGAGCTTTAATCTAGAGAGCGTTCAACGCAGTACAACTTGTTGCGGCAACTGGTTGAACAACTCTCAGTGCATTATGTTTACATGGACGTAGCAATCAGATTCGACTTAAACCAATCCGGAACACCGTAGACTCCGCCCATTTAATCAGCGGGAATCGTTTAGGCAGTTCGTCTGACGAATACTACTGTCCATTCACTCAGAACTCAGTTCCATTGTCGCAAACTATTTTGTATTTTGCAAAAAATCTAACACCTTTTCAGTTGTCTTAACCCACTAATCTGAGACGTTATACTGGATTTTAGTTAAAGCAACTGATATTTAACGTCGATTCCATTCAAGGCTTTACAAAACCTATAACTAAAGAGAAATGGTGTAGGGTATACAAACAAAAACAAATAGGTTGGTTGACTTATTGTGTACGAAATCATGAATGACAAAGAAAGGGTTTTTGTTTTCGTGTGTTAATGAAAATAAATATTTTATTAAGCCCAAATGAGTAAAGCAAAAAAAAAAGTTGAAGAATGAGATTTGTTGTTGTTGTTAGGTTTTCTTTATAAATTCTCTGCCAAATACAAAAAGTTATTTACAAATTCATTTTGTAAACATTTGACAAAAGTAAATAAATAATATTCATTTGCCAAAGAAAACCCGCTACAAATTGCTCTGTTGATTTTGGAGGACGCACACACACACACACACGGAGTCTGCAATGCGTTCGGGGGCACATTTTCATGTTCGTGGCATAAAAATAACATTTGTGCATGTTCACAGTGATGTATCGTACCATGGCCTGTAGAAGTTGAAAGAAAAGTGTCCATTGAACTCATTGCATATTTGCCAAGAATTGCTGTAGGTGTTGTTTTTGGTATGTCCAAAGCTACACTACACGTGTGTACTGACATTGAACCGAAACAACTTGAAAAAACATGAACGGAGGTTCTCCTTAAAACAATAAGAATGATCCCTAGGATATCATGATATGTTCAATTTCGATCAAATCATGTGAACCGAACCCATCATAAACGAACATAAACGCAATCATTTTCGATAGATCCACATTTCTATAAGAAAGGATCGTGAAAACGGTCGAAACTCTCTACACATGCTCAATTACATGGATGTTGAAAAACAGCGTTCTCCAACAAGAGGTGTTATTTTGAATCACCCGGTATTTCGATAGCTGTCACTTTTGAAGCTTTTATTCTTTGGCATTTGACAATTTGACGACATTACCAAAAATGGAACGATAAACGCATCAACAACGCATTGGAATAATTAGTTCCACAAACGTCACTACAGCGCATTTTGCACAAAGACTTGGGTGTTAGGGCTTATAAACTTCAGTTAACACAAGAACTCAAGTCGGCCGATCATCAACAACGTCGTCGTGTCTTTGCTGATTGGGTCCTTGAAAGACATGAAAATTATCCGGAATTCCATCGAAACACCATCTTGACTCAACAAGCAAAAATTTTCACATTTGGGGCTCGGAAAACCCAAGAGTTATTGTTGAGAAGTCTCTCCATCCTCAACGTGTGACTGTTTGGTGAGGTTTATTGTCGGACCTTACATTTTCGAAAATGAGGTTGACAGTTACGGTGAATGGATTGCGCTATCGATGATATTTATCTGGACAACGTTTACAAGATGGAGCTATGTGCCACACAGGCAACGAAACTATTGTTCTTTTACGGAAAAAGTTTCCCGACTATGTTATCTCTCGAATAGGGGATTACAATTGGCCACCGAGGTCTTGTGATTGAACATCTTCCGACTTCTTCATTTGAGGTCACGTGAGGTCTACGTCAACAGACCAGCGTCGATTCAAGACCTCCAACATAGAATTCGTGAGGCTATCGAGGACATAGGTATAGCCACTTTGCGATTTGGTTATGGAAAATTTCATGAAAAGGATATGGTCCTGTAAGCGCGGTCATGGTGGCTGATGTTGTTTTTCATTATTAACGACATACCTTCCATCCGATCAGTTATCTCCAAAAATTCAATTTTTCTTTGAATACCAAAATAACACCTCTTGTTGGAAAGCCCTATAAAACATAAAAACAATCCTTCTTCTTTGACCAAGTTATTATTCTGATTTATTTGTGTCTTATTTGGCAGGGCTGATTGGTACACATTTGGACCGGTTCTTCATCTATCAGTGTGAAGTTGAAAACAAGAAGTCTAAGACTTTTGTCATCACAAATGCACAACCAACCTTCATCTGCTATCCGAAATCCACTGCGTCACCCAATTCATACACACTTCTACTTTCAGTGAGCTCAACATCAAATACAGTCGTATTTGGATAAGCGGATGCATTTTAATTGAAAAAATCGCCTACTTAAAAATAAAAGAATTATCTGTCAATCATATTTAAGACAGCCCAACCAAATTAAAATAAGTGACTATTTTGATCCAAGCTCAGGAATATTGAATTTTTACATACATTTCATTCCAGTGTACATCTTTACATTTAAGTGCAATGAGCACTGAATTTATTCCCATTCACACAATTTGTTGTAATGCGGACTTTAATAAAATATGCTATTTATGTTGAACGAAATGTTTCAAGAACAATTGTGTACTCATCTTAAGTATGAGGAATTTTCGTGGTTGATTCCGTATCAGTACAATTGTACTGGCGTCTTCTTTCATCTCAATTCAAGTTGATTTTCCAAACCAATGCAGGCAAACATTTATTTCTTCTAGCTTGGCATTTTTGACGATTTTCTTTAAATTGTTCTGCGATTCCGTCTACATTCCACTAAGGAACAAACGGGTGGCTAATTCTTCGCTGTTCACCACAACGTTGACTTTTAGCCAGCAGTGTAATGGAACTGGTCTGGGGAGTGTTACACTACACAGGTAATGAAAACGTATGTTTTACAAACCGATGATCTTTTCTAATTAAATAACATACAAGTAAAGTAAATCTAGAAGTTTGTGGCACCATCGCACAAATGTCTCCCAAGGGATGCATGGGCGAAACATACCCACACACTGAACTTTAACAAACTGTTAAAACGTGTCAGGTGCTCAACCTATCACATGTCCAAACATTGTGTTTCAATCAATTGGACAACCATGCTCCATGGCAAAAGCAGAAACGTTTTGAACAACAACACTCTCTTCGCAATGATATGATGGGAATTAAATGAAACTCGATCTGAATTCAGAGAATTCCTTTTAGAGCTTTAGCACATTTGAAGGCAGCAAACAAGAGTTTTATTATTGATTTAATACATAAAACGAAATCTTAGCAGATTGTGATTTTGCCCCCCTCCCCCACCCCCTCGCCACCTCAACCGTTTGCCCTGGCGGATGTCTGTCGGTGTTGTTTCTTAACACTTCAATCAAACTAATGTATAAAATACTTCTATATCACACAAGTGTAAGGAGAAGACGCAAAAGGGCGGACAGAAAACGAACACAATCCCTTCAAAGTCGAATAAATTCACTCATGCCACTAAAAGGGTGGGGCGAAAGCGCAAAACGAACACCTTCGCCAGCGACATTGTAAGGGCCGGCATGGATCCACAGACGGTGATGTTTACTCAAAGAATTTGCAGATTTCTTTTTTAAGGATCTTAAGACACCACCATCGTAACAACAGCTGCGGCAACACAAATGTGCCTGCCGTCACAAAAGGTGCCTGCCACAAGACACCGACGAAGAAGCCACAATCCGGGGCAGGGGCAACATGTAATGCTGATTTGCGCTGCTTTAATGTTGTGGCGCCCCCGTTAGCAACTGCCTTTAATGAGTCATGAACGGCAGCAGCTGGCTGGATGGCAGCACGACCGGCTGGCGGGGAGTGGTGCTGGTAGATTTGCCTTTTTTGTTTCGGAGAAATAAATTATTGTTAATTATATTATAATACTGGAGGCTATGAGTTTTCCCAGTGACTATTTACTCGTACTTGTACACCGACATCAAGGTGCGTACATTAAGGCGGGCATTTTATTAATTACCTCATAAAATCGCACATTTTGTGATGTTGCTGTTGTTTTATTGTAATTAAAACAGCGGGTCTTCGCCATTTACGATTTATTCTGTAAACGATTGCGGGTTCTTTACGGGTGATAACATTTTAAATTGATGGTTTGCTGTGGTTGGTAACAAGTGTTGACAGTACTCGTCAGCCGAGTTCGATTAAAAAGCTGCACAAATTTCAATATAATCACACAAATCAGGTTTTAGTAGGCATACAAGAAGCCGCCCTCTTAATATATTTGGCCCGACCGAAAAATGTTACAGCCGCCCTGTAGAGCTTTTCACATTGTAATGGGTGATGTGTGTACTTGTTAGTGACACTCAGGCACATTTTGTCTGTGACGCAGGTGCTTTTTAAGACTACATCGGGCTAAGAGTACATTAAGGTGGGTCACGAACACATTAAGACTATATTCCTTTCTGAAATTCATTACTTTTATTCAAAACAAAAATTACCCGTCGATTAACAATGTTCTGCATTAAATATTATTGTTATATTATTGCATTAAATATTATCTGCATTAAATATTATTGTTATATATTATTATTATTATTATTATTATTATTATTATATTATGTGTTTGCAGGAACATCTCTAAATCGCAATGTTCTATATCATTCTTCTTAGCCACTCACCACTCTCACCACTAAGACTGTCTACAGACGGTCATCGCTAACAGCCATTTCCAATGGTTAAAGGATTTGAAGTGGTTAAGGTGTGTGTATATCGCAGTTTTGTCACAGCTCTGCCTCCACAGCCTTGGTATCGATACCAAAAAATAAATACACATCTTTAAAGCGGACACTTTTTTCAGTACTCTTGTATACAAAATTCTCAGTCCCTCAGGTGTCCTCTTATGAGAGAGTAGACTCTAAAGTCGATCACTACTGTTTGTGTTGCGGTTGTGTTTTCCCTCATTTTTAACATTTGGTACTTTTAATTAACATTTGATAAGATTCGTACTTTTAATTTTCTATTGAAATTAAATTATTTTAAATATTTAGTTGGCAATCCTATATCGTTCTCAATATACTGGAAAAATAGAAAGAGAACAAGGGAGAGGGAATATGCGTTCCAGTAAGCGAAACTTGCCTTAATCGTTAAGATTTTCTGTACAAACATACGATTTCGGTACCGTCTTCTTTACTAAAACCGTATGAGAGGGTTGAGAGTATTCTAAAAGATTTATGGAGGTTAATTTTGTTACTTGTGCCGATTAATCTGAGGGATATTTTGAGGATGTTGCCAAAAAATCAATCAGAATTCTGAAAACTCGCATGGGTTTTAAGACAAATCGTTCAGATGTCCAAAATGAACAGAAATGTAAACACAGTTCGATAAAATGGCATGGACGCTTAAGACTTTTAAAAGATTTGCTTTTTATTTTGAGAAATTATGACTGAAAGTGGGAATTTCCTAAAAAACAAAATGGTCTACTTCGAAAAAAAGGCTGGATGAAAAACGCTAAGGAAACTGGGTAATAGCAATGTTAAACCTAACGACGTCCGAAAGAAATTGTATGCCAGCGTTATTCCCATACACAATTCAAATTGCCACATTATTTAATATTAAAAACTCTGGCTTACAAAAGCCAACAGTATATTATTGAATATGAGGGAGATATCATACATAGTAAGACCATGAGATCTTACAACTCTTATATAGCACCAGATTCCAATCACATATTCTCAACTCCTTCCTACAAGAAACACCAATTTGTATGTGATTCCATATTTGATAGATTCAATTGACTATTAAAACTGTTTCATTTACGAATAAAACGTACATATGTATATTTGCTCTTACAAGGTCATTGAATGCAAGATACATTTCACACACACACATTCACATGACGATATCCCATACCAAATATCCGCTTAGTCTTACGTTTTTATCTTTTCTCTGTGGGTATGAGAAATCCTGTTGCCAAGTAAATCACCTCCTGACGGTGGCATCAACACTTTTCACTCCAAATGAAATCCGGTGCTTGTGCATGTGGAGCTCTTTAAGCCAATCCGCGTTGCCAGGGTAAAAAGTTTAGCAACAGTTGCTACACAGCTGTCCACGTGATATGTCGTCAAGTTGTTCATTTTGTTTTCATTTAATTCTTTTCCCTTGAAGCCATTATTTGTGTCAGCTATTAGCAAAGCTTATGAAAAACCATTCGAACTTTTAATTGAAATTTTATAAAAACGAGCATTTCAATAATTGTCAGAAGAATGTCAACCGTTTTACTTTCAAATAAACTTATTATCGTTTATTAGAAATGAGAAACAAATGACAAGTTAGGCAGTTTAACATTTTCAAATTTTCCAATTAACTTGGTGTGATTTACACACATACAGGCAGCTGTTCATTGAATGACGACGGATAACGGTTTTTTTTTTCTGAATATGAATCATGCCACAATAATAATCAGCTGATTAAAAGTTTGTTTGTTTTAAATTTTGTTCAAATGTCGAATACATTTTCGTATTAAACATTTAAATAAAAGAATTAAAATTCGAAAAGCAAAACAAAGAATTTTGGGGCACTCAAACCTAATAATAATAATTATCTAAAAATCAACATCTTGGCAAATAATTTAAATTTTAATTACTTTATTGTGCCCTAAGTTGTAGCTGTCTGCCATTATCTGTAAGCTGAATTTGACAATCAAAATACCTGTAGTTGTATCAGAGATTTTGTTGTTGGGCTGTTGCCCCAACCTTCTATTATTGTGCCATGAATATGAAAACATTTGTCTGTCCTTGTGAAACGAACGTCAAAATATTCTCCAACAGATTTTAGCAAAATAAAAATATCTAAAGTCTAAATTGATTCGATAACCCGATGCTTTGCTCTCAGAGTTATTCAAAAAAGAATTCAAATACTCGTGCGTAAATTTTGGGATAATTCCAGTTAAATGTTATTTCTCTGAAAGTTTAAAATACGTAAACGTGCCAATTTATTTAAAGCCAAACGAAAGAGTTGTTACGAAGTCCTGCTGGATTTATTTACGTTAAGGCAGGCGTCCGTGAAGAGCAACATTCTTGCATTCCAATTGTTTTTTTCATATTTGTCAGCATTCTTAGGCAAAGTGAAATGGAAAATAGGATGCAAAACCGGGTAAACGGCTAAACGTATTTCGGCGGTTAAACGAAGACGGGGTTTTTTTTTGCAAATAACCTTACAAATGGTGTCGATTAACCGGGTTGTAAGTTTACTTCAAGCTATAAAACATACAATTACGCAGGCAAACTAAATGCTTCAGAACAAAATAGAAATCCTAACATCTCATAACGGGATCTATGAGAAGACTTTTTTAAGCTTTGCGTGATAATCGTTGAGAAAGAGTAACAGTTTACGAGCAAATATTATTTTATTTTTTACAGATTTTACTCATACACATCGCTAGTTTTAGCCATACCTGTTAAGTAATGATTACTAATCGTAATAATGACTTATTAAATTACATTTTCTGTAGAGGTGCAGTAATGATTAAATTAGGATTATATTAAGTTTTTCAAGACTTATCATTGATTACAATTACAAATAATCTAAAAGTAGTCAGGATTACTTGCGATTACTATAAATAATCAAAAAGAATCAAAAGTAATCAGAAGGTAATCCGACTACTTTCTGAATTACTTTTGCTTATTTTTTCTTATTTTATAGTAATTTGCATTAACCTTGATTACTTTTTGATTATTAGCAATTTTATTAAATTATTTATCAGAAATTGTTTCATGGAGGATTATATACTCAATACAATTCTTTTTAAAAATAATCTAATTATTACTAATCGTAATTGAAATTTAACAGCTATGATTTTTTCTCCAATATACCTGGAATAAGCTGATCCATTTATGACCGATCATTTTCCTAATTACCGGGTACGAACACTCTCCTTAAAAACCAAAAAAAAACTCACAGTCAATGACCCATTTGACAGTAATTGGGTTGCCTATTCACTCATGAATAAATTACAATAAACCATTCCCCCGCCGACATGCAGTCCGAATCATTTCCTGACTTATGCAACATTATCAGTCACGAACAGTGTTCTGGAAAATCTAGTAAGGATTTTTCTTTTTCTTGTCTGTGAAGCGTGCCATGTGATAAAATACAATACCGAATACCAATCGTTTTTAATAACCGGTTTTGTGAATACAGCAGGATTTCTCGAAATAAATATTGAATTTTATTGCCAAATGTTCGAAACAATTCTCTTGAAATGTTGTCTGTCGCATAACCAGACAATTGCAGACACCAAACAGAAAAGCCGAAGATGGAACACGAAGGAACATGAAACAACGGAAGAAATACTTAAAATATTTCGTGCAGCATAAGCAACATTTGTGGCATATCTGTGTTTCCTTCTCTGTTGTAGTGATGATTTGGTTGACACGTGTCCATTCGACATTTGTATACCCTCAGCAAAAGGTTGGACAAACCTCTCTCGTCGCTGCATAGGAGGTTATAAATTATCTGGTACATTAAAAGGGCTAACATATCGAATGAGTCACAAGGGTCTGAATTGCCATTTTTCATGAAGCATATGTGATTTTCACAGCCTGTTTTTATAAAACGAATGGGTCTTTCGTTTTGTTAAAATAACGAACAGAAATTCTTTTTCGTCTGTTTTGGGTATTTGTAAGACGAAAGTCTCAGTTAAATTCTAATTGCAATTGTTTTCTTATGTATTTTTGTGTGTATTGTCTAATTGGATTCGTTGGAGTTATAGAAACACAATTCAGTTTCGTTTCGGCTACAGAGGTTTCTCTTCGTCGCAGATGTATACGTTTTATAAAAACAGGCTGTCTGTTTGTAAATTCAGGCGACTTTACGTGTATTCCAATATCCCCCAAGACATGTACCATTTCTCCAGAGAAACCATTAGCCGTTCGGAGACGTCTGTAAATAGTTGGTTCGAATCAGTGAGCGTACAAATATTATCGGTGTTCCCCCGTTTCGTATCTCCAATACAAATAAACCCTTTCGGCCAGTTTTTGTATAATTCTAAATGAACTAGCCATGCCCCTTCCGAAAACTTCCATACAAATACGAGCTTAAAATAAAAGTCGCATAACATTTTCCGTAATGAACGCAATTAACCGACATTTAGCACTTATTTATATTTGCCTACTTTTGGAAATCGTTCAATATCTTCCATAAGCTTTAGCCAGTCCACCTGACATTTAACAGTAAGGTCAATTTGTACCAGGTAAACTGAAAATGGCAAATGTCAAACCCCTTCCTCTTGTGGTACCGACGCGACAAATGACTGACGTTTACTTAGCGAAACTCTCGCTGAAATGTCTGCATGTTCTTAAATTGGTTTGAAATTACATTTTTTTGAGATAAATAATCGGATGCCGTTAATAATGAAAAACAACATCATGTCCTCGATAGCCTCACGAATTCTATCTTTGAGGTCTTGAATCGACGCTGGGCTATTGGCGTAGATCATATTTTTCACGTGGCCCCATAGGAAGAAATTGGAAGGTGTTAAATCACAAGATCTCGTTGGCCAATTGTGATCACCTCTTCGAGAGATAACACGGTTCGGAATCTTTTTCGTTTTTCCAACTGTGACTGCACGATTTTCACCATTTTTGTTGTACATTTTTATAATGTCAATGCGTTTATCGTTCCGTTTTTAGTAATGGCGTAGTTTCTACTTGTCAAATGTCAAAAAAATGTATGCTTCGAATGTGGCAGCTATCGAAATACCGGGTGATTCAAAATAACCCTGTATTTATGAGATCTTTTTATTTTAGACTTGTTTTCCATATGTATATGGATATCTAACATATATCTGAAAACCAGAATTGAATGAAATGGGAAACCCATTTTATACCAATATCAATGAAGATTTGTAACGAACGAATAAATTCGTTTTACAGAAACCGGCAGTTAATTTAACTTTTTTTTGTTTTGGTTTGTTTTTAGGAACACATGTTTTTCTCTCGATTTCTTTAAGTCAATGTGAATTTAAAAAACATTGAACATTTTGCCGATCATTATTTTTATATTGCCCGTAAAAGTCCCTCACAGTGACTTTGAGGATAACATAAAAAAAACCTCCAAAGGAACAAGAAAAAAAAAACGTGCGGCTCTATGCATTCCCCTTCGATTTGAGCAACGTGCCTTCCTTATCGTCGACGAGGCTGTATAATAAAAACAAGAAAAAGAAATCGATGCCCTTGTTACAAAATAATGACCTTTAACGTTCATATCAATTAAACCCAAGTATTTTCTGCCTCAGCTTCTTCTCCTCCTCCCGCCACCGCTGCTCTTGTCATACTTGACGGTTTTCATGAATACTGGCGGCGTTTCCCCCAAGTTGCTTTTCGTCGAAATGAAAAAATAAAATACATTCAATTTGTTTTTATATTAAATTATAATCTTTTTCATGAAAATGAAAGAGACTGCAAGCAGCCGAAACCTAATACGATTTTCGGTCAAAACGTTGAAAGGAATTGTGAATATAAAAAAAAAAACCGCCCAAACTAAGTGTGTCCGTACTTACCAGCGTCAAAACGGTGGGAGCGAAATCCAATGCCACAACTTTAGGCGCAATAATAAGTAATTCAATGTATTATTAAATTATGTGTAACTGAAATGTAAAACGAAATGAAATGAAATAAAATAAAACAACGAAATAATTCCATTTAGTTGTAAAGTGATATTAACAGTTGTCATTTATGTCTTCTGTCCATTGCAGAGTGATGTCTTCGATGAAATCGACCTGTCCGATGTGTGTACGGCCGAGTGCAGTATCAAGAACGTAAATCACAGCTTCCAGGTAAGTCACGACGTCTTTATAATCATCATCTCAACGAGGCGGGTTCAGGGGGAGAAAGTGTAAATTTGATATGCTTCAAATGTAGTCAAGGGCAATTATTCTAAAATCAAGCCTCCATTAATTTCTAATTTCTCATAAGTTGACCAAATGACAATACAACGGAGGAGGAGATTATATTATCCGACCAACTGGGATCATGGTTATCGTAATTGATGTGATGTGAGCTATATTATTCCTGCAATACCACTTCTTCATTAATTGTGTTTAACTTCGGTTAGAGGGATAATATTTTTTATGAAATTTAACACGGCGGTCTTGCCCGTTAGAGGTTAATATCTGATGTCACAGCTACGAACTTGACTAATTTGAGGAGTCCGCTAGTCACATTTTACATAGCGTGTTTGCCTGTCAGTGGTTTCGCGCCCGGTTCCCACCAGGAATATTTCTATGCGAACAGAAAACGCAACCCTAATTCCATGATCCTGGCTTAGCCGCTGCTTTTGCAAAATCTAGAGCTTACATTTCTTTTGTTTGTTAAATGTTATTTGGTCAACAATGGGTCTGCTTTTAACAATATGCATTGTAAGGGATTTAGATGAATTTGTTTATGATCATTTCGAGGTGTTGTATCCTTCGTAAATTCAATCACCACCCAAATTTATCTACTTTAACCATCCACTGTCCCATCGTGGCCTGTATGTCAACCACATTTTATGTCTGGATAAATGTTTATGATGTCTTTTGGGCTAATTTTTAGAATTTTGTTCTGCAGTAAAACTCAATTTTTATATGAATGATATCAACGAAAATCCCCATAATTGTTGGTTGGCCAAATTCCATTTTGTGACTTTAACTACCCGTAGAAGCAAGACAATTTGGCTCTTTCATGGTGCACGCACACATGTCTTCGCAGTGTCCTTTCTTGTCCTGCCGCCACCCCAAGCACGTTTGGGCTTAATCACGTTATACTTGTAAACCGAACCAGTTACGTGTTAACCTTTAAAGTCGAGAAGAATGTAACATCCGTTAAATGGAAGAGGAGAGAGAGAGAGGCAGAGGCAGAGGGACTCGCATAACAAACAAGGGTAAGATTTAGTATTATTGGGATACATAAGAGCAACAGCATCGCCGACATCGACGTCGACGATGATAATGACGAAGACGTCAATGAGAAAATAAGAGTATTATTCGTAAGGTGTGTATTTATGCCATGTAATGTTCATAGTGTGTACTCCTTTTGTTATGGCCGTAATTTACAAAGTTGTTTTATGGCCAATATTTGTTAAGCCAAAAGCAATAAGTGTCATGTGTGTGTGTGTGTGTGTCAGTGGATGATTTTGGGGGGCAAATTGTATTGGCTTTTCAAAATACCACAATGAAAACAAGTGAATGGTCACACAAGTCCATTCCGTTGAATTCCATGTAGTACAGAATAATTTGAAAAGTTTTGCAATGGGTTAACAGCATTGCGTGTCAATTGGCTTACAAATCATAGACTGTTGTGGTTAACTAATTATAGTCGTACCCTATTGGATGGGAGAAATGTTTGAGACATGCCCGGCAGTATTCTGTACAAGTGGTTCTCGCAGAAACTCTCAACAAGATTCTCATTTTCAATGGGTTAACATTTGTGTACAAGGCTACTGAAGGGATTGCAATTGGGACCATTTGGCAACTGATGGGGATGATGGACACGCCTTTTCTGGTGCGTTCCTTGGAGTAAAATTCAAACTCCACAATATTTGTAGTACAGCACGTGTATACACGTCCGAGTGTTAACGAATCGCCCAAGCAGTTTGATAACCACCCAGTATGGATGCGGGGCTCAAGGTCGTTCCTGGGAACGATATAATGATGTGAAATACGAGGCACGCTCCTTTCTAAATGAAAGCTCAGTTTCAGAAGCGAAGCTTTCCAACTATAGGGGTTTTCGTCGAGAAAAATCAATGGAACGACACCCAGAGATGAATAAGACTGCAGACATTTCAATTAAGCGGCTACAACACATTTTACATGCATTTTAATTAAAATAAAAATATGCAAATATTCAATGCGAAAAATAAAATTTGTCTACCATAACCGGCAGAGAAATATTCGAACGTGCCATTGTCTGCTAGATTGCTGGGAGTTTTTCTGAATACCATTTCAATTATTTGCAACGTCTTCAGTGTCTAACACCGATAACATTATTTTTTTTCTTTAGAAATTTAAAGCTGGATAACTTTTGCCAGGATTAGGCCTGTCACCCATACGGGCACTTTCCCAATTTCTGTCCCAATAATTGCTTTGGAAATTGTGAATTATTTGATTTTATTGCATCAGCGTGTTGTTAATAAAATACTGAGAAATAAATGATCGTTTTACCAATAATTGCTAAAAATCGCCTGTAAATAGAGCATTTCGTCACCTGGAATCCAAAATGACCAAACCGCAAACAACTTCACCGGAAAATGCTTGTTAAGTCATTTAATGATTTGTCCTCCCTCCAATACCCTTATTTCCCATCGCTAACACAGTGCATTGCATTTTATTTATTTATTTTATTTTATTTTATTTTATTTTATTTTATTTTATTTTATTTTATTTTATTTTATTTTATTTTATTTTATTTTATTTTATTTAATTACAATACAAAGTAAATTTATATTCTAATTTTGGGTCCAAGGATAAACCGAGTGACAAAGACTATTTGGCTTGATTTTTTTGCAGCGACAGACCAAAGCCTCTGGTGGGAATCGAACCCACAACCCCCACGCTGATAGGCAAGCACGCTACCAACTCGCCGGGGGCGCTTCAGTGCATTGCATTTGTAGGGGATGAGTCGGTCAAAAAAAAAAAAAAAAAAAAAAAAAAAAAAAAAATATTGTTAAAATTTATGGTCTGAACATCTTAAATAGATAAGGACAGAAAATTCGTAGAACTATTTGTTAAAGAGAAAACTGAAACTGGATTGAGAGTAGTACTTCCTTTAAATCCATTGCGAACTCATCCTAATAATCTTAGAACAAGAATATTGTGATATAAATTTAATCTAAATATCCTTAAATCAATCCCAGTTGCCGAAAATGTCAAGTATTTATTCGGACCTAAAGTAATCAAAGCGGTCTATACATAAGTCCATTACGAACTTATTTCCATCCTATTATAAACTTAAATCTATTCTAATCAGGGTCATTAGGGCTCGACTATGGGTAAAATTACAATTAAGAATTCCTAGCTTCAAAAATCCGTACTTACATCAAGTTTTTTAACTTGGTTTACCATACTTGTGACACCTCTACGGCTCATTGTCATGGATCTTATTTCTTTTATTGTCCACGGATTCATTTGATTTGTTTTGTCTTGGCACTTATTTCATTAGGACTTTTTGCATTTGAACTGATTGCAAGGCAACTTTTTCCCATATCCATTTTCACCACATCCTCTTCACTTTAAGGCCGTTCAGCTTCCCATCTCTCCATTGACTATCGTTAGTTCGTCTGTGTCAATTTTTGATTTATGTTTTACATTCTTACATCCACCGTTTATGCATGCACTCGGTCGACATGATTAACTCTTTGTTGTTGTTGTTGTCTATTTTCTATTTATTCACGTGAATTGTTGTTGTTGTGCATAACATTTTCATTTTGTTTGATGTCACATTATCAGCGAGTCTTCAGCAGTTTTTCGCGCCGTTTGCTGGCAAACGTTAATTTGAAATTTATGAAGGCGTGAAATTACTTGGCTGCAATGAACCTTAACCCCACAACATTAAGTAGCATCATATCATAAATCTCCATAGGAATATGACTATAAGCAATATGTCTGTACAGTGGTGCACAGCTTATTTCTGGCAGACTAAAAACGAATGAGGTCATTTTGTAAAAGGAAACGGAAATTTCGATTATTTTCAAATCGAACTGTTATTAACGTTTCATTAAATTCTGTATATCGCAATTGTTAGCGTTTGATTTGCTAGTTGTTGCCTTTGAAAACGTTTTGTATTGTTGTATAAAATGTGCGGTTGCCTGGATCTAAGGAAATTTCGGTTTTAAAACGAAATACAAAATGGTCAAGTTGGTGTTTTTTGACATTTTACAAAATTAACTCGTCAAATAAAAAAAAACATAAATAGTGATTATAGCCATTTTCTAAAAAATCGCCAATTTGGAAAAATTGGCATCACCGCCATTTCTTTTTTTTTCGAAAACTGAAATAGATAGTTGTTAACGAAAAAAAATTAAAAAAACAAAAGTTGTGCTGAGTTGTGCTAGGTGAGTACATGATTGAGTTGTTTACGAAAAATTTCTATCTGCAGACGTTTTGGAACAAATCGACAATTTCGAAAAAAAAATCGAAAACTCGACATTTTTCATAAGTGAAAACTGTTCTGGATTGTGCTCACTGAACCCAACAAATGTAGATTTTACAATAAACGAAACAACGCAGTTTTTAATTTTGAGAATTTTCGAAAATCGCTGTATTAATTCGACAACCAATGCCATTGATGGATAGGGCTCGCTTTCTCACTTCTCTAAACCTAATATTGCTTTAAATAAACCATTTTTTTTAAAACCATTGAATACTTCAAGGGATATTTAATAAAAAATGCCTATAACTTTGCGAAAAATGCGAATTTTTGAAATCTGTAACTTGTAATAACGTGTGCTAGCCTAGCAAACATCGAAAAAGTCTAACTTTAGCGGTTTTTATTTTTTAGTTGCATACTTCAAGGGGAATTTAAAAAATGATCGCGTTGAGGCGCGTCAGCATGTGCTTTATGGATGGGAGTGTGTTAGTTCAACTTCTGGTATAGTAAAGCTTTTTTAAACCAAAATTACCTAGTTATTACTAAAAAAAATAAAAAAAAATCGCAAAAATAATCTTTAGAATTATTCCATGTATGGCAAAAAATGTGTGCTAGACTAGCACAACTTAGCATTTTCGAAACAAATTTGTAAAGCTTTTTTAAACAAAAATTACCTAGTTATTACAAAAAAAAATAAAAAAAAATCGCAAAAATAATCTTTAGAATTATTCCATGTATGGCAAAAAATGTGTGCTAGACTAGCACAACTTAGCATTTTCGAAACAAATTTGTGGTTCTTGTCTTCTTCTTCTTCTTTATTAGTTCGCATAGAATGTTAGCTTTCTTTACTTGGGACCATTTACTCATTTAATATTGACATTTTTTTATTTTTTATACTGGCAATGCCGTGTCAACTGAAGACAATTCGTATCAAATGCCGCTTAGCTCTCCATACAAATCAAGCGATTAGCTAAGCTAGCGGTGTAACGGAAACACGCCTATAGTGTGGTCAATTGTGAAATGGCGCTGAGGACAATATCAAACAGTCCCTTCCAACTTGAATGACAAAGTATTCCAAAGGAAATTATACAAAAATCGGTGGAAAACATGACAAATCTGTTATGTTTTACAATATAACGGCAATATATTATTGCAATTTGCAAAATTGGATACAAACGAATTATTTAAGTTTTAAGTTTTCACTAAATTTGTTAACTTTTTGATTTAAATTATGTGCTCCTGATACAAACACGAACTCTACCACAGAGGGCTGTAGCGTACTAAATGGCTATCCGACATAAGAAGTGACGCAAAATTGTGCACCATAACCACGCATTCTCAAATTGTGTAATCTATAAAATTACATTGCAAGAGTTTGGGTTTTTTGTTTGTTTTAGCCTTATAAGTTATTCTCGGTTAAATGTAACTGAAATAAGGTGTGACCCACTGTTGCCTGTGTATATCTCCTGTGAATCCATCGTACTCATGGTGTGCTGCATGGCCGTTCTCCCAGGAATATCACTTTCGGAATATTAACATTACGTTTTATCTTTTGCTCCTCCAGTTCCTCCTTCGTACGGTTATTTTTCCGCCCTTATTTTCGAATTTGCTTAAATTCCATTAAACATATTACGTTCGTTCCTCCCTTCAACGTATGGGAGAGAGCGGATGTGAGGAGCTGGGGACCACACAGCGACAGACCTTCGATAAACAATAATAATACGAATTTCAGTATATTAAAGAAGAATACAGGAATTTTAATAAGTTGCTTTATTACCGTTACTGTGCTGGAATGGCATGGCATGGCATGGAAAAGTGGCGAAAGCAAGAAAACCATTTAATTTTTCACATTGTGCTGTTTTTTCTCTCTTCGTTATTGCTGGAGCACAAAAATTATGCGAAAGTCGAAGAAATATCTGGGCAACAAAAGTTGTCACGTTCAGCACAAGAGGTACACGTAAACGTTACACTTGACTCTTGGTAAATTTTAAACATTTTCAAAGACTAAACGCCGCCAGCGGATGAAGGCACTCTGGGGAATTTCTCTGGAATTAGGAAAGTAATTCGACAATTTCAAAATACCTACGCTGGTGTGAGGGGAGCTACATACATGTTTCATGTATTGTACAGCTTAGATCAAATATGAGAGCCGATCACTAAGTCCTTGACTTAATGAATTTGTCGTCGTCTATTTAATTGCAAGTCAACATTGCTACCATCTGTCGGATGGTAAGTCAGCTCCGTTATTATGTTTATGATTGGCAGTTATTGAAAGCATACAACGTCGTAAATTTCCAAATAAATTAAAAACAATATAAGAAACATCAACAAGGGAAAATATAGACAAATATGAGGTTTACCGAATTTTACCATGGTCGCACCAGAACTTCTGCCGAGATTTTAAAGATTTTTTTTTCAAAATTATTGAGCTTCGTTTTAGAAGTAATATTAAAGACAACTAGAGTCAGTCGGTTGAATGAATTACATATCGTTCAGGTCCTGTCCACGTCCATCATGAGAAACATCTGCACCCAATCTTCCTCTCGGCTCTTAAAAAAGCTCCGTCTTTACGACGATGTTAATCTCATCCATCAGACTCTGCGCATTTTTGTTTTCTCCATCTTATTCTTTTGAGTGTTGGGTTTCTGTTAATCTGGCTTATTATTTCTATTTTTTTGCAAAATTAAATTTTAATTGTTTTGATGACATTTTGACGAAATGAAGCGGTAAGCTGTTGCTCAAAGTCTAAGACCCTTTGTAGTAGCGAATTCGTCGGAGAGTTCGCTTCCAATTCTCCACTGAGTATCTAGAGTCCACCGATGTCGTTCTAAAGGGTGTTTTTTATTGAGGTATAGAACTTCGAATTGAAATAAAACACAAGAAAATCGTTTTAATGTCCATCGATTTGGCTTTATTGGAAGGATAATTTTATGCCATTAATATTTAAATATGATTTCGGGCATGTGGCCGCCGCGGCTGGCTCGAATAAAGCCAATTCTGCAGGTCCAATTTTCAACCACTTGTTGGAACCACAACTCATCCACATTCATGCCATCCAATTCGGGAACAAAATAGTCGGTTATCATGGCTCCATTAACGGTAACTGACTCTCCAGCATTATTTCGGAAGAAGTATGGCCCAATGACTCCACCAGCCCATAGAGCACACCAAACAGTCAGTTTTTGTGGATGTAATGGCATAAAATGGACGGAGCTTGCGGTGAACTTCGCGATCTGAACCATTACTTTCGAAATAAATTTGCACGATTTGCAAGCGTTGTTCTTTTGTCAACCTGTTCATTATGAAATGACAAACCAAACTAAATATTAATCACTTGACAGCTGACAAAATGGCCGCCAGTTAAAGAAGTGATGCCAACTTAAAGTTCTATACCCCAATAAAAAACACCCTTTACAAAAGACATTTTGCGGGAATCCCACACGCATTTTTGTTTTCCAACAGTTTTTATTTTATCGGAATATTGATGGTGTCTTAATAATCGATAAAAGAGATGATTTAATATCAGATTTACTTGAGAGAGTATTTGTTCGGACAGTGGCCACTCTGATAGGGTTGGGCTTTAATCTTTTTTGCAATATGTGTAGAATATTCGCCACATACCGACTTGCTTCTTTTCGGAATCGGACAAAGTACGCTGAGTTTCCATTCACCTCATCTGCTGGAAATACTCGGTATTATACACTAGGTATTATAAAAAGTCCAATCGAACCTTCTGACCAAGATGACCTCAAACATCAGAAAATTCACATTATAAAGTGAAAAATACTCCCTTAATTTTTATATTTATACAATCAATACCGTGCTGCACTGTGGGACGTTAAGTAAATTCTGGTGTGTTATCAGTTTGGCCAATGTTTTTCCAGATCATTGAAATGCATGTATTTATTAAGTAGTAATTAATGTGCAAATAATAAAGTTTTTTTGAATCCCCATCATCCATTCCCCCTCCCACATGCCAAACACATCATCCCTTCACCGACCATGCCCGCCCCGCCTTATCGAATAACATGCGCCTGTAATTAGTACGTTGTCGTTGCCTTCAGCAAACGCCCAGTGCCATCTCCGCCCGTGATTGGACACAAAATGCTGTCACACCATTACTTAATACAAGTGATGGAAAGTATTCAATTTGTTTGGACTGACGGGGTGAAAAATTGCAAAAGTCATGTCGCTGTTTTGTATTTGCATGACAATGGCTCTTGATACAACATAAAATGCAATTTAATCGATGCATTAAAGTCAAATGTCTGTTTGCGCAACAATTATAAAGTCAGAATTTCAACATTTGAATTATCGCACTCAACATCGATTACGAGGAATTGGAGAAGGGGGCGTTTGTATGTATGTGTGTGAACTTGTATATGCCATCCGATTGACTGTAATTAGCCATTGGTGCTTGTAGGGAGAGTGAGTGTGAGGTTTGAAGGACATTCCAATGAAATGCATTTCGAATTTCACATAATTTCATACAAAAGTGATAATGCGAAATTGTTGTAGACGTGAGACTTTTAATTAGCCGGAAATTCAAGTGGCTTCACTCGAAATACTCGTATGCATTTGATGGATTGTTTTCCATCAGGTGGCATATGAGGGAGGGAATTTGTAGGATGTTCGAAGGAAATCCGTATGTAAAACTTTAAACCGACTGTACTCGTTCTGAGCAGTTTATTCAAATCTGCAAAATAAATCCTGAACTTTCCACAAATGGAACAGAGGACTTTGTTACTCACTGAGTGTTGCAATGATACTTTAATCTGTCCACTGGGCATCGCATAAATATGATGTAAGACCCTGGTCCATGGTCTATCATCTGTTACGGTCACATGAAATTGGACGATGTTTCAACAACCACTTGCACTCGTATACCCAGTTAATTGAGCCTAATTACACATTCGCCAGGCAATTATCTCAAATTGCCATACTTGTTGATATTTTCGTGGGTCTGTTCACAATCTACTGGAACAACGATATCCCTGGAGCTTTTCCAAAGGAAACCTTTACACAACAGATGCTGTCATACTTAATTCCTCAAGAATTAAACGAAATATTAGCGCTTCGTATCTTTATCGTTGCCTATTCAACTGCATTGTAATGAAAGTATCGCCAACGCAATATTTTCGGTTGATGGAGAGGACATCTTCATGTATGCGAATATTTGTACAGAAGCATGGGCCTTATCGTGTCCATAGAATGCCATTTATTCTTTTCCAATTTCAAGTGACTTTGCAGAAAAACAATCTGCCATATCTAATACTGTTTGTTAGAGATAAATATTATATTCATCTTCTGTTCAATGGCAACGCCAATGACTATTGGAATTCTCTGACGCTCTTAAGCACATACACACATGTATATCTACACTGGCATACACATGTGTGTGTGTATGTGTGTTTATAAAGAATTTCATTATTTATTTATTTTCGTTTTTTTATTTATTCAATAAAATATAAAAACAACAAAAACACATGGTAAAATGCCAAGACTTTCATCATAACCGTCAACGAACGTTTCGCATCGCTATGCGACCGAGACTTAAAGGCCCAAATGCCAACAGTATCCGGGCATTGCAATTAGAACTGATATCTAAGTGAAGAAATTTCAAACGCAGTTGCTTTGAGCTAAAACAAAATCATTGTTTTTCCCCCCTCTAACAAATAACAATTGGATTGAATTACCTGAAGGTTTAGTTAAGGTTTAGTTAAGGAGGTGGTGGGTACCTATGAGGAATTTATGCCCATTGACTTAATAAATGAAAGGAAATTCCGACTGTTCAAATTCCAAATTAGACATTTCAAGTTTTCTTTTTTGCATGGCGGACAATGTAAAACTAAATAAAGGAGTTTGATGTTAATCAGACGTACTGTGGAGCAAAAGCATTATGAGACTACTCCACAGATTGCAATATTAAATAATATAATAGGTTTGTACACAAGCACTAAGACTTTCGTGAAAGCCCTGTGTTAACTCAGATACTGGGTGACAATCTAGACCCAGATTGTCTAGACAACCTAGAATCTAGACCAATCGAGACTTTATGGGAAATCTTTCTAATAATTCAAATTGTAAGAAGTCACTTGACGACAATCCTGACGAGTCTGTATCTTTTACAATGGTTACAGGTTTGGAATGATTTATCACAACAGAGATGGTGACTATTTTCAAAGCCAGCTTCTCTTCTAAGGGGGTTTCCAACAAGAGGTGTTATTTTGAATCACTCGGTATTTCAATAGCTGTCACTTTTGAAGCTTTTATTCTTTGACATTTGACAAGTAGAAACTACGACATTACTAAAAATGCAACGATACCCGCTTCAACAACGCATTGAAATTATTAAAAATCACTACAAAAAAGGTGAAAACAGTTCGCAAAACTGAAGCATTTTTGGGTCGTCGTAAAGCACCTTGTCGGATTGCAATACAGAAATTGGTGGAAAAACTGGAGCTGTTGAGACAAGTTAGTGATGTGTACAACTTTGAATATTGCTGCTGTAGCCCAAAGTGTTGAAGAAAATCCGGATTTATCCATTCGTCGTTCGGTCTTTAGAATTGGGCATTTCACAAAGGAAATACACCACATTTTGCACAAAGACTGGGGTCATAATGCCTATAAAGTTCAGTTAACACAAGAACTCAAACCTGCCGATCATCAACAATGTCGTCGTGTCTTTGCTGATTGAGTCCTTGAAATGCATGGAATTGATCCGGAATTCCATCGAAACACCATCTTGACAACAAGCTAAATTGTCGATTCTGGGGCTCGGAAAACCCAAGAGTTCTTGTTGAGAAACCTCTCCATCATCAACGTGTGACTGTTTGGTGAGGTTTATGGTCCGGCGGCGTCATTGGAACTTAATTTTTCGAAAATGAGGTTGGATCAACAGATACGTTGAATGGATTGCGCTACCGAGAGATGGTTAATGATTTTTTATGGTCGGAGTTGGATGATATTGATCTGAACAATGTTAACTTTCAACAAGACGGCGCGCGGCTCTACGTGCCACACAAACAACGATACCATTGCTTATTTGCCGGAAAAGTTTCCGGACCGTGTTATCTGTCGAAGAGGTGATCACAATTGGCCACCGAGATCCTGTGATTTAACACTTTGCTAATTATTCCTTTAGAGCCACGTGCAAGATAAGGTCAACAGCCCAGCGTCGCTTCAAGACCTCAAAGATAGAATTCGCGAGGATATCGAGGACATAGGGCAGCCACTTTGCGCTTGGTTATGGAAAATTTCATGAAAAGGATATGGTCCTGTAAGTGTGGTCATGGCGGCCATTTGGCTAATGTTGTTTTCCATTATTAACGGCATACCTTCCTCTTTATCTTAATATATATTTACCCTCGACACTGATTCACTGATACACTGATTCCCTGATTCACTGACTCCGTCACGCAGTACGTAGGAATTTAAATAGGCATTCTAAAATAATTCTATAAATAATAATAATAACACTCTGCGACAAATGGTAAGGGTCAGTGATCGGTTTGGAATGAAACCACCGGGGAAAGTTATATTGGTAAAAAAAAAGTCATACGTGTTCCAGCGTTTCGCTGGGTCTCATCTAGGAATCGAGATATATCGATTTGAAGTTAGTAAGTATCGTATAGGGGAATTTGTCACGTTTTAGGCTCTTTTGTTTGACATAACTCGAGAACCACTCGTCCGATTTAGCTGAAACAAATTTAGAAAAATTAAGAATTACAATTCCTCTAATCTGTTTTTAAACCGTTTTCCTACTTAAGCAACAGTTTCGCAATTATAAATAAATGTATGAAAAAAAAAAATTATTTTTGCCTAAAAATTAATTTTTTTTTTTTTTTAATTCATAAAAAATCCAAAACGGTAAAAAGTGTCAATTCCTATTAAAATGTAAATAAATGTATTTAAAAAAAAATAAAAAAAAAAAAAAAAATTTTTTCTTCATGCGCTTATTTTTAACTTGGAAACTATTACTTGTAAAGGAAAATAATATATGAACAGATTAAGGGAATTGTAATTCTTGGTTTTTTAAAATTTATTTCAGCTAAATCGGACGAGTGGTTCTCAAGTTATGTCAAACAAAAGAGCCAAAAACGTGACAAATTCCCCTATACGATACTTACTAACTTCAAATCGATATATCTAGATTCCTAGATGAGACCCAACGAAACGCTGGGACACGTATGACCTTTTTTTGACCGATATAACTTTCCCCGGTGGTTTCATCCCAAACCGATTGTGGCTGTCGCACAGTGTAATAAAAAAAATAATATATATTTTTTTTTTGTACAGAAATTGTGTTTTCCCCAAATTTTTTTTTTTACCAAAATTTTTTTTTCCAAAAATTTTTTTTTTACAAATTTTTTTTTTACAAAAAATTTTTTTTTTCCAATTTTTTTTTTTCAACAACATTTTTTTTTTCCAACAAACATTTTTTTTCAGCAAAAATTTTTTTTTTCAACCAAAATTTTTTTTCCACAAATTTTTTTTTTCCACAAACATTTTTTTTTTCAACAAAATTTTTTTTTTCAACAAAAAAATTTTTTTTTTCAACAAACATTTTTTTTCCACAAATTTTTTTTTTCCAATTTTATTTTTTTTCGAAATTTTTTTTTACAAAATTTTTAAAATTAAGTAACAAATACTTTCTTAAGCAAATTAACGGGCGCCATAGGCGCATTACAACTTACTAGTTATGAAATAAACATCCAATCATTTATCTCCAAATATTCCATTTTTCTTTGATGACAAAAATAACACCTCTTGTGTGAAAACCCTGTACAAACACCCTATACCATTTAGTGTAGTCAATTTCGGGGATCTGATGTCATTACCACATTTTCTGTCGTTAGATATTAATTTACCGACTACCGACTGGGACACCATACACCATTCTCTGGAAGTTAAGCTAGTCAAGGGAGACCCTCGTATGCGGATATATCAAAATATCATGTGATCATATCGTGGTTCTAGATCGTGGGTCCCTAAAATCGGGCGGCACATTTAGATGGGGCGATATTACAAAACATAGCAAGGTAGAGCCTTGATCCACCATGTTTGGTTGTTGCAGAATTGTAAAAAAAGGCAGTTGGCTTTTAGTCCATAATGTGGAGTCTGGTGCTACTCACCATGCTCTTTCATAATATGACAGTCCACCGTGTCCTTTAGGCTCAACTCAATTATGAATCGCTATACGATATTACATCAAAATGAAACGTTTTAATTTTGTTTGTCTAGTCCGCTTTTCTCTCTCTCTCTCTGTCTCTCTTGGTGAATATCATGGAAAAACCGGCAGATGTTGCTTTAAATGATTTCCAAACTGCAACCTCACGGATAAACAGCCACAAAATATTCAAAAGAAAAAAAAAACAAAACAAAAACAGTCATAGTTATTGTAATAAAATGGATGGCAGGATGATTGTTGTGTTTTGTCCACCAAGTTTTTATTTTCAGTTGTAGAAACCCAGAGTAACTAATTTGCGTGGTGGCATCGCCCAGTTGTGGGAAGATGTCACACAAGACTTGCGTTTAATGCTATTAAATTAATGGCCAAATCACTCTTAAGCCGTAAACAATTAATGTCGCTGCCATGCCAACGAACGGAATGACACGGCGTA
Source organism: Hydrotaea cyrtoneurina (assembly GCA_958296145.1). NCBI lineage: Eukaryota > Metazoa > Arthropoda > Insecta > Diptera > Muscidae > Hydrotaea > Hydrotaea cyrtoneurina. The sequence goes on along the minus strand of OY282512.1, from coordinate 2,817,577 downwards.
GAAACCAACCAAATATTTTATTTCAGAATAAAATCGTAATGAAAAAAAAACCAAAACGAAACACAATAACAACAACAACAACGACGACGACAAATCCATATCGTGTGACCAATAATATAATTTACGATTAAGTGAAATTCCGAGGGGGAGCTCCGGTAAAAGTCATGCCACCAAATTTTATGATTGTTGTGGGTACGTGAGATATGTATTAATGGCTCCTATTCCTGATAAGTCTTGGAAACCATTAATTATGATTGGTCGGTGAAGAAACCACTTGGCAGAGCATGAATTACCAAATAGTTCGCGCAGGAAACTGTTTTATTGTTGCAATTTATTGAATCTAAAGAAGTGGCAGAGATCCAAATGGAATACAAATGTGGACACTACGGCTAAGTCTTGTAGTATGTGTCGTCTAGAGCTGCGAGTCACAAAGTGGGATGACCTTCTGCATGACAGCTATATATTCCAGAGAGGAGGGGCCACACATCGGAATGAACCCTGACTTGTCACCCTATATCATGGCATAGATCGATACTATCCAGTTCCATCACTAGAATATATTGTACCGGACTTAAGAAAGTTCGGACATCATGTGTGGTTCCTGGAGATTGAGGTCTTTCAATCAAGACCGGCCATGTCCACAGGTCGGCTCTTCACCATTTTCAATAGGCTCCTTATGTCGAAGTAAGACAATTGTCGAAGTTATACCGACATCTGTTCGTCTTTGCGACCTACACTTTGATCGACTCACAGGGTGATTATCAGACGATTGGTATAATAAAAGTTCTGTCTCCGGGGTTACAAACATCAGCACTAACTATCCGATTTTGCCATATTTTTTGGATTGTTAAAAAAGTAGACAAAATTTGATAAATGTTTCACATTCTACAAAAATCTCATTAATTTGTTATTTGATTTTGGGAATTTTTTGTATTTGCAATTCGATGTATGATTTTTGTTCGGTTGGATGTCGATGCTTTTTGTTGTACACATTTTGCATTTATTCAATGTTCATTAGCATTCAAATGCACATGTGTATATTTTTGAATGTACAATATTAATTTGTACAAATGTCCTCGTATGAAAAAGTATTAATGAGAATATTCATGTTCATTCAATATCCATGGCAATTGATGGATAAATGCCGATGCAATCGTAATTAATACGTGACTTCCGCTCCAGCTCCTGCCTTCTTGGACCCCCATCGTCATTTCGGACCAGGTGCCATTTATGTGCCAAACGATTTGAATTGAAATGAAAACGATGTTCGTTGAATGCGACGGTATCTGTGAAACGGATACGAGTACAAATGGGTTATCATTGAACATTTGCACACACACACACACACACATTGAGCGGGGCATCAGGTATGGGAAATCACAATTTCATTTCAATGCCAGCACATTTTTCACCAGGTTTGACCATCAGACTACTTATACACTAAACACAGCAAATTGAATGGAAATTCGTTTTTGTTGGAAAAAAATGTACATGAAATTTAAGTAAATACAGGATCTGATATTGTTAATAATGAAAAACAACATCAGCCAAATGGCCACCACGACCACACTTACAGGACCATATCCTTTTCATGAAATTGTCCATATCCAAATCGCAAAGTGGCTGCCCTAAGTTCTCGATAGCCTCACGAATGCTATCTTCGAGGTCTTGAATCGACGCTGGGCTCTTGGCGTAGACCTTATCTTTCACGTGACTCCACAGGAAGAAGTCGGAAGATATTAAATCACAAGACCTCGGTGGCCAATTGTGATCACCTCTTTGAAAGATAATACGGTCAGGAAACTTTTCCGGTAAAAGAACAATGGTTTCGTTGCCTGTGTGGCACGTAGCGCCATCTAAACGTAAACGTTGTCCAGATAAATATCATCGGTAGCGCAATCCATTCACCATAACTGTCAACCTCATTTTCGAAAATGTAAGGTCCGACCATAAACAGCACCAAACAGTCACACGTTGAGGATAGAGAGACTTCTCAATAATAACTCTTGGGTTTTCCGAGCCCCAAATGTGAACATTTTTGCTTGTTGAGTCAAGATGGTGTTTCGATGGAATTCCGGATAATTTTCATGCCTTTCAAGGACCCAATCAGTTCTTGAGTTGAGTTCTTGTGATAACTGAACTTTATTAGCCCTAACACCCAAGTCTTTGTGCAAAATGCGGTGTAATGATGTTTGTGGAATGCCCCATTCCAAAGAACGACGAGGACCCGGAGAAACCCGGCTTTTCTTCAACACTTTGGGCAACAGCAGCAACTATTCTCAGTTGTTCGTGAGCGACGTGAACGGGGTTTTATTCTTCGCATCACTAACTTGTCCCAACAGCTCGAATTTTTCCACCAATTTCTGTATTGCGGTCCGACAAGGTGCTTCACTGCGACCCAAAAATGATTTAGTTTTGCGAACTGTGACTGCAAGAATTTTAAATTCCTCCTTTGAACCACAATTTCTCAAATCGCAAAGCAAAACTTTCCAATGTATAGGCCGATTTTCTTGTGTCCATGTCTATCCAGAATTGTGGAAACTATTTTATTTGTTGATATCTAATGCCAAGCCCAGCATGCATGCAAAATGGCATTGCCATTTGTCAATTAAGTACGATTTCATTGAAAATTGAGTTTTTAATATTTTTTAAGGAAATAAAAGACATCATATTCCTGTGTAGTTCTTTGTTTCGATATAGGTGGCAAAACACAGACCCCGTGAAATGAAGGGCCGTCCGCAGTTGAACATCCGCTAGAACAGAAAACAGACTCCGCACTCTTTGACTGGTCACACAGACATCGGTGAATGCCCTCAGTTAATGATACTTAGTGAAAGTATGGGTCAAGCTTAAAGGTCTGGGTGTCAATAACATTGGGTGTTAAAAAACAACAAAAAAAACATTAAGTCCAACGTGTAATATCTGTCCGGCACAATGACGTAGATGATATGAACGGACAATCGTAAGTCCTTACCCATCCCTGGTATGAATATTGATGTTGCCAATTGTTGTGGCTGGCTTTTGTTCTTGTTGTCCAGGCTGTTGTTACACATGTACGCCGTATGACCTTTCTGGTGGCAGCACTTGTCATTTCGTTTTGTGTGGACGTACAGACATATGTGTAATACGATGACGACGATGATGATGGCGATGGCAGGAGCCATAAAATGTTTAATTATGCTGTTACGTTTATAAATAACAAAGTACAAAAGTGCTCCGGTCCATTACGGTTCCCCCTTCAGCCATTTGCCATTTATTTTGAGTTTTGTGTTTTTTTCATACTTTCATTTTTTGTTGGCTGCCACAAAACACATTGTTCGTATAGTTCTTATTCGGGGGGCTGTGGGGAAATTCAAATTTATACAAACCCCTGCAGACATTACTCTTTGAGTTTGGTTAATAAACCAAGCCAACAATTTAATTAAGAAGACGTTATCCTAAGAAATGAAAAATGCATTTATTTAGAACTCAGTCAGCCGCTCTGGTGACTTTGTTAGTCAACGACATCTTGTTTGGTTACATATTATTAAAAGTTCTACTTGTTGTGAACAAAAATAATCCTGGCAAACAGACAGGCAATGCTGAGACCTCAATGATTCCGAGGCAGCCTTTGCAGCAAAAGTTGATACATTTCAGCAAATTTGTTGGTGTTCTTCCTAAATATAAACAAGTTCAGTCAAGATAATGACCAAAGACCCGATAAACATACACCAAAAAGAAGAAAGAACAACAACAAAAACCAAACGCACAATACCTTGTGCATTTGCCACAACTAAAGGTGTTGCTGGCGTTTTCATTAAAGTTGGTAATCGCTTCAAGTACATCTGGACAATTGCCATCAAGGCCATCCGTACTGAGCATGGTGGGCACCTCTTGCGATCCTGCATTAAAACTGTGGGGGTTGGTGGTGACTTTGCCGATTCTATAACTGTTGTAATTTTGTTTTTATACGAGTTATGACTTGTGGCAATGATAAAACTTTTAATGCTTCGCTATGTGTACGTAGTGATCTAAACCAGTTATCGCCAATCTGGTAATTTAACTAAATACGGTTATTTAAATAATCATGTAGTTAGCTAAGTGTCGAATCAATAGGATGAGTACTTGTACTGCAGCTGCGATGGATCTGATTGTGAACGAGGACAAGACCAAACGTCCGCTGAACATGGACCGACTGAAAATTACACTACCCTGAATAAAAAAACTTACAATGATCCAATGAAAATGTGACATTAATAGGTTTTCGCTGTACCACCAAACAGTTTTAATCATGCGATGAATATTTTCCTCATTCTAATGAAATAAAACTAATCCAACATCAGTGTTGGCGTGGAAACTATACCTTCAGTTCCATCAGTGTTACGAGTAATCTCAAAGTCATTCATAACTTCTTTAGAAAAAGCATTGGCTTTAGTTTAAAAAAATAAAAAGCGGCATGTTCCGTTTCAAATTATATCGTGCACTGTTCACGGATTTGGACTGTTCAAGGAAAAACGTACTTATCGACGTCGAGCGAACTAGGGACGGTATAAAAACACAGCGAATGTGCTTGGTAATTGCACAAAATCCCTTCAACCTTCCTCCGCGGAATTGTTTAAATAACCACGTACCTAAATACTTTCTATACGCGCGTATGTTTGTAGTCATACACGCAAACATTTCAACAGCAATTAAAACTTTTGACGTCAAACCATCCACAGATCAAGGCACATCCTGTACATCCAGTATCTGAATACGATTTGTGCACTTGTGTGGTGGAAGTTGTTCCTCCTAATTAGTAACGATTCTACATAATTAAGCATCCAACTTGAATGAGATGAAAATTGCCTCATCAAATGTGAGTTGACTTAGCAAGTGCCGAACTTTCATAAACGAATACACCGCAATCTAAATATTATGAGGAATACTGTTGTGAACATTGTGGGAATGTCGCCCGAAAGGGTGTATTTCAGCGTGATCGATTGAATGCAAATGAAGAGGAAGAAGAAGAAAATTTTGAAGTTATATAATTCCTTCTAATTGATAACAAGAGGAGAGAATCGACAAGGGGTTGAGTGCGAAATCGGCTATCATGTCATCGTGGTTGTCGATTTTTAGAAGGCCCTAATTAATGGGTTTTCGATCAGAAAACAAGTACTTCCAGTAAAATAATTAAACAGATTTAAATTAAAAAAGTGATTTTGAATTTAGTATATCTATTAAAAGAATTTCCACATTAAAAAATCGATGTTAATGAATTACTAAATAAGTTTGTGTTATTTTAATCTGTACTGAATGAATTTTTGTTAAGTTTTTATTTAAATATAAACTTAGTACAAATGTTGAATTACAATGCCAACTTAAATCTATAATATCTTCAAGATATCTAAATATTATAAAAAAAAGTGCATACATTCAGCATGAAATCAATTTGATGTCCCAGCCTAAAAAACCCTCATCTGTACAATTTTCTTTTTGGCGCTTATTTCTTTTTCGCGGTCAGGGCTCGATATGTCGATAAGCATTAAAGTGACGTTAACCAATTTGTGTTCCAACACGTTAGCACAATTTGATATACGGCATTTACTCCCACATAAATTCTCCAATCACGGTTTCTCTTCTTCCCCTTCTCAGCGGAATGGATCGGCCAATCAAGAATTCACAACATTCACACGAATTTCGTCTGGTGAGAAAAGTTTTTCTCTACGCTGTCTGCTGTAAACGAAGAAGAAAATTGGAGTAATTAATGGCAATTTGCTTGTCTCAAAACTGGTATCGATGCAAAAGCAAGCGCAATTGTGTCGATATTGTTCCAATTAAAAGTATTGTAAAATGCTCTTAACAATTTCTGGTTTGTGTACACTTTTTGTTTTGGCACAGAGCAAGAAAGTTTAATAATATTTTGCAAATGATAAAGGCAAAATGCTAAGTCTTGTAATTAAATGATAAGTGATGAACGATCTGTAATCGGTTTTTGTAATCTCTCTCCGTGCGGACATCTATCATAAACGGACACTGTTTTTAGTACCAATCCGCTTCAGTCCACATGTGGACTTCTCTCATAAGCGTACAAGTTCGCAGTCCCTTCGGTGTCCGGTGTCTTATGAGACGGTACACTGTATTTGGATTTAAGTACGACCAACACTCATTATATTCCCCGTACGAGAATTCTGTTCTTTTTTTTGCATAATAATCTGGAATTTCCAATTGGATGTTCCGACTAGAATTAACTTTCACAGAAGACTAGCTGTAGAGTCTTCGAGCTTAAGTCATGATGATGGATCACGTGGCGCCAAAGCATGCTGAGCTTTAGGGACCCAAACTGTGAAACTTCAGGTCCCAGACAAATTTGATCGTCCTTCATGTTCCGATTAACATCATTTATACCCAAAATGTGATACTGGAGACCTCAAGGTTGGTTTGTTTATCGGTTTATCCATCGCTTTTGAAAGGAAAAATATATTTTGACCTAAACGTTGTTGAGACATTTTCACAGCGACAGCTTTTTCCCGCTCTATGACTTGACAGAAAGTCAGTTGGCTTTACGCTTGTTCAACTTTGGGAAGTATTGTGCTTATTTCCAAAGTCAAGGCAGTGCGTTTATTAACACTATTCGTACCAAGCTAAGTTTGTAACTTAAAGTAACGCCAGTAAAACGCAAAATCGTTTATAAAAACAAAAACTAAAAAAATTCTATTGGCAATTTTTTAATGGAATAAACTTAGACGTATGGAACGATAATGGCTAATGTCCAATAAAATACATATACAACCATTAATTTCAATAGTGACCCGAAGTAACTGCCTGGTACGAATAGGGTTAAAGCGAAGTTTTGTTCGAGTCCGACCATCCGCTTCGTTATCACAGCAGCTTACAATACATTTTTTAAACAAATCGTCTATTATGACGGAGCTCATTTTCATCTCAGCAACATTGTTAACAAACAACTGGAGCTTGAGGGAACAGTGCGTGTTCGTCAAAACGCTAATGCATCCTCAGAGGGTGAAAGTTCACTTTTCTCTAGAAATGCTTCTGAAACGCTATTACGGTTAACGAGGAGCACTACAGAGGCATGATAACCCATTTTATGTGGCCGGAGTTTGAATATACGGTCTTGGACGATCTTTGGTTTCAGCAGGATGATGCGCCATGTGACAGAGCCTCGCCACAACTGAGTTTTGAGCACCATTATCGTATTATCACCCGTGTCGGTGATATCAGTTGGCAACCTCGGAGATGCGATTTGATGTCGTTTAACTTTGTGGTGAAATATAGCCAGAAACCGTAGCCAAAGTCTACGAGAATTGAGTTGGCTACTGCAACGCCAGCCAAGGCAATCAAATTAATATAATCGACTTTCTTTCGAATAAACCAATACTCTGATAAAAAATTATGTATCATTTTTAAATCTGTAAAACCATCTTTCATCAGGCAGTTTCATTAGCTATGTGTGGAAATTGGTTATGTATTGGATTTTCATGCGCTGAAAATAACAAATTAATATAAACACTCTGTTCTTATTAAGACATTTCCCCTCGAACAGTTTCCAAAGTCGTCCTATCGGTAAATTGTTGTCTTCATGATGCGTTTGTTGCCGACAACTTACTCTCGGTTTTGGCCCGAATTTGTTCATAATTATATTTCCAACTTTATTCATTGTCCATTACGAACGTTTACGTTGCATATTATACTCGTATTCCTTTTCGAAATTCTAGCACAGCGCCCAAGCCATTCAGCCATTCGGCCATTTGGCGACTGGGAAAGAAGAGCTACATAACTTTTGTTTTTCTAATCTAACAAATTTATATGAAATTAATGGACAATTTCAAAGTTGTTCCAAGTAGAAGATAAGGGAACACTACAATGCAAGGCCGAACGATGGTGGGCGGTATTGCGGCTTTGCGGACAATGTGAACCGTATAAAGTAGATACGCAACATTTGTAACGAAAAAGTTTTGTTTGTATTTTGGAATATATTTGCATTTGATTCAAGATACACTTGAAATTCCGTTGTCATAATTTATATACGTAAATACGAAACTTTGAAATCGTTGTTTTGATGCTTTTTTCGATTGTGCACAGAAAAAGTGTAATTATTCTTTTGTTTTGAGAAGACATCGGTCTTGTTAACTGGCCGAATATGATGTGGACATTAATTAGAATATGTAGATATTTTTAAATTATTTTTTTCTCGTTCGACTTGAGGTCATGTAATCTCTAACGAATACAAATATGTCATTTCTACACATAACTATCTATGAATAGCCTCGATTACCTACTTATGTTGAGTTGTTCTCAAAGTACTTCTAAAAAAAGAAAACTGCCCCATGCCCCTTCGCATCAAGTAGGACAGGATTCTGTAGAAAATACACTTCAACCGAAATACCAGTGCGTAATTCATGAAGCCATTGTAAATAGTTTCCATCCAAATGATACTCTCGAAATGTAAAGTGTCTCCATTACGACACATGGACGTACTTATATGTATGTCTCGTGAGTTTTGTTGTCAACCACTACCTATTCAATATTTCTCCTATAGATGCGGACAATTGAAAAGTCTTCATGCACTCAAAATGCTTCACAAACAGACGGGCGATATTCTCAGCTGTTGACATTTGACTGAGTGTCCTTACATCCATCGTGGGCCATGACATCACGTTTGCAATATTACACACTTACAGAGCCAGCATAATATCGGTAGACTGTGACAAAAGTCGGGTGGTACACCCGCCAGTCCGACACAAGCTGTTGTCGTTCGCCTAAATACTGAATCTCTGTGGTACTTTGCAATAAGTTCGGACAGTTTGAAGTTGATGTTATAAATTATTTATGAAAAATATGTACAAACTACACACTCACACCGTCATAGACATTCTGTCTCTTGTCGTATTTTACACTCGCAAATTGCATTCAAAAAGTTATTGTGAATTATGATGGCTGTGAAGAATGTACAAATGACACCACTACAGTCAAACATTAATATGTAGACTGTGATACGCGTATATGCGAGTGCAGGCAGTTAAGTGTGCAGATAAGTGTTCAAATCAAGAATTTATAAACCGTACTAGTTTAGTTCTGCAAACAACTCGATGTCTAATAAGTAGAAATGATATATATTTCATTTTCTAGTTCCCGTTTGTGGGTCAGACTTCGCTTGTTTGGTTTTCTAAAATGAGTTCGATCGAAAAGAACGAACAAGAAATATGGAGGTTTCGTCGTTAGTCTTAGGAATTTGATTGAGTTGAATTGAATTTTAAATTTGCAAATGGAAATTCGTTTAACCCATTAACGCTTTCTGTCCCCATACGAGGACACCTACATAAAGCCAGACAGCTAAATGAAAAACCGTTACTATTTCGCCACAAGTGGTAAAAACCATATAAGAAGCTGCAAACCACGTGTAGAAACAAAGTAATAGAACAGAAGCAAAAACAAGTGTGATCTTCAGTCTTTTCGAATGAATAAAAGTGAAAAAACATTTAAGTTTTTTTTTTGTTAAAATCCTTTTATTTAATGCCTAATGAGTTAATAAATCGCTAGGAAAACAATGGTTTACTTGTAGTTTGTTTTTGGGCGTTAATGGGTTAAAACGACGATCATGACACAATTGTATAAGGTAGAGTCATGCAAACAGCTGATTAAAATGTTTATATTTCGATAGTTCTCTAAAACTGCCTGCTGTCTGCCATTTATATGTCAGAATTTGACAATCAAAATACTCAGGGTTGGATCTGAGTTGTTGTTGGTCAATTGACACTATCTGTTATCATTGTGCCATGTTGGACGATAATGAATTTTCGTTTTATACAAATTCATTTTATAGTGAGAAATATTATTTATGAGAACTCGTATGATCATATTAATTACGACCGGCTGTTTAGGCATCTAGGGACCATGGGTCCGGACTGAAAACTTTTGGCAAATCTTAAAAAGAAATGTATATTTGGTTATGCAAGGAAATGACCTTCTCTTAAAGTACTCTGGGTCTCGAATCCGCTTTCTAGCGGCTATAGGCTAAAATATTTATAGATTTACTGGACGTGTGATGCGCGTATTCTCAACACTTCATACCAAATCTAGCTTCCAAATTTTTGCTTCATAAAATGCCATTCAACAGACGAACAGACTTCAAGATATCACAAGTAGAATTGCAACTGAATTTAGTTTTGACTAAACTGTTCGCTGTGTCTCTCTTTAGCTTTGGCTATTGGATATTCACATTTTCAGTAATAAAACCACAAGGAAATGTTCGGCTGCTATAATTACCAAAGATGACGTCCATTGACTTTGATTACTTTTATTGTCATGCATTAGCTTTGGCCAACACTTTTAATCTTCAGCTTTAGCTGAATCGGCCAAGCAAAGCTTTTATTTTGGGCTACGGCTCTTTTACTATAGCTGCACAAAAGTTCGCAACAACAACAGAAAATTATTTCAAAGCCTACAGCTGCTTTTGGTCGACCTGAACTGTGTTACTCAGTTGTAACGGGACGACCACATTTCCATTTTCCAAACCCCTAAACCCCAAAACCGTACTCCAGTTGTCAAGATTTTCAAAGCCACTTTCGTGCGACTTTCGTTTTCTCTAAGCCTACATTTGAATATGTATTGAAATACAAGTGTATATTTAAATTTTGAAAAGTTATTTCGACGAACAAATCCTGCTCTCGCTCGTGCATTACCTCAATTCCAAATTTCTTTTTAAAATGTAACTTGACCAACTACAAATTTGTTCCAGTTAGCGTCAAACAAAAAGCACTTTGTACAATCATGCATCCATCGCCACGCTCTAACTCAAACTACAACTCATCCAAGAACAATACACACCATACACAACTACTCGAGTCCTTGTAATGATTATTTTTACCCTGATCTTTATGTGCGGACAACAAAGGTCAGGTCATGTTATGTGCATTAGTTAACATTTATTGCACTAATAAGCGCCTTCACCACTGAGGCTATCTGATACCTCGCTCATTGGCGCATGTTGAGCACAGATGCGTCTGTCCACACGGTATCCTTGTAGTGGCATCAAGCCAATCCTTCCAACCAACGATGAAAACAACAAATGCACATCGCAAAATCATTTTGACTGATTAGTGCATGCTTGTAATATTACAACATAACCGCTGCACAAATGAGCAATCTTGGTTAGCTTCGGACATTGATGGACGTGCATAGGGCAAAAAGCGGATAAAGGCACTACCTTATCTTTGTGACTTGTTTATGTACGTCCCATGGGACTGATGGGACGGGGTGGTTATTACATTACATTGTGGTTTTTGAATTGAAATGTTTTAAATAAGCTTAACACGTTTCACTCTTTTTATGTGTTCTTTGCAGGTCATCACCCCTACGCGTTCGTTAGTATTGTGTGCCGAATCTAGACGCGAGATGGAAGACTGGCTGGGTTCGCTGAAGGCCGCCTCCATACCGCCACGGTCACGCGGCGACAGCTTTTTCATCGAACAGCATGACATATTTGCCAATCACCATCACTGGTATGCGACGTCGCATGCACGGCCCACCTACTGCAACGTGTGTCGTGACGCATTGTCGGGCGTCACATCGCACGGCCTGTCGTGCGAGGTGTGCAAGTGTAAGGTGCACAAACGCTGTGCGGCAAAAGCCATAGCCAATTGCAAATGGACCACGTTGGCCACCGTGGGCAAGGACATTATAGAGGATCGGGATGGCAGCATTGTTATGCCACATCAGTGGATGGAGGGCAATCTGCCGGTATCGGCCACATGTGCGGTGTGCAAGAAAACGTGCGGCTCCGTGTTGCGTCTGCAGGACTGGCGATGTCTGTGGTGCCGAGCGACGGTACATGTTGCATGTCGGCCGAATGTAGCGATAGCATGCCCCATGGGTCCGGCCAAACTGTCCGTGGTGCCTCCCACATGTGTACATTCGATTGGCAACGATGATTCGTGGGATGTGGTCAGTCCCAAGGGAAACTTCTCGCCCCTGCTGGTCTTTGTGAACTCAAAGTCGGGCGATAATCAGGGCGTCAAGTTCTTGAGACGATTTAAGCAGCTGTTGAATCCGGCGCAAGTGTTTGATTTGATTTCAACGGGTCCCGGTTTGGGCCTGAGGCTTTTTCGACACTTTGAGATGTTTCGTATACTCGTGTGTTCCGGCGACGGTTCAGTGGGATGGGTTCTCAGCGAAATTGATCGTTTTAGCATGCATGTGAGTTGATGTGATGGTATGGCTGTGTCCTGTATGTCCTGTATTAATTGTGATTTTCCTTTTCATTTTAGAAGCAATGCCAAGTGGCTGTCTTGCCCCTGGGCACGGGCAATGATTTGGCCCGTGTCTTGGGCTGGGGTTCCTCTTGCGACGATGATGCCCACTTGCCGCAAATACTGGAACGTTACGAAACGGCTAGCACCAAGATGCTCGATCGCTGGAGCATAATGGTTTTCGAAAAAGCCATCTCCGTGCAGCCGAAACTACCGAAAATGTCTTTATCGTCGGAACAGGAGGCTCTGCTCACCGGCATGGTTACGGCAGCCAATGAAAATCTGCGGTCTATTGTGGAAACCGATGACTTGCCCACGCTTATGTCAGCCACTAAAACTCTGTGTGAGACCATCGATGACCTGTTGGATCGCTTGTGCGAAACCCGCAAGGAAGACGATCAACTCACGGTCAAGTGCGACATCCTGAGACAGAAGCTCAATATGTTGTTGGATGCTTTGAAGGAGGAGGAGAATGGCTCGCATGAAGGAGACGACTTGCTCACCACAATCAGTAATATTATAGCTAAATCTGCTCCGAGTTCTCCAATTTTGACGTCGTCGTCATCTGCCCTACTGTAAGTTGTTGTACGTCGACCTAAAATCGAGTGCTAACGAGTTATGCCCTTTTTTTTACAGAAATCCTAACATATCAATTGAAAAAAATGAAAAAGATCAATTAAATCTGAAAGAAAGACGCAACAGCCGTTCTCTCCGGGGCAATGAACGGGAAGCTTTGCAAAGCCGTGCCAATAGCGTCAAACGGGCCATGTACAATGTCGTTGAACATTCGGAGCCCGGTCGACCAAAACGTTATCAGCGTCGTCTTTCGGTAACACCATTTGAAGCATTGAAAATCCCTACCACAACCTCAAGTGATTCAACACCCTGCACCTCACCTTTGCCCATCATACCACCCATAAATATTATATCACCCACCATGGAGACGTCACGTCTCACATGCATATCACCGCTACCCGACACGAGACGTGAATCTATGGATGAACACTTTTTTAACACAATCAGTTTGCCCGTGCCTCGGCAATTCGCTGACAGTCGCCGCAGTTCTGGGGTACCTGAAGTCATACAGGAACAGGAGGAGAACGCCAACGGCGAGTCGGTGTATCAACACAAACGTTTCTCGCTCAGTGGCGGTGCCAATGTAGACAATGCCGGCAATCGTCTGTCGCCCGGCAGCGAAGGGGCCTCCACTCCCACAGAGAGGAACTTTCTGACCGTGCCCATACTAACCAGCGAGCATATGATTGATCCATTGTCCGAATTCAGGCCCATTGAGGTGTTTGAGCGAAACTATTACATGAGTAAACAGCTACACAAGGACAAGGAATTGGAGGAGGAGGAGGACAGGAATAAGATTACGGGCGAGACTCTGATCCATACATGTGAACTGCAGGTACCCAGCATTGTAGTGAACCCTAAACATCCTTGCAATGTCTATACAAGCGATAACATAACAATAATCGATACTGATGGGAATATTGTATGTTTCCCTGTGATGCGAATGGCTATCGGTGAACCATTTCAAATGACTGCTTACCTTCTCGTTCTAGGAACAATCATCCGAAGAGGACTTCCAAGGAGAGCCCAGTGACATCCTGTCGGCCATTAGCAACGAGGAATGCAGCCTGGCATCGGAGATATTCGATAAGCAGGACCAGCCCATCCCTGGATATCAACTGGGAGATATTTTGCAGGTAAGTTGGCGTAACGTATTCCAAGCCATGAACGCATATCTCAGATACCTTCTCTGGTCTTTCGCAGAACTTGGATTCGAATGAGTTCACCCATATTGACTCGCCCGAGACGAGTGACGAGACCGAAAATATTCCCGGTGAAAGTCTCATGGATGACATAAGTTCGGTGCTGGGTCACGATATTACCTATGCCCTGCAGGACAACACGATGACCGAGGACACGACACTAATGTGCTCCGAGGCGGTGGGAATTCCACCACCGAAACCGGCTAGAGCCAAAAATATCACGAGACGCAATTCATCACCGCCACATTTGCCTCGCCTCGATCGCATGGACAGCGATGACAATCCCCAACAATTTGGTTTTGAGAATATTGTGTTCGAAATTGACAATCGCTGTGATGACCAGAAGATTCGTGAACCTCCGCGCTTTTGTTCTTTGGCTCAATTCGTGGAAGGGAGCGACATAGCCCGTCAAAGTTTCAAGGTGAGTAAAAGTTCCACATTACCTGTACATGACAGCAAAGTCTGCATCATTACGGTAACGTAACGTTTTTCCATTTATCTATTTATTTGCCCGTCTACTTTGCAACGGAAAGCGACCCAAGAAACGACCTTCCCTTAAACACACTAAATCAACCACCTCGAAACTTGTATCCCAACAGCAGCTATCTCTGGACGAAGCCAATGCAGCAACAACGACGGCCACCGCCGACATGCACACCTTGACTACGACCAGCGGTCAGTCCGAAGATGACTTGTCAACGGCCACAGCTATACGGATCGAAGTTAGTGACACCACAACCAGCACATCCTGCTTGAAGTCCACCACCAATCAATCGTCGCCGAAGAAATGCGCGCAAGGGCAAGATGTAAAGCGAATAACTTTTGATGACTCCTGTAAAAAAGAATCATTTGATGATGTAACTCCCCATCACCCACAGATAAGTGTTGTCGTGCGACCACCCACCCCCCTAAGAGGAGATGCTATACGGCCACTAGATCCCGAAGCTTGCAGCAGTATGCTGGCCATACGTATGCCCTCCGAAATACGCAGGCACTCGAGCCATGCGGCCAGCTTAACGGTGCGAGAATTCGACAAGGAAAAGGATCGGCGCCACTCGGGCTTCAATCCCAACTACTTGAGTTTGGATCCAGAACATTCTCGTTTCCTCAACTCATCGCCAGCGGCTAGTCGTCGAATCAGCTGTGGAAGTCTATTCAAGGTAAGCCCTTTCACGTTCTCCCCTCTCCACACACAACCGCACGCTTTCTAGGCCAGGGTTTTAGGCGAGCGAACTACTCGCACTACCGCCTTAGATGGACCACTTCACATAACTCTTGGGCCAACACTACCCATATACACACCACAAACTAAGAGACAGCCTTCTTCTCTAGAGAGAGAGAGTCGCTGTATGTATGTACAAAATTACCTTTAATCGAATACCAAATATCGGAAAACAAAACGCATTTGCCTTAGTTAGCAAACTCAATTGGTATGTATTTCAAAATTATTGCTTTTAAATCGAAAACCTCAATGGACAATTTGTAAATATCGTAAATCAATTCTTTCCTGGACTCTAATGCAGTTGCAAAGGAGACGGATACAAATGGTCCTGTGCATTCGTGTTTGTGCGAGAGCACAGTGTCATTTGTTCTCCAGTCCGTTTGTTGGATCAGTTTCCTTTCAATCACACGCACACACACTCACCGATATCGACATCAACACCCACTCGCACACACATAGATACACGCTCACACTTACGTATCATGCTCTCTTGGCTCTTGACTGTCTGTTGTAGAAGAAAAGATCGAAGGGTATTTTGTCGGAACGTGTCTATGGCTTGTTGGGCTTACGACTGTTTGTAGTAGCCGAACCCGATATACGCTTGGCCACATTGGCTCTGATCCGACCATTAATACTATTGGTAAGAAATCTACCCACCAACCAATACAAACATTTCCAACCATCATGTATCCAGCTAAAGATTAACCGACAAACCAATCCTTTGATTTTCAACCAACACTCTCACTCTCCAAGGTACTCGTATCACCGATACTTACGTACAATCCTTATTTCCGTAGAAATCTGTCTTTGGATTTTGTTCTTTAGACGCTATCGTTTGTGATTTCCTCCTTCAGCACCCTATGCTTGAAACTATCTGACTATATATGTACATAACCTCCAAATCTAAAGTAGTTAGTCCGAGTTCTTTTGAGAACCTAGTGACTCGACAGTTTCTCCCATTAATGTTGCCTTTGCCTCCATATTTCAGCCGAATGAAGCTTTGCCCAACATGCAGAATCTGAAGGGCTCCAAGACAAGTCTATTCACCGGTTCCAGTATTTTCGGCTTCGATCACTTCGGCACCGTACCCGAAAAGGATGACAAGGACAAGAGGGAGCGTGACAAAACTCCCACTGAGGAAAATCGCAAGCTGCCCATTATCAATCCAATTGTGAAACTACCAAATTGGCCAAGTAAGTTATGAAATCAGTCTCCTCTAACACATCTAACCTTGTGCTTCTACATTAAGATCTTACTGGGGGCTCTGGTTTTATATCTAAATGTCTTTTGGCTAATGCAGACACCCTCTGCGCCGCCGTCAGCCCTCTGATGGACCCGGACGAGACACTATTGGCCGGTTACCACGAGAAATGCGTGATGAATAATTACTTCGGCATTGGCATAGATGCCAAGATATCGCTTGACTTCCACAACAAACGGGAGGAACATCCGGAAAAATGTCGATCCAGGGCCAAGAATTACATGTGGTATGGAGTGCTGGGCTCAAAGCAACTTTTACAGAAGACCTGCAAGAATTTGGAGCAGCGCGTGCAACTGGAATGCGATGGCCAACGGATTCCGTTGCCATCATTGCAGGGAATTGTCATTCTGAACATACCGAGGTAGGTGGAAATACAGCTGGCAAAAGTTTTCAGAATAAAACACCATTTTATCGTTCATAGCTTCATGGGCGGCACGAATTTCTGGGGCAACTCCAAGAAAGATGACATCTTCTTGGCTCCCAGTTTCGATGATCGCATACTCGAGGTAGTCGCAGTCTTTGGTTCCGTTCAAATGGCCGCATCGCGCCTCATAAACCTGCAGCACCATCGCATTGCCCAGTGTCAAAGTGTGCAGATCAACATTCTGGGAGATGAAGAGATACCCATCCAAGTGGATGGCGAAGCTTGGCTACAACCGCCGGGCATGATAAGAATTCTTCACAAGAATCGTGTGCAGATGTTGTGTCGCAATCGAAATTTGGAGGCATCTCTTAAAACATGGCAGGAGAAACAACGACAGCACAGCATTTCCATACAACGTGATCACTCATCTACCGCTTCCGAACATGCCACGTCCACCGATGAAGTCATCTCTGAACGAGAGTGCTATGTTCTACTTAACTTCATTGAGGCTGTCAGTTCTCTCATCAAATGGGTGAAGTTCTTGATTATATCTCATCCCACGCTGAGGCATGACTTGTACGCTGTCGCCTGCCGAGCTCAAGACGCCTTGGAAAGCATTCATCCACAGGGCAAACTGTTGGAGGGCCCCTCGCTGCGCACTAACCTGGTTGAGGTGATAGACTCTTCCCGCCAACTATACGATGATGCATGTACGCTGCTGAGAGATCGTGGACACAGTCTTATTTTGCGCGAAGATCTCGAAAGTAAGCTGAGTGCCGCATTGGCCAATATGGAAATGGAATTGAAGAAGTGTTCCGTGCAGAAATGCGTTGACGGCAAACTGAGAGCATACTTCAACGTTCTTGCGCCCAACGAAGAGGTAACTTCATGTATGTGCCGTTGGGCTATTTTAAACTCAACATCTGTTGTTTTCAGGGCGATGGTCGCAGAAAATCTCGGGCATTTTGGACTCGCCTACGTTCCGGCTCGACGGCCGGTCAAAATCAATTTAAACCTCCACTCACCAATACTCGCGAGGCCGTTAGCAACTGGAGTGTCAATGAGGTGGTCACATGGCTGGAGACTATGCAATTATCCGAATACGTTGATAGCTTCCTTCGGAACGACATCAGGGGCAAGGAGCTGCTAACACTCGGTCGTAGAGATCTCAAGGATTTGGGCGTCATCAAAGTGGGCCACGTTAAGCGTATACTGCAGGCTATAAAGGACATGAACGAAAACTGAATGGTTGCCGCAGCACAGCTTAAATAATAAAAAAAAATAATGCTAAACACAATCATAGACCTACAATAATATAAATCTCCATAGTATATAGTGGATAATTCGATACAGAAATCATAGCTAAGCTAAATTATGGACCCGTTGGTCCTACGGAGGAAAAGGGTTGCATTATTCCAATCGTTTACATACATATCTACTTAATTTTTTAAGTTCAATAATTTTCAAGACATTCGCCTCTGTCTGTACTAGGTTTTGCATGAATTAGTGCCAAGCTGTGTAGCAAACCAAAACAAAAATAGTAACAAATCTGCAAAGTGCAGCGAAATAATGTAATTGACCAATACCAAAGTTAACAACAGGTAATGTTAAATGTTATCAACACATTTTACAAAAAAAAACAAATTTCGCTTAAAAACAAACTTAGTACAAAAAACTGTTTTCGATCGGAATTTTCTTCGTTTTACTTTCGTCTGAGTTCTTCTTCATCGTTATTGAAACGAACAAATCGAGAAATTCCCTAAATTTACGATTAAAATATGACGAGAGGAGAACAGTTCGGTGGAATCGTTATTCACGATATTGATTTTAAATAATAGATGATAGTTATCCTATACAAATGCATGTTTACCAAGTAAAAGTAATAGTTTGAACGTGTTCCCACACATTCAAACTGTTCAAAACCAAAGTTATGATTCAGACTGCATTGTTCATTTATCTACGAGTAATTGGAATCAGAAAAATGATTTATATTATCTACTTTATCTTTATTCAAATCGATAGGATCATTTATTTATGAAATGTTATGTTTTACGCCAAGCCTTCAACACATATTTGAAATTATGATTTTAGTCTTCAAGGTAGTCCATGTTAACTATCGTATCTTCCAAAACAAATAATCTATAGACCGTACATAGGGGTACAACATCGAAATTCACCATCCAAGTCACACATAAAGCTTTCCCAATTGAGTCGGTAGATAAATTTATAGCAATATTGTAGATTTGCAGAATACAAACAAAACAAGTTTGAAATATCTGGTATTTGATACCAACTTTAGCAAAATTGGAAATTTAAGACAACATGAACGATTACTATAGGTCCTTTAAAAAGAAAATGTTCCAACATGTCAAAATCCACGATATAGCATTCATTTACTTGGTCTAACAAGCCAAGGTGTGATTGGTAGTGTTTACCACTACACCACAACAAACAAAAGTTTGTATCCTGTTGAAAACATCAGAAAACATCAGAAAACCCGGTGTATGTTTCTAATTAGTTGGCTAATTTATAATGTACATGTGTTCATTCGGTTTACAGTGGCCCGCTTTTAGAAGCGTACGAGCACAGATAAATGAATTCTTGACTAGTGTTCATAAAATATGTTTTGTCTCAACGTAGTTACAACCATACATTTTGTCCAACGTTTCTTCAATTTGTGTATCATTAAATCTGTCTGCGGCGAGTCACTTATATAGGTTTGGAAATGGAAAATAGACACTTGTGGGTAAACCGAAGAACATTTATGAATATAAAGAATATGTTCTCATTTCGATATAGGAATATTCGGATAATTGGCGACGTGTACGGTCTTAAAAGTAAATGCAAAGCGCGCACAAATATGAACATTACAAATAACATGTTTCTTCAATATAGATTTTACTTATTTATAATCAGAAAGTTCACTTTATTGTAGGGGCACAACATTGCATCCCATTTACACATCCCGATTGGCGATTGGACGCAATAGTGTTTTCAACAAATAAACGGCCTGCCAACAATTTCGCAATAACTATAAAACTGAGCGTGTCTTAAAGGATAAATTGATATAGACTGTTAGAATAAGAATTGATCGGCTTTAGGATATCAGTAATTCACTACGTTCAACGCATAACATCTTCAAAGAATGAAATCTCAGACATTTACTTCCTATTTTATGAAAATGTATGCATAACATTATTTTATTTCATAAAATATATGAGAAATATATTCATAAGTATTAACAAATTTAATCTTGGAAATTGTAAACAAAGTGTTAATTCTGATGGAATGAAATGTTATCAAGTTTAAGGTAACCTCGTTTCTGTGCAATCCTACGAAATGTTGCGATTGCATTTGTAAAAGTGTTATCCCTCAGTACAATCCAGGGGGCAGGATGTTGCATTGTACATAATAATGTTGCGTTGTAACGAGATGTTTAGTATTCGTAAGCACGTCTTTATTAAAAATTGATTGGGAATCATGTAGTTTATGAAGGAAATAAAACAGACAGTCTGTACTTTTAAGCTTTAGTGTGCCACCTACTTGTGTTTGATTCTGATCATAAAAATTTCATTCCGATAAGGCAAACGAAATCTCCATAAAAGACGCTACTTCTATACAAATGTTTTAATGCCTTGAGTCGTTTGGCATGTTGGGTTTTTTATTTTCTTGTTTTCTTTTTCAGTCAATATCAAAAACTGCAACTCTTTACCCCCACCTCAAATAAGATTAAAGCCGCCACAAACGAATATAAATAAAACGAGACCATATATTTTCGTATAACTTATCTTGGAAATTTAGTAAAAAAAAAACACACACAATTGTTGAAAACAAGCAACCAGAACGAAGTTTGTTTAAACATATTTTTCATAATCCCTTAATTACATACCATAAGTTTAAGATGAAATAAAACCAATTACATTTAAGTTCAGGACTTATTTTACAAAACAAAAAAAAAAGAGATGAAAATTATCGAAATCAATTTTAAAACTAAATGGAATACGAATTTAATTTCAATAAAAGATTCTTTAAATTTAAACCAAATGAAAAGCACAACACAATCGGTTTTTCGAAAAAAGCAACAACCACAACCGATACTTATTAATTTAATAATTAATTCTACAAATGAAATTTATATAAAAAAAAAATAAACACAAGCAAAAAGATGCATTCTAAATTTTAAAAGCAATTCAATTCAAAATTTAAAATAAGTTAATTAATTAATTATTATGTACACTAAACTTTGTATTTATATGAAATCTTAAGTTAAGCCAAACACACGAATGAAGACAACTAACGAAATCGACTGTTTTGCCAAGAAAACCAAAAACAAAAACAAAGTAAAGTAGCAAACGACAACAATTTAAACCCCAAATAAAAAGAGACATTCTGTATAACGATGAAAATTCTATAATTTTAAGTATTTTTCCATTAAGAAAGAAAAATCGATTATTAATATTTAAATTAAAAAGAGTGCTAAAAACGAAACTCAAACACACACAGAGAGTCAACTCTTCAATCTTAATAACTTACACAACATTTGGAAGGGTAGGGTGTCCTTCCATTTGCCATCTCTTCCAAAGAGAATCTTATGTATTTATCTTGTTAAAGAGAGCCCAGTTGAATACATGACGTTCCCTTTAAGGCAAATCAACAACATGTGCTGTAATATAATAACTGAAATTCACACACATACACACACCTACAAAACTAAATCCCTTAAAGTCTTTGTAACAAAATTCGAAATACGCTTAACAAAACGAAACTTTTTTCGTGAGTCATATTTTTTAATTTACCTTTTTCCGTTTTTTTATTAAAAACTTTTTCCGAACAGGATATTGAGAAAAAGTTAGAGAAAAAAAAACACAAGCAACAAATTTATATAAACCAATCATTGAATGTTTTTTAGATATTATATGTATTCAAATATAATTATAAATGAAAAAGACAAACTAAATTTAAACCTCTACAATTTTCCCAAAATTATACCATTTAAGATATTGAGCATTTCAAGAAGAATTAAAAGTAAAAAAACGTAAACCTATACTTACTCTCTGGACTTGCTGTATAAACATAAAAACTGTGATATAAAAGCAGTCCTTTTTTCATTTGCATTCCAGCCGTCCCTTCTTTTCCCCATCCGCATCCCGTATATTTCCCCCATCCTGTCTTCAAAAGGTGCAGCGAAACTATCAGATACCCCCACCCAAATTCGCATAACTCAATATTCTACAATATACACATTCGTACAGACATTCTATACAAATACCATTTATAAGCAAAATATCTGTGTATTGCTATTTACACACATACATATATACTTAATATAAAACCTGGTTGTTTCTTTTATTTTTAATTCTGTTAATTATATGACTACCTATTAACCAGATAAACAAACCAAAAAATGAACGCAAATGAAAACTTTCCAAAATCTATTTTTAATGGTTACCAACAAAAACAAAATCTTTACTGTGGTCCTTTAATAAATAAATTTGAACATTTTTGTTTATTTCTTTAAAACTTTACAAAAACCCACAAAACCAAAAAGATGTGTTTCATTTAACTTTCTCGGGTTGGAATCGAAATTAAAGACAACTTTAACAGGTAAGTTAATGGTAAACTGAAGGTATTTAGTATTAGTATTAGTATTGGTATTAGTATTAGTTCTAGTTTTAGTTTTAGTTTTAGTTTTAGTATTAGTATTAGTATAAGTATTAGTATTATTATTAGTATTAGTATTAACATTAGCATTAGTATTAGCATTAGTATTAGTTTTATTATTAGTATAAATATTAGTATTAGTATTATTATTAGTATAAGTATTAGTATTATTATTAGTATTAGTATTAATATTAGTATTAGTATTAGTATTAGTATAAATATAAGTATTAGTATTATTATTAGTATAAGTATTAGTATTATTATTATTATTAGTATAAGTATAGTATTAGTTTATTATTATTATTAGTATAAGTATAGTATTAGTATTATTATTATTAGTATTAGTTTTAGTATTAGTATTAGTTTTATTATTAGTATAAATATTAGTATTAGTATAAGTATTAGTATTATTATTAGTATTAGTTTTAGTATTAGTATTAGTATAAGTATTAGTATTAGTATTATTATTAGTTTTAGTATTAGTATTAGTTTTAGTATTAGTATAAGTATTAGTATTATTATTAGTATTAGTATTAGTTTTATTATTAGTATAAATATTAGTATAAGTATTAGTATTATTATTAGTATAAGTATTAGTATTATTATTAGTATTAGTATTAGTTTTAGTATTAGTATTAGTATTAGTAGTAGTAGTAGTATTAGTATAAGGATTAGTATTAGGATTAGAATTAGTATCTGTATAAGTATTAGTATATACTTTACCATTTCCCAAACAATTTTCCAAAATGTTTCAACAGACTTTCGAATCGCTAATTTTGAAAAACTCCATTTTCTGAAGCCAATTTTTCCAAAACTATTCGAATTTAATTTCAATAAAAGATTCTTTAAATTTAAACCAAATGAAAAGCACAACACAATCGGTTTTTCGAAAAAAGCAACAACCACAACCGATACTTATTAATTTAATAATTAATTCTACAAATGAAATTTATATAAAAAAAAAATAAACACAAGCAAAAAGATGCATTCTAAATTTTAAAAGCAATTCAATTCAAAATTTAAAATAAGTTAATTAATTAATTATTATGTACACTAAACTTTGTATTTATATGAAATCTTAAGTTAAGCCAATCACACGAATGAAGACAACTAATTAGTATTAGTATTAGTAGTAGTAGTAGTATTAGTATAAGGATTAGTATTAGGATTAGAATTAGTATCTGTATAAGTATTAGTATATACTTTACCATTTCCCAAACAATTTTCCAAAATGTTTCAACAGACTTTCGAATCGCTAATTTTGAAAAACTCCATTTTCTGAAGCCAATTTTTCCAAAACTATTCTTTCAATTTAAAAAATGAAAACGGCGTCGTGTTCAGATTGATGTGCACTATGTATGAGCAAAATTTCAACGAAATCTATTTTTTCACAAAAATCGAAAAATTTGATGGGTTAACCCCTTTGTTCTTTTTTTTGGTCAAAATTTTTTTTTTCGAATTTCCAAATCTTTTTCATGTTGATGTATTCTGCCTTCAAAATGATTTAATTATAACCCCATGTTGGTTTTAAAAAGTTAGCCATTACAGATTAATGGTCAAAAATTGATTTTGAGAGTGCACCATCTGATACACAATACATCCTGTCAAAATGAGTGTAGCACAGAACTCTCTGTGGGTTAATAATAGTCCTAAATTCTAGCTTTAATTTGGTACTACATTTGATGCAATACCTTATTCGCTGCCGAAAAATGGTTTTAAGGTACTTTCGAAAGTCTAATTGCAGGCAAAACCTATTTTCGAAAGCCAATTTCGGAAAAACTATTTGTTCAGTCTATAAAAATTAAAACATCGTCTTATTCTAATTAAGGCCGACTACAAATGCGCAAATTTTCAAATAAATCAGTTTTCTTTTGGACAAAATTTTTGTCGAATTTGCAAATCTTTTTCGACTTGAAAAACACATTCGATCAACAGGCAGTAAATCCCATGTTTTGTTTTTCCCATTTTCAGACTACAATATTTTTATTTTCTATATTTTGTATACTCCTTTTTTAAAACAACCCCTTTATTTTCTTTTTAGAAAACTTCTGTATTTTACAATCATGGCCCTGAAAATCTGTCTGCAGATAAAGTTGTATATGCGGGTGTTACTTTAGATGTTTTTTTTTATTAACCGATTATATCAACAACCTCAGTGAACCAAGAGATGATCCAAGTATGTCTGCCCATATAAATTTCAAATTAGTATATTTTCATTAAAGATTTTATATTTATTGTACATTTCTCTAGATTTGTATACAATTATGTAAAGACATGTAGATCGAAAATTAGGCTATCAATTTGTACAAATATCCTAAAGTAAAATATTTCTATACTTATACAAAGCAAATAAATAACTTTGGACTTAATGTCAAGAAAATTATTTGTTTATGAGTATTATTTCAAAATAAGACACATTGTTAGGGCCAATTTGTGGTAAGTATTAAGAGCTTCTTCGCTTATTTTGCCTGTGATATGAAACCGAAGCTAATGTAAGGACCCCAGCCGAAATGACACCTCATTCATGAAATTATAATCTCTCGTAAATACCAATGAAATCGTAGCATACTTAATTCGCAATCTAAGGCAATAACCTTTTTTGAAAATATTAAGTTTCTGTAGATACCTTACCATTTGATTAAAAATATGACAAATTGTTTAAATGGATTTCGAATCAATCCTTTTGAGAAACCCCTTTTTCTGAAGTCAATTTCTCCAAAACCATTTGTTCAATATAAAAAATGAAAACTGATTCAGATTATGTATTCCGCTATGTATGAGCAAAATTTCAACGAAATCAATTTTTTTTAAAAAAAATCCAAAAATTTTTTTTTTTTTTTGGTCAAAAATATTTTTTTCCAATTTCGAAATCTTTTGCTCTTGGTTGTATCCTGCCTTCAAAACGATGCAATTATAACTACATAAAGTTTATATAACCTGAGCCGTTACCGATTAATGGTCAAAAAATGCATTTTGAGAGTGCACCATCGCATACACTATGAATCTTACTAAACTGATTGTAGCATACGACTCTCAGTGGGTTAATAAAAGTCCTAAAGATTAGTTTCAATTTAGTACTACTCTTCCAATGATACGTTATTCGGTTGCTGAAAAATTGGCCAAATATTCTCAAGGTACTTTTGAATCTCTAATATATAGTAAACCAAATTTCTGGTTGTGCAAACATTTGGTTGCACAAACATTTTGCATACACCTCTTGTCGGACTAATATAGTCCAAAAGTGTAACTTTTATTTGGCAACCATCTTGTGGTGATACCTTACTCCATTGGTGAAAAATTGGTCAAATAGTTTCAAGAGACATTCGAATCGGTTTATTTGAGAAAAGCCAATTTACTGAACCCATTTTCTCCCAAACTAATTGTTCAATCCAAAAAATCTATACATAGACTTGTGTCGATTATGGTCTGCTATGTATGAGCAAAATTTCAACGAAATCATTTTTTTTAAAAAAATCCAAAAATTTGATGGGTTAACCCCTTTGTTTTTTTTTTGGTCAAAAATATTTTTTTCCAATTTCGAAATCTTTTGCTCTTGTGTGTATTCTGCCTTCAAAACGATGTAATTATAACCACATAAAGTTTATATAACCTGAGCCGTTACCGATTAATGGTCAAAAAATGCATTTTGAGAGTACACCATCGCATACACTATAAATCATACGAAAATGATTGTAGCATACGACTCTCAGTGGGTTAATAAAAGTCCTACAGAACAGCTTAAGTTTGCTACTACTGTTGTGGTGATACGTTATTTCGTTGGTGAAAAATTGGCCAAATAGTTTCAAGGGACTTTTGAATCTCTAATTTTTAGTAAACCCATTTTCTTGGTGTGCAAACATTTGGTTGCACAAACAATTTGTGTACAAAATAAATACTAATTCGAAATATCGGAGAAAAGACAATCATTTTCTCAGGTGCACAAACATTTGGTTGCTGAAAAACAAACATTTGGTTGCGCATTTATTTGATTGCACAAACATTTATTACATTATGTAAAACATTAACCAACAAACCATTTAAATTGTATTTCAGTGTACATATTGCAATAAAAATAAAATAGTGTTCCCAAAAATCATTGAGCATTATGGAAAATGATAAAATTTATTTCATTGGTCGAATGTCTCATCAAGTTGATGCAAAGTAAAATTACATAAACGAGAAGCAGCGAGCCCACAATAAAGGGGGTAAGAGTAGCACAGATACATACCAACCAACGATATTCAACGTTGTGTCGCAAAGCGATGTGTCGATTGCGATAGTCAACGTCGTCGAATTCATAAAAACAATCTCCCTAAAAACAAGCTGAGTCGACTTATTTCAATACAGAGTTAGTCAATGTTATTTCAACGCATAAGTATAGTAAACAGCTTAGAAATAGTCCATGTTACAGCCGAGAGCCGACAGAATTATTACAAGAGTAAAGGGTTATCCAACAAGAGGTGTTATTTTGAATCACCCGGTATTTCGGTAGCAGTCACTGTTGAAGCTTTCAATTGGTCACGTGAAAGATAGGGTCTACGCCAACAGCCCAGCGTCGATTCAAATCCCCATAGATAGAAATCGTGAGGCTATCGAGGACATAGGGCAGCCACTTTTGGATTTGGTTATGGAGAATTTCATGAAAAGGATATGGTCCTGTGAGTGTGATCGTGGTGGCCATTTGGCTGATGTTGTTTTTCATTATTAACGGCATATCATTTATATCAAAAAATTAAATTTTTCTTTGAATGCCAAAATAACAGGAGCAGGAGGTTGAGATTGCGCAGGATTGCGACAAATTGTCCCCTTACTCCTTGTAACCACCCTAATGTCGCACCGTACATTTGGTGATGCCCCTTTTTGACATTACGATATTGATACTCAGTTCAGGCGGTACTCTGGCGATTTTCAAATAAAATTATCCACGTCCACATGTAGAAAGGAGTCTCTCATTCGGCCAACCTCACACAGTAGTTCAGAATCGATGTCCCTCCTCTCTCTCTCTCGCTGCCCAATTTCGTATGAAATAAAACAAATGGTAAAGATATTTATTGAAACGTTTATATGCATTTCTTTATTTAAATATATAATTTTTTGTTTATCGATCTCATTATTATTTTTATATGTAGCTTATTAGAGTTCACTTGAAGTTCTTTCATTTGGTTTTTAGGTTTTTTGTCTTTTGGATTTTAATTAGTGATTTTCATTGATCATCATCTCACATTAATTACTAGTAATAAAAAAAGCCTTCATGGGTGTTGTTGTAAAAGGCTTCATCAATCAAATTAGTTTCAGTGGATTTCAGGAGTGGAGTGTTTCCATCTTCTTTGGGGTATGTTTTTAGTTTTACTGTTTTTACTTGTTTTCTCTTTTAGGATTTTGTTTAAAAAAAGCTCACTATTTAATTAAATTCATTTCGTCATTATTTTGTTTTTGTTTGTTTGGTTTTTTCATTTGTTTTCATGTCTCAGAAGTATTCAATCAATTTTAGTGGGCTTAATCGCTATAAAGTATTAAAATTCTTTTTAGGGTTTTTCCTTTATTTTTGGTTGAAATTTTCAAGAGATTTTGTATTATTGTTTGTGGTTTTCATCTCATTTAAGCCGTGGCAAGTACTAATGTTGTTGTTGGTTTCTGTTTTGCAATTGTTTTGTTTGTTTTTGGGGGCTTATGTGTGTTTTGTTGTTGTTTCAGTTTACCAAGCTAAAACGTTTCTTTTCAAGTTTCAATTTATTAAATTCCTATTTATTGTTTAATTAAAAACTAAAAAATAAAAATGGTTGTTGGTATTTCATTGATGGTTTGTTTAGACGAGAGACATTCATAGAAATTTGAAGAATTTGTTTATTATTGAGATTTCGACTTTTGTTTTTCCTTCATTTCTTGATAGGTTTGTATGTATTTATGTTTGTATGTTTGTTTGTTTGTTGTAGTATGTAATATGTGCTTCAGCTATTATTGTTTTCTGGTGATGTCAACAGCAGGTGTGCAGAAATTCACATTGGATTTTAAAGTGATTTGGAGTTTCAAACTTCTTACACTCACAGAGAGAGCAAGAGAGTGAAAGTTGTCTCAGACAAAGGAATTGAGTATTGAAACCCAATCGCTTGAGCTTCACAAATTCTTTTACTTTCTGGAATTCAAATAAGAATTGCTGGACACCCGCTTTTAATTTTTTTCTAATTCAATTATGATGAGTTCTTTTCTTTTTGGTTAAAACTAACTATTTCGGTACAGTTAAAAGAGTTTCTTTTTTTTTATTTTTGTTTTAGTCATGGGAAGTTTGTTGACTTATGTGTTAAATTGTCAATAAGTGTTCATTTCATTCGTTATTGTTCATTTTGGGTCTGGGAATTAAGGGGGAAGGGGTCGTTTTTGGTGTTACTTTTTAGTTTGTAATGAAATTATTGTTTTTAGTTTTAGTTTGTCGTGGTTTTTCTTCAATATTCGATCAGAGAGTATATAAGGGGGGGTGTTTGTTGTTGTTGTTTGGTTTCATTCATTTAATTAAGAAGGCTAAACATTTATTATTATTACTTATAGTTAGTGTTATTAAGTTATTTGTTTGGTTTTTAGTTTAGTTTTGTTAAATAATTAATAAATTCATTTAAATAAACTCAACTGTTTGGTTGTTTTTTGTTTTTGTTTTTCATTCTTTTGTAGTTTAAATCATTTCGACAACATGATCATGGGCAACTTATTCGTAATTGTACAAAATAACATTAAATATTTGATTTTCGTTTTTGTTTTGTATTGATTTTTTGCTTAAAGACACATACATATGTTTTTTTTTTTTTGGTTTAATATGAGGGAATAAAGGCTAACAAATACACACAGTGCTGAAGAACAATCAACAATTGGCCGAGGGGGAAATGTCAAATGTTTTGGGATTTTTCCGAAGGCTTTTTCCATAGTTGAAATAACAATCTTAAACTTAACTAAGAAGAAACATGCCATATAAATAATTGCAAGGTTCGGTCATGTTCGCAGTTCGTCTAAGATGAGATGGCAAATATTTTCAAGTTGTGAAAGAGCTTAGAGCTTTGTTCGGTTTTGGTCCTTGAACATAAACCCAATCAGCTAACAACGAACCAGCAACAGTTTTTGAAACTCATTGAGTGGACGATCTAATAAAATATGGCCTATGGAGGACTTTGAATGACGTCGCCTAGGCTGAATCTTATTAGAAGTATCGAGAGACGTGTTCGTGGGAGATTTCAGGTACACCTCCAACCCGTAATTTTAATTGAGTAGGGCACTCCTTTTCTATTTAAGAATTCATGATGGATTGGGGTTCGATTTTCACATATCTTTAAAAATAAATAGATATCCGTTGGGAAGTTGTCGTTTATTTGTGTGATTCATGGCACTAATCATAAAAAATAAGAATATTCAAAGTTCTTTCACACACAAAGCAAATGCACATTTTTTTTATTAAAAAAAAAACTCCGTTTGTTCTTGTGTCCTTATGTAAATATTCAACCTGTCCTCTGGGACAATGAGATGGACTCATTTATGAAATGCTTAATCCGTACCTCCTAATGCACCAAACACTGTTCTTAATTTGGAAATAGCAAAAAAGCAAGTGAAATTTGTTTTCACTTGTTCGCCTCGAAGTCGACAGAATACCACTCAAAACTCATCTCAAATATTAGAGAGAGTCCAATTTGTTGCTACATGGTTGTTTGTAGTCCCTTAAAGGGAACCATTCTTCCTCTGAAGTAATAAAGCTCTTCTCGTTTATTCTCCTTAGTCAGACGGTCAGACTTAGTCATCTTAGAATCGTGAAATTAAATATATTTTTATAGAACGATAAACATAGCATTCGTGACGGGATATAACAAGAAATGTCATTTGATTTTCTCTTCTCTTTTCCCATTTGAAGTATGTTCTCATAAATGGAGAAATATGCAAGAGAATATCCTGAAGCGAATATTCATCGATATTTCAACATCGTCGTATACAACAAATAACACATTCATGCGTTTTTAATATCAGAAATTGTGTTGTGTCGATAGTCCAATGACTTTACAGTGGCTGGTAATATCAATGGCTTTTTGGGGGGCAATGTAATAAGGCGCAAGAAGCGTGTTGTCGTTCAACATCCGCAGGATAAAGATATTGTATTCTTCTTTGTGAAGGACAAAAGAGTATTCCTTGGCACCCACTGCTGTTGGTCAGTTGAACCAGATGTATTCATAATGCCCACCAGCACTCGTTTCAGAATTCAATTGAAGTCCGAAATCGATTCAGAATTTAATTCTAAACCGATCGGTATATAACACATTGACAGTGTGGTCTGGGACTTAATGCAATGTTTCGTCAATACAACTAACTGTATTGCTTGTATTTATTTCGAGACCTGCTCCTCGGACCATATGTTCCATACCAAACGCAATGTCCATTTGTGTTCACTGCTCCGACCTCGTTCCGGCACTCTCATTGAATGAGCCGAGCCGAGTTCTTGGTTGGGTGAACCACTAAAAACTTGTTACTGATCTGAAAGATATAAAAAGTTATGTCGGGCCTCCGCAAAGTTTGCCGAGCAAGCGATTCATAATCGCTAACAATATTATTCCTAGAGGGTGTGTTTCAAATGCAAATACAGCTGCATTAATTCGAAAAGGCCACAAACTGTTAGAATGTTTGACATTCTTTGCAAAAAAAATTCAAATTAGTTAAACCTCGAATGGAATAGAGTCCCACAGTAGGGGGGGAATTCTTGGCAAGTGATTCACATCGCCTTCAACACTGAGCGTTGTATATAAATTAAAAAGAAAAGCTTAACATGTCATAAACAGAAAACATTCAATGGTAAGCTTTTGTTCGATTGTTTGGATAATAATAATTAATAATGATAAATATGTGTGTATATAATAAATATGTTGTTGTTGTTGTTGTGGTTATCTTTCACCGAGTAATATAAATGTAACATGCATTTGGTTTTTGTTTTTCCTTTTAATTTTTTTTTTTTGGTTTTCATTTAGTTTTAATTAATTATTTCTTGTTGTTGTTTTTGTGTCACTTATAATCATAATCCAATAATACTTAGTTTTCATCGATCGATTTCAATTAAAAATGTCCAATACTTTTGCGTACAGATAGTGTTCGTGTAGTTGTGGTTTCTGTTGTTCGATATAACGAGAACTCGTAGGCGAGCTTATCTAACTAAAGACTAACAGTGAGAATTCCATAATTGTTTCATTTCGTATTTCGATTGATGTCCTTTAAAAGTTTCGAAACAAGCACTTGAGAGAAGAATTACATTTGAATGTCTAACAGAAGGCAAAATATCCGAAAAGAAAACATCAAAAATCTGTTGTAGTGTACGAATGTTTGTGTGTGTGTGTTAGTTTTGTGGTGAGTGAGTATGTGTGTGTGTTCGGGGTTTTCTTACATTAAAAAGGGTATGTTGGTTGTTTTGTTTTTTGTTATGTTCTTATAGTTAATTTTAAAATTGTCGTCAATATCCGCTGTGGAAAAAAAACACGACCGACTGACACTGACTGTCTGTCTGTCCACCAGACATACGAGTTTAGAAAAATAAATTTTGATGTAAACTTCATGACGGAAACTTCTATGCCTGAATGTATGTTGTAAGTGTACGTCTTCGTTTGGCCTAAATAGCAAAAAATGGTTTCGGTATCCTTTTTGGTTTTTGAGTTGTTTTGTGTGTCTGAGTGATTTTAGTTTTTCTATCAATAACTTTATTTTTTTTTTTTTTATTTTTTTTTTTGTGTTTTTTTGGACGGGTCTTCGTGTCTTTGGTTTGACGTAATGAACTCGTATGATAAGGATCATTAGACGAAATAAATATAAAAGCGCCATTTTTTCTCTGAACCAGAAGGAAAACATTTTTGCAATCTGTTATTTTTCGTGGTTGACTGTTTGCCTAAAAAATAGTTTACTTGTAATACATAATTTGAGATCAACAATATAAAACCCTCATTTCGTGTGTCACCTATAATTGTTTTCATTGTACAGCTGCAATGGAAAATGGTTCTTTTTTTGGTATCAGATTTATGCTGTTAACCTCCTCATGCTAATGAATTATGTCCAAAATGTATCAAATGGATTTTTTTGTTCTTGTGCTGGAATTTGAAATGAAAATAGACTATTTCAATTCTCCATCCGATGAGAAATGTATGCATAATATAAATTCGGAGTTAATTCAATATAATTACATATCAGAGGATTTTGAAAAAACTTACTTTCCGCTGAATTTATATTATTTAAACATAATCTTCTCTGCTGCCAAACACACCTAAATCTAGATGAACAGTCAGTAGAACTAAAACTCTGTAAATTCTGTGATAACCTAGGTTAAGTAAATTAAATTAATTATAATAAAAATAAACTTGAATTTAATTTTCAAAATAAAAAAAAAATGGAAAACTTAAATGGGTTTGGACAAACTAAACTTTAGAATGAGTAAAACACAGACTAATTAATTGAACGAATTTCTTCTTTTCAATATAAAACAAAAATTTTGAAAAATCAAGCGGAAATTGTCGTACTTATTGAATTGCACCGAGGAAAACCAAAGACTTAAGACGCGAACATGTAATCCATCATTCATTTCCATTTCCATTTCAGCTGCCTGTGAAGACTTAAGAGAGAAGAGCCAAAGACTCAAGACAAAAACTTTGTAGGGCGGAAATCGAAGCCATAAAATACTTTAACCCAATTCGTAGCAGGCAGTGACATCGGGTCACTACTGAAAGTAATACTTGTATATGTATTTTATTTTACATTAGTCTACTTTAAGAAAGGTCCATATTATCAACCATTTTTCTTCATTTTATCTTACACATTTAGCTTGACACGAATAGGGTTAAATAAATTTCAAGAAGCACATGATTTTTTTTGTTATATAAAAAAAACAACTCAGTGTCAAGTACGTACGTAGGTCCCTCAACATTCCCCCTCAAAACCCTAAGTTGTACACTGTGATCTGGACCGATCAGGCTCCGAACGGTTAATACATTTTCTATAGGAATTTCATCTGTTGTTACAATTAAAGTCGAGGGGATTTTACGACTTGAAACCGCCAATGTGCATGCTGGAATTTTAAACAAATATATTCTTAATACATATCTCTGGGTAAATATCAAAGTTATGGCCAGTTATGTAAAAAAACTACTTTTATTTTCTGACGAATACGTTTCACGGCCATTATTTCCATCTTTCGTGTTGCTTTCTCTCAAATACACATATTTTTAATAAAAACATTTTCTCGTTTTTCGTTTCTTTGGCAGAAACGGATAATCACGGCAAAAGTACAACTTAAACGAAAAACAAACATCTGGTAAATGGCAATTGTGCACTTATATTTATTTCCTCTAGTGTATGTCGGTGACTAAAAATCATAATGCTCACGTTTGTTTTCTGATCTCTCTTTTGCGTTATCGTAGCTTAGCTTAGTTCTGAGTTCTGGAAAAGATGTTTGCTTCTAAATCGTAGGTGGCTTTAAGCGTTTACCTAAAGCTGAACAAGTGTTAGTGTGTGGCGGAGCAGGGCGAGGCGGGACAAGGGCTGCAATGTAATCCCCTATAAAAAGAAGCATTGCTAGGCTAGATTGCACCGCAGGTTTAGCTGTTGCCAACTTCCCAGAGTACGAATATTAAAATCAGATTTAAGTGGGAAAAGTGAAAGGCAGACGATGAAACATAAACTACCAGTTTAAAGGGATGAGGGGGCGGGGGCGAGAAGTGGACCTTCTCACACAAATAGCCACTTAAAAGTACGTTTGTGTAGTAACTTGAATTGTCTTAGTTTAACTGTGGAATCATCGCATCAATCAAGTGGTATAAAAACATTCACTTTAAAACAGGGATGTATTTGTTGTTGTTGTTGCTGTTGTGGTTGTGGTTGTTAGTTAGTAAGTTAGTTTAGGTTTGGTTTACATCTAAAAGACACTTAAATAGTTTAAACACTCTCTTCTTTTGTGGCATTGCCGCCCCAGAAACGATCGAAGCGGTCACGAGCCTTTTCGAGAACTTCGGTAGCTGTTGAACGCGCTGTTGACGCTGTTGTTGTTGTGGAGTTCGAAGATGACGACAAATTGGCGGCCCCTCCTCCTCCTCCGACGGCGGCGGCGGTGGCGGCGGCGACAGCAGCAGCATTTGCCGCAGCACTAGAAGCCATTATGACATCGACGTCAAACAATGGATCTTCGAGGACGCGTATGGTTGTACCGGGCAACGGTTTTTTATTCGCAGTCGGATATTTAGCCAAAGTCGATGTAGGACTCAGTGCTTGCGACTGAGGAGTTTTTGCTTCGTTGTCGTTGTTATTGTTGCTATTATTGCTGGGCTGTTTATTCTTCCAGGCTGCGTATTTATGTGGTTGATTTTTGCAAACGTGAGTAATTAAGGGATTAAATTACGAAGAAGAATGTGTTACGAAAAAAAGTGCTTCTTTCTTGATAGGCTTTAAGCTTTTTGAGTTTTTTTTTTTTTATTTATTAAATACGGTTTTTAATGATGATAATGATGAATAGCGAATTAGTATTTGAAAAAGCATTTTTGGTATTTTTTTTTTGGTTTTTATTGGATATGGATGTTACGAAGAACAAGCGTGCTTTAAAGCTTACCGTCCATTTTGACTTGCTCAGTCAATTCTGGTGGAGCCGACTGAGGTGGAGGTGGTGGCTTTTCAACGGGCGTAGACGCTTTTATTTCACTTTGTGGTCTGCTGTAATTTTCACCTGTGAACAAGACACGAAAAACATATAAATTAGACATTAACACGCTTTCAATAGAACCACGGCACTATTATGGGCTAAGGACAAAAGTCTTTCGGACCAGTTAACATTTGTGGTTGCATTCGGAAATCGAGTACGCATCGTAAACATTTGTTGTTAAATAAACCATTTTGGAGATATGGACGAAAATCGTAAAACTTTGAATAACCTTATGAGTATGTTCTCTATATCTTCGAAAATGCCTGACTTGTGATTTTAATTAGGGGGGAATTTTAAAAAAAAAAAACTCATAATTTCATTGCCTTATTTAATTAAGAAATTAATGGCTATCACCCGTGTTAATGAAAATTTAAAAGAGCTTTAGAAACCTCTGTCCTTCGCTCTATACTCGCATACACCATTTATTATATTACTTTTAGAGTAAGAGAGGATATCCTGCAAAAAGTCGAATTCAACCACAGTGCGAGTTACTACAGTAAAACCCATAATTCATTTGGCGGTTAACCACAACAAACCTTCTTTGACGTTTTGTGTTACAGTGAATGTTTTCCCTGTGTCCAGTGGTACGGTCCAGTTCACTGGATCGGGCGAACGCATTATAATCTGTTCGGGACTCTTGACGCGAGTTGGTTCGGGAGGCGATTTAACAATGGGCTCCTCGGGAACCTCGGCCACCGGTTGAGGGCTGCAACTGGATACAGATATGGCAGTGTCGCGGCCATCTTCTCCTTCATCTGTGTACAAAAAAATGAACAACATTAGAACACTCTGTCATATGTAGCAACAAAGAAGGATGTTAATTATTGTTGTTAATGTTGGGTATTTAGTTTAGTTTAGATTTTTTTTTTTCAAAAGCATACTTAGGTTTATAAAGAAAGTATGTTAGTAGTATTATTAGTAGTAGTTGTAGTTGGTAGTAGTATTAGTAACGAAATTAGTAGTTACGTTACGAGTTTGATTTTTAAAAAAAACGAAACGGAAAAACAACCTGGTAGAACTCAAAAGAAAGTTTTTTTAAAAAAGCAGCTGTTTTTTTTGTTGTTGTTAAAGAAATATCCGAAATTAAATCATTTCAATCAAATGCATTACTTTTTTCTTCTCACAAAACCAAAACTAAATTCAAATCAAAC
The DNA here is from genome assembly GCA_958296145.1 of Hydrotaea cyrtoneurina. Classification (NCBI taxonomy): domain Eukaryota; kingdom Metazoa; phylum Arthropoda; class Insecta; order Diptera; family Muscidae; genus Hydrotaea; species Hydrotaea cyrtoneurina. The sequence goes on along the minus strand of OY282512.1, from coordinate 2,781,228 downwards.
CAAACCAAATCGAAAAGAGAACTACATGCTCAAAAGCTTAACAATGATCTGTCACAAAAACAAAGCTTGACACTGAGTAACAGATTATACTAAGTAAAGAGAGACAGAGATAGAGATAGAGATTGAGTTAATGAGAGATAGTTTCAGAGAGCAATGAACATAACGAGTACGTTTGTGTGTGAGAAAGAAAGAGTGAGTGATGTTGAAATGTTAGCGAAATGTGGCGAGTAAACGTTAGTTAGTTTCTTCTGGAGTTTTGTATTCATTTATTTGTTTTTGCTGTAGAGTGGTAGTTTGGTTGGTTGGTTGAGTTGAGTAGAGTAGATTAGAGTCCTGGAGGAGAGAGAGTGGCAACTTAAACTTGGTAAAATGTCGCTACTTAACATACGCACACACAGACACAGCTACATTAACACTTACATAAGACTAGGCAATTGGTTAGTTAGTTGGTTGGTGGATTGGTTGGTTGGTAGATAGGTATGTATGTATGTACAAATGTTAGAGGAATGTTATTGACTACAAAAGATACTTCTGAGAAAACATTGAAGGCGTTTTATTTGTTAACAACTTAAGAGAGCACGAGTATACTTTTTTTTATCTTACAATTATTTAGGAATATTTTTGTTCTTATTGGTTTACAAAAGGAAACTCAACCATTCCACATTAACAGCATTAGACAGTTTGCAATAATTTTGATACCCGCTGGGGATGGATGGTGGCCCGGACGCTACTGTTAATGTGATAAGGTTTGCTGGGCAACATTCAGTATACGAGTAAGTAATGGTGACTACATATTTAAGGCAGACATTGATTGAGTTGTTGGTTTTTTTTATAACTTTTTTTTTTTTAATACAAAAACAATAGATATTATTAGAGTGTTTGAGGTGGTGTTGTTGTTTTGTTAAGGCAGTTTGGTAAAACCAAAAGAAAAAAACCGAAAAAAAAAAAAAATATTATAGAACATCATTTCATTCCTGTTCATAAAGATCATTTGAAGTCAACGAACGACCGTCACTACTCACTTTCAGCCAATTTCTTATCACGACCTGGTACAGCTAAATGATTCAATGCCAATAGATTGGGTTTGCCAAGACCACCACTACCAATGCCAGTGCCAGCGTCATGATGGCCGTGACCATTTACCATTCGTGGGGATGGTGGTGATATTTTTGAGCATGTCATATCTATACAATGAGGCGATCTAGTAGACGAAGATTTCGAACGTGGCTTGGCAGCGTTGCTCTTGTCTTTGTCGCTCTTGCGCATTTGAGCCAGTTGCGGTGATTTGCTTGATTGCTGTGATGTCGACAAATGCAATTGCAGATTACGGTTAGCGCTATTAGCAACAGCATTAGCAGCGGCACTTGCAGTTGTAGCAGCAGCACTTGCATGAGCCCTACCACTGGGAGGAGGTAATGAACTACTTTTCGTACGATTATGAAATGTAGTGGAAAGGGTAGCTAGATTTCCAATATATAAAAAAAACAAGAAAAAAATGTGGGCAATACGTGGGGGAAAACAAAAGGAAAATAAATTAAATGTTTTCATAAGTAAGAAAGTTCAAACAACAAAGTAATAGTATCATAAGACTCCAAACAAACAAAAAACAAACAAAAATCTAAAAAAGCCCCTGCTCTCATTCATGTGTTGAAATGAAAAATTGCATAAACCTTTTTGGGAAGATTCATATAAAATCACACCAAGACAATGTAATTGTTTAACTTATTCTTTGTACATTCAATGTCAACATCGTGTCTTACAGAACAATCACACACTTGCAGCGTAGAACCTCTGCGCCTTCAGATCATGAAATTAATATAACTCCATTAGTATTTAAAAAAAAAAACATCAATTCAACGAATTTGCTACAACTACACCTGAGAGGATCAAGGCAATACCGAGTGGGAGCATCAGCTGATAGGAAAACTATTGAAGGGCATTTTTAGTTCAGAAAAGGTAAAATTACTCCGCTGTGGGTCGATGTCGCCCATTAATAGTCGCAGCAATCGTATTACGGTATTATGTTTGTTTCCCTCTGGCGGACTGACTGACATTGCCAGATCATCAAAGAGTTCAACGCTAATCAAGAATGCATGAGATGAGATCCAGGATTACTCTTTCGAAAAGGATTTTCAATTTCCATGTTTCCATAACTCTCGAACCAGAAGGATTAAGAGGTCTAAACGCTGACACAAGTATCTACTCTATAAGACACAACAAGCTGACTTTAATTGATTCGAAAACGGTTAGTAAACATGTTTGGTTGACTTTATATGATTTTTAAAATTTATAAGAGCATAACAGCATAAAGAGCAGAAATTTCGTTATACTAAACAATTGGCCTGAGCTGCCATCTACAATCAGGCTACTGTGAGGATCCCATGGTGGAAGAGTCCTCTTTTCTGCTCTTTATGCTCTCTGTCGATAAACCCATTTAGTTTAGAGCCAGTTAAAAGCTTTAGCTCTCCCATTCTATAAATAATCTGGCAGAGTGTCGGCACCACTCTGTACGCTTTCAGACGCGAAGCTGTTAACATTGTTAAATAGATAAAAAGAAATAAAAGGAAAAAAATTCATCCCGAACCAAATCGGTCCCAAGCCTCATGAAGAAATGTATAACAACACAAAGTACTAATGACATTTTTCTTGATGAGTCATGACTTAGTTGGTTAGTTGGTTAGTTTTTCGATAATTTACATTATGGTTTTCTAAACATTTACTATTACAAATAATTAATGGTTACATGGTTATGTACGTATTTATAAGATAGGCCAAACACCAATAGAGTGTCTCTGTTAATTAGTTACTCGCTAAATCTTGCTGTAACACATGGAATAATTACAGTTTACAGTCTCCACAAATTAAACGAACTATTGAACAAACATGCTAAACGGAACACAAACGAGATCTGTTAATTACAATCCGTGGAAATATTAGATGAATTCATTTCGAAAACAAATGTACAAAAGATCAACCGTTTCTCTTCACAGTAATTGTATGTACGAGAACACAACAGTAGTATGTAGGTATTTATGTTAATATATTATTATAATTAAAATTTGTTAGTACTGCTATTCCAAAAAAAAAACAAAAAAAAAAAGTTATTTAATGAACCACTAAAAGTTCTAAATGTTAGTACACTATGAACGAATATTTCTAAATGAAATTTGTATGTATGCCAATCAATGAATGAAATTAAAAACGGGAAAAACTATAAGAAAATACCAGTAAAATTTAACAAGTTCTAATTAGTATTAAAGTTGTCAGAATTGTATGGGTTTCAAATACTCAGTACAAAGACAGACAGAGAGACAGAGAGAGAGATACAGAGTTGGAGAGGAGTACGTACATAGTATGTATGTGTGAGAAAACGTAGCTACATTCTTATTTCTTTTGTTTTTGTTTTGATTGTTTGTGGTTTAGCTAGTTCTTGGGTTTACTTACATGGTCGTGGTTTACGCTCAGCGATTGTGGCCGATCCGGGTGCAGCTGTTGGAGTTTTCTTGCCAGCTGATCGATTTGTGGGCGCTGTGCTAGCAGAGCGTATTTGTCGTTTGGGCGATTCATTTTCTGGGCCAACCGATTGTGAGCGTGCTTAAGATTCGATTTATTTCAATTCCATACGTTTCAATTTCGTTTATTTTCAATTCGTTTTTGTTCGTTTCAATTGAAATTTTATACAAAGATATTTTGATTTGTTTTTTTTTTTTTTGGTGTTGAAGAAGAAATTTGAATTTGTATGTTAATGAATATGGCATGATAGATTTGGTTTCTTATTAAACTTTTAAAACTAAAGGGGTGAATTTTAATGGGAATTTTAATGTTTAATTTTTTGTTGGTTGTTGTTTCTTTGTACAGATTCATCTAGGGTGAAAACACAAAAGTACATACATACTTAGTTTTACTAAGGATTACAATGACATTTCTAATACACAAAAAACCATACACACGTACACACATACATACACAGTAAGTAGACGTTTATACGTTTTTCATACAATCAATGGAGTGATAATTGTAGGACGCACGAAACTTTAGCTCTGACTAACATGGGGTTTTGTTTTGTAGTAAACTAAAATATTCTATTGTAATTCCGATTAATGTTTGAATGCCTGACTATGATTGATTGATTAATGATTGAAGTCATGTTTGACGCCTGATTATCTATAGTCGATTAATTTGCAAAGCCCTTCTGAATCATAAACCCTAATCGTAAATCGTATATAAGCTCCACCGATGATTGTGTTCCCTAGTATAATAGTCGGCACACCTACAGTGAGACAGTAACAAAACTATGACCTCTTTCAATGCAATTCAACTAATTGCAGCACGTAAATCATGATCTAATATAGTCGATGACAATTCCCTGAACGACAAAATCACCAAGCCATTACCAGCACCAAAACTCATTGCCATTCCCTTAATATTCATAACACCCCAGCTATGGTCGTTTTACAGGCTATGCTGTTCTGTCCAAATCCTATGACATTTTTCATACTGTTTACATGTATTGGGGATCCTCATAAATAAAATGACGAAACACCTTCCATTTTATTTCTATGACATGTTTCTTTCTGTACCAGCTGTTAATTTATCAAACTTCACTTGTGAGTTCTATAAGCAGTGCCACATTATCCTGATGTACAGTTCCGAACTCTTAATCTTTAATGAGGATTTGATTACTTTGTAGGTACTGCCCGTTTATCCTCTCGCTATACGGAAATCTCAACCACTGGACGCAATAACGTCCAGCAAATGTAAAACCTTTTGGGCGAACGGATCTCATAACAGGGACTTTTAAATGTACAAATCGCATTTTACAAACCGTATAAACATTTGTTCGTCCATGTGATTTCTTTTCAATTGCAAAGTTCTAACATAACAGGGAAGATGGCTAATGACTGCATTCGATTTGTAGCTTGCAGGACAGCGCCAAATACATCTTTACAAACACTTGGTAGATTGTCAATACTAATTTAAATTGTCTTTGATAGAATTATTCTTTCAATTGACCCTATGGGTCTCTTTGGATGTACCACCCTTCCCAAACTAAAGTATTCTTTTGTAAAACAAATGTTTGTGGACGGTCGCGGTGTGGTAGGTAGTGTGTGCGACTATCGCACAGAAGAATCCGAGTTCGAAACCGGGCAAGACCATCAAACATTTTTCAGCGGCTGTTTCCACCTCGTAAAAGTGGGCGACTTTGCGAGTAAGAGAGTGAGCCATGTAAAACTTCTCGAGAAAAGCATTAGCCTTTCGGAGCCGACTTCAAAGAGTAGGTCCCGGTCAGTGAGTATACAAAAGTATATCGTACACAGCTCACTGATTCGAGAGAAGTTCCCCGTCTGTTCCTTCAAGGAATGTTAAGGGAAATAAGTAAGTAACAAATGTTTCAGATTCTATGGGATTTGATATTTGAATATTTTGTGCAATTTGAAAGTTTTTGAGAATTGACTTCAGAGAAATGTTGCACGCAAACTGAACGACATAATTTCAGACTTTTGTTTTTTAAATGTTTTTTTGGAAGTGGGCGACGAGAACATAGAGTAATATTCTTTTTGAAAGCTTCCAGAAACTATGGCATGATCAGACAGGACAGCGACTTCAAAACACGACAAATAACGAAGTCAAATCGGGCAATCTCGACTAACAGAGCATATGGCTAAAACGATAAAGAGTCGACCCGAAAGCACATCCCTGAAAGTAAAGTTGCACCACCTATTTTCCCACCACATGTCATTGTTCCCTCTCACCAGCCGCAGTAACCAAGATCCAATTACCATGATCCAATTACATTTGCGGTGTAATGATCATGAGCAAAGTCCATTTCGATCAAAAATCCTCTGCATCATTAAAACGGTGTAGATTCGATTGACGGTCTGAGGAGCCAATGAACATAGTCGACTTGCGTCATTGATGGCCCAAAACGCAACTAACGTCGCGTCCTATCGCAATTTGGAGTTTGTGATCACCTACAACAGACTGCTTGACCGCCGTTGTTCGAATAACACTAAACTCTCGAATAGAAGGCGCTGGCCGAATGAAAGAGAATTAAACAGAAACTTCACGTTGCCTGTTATCTCCACGCAATTATGAATTTTATTTTGTGCCTTTTCAAATGGAAAGCCGTTCACACACACACTCCGCGGTTTTTCTATCTGTCAGAATTCAAACACAAACTTTATATCCTTCAGTCATCGTTCAAATCGAATTTCATATATTCATTTCCACCAATACTATTCATGTGGCGATTATTGGCCCGCCCCTTACACATACGAGGGTTTTAAATGCACTTTTGGTTCATGTTCACATTTCAGTGGCTTTAGTTGTAGCCGGTAAACGTTTATTTGAATTGAGAAACAATAAACTTGCATAAAGACTGCACTCAAAAACGCTTTTAACAAAACAAATAAAATGCCAAAAAGCTAATCAAATAAGAACGAAACTTGCAAATGAACAGGCAAAAACAAAAATTCAAACTCATTTCACTCCACATCCGTCCACCATTCAAAAGAGATAAATAAAGTAGAGCAAGACAAACATTTTCGCTCGCAAATAAAAACCAAAACCGAAAATAAAATGGACTTTATTTAAATAAAAGAAAAAAATAATTTAAATCGAAAAATTAAGAAGAAAATTAGGATTTTTTTATTTTGGTGTAGGTGTGGTGTAGGTGTGTGAGTCTGGGGGTGGAATTAGAGAGTAGACAGAATCCAGAGGGAGGGACACCGTCTGCCCCCGCCCCCCAAGGATACCCAAAGTGCTTCAAATTGTGTACGATTCAATTGTGAGCAGAGTGGTTTTTTTTTTTTTTTTTGGTGTAGAAAACAAATTGTGAAGAGTTTTGCCGTGTGTTTTTCATATTTGAGGGTCATGGAGAGTCATGGGGTACTTACTTTTCAACACCTTTTTGGGGCTACCCTTTTGGGGACTACCCTTCTGGGGTGAGCCATGGCGAGAGGCGGCCGTTTTCTTGGGGCTACCCCGTTGAGACTCCGATTCACGTTTGGTAATAGCAGGCATCAGTTTCTCCCGTGTGGGAGAAGGCAGTAGGGCGCCCTCTTCGACATCTGGCAAAAGAAAATGCAAATAAAACATAAGTACACAGAGCTGTTGGATGCATGAGGAGCATTTGAACCTGGTCCTGTGGTGCGTTCCAAATGATGACGTATGTGACTGAAACGTGCTGGCAGTGCATTCAGCTCGTCTCTGTTATCCAATATGTAAGCCTGACCGGGAATTCTGGGCTTTTGCGGCTTCAAAACAGGAGTGGTTTTCTTATTGTTCTCCTGGTCCTTCTCCTCCTTGGTAATGGGTCTACAATGGCATAAGGTCTCGTTAGGTCACCGAAACACAAACAGACACAGTGGCTTGGAACATTGTACAGTAACCTCGCCATTTCTTATTCGTTTCGGTCTAAGCCTCAGTCGCTTAGGTGAAAATTAGCTAAAATCGTAAAAATCTCTTAAACTCCCCAAAAAAAATCGTTTAATGTTCATTGTCAACGATAGAGACGGCGAAATTATTTCGAACCACTGTGCACGAGTAGCAACTGCACTTACCTTGGCATGGTAGACGCCAAGCAGAGGGATGAGAGTGAGCTGCGCTTAGATACCTGATCCCACAAATCCTTTTGTTTGTTGTAAAGTTCCGGATCGATCTCGGTGCCCCAACCACGACACTTTACAATCAACGGAGAGTAGAGTAGAAAACAAAAGAAATGAATTATGTCAACATGCATTTACATACGCCGACTAACTGTCTGACTGACTGACCTTGTATTCGCCGGCCTTTTTACGCAATTCTACTACCTCTTTGAACCACAAATCCAAATTCGGCTTCGAGTGGGGTGGTGCCGACCCGTTCACAATTACCTCACTCTGGTGCAGGTGCTTCCCATGCTGGCGCTTATTGTCATCGTTCATATCATCGAAACCGAAATTCTCCCTTTTCGTTATGAAGTGATTGGGTCGCTCCTGGTCAATCAACTGCGAGAAGGGTCTGGCCGTAACCTTTCTCTCCTGAATTGTTACTTGTCTAATATTTGTGGTGCAAAATTTCAAAATATTTTGTACAGAGTTGAGTTGGTTGAGGTTGAGATTGAGTTTGAGATTCATGGGAATCATGATCATGGTTTTCATGTTTGGTAAGCCAGTGCAGTTATTTAAGCCATTTTTAGATTTTTGGTTTGGTTTGAGAGGGGGAACAACAGAGAGAGGTAGGCGGTAGGCAGTGTTTGTTTTTGATTGCAATTGCAAAAGTTGTAATGCCATCGGTTTTGAGTTGAGATGATGAGATTTTTTTTGGTTTTTGTTTTTGTTTTTAAGATGGTAAGGAAAGAAAGCAGTTTATATTTGGTTTAAGCGTCATGTATTGATTGGCATTCGCAAGCGTCCGTACAGTTGTTGTACAGGTTTTTGGAAGGATTAAAAAACCATTTTGAGGATTTCATATTGTATGGTGAGAGAAAAGTTACAAAAAAAAGAACAAAAAACAAAACAAAACAAAATTCATTTTGGTTAATTAACAGTTTGATCAACGTAATGATAGACTAGTTTTTTGCTTTAGATGGAGGTGCATATTCAATTTGGAATTGGTGATGATTCTATTGGAACTTTCTCTAGATTATTTACAATGGAGTTTGAGAGAATTAAAAAGTAAAACGGAAATCCAAACTAAAATACAGAATACATTTGACAAGTCAGAAGTATACCAAAGACGAGGCGATGTTATGCGGAAAATCGAACTATTTCTTTCAGTTCTCAAAAGCACAAATCTAATTACGGCGTTAGCAGGAATATGTCAAATATGCCTGGTAGTCTGGTTATGTTATCAACCGGACCAGGTTTAAAATCTCAGCTCGGACAGAGAAGAGAGAGAAATCATCAGAGCACTCATTTCATGACATTAAACACTTTGTGGAAAGGTTAACTGAGGCACAGCAAGAGTGTCTCGCGTTATGGAGCACTTGGTGTTTTCGTTTCTACCAAAAAGTGCAAAATGTCTGTCAACTATTTTCCGAAAAAAAACTGTGCTTGGAAAAACAAAGATAACGCAGAACATCTCACACACTAATCGAGAACGTTCCAACAAACATATGGACATAAGCGATGCAGTACCATTCTCATTCCTCTGGTTGAATTCTAACAAGGCTTGGTTGACGTGGTTGACTCGCACAGTAATCGCAGTTGCACAGTGGTTTGAATACGACGTTTCCCCCCCCCCCCTTTTTTTGGAAATAACTTTGGCAGTTATTTCGTATTTATTGGGTCTAACCAAACCCGCCACGTCCGTCCGTTTGTGTGTGATGAACCCATAAGAGTGTAGTCACCACAATACATGAGTAGATGGTTGAAATGTTTCAGATTGATGGCAATAATTAATTGATGGTAGATGGTTTTGTTTTGTAAATTGTGAATGACTTAAATGTATTCAGAGAAGAACAATTTTCTTAATAGCCTAAAGAAAATATAACTGATTGCCTCCGGCCAATTATTGCAGATCGTTAAATTCTTAAAATTGTGTACTCGTTTCCACTCTGAACACACTTTTCCATTTACAATGTCATACGTGAGATCTTCCATTTTTTTGTTTGTTTTTTTTTTTGTTATGCCAAATTTCAGCGACTTACCTCATGATGACATGATTAGATGACCTTTACATATTTATGAGGATCCAGATGGTACCAGATACTTAACAGAATATGAAGGCAATATGTTTAAGTGCGTTACAAAGTAGTAGGTGTGTGCTGGCGTCAGAAAAAAAAACACTGAAATATATTCAGATGTTCTTTGTCATTTGTTTTGTCCACGGTGCGTATGAGCGATTTTTGATCATGTATTTGATTATTAAGTATACGCTGTGCAAAACATTCAAACAAGGACTCAAATGGAAGCCTGATGATGTTTAACCAATAAGTCAACAGGTGCTACTGTGTCAGAATCATGTCCAGTTGTGAGTCGCTGAAATCTGTATAAATGGCGTGCACCCACAAAAGTTGCAATAATAATTTCTCAAAAAGCGGTACGTGTTGGCAAATGTTTAAATAAATATTTGAATGCCTTTACGGACAGAACAACGTCTACGGTGGCTCTATCCATTCGGAAGGTGTTGATCAGTCTTGTACGCTATCTAAAAACCATCAGTGCTAAGTTATAATGTCATTTGTATCCTGCGGTGGTTTCAGTGCACTATTTGGTATTGAAAACCATTCACTGGAACTTAGGAAAATCCACTATTTGAATTTTAAGAAAGTTCAATTTCACATTAAGGAAATTTGTTTTAATTTGAAATTGAGAACATTTCATATTACGAGAATTCCAATAAAATTAGTTATCTTCTATTCCGAACAAAATGCAAATTGTCCATTCCATATTGAAAAATGAATACAGCAGATATTGAGAAAACTGTATTTGAAATTGGGAAATTTTGTATTTAAATTTTTTAATGAATTCAAAGAGGTGAAACTAAATTGAATTGAAATCTCCTTTTGATTAAAAAAACACATTCCCAAGTGTAGAAACATAACACTGCGGCTGCGGAAAACGTTGCGGCACAATTTACAGCAATTGAAAATTCTGGGAAAATATTGGAAGTTAAACAATTTGATGCTGGAACAATTTACAACTAATCAATTATAAAATTTTAATTTAATTTAATCATAAACATTTATAACATCTTTATTAAGAAAAATGTGTGAAAATGGTTTTTTGTATTTTCATAAATGTTTCTTAACAAAGATGTTTTAAATTTTTATGAATTAGTTGTAAAATGGTACAGCATCAAATTTGTTTAACTTCCATTAGTTTCTCATCATTTTCAATTGCGTTCTTAATCTTTTTACTGGAAAAACGCCCATATGTTTTGTGTTTACAAAAATAAAAACAATAAAATATGGCAACACAAAGAGAGAGAGAGGCAGTATCAAAAATTCGGAGCGTAAGAAAATCAGTTGCGAAATAAAAAATAGATTTAATTCAATGCGGGTTTTTATTGCGGTTTCGCCTCTCAGTTTTCCATGAGAATTTCACAAATGCAGCCGCACTGTTCTGTTTCTGCTCTAATATGGCATGTAAATTCTAAATACATATCGAAATTCTCTATTTAAAATGGAAAATAAATCATTGTACAGAATTCAATTTAATTCAAATGAATATTCACAATTTTCAGTGTTAAGTTTCTATAACATTTGTAATGAAAATGGCAAATTGACATCAGAAATACTCTTCAAAATGTAATGGAACATTCGTTCATTTAACAATTCATTTAGAAATTCTCAATTTTTGATTGAAATGTTTTCAATTGCGTTTGTTTTAACATCAAGTGGAATTTCAACGTCTCCGTTTCAAAATAATGTGATAATTTCCCTATTGCACTCAATTCATCCGGTCGTTCACGTTACAGTCTCCAGCGGACAATGTGAACACCAAACACCTCTGGTGAAATTGGTGGCCCGGGCCCTTTGGTATACTTCCCATAATGTATTGTTATTTAAATACTAAAGACAAACTAAGTTAAACCAAAAAGGAAACAATGAAACTTAAATAGAAACTTAAGAAGAATTTGCATACTTTTCAATGGGTTTTCTATCTTCGGCATCGCTAACCAGCGGCTCCAACTCATGAAGTGTGGCTAAAATAGAATATACACAATATAAAATTGATTTCTTACGATTTCTTCATCAAATTGTCATTCATTCATTTTAAGTTTATCTTTTTCTTTTCTATTTTTTTTGTCAGTTTAGTTCTGTTACTACAACTTTGGAATGTTTTTTTTTTTTGCTTTTTGATTCTTGAACTTTTAAACAAAAATGAATGTATGTCTTGGAAGTGATAATAGTATTAGTAATAATAATAATATTAGTAATAGTAGTAGTAGTAGTAGTAGAAGTACTTAGTATGTTTGCAATAGTTTTACAACATTTCTCTTTTTAATTATTGGTCGAATTCAAACGTGTTCGATTAGTAAAACAAATTAACAACAACAGCAAATTGTATGTTTTCTTTCTTTGGTACTTATGTTCTTTTTTTACTCTATGTTTTCGATTGGTTTTTCTGTTAAATTACATTTGAAAATAACAAAACTAAAGACCTTAAGGTAAATGTACACAACAAAACTAAGGCAAAACGAAGAAAAAAAAAAAAGAAAACACACACACAAAACTAAAGTCATCGTTTAAATATACAAAAGAGCTCATAATAGAAGTTGGTTAGTTCGAGAGATAGAGGTACAAAGTAAAACATAAACTAAACTAAACGAAACTTGTTCTAGGTTAGTACAGACTCAAATCAAAATTACAATATAGAACGAAATTGAAACCAATGTCGAATTTTGTTCTTAGTGTTAGTACGTATTAGTAATGCAATGCAACAGCAAACGTTTTTAAATAATCCATGAGCAAATGAAAAATGACATCTCATTACCCTAGCCAGAGTTATTCCTGTCGTTAGCAATGGAATTGAAAATACTTCCTTCAAACATTTGCTAAATCCATGGGGACATTTCATGGGAAATCCCTCAGAATGCCGAAGATGCTATGCGGAGTGGCTTTCAAGATCCTTCCATTCAACGCCCTGAGACTTTTTCAAATATTAAAAAACATAAAATAAACAGTTGGTGAAATCAAGACCGCATTGGGCATTTGAAATGTTATTTAAAACCTAGAAGCAATAAGAGTCGTCATCATCATTTGACACAATACATCTTTTGCCCGTTTAGTGAATTTTAATGTTCAGACACGTTCAAATATGGATGAGATCTCTGTATAATAAAAACAGATGAATGAATCAAATACTGGGCAAATGGAATCGGAATCTGGTTCACTTACTGCAACAAGATTGGAAGCCTAAAAAAAACAGGATGCAGCAGTAAATCCTGGCAAAACCTTCAAAAAGTCTCATACAAACTCCTAATCGATTTTAAATGAAAATAACTCCGAGAACAAAACTTAAATTGTTAGTTCATAAACGACTCCCATCAGAGTTTCGTTGAAATGACATGACATGTGAAGTTCCCAATGTTGTGGTCAACTCCCACATGGATCGAATGAAATGAACGAATTATTGTTGTACTGAACATAATCAACTAAAACTAAAAATCAACTGAAAATCGTATGTTTTTTAAATCCGATCAACGCAAAACAGACAATAAAGAAACACAAACTTGTGCATGCTCCTGCTATCGCAAAGGAAATCGCTAAAAAGAAAAACGCCAACTAAACTGAACTCAAACAAACAGAAGAGAACAAAAACACGGAGGAACAAACAAACAAACAGACCCAACCAACGTCAACGCCAGCGACCGCATCAGCCGTTCGATGACGAATGTGTTGGATGTTTGTAAGTATTTTTTTTTAGTTCAACAACAACAGCACTTACTTGAATTGCCCAAAAAAAAAAAACGGTTTGCAATTTTGGCTAAAAAGCGGTTTTTCATGTTAACACAATCTCTTTTCAGACAAATGGGTAATTTAATTTATAATTTCCGTACTCTACTGTACCTGATTACTAAAAACGAGATTTGATTAGTCTTTTTTCGTATTTTCTTTTCAAAAATTTCGTTCTATATAAAGAAATGTGGATTAAGAAGAACAAAAAGTATAGGGTGTTGAAGAGAGTACACAAAGAAAAAGACGCACACAAAAAACACACACGCATAACTGAAAATTGCCATCGATACGAGATACGAATGGAAAACAACAAACAGAAAGGGAGAATCGATTGATTGATTTTGCTATTGATTTGATGATGGTCTTAGAAAATCATACGAGGACACAATCACAAAGACCAAAATAAAAAATAAAAACCCGGCAAGAATGGATGACTAGGGTACAACTAAACAAATGTTAGCGCACAAATCTGTCTAGAGAGTCGGGAACGTAGGACCGTGTGGCTCCAACTGAAACATGTGGCATGAAATACTCGAAGATTTAGTGGAAGGTGTTGAAGGCTTTCGAGAATAGGAAATAAAATACTTGATAATTTTTTTTTTCTTTTAAAGAGAACATACATACATACAAAATGTGGACAAACCAATATTTTAATATGATTAGTTCTTCTATTCAGACTGCTCCTAAGATTCATTCTGTTTGGAAAACTGTTGACTGGTGTATGAGTATTTGGCCAACACTTAAGTGCAGCACTCATCATCTGGGAAATTATTTATATTTCCCGATCTATTGCCTGTGCGTACCAAACAATTCTTAACTTTTCCTTGTCCTGGTACTCATACGATTTCAGGGTAACCAACGTTCAAGATTTCACAATCTTCCAGGACTGAGTCTTGACTGATCAGTGACGTTTCTCAAACATCTCATAACTTCTTCAATATTTCAGTGAGGAACAGGGGAACCAGTGAGGTACTGTTGAAAACTGCCTACGACGGCTTAATTTTTTTTCATGGTTTTGCAGGAATGGACGTTTGATCGCCAACTCTAATTTATTATTGTCTTTCCATTGTAGTTTCACAGCCAGGATTAGTGTAAGCACAAGGTTCGGTAAAAACCCGGTGTCAACAGTAATAATGGAAGAGTGTGGTTTATTCTCCACCACTTTCAGAATTCATTTCGAAGAAGAGAAAAAAAACATGGGCACCTGCACCGAACTCCATCTGACCAGTAGCACTCTGAAGCTCAAATTGTTTAGAATCAGAGTGACCACCGGAAAGCCTTACATCTCCAACTTTTTTATTTAGGTGTAACCACATGTTTCGATAATTACGGTGAAGGATTCCGCATCACTGTGAATTATTTGCATTGAATTGATGAAAGGATTAGCTCTAACTTTGGCGATTACAGCAACTAATGTAAGCGTTACATCTAAAACGAGAAGGATCTCATTAACGACATAAATCAACTGAATAAAGGACTAAGCCTAAAAGCCAAATTAAGTCAACAGCGGACTAATGGCAAACTACAAACATGATAAACGCTGCTACTTATCTATCTAACACATGTAAGTAAGTACGAGTTAACTACTTAAATTTAGATTTTGAAACTTATTCGTTTCGCAATTTAGTTTTCAACAAAATCCTAAATCGTTTTATGAATGCCGCATTTTGTTTTCTTTTTTTTTTTTTGGCTTTTAAAGAATTCAGAAGTTGAAACGGAGAAATATTTATGGTGACTGCTATGATAAATATGTGTTTGTTAAGTTGTACTTAAAGGAGAGTTTAAATATTTAAAAAAAAAATTGAATGAAAAAGAGCTCGTAAGGAAAAAAATCAAATCAAAGATTGTTGTTTTTTTTCAATTTTTTTTTTCTTTTTTTTTTTTTTGTAAATGTTAAAAGCGACAAAACTAAAGGAAATGTCTTTGTCGCACCTTCTTTTTGATTTGTTGTACGTTTTTTATGAACAGATGGCATTGAACGATCGTGTTGGTTCTGTGGATGGTGCTGTTGAGAATGGCCCTGTTGGCCCCGAATCGCACCCAACGATATCGATTTTTTCGGTTGAATTAGTTGTTGTTGCTGTTCTTTGGCTGTTGCTGTTGTTTTTTGTACGCTTGACCCAGATTGATCTCGTATTCTACGTACATTGGGCCAAACGAATTGCAAACGATACTCTGTGCTCAACTTTGAGATGGTCTTTTTGAATAGGCCATTCGACTCACCCGCCTGCAACGAAACACAAGAAACACACAGAAAGAAAAAAAAGAAAGAAAATACAGAGATAATGCAAATATAACACACCCGCACATAAACACACACACACAGAGACACAGAGAGAAATACGTATGCGTTTGCGTTTACGAATACAAATACATAAAACGGACGAAGGTACGATCGAACGAACAAATAGTTGGCGCGGTGTTTTGCCAGCATCACATCACATCCAGGACCGGTTCCGAGTTGATTGACGGTTCGTTAATGAAACACAATGAAAGAGAAACGAGAATAGAAGAGAGGAGAAAGAGAGACAGACAAAATACAAGTATTTTTGGTAAATTTATAGATTATTTTATGAAAACTATATATTTGGTTTATTACAAAATTATTTGTTCAAATAGAAATTGAGATTAGAATTAGAATACATTATCTAGAATTAAGTTAACTATTTATCGGTGTGGAGTGTGTTACAATTCAAATACATAATAATTTTAAGTAATTTCAGTTACTTTTAGTTTAAAGAAACTCCAACAGAATTGTATCGCACCCACTGCTTGTTCTGTACAAAGTGCTTACAATTTGTTATCAAATCAAAAGAAACAACATTCATTGGAGGAAGAAGAAGAAAAATTAAATTAACAAATTCATAAGAAATAATTAACATGCAATATTTTGAGGACTCTAAAAGGCCAGCCACCTTCTCCACATACACATGAGGGATGATCTACATCTAGACGTAGCACACTACGGTTTGCCCTGATTAGCTGATTACAAAAGCTGATTACAACAATGATTTGCCCGAACATATTAAGTATCCGACACGGCCCATTTAGAACTGCTGGTGAATAAACGAAATCTTGAATCAAAATAGTATGACGACTGAGGCCTTAGGCTTGTGGTGCTGATGTAAGACAGCATAAGCGATATGTGATTTAGTTTCCATCTAAATCATTTCGCAAAGTTTACTTTTCCATGCGGCTTTTGGCTAATAGGGTGTCTCACTTTGATGCCAAAAAAAAAAGAATCGCGTTATGTCTATCTTGTCTACAATTGATTGGCTGGGATGACAAACAGGGACACACAATTATCCATTTCAAGAGCGAATGCAGATACTTTGGTGAGGAGACCATCAGCATTTAAATCAAATCCAAATGTTGGCATATTCATTCGTAACAAAACAGACAATTAAACGATAACGACCCACAACGTCTGCACCGTTTGAAAATCCATCGACTTAATCACTCCCTTTATCAACTGGTTACAAAATTCAGAAACCCACACGTGCTACTAAGGAAAATCCTTTATTTATCGTTTCTCTTTGTTTGTTATGTATTGCAAATAGTCCTCACAAAAAAAAAACAGAATTGCTGAGGTGTTTTGCTGTTGTTCCTAGTCCGTCCAATTCATCTGTGCGACTCAAGTGCAATTACAATTTCAAACGATTTATTTGACAACTGTGACGAACATTAAATGAGAATTGAAATCGGCTCATCGCCGTAATGAACTTTTAATATACAAAACAATAAATTCTCATTAAATTATCCAGCCGTCCGTAATCGAGCCTAATGGCAGCTGTGACAAATGGCCACTTCTGTCCCGTCACCCGTCGACATTTGCAAACATCTCGGTCAAGTATTTGGTTTGACATGCCAGCACCGAGATCCGTGTGCTGATGGCATGAACGAAAGGAAGGACGGAAGGAAGATTGATTACGACGATGGCAGGGACAGCCGTAAAATAGTAACAACTGCACACCATGACAGAGTGCATATATGCACATACATACATACATACATGCATGTGCAATGGCGTCCGAATTGACAACAATTTCAAATTACAAAGAATTTACAAGTAGATGGGACGAGTGGCTAGAAGAAATAAAGACAGAAACAACGAACGAAGGAACGAACGAACCAGCCATTGTAGACCGACCAATGGTGCATGAAGAGATAACGAAGATGCCACCGGCAGGCATGCACACATGCCATGGAGCCGATTGCTGGCCTCAGCTCAAACGAAGACAAACCCAAGGAGGCCAAGACGGAGCGGCAGCGGTGAGGGAACCAAACCACTTGAAAGTTATAAGCCTCCCATAATCTATAATCAGACGCATATTCACACACACACACATATTTCTATATACATACATATACTCATACATAGCTATGTCTGCTGTACGTGTATAAACAACAACAGGGAACTATTTATGTTCGATACATTCAATCGATAAAAACGGCCACGCTACAGCATCAAAAAAAAAAAAATATATAGTACAAGAGGAAAAAGAAAACAACAACAACTAAAGGACTACAACAAATAGAGTTTATTTATAAACGAGTATTTGCGAAGCAAAGCTCCATCTTTACAATACAAAGAGAAATTAAGTGGCAATTTTGAAGAAACAGAAAATGGAAAACTATAACGATAACGATAACGCAAACGTAAATCAATAAATTTGTACTTGCTTCCAAACTCAAGGCTTATTATGGTAAGTCTGTCCATGCATGCATGACTGTTTTGGTTTTTCCTTTTTAGAAATCATTTTTTTGCAAACCCAAAATAAGTTTCAATTAAAAACTAAACCATTTCCAAATGAATTTGAGCACAACGAAGTAGACATTTCGATTTAAATCGATATTGAGAAAAGGGCATGTGAAAAGGACAAGTGGAAAACGTCGATGAGTTCGGGCTGACCGAACTATAACAGTTTGTATTCGTTGCCCAAAATAGGGAGTTCTTATGTAAGTCAGTCATTCTAACTGGAATTGCATCGCTCAACGTTGAGACGGTACGAATATAACACTCAACTCTTCATAATACAGTCGAGTCCGGTTATAGCGAACTCCAAGGGACTCGACAAGTTGGTTCGTTATAAGCGGAGTTCGTTATATACAGGGTAAAATATGGTAGAAGCAAAACTATTGGGACTGTTCGTTATAGACGAAAGTTCGTTATAACCGGTGTACGTTATAACCGGACTCGACTGTATAAGAATTATATTTTATTTATAATCAGATTGAAGCTGTTCAGCTGTTATAGTTCACAACAACAATGTCCGAATGTCTTAAATTCAAATCACTAACACAAAAATGCATCCCGGGGACTTAAAAAGGGTCGGTTTTCACACAATCACAACTTTTTCTTGCCGTTGCACATTTTCTTCGTTCTAGATATTCTACATAGAAATTACAGATGAAAATTAACGAAGAACACCGAACAGTAACGAACATAACATCAACACTTTGATGTCAATTTGACAGACTTCCCGATTGGCTTTATTTCAGTACAAGACATTTCTTCCACACACACATACACCACGGTTTTGTCAATGATTTTTGGAAGTTATTGTTAGAACAGGCTTTTCTTTATTTGCAGGAAGTCAAAGGACTCAAATAGTTTTTGTGTTGTTATCCAGACGTACTCACTGGTCCATATTAATTAACTGACAGAATATGATTCGTATAATTTGCAGAATTGATCAGAAGACTTTGTGCCAAATTTAAACAAAAATTCCAGTTCATATGCGTAGAGGCAATCGCGGAATAAAGTGGGTATTCCAGCTATATGAACCGATCTTATCTGATTTCATTGTGTGCATAATTTAAACACAATTGCAATTAGAATGTGGCTTTTAAAGCGGTCGGACCACAAATAGAACTAAATCGATACGTGCACCGACGTGACTAGCTAGTGTGGTCTTGCATATAATACTATTCCAAATTCGATTAAGATGAAAAATGGTGATCATCCCTTACCAGCACTATGAAAATGTCGAAAGTTCGATCAAAATCGATTTATATTTGCGATCTTTAATTTGATTGCAACAATAGATGTAGCGACTATCAATTGTCTCTTGTTTGAGATCTGAACCCAGGTCAGAATATCACTTAGGCAATACATGCCATACAAAATGATGGAATTTTTCACTCGGTGGAATCGCCACCTTCAATGTAGGACAATTGCATTGAATTATTTTAAGTGCCGCGGTAGGCGAGTGGGTTGCCTGCTTGTCTATCAGCGTCTCTTTCGTTTCCTCAGTATTTTAATTATAATTAACTATTATAATTTATATTATTGCGAACAGTTTATTCACATGCTGAAACATTAAGTGAATATGTCTGCATTGCAAATGGAAATGGTGTAGTTGTAACAAGAACAACACAAATTGACAGAAAATGGGTTAAATAGGTAATATTGATCTAGAATAAGAGGACGGACTTAACTAAATGGCTAGCGCACACTCACTTACACACATACGCATACACATACACACACACACACAGACGCAGGCATACACACTTACACTTACACAGTTTAATACTTGTTAGTGTGTACGAGTATTTAATTCTTTAGTGTGAACATACCGACTGTACGTTAACATACCTGTTTAGTTTCCGGTCCATCCACGTCCGTTGGTATAGCGAACGCCCGTCCATTGGGCACCGCTGGGGGACCCTCCGATTTGCTGCGCCGCGAAGGTGTACCATTCCGTTCTTCCGACTGCAAACAAAACAAGAAGAAGAAAAAAAAAGAAAATGGGAAAGGTAGGGAATTTCCCCCCATTAACGTCATTACAATTACAATGTATGTGTTCACATACACACAGAACAAATACACGCTCACAAAGAAAATTAGCCTTTTCATACACATGTTAAGGAGTATGGCAGGCATTTAAATTCGAAACGCATAAAAAGCACGAGGCCTCATAGAGAGCAAAAGCAGGAACTTTTTGCTGTTTAAAAAGCCATACGTGTCCTTTAAGTGTTAACAAGGCATAAATTTCATATTCACAACAACAATAACAATAACACACACAAAAAAAAAACAGCAACAAAATTCGGATTTTATGGAAAGCGAATGTGCTCATGTGTTCTGTTTGGTGTACGGTCTGGTGTGTCGTACAATAAACATATGTATGCTTGTGGGCATGCCTGTACATGCCCATATGTTGTATAAAACCAAAAGAAGAAAAACACCAACAAAAATACCCGCCGATAAGAGGAAGCACGGTGAAAATAGTATAAGTTTAAACCTGTTCACAGTTGTTGTTCGTTGGCCTCACATTAACAAAGGACAATAACAACACTGGCCCAGCTATGTGCTCAGCGTTGTCGTTCGTTCATGCGTTTTCTTTTTTTCTACTTTGTCGTTGGAAAATGTTGCTGCCATGAACAAGGACAATGCAATAAATTAATGAAAACGTATGTGAAAGTACATATATCTACGTTTTAGTTGTATTTAGAATGACATTTCGAATTACGAATTTTCAGAAAATCCACTGAAATTATTCAACTGGGCCAGAGTGGTGAATGTATGTGAATGCACTCCGTATTTATGCAGAACAAGTTTCGTTGAATTGGAATTTTGCTTTAATTAGATCATTTCAAGCTAATCATGATTTTGACAACAACAAATAAAACGTAGTGCGAGGGAAAAAATAAGCAAAGCAAGTGGACAACAAAGTTGTTAACTTCGACCTGGTGGAATCATAGAAAGCCTGCAACCCGAGGTAAGTTCCATTCCACTGGCAGCCTAGGGAGAGTTGGCTGTGAGAGGGGTGTCATATAGTTTCAAATTGTAAAATACCATTTTTAGAAATGTGCCGAATTATCTTCTCTAGCCTCGTCATAAAAAGAAAGCAGTATTTGAATGTCTTCCCGCCTGAGCAACCTAATGTCAGCATTTGGTATGAGGCGGTTTGTCGGCTACGATTTCCATGACAAAAAATTAAGACAAATTTTAAAACTAAATGCACATTTCAACTAATGAGAATATTTCATTTGATTGGCGGTAACCATATATCCACTTTTAAAGGGGCCTTGTCTGCAGCCATTAGGGCCAATGGAACCGGGTTTACTATCTAGCCATTGTCTGACGGAATTTTACATGGGTATTTGGAGGAGAAGATGTGACCTACATTTAGCCAGAACATCATTATGCTACCGACGCATTCATGTTGATAGGGTGCCTGTTTTTCTGCCTACACGAAAATTTACCCAAATCCTAATGAAGTAAATATTTGGATTCATAATGAATTCGTTTTCATTTGAATATTTGGCTGAAGATCATTTTTTGCATGATTTTATTGACATGCCAGTGACGGACAATTAGTCCCAATTCACACGATGGCTTCTTCCACAGGGCTTTTCTTGACATTTTCTTTTAAAACCCCCCTTCGTAAATTCAAAAACATTTAAATTTTAGATTAAGAAGTCAAATTTCCCCACAATTTCCATTTCGTGACGGTTTTGCTACCCCTCTTCTTCTCTATCCCCTACGCCAACAATCGTTGAACGTCTTGCGTGTTCAATCTGGGTGGAAAGTCATCGTGTAAATCGGATCGTAGTCTTCAGTTCTTGACATAATATGATGTTAAAATTCGCAGGGATTGCCAATAGTTGTGAATGGCATAAGTCAATTGACTTATTTTAGGGGTTGCAATATTTTCGGCATTTTGACGGGTGTACTGTCTCACTGTCATAGGGGCATCCAATAGTGAACATTATGACTTCAATGTATTCAATACATAGGAAAAACGTTTATATTACATAAACAACAGATGCTCAGTTACTATGTATATTCATTAATTCATCCCGTTTATATTCTGTTTACAGCCCACCATGAATTGCGTGTGGGCGTTGCTGTTCGAAGGGACATGTGTCATAACGTTAGATCTGCGGTGTGGTGCATTAAAAGCACCCCCTGATGCACTCGCATGGAAATCGGATATATAATTAAAATTTTATAATTTACTTTCATAAGATACTGCAACACCTATCTGCGTCTATTTGGGGCTGGCATGTTTGTGTGTACTTTGTCCATGGAACAGGTGACGGGCGGTACAATCTCATTTTTTGAAAGTTTGCTGCAGTTGGAAGACCTCAAGCCAAAAAAAAAAAAAACTGCACTGTCCTCAGAAATATGAGAAAAAGCTGCATTGTTTTTCTATTTTTGTTTGTTGCCGAGTCTTTCCTGCTAAATGAGATTCATTCTTTAAGAGTGAATGTTAAAAAGACTTGAATTGCCAACAGCTAAAAAGACATACAGCGACAGACGCAGCAGCCGCTACTGCAACAGCAGTGCCCCCACCCCCCGCCGTAGAAGCATCAGCTCACACAATAACAGCACAATAACAATTAAGCGGAAAAACAACAAAACAATAAAAAAAAAAAACGACAGAAAAGAAAGAGAAAAGCGAATAAAAACAACAACAGCATCAACAACAACAAATTCTGAAATACAACAAAAAATTGTTAATATTTCTTTGGAACAGAAACGGCAACACCAGCACCAGCACCGGCACAGGCACTATGGCAACTGCATTATGAATTCAACAACAAGAAGAACAAATGGAATCTTCTCCTTAAAACAAATTTTAATGGTTACAACAACATACAGACGTACACAGACACACTCACACCCACAAATATACAATGCATTAAAATCACATACCTACACTTACTCACGTGAATACATGAATGAGTGAATAGATGATGGTTGGATGGATGGATGGATGGATGGATGCAATGGACGGAATGAATGGAGGCATGATGCATTGCGTTTTGAGATACTTAAATTCATTTGATAACAAAACAAAGCAACCGCGATCAAGGCGACAACGACGAAATGTGAGAACATTGTATACAACTACACTTTGCGTCATTTAGATAGGTACATTGTACAATATCACAATTAAATATTACTGCCATGAAACGAATTTGTTCGTTCGTTATCAATCGTCAATATTGGAAGCGTTACAAAATGGATTTCAGGGCATGTCTGTCAGACATATGGAACACAATCCCAAAAGAATAAGCCCTCATAACTGGTAAAAATCCATTTTATTGTGCCTTCAAAGTTATGATATCATATATATAGCAAGCTTCAAATTGGCACCGGCGGGTTGAGCTTGATGGTCACATCTTGTTGAACCAGGAGCGTGGTACAGGCCTGATCTAATGCCTAATGATGCATTTGATGCGGATCTTTAAAATTGTCAACATGGGGTGTTTTTCTTAAATAGTTTGGAATTCGGGAAGTAATCCAATCCAATAACGTATTACAAAACCTTGTTTTGGGAGGTGATTTTGTTCAAGTGAACATATCCAGATGACGCCAAGTGTTGGTTAAAAGCTTTGCAGGTAGCAGGGCCACACATATGTAGGTTGTGCTATTGTGATATCGAGATGGAAGTACTTACTCTGGCCATACGGTTTGCCGCATTGTTACGCGCATCTGTGTATTCGGAACCTATAATGAACTCATGCGATTTGTAGGCTAATTCTGGACATTTTTTTCTTCGTGGCAATGGTGGCTCATTCGTTGGACCTGAAATGAAACGTCAAGACAAAAGAAAGAAAGATGGAAAAGAAACAAATGAAACGGATGTGCATGTCATCCACGCACACACACACACACACATCCGCAAAGGGAGAGACAGATAGAGAGAGAGTGGGGGAGAGTGAGACAATAGGCAATTGTTCCATTACACATGTAGTCACAAGAAATCGAACAATCAATTCACCAATTACATATGTATGTACGACTTTGTGTACATACATACATACATACATGCACACATACTACGTACTTATGTATGAGTTTGTCCGTTGGTATATCTCATGATTATCTAATATCGTATTAATGAAAAATAGCAGACGCCTGCTGGCCATGGTGTTCTTGAACTTACCCACAAATTGACTTGGATTCGGCGCTGGTGCGCGTCGTACCACTTCTGGCCTTGAATTGCCAGTGAACTCATGCCAACGATAAGTGCTCCTATACTCCGAGTGGAGCTGCTGATGAGACGGTCCAAGCAAAATCGGAAAAGAGAAGAACAAACGAGAGAAATGGCATTAAATTAAATATTTCTTGTTCTGAGTATTTTAAAGAAACCCTTCATGTCGTCAACAACACAGAAAAAGGTGTGGAAAGGAAAAAACAACCAACTCGCTCTCTCTCCCTGACGTCCACCTGTCTGTGTCGAAGACGAATGGAGGGGTTTTCTCTAATCTTTTTATTTCAGATGGTTTGGTTTACTTTTAGTTTTAAGTGTTCTATGAGAGTGCACGATATGATTGCAAAAGCAGATTTGGCCACCAAATGATTGCTACCGAATAAATGTCATTTTAAGAGTTTACCAAGGCACTAACAAAGACTAAGCTATAAATAAAACTTGTGGAAGAAGTACAAATTGCCCATGTAGAACTAAGGAAAGGAGTCCTTGGCTAAGGATGATGCAAATGCCAAAAGTTGCAAACAAATAACACCGTCCAGTTAAAAAAGGATGTGTGGAAATGATTTCTATCAAATATTGTGAAAACTTTTAATGACACCTTTTGTGAAAGGTTTTTGCGTTGTGATCCTAACAGGCCACATGTGCTGTATGTGTTGTCCTCAACATCTCCGAGTAAAACAGGGGATGACTACTCTCAAATCGGTGAGATTTGGATTTTGAATGAGAGAATTTGCAAAATGTCATACAAACTAAAAATATAGGAAACAAATTAGAAAAATCTCACCAATGTAAAAAACATTCAGGGTTCTCCAACAAGAGGTGTTATTATGGTATTCAAAGAAAAAATACATTTTTTGAGATAAATGAACGGATGTTTATTTCATAATAACCGCTTTAATAATGCCGTTAATAATGAAAAACAACATCAGCTTGCAGGACCATATCCTTTTTATGAAATTTTCCATAACCAAATCGCAAAGTGGCTGTCCTATGCGTTGTTTAAGCGTTTACTTGTCAAATGTCTACGAATAAAAGCTTCAAACATGACAGCTACCGAAATACCGGGTGATTCAAAATAACACCTCTTGTTTGATTCTCAAGCTAACCAACAAATCCAAGACCAATTGTTCGATTTGTAGCTGTGTGGGCTGCAAACTGTCAAATCATTGGAACTTAAGGCTACCACAAATAAGAAAATTTCCCAACAGAGAGAATGCTCCAACGCAATGCTTTGTCAGCCGGTTTCTCATTGTTCCACGAGGGCGATTTTTGGCAATCAGTGACATTTTTTTTTTGTATTAGTGAAATTTCCCAGTAAATAACGGAAATCTGTCTGATCTCATTTTCATATAATCTCCATTACGATAACCGACTAACAATAAATGTTGTCGCCATCCGTCAGATATGGTTTCGGAAACCTCACATGACATTACTTTTAATATGAATACAATGGAAAAACGACACAAAATATTTCCAGAGAGTTGATTTTATTATCTTTATTTCCTTCCGAACATAACGTAACACATTAACCTTGAACTTCTCGTGAATAATGCAATAAATTCAAACGAACGAGCGAAAAAAGAAGCCCGTAAGTAAGAAACATCGTAAATTAATTATATTTTCCACCTTCCGTTTTCACTTTCGCCAGCTCAGTGACAAGAAGCCCAACCAACGGTAACACTCAAATCAAACACACTCAACACATACGCACAGTGAAAATCATAATTTATACATAATGTTTCAAACGACTACAACATGAACGCCGCCTCCAGTAACGGCTGTAATCAGGGACGTCAGTATTTTATACGCCTTGGAAACAGACCTACAAAGGAGTACATCGCTCCAACACCCACAATGCAATCAAAATACACAAGAAACCCTCGAGAAAATAACCACACTCTTGTTGTGTTTGCCAACACTGACGTAATGTCAAACATTGCACACAGTGGGTTGAAAAGTGTCATCAAATTTTAAATTGATTGTAGTTATGGTGTTTCGGTTTCAAATGCGTTATGAGAGTATCAGGCAGACAAAAATAAATCCGACAAAACTATAAATAACTGGCATAGGGCAAATGTTACAAATCGGAGGTACAGATACTGGAGTAACTAGGATGTAGGATTACAGGTGTCATCAGCTGGCGAGCGGAGTCTGCAAATGTTAAAGTTTCATTTGAAGAAGATATTATTCGTATTGACCGCCGAAATTTAAAAAAAAAAACTCCTTAGTTTCGATCGATTGATTAACGATCAGTTTCGGACAGAAACGCATGGAATGACAACAATCCGACGGAATAACAAGCCTATAACAGCCCATTTCACTTAACATTCCATGAAGGAACAGACGGGGAACGTCTCTCGAATCAGTGAGCTGTGGACGATAAAATGTGTATACTCACTGACCGGGACCCACTGTTGAAAGCCGGCTTCGAACGGCTAATGCTTTTCTAGAGAAGTTCTACATGGCCCAGAGATTACTCTCTTACTCGTCAAGTCGCCAACATTTACGAGATGAAAAACAGCCGCTGAAAAATGTTTGATGGTCTTATCCGGTTTTGAATTCGGGTTCTTCTGTGTGGTAGTCGCACACACTAACTACCACAACACGGCAGTGGTGAATATTTTTAATAGGGTTGTAACGAAATTCGCATTCGCATATGCGAATGCGAATTATTTGCTTCATTTTGGACATTCGCAACCGCATTCGCACTCGCAAAAAACATTATTTTATTATTCGCTCTCGCATTCGCATTCGCAAAAAACTGAAAATTTATTGATTGGATATTAGACTCCTCTAGAAACTGAACTCAATCTGAAATTATAAGGTTTGCCAAGAATTTATTCCTTATGTATCCAAATATGGAATGTTCAACTTTGAAGTTAACTTTAATATATTTTACCATGAGACTGTATTTTCTGTGAATTGAATTGCAATTTTTTGTTAAATTTTTGTTACTTTGAAATTAATTTCTGTTACTTTGAAATAAATTTTTGTTACTTTGAAATAAATATTACTGGAAATAAGTACTGCATAATTGACTCTGACATTCCCAAAGATTTTCGCATTCGTTAAACGATTCCTTGTAATATTTACATTAGCTAAAAGTAATTTTTACTATTGGCTTTCGCATTCGCTTTCGCATCCGCATTCGCTAAAAAAAATTTTTACCTTTCGCATCCGCATTCGCTAAAAAAAATTTTTACTATTCGCTTTCGCTAAACACACATTCGTTACATCCCTAATTTTTAATACCGTTGTCCTCCACAGCATACACAATTCCCTGAGCAATACTGCATTGTAGCAGTGAGGCTCTTCTTCGTTGTTCGAGTGTCAGATGCCTGCGAAGTGTATCAGATATTTTGACTGCGTTTAATTGTTGTTTAAAATTGGCCAATGTCGCTTTAAAAATAAACATGAGTTGGGGGAACTCTTTATTTTTATTTTTAAATTTTTATTTTTTATTTTTAAAATCCAACTTAGTTTTAGCTAAACCCCCACTCAGTTATGGCGGGTGTATCGTTCATATACTTCAATAGTATCACAACTCAAAACAGGATTTTTTTCCAGCTGAGTCGTTTAATGTTTTCATTGCGTCTTACTGAGCAAACGTCGGGAAAAAATTATAGGTTTTCCGATACACTAGACCCCTAACATATAATACACGCCCAACAAAAGTCAACTTAATTTACGGATTTAAAGCTTTTCCAAAGTGAATTTGAATTGTGGCACGATTGAAGTAAATCTGCGATATGTTTTTGACTTATTCGTCGCCACTTCAGTTTTTGCACACTGTATTGTTGGCAAGTACACATTTGGTTGTTATTTGCAAATTGCAAATAGACATTTTGCTTTGAGTGTATGTAGGCCAAAAAGAAAGAGTTGCTTCAGTTGCGTGCTTTGGTTGGCTTATTGTTTTAGCCATGTTTAGCTAACTAATGCTAATAATAGACATTATTAAGTTCAGCACTTCTTAGCCAAGTAATTGCGTGTAAAAATGCCAGTACAGATACTCCCGGTTGGAATGCTCTGCTATGCTCTGGTCTGGTGTGATGTGCTATGGTGTGACTTGTATTAAGAAAGTTTTGTTAGTTCACTTTTAGCAAATAATAATGCAATCAATTGAATTGAAGTGAAGTGAATTTAGTTAAGCCGTCTGCTCGTTTTTATTGCCAGTTTCGTTTGTTTTGTGCGTTTCCCGACAAACCGCCAAACTCCGTAAGAATTTCATAATTTCTCTTTCGATTGCATAACTGTTTGCATTTGTACAACAGCACGAGGTGAAAGGCAGGCCAGCAACGCTTCGTCATCATCAATTAACTTTGATTCCGAGTGAGGGGTGTGTGCTGGGGTGATGTTGGTGGACAAAAGCATGTCAACCTAACGTCAACCCTTTGCTTGGTTCCTCATTGGTCTTGGGTGTGCTGCTATTTTTTCAATTTCTCTGTCCATTAAAGCAAACACATAGACAATGAATGAAAGATGACAACAAAGAGGGGACGACAAAGAGAGAGTGCGAGCCAAAGACTGAAAAGAAAGGAAGGCTGCCTTAAGTTATTTGGCAAACTATCAAATGGCGTAAAAAGAATTCACAAGAAAGTTTTCTTCATTCTTCAGATGAATACGGAACGGAATGGAACGACTGTCTGCTTGTCTGGCTGCCTTTTTAGGTTAGTCAACAATGCTGCCATTTAATATTTTCGTCGCCCCTGTCTCTCACTCCCCCCCCCCACTCTCTCTCCCTCTCTTTCTCTCACACCATCCTTTAGTTTTTTTTGTATTTGTTTTTGGTCGGAAAGAACAAACACTTGTACATATGTACACACTCATAGATGTATGCATGCATATCGTACATGGCCATAAGTGCTTTGAGTAGTTGAAGAGGTAGGCACACAAAATAACTGAAAATATCCTTTTTTTCTATAAACGAATCTCGTCGTTGCTGTAATGCATCTTGGAAAACTGGCATTTAAAACAAAACAAAATAGCTCAGTCATTTTAGTTTATTCCACAAAGATTAATTTACGATCCTTCTCCATTCTTTATCGAAGATCATTGTTTAGCCTGCGTGGTCTTTAGAGGATATCGTGGGTTTTGTGGAAAAACAAATCAATATTCAGCCCATAGACGGCCATCGGAGGATTTGTGCAGCTAAAGTTTCTTTCCGGTTAAGGGGCAGCAACATTTTATGAGCACCAAAAGTCGGACGACTTAAACCAAAGCTTAAATCCCGATCAGAAATCGTTCAAGTTCTCCATACCGAAGAATTTGTCTAAAATACAATCAGATTTCAGTCTTTACTTCAAATTACTAATAATATAATCAAAAAAAATCACTGCACATGCGATTTGCACGAATCATGCATGATCACACGTTACAAGACATGATCGTCAGTACTTGTCACGGCTGCGTGTATGAATGTGAGCAAAAGTCTACCCACGATGCCGTCTCGAATAAAATCAATGAATTTCACAAGCAATTTTTTTCAATCCACGAAATAACTTTTTTTTTTTTGAAAATTCTATAAAAAAAAAACTAGTGTATATTTTTTCCTGTTGAAGCCAAATGTTGTCAATATCCTCCTCTTCAATTTTTGTAAACAAAAATTCGTTCAACATGGTCCGATAACGAAAACGAAATAAGCACTAGTTGAAAAAAAAAACGTTAGATAGCGGACCCTTTACCAGAAATCAAGAAGAATGCTGTCAGCTCAGCAATATTAAAAACGACAACAAAAATCGTATACAATTTATATCGGTTAAGAAAAATATAACTCAAACCAAATACTGGTTGAATTTGATTTGATGTGGCCAAAATGTGCATCACCATATTTTTTAGTGACAGTAATCAGGATTTCTTCTGATTACTATAAATAATCTCTGAAAGTAGTCGGATTACTTTTGATTCTTTTTGATTATTTATAGTAATCGCAAGTAATCCTGATTATTTTTAGTTTACTTGTTATTGTAATCAATGATAACACCAAAAAACGTAATTTAATTAGTAATTATCATGATTACTAGTCATTAGTAATCCTCGTAAAAGCTGGCGACTTTACGAGTAAGAAAGTAATCTCTAAGCCATTTAAAACTTCTCTAGAAAAGCATTAGCCCTTCGGAGCCGGCTTTAAACAGTAGGTGCCGGTCAGTGAGTATACAAAAGTATATCGTACACAGCTCACTGATTCGAGAGAAGTTCCCCGTCTGTTCCTTCATGGAATGTTAAGGGAAATAAGTAATCATTACTTAGCAACTATGTTTCGAGTTAGAGATGTTCACAGTCAGAACTTGTAGAGTCGAAGAAACAAATTTTCGTGAATACAATCCTGAAACATATTTTTCTAATCCAGCCAATTACGATAAATTAAACTGTGCGAAGCCCAAAAGAAAATTGTTTAAGCAACATTATATACATGACATCCATGACATGTTATCGTATGAGTATTCTAAATAAACATGTTTATCTACACTGTAGAGTCGGAATTGTATTTTAAAAATAAACCGCAAATACGTGACTCATGTCCACAGGCAAACTATTCGTCAATTCGAAAACTCTCAAAATGTATGCAGCTGGTTGCACGTCATGGGCGAATGTTTCCGACGTGATCCGATGTATCCGTACAAGGATGTTCTGCACACAATTTCTATTATTTTCGTAATCACATTAATACGGGTAACCTTTTACCGTATTGATTTCATAGTTTCAACGAATGCGATTTGCCAGCGTTGCATTGCCATTGACGTGGTATTGGTATTGGTAACCGCCGGTAACCATTAAGTTCACTGTCATCATACAATGTGAAAGTATTGCATGTACCGAAGTAATTAAATAGTGCTCTCATTTATATGTTCTATAACAAAAGCAATAACAGATTATTAACATATAACAAATAAAATACTTTGTGGGTTTTCTTTACGAGGTGGTAGTCGGATCTGGGCAAAGGGTGTTTAAATGCGTAGTTCTTTTCGTTATTATATGGCAGAAGCGGTGATGCGACATTCAAACTGTGTGTATCAACCTTCACACATAAACAGTCGGCATTTACATAGGGCATCATTTGAATAAGGCACTGATGATTTTGAAAAAGTTGAAATGCGTCCTGGCTTATAAAAGCTTGATTAGAAACGATTGCGATAAACGAACGCATAATACTACGCCGATGGCGTCCAGTTCCTTAAATGTCTCGTAGTTTGAACTATCATTCACTACTAGGGCACTAGCAACTAAGGCTATCGGCCTGTGCATCACGAATACTTGTCTGTACACCACCTGTCATGCAAACAACATTAATAGATTCAGAGAAGAACCTATTTGTCACCAGAGCATTCATGCTAAATTGTTGTCTAGGCGAGCAACTCGGATGTGCTCTTGCTGTTCATGATCTTCACTCAATTAACTACTCATCATTATCAAGCGTTATTGCCTGACTGTCCGTAATGCATGTAACACTTGCAGTTTGAACTGAGCCACAGCCAGCTGCATCGACATTTTCCGCAAACTCTTCACTGAGAAAGGCTTGGACGAGAACTATGTGGGAAAACTCAGACAGGAGAGAACAAGAGTCCGGTCGAAAAACCAAGTTCAAGAAGAGATGAATAAACTGACTTGAAAATCATTTCCAAAGCAGGTTAAGTTCCATAGCTGATTTTAAAGTAAACTTAAGTCAGTATGTTTCGATTACAGCGTCTCCTCTGATGCTCTCTCTTCAGCAATCTAAAGTTGTTTTTCCACACTACAAATACATCAACTCTTCGACGAATACCTCAACCCCCAGTCGACTGGAATATTAGCAGGGAACAGGACTATCTAGAACTTAACTAATCAGCGCTGCTGCCTATTCATATATTCTTCTTTTTAATGATTTTAAAAAGCATGTACGTATTTAAATGAGCCGCAGTATATGAACATTAGGGTGGAGTGAAATTCAAAAAAAAAAAGTTAACCTCGGAAAGAGATGTAGTCTGGGGTCCTAATGAGGGGAAAAATAAAGAAAAAAATTTTAAAAAAATTTTAGGGGTCGCGCCACTCCCTCGAAATTTGGAAATTATCGCTATTTTAGCGTTAATTTTAGAAAAATCCTAAAAAGTTGTATGTCAATAAATGTTTGCAATAGCGTAAACAATGAAATAAGGGCATGAAAAAATTTAAAAAAAATTTTCTCATTGTTCAAAAATTGCAAAAGGTAAAGTAAGTCAAATCGCCCCTTCTTCAGAAAATTGACTGAACAATGAAATCGCCACCAAAGCTACAAATATTAGTCGATTATCCTCATATTTGCCTCAAATACTTTTGTTTGGGCACTGAACAAGCTCAAACAAGCTAAATTTCGAATAAGTTAAGTCGTTAATTTTTAGGATTTTTCTGAAATCAACGCCAAAATAGCGATAATTTCCAAATTTCGAGGGAGTGGCGCGACCCCTAAAAATTTTTTAAAATTTTTTTCTTTATTTTTCCCCTCATTAGGACCCCAGACTGCATCTCTTTCCGAGGTTAACTTTTTCAAATTAAAAAAAAAGCATGTTTTCACTCCACCCTAATGAACATATTGTAATTAATAGTGTCCTTCATGACCACTTTGTTGAATGCGCTTTCGAGAGAAAAAAAAGTGGAAACTCACACACACCCTTACACGAGAAAGGCAATCAACAATAATCATTCTCGGAATTCAAACTCTCTGGCACACACACACACACATACGCTAGCCACCAACACATTTGTGTGTATGTCACAATGTGCCAGAAATTATAGGCAAACTAAATGATGGTGGAAATTCATATTCATGTTCATTATTGTTATTATTATTATTAGTGTTTTTTTTTCTTCTATGCCTCTGTAGTTGTTTTTTTTCTTCTCATTTTCCAATAAGAGTGCTTTTCTAATCTTCTTTGTAAAGAGATAAATTGAAAATTTTCCATTTGTAAAAAAATATTTGAACAAAAGGTTTTAATGGTCTTACAAACTCGTTCAATTGATAATGGATCAAAGTATTGATTATTGGCAAGACCATAAGGCCTGCATAAGGATATATTTCTCCCAGCCACTGACTGAGGGTACGGGGCCCAACGAATTAAAGTTTCGCAGCCACATGCTTTGCTGGGATATCTATTATTATTTCATTGTGGGCCAACAATAACATGGCGGAATAAAATCAATACAAATACTATAAATGCCATTATTTCCATTTGCACATGTTAGCTGGTATTCCGTTGTTCATTTGTGTTCTTTTTCGTTTTCGTCATCGTCCTGCCAGGTACCGCAGTGCAATTGTCCTGTATTTATGATTTAAAGTACCCCAATGATGAGGTCACAGCAAATACAAACAGACAAAGAAAACAACAACAAAAAATTGCCAATAAAAACACATTCTACACTGGTCTACATAGATTTTGTAGATTTAAAGTAATGTAGCAATTGCATTCATTTATATTCATGCACTGCCCTCAATTGTTCTCAGTCCACCACAATTTAAGTGAGAAAGTTCGTTGGTTGGTTCGCTTGCATTGCAGAGAGAAGGAAAGAGTAAAGAAGGGTAATGGAGGCATAACAATTGAAACAACTTTACCCATTGTTAGCCACTTCATTAATAGTTCCGTCCCAATAAGTTGGCTAAGTACAATTCGCTTGGTGTGAAAACAAATACCGGCTGGTATTCTGGTAAGAATATCAGAAAATATTCTTCAAAATACAATAGAAATTCCTTTGGGACTGTTTTTTGGACGAGACCCAGCAATGGTTCCTAATAAAAATCCTGTTACCATGCACAATGACTTCATCATTGGATCACGACACTGAATCTATTTGGACGGCTTTTTGTGATTCTAATATAGCTCGAATTTTTTTTTGACGAATGTCACGATATAGAATGCTGCGGAGCAATTCCCAATGAATCTGTTATGAATCTTATATTCCGAATAGACTATAACTTGTTTTATTCAATTAGAAAATAACTGAATGTTTTAATCTTCTGCTGAATAAACTCGTTTTGAAAAAAAAAACTGTGAACCCTTAAAAAAATCTGCGAGTAACGAAAAATTCCGCGGCTAACTGAGCAGTTGGTACGGGCAGATCTCGGAGACGTATAAGAACTCGCCACAGAGCCTCTTCACGTAGATCTAAAGTGTCGTCGCAAAGAGGGCTTTCGAAAGCCTGTGGCGAAGTTTATGGAAAGGCTTACTGCACTGCACTACGTTAAATCAATGCATATGTGTCATTAACTATCCCAATGGATTAAAATTGCATTTGGTATTGCAGAAAACAAAAACATTTATTGTGCCACTTAAAATCGTTTCATCAAATAACTAAATTTTGTACTGTACACTAATGGAAATAGTCAGTGAATCATAAATTAAAATCGATTTAAGATTTCATGTGGACACGATAAACGAAATATTCACCATCGTCAGCATTTTACTTCCATGCGAGGTCGTAATGAAGACCAGTGTAAATATCAGTACGTGTGGGAGAATTGTAGTAAAATCTATTTGTCTCTGTGTATGCGTGTATGTGTGTGTGTTTTGGTTCTTCGACCAATATTTGTATTATTGCCCACATGGACACATGCATATTGGCACTCATGACTCTATGTCTCTGTATGTGTAGGGGTCCAATTAGTTTCACGCTGCTCCCTTAATGGCCCTCAATGAATATTCATAATGTTCTGGGGATTTCGGAGTACATTTTTCATCAGAGCGGTGCGGGGAAGTTTTAAACGCAATTGAAATGTCGAAATGATAACGAAAGAAAAATGAGTTGTTGCCGTTTTGTTTCATTAGTTATCTTCAAATGTTGTGATAAATTGAGTTTTGGTGGAGAGCCAAAAAAAAACCAAACGCAACCAGAAGCAGAATCAAAATCAGAGCACTTTCCTTATTTGGCGTTCATGTCGTTTGATGACATTGAGCACATTTCACGTTCTAAGGACATCAATTGAAAACAATCTAAAGTTTGCAGCCTTCGAAACTGTACGATGATGCAATGCACGGAGGCCGGTTGGCGTTAACGGACATTCTGCGATGGGCCGTAATTTTCCTAAATGGAAAACATTTTCATTAGATAGCACTGTGTGTTGCTGTATGAGCTAATAGAAGTGTATAATCTTAATCTTTTAAATTTATTTCAAGTTTACTTTTTGTGTGTAATGCTATTAAAAATTATTTAGAAACAAATTAATAGACTTTAATATATGAACTTATCATCTTTAAATTTTAATTGAGTTGGC